>CM037584.1:158933316-160213316 GCA_021018995.1 Chloranthus sessilifolius
CTCATCACCCACATCTGCTACCGTTTAATCTTGAGATCGAAAGAGCTTGTAGAGAGAATCGAAGAGTCCAGAGGAATCAATATCAACAAACTGAGACCATGGCAGACCAAAGGCAAGAGAGAGATGAGAATAACAACAATGGGAATGTCAATAATGGAAATAATAGGAACAATAATTTTGATGAGGGCCCTAGAACACTGGAGTATTATAACGATCCTGGTTTTTACGAGGATCAGGAATGTATTATGCATGCTCCCATTCCAGGGAACCACTATGAATTCAAATCAGCAATGATTCAAATGCTACCAATTTTCCATGGGTTAGCAAATGAAAATCCGCACGTTCACTTAAATGAATTCACTGGGGTATGCAAAATGTTCAGAGTCCACAATGTCACTGATGAGATAGCGGAGCTCCGGCTCTTTCCGTTCTCTTTAAGAGATAAGGCAAAAACATGGTTCTATTCCTTAGAACCACAATCTATTCAGAGTTGGGCAGAGCTGCATCGTCAGTTCCTTAAAAAATATTTTCCCATGACTAAGGCCATTGAATTGCGTCAGAAGATCCAGTTCTTTTCCCAACAACCTACAGAAACATTCCATGAATGTTGGGAACGTATTAAGGAATTGATCAGAAGTTGCCCAAATCATCAAGTTCCAAGGTGGCAACAAGTCCAAAGTTTTTACAATGGACTGATTCCTGAAGAGAGACGCATGGTTGATGCATCTTGTGGTGGATCTTGTGCCACGAAAGAAGCTGACGAATTGTGGGCATTGTTTGAAAAGTTATATCAAACTTCGATACAAAGTGAGACACTGGGGCGAACCAACTTGAACCTGGCACCTAAATCTCATGTGTTGACAAAAGACGGATTGTACGATGTCAACAATAATGCCTCAGATCTCTCAACAAAGTTTGACATGCTGTCCAAACAGATGAACATGTTGTTAGCTGCTACCAAGCAAGCTAAAGCTCCTGTCACCCCCGGTGTGTTCAATTTGTGACCACCAGTCATATGGCTAATGAGTGCCCTACTACCTTGTCATTCTTCACGATGAACCTAATCCTCAAGAGCGGTAAATGTGACTCAATCTTATCGGCGAGGTAGAAACATGTACTCCAATACCTACAATCCGAATGGAAAAATCACGGCGACTTAGGATGGGGTGGATCGAACCAAACTGGCCAGGTAAACCAGCAACATAGAGGCGACACAATGGGTGGACAACAACCTTTTGAACCAAATTTGCAACAAAATTTTCGTCCAACAATTTCCGGTAATTCTAATTTCCAGCAGAATTCCAATTTCCAACGAATGCTCAGTATTATCATCCAAATTCGACTCACGAAAAATCAATTTCAATCGAATCTTAATCAATCTCATGCCGATTGAAAGATTACGATGCGGAAGAAAAGCTTATCACGAAGCATGCAATCTTTCGGCAGATGATAATGGACCAAGTCAGTCAATTGGCCAATCAACTGAGTCAACGAGAGGAAGGTAGGCTCCCCAGCCAACCCATCAATAATCCTCGAGGCCAAGCACCATCTGAAGCAGGACCATCGAATAGTCAACAGTTGAAAGTCACATTTTACGGAGAAGTGGGACGAGGTTGATAATCAAGTGAAAATGCATGAAGAAGGCGATGAAGAAAGAGAAGCGATGAGGAAAAGAATCGAGAAAAGAAAGGAGAAAGGAAAAGGAAAGAGAAAGGAAAAGGAAAGAGAAAGAAAGAGACAAAGAGCCAGAGATAAGAAAAGTGCAAGAGCAAGGAAGAGAGAAAGGAAAAGAAAAAGTATTAGAGGAAGAGTTTCCTTCAACCGTCCAACAAGGACGTGAAAAAGAATCGGAAATGGAATCTGCACCTTATGTCCCAAAGGCACCATTCCTCAATGCCTAACTCCTCCACCTAGAATGGGAAAGGGACAAAATGGAAGAAATTTTGAAACATTCAAGCAAGTAAAGATAAATCTTCCATTACTTGAAACAATCAAACAAGTTCTGAAATGCTAAGTTTTTCAAAGATTTGTGCACTCGGAAGAAAGGCACGTACTCACGTTTCAAAGAAAGTGTTCCTAACAAATCAAGTCGATTCGATATTGCGATTGGAAACCCCGAAGCGAAAGACCACAGGTCCCAAGCTGTTCCATGTGTCATTGGTGGGCAATCAATTGGAAAGGCGTTATTGGATTTGGGAGCAAGTGTTAATCGATCCCATACTCAATGTACGAGAAACTTCGGATTGGGTGAATTGAAACCCACGGTCACCTCAATGCTGGCGGATAGATCGAGAAAGAAGACGAGGGTGTTATCGAGATGTTTTGGTTGGAATAGACAAGTTTGTCTTTCCGGTGGACTTCGTTGTCTTAGACATGGAACCACTGCGAAATCAATCAATCAAGTCCCAATTATTCTTGAATTGTTTCTCGCCATACGCCAACGCTTGCATTAATTGTCGCACGGAGTCATGGACGTTTCTTTTGGAAACATGAAAGTCAGGCTTAACATATTCCATGCGATGAACCATTTCCCTAATGAGGATGAGGTCGAATGTTTTTACATCGATCAGATGGACGAAGTGGTGGATGAAGCATTACCATCAATGCTCACCAAAGAGGAATTTGACACTGCTTTGTTAGCCATCTATGAGGACAAAGGGCTTGAAAGGAAGCAGTCAGAAGAGAAAAAGTCAAATTCATCATGTCAAGATGATAACTTATGTGAAGTTGTGACTAAGGTAGAACCACTACCATCGAGGTAAAGG
Source organism: Chloranthus sessilifolius (assembly GCA_021018995.1). Taxonomy (NCBI): domain Eukaryota; kingdom Viridiplantae; phylum Streptophyta; class Magnoliopsida; order Chloranthales; family Chloranthaceae; genus Chloranthus; species Chloranthus sessilifolius. The sequence goes on from CM037584.1 coordinate 158,936,082, forward strand.
ATGTCGACTCCATCAATTGAGCACCACCAACCGTGGAATTGAAACAATTGCGAGTCCCTCAAATATGCTTTTCGGGACCTCGAGAAACACTTCCGGTGATAATTTCATCCACATTATCGGAAGAACAAGAGAATGATTTGTTGAAGGTGCCGAAGAGCACAAGGAGGCCATCGGATGGACCTTAGCGATCTCAAGGATTGACCCATCAAGTATGTATGCATAACATACGCCTAGAGAGTGAGAGTAAACCATGGAGGGAACCACAGAGGCGACTTAATCCGAACATGCAAGAAGTCGTTTTAAAGGAAATCATTAAACTCCTCGATGCTGGAATCATCTATCCGATCTCTGATAGTGAATGGGTTAGTCCAGTACAAATCGTTCCGAAAAAGTCTGGAATTACAGTGAAAGAAACTACGGAGGGAGAATTGCCCCACTCGTGAAACTCGGATGGCGTGTGTGCATTGATTATCGAAAATTGAACACGACCACCAGAAAAGATCATTTTCCCCTTCCGTTCATTGATCAAATTCTTGAGAAGTTAGCTGGGCAAGAGTTTTATTGCTTTCTTGATGGTTATTCGGGATACAATCAAGTGCCCGTTTTTCCAGCTGATCAAGAGAAGACAACATTCACGTGTCCATATGGTACGTTTGCATATCGAAGGATGCCATTCGGCTTATGTAATGCTCCGGCCACGTTTCAACGATGTATGTTGGCCATATTCTGACATGATCGACAAATTCATCAAGTCTTCATGGACGACTTCTCGGTTTTGGAAAACATTTAATTCTTGTTTGAATCATCTTTCACAGTGTTGCAACGTTGTGTAGATTCCAAACTTGTTCTCACCGAAAAGAGCCATTTTATGGTTCAACAAGGAATTGTGTTGGGGCATATTGTTTCAACGAAAGGAATTGAAGTTGATAAAGGCGAAGGTTAAATTTAATTGCAAATTTACCACCTCCTAAAAGTGTTCACAAATTCGATCATTTTTGGGGCATCGATTTTATAGAAGATTCATTAAGGATTTTAGCAAGGTGGCTAAACCATTGTGCACTTTGCTTGGCAAAGATGTTCCTTTTGATTTTGATGAGGATTGCATAAAGGCATTCCTAAAATTTGAACTCTTATCAAATGCACCAATAATCCAACCACCGGATTATTCTTTACCATTCGAACTCATGTGTGATGCATCCGATTATGCGATCGAGCTGTCTTAGGGCAAAGGGTGAATAAATTACCTCACGTAATTTATTATGCTAGCAAGACATTAATTGATGCCCAATCAATTACACCACCACCGAGAAGGAATTATTAGATGGTGTATGCTCGACAAATTCCGTTCCTATTTGCTTGGATCGAAAATAGTGGTCTTTTTACCACTCGCTTTGAAATATCTTTTAGCAAAGAAGGATGCGAAACCAAGGTCGATCCGTTGGATCCCGCTTCTCCGTGAATTCAACTTTGAGATTAAAGATAAAAGGGGTTGAGAACGTTGTGGGATCATCATCATCTAGAATTCTGAAGAATCATCTATACCGAGACCATCCGTGACACATTTCCGGATGAACATTTGATGGCAATTGATGTAGGTGCAAAAGTTCCGTGGTTTGCTAACATCGTGAATTATCCGGTCATCGCGTAATTCCCTTGAGTGGGGTAAGAATGATAAGAATCTTTTTCTCCCAAATAAAATACTATTTCGATGAACCATATTTGTTTAAATTCCGCTGGATCGATCATTAGAGATGCGTGCCGAAGACGAGCAACTAAGCGTCCCTAAATTTTTTTGCCATCTTGGGGCTGTGGAGGCCATTTCGAGGACGAAGACCGCAAAAATCCTTCAAAGCGGATTCTCTGGCCCTCAATCTTCGTCGTGACGCTCAATACCGCAAGGAATGCCAACGGTGTCAATACAATTTGGCAATATTTCACGAAATATGATGCCCCTTAATCCAATTCGATTGTTGAAATTTTCGATGTTTGGGGATTGACTTTATGGGTCCTTTTCCACCATCCTTTGGGTATTCATATATTCCGTGGTCATGACTATGTCTCCAAATGGATTGAAGTGGCAACCCGATCAAATGATCACAAGGTTGTGGTCAAATTTACGAGAGAACATGTGTTTAACCGATTCGGGATCCCAAGAGCAATCATCTGATGGCGGTTCGCATTTTGCAATAGCCATTTTGCCACTTTAATGAAGAAGTACGACGTCACTCACAAAGTCGCCATTCATACCATCCACAGACTAGTGGTCGTGGAAGTGTCTAACCGGGAAATCAGCGAATTCTAGAAAAGACGCAGACGACCGATAGAAGAGATTGGTCAAACCGGCTATCGATGCTTTGTGGGCCTATCGTCGCATTCAAGACACCGATCGGAATGTCTCCCTTCGAATTGTCTACGGAAGGCATGTCATCTTCTGTCAATTGGAGCATAAGGCATTACAGGCGATCAAAGCGATTTAATTTCGATATGCAAGCAAGCGGTCGAATCGAAGGTTCTGATTGAGTGAATTAGAAGAGTTACGCTACGATGCGTATGAAAATTCAAAGATGTACAAGGAAAGGTACAAAAGTTCGATCAATTAATTTCTAAGGAGTTTCATGTTGGCCAAAAGTTTGGTTATTCAATTCCGACTTAAGCTTCATCCGGAAATTGAAATCTAGATGGGAAGGCCCGTTTGAGTTGTTTCCATTAGTGAGCACTGCAATTGAAATTCAAAGCCTTCAGGACAATCGAGTTTTCAAAGTGAATGGGCAAAGACTCAAACCAATGTTTGAGCCGATGACCCAGCTTTAAGATTGAGGCGATGCACCTTAGTGATCCATTCTTGATCAATGAAGAGGTCGGTATCGACACTTAAACTCGGTAGCTTCACGGAGGCAACCAGGTGTTTATTTAGGAGTTGGACAGTTTAGTTTAGGATTTAGGATTTATTTCTCTTTTCGTATGTTTAGTTCTAGAATATTAGTTTTAGTTTAGTTTAGGTTATTTTAATTTCCAAATTAGTGTAGCCACATTACCTTCAATCTATTTTTGGTCATGTTCTAATTTGATGCCCATATTCTCTTTTGATCTTTGTGTTGAGGTACTTTTCAATGTGTTTGGGGTACCTACTTATTTCAAACAATGAGGACATTGTCATTTTTAGGTTTGGGGTATGTATGATTATCTATCTTTCATCACTTATTTTTGATTTTCTTTGAAAAAAAAAAAAAAATTTTTGGAACCATCATACATGATTTACTTTGCAATAGTTTTCAAACTTTAGTTGATGATGCATGTGAATTTAATTTTGAGAATATTGATGTCATATTTTGAATACTTGTATCTAGGATGATGAAGCTTAAAGTGATAATTTGTGGATGACTCAGAAATTCATGCTTAGAATTTTTGCACTTATACCAAGCTAAGACTTAGAAATCGATGAACTATTTTGAACGTTGAATCTTAGGTTCTTAGTGGAGACTAAACCCGATAGCTTTAGAGCTAATTTCCGTCATTGATGAGTGAATATATAAACTCGAGTTTTCTTTGAATACAATTATTTTGCATAATCTCATACATTTTATTTTGGCTTGTGACTTTGCATGATATCAAATTCATATTATTGTGTTAGAACGCATCAGATATCTACTCAAGACAAATAGGCAAGGTTACCATCTTTTAAGGAAGTGATTGAAGGCCATCTTTGGCTCGTTTGTGCTTAAAATGCCCCACCTCATATAAATTTATCCTTCTAGTACCCCTTTGAGCCTATAGAAAAATTTACCCTTATACATTCTTTGATAAGCCACGTTAACTTTAACCCTTCACAATTTCTGAAAATTTAGCTTTACCCTTCTTATTTCTGAGAAATTAGGAACGAGGGATGAAAATGAGCGAAAAGAGAGTAAGTGGAGAGATAATGAGTTATGGTGTTTACTGAGAGTGTATGGCAAATATAAAAAGAAAAAAAGGGGAGAGAAAAAGAAAAAAAAAAAAAAGGAATGAAAAATGAGGTGCTTCAAGAAAAGGAAATTCAAAAGAGAAGAAAGAATGAGAAAAGAAAAATATTGAAAAGAAAAAAAAATGGTGAGAAATTAGAAAAGAAAAAAAAAAGAAAAGAAGAGAAATAAAAAAAAAAAAAAAAAAAAATCAGAAGTTAGTTCCTTTTCCAATTTCTCAGAAATTTTGAATCACAATTCCCTTTCTTTCTTACCCTTACCTGAGCCCCATTACAACCCTACAAAAGACCTTCATGATGCGATCTTGCATTGGTAACTGTCTTGTGGAGAGTCAATATATAATACTTATGACACTTGATATGACATGCTTAGGATATACAAGTATCTCGTTCTTAATTTATTTTGTTCATTGATTGGCATCGTGTTTCATTTATCATGTGAGACCTTTTTATTTGCTTTGTATTGATCTCTCACATGTGTGCGAAAACTTACCAATCATCGGAGTGATTTTATTTTGAGAGTATACCTAAAGTGAGGATTGAGTCAAGACAACAGATCCGATGATTTCCCGTTTGGACTAGTTCTGAGATGGATGAGTCTTGGTCTTGGTATGCACACTCTACACGTTTAAGCATGAATGGATGAGTTATCTAACGATTTGGAGCATTAGACTAATTTGAATGGATATTGGTATGATTAGTATAACATTGTTATTTAAAATTGAGAATTTGCATGTTGAATTGATTATTGATTTTGAGCTTTGAAGTTAAATATATGTTATAAAAATCAGATTTTGAAAACTCAATTTTACCGATGGTTTGAAATTTTGGAAGTTTGTGGGTAACTTCACGCAAACCCTCAGAGACACAACTCCTCCACTAGGGATCACCTAGGGTTTAAAGGCTTGTTGCACATGCTAGTGCAATCGTGTTCCCTCTGAAAGTGGCATTTAAATTTTAGGATGTTAGTTTGATTTGCTTTATATTTCTATCATTCTCTTTGCTCGAGGACTAGCAAAGTGTAGGTTTGGGGTGTGATGAGTAGTGAAATATGATGATATTTCACCCTAAATACCTATATTTAGTCGTCCGATGAAGGCTATCTGATGAGATTTGCTAGATTTGAAGTGTTTCGTAAATACAAATTCAAGTTTCTAAAACAGCCCAAGAATCCCGAAAATAATGTCAAAACACTGCTATTTTGGGTCATTGAGAACTTAGTGCGACTTGCAGCTCAATTTGGACCTTCAAGACGTCAGATTCAGGAAATTGCTAAAACATAAAAGTTGTAGAGCTCGTCGTCAGCTTTCCAACGCTTCAAGAATCACCTCAATCCGAGTTCGGTACAGAAAATTATGAGCAAAATACCGAGGCAGTATCTGATGCAAAGCTAGGCGGGAATTCACGAAAATTACTCTTAGATGTCAATCGAGAGAGGTATTAGGATTAGGCTATTATGAAACGGGAAGCCACGAGTTTCTTAGGGGGATTATTATTTTTTGCAATTAGAATATTATTCATTCTTTCTTTTTAGTTTTTAGGGCTCTTCACTTTGGGGGAATATTTTCTTCATCTTTTCAAGTCTTCTTCTCTCCTTCTTCTAGGGTTTATTCAGGGTAGATTGTACCTAGGATTTGCATTATTTTTCTCTGAGAAATTCATAGATTGTATTTAGGAAAAACAATTGCAAATATCTTTTGGAAGAAATAAAAGAGGAATGACTTTGAAAGAAAAAGGAGATCAAACACCAAAGATGAGCGGCTAAATCAGTAGATCGGGGAAGATGCGATCCCCAGATAAGTACCCATGTTTATGATTAATACCGCAGTCTATTATTGTTATCATGGAATCGTTTTGCTCAAAGTTTGTGTGATTGAAAATATTTTGAATGCTTTGTTATGACCGTTGATTGCGCGTATCAACGGCCGTAATCGCTAGATCTGTACCTGCAGGCTGATCTAGGCTGTAGAGCGATTATGTGATCTAAATATCATGAGATACGCTATGCTTTTTACATGACTCATACCGCAATGTTAGGCTGAGTCATTGTTTTTAGATAGGGTATGCCGGATTGATGATCATATTTTATTTCAAGTCATTTTTCTAGATGAATGATGGTGTGAATGATGATTTAATGAAACTGTGGGTTTTAATGATAGAAAAAGGGGTACGAATCTGGGGTAGCATATTCCTTGATCTCATTTTAATATTGTTCGTAGATTTATCAGTAATTAATTGTTTAGATTAATTTATTTTTCTGCATTTAGGAAAAGTGTGTTAAGTTTTTGGTAAAATTGAATCTGCCCTTTGGTACTTCCTTAGGGACGTTTTTAAAATCTCAAAAAAAATTAATTAAAAATTCACGTTTCCCTGTGGGTTCGACACCCCTGTTCTTGCCATACTGCAATAGATCTTGTGCACTTGCAAGGGTTACATTCTAAATCGATCATTGAGTAATTACTATCCCTATATGTTTCTGTGTGATGTTTAGAGTTTGAGTGAATGTATGAGTGTTTAGAGAATCTGGATCAATGATATGAGTCTTCATCTAAATAGTTGAGTAATCTGCATGCGTGGATGAACTGTGCAACTTTTTTTTTTTCCTGCTTTATACTAAATCTTTTGGTTGTTATAAGTGGTTTGTATTTTGAGATAATTTGATTTTATAATTCATGTACTGATGTGATATGCCTGAATCATTTGTGTACATGTATTACAAGGTGTGTTGTATCGAGTTTGTCGTGGTATGGAAGATCTATGATAGAAATTGGTGTGCTGATGCACATGACAGTGGGCCTAGCAGCTGAAGTGTAAAGTCAGTGGAGTAGCTGGAGGTCTGAATTATTATTGCCTCGCATGGTTCTGAGAACCTCGCAAGCTTTGATTACTAAAGAAAAGGGAGGCTTGCTAAGCTCTGCTACTTAAAACATCTACTGCGCGAGATCTTCGCGAGTAGTGTTCCCTGAAGCAAAGCCTAGCGAGATCTCGCAAGGTCCCAATTTCACAATAGTTGGCCTGTCGTGCAGTTCATTTTGAACTACGCGACAAGTCATTTTTTGTTGCATTAAACTACTCGCGAGGTTGATTTCGTGTTTACTTGAGCTCGCGAGGCTCATTTTTATTTAAATTGTCTTCATGAAGATCCACGCGAGAATCAGATTTCCTTCCTTAAAAACCCACGCTTGGCTCTGTCAAACCATTTTCTGCACCAAGCTCTCGCGAACTCACCCATACCAGCCCTTCCAACTTTTGTCTTCACTGCCCACTGTGATCCACCTCTTGCACCTTGCTCTAGATAAGTTTGCTAAGCATCCAAGGCTGAATCTTTTGCACCTGGTGAGGGTGGATTGATTCACTATGAAGTTTCTGGGGCTGAAACCCTAGCTTTTTAAGGGTAAGTTCTCATTTTGTCTCAGCTGTGATTTCAGTTGTTATTTCCTCTAGGTTATTGTTTGATTCGTGGGAGGAGATTTTGTTAAGAGATATTAGAGAGTTGTGGGCATTTGGATTTTAGATTGAAGAAGTTAGGGTTTAGTCAAATGGCTAATAAATCCACATTTTTGGATAACTTAGAAGGTCTCTTGAACCCTCCACAAACTGACCTCCCAAGTCCCATTAGGAAATCTGTGAGGATTGCAGACGCCTCCACTATGGAGACCACTGATGCCTCTGTAATCCTAACTGAGAACCCTAAGAGAAGGGTTGCACCAAAGAAGAGGGGCAAGGACTGCCTCTACAAGCCCCAAAAAGACAAAGAAGCAGAAGAAGGGTAAGGAGGTGATTCCAGAAACTGACCGTCTAACAACTCCCAATGAGTTCATGGCTGCTATTAAATTAGAGCCTGAAACTACCTTTGACAAGACATATTTTGAGAAGGAACCCTTGACTGCTCCATCCATTGAATTCCTGACAAAGGTTTCCTTGGTGCCCCTGTTGAAACATCTCAATGAATTAGTGTACCCTAGGTTAGTTCAATTGTTCTACCAGAACATCAGGGTCAAGAAGAATGATGATGGACACCATGTGTTGTTGATACTCCTTGATGACTTTGAGATATTAGTGGGCACATCTGAGATAGCCCTAGCCCTAGGCATACCAGCTGCCTACAACCCAGAGTGTAACTTGGGGGCACCTCTAACTGCCCCCATTACTGAGATTGCTGAGAAAATTACAAGAGGACTCTATCAGGAGGAGAGATTTGGATCCAAGCCTAATTTTCATGGATCATGTTCTTAGAACATTTATGTGACTGGGCACCAGCAGAAGAGAAGGGCACCCATTGGTGATGCCATCTATAGCTTCTCTCAGGGGCATTGATTTGATGCAACCCAGTTGATTTTTGAAGGAATAATGGATATCCACCTGAAGGTGCAGAAGAAATAGAAGCCCCATACACTGTCATACAGCAGGCTAATTATAGCCTTGCTCAATAAGGGTAGCTACCAATGGAAAGTGGGAGAACCAACTGAGACTTTGGCCCCAGTTGAACTTGGCAGAAGATTATGAACAATCAACATGTCCTTGATGAATAAGAAGGAGGAGTCTGAGGCAACACCTACCATTCAAGAGACAACTGCAGTTGCAACAGTTATATCAGCAGCTGCCACCTCAACCTCACCCCCCATCCATCACCAGTCACCATCAATCCATCTCCCATCATGATCCCCATGCCCAACATTTCATCTCAATCCCCTTCCACAATCTAAACTTCCATCCCTATGCCAGCTCCTACTCAAGCCACCTTTCCTTTTAACCTACCCACCCCACCTATCCAAAGAAAGCACAAAAAGAAAGCTTCTAAACCAACCAAAGCACCCACTACCCTACCAAAACCTACTTCAACTGTTCCCATGCCAGACCCTATTCCAACCATAGATACCCCTGCACCTCTCATACCCATTACCATACCACAACCCATTCTAGGACTTGAACCCATTCCATTAACCCAACCCATACCCCACCTTGAACAATCTATGCCCATACCAATTCCAGAAACCACTACCATACTAGAACCCATTGCCATAAATCTCCTAGACCCTCCCTTCCCTTTCACAGATGATGAAAGTGAGCCTATGGCCACTGCCCTTGACCCACCCACCACCATTGAACCCATTGCACTAGACCCAATTGCCCCACTTGACTATTTTACCTCACCTACCCATTCCATTCCCTTTTCCCCTACCCATGACCATGACCTCCTAACCAGTGAGGGGTACTCTGCCATGATAGAGTCCATAGTGGGGGACATCAGGTATGAGTTCGCACCTCTCCCTGACTCCTCACAGCCTACCCATTTTAACCATGCACCAACTTCCCCTATCCAACCAATCAAAACCTCCCAACCATCAACTTCAGCTATCCCAGACCCATTACCCATGATACTTTTCCTACTTACCTCACTTCAAACCCAACTTCTTGTCAATACCCAAAACCAATCCAGCATGCAAGCTAGCCTCCATTCCATCCAATCATCCATACAAACTTTCCACCCTTTATTCCAACAGCTTGCATCCATACTTGTCCCCACATCACCTATTCCACCCCAGCCCTCTACCTCAGTAGTGACAGCAGCTGCTGCCACTTCTTGTCAATACCCAAAACCAATCCAGCATGCAAGCTAGTCTCCATTCCATCCAATCATCCATACAGACTTTCCACCCTTTATTCCAACAGCCTGCATCCATACTTGTCCCCACATCACCTATTCCACCCCAGCCCTCTACCTCAGTAGTGACAGCAATTGCTGCCACTCAAACAGACCCTGAGTCTGATGAGCTGGTCACTATCCCACCTACCTATGCCTCTACCTCCACACAGATAGATTTTGAGGTGGAGGAGGTGCCTCTCGTTCTCCCTACCTCTTCACAAACTAACCTGGAGGAAGACCACCCACCCACTTCACCTATATTCACCTTAACCTTCACCTCACCATTCACCCAACCCGAACCACTTCAGGAAGAGTTAACATTTGACCTTTCCTTCCTTCCACCATCATCTCCACCCACAGGTTTTGAGCTGAATACCTTCTCTAACCCAATGGATGACCCTAACAACTGGGCCATTGTCCCAAATGGTGCCATACCCATTCCCCCATTTTACACCCTCAACAAAGCTATAGAGGTTAATCCTTATGTTGGGAGGGATGTCCAATCAGTGATAGACTCAGTAACAGAAATGGTGAGGTAGCCTGTAGACACCCAAATTCGGCCCAAGGCCCAATCAGTCTGTACTCCGGGAAAGATGCACCGCTGTGCTTCTGATGGCACCCCTGAACCCTTGGGAATCTATCCAGACCTTTAAGAATCACCTAAAACCCGTTAGAACCATTCCCCCAACCCTTAGAGATAACCCCTAAACCCTAGGATCCCTTCCCATACTCAATTTAAACCCTTATGAGTATTTGATGGGAGGAGAGCTACAAATTTTTATACAGACCTCTTCTGAGGATGAGCTATATACCATTGGAAAGAGGACTTCTCCAGCTTTCCAACAAGCCAAAGATCACCTAAGTTGGAGTTGAGGTTCAAAAGTTATGGCCGTTTGAAGGATCACATAAAATTATGACTTTTTGCTCAGGCGTATGTATTACATACGCCCAGCAAATTTGGCCCCAGTTTGGTCAGGCGTATGCATTATATACGCCTGACATTTTTGGGCCAAATTTGGCCGGGCGTATATAATGCATACGCCCAGCATAGGTGGCCACAACGCAGGCACCCATCTTCTCAGATTCCCCCTGGTTTTCTTGAATTTTACTGTGCATAAGCTGGGCATATGTAATATATACGCCCAGCTTAGCTACAGTATCTGTCATTAAATGCTCGAATTTCCTCCATCTGGTTTGACCCTTTGACCATCCCCTTGCTTGAAGTGTGTGTCTTAAGGTTGGTTGTATCCCCTTTGAGCATATTGGCAACCCTTAAGTCACCCATGGTCTCACCCCATCATCTACCATTGAAATCGGTTTCCCAAACCTCTAGGACCCTAAAAACCTAGAAAACCTTAAATAGAAGATTACCTAATTGCTAAACTAATTAGCTCTTAAGTAACCCTCTAACCCACCTCTTCTCTATAAATAGAGAGGCCCCCCCTCTTCTGAAAAGAGTTAAAAAAATCAAGGTTGAAAAGATTAGGGTGAAAGCTAGAATTAGGAGAGAGAGAGCCCTAGTGAGAGAAAGTTCTTTTCTTATTTCTTCAACCAGAATTCCAGCATGCATAGATCATCCTTTTCAACCCTTTTCAACCATTAGATCACCTCTTTTAGTTAAAGCCTAGTCCCTTGCTTCATCCCCACACTTCCTATCTACCGAATCCTAGCATTAGAGCCTATTCCTCTACCGTTTAAGACACTTAAAGCCATCGGGAGCACGCCGAAGCGAAGGTCTTCCACGGTGCAACAAGGGCCCATGAGCTCTGGCTCACCCCTCTCTTCCTCTACATTCTTGGTGTTTCCTCCGTCCAAGGATTCAAGCCGTTACGCCGTCGAAATTTCGGTTTGGCTCAAACCTTGATAGGACCATATTGCCATCGGGCAAGGGAAGCTCGGCCCATTTGTTTTCATTTTGGCCATAGATAGAGACCGCTATGTGCGTGTTGATCGGGTGCCTAAACCCTTCTCAATCGATAACCGAAGCCCCTACCCTAGAGCCTTTGACAAAGACCGGTAAATCAGAGTCATATTTAGCAATTCGATGCTCAAAATATCAATTTAAAGGTTTCCCGGGTCACCAAAAGCTCCAGGTGGCGACTCTACATTTCATTCCATCGCGAGTGCATCACCGCGACGGGTTCGAGAGGATCCATGCTCGCACAGATGGCGACTCTGCTGGGGATTTCACCCTAGCACTTCCCCTCTTGTTGGCCTATGATTCAGTCCTTTAAGTGCCTTAGCCGATTGGCGGGCCTACTTGCGCCTTTAAATTTTAGTTTCTACGATTTTGTCATGCCTTAGCCATTTGGCGGGCCTGCTCGCATCTACTTTCCACGTCATTTAAATTTCAGTCATTTACGAGCCTTAGCCATTTGGCGGGCCTACGTGCGCTCTTTATTTCAGTCATCATATCCCACCATTGAACGTCGGCCCGTTGAGGCGGCACGGGCTTGTCATCCCTGACCCGAACTTGGACTTAAATTTACTCCCCTTTAGAAATCTGCAATTAAAAAGTGAACCAACAGTGTGGGGACATAATCAAAGTTATTCTTGCGTATTTTGGGTAGTTTTTTGGGAGGTTTAGGCACAGATATAATTTACCCGGTTCCCAGTAAGGCGGTAGCCCTAGTGGTGATGATCCTAAAAAGAATCACCCCTTTCAGTACCTGAGAAGGCGCTTGCGCCGGAGGTATATCGGTTGGGTTGGTAATTCCAATCAAGCCGTAAAACCTGCAATGGTGAGAGCGTAGACAGCCCGAATTCAGCCGTGTATCCCTAGGAAGCGGAGAGGAGGGACCCGATAACATACACAGCAGTCCCCGGGAGCATCCCTCCCAGAAAACCAGTCCAAAAGACCCATCTCGGGCTTGCTGTTATTGTCAAAAGAAGCTGACAGAGCTGTCTCTGCCAGGCGTATATAGTATATACGGCCAGCCAAAAATCCCCACAAATACTTAGGCGTATATAATATATATGCCCAGCCAAAATCCCTAGATTTAAGCCAGGCGTATATAATATATACACCCAGCCAAATCTGCTAAGTTTTGGTCAGGCGTAAATAATACACGCCCGATATATCGGGTTCAGCAGCCGATCTGAGGCCCAATCCACCACCCAAGTTCCCCGATTAGCGGTATTAGTGCTCACAGTAGCCTCCCGCATTCTGTAACGCCCAATATGCCCCCGCCCAGTCAAAAGAAGGTGACTTTTCATTGATTTGCTCCAGGGGATCGGATCGTTTGCGTGGATTCCCTCACCTTCAATAGAACGAAAGGGCCCCTTTCGCTTCTTCTGAAGTGTGTCGGATCCCGCCGTGGGACCTACTAAAGGTGCATATATCACCTGAGACGAGAATTTTTCTAAGGCACCAGATCATCATTCATTTAAAATAGGAGAGATAATTTTCATTTGAAAAATCCAAAAAAAATAAATATATAGAAAAATCAAAAATCTGTATATACACGCGCTTTCAGTGCGACTGTTGCTACGGCGACCTCAAACCCAACCCGTAGAGGAAGAACTAGGAAAGTATTCGGCCCTTACCCAAGGCATCGGTACAACACTCATCAACAGATCATGTCGAGCGCCGATACATCCCCGCCATCATCCCCATCCCATTCCCATATAGGAGAAGACCCAATCTCCAACACCTTCACCCAAATCCGGTTCGATGTCACGGGTCCATTTGGGGCACCCGTGTTTACATCCACCCTATCCCCCCGCCCTTACATTTTCCCAACATACCCCCATCTCATCCTCTACTTCAACACCTCATTTCCCGACCGACCCATACATCCCCATCTCCCATTCATACACCCTTACCACACCCCCCTACTCCCAAAGACCCCATCGGGAACCTCATCCCCCGCCTACCTCCCACACCCCATCCACCTCATCATCCATGCCTCCTGTATCCCATATCCCACTCACCTCATCTCACATACCCTCCACATCACATGGTCCATCCACATCCCAACAGACCCCCCCTATTTACCCAGGTCATGCCCAACTTTGCCCAGGGTGTGACCAGCAACCCACCATCTTCCTTAGCCATACATCCACACCCTCCAAGCACAACCATTCATACCCCCCATACCCAGGTCATGCCCAATTTCACCCAACCCCCTCCGTCCTTGAATGGGCCATCACCCTCCAATCTCACACCTAAATCCATACCCTCAATGGAAGACATGAGAAGGATGTATGCCCTGTGGGCTACCTCTCGGAGTCCAACATTCCAAACCCCACATTTAGGTCTCCAAAACCTCCATACCCCATTCCCCCATGACCATGCCCAACCATCCATCATTCATACCATCCAAGATCCCCCACCTCAATTCCAGGCCCAGGCCCAAGCCCAACAGATCCAAGCCCCCTCATCTCAGGACCATACCCACACGAATCCATGGGCCCAAGCCCAAGCCCAAAACCCTCAAGGCCCATGGGCCCAAGCCCAAAGCCATCAGGCCCAAGCCCAAAATACTCAAGGCCCATGGGCCAAGCCCAAATCATCAAGGCCCATGGACCCAAACCCATCAAACCTAGGCCCAAACCCATCAAACCCAGGCCCAAGCCCAGACCCACCAAACTCAGGCCCAGGCCCAAGCCCATCAGATCCAGGCCCAATTCCAAGCCCCCCAAGGCCCTTGAACCCATACCTATCAAACCCAAGCCCAAGGCCCATCACCCCGCACCCAATACCCACATGGCCCATTAGCCCAAACCCAACAGGGTCCACTAGCCCAAAATCATACCAACCCCCACACCCAGGCCCAAGGCCCATCAACCCAAGCTTTCCAAAACCATCAAGCCCAAACCCAAGGCCCATCCACCCACACTCATCAAGGCCCGTTCACAAACCCCTTACCCCTTCACCAATACCCTTCATTCACCTACACCCCTTATGCCCCATCCCGCCTCCAACGAAAAATCCGATCCACCCTATGCCTCAAAACCACGCCTACAGCATCCCGCCACATCAACCACACCCCCATCACCCCCAAAATATACACCCAGCTCAGCATATCATTTATCCACAAACCACTCATCCATTCACTCCCTCCCATCCCCTACAAGCCTTGTGGCCCCACCAGGTCGTCCAACCCATCACCCCCCAGGTCCAAATAGCAGACCTCGCCCCTCACCAGTATAATGACCAACAATACGAGGAGGACAAGATCCACAACAGTGGAGGAGCTGCCAGTTTCGGCCCCCCTAGCCCCGTCATCGTCACACCCAGGGTCGAGCCAAACCAGGGGGAGGCAGTCCCAACTACAAAAGAATCGAGTGAAAGAGCGAGCAGATGTATACAAAAGCAAATTGAAGATGGGAGGAGTAGAACTGCATTCGATAGACTTTTCAGACATATGTCTGTTCTCGGATGTCCCCCTACCGCCAAAATTTAAGATGCCATCATTCAACAAATATAATGGCACTGGCAACCCCATCGCCCACTTGAAAACTTACTGTGGGGATATGTGCCAGTACGGCGGAGATGAATGGCTCCTCATCAAAGTATTCCAAAAGAGTCTGACAGGCCCGACACTAAGATGGTTCACATCCCTAGAACCGTCCATGACAAAAACTTGGAAAGATCTGACACACTTATTCCAAGAACAATATGTCTATAACATGGACGTAGAGCCAAGGAAGTCGGATCTGGCCCGTTTGAAGCAAAAATATGATGAAACTTTCAGTGCCTACTTGGGGAGGTGGAGGGCATTGGCCGCCCAGGTGACCCACCGGATTCTGGATGATGAGCAGATTGAATTGATAACCAGGGGAGCGCTCCCAGTCATCGCAGAATTCTTGGTATATATCGAGTGATCCGGTTCTTGATTTGATGCGAAATACCAACCATTGCGAGACTCGTTAGAGGGCAGTTGGAAAAAAGCATATGGCCAATGGGTTCGGTTGAACCAAAGGTTGAAAGAAGGCCAGGGGGCAGAAGTGCAGAACATCGTTTATCCCCAGGCCAATACCACCCCGATATAGCTCCAGGCCGCACACCCACCCCCGGCCCATTTCAAACAAGCACCAAGGCCGAATAACGGACCGAGGGCCCCGTTCACTCAGGAACAGATGAAAGCACGATTCGAACGGGTCTTCACACCATTAGGGCAATCATTAAGCATCTTGTTGCCAGTATTGCTACAAAAGGGTTTGATCAATTTACTCCAGCCTCGCCCACCCCCCAATCTGATACCAAGAAAATTATGACCCGAACCTGCATTGTAACTTCCACCAGCGGCCAGGTCACCCTACGGATCGGTGCTTCCCACTAAAGCACGCAATCCAAGATTTAATAGAGGCAGGAAAAATTATTCCCCCGCCGCTTCCTCAAGAAGGCGTAACCGAACATCCATCGTGCCCCTCCGCCATCAAGATCCAGAGGCCCCAGGCCTAACATCCACTGGGTAGAAGAGGAAGAGGAAGAGTTCGAACCCTCGGATTATATAAGTAGTCAAGAGGAGTTTTCATTTCCCAAGCTTAACAAAGGTGAACCAATTGTGGGGGTGATCGAGCCGCTGTATTTAACCGATTACTTCCCCACCCCGACATACCAAGAGGAGCCCTTAGATTTATGGCAGTATTTTTCCACTCCCGCTCCTGCCTATCAAATCTAAACGGGCCCAGCCCCGTCACAATCATACGCATATCCGCCCCACTCCCAATTTACCCCACAGTACATGCCACCTCCCAATCACCCCATCCCACACACTATCCCACCATCAGCCACCCCATGTGCCTCTTCGTCACGCCCAAATCACCCCACGCCATACATGAATCAACCATCCCCATACTATCCCACCCCATACACACCTCCAAATCTCTCCACCCAATACACCACTCTGCCATCTCCAAATTATCTTATCCCGTACACACCTCCAAATCCCACCACCCAGCATACTACCCCGCCATCCCCAAATCATCTCGCCCAATACACAACTCCACCATCCTCAAATCACCCCGCCCCATGCACAACTCCATCATCCCCGGTTTACCCCGTTTTATCCATGAACCCATCATCGCCCCACCATGCCACCCCATTTACAAATCCTTCATATCAGTACCCCCTTGCTCCATCCGCTACCCCGTCATACCCCTATCACCCCGCACCTTCGACGTTTCCCAGTCACCCCATCCCAGTCACACCCCCACTATCCCTTCGCCGTTTTGCCCCCAATCCTGCTCCACCCCCACCCAAACAAACGACCCCTCACCCACTCCCCTTATCACCTGCTCCTAATCACCACTGGTCTTACCATGCCCCGGTAACGCCTGCACAAACCCCCTCCGCACCCTCAAATCCAACTTCGCCGACTCCCGCCAATACCATTACACCCCCTATTGGAGTCAACCTGGTTGGGCTCGAGAATTTGACATACCCAGCCCAATCCGCCCCAGAATCACCATGCACTCCCTTCCTCATCCCGAAACCCACCTATGACCCGCATCAAGTGTTGTTAAGTTACGAGCAAACGCACATGAATGCTAGTCGCAACCAAGAAGAAACTATCAAATTTATCACTCGATCAGGCAGAATTTCTACACAGCCAGAAGCATTAGGGGCCGTAAGAGGAGAAGAGAAGAAGAAAGAGCAGGCCGCAGGGAGCCCCTTTGAGAAAATGATGAGAGAGCATGTGTTGAAGACACTGCTCAGGAGGACACCCATACATATTACTGTGTAGGATCTGTTAATCACGTCCCCGCTCCACTTTCAAGCCTTAATGAGAGCGCTCAAAGACGCACATGTTTCCGCCCACGTGACCCCAGATGAGGTGGGAGAAATAATTGGGCAAGTATTGGCCCCAAATGCCATCTCATTCACTGATGCAGATCTATCGCTCGAGGCGAACAATCACTCTAAACCCCTGAATATAACAGTGAAACTAGAGAACTTGGTGGTGTCGTTGGTCTTAATAGACAATGGGTCGGCATTGAATGTATGCCCTCTAAGGACGGCAATCAAAATCGATGCAAACCCCAACACCTTTCGGCCATCAATAACAAGTGCCAGGGGAATTGACAACACCCGGAGAGAGATCATAGGAGAAGTAGACCTCGACCTGATCATCAGGCCGCAAACCTTCACTGTCCCCTTCCATGTGATGGACATCAAGTCTACATTTAATCTACTATTGGGCCGGCCGTGGCTGCATGAGATCGGGGTAATACCATCAACTCTACACCAAAAGCTCTGATTCATCTCAGGCGGAAGAATCATCAACATTGTAGGTGAGAGCAGAGAAGACAAGGAGCGGAGCGCTCTGCATATTGAGAATCCGAAAGTGCTTGACATGCTGCACACAGCAGATGACACCGATCTCCATCGATTTGAGTATGACTTCTCTGTCGTTACCCTCGAGCCTACTGAAAAAACCTCTGCCAAAACTGGAGGAGGAACGAAGGCAGCCGTGTTCATGCTCCACAAATGGGGCCACCAAAAAGGGAAAGGACTGGGCCTGCACCTTTAAGGAAGAAGAGACCCCGTCAGGGCCAAGGGGCAGCAAACCAAATTTGGCCTAGGCTACAGGCCCGATGAAGAAGAAGTCAGAGAGGCCAAAAAAAAGATGAGGGTCGCAGCAGTCGCCAGGGCCAAAGGAATCGACCTGGAAGAAGAGTCTCCCGCCCGGCCCCACATCTGCCAAACCTTTGTGAGCGCCGGGGTGGTAAAAATTGATCTGAATGGAGAGACAAGGGTAACCTCACACAAGCTTGCTTCCACCCACCCCACTAACCCTTACATCACCCCCCGAACCTCGAGGTGGACTTAGCAGCCCTCTCCTTATTTGAGGAAGAAATCCCCGGGCCCACCAATCACTCTAGCACTAGCCACTTTGGGCCCACCCTAACCTTCAAAGACAGGGTCCCAGAAGATCCCTCCATAAACATGCTAAGGGGAGAACTGCAAGAGCCTACTGATGTCGTTTCCAATCGAAAGGGTAAAGGCCAAGCCTCGCAGGTAAGTAACTAGGCATCTTTGCCCCAACCCCTGTGAGCCGCCAAATGCTGTGAATACGGCATCGGCTCTCCAAAAAAAAATAACCTGTAAGAAGTGAGGTTAGCCTCTGGGACACTATACCCTGTATATATAGAGATCCACCACGCCAGGGGCTAACCTCCGAAAAATTGCGAAAAACCATAAAAACAGAAAAAATACCAATTCTAAAAATATTGTCCTTTAAAATTCCTAATAAAATTGAAAATGATGTCGTGATACCCGTCCCCACGAATTCTTCCCTCAGAGAAATACAAGAAGAGATAGGAGTCACGAGTCTGGACGAGGAAGGTCAAGTCGATGAGCTCCCTAATGAGCTCCTCAAGCAATTTACCGATTTTGAGCATGGCCCTACCCTGATCGTCGAAGAGACAGAGGACGTCAATTTGGGCACCGAAGAGGTCCCTAGAATCACCAAAATTGGATCATCGCTGTCCCCTGCGGAGAGAAAGGGTATGATAGACTTCCTCCGGTCATACCAAGATGTCTTCGCATGGTCTTATGAAGGCATGCCTGGTTTGGATACCGATCTGGTTGAACATGAGTTGCCACTCTACCCTGATTGCAAGCCGGTTAAACAGAAGCTGAAACGCCTCCGACCTGAGTGGATGTTGAAAGTCAAGGATGAGGTCATTAAGCAGTATGACGCGGGTTTCCTCATGGTATCCAAGTACCCACAATGGCTGGCCAATATCGTCCCCGTACCAAAGAAAGATGGAAAAGTTTGAATGTGCATTGATTTCCGAAATCTCAACAAGGCGAGCCCTAAGGACGACTTCCCATTACCCCACATCGATATCTTGGTCGATAACACTGCTAAGCACGGAATGCTCTCGTTCATGAATGGGTTCTCAGGCTACAATCAGATTAAGATGGCAGAGGCCGACCGAGAAAAGACCGCGTTCATCACTCCCTGGGGTACCTTCTACTACAAGGTGATGCCATTTGGGCTCAAGAATGCTGGGGCAACCTACCAGAGAGCAATGACGACCCTATTCCACGACATGATGCACCGAGAGATCGAAGTGTATGTCGATGATATGATTGCCAAATCGCCGGAAAGGGACGACTACTTGGTAAGCCTTTAGAAGCTGTTCGAAAGGTTGAGAAAGTACAGGTTGCGGTTGAATCCCCATAAGTGCGCATTTGGCGCTATGTTAGAAAAACTATTGGGTTTTATTGTCAGTAGGAGAGGCATCGAGGTCGATCCAACCAAGATCAAGGCCATCACTGAAATGCCACCACGGTCCACAGAAAAGAGGTCAGAGGCTTTTTAGGCAGAATCCAATACATCAGTCGGTTCATCGCACAGTTAACCCCGATATGCGCACTGATCTTCAAACTACTAAGAAAGGATTCACCAGTTGAGTGAAATGATGACTATCAAGCTGCATTTGACAGGATCAAGGGTTACCTCCTAAATCCTCCAGTATTGGTACCACCTGTACCTGGTAGACCCCTGATAATGTATCTGTCCACGATGGAATTTTCCATGGGTTGTGTGCTAGGACAGCATGATGAGACAGGAAGAAGAGAGTAGGCCATCTACTACCTGAGCAAGAATTTCACTGATTATGAGACGCGCTACTCTCATCTGGAGAAAGCATGCCTAGCGTTCCTGTGGGCTACTCAAAGACTTCGACACTACCTGCTATCCCAAGCCGTTCTACTTCTAGCACGGATGGATCTGTTGAAGTACCTGTTCAAGAAACCTGCTCTCACTGGCCGAACTGCACGATGGCAAGTTTTATTATCTGAATTTGACATCACATACGTCACTCAGAAGTCGATCAAGGGGCAGGCACTTGCTGATCATGTTGCCGATAATCCGTTACCTGATTATGAACCTTTGAGAACTGAGTTCCCCAATGAGGACATCCTGTTCATGACAGAAGATGATATAGAAGAAGCAGAAGAATCATGGGTAATGCACTTTGACAAATCATCGCATGTCGAAGGCCAAGGGGTTGGCGCCATCCTGATTTCACCAAGAGGATCCCATGTACCGATCTCTATCAAGCTCAACTTCCCTTGTACTAATAATATGGCTGAGTATGAAGCTTGCGCTGCTGGTCTGTAGGCAGCTTTCGATCTGAATGTAACTCACCTTCGAGTATTTGGTGATTCACAGTTAATCATATGCCAGACAAATGGCGACTGGAAGACGAAAGACGAGAAGTTGATCCTCTATCATGAACACCTCGAGGATCTAATAGCTTGCTTCCAAAACGTGACTTTCTCATATGTCCCCCGGATAAGGAATCGCTTTGCCGACGCATTAGCAACTTTGGCATCAATGATTGAAATCCCCTATGGTGTTGAGATGAAGTCGATCATGATCGAGCAGAGGAATGAGCCGGCCTTCTGCCTCCAGATTGAGGAACCTATAAAGCCTGATGATGAGCCACCTTGGTTCTCAGATATCAAGAATTTTCTCGAGACCCTAACTTTCCCGGAGGGTACATCCAAAATAGATCGACGAACCATTCAACGTTTAGAAGCAGGTTACGTCATTTGCGGGGAATGCCTCTACAAGCGATCATATAATAGCATCTTACTCAGGTGCCTCACTAAAACTGAAGCAGTCAGTATTATGAAAGAAATCCATGAGGGAGTATAGGGAGCCCATGTCAGTGGTCGCATGCTCGCTAAGAATATTCTGCAATAAGGATACTTTTGGACCACCATGGAATCAGATTGTTGCAAACATGTTCAAAAATGCTACAAGTGTCAGGAACACTCCAATCTGATACACGCTCCTGCCATTGACCTTCACTGCATGACCACTCCTTGGCCATTTGCTACCTGGGGCCTTGACGTTGTCGGAATGATTAATCCGAAAGCATTGAACGGACATCGATTTATCCTCGTTGCCATTGAGTACTTCACAAGTGGGTAGAAGCGGCATCCTATGCCAACATCACGGCCGTTCACGTTGAGAAGTTTCTCAAGAACAATATTGTGTGCTGATTTGGAGTACCCAAAGATATCATAACGGACAACGACACAAACTTTACGAATAAGCGCATCCGAGACTTCTGCGAGCAATACAAGATCAAGCACCATAGCTCATCCCTTTACCGGCTTCAAACTAATGGAGTCGTGGAAGCCGCGAACAAGACGATCGTTCGCATCCTTGAGGTCGTCACTTATCGAGATTGGAGCAAAATGCTGCCATTTGCTTTGTGGGCCTACCGAACGTCAATCCGTACCGCTACAGGGGCAACACCATTCTCCCTTGTGTATGGAACCGAGGCCGTCCTCCCGGTGGAGGTTGAAGTACCCTCGCTCTGAATCCTCATGGAATCAGGCTTACCCGAAGTAGAGAGAGAGAGATCATGCTTTGATCAACTGAACTTATTGAACGAGAAGAGACTCCTAGCCTTGTGTCACACTCAATTTTACCAGGGGAGAATCGCACGCGCTTACAATAAATGTGTCCGCCGTCGAGATCTAAAGGTAGGAGACACCGTGTTAAAGATCTTCCCATCCCTCCATGTCGATCTAAGAGGAAAGTTCAAGCTAAACTGGGAAGGACCGTACGTCATTTGAGAAATGCTGTCGGGATACGCCATCCGCCTCGCCACCATGGACGGAGATCATCTTCCTGAGCCCATCAACGCTGGATATGTCCAACGGTTCTACTCATAGTCTATCATGATAAGGTAAGTATTGATAAAACAGATACGCGACTGCTTAAGAACTGCTCAAAAGAGGCCATCATTCCAAGCACAGTAGCCCAAAAACATCCCTAAAAATGATGATATCCGTTGTTATCCCATTTGAACCAGGGCCTTTCTTTCAATAAACCCATCCCCCCCCCAAAAAAATAAAAAATATATATATATATATATATATGTGTACGTATACCAAAAAAAAAAGAGAAGAGAGGAAAGATGCATGTGTATAAAGTTACTATCAAAATCCAAAAAAAATTGAAAAAGCAAAACCTCAAAGAGAGATTGCCTCAAATAGAGAAGAATCACGAGGCATGTACAGCAAAAACCCCAAGGAAGAAAGTATGTTGAGAAAACTGAAGCCGTATCAAGGAAACACTTTTAGCCCAGCATACCTTCAAATCCTAACGTGACCCATGGCCAGGCTACATCCTGAAGGAAGCCCTCTTTGTAGGTTCGCAAGCAGTTATAATATCTGTTAAGGAGCCGAGTCGTGAGATGACACCAGAACCCCATCCAGCAGGTTATGACGGAATCCTTGTCTATGTCGTGGCTTTCTGGTTATTAAAAAAAAAAGAAAAGAAAAGAAAAAAAGAAAGAAAGAAAATTTTGAGTTCAAAGCAAGATGTACGTGGTGAAAACCCGCAAGGGCACCGCAGGTAAAAACAGCGAACTCACGCGGACCAGGTGAAAACCTGAAAAGGCACTTGGGGTAAGAGAGCGGACCCATGGACGAGGTGAAAACCTGAAAGGGCTAAGGGTAAAAACAGGGATGACAGGCATGGCGAAAACCCGTCTTGGGTGCTGTGAGCAAAAACGTCAAAAAAAAAGAGATTAGGAGAGGATCTGTTCTGGCTCACCTATTTTAGTCTGGACCCCCTGAACCCCTTCCCCCTTCTTTTGTTGGGCCACTCATGTTAAAATTAGATCGGATCCTAATCAAGTAAGTCGTCTTTATCACGTCGTCTGACACATGACCAAAGGTAAAGCCAGAAGACCAATCAATCTCGGGGAAGCTGACCTATCCACATTCAAAAAGAAGCACCAGAAACTCCTAAACGGGGTTCGACCGTGCTCAAACGCCAGTTGGCCTTGAAAATACCGACATCACAAAAAGGAGAAAATTTCAAAAAAGATAATGGATTTTCCTTTCCCATAAAAAGCCTCACACTGTGAGGGAGAAAATTTCAAAAAAAAAAGATAATGGATTTCCCATGAAAAGGCTCACACTGTGAAGGAGAAATTTTTAAAAAAGATAATATATTTTCCTTTCCCATAAGAAGCCTCACCCTGTGTAGGAGAAAATTTTGAAAAAAGATAAGAGATTTTCCTTTTCCATAAGAAGAACCTTACGTTGCGAGACGTATGGAAGAAAATTCGAACACCAAAAAAATATGTATATATGTATATAGCAGATTTCATTTCTTTTCTTACAAGCATCACGTATGAAGTGTCACATCCCAAAAAGATAACAACATGACACACTTTCTACTTTTTGTCTTCTGTACAAGTATAAAACAAACAAAAAAGAAACAACCCAAAAAAAAGAAAAAAAAAAAAGAAAAAAGGAAGGAGATCTCTGTTAAGGGGCATCGGCCCCCCCTCTGTGTATATGATCTATGGTATGTGCAGGAACAGGTCAGGGGCAGGAACCACGCTTCAAGGCACTGATCTCTGCAAGAAAAGAGTCCTCACGGGCATTTCGATCGGTCAACCACCTACCATGAAGACTCTTCGCAGCCTCACAGCTGCCGTGACCCTTCATGAGACTCTAAGTCCAAAGTCAAGAACCTCACTCTCGGCCGTAGCAGCCCTCACCTCCGCCATCTCGGCTCTGGCCCTCTCCTTCCCCAAAGTCTCAGTCAAGGCCAGAGACTCAATTCTAGTCCGAAGCATAGTTTCCTTATATGGCCAGGGTCCCGTCTCTATCGCATCTGCCGAAATCGGGTCAGGGGCAGGTAAGCTCTCAGATGCCAGCCAAACCTCGTAATCAGAAGAGAGGACGCCCCCCTGAACCAAGCTACACATGTGCACCGATTGGCGGGTCTCCCAGAGTGCTATTCACTAAGAGAACCGAGAATATCAAGGAACACAAGGCGGCCTCTCACAAAGGTTCTGCGACGTGTTGGGTATATCCGAATTGACGAAGCACCCGAGATGGGAAATAGTAGGTACTACCAGTCAACCCCAAAAGTGTGATACCCTCACAATCCCGAGAGCGGACAATCGGAAAGGTGCCGTCCAACCAGGGAAGTTGCCAGATCAACTCCGCATCAGATAACCACAGGCTCAGTTCTTCGATTCTCCCATGGGGCAGCCTCGAGCAGCGTGTCAGAAAGCCCCGAGCCACATCCTCTCTTACCAAGCAGAATCTCGGCACAGGCCCCATGATAGCCAAATGCTCCCCTAGCCAAATCTGAATGAGGAGTGGACTCCCGCGAAGAATCCCAACCCGGCCCGAGGCTGAGGCATCCAGGCCCCGATACATCTCAGCCAAGACTAGGTGCACCAGTGAACGGCCTCCCTCCAATTCGGTCAAGACATCGCATAACCCGAGGGAAAATGTCTCGCCCCCAGTAAAGAAGAGAACTTCCGATAGTAAATAAAGGGCAAAGGCCTTCACATTAAAAGGATCCCGGACCGACAACTTTCGGAGACTCGAGTCGCCAAAAAGTTCTCTCAGGAATTTCACCGAGCACCTAGTGGGCCCGCTGGCGAAGCCCTTCTGATACCCACCCTTTTTCAAACCAAGAACCGCGTAGATCGCCTTTGCATACCCCGGTTTAGGCACCAATTTAGCAAGCCCCCGATGCATCCTCAAGCCAGTAATGGAAGCTAGCTCCTCTAAGGTTGGGGTGAGCTCCCTGGACCCGAATATGAAGACATGAGCCCTATGGTCCCATGACGCCAAAGCCGCTATAGGAGGTCGGGCAACAAAGGGACAGCAAGGAGAGAGGAAAGGCGGGATAACCCGAGGCGATCCAGAACAGCGAGCTCACCCTCAGTCAAGCTAGCGCACCACTTTTGCAAAAAATTGGGCCCCGAGTCCAAACAGGGAAGTACACTAACCCCATCCCCCATATGAGAATTTGGGCCGGGAAGCGGGTCCATAGACGTACAAAGACATTCTATATAAAGCTCAGTCAATGTAGGGCGATGGACCCGCTTATCAAAGAAAAAAAGGAAGAGAGAGAAAAGAAAGAAAAAGGAGGGGCAAAAAGGCAAAGCCCGAGTGAATAGTGAGGTAAAAGGGGGCTGGGCGCGGATTATAAAGAACCCGTCAATACAGGGCGTATATATTATATACGCCAGAGCAAAAACTGAAAAAAATTATGGCTGGCTTATATATTATATATGCCCAGGTAAAAATTTAGCATTTTCAGCTTGGCGTATATATTATATACGCCCAGGCAAATTTTCAAAAACTTTTGCCGGGCATATGTAATATATACGCCCACTTGAAAAAACAGGGGAGTGTGGTTTCCCTCATATTGGGCCATGCTTTTTTTTTCCTTCCCCAAGGGAGGGACGGGTGTCACTTAGCCTACTTTATCTTCGGGCAGCCCACAGGCGGGAACGCTCACGCGCCCCTGGGAACCCTCGGATGACGTGACACCCATGGGTCATATACGGGTAATCACACGCGAACTCACCCCCATCATTGGAGGGGCTCTGGCCTGCTTCATGCCAAAAAAAAACATAAAGATAGAAAGATAAACAAACGGAACATTCATATAAACCATAAAACTTGTGAGACCATCCAAAAAAATCAAAAGAAAATTATTACATATTCCCTAATATTCCAAAATCTAAATCATTTCACTGTTTCAAATTTTCAAAAAAAAACTAGTCCTGGGCAGCCCCCTTTGACTTCATCCGGCGTCGGGTCGCGCTTTGAAAGGTACGGGTCTCCCCCACCCAAGTCCACGGCTGAGAGATGCGGCCAAGCAGAGAACGCGACTCCTTTTCACGAGCACGCTGCATAAGCACACGAAGGGCCATCAGTTAGGGAAACAAGCAGAAAGTAAATATGAGGATGACTAGATACGGTCAACATTCACTCACCACCTCAACCTCCCTAAGACCGGCAATGTTACAGTAATATTCAGCTTGGTTTACAGCCGACTCATAATCCTGCAGCAAAAAAGATAAAGAGAGAGGTATCAGTCACATAGGCCATTGGCATAATCCAAGAAAATAGAAGAGCAAGGTAACAAGGGAGAGATTACCCCAAGGATCAGCTCAGGGGGAGGAATCCGGATAGCTTCAGCATATATGCGTGCCTTCTCAGCCACATCAACACACATACGCGACAGAAAGGCATCATCCAAGCGCTTAAAGGTTCCCTGGACCTCCGTTGGCGAATTGTCGAAAGCACAACACCGAAAGGGTCGGAAGGTCCAGCACCGGTAGCCTCATCAGGAACAGCTGCCTCATCTGAATCATCACCCTGTCCAAACTACAGAAAGAAACAGTCTTTGTTCAAGTAGAAGGGCAATTAAGGTAATCATATGAAAGGCTGCTAATAGAAAGAGGAAAGAATATTACCTGAGATCGTGGACCACTAAAAGCCAAAAAGTTGGCACCGGGCATGAATCGGGGCAGCAGTGAATGATAGGGCAGAGACTCATACCACATCTGATATCCCCCAGGAAAGAGAAGGTCATTAATGGGGACCCCGTGGTGGAGAAAGCAAGTAGTAAGCATTTCGGTAGAACCTTCGGGAGCTAATGCATCAGCCAGAGGAGCTTGGGGCACAGCAAAAAGAGGTCAATACTGATGAACCACCCTCTCTCCTAAGTAATAGGCCCTAGCCCAGGACCCATAGAAGAAAATAATGTGCCGATCTAACAAAAGGCGAGAGGGGCCCACTGCAGCCAGGTTCCAGAAGGGGGATCTGACGTAGGGGTCAAGTATGACCTGCTTAACAAAAAGGAGGGATTTATACATTTGGTCAGAACCCACAACATAAAAGAGCTATCAAAATTGCAAAGAGAGAAGTTATTATACCTGTTCAGAGATCAGCAGATCAAACTGAGAGCGCATCCCTAACTCCAAGTGCTTCATACCTACGTCCCGGCGGCAGTTTGCATGCCAATTGCTCATAAGAGGGAACGTAGGAACCTCCGAGAGAAGCAGAGGGCGACCAGGTTGGAAATGCAGATACCCCCATACCTGAGAAAGCAAGCAGATAAAAACAAATATGCAAAAAAAAAAAGAGGGAGGAACGAATTGAGACTAAAGGATAAATTACCTCAAGTGCGGGCCAGAAGCCCATAACGGAGCTAGAGTCCCCAAGAACAACTCGCACCAGGCTAGACATGAGCACCGCATAGCTAGCACCTCCCCAATCGAACCGATGTACAGTCTCCCAGTTCACCATAAGACTGAGTAGGGACAATGAGACCCCCCCTCCACTGGTATTTGAAAGGAGAGTCTTGCCCAGGAGGAACAACAGAGAAATGCGGGCCAACATCAGTGCACGCTCTGGCTCGAGGAAAATGGCCGCATCAGGTTGGCCTAGGTCCACTAACTCATGAGGCTTGAACAAACCAACCAGCCAAGATAACTTGACTTCGGAACCACGAACATTCCCAGAGGTCGGGTAGGCCCCTATCAGCCGAGTCACCTCTTCCCTATCAGGCGTGCAGACAGGTATCACTGACACCCCTCCAACACAAACCCCAGTGATCATGGACCAGTCTGCGGGCGTGAGGGTCATCTCAGTCATGGCCATGTGAAATGTCATGGTCTCGGGGCTGAAGCGCTCTATCAGGGCCTTCAGATAGGCCGTGTCAGCCCTCACAGCGGGGCATGAAATGAAGTCCCCAAAATCAGCTTGGGCGAGCAGGTCCTTCACCACCTAGGGGAGATAAAGAATGAGGCGCTGGAGGCCGAACCAGCCACCCCGGAACATAATATGTGGCAAGGGCTGCAAACAAAGGGCATCGGTCAAATAGGAGTAAAGTGGTATAATGAAGGCATCAAAGGAAAAGACAAAGGGCTCATCTGTTTACCTGGCCAGCGATCCCAAAGTTGGAAATATGGGTATGCTGACAATGCAGGAGGCCAGTACAAGCGGCTTCACCTTGCATTTTGTACCAAGGTTGGGAGGAGCGCTGTGAAACGATGAACTGTTCCCCGTGAGGACCATAGGCCATCTCTAGCCCCTCTTGTGGACCCTGCGCTTCGTCGCTGGACATCTGAAAATATGGAACACATCGGTATAAGAAAGGGCTGCTAAAAAAAAAAAGAGAAAGAGGGAGAATAACAAAAAAATGCACTAATCCATAAAAAAGGAAAAAAATGATGAATGAAGAATGAATGATGATGAATAATGAGGAAAATGAAAAAAGAGAGGGGAGCATAGAAATAAGGAATCACATATACCTGAAGAAAAAAAAAGCACTACAAAAAAAGAACATCAAGCATTTCAAACCCAAAAAAAGAGAGAAAGAGAAAAGTAACAAAATACAAAAAAATAATAATAAATATAATAATAATGTGCACTAATCCATCATTAAAAAAAAACAAAAAAAAACAAAAAAAAAAAAAAACAAATAAAAACAACAAACAAATGAGAACCAAGATGATGATGGATGAGGAACGGTGATGATACATATAATCACAATTGATGAGATAATAAATAAATTTAAAAAAAAAAAAAAACACAAAAAAAAGAGAGGCATCACATATAATAAAAAAAAAACAAGCATTACATATAATAAAAAAAAAGAAGAGAGAGAAACAACAAAACAACAAAAAAGAAGCATAGGCCTAAGGAACCACATATAATAAAAAGAAAAAAAAAAAGAGCGTAGGCATGAGGATCACATATACCAAAATATATCTTTCGCCACAAAAAAAAAGAGGGAAGGAACATCAAGCATCTCCTAAAAAAAAAAACAAAACAAAACAAAAAAACAACACAACATTATCAAAATTCAAAGAAAAATCGATGATTACCTTCAATGGGAGGGAAAAAAGATCCAAAATCGGCGAAGAGTAAACGTCTTTTGATCCGCACACGCAACTCCCGGTAATAGAACTCAAGAAAAATCAAATGCCAAAACCCTAAGGGGCTGTCCCGGACTTGAGAAAAAAGGAGGGAAGGAGATAGAGTTTCAAAGAGGGGGTCCCTTTTGTGCTCGGGCTCGGGCAGTTTCAAAACTGCCAATTTTGGTCAAGCGTATATAATATATACGCCCGACCATTCTTTTGCCAATTTTGGTCAGACGCATATAATATATACGCCCGTCCAATTTTTTCTGCAGATTGGCTGGGCGCATATACTATATATGTGACAGTCCGGATTTCGGCACCCCGAAACCCGTGCCATCAGCACGATCATCTTGACCGTGCCCCTTAGCTAAGCATGGAACATTGGTATATCAAGCATAGAATTGAAATAGTAAATGAAACTGCGGAATTAAATCACTATATAAGCATTTCTCAAAAAATAGTTCTACCCTCATGCCTCTGCATGAATGGAGAACCGATCCGAACCATCGAGATAGCTAATCATCACAGATGGTTCGCCCAAAAGAAAAATCACGAATTTATACATATACATTGTTTAATCAAACAAGGCTTGACATACCAAGCCGTACAAAATCTCTCCAAAAACCCTCAAAGCGGCACAACGGAGTCCTCTAGAAGAAGTCCTCCGGAGGTGGCTCCAACTCGTCACCGGCCGCAAGGTCCGACTCATCGGGGTCAGCGTCTCCTGAAGCCTCGACAACTGCTGGTAGTGGACCTGCGACATATAGTCTATAGGGTGAGCTACATCCTAGCTCAATAGGGAATAAAACACAGTTGAACATATAAATTATTACTCACATATATTCCATGATATGCCATGCATGATGTGTCTATGCAATTACTGGTGAAAACAGTTAAAAAGCATCACATTTTACTGGTAGTTTACTCATGTCTTTTATTTGTTCATGAATGATGCTGAAAAGGCCTAAAGCAAAACTTAAACTTTCAACTTAAGTAATCCCCGAGCAATATAGCATCGGGCCCCGATGAGATACCCATCATTGTCATCTATATAGACAGTTTTAACGTATTCCCTGGGAATACAATTAGTACCCAAGCCCCTTTCCCCTGGGGATTGGTGGTTGAGTTTCACTAGTCTCAATCAACACCCCTGGGGTGTGCTTACTGTGTACGGATAAGCCTCCGCACTGGCCTACGGTTTCACCGTCGTATTGGTCACGGATATCTTGTCGTGTCAGTCGTGGATATCCCGCCACGTCGGTGGGGTACCCTATCAAACCTCAAATAACAAAAATATCGGTGCCTTACATATAGTTACTCACCGTGTAAATGTGTTATCTTATATTAGTTAGGCCCTATCAAACATGATTCAATCTTGGATGCATCCCTGGGATGTATCCATTCACTTGTATTACACCTGATGCTCTTATCTCTTTACTTCCTCATCCCCTGGGGATGGCTCATTATGATTACTTTTATTGATGTCACACACAGACACTTCTTCACAAACTCTTTAAGCAATAAACCATTTGAATTTAAATCTATATCACTACATATATGCTCTTATAAAATAAGGTACATGTTCAAAGAGTTCCCTACCTCAAGTCTTCGTTTGATCAATGCATCAAGGTCCCATATGGCTCATTGTGCACTAGCTCACACGTACCACCTATGGTACCACATAATATGTGAAACACATCACTAAAGATGCAATAAAGGAGGTCCAAGACCCTCCATGAATATTAAAGTCAAACTCAAAAGTCAACATAAACTGGCCTAGTCGATTAATCGATTTCCAAAATCGATTAATCGAATCTGATTCGATTAATCGATTTCCAAAATTGATTAATCGAAAGTCAATATTGATTAATCGATTCTCAAATCGATTAATCGAGATTCCCATTCGATTAATCGAAACCCAATTCGATTAATCGAAATTTTCTGCTCTATCCAATCGATTCTCAATTCGAGTAATCGAATTCCTAAAATCGATTAATCGATCCCAAATCGATTAATCGAAATTATAAATCAATTAATCGAATTCTCATTTCGATTAGTCGATTTCTTCAAGCTAAATTCTTTTCTCCACTGGAGTCCACTGTAGGTTCCCAGTCGATTAATCGATTCTCAGTTCGATTAATCGAAATCCAAAGTCGATTAATCGAAACCCAATTTGATTAATCGAGATCGGGGTCCTTTGACTTTTCAACTTCTTGGCCAATTTCGATTAATCAAAACCCAATTTCGATTAATCGAAATTGCCAGATTCAGCCCCCTTCTGGCTGCTCTTCTCAATCTCTTTCCTTACTTTTTCCCCCATTTTTCCTAAGCTTTTACCCTACATTTTTACATCATTTCTAACTACAATTTAACCCTTTAATCCATGCATTTAAACTACAAAAATCTTACCTTCAATCAATCTCAAATTGATTTCAAATCGAGTGGTTGGAAAGGCTAGGGTTCCAGCTTTAGCTTGAACGGATTCTCCGCGTCGAATCGGTCTCTTTAACGCTAGAATCTCCCTTCCAATCACTCACAATAATTCTTGCTCAACCTCTTTACTCCTCTCTCTCTCTTCTTTACTCCTCTCTCAACAACCAAATTTTAAATTTTAGGGTTATTAAACCCTTTTATCTATCCCCTTCCTTGTGTGTTGAGCACATACACCGCGGTAGGTGTATGCGACTTCTCATTCACATCACACACCACATAATCACTCAAACCATCACATCTCGTCCGTTCATCACACTCTATGCTAACCCTTGATCTCCTAATTGGTCAAACTTGTGACCAATCGGGCACGGATCCTGAGGTTACTATTTAACATGATTTTTCGGGATATTATAATATACGCCCGACCAAAATCGGCAATTTTAAAACTGCCCGGCCATTTTTTTCGGCCTTGAGGCCCGACAGACCCCCTTGCATGCTACGGTCCAAGTCTGGTCCCTCTTAGAAGCCCACGTACCATCAAGCGATGGTGCACGCATCCCCAAACGGCCCTTCGAGCTCTCTTCGATTGGCCCAAAGGGACCGTGTTACAACAAATGGATCTAGATCTATAAGTACCCACTGAGTGCTCCATAAAATCATAAAATCAAAAAAGGAGAAAAATAAAATGCTAAAAAATGATACCAGTTCCCAAGGGAGCGTCGCAACGACTATTTGCCCCCTTCCAAGAGCCGTGTAAAATCAATTCGGAATGATCGGGTTCACCCGAAAGTTCTCAAACCCCGTTTTACACAGGGACACCTCATACCTGATCCGGCAGGCAAATGAACTCATCCATCACCAGTCGCTCCTGAGAACGTACACCTAGCCCAAGATCTTCCCCAGCAAAAGTCAAGACCTGAGCCGACAGGCAAACCAAGGACCTATCACCAGAATGTGCACCTCCTCAAGGCGTGTCAACATGACAAGTTGATTCGCCTAAGGATACGTGCAAAAATAAAAGCAGTTTGAGCATGCTCAAAGTCTCGAACTGACATGTAAGAAGAGAAAAAAAGAAAAAGAAAAAAGGAAAAAGAGAGGAAATAACAACCTTTGGTTATGGAGTAAAAATCTTGAGTGGGTTGACCCCACCTTCCAAGCATTAGCTCTGATCATCCACCTCCGGATCTATGTTGACCAAGAGTATACCTGACTTCAGACCATTCGAAAAGTCTATTGTCAGTCGAAACTGACCTGTCAAAAATAAAATTACAACCGACCAAACTATGTGCAAACACACAGACCGAAGGGCTCATTCCCTTTTATTTCCTTTTACACAGGCTTAAAACCTGTATAGGCATGGTGTCCCTGTTGAATGTACACACTTGCGTCTGGGTATCCGCAGGATGGTCGTTTGTCCTCGTAAATTATACCTTAGGGTCGAGGCTTCCGTTCGCGCCTATTTGCTGCTTATCGCCCCTGATGGGTGTCTGTCTGTGTATAGTTAGTAAGATGTGATTTCATTAGGGACGGAGGCTAGAATTAACCATCTCTTTCGATGGATGTTTGGTCCTAGCCCGATCTTTTTTAGGTTTGTCTAGAGTTAAGGCACTCTGATTTGTGTGAATTAGAAGTACCTCACCACCGAAACGTACACATCCCCAAGGTGTACCTATCCCCGGCAGAGCGCACACACTCTTAAAGCGTATCAAATGACATTTGATCCACTTAAAGAGTGGTGCAAGAATAAAGTTGCCAGAGGTCCTTGAGCTTTGCTTAGAGGCCTCAAAACAAAAGAAAATTCAGAAAAAGAAAACACAAAAAAAAAATTTTGAAAATAGGCATGCATTCCCAAGAAGTGTTGCGACATCAATATTCGCTCCACTTGGGTAAATCATGCTAAAGCAACCTCAAGATTGATGGGTTCACCCAGGAACCCCGAGCCTTACCTAGGTAAGGGCACCCGTGGCGAATCCAATGGAGTTGTCAATACCCCATAGGATTGGACACCTTGTCTAGGCCTTCGCTTTGTGTGCTTCGCATCGATTCCGAAGCATAGATCAGTCACCCCGTTTCATGGAGCTGTTTGGTTCAGATTAATACTCAACATCACAAATCTATAATTTTCCTCGGGAAGTGGATGATATCTTGGCTAGCGGGCTTACACTTTTTGTGATCACCGCAGTTTTGCCCAATAATGTCGCAATGCGCTTGGGGACTGTTAGCTTTGAGGTACGGACGATATCCCGAAATGAGAGGGTTTACGTACACTCACCATCACCATGGATGATTGAGAATTGAGTTGAACCAGGCAGACCCATCAAACGTGCCTTGGTCCTCCTCGGATGTCTCTTGTCTTTGGCATCCGATCATTAGTGATCGAATACCAAAGAGAGGCATCTGTAGAGACCCAAATTCGGCCCAAGGCCCGATCAGTCTGTACTCTGGGAAAGATGCACCCCTGTGCTTCCGATGGCACTCCTGAACCCTTGGCAATCTATCCAGACCTTTAGGAATCACCTAAAACCCGTTAGAACCATTCCCCCAACCCTTAGAGATCACCCCTAAACCCTAGGATTCCTTGCCATACTCAATTTAAACCCTTCTGAGCATTTGATGGGAGGAGAGCTACAAATTTTTATTCCGACTGCTGCTGAGGATGAGTCACATACCATTGGAAAGAGGACTTCTCCAATTTTTCAACGAGCCAAAGATCACCTAATTTGGAGTTGTGGTTCAAAAGTTATGGCCGTTTGAAGGATCACATAAAATCATGACTTTTTGCTCAGGCGTATGTATTACATACGCCCAGCAAATTTGGCCCCAGTTTGGTCATGCGTATGTATTATATACGCCTAGGATTTTTGGGCTAAATTTGGCCGAGCGTATATAATGCATACGCCTAGCATAGGTGGCCACCACCGCGAGCACCCATCTTCTCAGATTCCCCCTGGTTTTCTTGAATTTTACTGTGCATAAGTTGGGCGTATGTAATATATACGCCCAGCTTAGCTACAGTATTTATCATTAAATGCTCGAATTTCTTTCATCTGATTTGACCCTTTGACCATCCCCTTGGTTGAGGTGGGTGTCTTAAGGTTGGTTGCACCCCCTTCGAGCTTATTGGCAACCCTTAAGTCACCCATGGTCTCACCCCATCATCTACCATTGAAATCGGTTTTCCAAACCTCTAGGACCCTAAAAACCTAGAAAACCTTAGATAGAAGATTACCTAATTGTTAAACCAATTAGCTCTTAAGTAACCCTCTAACCCACCTCTTCTCTATAAATAGAGAGGCCCCCCCTCTTCTGAAAAGGGTTGAAAAAATCAAGGTTGAAAAGATTAGGGTGAAAGCTTGAATTAGGAGAGAGAGCCCTAGTGAGAGAAAGTTCTTTTCTTATTTCTTCAACCAGAATTCCAGCATGCATAGATCATCCTTTTCAACCATTAGATCACCTCTTTTAGTTAAAGCTTAGTCCCTAGCTTCATCCCCATACTTCCTATCTACCGAATCCTAGCATTATAGCCTATTCCTCTACCGTTTAAGCCACTTAAAGCCATCGGGAGCATGCTGAAGTGAAGGTCTTCCACGGTGCAACAAGGGCCCGTGAGCTCCTGCTCACCCCTCTCTTCCTCTACCTTCTTGGGGTTTCCTCCGTCCAAGGATTCAAGCCGTTACGCCGTCGAAATTTTGGTTTGGCTCAAAGCTTGATAGGACCGTATTGCCTTCGGGCAAGGGGAAGCTCCGCCCATTTGTTTTCATTTTGGCCATAGATAGAGACCGCTACGTGCGGGTTGATCGGGTGCCTAAACCCTTTCCGATCGATAACCGAAGCCCCTACCCTAGAGCCTTTGGCAAAGATCGGTAAATCAGAGTCATATTTAGCATTTCGGTGCTCAAAATATCGATTTAAAAGTTTCCCGGGTCACCAAAAGCTCCAGGTGGCGACTCTACATTTCATTCCATCGCGAGTGCATCGCTGCGATGGGTTCGAGAGGATCCATGCTTGCACACAGCCATATAAAGGTCAGATTGCCCAAATCAAGGAAGATAATGAGAGGGAGCTGAAGAGGCATTGGAAGATGGTGATGAATTCTTTGGACCTGTACCAAGTGTATAAGCAAAAGTCCATCAGTTTGGAAAGACTTGTCAACACACTCTCCTCCACATTCCCAGTCTTGAACCCTCAAATCCCCAAGGGAATATCATTCAAGGAACCCTCCAGCACCATGCCACAAAAGCCAGCTACCACAAGGACAAAGGTTGGTGCCACTCAAGCTGATTTTATCAAGAAAAGGAAAACCAAATCAAAGCTGCCCATTGAGATCCTGTCAGACTCAGACTTTGAAATAGATTCAGATTAGCTTTAGGTTGTAGTGTTGTCAGTTGTACTTAGAGTCTATACTTATTTTCTATTCTAGGTATATGTTTGTAGTTTCATTACTGTGCTTTTGTACATTTGTAGTCTATTTTGTTTTATCACTGTTGTATATAATTCTTCTTAATGAAATTTCTTGTTGTGAGCCACTTTGCATTTTATTTCATTGTTTCATTTTAATTTTAATTTGTCATGTCCTTATTCACCCTGCTGCTCCTACATGTATTATTTCTGAAACAGTGAGGACACTATTTAATTTAGGTTTGGGGGTGTGGCAGGGTAGGCCAATGAAATAGTTAACCTAAGTGCAACAGTAATGATCAAGTAGAAATAAATAGAGTGATCCACCTAAGTAATTTTGAAAATGAGAAAATTTAAAACTAATGCAGACTATTTAACATTGAAATCCATTGAAAAATCAAATACTCCCATAAGGTAAGCATCAAGAGAAACCTTTCACAATCAGAACTTAGTGAACCAATAAGGAGAGAATAAGGTGAAGACATGTCTATGAGTTCAATTGAAGACCATACCCAGTAAGCTTTGAGCCTGAATTTTTTTTTCGAGTGTCTATGGCAACTTTTGTTGCTCTAAGGACTGATAGATTCAAAGCCTTTTCACTAAAAGTTAGACACCCCAAGTTGAAACTGTTTGACAGTAATCATGAAACTAAGGAGAGGATCAAGGCATTCATTTGGATAGTTTGAGCCTAAAGCATCAACCCAATGAAAACTACCCTCCTGCATACACTCTTTGAGCCTGAAAATCCTAGTTTTCCTCAACAAACATTAGAGTACTTGAACCTGAACCTCTTAGCCTGATTCAGCCCTACCCTCACTCTGAGAATTCAGAAGGTAAAGGAGAAGATGTTGAAAATAGGTGAGTAAGGTTTAACATTTGGTGAGAGGTGAAGAAGATGAGAGAAAATTTGTAAGTAGCAGTGTAGTAGTTGTAGATGTGTGGCAACCATCATAAAAAAAATATATATACAAAAAGAGAGAGAAAAGAAAAAGAAGTCAAGTGAAGTATTTTCATCTGAAAATTAAAAAAAAAAAAAAAAAAAAGAGAAGAAGTTGGTCACTTCAAATATGAAAAACATCAAAGAAGGTGAAGTTGTGCTGAAATGAAGGTTGTGAAGTCATGAATCACTCCCTGACCCTACTGATTTCTCAAATTTTGAGTCCCTCTTTTATTCTTTACAGACCTCACCCATAAGCCACATTACAACCTATGAAAAGTCCTTGTGATCCAAAGTCAAATGAACTGTCATGTGGAGACAAGAGAATGTCTATTCTATGGTGAGGAACGCTTGATGATGTCAGAAATTAGGAGCAAATGCCTATGCTCATGCTTGTAGCCCTATTTGAGGACTATAACTGCTCTTGAGCTTGTGTGAAATGGAACACCCTTAAAAATTCATTTGTGAGAGACAACCTTGGTGAGCATTGGGTCTGAAATGAAATTAATTAGGGCATTGCCTAGACCTAATATTTGAATTACTGGTGAACTTGGTGTTGATTGCACACACTCCAATCTTGATGTTAACTGATTGAAAATAGTGAACATGCATGCATGATTGATATGTTGAATTGTTGGCATCCACTATTTAGAACTCCTCTAATTTTAAAGAGAAAGGGTGGAATGAATCTTTATTTGTTGAAAACCTGACTAGTCATTAACTGCACTTTGTTTAACTATTTTGATTGAGAAGTTTGTGGGTATCATCACTGACAACCCTCAGGAGACTTCACTCCTCCACTAGGGATCACCTAGGGGTTTAAAAGGCTTGATGCATAAGCTAAATGCATCCGTGCTCCCTACGAAAGTGGCATTTAAATTTTTAGAAGTAGTTGTTTAATTTTCCTTTACTTGAGGACTAACTAAGATTAGGTTTGGTGGTGTGTTATTTATTGAAAAGTACCACTTTTCACCTCCTAACCTAGCCTTTACTACACCTTGGAGCCATTTAATAATCATCTTTTGAGTGGGTTTTACAGTTAATAACAAAAATTGCAACATAGTGCAACAGTCATGCCTTGGAGGCCAAAGAAGAGAGAATTCAAAGCCTAATTTTGGAGCTGAGTGAAGAGCAGAGGGTACACCATGGTGGTACACACCATAGTGACCATTTTGGTTACCTAAGTGGGTTTTAGAAGCCCAACAGATAAAAGGAGGATGGACCCATGCAGAGGAGACTACTGCAGCAGACTAAGCATGGCAGCAAACAAGTATAGCCCTCGTGAGGTTCCAAATAATCAAAAAGTCTCCTCACGAGGATCTCACGAGGCCCAAGCAGGCAGCACATTAAAGAGCTCACGCAGATCTCACACAGCTCACTTTGAAAAGGGGCTCAGAAGAATACCTCGCGCAGTCCTCGCGAGGATCAAAAGCTTCAGATAATGTCCTCGCGAGGATCTCGCGAGATTCATACAATTCAGACTTTCAGTGGTTCGCGAAGCTCTCAGTAGAACAGCTTCAGAACATCGCTCGCATAGATCTCGCACACTTCAAACCCAGAGCCAACCACGCGAGAAGTTAGTTCATCATGGCGGACACCCGAGCATAGTTCAAAATTCGTCCCCGAGAGAGCCTCGCGAGGCTCAATTCAACCTAGCGAGATCCTCGCGACTTGAGCTACCTAGAGACCCATCTACGTGAGAAGTGCTATCCACTGCCCAGTGAATCTCGCGAGCTCTCCTCTAGCAACAACTCCAGCCACGCGAGAAGCAAAATGAAGCCAATTCAGCCTCGTGAAGTGCGGGCTCCCTACTCCTCAGTCCATACACAGACTTTTATGGGATTTCACAGCAATTAGGGCACACATCCCGAGGTGCCAAACTGTTTCCCACATCCCAGAGCATCCAAGGGCCACAAATGGGCCACAATAGTAGTGGCAAATGGGGCATTTCCTCTTCTATTCTCCTATTGGCTAGAGCAAGATATTTTTTGGGGAACTTATATATAAGCTGTAATTTTTGTGTAGAAACCATCTTCCCTTAAACCTAATTTGGTTAGGAGCTCGAGAGTGCTTAGGTCATTTAGGGTTAAGGTTTATGTACTCCTTTTTCTTTTCTTCTTCCTTAGCTCAGCATTTACTGGCTAAGATCATTTGTAAGTAGCTAGTTTACTTCAGTTTGTAATGGGTGTTGTATAAACTTTGGGAGCTGATTTGGGCTTTTGCACTGGTTGTTGCCTTGAGGGCAAATATTGTAAGTTTTATTTTAATCAATGCAATTCCATTTTTATAGGTTAATTGAATATGTATTTCTTTGTGTTTCTCACATAGAGTTTTATAGGTTCGATGCACCCATGGCTGCTTGAGCTTGTAGCCCTGCAACCATGGTGGCAGCCACAGTTTTCTTGTTCCATCTCATCATCTGTGAGGAAGATAACCTCTGGGATAGCCTGTGACCATTTAAGTGGACAAAGTATTGCCCTAAGGCTGGTCTAAGTCACAGATTTGAGAGAGATTCTTCTTCTCTGCACTTGAGCTTGAGGCCAAGTGAGAGATAGTTGCAGAGCTAAACTCTCCTTTGTGTTGTAATGCCATTTTCAGTTTTTAGATCTGATATTCTGTAGAGATTGCAAACTTGTGAGCTGGGTCATTGCAAGCCTTTTATAGCAATGGCCAGCTGAATCTAAGTCCCCATTTAGCCTCTGATTGTCTGTGGTTTTCACTGGATTTTCAAGGGTTGTTTGCTCCTATAGATGCATGAGCTTGTAGCCTTGCAAACATAGTTTCTGTAATGGTGTTCAGGTTCTGATTTAATCCATTGGTTGAATGAAATCCCTAGGATAGTCTGTGACCATTTAAGTGGACAGGCTATAGCCTTAAGATCAATCCATTCCCTTGGGTTAGGTTAGATTTTTCTACGTAGCAGATGTGCTTGTAGCCATCTGAAGGACTACGACAGAGTAATTTCTAAATATGAGTTGCATTACTAAGTTACTCTCAGCTGCATACTTCTCATCATTTTATCTTTATTTTACCACACCACCATCACCCTTCTTTTATCCTTTTCTTTAACTGTAGTTTATTTTTATATTCTTAGTCATAGTTTAATTTAGTGACAACCCAAAACTCCCTTTCTTTAGGATTGTCAGATCTGTAACCAGATCTGGAGGCCTACTAAACAACCCTTGTGGTTCTAGATTAAGTTTCCCAGTGGGGCAACCCTTTCTTATCAAAACTTGCTACAACAGGCCCTAAATCTTGTAAGATTGTGGTTTAGATTTTTGCTTGTGCTGATTTCACTCATTCCAACACCATTTTTGATTTGTTTCTACCGCCATATTTTTACCACACATTTTTTAATAATAATAGCACAACTACATCTAAACAATATCAACAAGTTTTTGGACCTTCTGGAGGTAATGAACACCGAGAAGAGAAATTAAGTTTAAAAAAGTATCAAACAAACAAACTTTGTCTTCCCTTTGGAGGTTTGATTACAAATTTATTGATGAATATGGGATATAAAATTGATCCAAAAGAGAAATCCCTACCGAGAAGCGATGAAAGCCTCACAGCTACGGCTTATCGGAGAACTTTATGTGCCGCAAATAAAAAGAAAATTCTCATTTCAGTACAGACAGAGGAAGTCCCATCTACATCGGAGACCACCCAAGTTCCCGAGGAATAAGAAGAGCCAACCACAAGGCTCTTAATAGGTGTTTTAGTCCAACAAGAAGTAACTACAGAAGAGGTAGGGAGTACTCTTACTCAACCTCATGACGGCACAGAAATTGGCTCTCAAGTATCAGAGAAGGCAGTTGAGCAAGAACTTCTGGTAGCACCAGAACCTGCAACATATCAAGCTAGT
This sequence comes from Chloranthus sessilifolius, assembly GCA_021018995.1. Classification (NCBI taxonomy): domain Eukaryota; kingdom Viridiplantae; phylum Streptophyta; class Magnoliopsida; order Chloranthales; family Chloranthaceae; genus Chloranthus; species Chloranthus sessilifolius. The sequence goes on from CM037584.1 coordinate 158,977,003, forward strand.
CTATATGACTTAGCTCTGGATTCACCAACAGGGTCTACTATGCCCCATGAAATTGAACCAACTCTTACCAAAGCAGAATCAGTAAATCCAATTAGCTAAGCAGCAGAGGAAAATCTTGCACCAGTAGAACAACAGAATGTTGAAATGGCTACTTCTAGCCAAGTCCCTGTCAGTCTTCAACCAATCGCCCATCAAAAATATTATCAATTCAACTTCCTGTATCTCAAGCAATAGGAGCAAGCCATGGAGTTGAAGTCCTACTCCATGTTGCCCCTACAACCAACATCACGGTACCTACAATTCTAGCACCGGAGCAGACTCAAAGATCCCAAACTACAGATATAAGACTACATCTCGGAGTTACAAGGGAGAACTTCAATGCGTTATTACATTAGGAACTGACTCCACATGCCCCTACTTAAGCAGTTCCAATGATTCAACAATCTGATCTAGATAGAAGATTAAAAGAAGTAGAGCAATGGAAAATTAATAATACCCAATTGCCAAGTGTGGTGAGAAGGATGATAGAAGAAATTCAGATATTGAAAAATAGAGTCCGAGATATTATGCCTAATACATAAGAATGCCAGGAGTTGATAGCAAATCTAAAATGAAAGGTACCAAAAGAATGTCATGCACAATGGACGGCCGAAACAGCCAAGAAAGTCCAGGAGGCTACTACAACACTCCAAGACCAGGTGATGCAACTCCAAGAAGAGAATAGGAGGAATAGGAGGCATAGAGAATACCAACAAATATGGGAAGGAGAAAACAAGGAGTATGAAGATAAAATTGCTGAGATGAATGAACAATATGGAGAATTCATAGTAGATCCATATTTTCGAGAAACAGCACGAGAAAAGGCCCATAAGGAATATGAACAAACCCTGAATAACTTACTGAATAAAAAGGCTCAGGAACTTACAAGAGAAAAAGAGAAATCAGTTAAACTATAAGAGGAAAAAGAATCCCTGATTCTTATTTGTGCAGAAAAAAAGGAAAAGATTTAGTCCATCATAAAGAATTCCTGAGTCACAGTAACAAAAGAGAAAGTTGTTTCTAATAAACTAAGGGATGAAAATGACACTAAGTATGTTGTCATTTGTCAACTCCAGAGAGAAGCGAAAATAAGGAATACATAGCTGAGAGCATTAAAAGAAAAATATGAAGCATTAATAGCAGAGAAGGAAGACATCTCTATCTCCTATAAAGCTGCTGACAAAGAATCAAAACCAACGCTTATGACAGAGGAAAGTTCTGATTGTTCCATGGCCGCAATAACAGACTCTGAAGAAGAATTGTTAAGCAGTCATTCTCTACTATTGGCCTTACCAGCTCGACCAAGTATCTCAATTGTACCTTACCTATCATCCTCAAGTGAGTGACAGAAAAAAAAAATTTACATCATTAAAGCCTCACAGGTAGAAGATTTTAAAAATTTTGGAATATTTTCTTTTTAATTATTATAAATATTAGTTCATATATAAATTTTTCTTTTTGACTAATTTACTAACAATGCTACTAACATCTAACTTTTTAGATTTTATAAAATCAGTAGTATTTTTCTCCCAAGTTTGGGAGAAGATTTTTTATTTTTTTTGCTGATCATAAACCCGATAACTTAAAAAGCACCATTAAGGTAATATTTTTCCTGTGTGTCCCCTATTTTTCACAATGAGGACATTGTCCTATTTAAGTTTGGGGGGAAATACATATCAATTTTGAAAATATAATATATTAGTACAGTTTTTTTTCTTTTTCTTTAGAGTATTTTTTACTTTATTTTTAGAATTTTCTAACATTAAGAAAGTTAATCATTATATGGGAATTATGATAGAAAAATATAAAAATCCAAAATTCTTAGCAATCCATCATAATAGTAGCTCAAAAATTAAAATTAAAATAGCTACAATTTAAAGTAAGCATCTCTATAACACTGTATCAGAAGAATGTTTGAAACTATACAATTGATCTGAACTTTAAATATTTTAGATTATAGTTTCAAAATTATATAACCAGTGAACTATAGAGCCTATGTCCTCTTTTATTCTGAGAAAGAGAGACTGCTTTTATTCATGCTAAATTTTCCTTGAACTTCTCTACTATTTGAAATCTCATAATGCTGAACTTAGAATCAAGATATTCTATAAATATGATAATTTATTTGTTTAGAACTGTCTATTAAATATATCAAAGCAATAAGGCATCCATATTAGTAAATCAAAAAAATGATCAAAGGCCATCTTTTATTAAACTAGAGCCAAAAAGCCAATAATCTTATAATATTTTATCCTTTGAACCCATATTAGAAGTCTAAAAATTGAATTTCTTTGTACCAAAATTTTATAAACCTTTAACCATATGTACTATCCTTGACCCTTACAATTTCTGAGAGTTTAAGAATGTGAAAGGGAAGAAGAGAGAGTGAAAGGAGTATGGTTAACAGATAAAGGATCTGCTGAAAATGATACAAGTAGGAAGAAATATAATTGTATGAAAATATGGGAAAAGAAATAGAAGAAATCGTAAAAAGACGATTCCATAAAAAGAGAAGCAAAAAGATTCCAACCTGAAAAGAAAAAATGGGATTTATACTAGAAAAGAAATGAGAAGAAGTTATCCAAAATAAGGATACTTACTGAAGCTGAAAAATATAGAAGAAGAGAAAGAAGAGCTAAATTCTCATAAATAATTTTGAATCCTCTTTACCTTTTTCTTTGAAACCTTCTGAAAACCCAAAGCCCCATTACAAGCCGAAAAAAAGACTTTTGCGATTTACGATTTGTAAGAATTTAAGATATAAAATAAATACTATGAATAAATTGAGAAGTTATATGAACAGAACTAATTATCCTTTCTATGAGATTTATCTTCTTGGTTAATTGTCCGATTAAATTTACATGCATATATATATATATATTGTGAGAACCCAGAACTTTGATTATTTTTAAGAGTATGCCAATAAGTGAGAGTTTGGATGGAAATATTTTTTAAAAATTGTAGTTTAGAAAAATTTATGATAAATAAACTTTTCACTGATATGCACACACTCCATGCTATACCGAATTCAACTTATTGAGTTCTGATAGAGGATAATTACGATGATAGAAAGCTAAGGATAAAAGATTTGAAATTTTTTGAAAATAATGAACATCTAATGATTGGCTGGGTAATTAGTATATAAAAATCTATATTTTAATTTTTAGTTTTGAAAAACCCAAAAATATTGAAATTTTGTAGGTAACTTCACTGAAAACCTTCAAGAGACTATAACTCCTCCACTAGGGATCACCTAGGGGTTTAAAGGCTTGTTGCATCCGTTAAATGCAATTGTGCTCCCTATGAAAGTGGCATTTAATGTGACAACCCAAATTTTGGAGTCCCAAAACCCGAGCCGTCGGCACGATCTATAAGGCCGTGCCCGAACACATCAGCGGAAACGTGGTACTAACACACACAAAGCAAAGATAATATCAATAAACTACGACGTCAAGAGATCATAGGGAGGTCCCTTCTATCATCATGACCCCACCAAATTCGTAATCCAAAAGACGGTTCTAACTCCCATGCCATCTGCACGGAACAAGAACCGAACCAAACCATTGGTGATATTATCTAATCACCCTCAATGGTTCGCCAAAATAGTTACTTTACACATATACATCATTTTCAAATAATGACCTGACATACCAAGCCCAAAAATAGTGTCTGCAACTACAGCGAAGAATCCCCTAAAAGAAGTCTTTAGGAGGAGGCTCGTTCTCCTCATCAGGGGCATAATCTGTATCTAGTCTATCCAGGTCCTCAGCGGCTGAACCCTCACCTGCACCTGTCACACATAGTCGAAAGAATGAGCTACATCCTAGCTCAATGAGGAAAATAAATCTAATATGCGTAGTTTCTTTATAAACATGTCTTTCATGATAATTCACAATGAGTAACTGATTGAACCGAAAACGTATAATTTACAAGCAAAAGTAATTTGACGAATATGAATAAAGAATGCACATTCCGAATATAACTTACCATTATTAAAAGAAAGGACCTTTTTTTTACTCAACGCACCCACTTAAATATTTCACTTAAATAATCCTCAAGCAATATAGCATCGGGCCCCAATGGAATACCCACCATCATCATTCAATTGAACCCTTTTTATCGAAATTACAAACCCTTGAAACGGAGGGACTTGTTGGATGAAATGGTTTCACAGTTGGAACCCAAAGATCGGATATCCCGCCGGACCGGAGCACAAATTGTATGGATATCCCGCCGCGTCGGTTGCAGTTATACCATCGCGTCGATCGCAGTTATACCGCCGCGTCGGTCGGGTATTCACATAACCTTAAAGCAGTGTGCAAAAGATACATATAGTTATTCACCGTATAAGTGCAATAAACATAATAGTTTTCCAAAATTTAAAAGTCTTCACATCACATTTGGATTCACATTATATTCACATGCGCACATTCAGAAATAACCACTGTGAGTACCAATGTGCTTCTCAAAATCTGTCACACAATTTCTTATGACTTATTTAAAAAGGTGCACACTCATAGCAAGACATGCATATTTTAAAAGAGCATAACAAATGCCCAAATGAATGTATTCGAAAGTCACATGCTTCATATATCACTACGTACATGCCTACTAAGTTCATCTACACATATTAGATGGTTTTCCCCACCTTGTGCAAAGCTCCTAGGCCCACGTAGCTCGAGCTCACTTTCCACCCACTCTAAGTTCAATCATACCTAACATACATCGGATTACGATTAGAATGTTATAATTGACGTGAACCAGGGAGATCCTTCGCATCTCCCAAGGTTTCAAACCTAAAAATAGATGACAGCCTTAACTGCCACGAATCGACTGGTCGAATCTCATTTCAATCGATCGGTTTCTAAAATCGACCGGTCGACTCGTGAATTCGATTGATCGGTTTCGCTCAAGAAACCTGCAATTTATATGGCACAAAAATCGATCAGTCAATTTTTAAAATTGACCAGTCAGATATCCAAAATCGATCGGTCGGTTTTTAGTTCGACCGGTCGGGCCAAAACTATAAAATTATTATCTCCTGTTTTGGGGGAATCAACCGGTCAGTTTCTCAAAATCAACCGGTCGAATTACATTCGACCGGTTGAAATCGCGTTCGACTCCCACCACGCTACTTCACAGTGAAATCGATCGGTCGATTCTAAATTCGACCGGTCGATTTTCGCCAACCAACTCTAGTTAGGGTCTGTTCCACTCAAATCCATTTTCATGGGTTTTCTACCCTTTTTCTACTAATCTTCCTCTTCCACACAATCAATTAAACTATAATCACACTCTATAATTTACTTTTCAAACAATTCTACAAGATCATACCTTCGGATCGACCGATCTGACGATTCGTGACTTCCCACTCCAAGCTAGGGCTTGGCAGCCAAAACCCCTATGTTTCGCGAGATCTAACGCTAAATTCAACGCGTGGCCTTAATTTCCTTGAGCACTCAAAATCACAAAAACCTCATAAATGCTCTTCTCCCTCACTTCCTTTCTCTCTCTTCATGAATCGCCCAACAACCGAACCTAAGAGAATTAACTTCTCTTTACTTCTTTTATAACCTTTAGGCTCCGATGTTAAGCACCTATACCTAAACCATATATATACATATATATACCTTAATCCACACACCCTCTTAACTTTATTCAACTTATGACCTCCTTGACTTGGCGACCAATCACCGGGCCACACATGAGTTCTGACGGACAGGCATCGCAAGGTACTATTCAATATCAGGATTTCACGAGGTATTACATTTAAATTTTTAGTTTTATGATAGTTTAGTTTTCCTTGTTTGCTAGGGACTAGCAAAACTTAAGTTTGGGGGTGTGATCAGTCACATAATTTATCATTTTATCACCCTTAACTTAGTGATGGTAGGCCTTAGTTTGTTACTAACAAGTTACTGATGTACAGATATTAAAGAAAAATAGTAAAAAAAAGCCTAAATATTAATATTCATTAAAAGGAACTCAAATAGTAGTAAGAATGACGATTGAGCGTGTAAAGACGATTCGCCAATACAAGGAAGCTGAAAAATCGTATTTGACGATTTTGCGCTACTGTTGAAGTAAGAAAGAAAATAAGAAATAAGAAATTATAATTTTATGATTCTTTAAAAAGACGATTCTTCAAAAGCGACAAAAGAGTAAAGATGATACAGAAGAGAAAGGCGATGAATCGTGAATAGAAAATCGTCCAGTATGGAAGCCATGAAAGAAGAGAAAATCGTGATTTACGATTTTCCAGAAAAAGAAGAGACAATAGTAATTTACGATTGTGTAAAGCTTTCCTGCTGTTGTTGATCACGTGAGTGAACACCATCATCGCCATGTACTGAATTAGAAGATCTCTGGAATTAGAAGTTTTAGTGAATCATAAATCTGAGAAGGTTGATGAAGATATACTCCGAAGGACTCTGCTGTTGAAGATTAAAGAATCTTCTAGAAGCGCATCAAATAAAGAAAGCAAGGAAAAGAATAAAATTAGGAATTAGAGTTATATTAGGATACTTTTATCTTTAGTAGTTTCTTTTATTAGAATTAGAAGTCGTTGTAAATCGACCCCTTATGATCTATAAATAAGAGGGCTCGACATAGGAATAAGCATCGAAGAATTTCAACATCAATTGACGCCTGATGTTAGATTTTCTTTTGATCAAGTAGTGTAAAATAGTTAGAATAGATTAAATATCAGAGGTCCCTCAAGAGCAATTGACGACTGCAATTGAGTACTGAAGATTAGTATATATATATGTAGTTTCTCAGGAGTAATTGACAACTGCGACTGAGGGGTGAAGGATATATTTTACTTTGCTTTCTAGATAGATTTTATTTTCTTTTATTTCCTGTTTTGTAAACATCTCCAAGTTTTAATTTGAATTGACGACTCAGGTTAGAATTTGCAGATTAGTGTAACGATTTTTACTTTTTCATTTTCAGTTTTTGAAAGTTTGATTGACACCCAGATTTTAGGAAGTTGTTGATTAGATTAAATCTGTATTAATATAATCTTAGACTTGATTGACGACTAATGCTAGGAAACTAAAAATATAGTATAACAGTATTGTTTAAATTCATAAATATCCGATAGCTGAAAATTGGGATTGACGACCTCAATCAGAAGAAAAAGGATTTAGATTTATTTTATGTAATTTAGATTAAGAAACCATTCTTTTATTTATATTTCTCCAATAGAGTAGATCTTAAAGATAAATAGAAGTTTTTAAAATAAGGATTTAAATAAAAGATATAAATAAGAAATAAATAGATAAACAAACTTCCTCGTGAGAACGATCACATGCTAATACTATGATTTCCATTGTGCGCTTACAGTAAGTTAAGACTTGAATTTAATATAATACATATAATAAGCCGGTCACTACCCACCATTATGTATATGAGGATTAGATTCGGTGTCACTACTTTATTGTATAATGACGATGATTGTGACTAATATGATTGGGTGCATGTATTACTAAAAAAATGGCTTAGTCGAAATCTGAACTACGTAGTTGTGTGGGAAAGTTCCTTGAAATCAACATAGGCTCCTAGGGCCAATGATACGCACTTCAAAGATTTATCTGTCGACATCATAAATTACAAAAGATTTAAACGATAATTTTTTTTTAAATATATATATTTGTTAAATATTTTATTTTCAAAATAGATTCAAAGAAACTGTTTTAAAATTCTTTTGATAAATTAAATAAGTGCGTATAGTATGGGATTGTAATTTTAGATCAAAAGTCATATATTCCGGTGTGGTCATGCGGACTAGAGCAGGCATAGGAAAGCTGGGGTGATAGTGCACAAGAAAGATGGCAACTTAGTGTGCACACACCAGTGTGAAAGATATGCGATCTCGGCTGGTCCCACTCCACAGGTTCTTTGTTATGTAAGGACTATCACAATTCTATTTTTAGGCTCTAGAGAACTTGTTAATCATAACGCTACTCCCTACGAGGTTGAGTGGGAGATGTTGGTTTGAGTGACTGAGATGCCACTTGTATAACCCCTAGGGTGTGCTTGATATACACCGTATAACAGCCATATTATGGTTACCTATTAATATATAGCTTTAGAGATTGTAACTTACGGGTGTGAAAAATCTCATTTCTCACAAGTTCTCTCTTCTTCTCTAAGCCTAAACCCTAGAGCTGTGATTATCCTTTTACGGTGTCATCAATCACCATCAGATCCACGTAGCGTATAGATAACGTCGTCTTCTCTAGAAGTTGACATCTCAGATCAACGAGCATTAAATTATCTCGAATTTTCTCGAAGTGTGTAAAATCGATTATGATCCACCCATTGCTTCCGCGCGATTAGGGATCTCAAATCCCAACATTATTATTTAAGACTTGTGATGTTTTATAATATTTGAAATATAGAGGTATTGGGTATTTGGACATTATCAGGTTTTCGGTATTTGGGCCCAAAAGGCTAGGAGTAATTAGACGAAATGAGGATAGGGTTGTCCAAGGGTCGAGTCGATCTCATACCGACACTACAAAAAAAAAGACTATTAGCAGCAATTTTTTGCTGTAAAAAATTGTCACTATTAACAAAAAAGCTATTAAGACTATTAACGCACTACAAAAAATAAGACTATTAGTGATAGTTTTTGGCTGTTAAAAACTGTTGCTATTAACAAAAAACCTATTAAAACTATTAGCGACAAGGGTATTAGCGATAGTTTTTTGTTAATAGCAGCATTTTGTTGCTGCCGCTAATAGTCTTATTTTTTGTAGTGCGACCCAATATTTTACCGGGCCGGGTAGATAAACTTGACCCATTGGGTCTGGTCACACTATAAAATATAAGACTATTAGCGGCAGCCAAAAACTACCGCTATTAACAAAAAAACTGTTGCTAATACTCTTAATAGCCGTAAAAAACTGCCGCTAATAGTCTTATTTTTTGTAGTGTCAGGCATGAGACATCGACCCGACCTTTGAGTCAAGTCGACCAAAAGGTTTTGTCGGGTCGAGTATTTTTCATGTCGATATTTTATAGGTAAAAAGTATGAAAAATAGGGAGAGGGGGGGGGGGCATTTGCAATTTTCTTATTAGGTAGCCATTTTCTTATTAGGTAGCCAAAATTTTAACCCGCCTTGCCAACCTGCCTTGTTGACACCCCTACATGAGGCTTTATGATATTTGAGCCTTACGAGACTTTGGTTAGTTAGTCAATGTGAGGCATTAAGGATTGGGGTCGTAGAATCATTGGGTATTTAGGCGTCATGAGGCTTTCGATATTTGGGCCTTAAAGGTTTGAAGTACTTGTACCATTTGAGGCTCTATGATATTTGGGCCTTATGAGGCTGTTATGGAACTTGGTGGAAGAGGCATTGGTTGTTTGGGCCATATAAGGCTTTAAGGATTCAGGCTGTAGAGGCATTAGGTGTTTGGCTAGTGCTAGGCTTTAAGGATTTAAGCCGGATAGGTATGAGGCATATGGGACTTTTGAGGCTCTCAGTATTTAAGCCTTAGAGGCTTAATTGGGGTAATTGGACCATATGAAGCTTTATGGTATTTGTGCCCTTTGGGCCTTCAATTGTTTAGGACAGGTAAGGCTTCAAGGATTGGGACTGTAAAGGCATTGAGTGTTTGGGACTTATGAGGTTGTTGATATTTGGGCCTTAGAGGCTTGAAATACTTGGACCATATGAGGGTTTATGGTATTTGGACCTTATGAAGCTTTTATGAAACTTGTCCATAGAGGCTTTGGTTGTTGGGCCATATGAGGCTTTCATTATTTTGGCCCTAGAGGCTTAGGGTACTTGGGCGGCCTTGTGTGGGTTTCTGATAATCACTCCTAGATTGTCGATTTAGTGTATATCTGAGTGTTAATTTATAAATTTGTCCATACATTACCTTCAATCATATATTTAAATTATCTATTTTGAATTTCAAAGGAGTCTGACCTTAATTAGATTGCACATATTTATGTGAATTTACGCTCTTGATCGTCACTTTGTTATATATCGAATTGTTGATCTGCAAATTTGTCTATGTGCCATCTTCGATACTCGATTGCACGGATTATTCTTAATCTATTCTCTTGGGTACAAATTTATATATATATATATATATATATATATATATATATATATATATATATATATATATATGTACACACGATACAATTAACATTTAGTTATAACCATTCATCATGGGTTTTAGAGGAATCCGATGCTTGATCGTATTAGAAAATACCTTATTTGATAATTATCACATATCAATTATCTCAAGCAATTATAGTTATCTAAAATAAAAAAATAAAAAACACACGGTAAATAATGTAATCGATTGTGGCAATTTATCTTCTTCTTATCTCTATCATCTTCTTCTTCTTTTCTTCTTTATTTTATAATTTTAACATGTTATCAGAGCTATGATCCTGGCATTGCTTCCGCTATTATATTTTCTTGAAGTTTATTGACGCGTAAACTTTTCACTTTCCTTTCATCTCTGTAATTTTCATTTTTTTATCTTCATCTCTTTTACATCTAGTAAGAGATGACTTCTTGTTCATGTAGATGCATTTTTCATATTGATTTGTTTAATAGATGTGAGTTTTTTACTTTGGTCTTAATGGCCTTTTCTATTCCATGTGGATGTCTTTTCCCACATTTTCTGCCTTCTGTATTCTATGTGGATATCTTTTCCCACATTTTCTCTGAATTTTCTCTGGCGTTCTATATTCTACGTGGATTTCTTTTCCATATTTTCTCTGGTCTTCTGTACTATATGTGGATGTCTTTTCTCATATTTTCGCTATCCTTCTATATTCTACGTGAATGTCTTTTCCCACATTTTCTCGACCTTCTATATCTATATGGATGTCTTTTCCCATTATCTCTGACCTTCTATATCTATATGGATATCTATATGCATGTCTTACGTAATTGCGTAACTGTTTATCTTCCAACTTGGATGTTATACGTTCACATTCCAACTTGAGGGGGAGTATTAGAAAATACCTTGTTTGATAATTACCACATATTAGTTATCTCAAAATACAATAAATAATGTAATCGATTGTGACAATTTGCCTTCTTCTTCTCTCTATCATCTTCTTCTTCTTTTCTTCTTTATTTTATAATTTTAACAGATCACAAATGGATGATCTCTAGGAAATGGCAGCGTCACCTCTTAGTTCACTAATTTTTGAATACTTTAAAGAAGTATGTAGAAGGTGTCTCTGGGCGATCCCAAATACATGACACTCAAGTAGTGGAGAGTCGTTAGGAGCATCTCTAAGAAGGCTCGTTATTTCTAACTGTTATACATGCTTATGAGACAAAAAAATAAAGAATGAGATGGTAGAGTGGCATTGAAGAACTTCTCTAACGAGACTCTTTATTTTTATTTTTAATTATTTATTATTATTATATTAATATATTATTTTAATAAAATCAAAATAATATTTCAATTACAATAGATGGCATTTGAATAAAAAAAAAAAAAAAAAAGAAATTTAAATATAAAGAGCTTCTTTCTCTCTCTTCAATATTAAAGAGAGAGAGGAGGTCCTTATTTCTACGTAGAAATGGTCTCTCCTTGAAAAGGAAAAGACACTTCATAGACTCTTCATTTATAATCGTTTCGGCCACTTCAGCTGAAACGGTTAGAAATGAAGTGTCTCTTGGAGATGCAGTAAGGCTTTATTCCAAACACCGTGAAGAGTTATTTTTGAAGCAGAAGAGAGGTCTCACGCATAGAGAGATTTTAGCAGCGATTTTGCATATTATCTTCTCCTACTCTCTAATTGATATGAACATCTTTATTTATAGATTTTTTTTTAAGGAGTTACGCAAGTGGTTATGGGCTGTTATAGTAACCTTCCCACTTTACCCCTCACTTGGATAACTTCTTTGGTCGTGATTTAATTATTTGACCGTGATTGAGAAAATAAAGAAACTACATATATATAGAGTTTTTTTTAAATCTTATCCGTAATGCTTAGTTTTTTTAAATTCTTATCGGTAATGCCCTGTTTTATAATTTAATTTTGATAATCTTATTCATAAGGATTTCTTTTGGAATTTTATCTCTTTTTAATAGGCCTCTTTTAAAAAATTTAATACAGTATATGATGTGTATTGGTAAAAACTATAAGTGAGATTTCAATTTTGAGAGAAAATACAGGAGGTAGTTAGAGAAGGTATCTCTTACTAACAATAAACACTCTTAAATTGAAAAACATATTTTATCCAATAATCTAGTTGATTTATTGATCAGATCTTTAAAATTTCTTTTAGCCATTTGATATTGTTGACTTCCTGACTTTTATGGATGCTCATTACATTCATGGATTTTCTTTGATTGTTTAACTTTCACAGATTTTATGACAATCGTTTGTTCTCTCACTACGTGAAAAAGCCAAAAAAATTACTGCCTTAAATAATAATTTTTTTAAAAATCACTGCCCTAAACAATTGTAAAAAAAGGAGTGATTTTTTTTTACCACTATGCAAGACAGTGGTTTATGAAGTTCATAAATCACTGTCTTGTACAGTGGTAAAAAAAAACCACTCTTTTTTTTACAACTGTTTAGGGTAGTGGTTTTTTTATGCAAATTTAAAAAAAAAAAAAAATTACGACGACAATTTTTTATGCAAATTTTTTTAAAATAATATTTTCTTTATGCTTTTTTTTAATGCAATTTTTTTTATGCTTTTTGTAATACTTTTTTTTAATGCAATTTTTTAATGCTTTAAAAAAAATTATATAAAGAAAAAAAGCTATTAATCTCATATTTAAACACATCCATTCAACTCAAATGCAAATCATTCAATGCCATTAATAAATAAAATAGATGCTCAATTCTTTTATTCAAACAAAATATTGCATCTCAACCTATGATCCAACCTTTCAAATCAACCAAATATTTTAAACTTTACATGCTCAATCCTTTTATTCAAACAAAAAAAAAAAAAAAAAAAAAAAGAGAGTTAACAATCTAAAGACCCCATGACCTAGTTTCATAATTTAAAAAATAAAATAAAAAATGTGATTCGCCTCTCCTGCCAAGTATCCCCATCCCCTAGTGATTCGTTTGAGGTGAGCTTCAAATCGAAAAGTTTCGCCTGAAATCAAAAGGAGAACGTAATTAAATATTATGATATCAAGCAATTAAATTGAGATATTAATTATATTAAGCAATTAAATTGATAATACTCCAAACACATAAGAGAATCCTCTTGCCAATTATGTCAAAAAGACTCACCAGCTTTTCTCCGCACTATTTTTAATAAAGATTCTGTGAACATCCACACAATAATGACAAATCCGATTGCCACCATAAAATGGATGGTGGCAATGGACAAATAAATGGTGTATCTCTATCAGCACTTTGCAAGCAATACACCAGTTGAGAATAGTCAATTTCTATTCTCAACTTACACATACATTGTCCACAGCCAATCCAAGTTTAGGGATGGAAACTTACACATACATTGGCACACAAAGGTAACCAATGTATGTGTAAGTTGATCAGAGACATCTTCTAAACTTAAAAGTTGATCTGACACGATATACAGCAGCCACATGGGTCCAACACTAACTTTGCAAAACTACTAAAGCAGGAAGCACCAAAAAAAAAGAAAAAGAAAATCAAATATCAATGTTTTTAAGCTAGTTATATTCCTTTGCTTTAATACATGTGTTTCTTTTTATACAACGAAAACTTACATCATCAGACATTGACTTCCACTTCTCTCCCCCAGCTTTTCCAACCTTCAACATTAGGATCCAATTGACCAAACTCATTATATGATTCGAAAATGGAGTTAAGAAACCATGAAGTAATCAGTGCGCGTCAATAACCATTGTACTTACAGCTGAGACTGCCTTCACATTGGGATGCTCTTGTTTGTAAATCTTCCTGAAATCTTCCCTGCAATATTTATTTATACAACATGAACGAGAAGAAAAGATTAAGGTGAAATGCAACAGCTATGATATAAAATTCACTCCTCATATACCAACCAAGAATGAAAAGAGATGCTTACAAAAAAACAAAGAAAGCACTAGGAGGCCTCTTTCGTTTATTAGGATCCTTTTTGGCTGGTTTATCTTTCTTTACCCATCTTTTGCTGCTTTTATCTGCTTTGATAGTAGCTTTGCGCTTCCCAAACTTTCTGAAAAGGAGAAGCATAGATGGTTCATCATAAAAAGTAATCAGCTGAAATTTTAAATACCATTGCCTCATCGTAATTTGCAACCAATTCGAACAGTTTCACTATATTGCGAAACTAAACAATTACTTAAACATTCTACAAATTTCAAGAACTAATGTTGGAGCTTAAAAATGAAAAAGTAATTCACCATAGATCCAATGCTTGAAAAATGATCAGATAAATAGCACATAGAATGTAAATTTACATAGATATATCTAGTAATTATAGCCATGGTTCAGATTTCAGGGTAGTGAATGGACAAATCAAAGAATAAAAAATATTACCGCTTCCAAACCCATCCTAGGATAGCTAGATCGTCCAGCCCCTACGAAGTGACTCCCTCCATAAGGCATATGCATGCTTCCTCTGAAAGGAGGCGCTTGCATGGCTGTGAATAAGACACCATTCCCAAAAGAGTTATTATTCTCTAAAGCCAATTCTACAAGTTAACGACAGATTTTACATACTAATAATTTTTTTAGATTGTTACAACCGATAAATGATCAACTCCATGAAACCCAAAAAGTAGCAAACCTGGAGTGGCTCCTCTGCCTGTAGCACCAAATGTTGAAGGCACACCTTGACTTGCAAGACGTTGCTTGTATGACTGTAATTTTTAAGATCTTGTCAACAAAAAATAGATATCGTAGTACAACTTCTCACTCATAAAAGCTTTCGATTGGAAAAGCTTTAAGCCTCAAACTTCAAAGCAATCACACAAATATTTTCTATGCTCCTCACATTAAATGATTAGAAAAATTACCTGAACTGGCTTTGAGGGATTTGCAAAGCTAACACGTAGGTTCAGTCCTCCAAAAGCATGGCCATCCAATGCCTCTCGAGCTAATAACATAAAATAGCATTGTTTCTATGAGTAAAACCTCAATAAGATTCATATTGGTAGTGTTGTTTCTAACTACCAAACGAAAACTATCATAAAAAAAGATTCAATACTTGTGGAACACACCTTTATTGCAAATCTAAAACCCAAATCCAATCCCCTTAAGCGTTGCTATGAAAATAATGTGGCAGGCTGCATCACATTATACTCTGTTGGACCTCAATTCTGGAACAACGTGATGCATAATGCAATTATGAGCAATAAGCATACACCCCTTCACTAAACATTTTGACAGTGATGGTTCAGATTTCAGGGTACTGATATTACCAAGATAAAGTGCTTATTTATCTTGGTACTGATATTACCACTTATTTGTTTTGTCCATTCACTTCTGTTCTCTAATTAAAAGGCCCATCATAGATGTGACAAGGGGTTCTACTTACAGCTAAATCAAGTATGTGTGTTTCACAACAGATTTTCCCACCCATATGTTTCCCATAATCAAGAATTAAGATTCAAAACCACTCCATACCTGGTCAAATTTTGACTTCTTAATATCCTAATTTTATAATTCAAAACAAATTATTAAACCCTAATTAAAATAATCAAAGACCAAGATAAATGGACTGATAAGAGAAGAGGAAGAATCTCGAAGCAAAAGGAAGAATCTAAACAAAAAAACATATCTAAAAAGCCTGAAAAATCTGAAAGCTAAACCTCCGAGTAGCCCGAAAAAGCTCAGAGCCGAATATTTCCTTGTCCGATTCAAAGCCAAGGGTGTCGGGTTAGGAGATTTATCAGCTTCTAACAAAGAACACCCTACAAAGAAATCACGCCACACATGATTTCTGTTGCAGTTTGTGTGGCTAACAATTCCAAACAGTTTATCCTTCATTGGAATCCAACAAAATGGACTGCCATAGAAATGAATCTTACCTAGCATTAGTGTTACATATTTATTACTGATCTAGAAAGCCTAACAAGCATTTTTTTGTTATAAAGTTAGATACAAGGTTTCAATGGCTTACCTCTTGATTAAAAATAATGGTTTATTTAGCTGCTCCAAAACATTATGTTTTTGATAATTTATGTCAAGCAATAATACCATAATGCGGTAAATTAGTATACTTGGTGTCCGCACATCAATTCTAGTCCGCTACTCAATGAATAGACTTGTATATGAGCAATAATGGTTAGACCATAGTCACCAAAACTTCGCTTAGACCTACGAATTCAATGACGTAAATTGATAAGAAATTCAATTATTTTCTTTAATTTTACTTGATAGATAGCAAATTGTAAATGTCACGAATGAGCTAAACTGTAAATGAGGTTACCAATGGCCCATACTACTTTCACTGGTTTGAGATTTACAAGAATAAAAAAATAAAAATAATAAGGTGGACTGAGCAGAGTCCAATAACAGAATGCAATCAAAGTGGCTGTGAGCCTATGTGGAGAAAGAATTGTTCGAGAAAAATCAAGAAGAACAAAAGCGAGATGGTGTTAATAGTTATAAAATCAAACAAAGAAAACGTAGAAAAAACCACTATGAACACTGCAGCTATAATTTAATTAAATAATAGAAGTCATACCTGTGATGGAGATGATGAACCTGATGGATGTCGGTTGCTAACAGGAAGTAGGGTGGGTTCAAATGGTCAACCATTTATTTTTAAAATTCATAAAACAGAAAATTTACCCAATATGCCCATCTGTTGAATCTCATCTCCAGATGGGCTTGAGATGCAGGCCTAGCCTGATGGCCTGAATGGTTGGCCAAAGCCCAACCAAAACTGGGCTAGCCTGCAGTCAGACAGGTCAACCCAGCCGAGAAAGGCATTTCTCACATTTCTTTATTTTTTATTACGTTTTCCAAGGTGCATCTATTCTATGGGAAACTGCATCACATTTGTTTCCAGGAAATGCCCAGAAGCATAGAGAATGTGTTTGCCAGTACCTATAGCTCCAACTCACATCCCATGGTCCAAGAGGCATATGAAGGATAGTGTTAATCGCACAACCCATGTCCTGGATTCTATTTTGCAGTATCGAGAATATCCATCGTAGAATTATCTCAGACAAGGGATCTGACCATTGGACTCACCCGGCGCAATTCCAATCAATTCAAACATGTTTCCATATACTAAGTCAGGTCTGAACTCATGTGTGGGCCAGAACAACATTACAGTTGTCCGTATCTCTAAAAGTAGAGAACTAAGGACACAATAGACTAGGGGGAGACAAGGAAATTTTATGCAAGATGCATTTCTTTACTCTCATCATAGACATGGAACTCGGTTTCCTTTTGGTAAGTAGGAACAATGGAGAAAGATTACATGTGTGAAAATGAAAAATCTGAAGATTCACATTTGCATGACTAATTGAAGTCAACATCAAAGTAAAAGTTGAGTTCATTAGCATGTAGCATGAAGAAAGGATGACATAGTACTATATACCACATTGAAGCAAATTGCAAACCTTCCTTCAAGAAGTTAGTATTCTGTGGACAGGCCCATGCACGGATCATCCATTATGGCACATGTGGCTTACATACTATCCAATACATTAGATGTAGTGCACGTGGATCAGATTCAGTTCACAAATCACACTTCTACATGATCTCAATTTTCTGATAAGGAGCATGCAAGAGCCTGCAAATGGACAGTTAAAGCTTTTATGGACTATCATCCAAATTAAATGTATAAAGTACTATGATTGGACACTCCAATAAGTATGATGTTTGGGCTGAGTCCCATCTAGAAAATGGCATGCTACTTGGACATCTCAGATTGATGAATATGCATATCACATAAATAAGCTCATCTTTCAAAATATGCTCGTAAGACAGTAACAGTACATTTTTGCTGCTTACCTCAAGTTTCAACTTTCAAGGGATGTCAGCCTTCGTCTGCTTTTATAGATATATAAAATCACATAAATATATGTTGAATACCCAAAAAATTTCGACAAAATCTGATGTGTGCAGAGTGTGCATTCTATTGTTTAGCAGGTAACACACTCTGCACACCATCAGATTGGCAATCAACATTTGTTTCCTTCTTGATTGCCAATAAATGTTCCTTGATAATCTTTTTTTTTTCCAAAAAGTGATACCTTTTTTATGTTGAACCTATAATGAAGGAAATCATACATCTCATCTAGAACCTGAAAGTCAAAAGTAAAAGTAACGCGAAACTGTTTGGATCTATCCAATGTCAATTCCAGGTGATCATTGACTCAATTTCAGAGAGTGGAGAAGAGGAACAACATCAATAGCTTTAATGTAGATTTTTTCACAAGCTAGCTCCCTTACTACAAAGAAACAAAATTTGCTTTGAATTAAACTCTACAAAAATTTCTGAAATGAGGCAGTGATGAATGGCGAAGCAAAATATGCACTTCAAACCATAGAGGAACAAATTTGATGTCAGGTGATTGCAGAACAAAATGTCCTCTGAACTTTTACTTTTTTTTCCATTGGTTTAAGAAAACTTTCCGCCCTCAACAAAATTCAAATACCATACCATTATTTCGATAGTAATTCATTCTAAGGCTTCAATATAGAAATAGAAGACAACTCTACAAGTGTAGGTTTAAAATTGCCAAATCGGCAACATCAGAAAAGATTCACACTACTGAGTACTGATCACTTCACCATGGTGAGATGATAGATTGGCACGAGAAGGGAGTTAAATACAATGATATATAAGAAACCATAAACAACTATCATTTCCCCTTTTAGTTGGAATGGAGTATGAGTCACTCATTACAAATGTAAACACCTAGTTGTTTCAACTGACAAGGTAACAATCACCCCAAACTACCAAGCAACTTGAAGCTTCTACAGGTCTATAGTTTTGGAGGACATTGGACTTTGAAGAGAAAAAGAATCGCATTTTTATTAATTGGCATATATTAAAGCTGCCTCCATTTTTCTTTGTCAAATATTTAAATATTATTGAACCTAACCCAATCATAATTCACTGATAAAACCTTGTGCCAAGTGGTCAAAACATCAGACCAAAGTAACTAACAACACCATGCAATTTAACATAATCATTAATTGCAATTAAGAATGAGCATAGATAATGGATGCAAATAGTAATAAAGACTTGGCTTTGAGCACTTCACCAAGTTGAATGTAAAGGTTATCTGTTCAAAAGGAATCTTACAAATAGTTCAAAATCAATTGAACATCAAAAACAATTTAAACTAATAGAAAATGGAAATGATTACGAAAAGTAGGTTTATATAAACTTATCATACCCCATCCACTTTTTTCTGCAGCGTCACGACATTCTACTCTGAACCGTGATAAATGACTGGGAACTTGTCCTACAGTCTCTAGCTGTTTTCTTAGCCAGTGAGGAACTGATCTCCACCGACCTACAACCGGAAAAAAAAAAAAACACTGTCAATATAATTTACAGTTCCCTCTATAAATCTCAAATAGAAAGAACAGAATGGTATCGCTCGCAAAAATTTCTCTAGTTCATGGTCTAGCTTCCTAAAAGAAGAAAAAAACCTCATGGTCTAGTTTCCTAAAAGAAGAAGAAAAAGAAAGAGAGAAAGAAAGAAAAGCACTAGAGCATCAAATCAAAAGAGAAATAAAAATCCAAGCTCTGCTCCATAGAATGTTCCGACAATACATGAATAAGATTACACTAACTGTAAGTCTGTAAGCATATCCTTGCATGTCAGATGTGAGTGGCACTCATTTAGTTATTATGTTCCAATTTTAGGTTACGTCAGTGAATGAATAATACATCTGTCTCATGGACATGTGTTGATGTGAATCAAGATCAAAGATAAGAGATGGACAAAGAGATGAAGGAGTGAGGAGAACATAGAACTCTAGTCAGTAACCTAAATTAATTCATTATGTTAAAAAGAGGAAGGATGTGGAACTCTAGTTTTTTGCTCTCTGCGGAACTCTAATTTCCTTATTATTTTCTTCTTTTTTGTTGATCAAGGTATCCAGCCCTTCAGCAACCTCCCCAAACACCTGCATTAGAGTTAATGGAGAAGGTATCTATTATTGTTATATATATAAATAATCATCTTAATCTTTTCCAATCTGTATTGGTTTATAGAAATGCGAGGTTTAAAATTCAAAATTTGAATAACCTGATAGTCAGATGACTCACAGTATGTTTTCCATCGAGATAGTCGAGATCATCACGCAATGTGAAATAGAACTGAATATGAAAAGAACTTACATTAGTTCATAAATAAATAACTCCAAAGAAATTCCTCAGCATATCTAGAACATCTATGTAACAGCTTTGCAATATTTAAACCATAAATCGCCATATAGAATTTTTTACTATTGTTTTAACTTTGTAGTACATTTTCAAAATTTTACTACAGTTGCTTCATAAAGAAAAATAATGCTAATGGTACAAGAGTGTAAGATAGATCATATATCAATCATTGAACACCATCACTCAATTGGCACATCAAAGACCATCGATTCATTAAGTAGTTTGATGCCTTAGTCTAATAAATCAACTAGGCCTATGAGACTCGGATTGAGTAATATTCTAAGATCACCAAGCTCAATATAGTGAGCAGCCACACCAAAAAAAGATAAAAAACTAGTCAACGGACCATTAAAAACCTGCATCTTTCAACTCATAATCTCTTCAAACACAGCAGCCACTGTGATTGAACGAATTTACAGTGAGCCAAGGATATGAAAAGAAGGCAGTTCACTACTCTAAGCAGTCCAAACAAGTTCATCAACAAACGAAAATTTTACCTCTAAACAAATTTACCCCTAAACAAGATCAAATAAAATCTACAAGTCCCTTGGGCCAAGTAATAATATCACCAATTGTAACATCGCCAAATGTTCCTTCACTCGCATATAATTCTGTATTGATCTCGAAAATATTATCAATTATGATGGCGTATGAATCTCTTGGCGTTGTCGCCTCTCTATGCATTCGCCCTAGTGCAATGACTTTATTCTTTAAGTTTTTCAATAGACAACGCATGGATGGTTGGTTCACAAGTATCTCGGGCTGAACCGATGACGATCGAGTTCCCTACAAAAAATATAGCCTTTAAACTGTAGAGTTTAAGAGAGACTAAGACAACAATGCATAAGTGCTTTCAATAAGATATGACAATGACAACTCCAATGATTATCATTTCATAACATTGAATTTATACCTGATAAGAATCGAATTGGTCAACCGATGTGGATATAGAAGTCCCTTTAGAAGGAGCTAGAGGTGATAGTAAATTCACTATTTCCTCAAGGATCTTGCGCGCTCTACGCTCCTCATCAAGCTCATGTCTAAGCATATCAACCTGTGATTGAATGCTCTCACGTGCTATCTTTTCCTGGTGAGCAATCTCCTAGCCTGAGCGGACGCTTGAATGGAGGTCTTAGAGACACCCATACCCATACCCCGTATGTTGCCCCTTCCATCGCGCCCACAAACCGTAGCAACAGGGTCATTATCTAAATCTTTTTCTCCGATGAATGGATTAGATAAGGCAAGCCTCCTAATTTCATCCCGAATAAAATAAATAATTATTAAATATAGTGATACTAAAGATCAATATTAATTATTTATCAATGACAAATGAATAATTAAAATAATCTTACTATTTGCGTGCCCAAGGACGTCCCATCCTTCTTAGTATGAGAGGCTAAAAATATTTGTGTCCGATCGAACTCTGCTTCTTCTGTACAATAAGGTCATAAGCAATTGTGAATATTCTAATAAATTATTTATAAAATTTATGTGGTAGATTTTACCATCTCTTCTGTCATCTTAGCTGATCCTCGTCTACCAGTGGTGTGTGGGTTCATCATCATTTTCCTACAAGTCTTCCCCTTTTCTCGGCGTGCTTTATCTTCCTCTGTCGAGCACATTTTAATAAACGCTTTCCAATCATCTCCCTTCACATTCTTTGGTCGATACTTCATCCGCTCTGCGTCCGTTTCATATTTATCATAAACGGTGCGAAGGTCATGTTTCCATTGCTTTCAAGTTAAATTCGCTTTCGTTAAGACCATCTTTTTTTGACTAATTGGAACATTATATTTATCCTATAATGAAAATAAAATGATATCAAAATTATTTGTAGAATAACTAAATGAAAATGGCATGAACAACATGCACTCACTGAGACAAAGCACCATATTCTCTCCTTTATAGAAACAGGTACAATTTTCCAAGACTCATATGCAGGTGGACAATGAGTCCTCGTCATCCGACCAACAAATGTGGCAAATTGAGTTGAAGCATCTCCAATAGGCTACCCATATTCATTCATCTGAATTTTCAAACGCGTACCTGGATAAATAAAATATTGTTAATAATTTGTAAATAACATTTACCAAACAATAGAAAATAATAGACTAACCACTCCCTTGAGTTCCAACTGATTCAGATCCACTCGGTTCTGATCCAAAAGTGGATGCCATTATCTTTTGCTGAAAACATTGGCAAACTCTAGTTGTTGATCAAACTATCATTTAAGGATATAAAATGCATTAATAAGATAATTAAAAATTGTAGCTAACTTATAACAACATTAAAATGGGAAAATCAACAATAAGAAATGAAAGTTATTCTTTTGTTACAATTATTGGATAGAAGAAATAAGGTTCAAGTGAACAATATGAAAGAACTAGATTAATCTTCGTCCTCGTCCTCATCCACAACATCAATTGCTAATGCCAATGCTAAAGCATCTGCTTTTGGTCTTCCTTCAAGTTCTAAAGGATCTTCATAGGCATCCACATCCCGAGTCAATCTCTTTGGAGCATCCAATACGACATACCAATCATCCCTAGTTTGATCTTTACAAATGAAGACTTGAGTGGCTTGAGAGGCAAGAATAAACGGCTCATCATCTTCATGTGAAATCCTCATAAATCTCCTAAGATTAACAAACACTAACCCAGTTTCTGGGTCAACCACACAACCATTTTTTTTATCTTCTATCTGAGCCCGGTCGCGAGAAGACCTGTTTTTTAAGTAACCATAATCCAACTCAAGTATTTGTTTGATAATACCATAATAAGTAACTTCTTCTTCCACATGGTTCTTATCTTTCGCACTTGACCTGAAGCTAGTTAAAGCCTTCATGGATACTCCACTATTTTGTGTGCTTTTATTCATTTCTGATTGTGCGGTACAAAACTGATAATCATTGATCATGTAAGCATTATATGATATGGCATTGAAGTCTGGACCATCAGCAAGGCTCTTCATGATAGAATTTTCTTCATTTTCTAATTCTTTTCTTAACCAAGGAATGTAGTTGTCCCTCTGATGCTTATTGCTTGACTTGTGATCTTGAAGGTAAGCCTGATACTTCCTGTAAATATTAACTCTTAATTATATTATATCATTTTAAAAATAAAATATATCATTTAAAAATATAAAATAAATTACTTACTTCTCCCACTCAATATTTTCTGGATGATGCTTTAGAACCCATCTACGTATTTGTTCATACCGCACGTGTTGAAGAAGATAAGTTGTTCCACTTCCATCAATAGGGTACCCAAAAGTAACATCTTGTTCCATGAACACATTTTCTCCTTTCTTATGACTTCCTCTGCTAGAATTTGGCATATATTCCATGCAATACCTCGTACATTCTTCCATGAGATATTGCTCCATAATACACCCCTCTGGATATGTCTGATTTTTCACATAATGCTTATATGTCTTCATCATCCTGCACATTTTTTTCAATTAGATATCAATGTTAACGTTATTAACTAAAAGAAGTTATTAATTTTATTGCGATAGTTTACCTCTCGAAAGGATACATCCATCGATATCGGACAGGTCCGTAAACAAGCGCTTCCTTTGCTAAGTGAACAACAAGGTGTATCATAGAAACAAAAAATGACGGCGGGAAGTACTTTTCAAATACACATAGTCTTTCGACTATATGTCTTCTCATGTTCAAAAGGTCAACACGGGAGATAACCTTAGAACATAAGACATTAAAAAATATTGACAATTGTCGAACAGCAGCTCTCAATGGTTTCTCTTTCTTGAATGCATGCATCAGCAAGACTGGCAGTAACTGTTGCATGAGGATATGATAATCATGTGACTTCAAGCCTTTGAATTGGAATTCCTTCAAACATACCTTGTCCTTCCAATTTCCACTGTATCCAATAGGAACCTTCAAATTGTGCAAGGTTTTATAAATTATTTCTTTTTCTGCTCGTGACAAACAAAATGGAGCTTTGGGACAATACAACTTATCATTTTCTTCCACGGGCCACAAATTTTTCCTTATATTCATATCTTTGAGATCATAACGTGCTTCAACACCATATTTGGTTTTACCCTTTGTGTCCATAATTGTAGCAATTAGGTTCTCTGTGACATTTTTTTTCACATGCATTACATCCAAATTATGACGAATAAGAATATCCTACAAACATAAAGGACATGTGTTAATATTTGAGTGAAGTGAAGTACAAATTTCATATTAGAAAAATAAAATATATTAATTATCCACCTTCCAATATGGTAAATCATATAGGATTGATCTCTTTGACCATGCACTGCTCTTTTCATGCTCAGTCTCGGATCTCTTCCTCTTCTTGCTTGCTACCTTTCCAAATTCTGTTTTGATACATCTCATTTTGCATAGTACTTCAGAACCACTCAACCGGCGGGGATGCTTTCTATGTTCTTCCTTCCCATTAAACTGTGACTTTTGAGTTCTGAAAGGATGACTCATATCAGTAAGAAATTTTCTGTAGCCCATGTACGCATATTTCTTTCCATGTGATAACCATGTCGAATCAACCTCTTCACTACAAACAGGACAACCATACTTTCCCGCTGTCCTACATCCCGAAAGATGGCCATATGCTGGAAAATCATGTATAGCCCATAATAGAATTGCTTTCATGTTGAACATAGATTTTTTATAAGAGTCATATGTTGTATCACCAGCGGACCATAATTCATTTAACTCTGCAATCAGTGGCTGTAAGTAGACATCAATGTTGTGCCCTGGACCTTTTGGGCCTGAAATTAATAGAGTTAACATTGTAAACTCTTTTCGCATACACATAGATGGAGGAAGATTAAATGGAACAATCATAACAGGCCAGCAACTATAAGAATTACTCTTGTTTCCGAAAGGATTAAATCCGTCTGTTGCAAGTCCTAAACGAACATTACGTGTCTCAAGAGAAAAGTCACTCCAACGAGCATTGATTGATTTCCAACTTGAAGAATCCACTGGATGACCCATGTAACTTTCATTTTCAATTGCATTTGCATGCCATGTCATCGTCTCTGCAATCCATGGTACACTATATAATCTTTGAAGTCTTTGGGTTAGTGGAAAGTATCTTAACTTCTTCCACGGTAATTGTTTAAAATTTGGCTTTGAAGCTTCCACGGGCCATCTGCTCTCACCACAAGTAGGACACTCATTTTTATCAGCATGATCTCTCCAATATAATATACAATCATTGCGACAAGCATGAATAATCTCATGTTTCATGCGCAAAGACTTAACTAACTTCTTTGCATCGTAGGTGCTATCAGGTAAAGTATTTGACACGGGTAAAATTTCTTTTAGCATTTTTAACAACTCCGTGAAACTTTTATTAGACCACTGATGTCTAGCCTTCATACTCAACAACTCAACTGTAGTTGACAATTTCGTATGCTCACCCTTACATGACGGATATAGTGGTTCTAATGCATGTTTCTTCAAATTACTGTACTCCATATCCTCAGGTAAATCATGTGGATTCTGATCATCACCTTCATCCTGATCATCATCTTCATCCTTAGGTAAGTCTTCAAGATGAACATGTCCAAATGTGTTGTTCAACATTTCTTCCATTCTTGGAAACATATCATTATTTTGGTTACTAGTTGAACTACTAGAAACCCCAACATCGACACGATTTGTAGAAGACGACTCCCCATGATACGTCCATGTCGTGTATCGAACTATCCATGACATCACAAATTAAATGCTCCATAATGGTTTTGTAACGACCCTGAAATCCAGAACACGAACCTGACTGTTTCGATCTACGTGCCCGGCACAGAAATCGAGGCTAACTTAAAACTTTAGAATTAATATTAGTTAAGATAAAGTTGCACTGTGATTAGATGAGTTCACACTTGCGTTTTCGTTTAAGACCGAGTTGTGTAAAGGGTCAATGTGACACGTTGCGCCGTAGCAACCGTGTTCGTGCCCCACACCGGAACATAAACTAGGGGCAAACATAAATATCTATTTAGTAACTTATAAGAGAAGAAAGGGAGACTTAGAGAGAGATCCCATTCTTCTTCTTCTTCTTCCCCTTGCCCTAGTAGCTCTAGTAGATAAAGAACCTGTAACTAGGTGGGTTTTCAAGAGGGTTCTTGGAGAAAAACAGGGTTAGCAAGAGTGAGATGATGAGTTTTCTAAGCTAGGATAGGTAGAGTTCAATGAAATGAGCTTAGGTATGGTCTAAGGTATGTGTGTGAAGTCTCTGCATGCTGAACCGAAGCTAAAGGGTTGCTCGTCGGACTCGGATTAGTGATGAACTCCGAGAGCTAGATCCGAAACCCTCATTCGAATCGATTTGCCGAAACCCGAGAGGGCACAAACAAAGGTGAGTCTGTGTGTTTAATAGGGGCAAATGAGAAGCCCAAGTATTTGCATTGATGATTGTGTTAATGGTTGTTGGGAACCATGAATGAAAAAAATGGGTTAAAATAGGGTTGGAGATGAACTCCATTAATGACAGAGGTTCTGTCATTATTGATCGATCAATGAAGGTATTGATCGATCAATGACAAGTGGTGATCGATCAATGAAGATCATTGATCGATCAATCTGTATAACACAAAAAGGGGGAACAGAAGCCCCTAAATCCTAGAAGTTCAATGCCCGAAGGGCATTGATCGATCAATTTGGGCATTGATCGATCAATTTGGGCATTGATCGATCAATTTGGGCATTGATCGATCAATCCTGGGTATTGATCGATCAACAAGAGAGTGATCGATCAATGACAGTTGGTGATCGATCAACATAGGTATTGATCGATCACTGTAGGGTGTTGATCGATCAATGAAGGCATTGATCGATCAATCTGTATAAATAGTTAATGAGAACAGAAGGTGGGAATTTTTGAAAAAGGGTTAGTGATCGATCAATGAGGACATTGATCGATCAACAGGATGCATTTGATCGATCAACCCAAGTGGTGATCGATCAATTTAAGCTGTGTTAAATGTGAGTAGAAGAGAGGTTATTGATCGATCAATGAGTGTATTGATTAATCAATGATAAGAGGTGATCGATCAATAAGGTGTATTGATCGATCAAATGGCTTGTTGCAGAAGGAGAGCAATGAGGGTGGTGATCGATCAATGAGAGGTATTGATCGATCAATAAGAGGTATTGATCGATCAATAAGAGTGGTGATCGATCAATCACCCCTGTTTTGTTCTGTTTTGGTTTTATGGATTAAACACCACCGGACATTGTGCCAATTAACTTTCCGACATCCCTAACACTTAAAGTACTATGTTTATGATCTAGGATCAAACCCTGATACCTTGAAAGGCTTTGGATTTGCTTAGAAGATAAAGTGACCTAAGGTAGGAGAAAAACCAACTTAAACTGCTTTTGAGTATGATTCCATGTTTATTTCATATCTATGCCCTGATTTCTGTTTTTACCAAGCATGTATGCATATCATGATTCTTGCTATTCTGATTTATGTTCCTGATTCGTATTCTGAAACCTACTTCTGATGTCTGCTATCTGATCGTTGAGGTATATATACATGTGATTTGATGATTTAAACCAGATGATCCCCACCGACTCGGCGGTATATCCGATGCCTGACACACTTGTGCACCTGCTTTCAATCCTCGGCACAATTGCACTCCATAGATGAGGCATTGTTGCACTTTCAAAATTTTTCATGTGAACGACGATTGGTTGGGGTTTCCTATCGGACATTCCTGTTTACTCCGTGCTATATAGTCACGGGAGTTTCTTAAGTTAAATACACACAATTTAAGTACTCTGATAATATACTTGCATAACATCTGATTTCTTGCATAAAATTTCAGCTTTTAGTTTGATTCGTCATGATTATACGTTCCTGATTTGATTTCTGTTATGAGATAGCATGATCTGCATATTCAATTCGTTTAGTTGGAATTCTTCTATTGAGCTATGATGTAGCTCACCCTGTTTTCTAAATCAATTTCAGAGTGACCAGACTACCGGCTGACCTGTAGGTCATGGGCCGAGGACGAGGAGAGACATTCAAGGACGAAGTTCTATCCGTAACTGTACCGTGTCCGATGTACTGTATTTTTATCCTTTTGGATTATTGTGTGCCTGGTGGCCACTTTTGTATATATTTTAGTAGGATTACTTATTGTATTATTTATGCATTCTATTCGGAACCACTATCGGGAACCATTGTTTGGGTGATGGATGTCCATCACCAATGGTTCTTCTTGGTTCCTTTTTGAGAATGCGTATTCTTTTGGTTTTATATAGAATTAATTGTTCTATCATTGTTGTTCTTTATGGGAAATGCGTTCATAGATGACTGACTCAATCTACCACTGCTGGATAGTGTCTGCTTGGCTTCCGCTATACGAGCAGACACTCGTGATTGTCCCGGGGATCATTCAGAGTATGATCCTGATGGCACGGATTTCCGTGCAGTAAACTTGTATCAGCTGGTTGGTATCAGAGCCTAGACGTTAGGTTGAACTACGGGTTCAGGTTGGATTGTTTTCACAATCTATGTACTGATCAATGTTGTTGTTTTCACAATGACAGACCAGTATGGGCCCTAAGTTCAAAGGAGGGCACAGTGGAGGTAGAACAGGTCAGAGAGAGATTCCTCTGAGGGATGTGTCCGAGGCCATAGGCAAGTCGAGGGGTTTGGAATTCCTCTCACATGCAAATGCGGTTCCAGTGGGACCAAGAGGAGGTAGAAGAAGAAATGAAGAAAGGATGGAGCAGGTGTTGGAAGCATTAGCTACCAACGTCGCTCCACAGACAGCTGCTTTGGCTCAACAGGCAGCTAGACCAGCCCATCAGCCCAGTGGATTTACGGTGTTTAGGAGAATGAGACCTCCTAACTTCTCGGGTCAAATGGATCCCATAGAGGCAAAAGGGTGGATAGAAGAGATGGAGAAGCTCTTTGAAGTATTACAGTGTAGTGACGTGGAGAAAGTGCGTTGGGCCACTTTCAAATTGGATGGTGACGCCGGACCTTGGTGGAAGTCGGTGTCACAAAATAGACAGAGAGAGTTTCCTCACACTCCTTGGACATGGGAGGAGTTTACAGAGGTGTTTTATCACAAATACTTCCCGAAAATTATGAGGCATCAATGGGAAGTGAAATTCATAGAGTTGAAGCAAGGCGCCATGTCAGTAAGGGACTATGGAGCGGAGTTTGATAGATTGGCTAGGTTTGCACCCCAACATGTAGCCACAGAGTTGATGAGAGCAAGGAAATTCCAACTTGGCCTGAGACAAAATTTACAGAAAGACGTCGCCATGTGGGAAATGGAGACTTATGAGGGAGTCATGGCCAAGGCTCTCATAGCTGAGGAGGAGAACCAGAAACAATTCTCTTGGAGGGACAAGCAGGCGAGAGAGAGACCATTCCAAGGGCAACCTCAGGACACAGAGCAGAACAAGAGGGCTAGATTTTCCAGACCTCCAAGATACCCTACGCACTCTCGACCGGCGATTTCTTCAGGTCCGAGTTCATATCAGAGAGCAGCAACGCCTACATCTTCCAGATCATTTCGACCAGCTGGATCTTCCGTGGGGCCTCTTGACTCAGGGACCTTCAAGAGTCTCGTCCTTCACTCCGGCCGCGATATGTGCAAAGTGTGGGAAACCACACAAGACAGAGGACTGCAGAAGAGAGACAGGGGCATGCTTCAGGTGTGGCAAGATGGGCCACTTGGTTAAGAATTGCCCTGAGGAGAGCAAGGAGCGGTCAGAATCGGTATCTGCACAAAGATCATCTCGACCAGTGGTTCACATGAGCTTATGCAAATCACCATGACCGATGCTCTGACATCAAATGATGTCATTCAAGGTATGATTAGAATTCAAGAGATATGGTGTTGTTTAATATGATGAACTGGAAAATTTGAAAATATAGAATTTAATTGATTTATTTTGATTATAATAGTACACATAAACCTACACATCTAAAATGTTAAAGTAATGTTGAAATTGGTGTATAGGTGAGCTGAAACTGTATAGGAGTTGCGACATTTGCTTCCATAGGGCACGAGCCCTGATAGACCCAAGCTCCACGCATTCTTTCGTACGGCCTCAATTTACGAAGGAATTGAGTGCCACTCTAGAACAACTAGATTTTATTCTGACAGTGTCAATTCCCACGGGTAGTGCAGTGAATGCACTCACTGTGTGTAAATCAGTGGTAGTGGCAGTAGATGGTCACGAGACACGAGCAGATTTGATTTTGTTGGATATGAAGGGATTCGACATCATTTTGGGAATGGACTGGCTATCTGCTTACCACGCGAGTGTGGATTGTCTTCGGAAGATGGTAGTTTTTCACCCTCCAAAGGAGCGATCCTTTAGATTCCTCGGAGTGAAGTCTAAGGTAGCTCCGTTGATATCCGCTATTCGGGCGGAGAGGATGATGAAGAGTGGATGCAGTGGATATATAGTCTTTCTACAAGAACAACGGGAGGAGACAAATGTGATATCCGTAGTATCCCGATGTATTCCCGAGGAATTGCCGTGACTACCGCCAGCTAGGGAGATTGAGTTTAAATCAATTTGGTTCCGGTGCAGAACCGATTCTAAAGCTCCTTTTCGGATGGCTCCAACAGAATTGCAAGAGTTGAAGGAGCAACTACAAGAACTGCTTGACAAAGGGTTTATTCGATCGAGTGTGTCCCCTTGGGGAGCACCAGTATTGTTTGTCAGAAAGAAAGATGGTTCGATGCGTCTATGCATTGACTATCGGCAGTTGAATAAGTTGACGATTAAGAATCGTTACCCGCTTCCTAGGATCGATGATCTGTTTGATCAATTGCAAGGAGCGAGGTTCTTTACGAAGATCGACTTGAGATCAAGTTACCATCAATTACGAGTCAAGGCCGAAGATGTGGAGAAGACGGCGTTCAGAACCAGATATGGGCACTATGAATTCTTAGTTATGCCGTTTGGATTAACGAATGCACCCGCATCGTTTATGGACCTGATGAATCGTGTGTTTAAACCACACTTGGACAAGTCAGTGGTGGTTTTTGTAGACGACATCCTTGTCTATTCTAAGACAAAGGAGGAACATGAAGAGCATCTACATATAGTCTTGCGGACCCTCAGAGAACACAAATTATACGCAAAGCTCAGTAAGTGTGAATTTTGGTTGAACCAAGTGAGTTTCCTGGGCCATATTGTCTCCACCAAGGGTATAACTGTAGATCCGACAAAGATCGAAGCTGTCGTGAATTAGGAACAACCCAAAACAGTGACAAAGGTCCGTAGTTTTCTTGGTTTGGCAGGATACTATAGGCGATTCATAGAAGGTTTCTCTAAGCTATCAAGTCCGCTTACTCAGCTCACTAAGAAAAATGCTAAGTTTGATTGGACTGAACAATGCGAGAAAAGTTTTCAGGAATTGAAGACGCGTCTGACTACAAAGACCGATGCTAGCTAGCTATACCTTACAGCGGAGGAGGCTTGGCTATCTGATGACGCATCGTATAATGGTTTGGGTTGTGTCCTCAACCAACATAAGAAGGTTATCGCATATGGCTCTAGACAACTTAAGGAACATGAGAGAAACTACCCGACTCACGATCTGGAATTAGCAACGGTGATCTTTGCTTTGAAGATTTGGAGGCACTACTTATACGGCGAAACGTTTGATATCTACACCGACCACAAAAGCCTTAAATATTTGTTTACCCAGAAGTATTTGAATATGCGACAGCGCAGATGGATGGAGTTCTTGAAAGACTACGATTGTTCCATCCAGTATCACCCTGGGAAGGCCAATGTTGTGGCAGATGCTTTGAGCAGAAAGTCTTCAGCTCAGTTGGCACATCTTATCACCAGAGTACAAAGGTGGCATCTACTTGAGGACCTGGCCTTATGTGATACGCTGATTGATGTCAGAGGTTCAGGGACACTGATGGCTACCATTGTGATACGTCCCACATTGTTTGACAATGTACGTAAGCTCCAGATGATTGACGATGAGCTTATGGCAATTAGAAGGGATGTGATCAACGGGATCAGACCTGATTTTACCATCAAGGATGATGGCACTTTGCTATTTTGAGATCGGATATGCATACCGGATACAAAGGACCTAAAAGACACAATTTTAGAGGAAGCGCATAAGTCTACATATGCTATACATCCTGGGAGTACCAAGATGTACCAAGATCTCAAGCGAAGTTTTTGGTGGAGAGGATTAAAGAAGGATGTGGCGGATTATGTTTCTCGGTGTTTGGTCTGCCAGCAGGTGAAAGTGGACCATCGGAATCCAGCGGGTTTGTTGCAACCATTACCAGTGCCAGAGTGGAAATGGGAAGCCATTTCTATGGACTTTATACTAGGATTGTCGAGCACATTGAGAAAGAACAATGCCATTTGGGTTATTGTAGACAGACTGACGAAATCTGCACATTTTCTACCGTATCGGACTACATTCACAGCCAATAAACTAGCCGAGCTGTACATGAAAGAAATAGTTCGATTACATGGCATACCGGTCAGCATCGTGTGTGATAGAGATCCGCTATATACATCGCAGTTTTGGCGACGATTCCAGGAAGGCATGGGTACTAAATTGGAGTTCAGCTCAGCATTTCATCCTCAGGCAGATGGGCAGACTGAGAGAGTGAACCAGATCATAGAGGATATGTTGCGTGCATGTATGTTGGACTTTCATGGTTTATGGGATCAACACTTGCCTCTGATCGAGTTCGCTTACAATAACAGTTATCAGTCAAGTATTGGAATGGCGCCTTATGAAGCCTTATATGGACGTCGTCGATCTCCTTTGAATTGGGAAGAAGTCGGCGAAAGCTTGTCTTAGGACCGAGATCGTGGAGACCACCAAGACGGTTAGGGTGATTCGCGAAAGATTGAGGATGGCCCAAAGCCGTCAAAAGAGCTATACGGATCTTCATCGGACGCAAGTGGAGTTTCGGGTTGGAGACAAGGTGTTTGTGAAGATCTCGCCAACCAAGGGTGTCATGCATTTTGGGAAACGCAAAAAGCTGAGTCCTCGATACATTGGACCATTTGAGGTACTCGGACGGGTTGGTGAAGTGGCTTATCGGATTGCCTTGCCACCACAGTTGGCAAGCATGCATAACATCTTTCACGTGTCCATGCTACGCCATTATGTACGCGATCCGACTCACGTCTTGGATTTCCAACCAATAGAGCTTCTGGAGGATATGACGGTGATTGAAGAACCGATTGCTATTTTGGATCGTCGTGATCAAGTCTTGCGGACTAAGTTGATTCCACTGGTACTAGTCAAGTGGAGAAATCATTCGGACGCTGAAGCTACTTGGGAACACGCAACCGAAATCCGCGAACAATATCCACATTTGTTTACCTAATGAGAAAGGTAAATTCTTAATTATTTTCGCTTAAAGGTTCGTCACATTAATTATGTTGTTGTGTGTGAGCATGCATCATTTACTCGATAAATCTCCTTCTATGGGTACTCTGTATGATGTGCATGTATCATTAGTTTCGAAGTTCGGACTATTCGCTATCGGAAAAGCTGACTGTGTTACAATATAGTCTCACAGATAGCATTGATCGATCAACAGAGGTATTGATCGATCAATTTCATGAGTGATCGATCAACAAAGAGAGGTGATCGATCAATGACAGTGAAGGATTTCACTCAAATGATAGGCTGGTGATCGATCAATAGCAGTATTGATCGATCAATGGTGGTTTAAGTGATCGATCAACAAGGGTTAGTGATCGATCAACTTTGCATTGGAAAGTAAGCATTGATCGATCAACATTGGTAGTGATCGATCAATAAGGGTATTAGTTATCGATCAACAAAGGTTGGTGATCGATCAATGCATCGATTTAGGGCTTAAAGATGCTTCATTGATCGATCAACAAAAGCATTGATCGATCAATCCTGGGGTTTAAGTTAAAGTTTGGGGATTTCGAACGGTCATTTGCACGAAGCTTTCGCAGTGATCGATCAAGGGCTTGCACTCCGACCGTTCAATCTCCTTCCCAACACTTCTCTGGCCATTTCCGTCCGTTCTCCGGCTTGATTCGAGTGGACTTTGCTCCATTCATTCGGTAAATCTCTCGTTCCATTCATTTTGATCTCTCTTTTCGCATTTTTGGCCAAGTTTAGACCATGGGACCTCGCACGAAGAACGCTTCGCGTAAGGTACCCACGTCTCGGGCTCGTACACCGGTACCGCCCTCCGTTTCCGTTCCCCCGCCACCCGTGCCACCCATGGCACCGGTTTCGACCCTTGTTCCACCCATTCCCGCACCCGTTCCGCTCCCCGTCGAGCGTGAAGTCCCCAAATCGTGGTGGGCTTCCAAAACCTTTTTACCCGAATACGTTTTTACTTCCTCGCTCTACGAGGACCGACCCGAAATGGCTTGGGCCAAGGGTTATATCCAAAAGCTCGGGTTAAAACCCTTGCTTGAACCCTTCCACGACCATTATTGCCCACGCCTCGTGAGGCTTTTCTTCCAAAACCTACGATGGGGTGATAGTCGCCATCGACTTGTCACGACCATCGATGGTTTCGAGTACAAATTTAACCACTTCCATGTCGCGGCGTCACTTCAATGCCCATCCGCTTATATCGAGACATGTGGCCTTGATGCCCCGTACATCAAGGTAGTCTCATACGCCGATGTGGTCAGTAAGATGACCCAAGGCCAACACGGGAGGGGCCAATCCATATCTAGGGCCCAATTACCCGATTGATTGTGGATGCTTGATACGTATATCAAGTGTGCACTAAACCCCTTTTTACATAAGTCCTCGCGGACTGGAGTAGTGCAACAGGCACTATTCTCGGCCTATGAGAACCGTTGGTTCTC
Source organism: Chloranthus sessilifolius (assembly GCA_021018995.1). Classification (NCBI taxonomy): domain Eukaryota; kingdom Viridiplantae; phylum Streptophyta; class Magnoliopsida; order Chloranthales; family Chloranthaceae; genus Chloranthus; species Chloranthus sessilifolius. The sequence goes on from CM037584.1 coordinate 159,012,196, forward strand.
TATGGTAGATTTGGTCATTGAGGGCATCATCAATGCCAATGACCTTATGTCTGAAAAGGTAAAGTCCGGGGTTAAGAAGCAAATCCCATATGCTCGTCTCATCACCAAGTTAGTAGAGCAGTATGCCGCTCTACGTGAGGCATACACCTTGGCTCCTCACGAGCCACGCTTGGTCGACAACACCAAGGTCTTTCAACTGAAAGACTGGACCAAGAGTTACAACCTGTTAGTGCGACGACTTCCTGAGGAGGAGGAGGGCGCCGCCGAGCCCATTCCGCCTACTGTCGCCGAGGGTTCGATCCTTGCCGAGCCTACATCAGGAGAGGGGGAGGCCCCACATGACCCACCACCTCCATCTGAGGTGTCTACCCGACCGGCCCCCACTACACCCCACCGACCGATTCGTCACCCCACAGCCCATCCCCCACCATCTTCCTCCGACGACATCGCCGCGATGCTTCGGGAGCTGGTGGAAGGCAACCGCCGTATACACGAGAGGCTGGATGGCATGGAGGCATTCCAGCGACAGATGCATCGTCGTCTGGATTACCATGAGGGGATGCATGAGCTGGTCATGCAGCATCTGTATGCCACGACGTCCACGCCGATGATCGCCCACGCTCGTCAGCATGTTGTGGACCCGCACGACTACCACACACCGCCACCTCGTCCCCGCAGACCTACACCTGACGAGGCCGGTCCATCCGATGTCCCCACAGGTATTACTATACTACTATACGTTATTCCTATGTTACTTATCTGTCTATATCTAAACTGATCTGCTTAGCATATAAATTCTGTTTGTAGACCTAATTCTTACTGCATAATATCTCGACTGTCTGATTTTACATTTCAATCTGTCTGATTTTACATTTCAAGGCTAACTTAAAACTTTAGAATTAATATTAGTTAAGATAAAGTTGCACTGTGATTAGATGAGTTCACACTTGCGTTTTCGTTTAAGTCCGAGTTGTGTAAAGGGTCAATGTAACAACCGTGTTCGTGCCCCACACGGAACATAAACTAGTGACATGTAAATATCTGTTTAGTAACTTATAAGAGAAGAAAAGGAGACTTAGAGAGAGATCCCCTTCTTCTTCTTCTTCCCCTTGCCCTAGTAGCTCTAGTAGATAAAGAACCTGTAACTAGGTGGGTTTTCAAGAGGGTTCTTGGAGAAAAACAGGGTTAGCAAGAGTGAGATGATGAGTTTCCTAAGCTAGGGTAGGTAGAGTTCAATGAAATGAGCTTAGGTATGGTCTAAGGTATGTGTGAACCGGAGCTAAAGGGTTGCTCGTCGGACTCGGATTGGTGATGAACTCCGAGAGCTAGATCCGAAACCCTCATTCGAATTGATTTGCCGAAACCCGAGAGGGCCCAAACAAAGGTGAGTCTGTGTGTTTAATAGGGGCAAATGAGAAGCCCAAGTATGTGCATTGATGATTGTGTTAATGGTTGTTGGGAACCATGAATGAAAAAAATGGGTTAAAATAGGGTTGGAGATGAACTCCATTAATGACAGAGGTTCTGTCATTATTGATCGATCAATGAAGGCATTGATCGATCAATGACAAGTGGTGATCGATCAATGAAGATCATTGATCGATCAATCTGTATAACACAAAAAGGGGGAACAGAAGCCCCTAAATCTTGGAAGTTCAATGCCCGAAGGGCATTGATCGATCAATCTTGGGTATTGATCGATCAACAAAAGAGTGATCGATCAATGACAGTTGGTGATCGATCAACATAGGTATTGATCGATCACTGTAGGGTGTTGATCGATCAATGAAGGCATTGATCGATCAATCTGTATAAATAGTTAATGAGAACGTAGAATTTTTGAAAAGGGTTAGTGATCGATCAATGAGGACATTGATCGATCATCAGATCATTTGATCGATCAACCCAAGTGGTGATCGATCAATTTAAATGTTAAATGTGAGTAGAAGAGAGGTTATTGATCGATCAATGAGTGTATTGATCGATCAATGATAAGAGGTGATCGATCAATAAGGTGTATTGATCGATCAAATGGCTTGTTGCAGAAGGAGAGCAATGAGGGTGGTGATCGATCAATGAGAGGTATTGATCGATCAACAAGAGGTATTGATCGATCAATAAGAGTGGTGATCGATCAATCACCCCTGTTTTGTTCTGTTTTGGTTTTATGGATTAAACACCACCGGACATTGTGTCGATTAACTTTCTGACATCCCTAACACTTAAAGTACTATGTTTATGATCTAAGATCAAACCCTGATACCTTGAAAGGCTTTGAATTTGCTTAGAAGATAAAGTGACCTGAGGTAGGAGAAAAACCAACTTAAACTGCTTTTGAGTATGATTCTATGTTTATTTTATATCTATGCCCTGATTTCTGTTTTTACCAAGCATGTATGCATATCATGATTCTTTCTATTCTGATTTCTGTTCCTGATTCGTATTCTGAAACCTACTTCTGATGTCTGCTATCTGATCGTTGAGGTATATATATATGTGATTTGATGATTTAAACCAGATGATCCCCACCGACCCGGCGGTATATCCGATGCCTGACACACTTGTGCACCTGCTTTCAATCCTCGACACAATTGCACTCCATAGATGAGGCATTGTTGCACTTTCAAAATTGTTCATGTGAACGACGATTGGTTGGGGTTTGCTATCGGACATTCCTGTTTACTCCGTGCTATATAGTCACGGGAGTTTCTTAAATTAAATACACACAATTTAAGTACTCTGATAATATACTTGCATAACATCTGATTTCTTGCATAAAATCTCAGCTTTTAGTTTGATTAAATCATGATTATCGTTCGATTTGATTTACATTGTATGAGATAGCATGATCTGCATATTCCATTCGTTTAGTTGGAATTCTTCTATTGAGCTATGATGTAGCTCACCCTGTTTTCTAAATCAATTTTAGGTTACGAAATTTGTAGCTCCGTACGCAGTGACCCAGACTACCGGCTGACCCAGGCTGTGATCGAGGGCGAGGAGAGCGGACATTGATGACGAGTTCTATCCGTAGCACTTTTCTGTGTCCCGATGTCTTGTATTTTTATCCTTTTGGATTATTGTGTGCCTGGTGGCCACTTTTGTATATATTTTAGTAGGATTACTTATTGTATTATTTATGTATTCTATTCGGAACCACTATTGGGAACCATTATTTGGGTGATGGATGTCCATCACCAATGGTTCTTCTTGGTTCCTTTTTGAGAATGTGTATTCTTTTGGTTTTATATAGAATTAACTGTTCTATCATTGTTGTTCTTTATGGGAAATGCGTTCATAGATGACTGACTCGATCTACCACTGCTGGATAGTGTCTGCTTGGCTTCCGCTATACGAGCAGACACTCGTGATTGTCCCGGGGATCATCCAGAGTATGATCCTGATGGCACGGATTTCTAGGTACAGAAATCTGGGCTGTCACAGGTTTCAAGGTTATGCTTTTGAAAATTTTGACATTTAACACACGGACAACAACACCAATTAACATCCTCAACATTTTGTTTTGCAAACAAAATAAATGATGCAACGCCATCGAGATATTCAGAAGACAGACGTTCTACTATTGTCATCCATTTTTCGTATGGGATTGCTGGAGGCATCTTCTAGAAAAAAAAAAAAAAAAAAAGCTCAAGTAGGAGAATTGAGGGAAAAGACAAGTATCAACAATATTAGCCATTAAAAACTAAAAGTGACAATCTGTTCAACAGAAAATGCACAACTCTATTGCAATCTAATTATCTACACATTCATGCTACTATAATTCTAACTAATATATTTTTTATAACCAAAACTTGCATCAATTTAAGTTAAAATTTTCAACTTCGGTTCACGCATACGACAGTGGGCCGATCAACTCAAGTAAAATCTTTGGTCACCCCTTTGGTACACTCAAACTGACCCAACCCGACCAGGTCAAACCCCCTATCTTTATACTTTTTTACATATAAATTATATGGTCAGGTTAGGTCGACTGGACTGGATTAGACCCGACCTGAAAAAACTCTTGGTTTCATGCCGACCCGATCCGACATGTCAAATTTATGTGCCTGACCCAGTAAAATATCCGGTCAGGTCAGGCCATTGAGTGCCCTGCCTAGCAAAGCTTTGTATTGCAGATATTGAGCCCAAGTTCCCTAACAAGAAGAACCCCAAGCCCGACGTGGGGTACCCAGGTGGGCTGTGGTTTGTTCCCATTATGTGGGGTCGAGGTTCACCAGAATCTGAGAATTTACACTGTCACTTGTCGCGACCCACCAGAATCTATGGCTATAAATGTCTTGTGTAGTAGTGTAGGTAAACAGCCGGCTGTACTAGAAACCATCATCCATAACTTCTTTGGCAAGTTGTAGCTACGAATCTGCAGAGGCTGACCCCTTAACGATGGAATTAAGGCAAGGGAGATGATGATGAAGTAGCCTAAAAAGGGCCAGACTGCTGGGTTTAAATAAGCCTTCAATCTTTATGAAACTGGGCTTAAAGGGGGCCTAAGAAGATGACCCAAGTGATCACTTTAAGTGATCATGTGAGAGTGAAAATACAATGATATGAGATCCAAGACATCTCAAACCTTTGCACAGAGAAACTCTCTCTATTTAATTATTTTAGGCTCAAACTCTCCTCACCTCTATTTCCCTCATTCGACTCCACAAAATACAGTGATATGAGTGGAATATTATACCACTATTTTAAGTAGTAGTTTATTTTATATAGCTCAAGTAGTTTTTTCCTCATTTTGACGTAGTGCGTTTTCATAAATCAGGAAGGTCAGCACATTGATTATTATTCAGGACCCACCACAGACGATATAAATCAAGTAGAACTAAAATCCACTAAACTTGGATCAGTGATCGTGATTGAACAAGACTATAGTATGCCAAATGTAGAATTTGATTCGAAACTTGCGATTTGTTGCATAAATAGAGGGTCTGATATGTATATATGGAGAGAAGTTAACTCTTGTGCTGATTATCTAGCTAAATCCAGCATGGGAAATCTATAAATAGAGATAAAAATAGAGATAAAAATATTTGTGTGGTCCATAGGAGCCACATGGATGCATGCATGTGTGGGTGTGAGTGAAGGAAGGGGAAGGGGTGGGCCCCACCTAGGAGGTGTCACCTCTTATAGATTTCCCACCTCTTGGGAAATCTATAAATAGGGAGAGGAGGATGCAGTTCCATCCATCTCCAATCACCCCTTCAAGAGAGAGAGAGAGAGACAGAGAGGTCCATAGATTTCAAGGCCTCTAGTTTGTAACAGTCAGCTTTTGATGGGATTTAGTAGCTATAAGGTGCATCACAATTGCTGCTGTTTCTGATGCACAATTATCCAATATCTTACAGGTATACTGCTATAAAGTTGCAAAGAATAGAGTATATTCATATGACTCAATCTTGTAGAGACTAGTTAGAGAGATGATCTTGTAGCCTTGTAAATTACAACATAACCATGGCAACTACAAAGCAGCAGAAGCACTAACAAATACTATAAGAATAACATGGCAGTGCCCCCTCAGTCTCACTTAACTAATACAATCTACAGGTAGGAAAAGGCATTGGATAGTCAGAATTTTGTTCTGCTACAAAATTTCACGTATCGTAGAACATGCTTTAGATGTGATCTTGGTGAGAGTATTTCTGACATAAATATTATTCCTGATTTGTAATTCTCTCTTCATTCATTTCATCATTTTTTGTTTTTTATATGAAAGGGTCGCTAATCAGACCTTAATAGTGACATGAAAATATGAGTAACAACAAATCACCTGACGCGATTTGGAATAGTGACCTTAATAGTGAACAAATGATCACCGCGTATGGATGGTTTGTTGAGCTTAGGGACACCTCGTTTTGCTAAAACAACCACGTCGCCAGGTTGAGTACCAGAAGGAATCTGAAGTTCAGTAATCCCTTCAACAGTCTTCACTTGCTCAATACAACATCTATTTACCATCAGTAGTATTAATTGACTAATGGAGTAAAAATATTGCATAGTGTAAGGGGTAAATCCAGAGAAATCTTGACAAAGAAGTCGATATTTGTCAGGATGAAAACAGACTTCTTTGAACATATTCAAATTTACATATCAACAACTACCATAAGGGTAGTTCACAAATAGCCAGAGAAAATCAACTCAATCTTTAATGTAAATGGTCAAAAAGATCTCACAAACACATTTTCTTTATCTTTTCATTACCATAAATAACATAGTCATAGAGTCAGGTAACATAACAAAACATAGAATCTGTTGAACAAAATATTCTCCAGAAAATACATAAAAGAACAAAACGCCATTTACATTAAACACTATGAAATGTTTGCATGAAAAACAATAATAATAAGACCAAAAACGAGTAAAGTACATATATTACACTGAGAAAGATCTAAAAGATTATAAACTGAAGCACACAAATGTTATCTAACCAATAACATACTCATAGACTCACAGGTAACTGATTAGACTAAAGACCTGATGAACCAATATTCTCCGAAAAGACACATACAAGAATAAAATTCCACTTAGACTAAACACTACAGAAAATTTTGCATGAAAGAGCAATCATAATAAGACCAAAGACAAGGATATAATACATATTTCAGATCGAAAAAGATATGAATGATATTAAACTGAAGTCATAAGGGTTATTTAACCAAAAGTCTAGTGCAGTAGCCATTCCAAAGTAAAATGCTCGGATATGGCCCTACATTAATATTTGAAGCTAGCAATGAATCAAAAAATGTAAAATATTGGAATTTGGAAATGACTCTCCAGGTCATCTGTTTTACCACCTATTGTTTATCAACACATTGAGTTATTTATTAGGAAGTGATAAAAGATTGAGGAACTAATTTATGTTTTATTCTATGCATACACTCTCATTCTTTTTACCATCTTAATAAAAGGAAATACCAGTAATTGTGCAAATTACACAGTGGACATCAGATTCAGATTAAAGAAAATATTTTTAAAAAAAGGTTTATGCAATGTCCCCTTGGTCATGGTAGCACCAAAATAAAGTCTTGGTGCCATGTGGCACCACTTTTAGAGGTTGGGACTATAGTGAAGGTAGTCTCTATGCCTCCAGAGCCCTTTTCCAATCTCTCTCTCTCTCTCTCTCTCTCGAGAGAGAGAGAGAGAGAGAGAGAGAGAGAGAGAGAGAGAATACTTTTATAAATAAATGATTACTATAATGACGTTTAATAAAGAAATAATAAATATTAAATAATTTAAAATTTGTATATTTTATTATATATTATATATAAATATAACCCACAAATGTAAATAAAGCTATGAAATATAAGTGGCTGATCATGATGAAGAATTAATGCATTATAGTTAATGATTCATAAATGATATATACTACATTTACAAGTATAAAACATCCACTAGTGTATAACTACAACTCCACGACTACAATAGTTTTATATTTTCTAACTTATGCTTTGCTCAATAATTCCTTCTTTAATCAACCTAAATAATCACAAAAAAATTATGGGAAAAAGAAAAAAAAAAAGAAGATAGCAAAATGAGAATAAACATATTAATATATGCCTGAAAACTCAAAATTTTCTTAAGTCAAATCAACTAGAAACCCTTCCCAAGCAACTTGGATGTATTATCTTTTGTGTTAAAAATTCAAGTTGTAAAAAATATTAAACAAATTGAAATAACTTATACTGATACATATCGGCGATACTAGGCAATAAGCATATAACCAACCGATACCTAAGGGATACAAATACACATGTATTCAATATTGGCAAAGCTAGAAACTGACAAATAAATAAAATTAGAAACCGCAATAGAGAATCATTCCTTATTCCTCATCACATTATCACCTGAAATAAGAACTCAAATCACTTATAAACACGAAAAACCAAAGAAACACTCTAGACCTCACTTCCAGCACTTAAAATTATAAACTTAAAATAGGAACCCTCTATATTGCTAAAAAAAGCCATTACCCAACGCTCGTCCCATACATACAAGTGCTGGAGGGGTGGACCTCTGGCTCTCTACCTGAATCGCACTCGCTTGAGATCTCTAGTTCCATCTTTAAAAATTAGCTTCGATCTGATCTGATCTGAAATAGCTTCAATCATATCTGAAATAGCTTCGATCAGATCTGAAATAGCGGTTGATCTGATCTGAAATAGCTTCGATAATTAAAAATTTCCTTGCACAGATTAATGCGATCTGATCTTCAACTCCCAAGATGGAAACCTAGCTTCGATCTCAGCTGAATTGGGGGAAGTTGAGAGCTTCGATCTGAGCTGAAATGAGGCTTAAAAATAACTTGAGAGCTTCGATCTGAGCTGAAATAGGGCAAAGTCTAGGATTTGTCGAGACGAGAGAGAGAGAGAGAGAGAGAGAGAGGAAGAGGAGAGAGAGGCTTTGGTTTGAAATGAGGTTGCTTAAGAGAGGCTTTGGTTTTGTAGGAAATATAAAAGAGAGGTAAGAGCCCGGTATTAGGTTGCCCGATAGGTTTGCACGTGACCAGGGGTTCAAGTTGCACGTGACACTACTTTAAGATATAAAACCACTGTTTTGTAACTTAAACTACTAGTTTAAGCGGTAGAATATTCAACCACTCTTTTAAGCAATAGTCTATTTTCTATTGCTATAGTTGTATTTTCCTCATTTTGACGTAGTGTCTTTGACTTGTTGACTTACATGTATTTTATCATGTCCAACTGCCTTCTATTGATAGCTTAACTTTCACAGATTTCATGATGTTCATCAATGTTCTTGGACTAATTGACTTTAATGGATTTAATGAGAGTCATTGGTCTTCTTTGAGTTGTTGGCTTTCACTTAGTTCATGGCATTCTTTGGTTTTCTTTTGATATATATGTTGATTTTCATGGATTTCACGATACCCATAGGTCTTCTTTGATTGGTTGACTATCACAGATTTCATGATACTCGTTGGTTTTTTTTTACTTATCATGTCGGGCCGAGTCATTTGTATATCGGGTCTACCTTTCTTATCGCGTACCCAGCCCATGGGGGGCTAGGCCAAGCTGGGCTCAAGCTCAACACGTTGAGGCTCCTACACATATATTTCAGATATATATATTGATGCTCATTTTATATTATTAGCACCGCCTCTTTGCTTTTTTTTGTAGTAAAGTAAGTCAATCAATAAAAAACGAAAATATAAAAATACAATTATAGGACTGATGAGGACCTAAGGTGACACACACTGCTTTTTTAGCGTAATAATACTCTTAACAGACCGAAGCACATCAACCAAATGGGGGAAAATAATACTATGAGAATTGAGGATCGCCATTTTCGCAAGATCGTTGGCAACACCGTTCACCTCCCTTACACAATGTTTCGCTTCTCATTGCAAAACTGTCAGGATATCCATAATCTGGGCCAGAATCTCAGGCATATTCCAATAAATGTGTTGACCATGAAAACCAAAAGAAAGGAACCGCTTTCAATAATCAATCTCTTACTAAGAAATTTAGCTAGATGGACTCCATCCAAAATAGCAAGAGCTTCTGCTTCATTGGTTGATCAACGACCATAGAAATTGCTAAAAGCGACGATAAAGTTTCCATTATTATCTCTAATAATCCCGCCACCACTCTCTAAACCAGGGTTATTAGACGAAGCTCCATCAGTATTAAGCTTGGTACAATTCTTAGAAGGATGAATCCAAAATACCTTAAGCATCACCAAAGGCTTATTCCTCTAAGAACAATGTCCAACCCTTCCAAAATAATGGCTTCGGATAGAGTAATGTTATTGAGTATATTTCATTTTCTTTATCAAGGTTTTCAATCTGTCAAGTTGGAACAAGAAGCATCAGTCTCATTTCGGTTTGGTGTGTGGCTTGGTTCCGTAAGTGCTTTGGTGAGAATTATGGTTAGCCAGAAATTCAGCAAGATTCGATGCTACGATCTGTTCGATCGATACTATCTTCAACAAGGTCCATAATTGGTTGAGAGACTTTTCAAACTGATCTCATCATACCAACATCATTAGCATCCCTTAACTTTCTGATTCAAAGTTTACCTTCGGAACAAGGAATGGAGACATCGGCCAATTTCTTCCAATGATACTTCAATTTACCATCCAACATATCCCAAAAAAAGTTAGAGAAACACTTCTCCAACTGATCAACAATGTCACGAGGGATAGTAAGAATGGACAAAGGGTAAATAGGAATAGAGTTGAGCACATGTTTGAAAAGAACAAGTTTACCCCCATCTGATAGGCAATGAGATTTCCAACCCTCCAGACGTTTAAAAATTTAAGAGACGACCTCAATAAAATCAGCCTTCTTAAGCCGACCTTTAAACAATGGCACGCTCACGTAATTAGAAGGGAGGGAAGCATGGTTAAATCTGATGATCCTTGATCATATTGAGTTTTGCATTGGTGGCATTTTTTGGGACAAAGTAGCAATTCTTCTCAACATTGAGCAATTAACCTAATTCCCCTTCATAAGTGTTGAGTAACAACTTAAGGTTTCTAAGAGACTTCTTAGTCCATTTCGAAAAAAATATAAGGTCATCGGCAAACATAAGATAGGAAATAGAATTATCAATCCGCTTAGGACTGAACTTGTCGATCTTCTTTAGATTCACCCATTGATTAATGGCTCGATTGAGGACATTGTGCATCACAATAAATAGTGCTAGAGATAATGGATCGTCTTGTCTAGCTAAGGCCCCTTTTTCCTTCGAAGTAACCAAAAACATGTCTATTAATCATAATAGAGTACCAACATCAAAGGCAACCTAAGACCAACTTAAAAAAATTGTCAGAAAAACCAAATGCAAAAAGAACCTTTTCCAATAATTCTTAGCTGACTCTATCATAAGCCTTAGACATATCCAGTTTGAGAACCAAGTTACCACCAACCGATTTATTATCAATGTCATTAATCAAATCGTGGGCAAGCATAATATTATCGAAAATGTTCCTGCCTTTGATAAAGGCACCCTTCTCATCCGAAACAATAAAAGGAAGGAGGGAAGCTAACCAGTTCGCAAGGATTTTGGGGAAAATTTTATAAACAAAATTACATAGACTGATAGGATGAAAGTGTGACAACAAAGAAGGATTTTCAATTTTAGGAGTAAGAGTAACAAAAGAAGAATTCACAGCTTTAGGGATAATACCTTCTTTAAAGAAACTAAGGACATCGGAGATGATATCCAAACAAACAATGTCCCAACAGGCAACAAAGAAACACCCCGAAAATCCATTAGGCCCAGGCGCACTATCACCATCCATTTATTTTACCGTATCAAAATTTTCAAACTCATTCGGCGACATTGTAAGCATGGAATTATGCAGATCATCGACAATTCGAGGAATATGTTGAACCTGACTATGCTCTCCACTCAAGTAAGAGGAACCCAAAATATTTTTAAATTCTTCCACAGCCAGGGTCCCAATATTCTATTGGCCTTCGACCCAATTACCAGTAGCGATTTTAATCTTAACAATATGATTTCAACCATATATGACCTTAGTCGTCGTCAAAGCATGAAAGAACTTAGTATTCTTATCTCCATCAACCAACCATTTATCACGAGATTTATGCAGTCATAACGATTCCTCATCTTTAAGGGAGGTTTTGATAGGTAGCCACCTCTTGATTAATTTCCCCTTCAATTTCTTTCGTCTATTTCAAATTCGAAGTTCTTTATGTGATTATCAGAAATTAATTTATAGGCAAGAATATCCCCCACCTGGTTCTTATTTCATTCCTGTAAAGTCATTTTTAGTCTTTTAAGCTTAGAAAAGACCTTAAAAATGGGAGTTCCATCGATCGAGGAATCTCAGCATTCCTTAATAATATCTCGAAAGCCCACCTGACTCATCCAAAATTTAAAAAAGTGAAAAGATTTCGAAAGAGAACTAGGGGGAACAAGAAAAGTAGACAGAGGACAATGATCAGATGATAGTCTTGTCTCATGAACAATAATGAGGCCCCCAAATTGAGATATCCAAGAAGAAGAAAAAAGACATCGATTAAGTCACTCCCACGTGCGATGAACCCCTCGACGAATATTACACTAGATGAAAGAATTATCATGAAACCCAACAACAACTAGGCCCAAATGAGCAATAAAATCATTAAATTCCTCCATGGATACCAGATTAGCAGTGTCTCCTCCCAGTTTCTCATTAGGATTAGAGATACAATTGAAGTAACCACCTAAATCAGACTCGAGAGATTTTCCTAGAGAATACGACGACCAAAGATCAAACAAGCGCCCCTGACAATGATAAATTTTACCACAATACCATTTACAGACATTTCAAACAAAAGGAATTGAGAGTGTGACTCCATAAGCTTAATATTGTTAGGATTGTCAGACCATAAAAATCATATAGATCCAAAAGAGGAATCAGAAGAATTTGAAAAGGCACAAGAAGGTTTAAAACGACGAATAATACTACAAAAGGATTGAGGGACATCAATTCAAGAATAGAAATAGAAAGGAGATTATTAGAACTTTGAATCAACTGTTTAAGATGACGCTGAGTCGTGCGATTCATCAGGCCCCGACAATTTCAAATTAAGGAACTAGACATTAAAACTAGTAGCGGTTTGTAACCCATTCGGATTGGATCGAGCATTGTGTCTAGTCTTGATAGGGCTACCCAAAAAACTCCAGCTTTTTTTCTTTTATCTTTCCTCAAGATAACTGGGATGAACTGGCTACTCGATGGAATCTGACCATCAGATTTAACCGAGAGAGAATATGAATCCTCTCCTTCGTCGGAGATATCTTCAGAAAATATTTTCAGGTAAACCAGCATTAATCTCAGCAATCGCAAACAGATCATGGGCATCATGACCCTTAGAGCTAACCAAATCCACACTTGTCTGGCCCACTAAACCCGGGGGAACTTCGAAGCCTAGAGGAGCAATTAAACCTGAGAAACCAGAATTCAAAACATGAGTCATAGGATTTAAATCAAATGGAATCTTAAAATCCGAGCTAGATAATTAAATTTTAGGAGATTTAAGAATATTCGATAAAGGCGCATAATTCAAAATATGGATGTAATTAGAAGGTGCAGAGGATAAGATCTCACCCGAATTGGAATGATTAAGAGTATTGCAACAAACCAGCCGGCTAATCAAACCTAATTTCCTTAATCACCATTGTAACCGTAGCATGATTTCCGCGATTGGTCATAGTACCACCAACTGGAGAAACCGGACTAGTTGCAGCCAGAGATGAGATTTTGGCCATCTCATTGGAACCGCCAGTGCGGGGCACAACCAAATTCCTAGCGCCATTCAGAACTGGAGGAGTCTCACCCAGGGAATTCTAGACTTCTATATCATTCTTGGCATCCGAAAGATTCTCTTCTGGTAGCAGGTTGTTGGTCCATCCCAATACCCTCCTCCTTATAGAACCCACAAAGCTTAGTAAAATGGCCTTGATGCCTACAGATCAAACAAAAATTTAACATAGGTTCATATATCGTTGACTGCCACAACCCATTCTTACCTTGACCCAACCAAATGCGTTGTGGATGAATCTTCTCCAAGTCGAGCAAAACACATACTCTTGCCTGTGAGAATCTAGTATGATTTTTCGTTTGGTTGTCAGCGGAAAGGACTTCACCAACAAGACCTGCCACAGATTTTTGAATGCGACCATTATAACAAAAAAGAAGCAAGTTTGGAATTCGGATCCAAGCTGGAACAATCGAAGCATCAACATCCATCGTATGAAAAAAAGGACTCTATTTGAACACTTTTATCAATGTATTAAAAGTAATGCTCATCCACACCTTGTCTGTTATACGTATAATACTATTACACGTGGGATGAAATTAAGAGCTTACTTTATCATATATTTATAATTTGTCCAACCCGACCATTGACAGCCCTAATTATACCTATTTAAATGGAAGACGATATTTTTGGGACTTGTGCCTTGTGGAAACACCATCTTTTCTATTTACGCGATTTAAAAATTATTAGACGTGCCATTTACTGGAGGCATAGTGACCAAATTCTCCAACTTTTTGAATAGTTGTCAAGAATTTGTGATTTCTTGAACAAACAAATTAAATTATAATTATTCACGAGTTTTTCAAAAAATAACGAATTCAAGAATTATTCAAAGTTAAAGACTTATTTACAAATTTCTCCAATTTTTCAAAACTTTTCTAGTTTTTTATATCAATTTTTGTAGTTTTTTCTTAATATATTTTTTATAAATTTTCTTTTTATTTTTTCTGCATTAACTTTTTTCCCCGATTTTGATGAATTTTGCCATATTTTTTCAAAAAAAATCCATGGCAATTTATTCCAAAACCCCAACTTGGTCACTATGGTTATTATGCTTTAGTGTTTCTTGGACTGCCAAATCTAAGTTTGACTAATCTAATATTCTTCGATTGTGCTACTGTTTGGAATCATTATAATATCAATAATGTATACTAATAATCATAGTGACCAAATTCTCTTACTTCTGAAAAACTAGCGAATAATTCATAATTTAAAATATATATATATTATAATTATTCACTACTTTTTCGGAAATTGAGAATTTTAAGAATTATTCACAAATTTTATAAATTATTCATAAATTTCTTGAATTGTTTTGAATTTTATTATTTTTTAGTTATTTAAATTTATATAGTTTTTAATTAGTATATGCATATAATTTTTCGTTTTCCAAATTTCAATCATTTTTCTCAAATTTTATCGAATTTTTTCTAATTTTTTCCAAGCCGATTTGTTCCAATTAATCACTATGGTTGTAGCTAATGCGTCTCTGAGTTTGTTTTTAAATTTTATGATTATGGGTGTAGTGGAATTTAATGTTTGAGCCGTATTAATATAATTGAGGGTATATGGTTCACCGCTCATAATCTCGAAAAATAAAAAATAGTGTGCTTTCATAGATGCGGTCACCACCACGAGGCATCCAGTCATGCACTCATGGACCTATTTCAGATTTCATTTTGATTTTGGAGGGGATTAGAATCTAAATTTTGGACCGACCAAAATTTCGGCCGAAAATATGATCCATATAAAATTGACCGAAATTTTGGTCATTGACAAGAATATCTATATGCTCTTCAATTTCATGTGTCAAGGTCTACACGGCACAGGGCCTGCATGCCATCCGTCAGTGATCGCTGGCACTATATACTAACTCTTATGACCATAGTTAACAAAATTAGCAATTTTTTAAATATATATTTTAAGTGAATGTTATATGACAGACGAAACTAACATCAGACTATGACTGTTGATGTGACACTATGCAAGTGCAGTGGGACCCACCAATACAAGTGGGGACAGTCTGTTATTTTAGGTCTGCTCATTATAATTTTCCTATATTCTAATCACATTTTTTCATAAAACATTGGAAAACAATTAAAACGCCATTAAAAAAAGGTTTTTTTAAAGAAAAATAGGTGGGAGCGTGAGAGAGATATTTATGCATTTTAAATGTGATTTTTACAATTTTTCTCAAAATTTCCATAATTTTTATGACAAATAATTTTATGAGTCAGCCTAAATTTGTCTCTTAATTAGTCAGGCTTGGTCAGGGCAGGCCAGGTTTTGGCCAGATCTTTATTTTTCAACTTAAAAATTAAGACCGGCGTACTCTCGATCGATCGAATAGAATATCCGGCCGGGCTCGACCCTCGAGCTTTGTTAACGCCTAAACGTGACCTGAACCGAGCCAGGCTAGGGCTGAAATGACCAGTTTACAACCCTACTTAGGCCTTAATTAGATAGCTACGCCTACCAATCAGAGGCTGGTGTTGCGACCACACCAGTTTATGGTACAACCACCTCACTTAAGCACAAGAAAAATCTGATGATTGCTTTAAATCAGACGAAGGAGATCAGTGTTCGTCCCAATCTTCCACTAAATTGATCTTGAGATCATTGGCCTATCATTAGACGGCCAGATGTTGATTCAACATGGCATACATCCCAAAAGTGAATGTGATCATAGCGTACTATTAAACGTGAATCACGTTTGCTTTTTGGGACTTCTGTCACATGTAATCAACGTCCAACCATCTGATAATAGGTCCATGATCTCTATTGTGTGGAAGATTGGAACAAAAAATAATGGTCATCATCTAATTTAAAGGAGTCACCAAAATTTTCCTTTGTTTAAGTGAGTTGGTCGTAACATAAAGTGGTGTGGTAGTAACACCAACCAAATTAAAGTCCAAAATCACCAACCAAATTATAGTCCAAAATCAAAATGTTTATTCTCAAGCTAGAAAATTATAAAGGTAAGACAGATTTGTTGAGGACAAAGTGTTGCTAACGTGACTAGCTGCACCGACTTGCATTAATTAAACCTTATCACACTTGCAGCCTATTGCATCATGCCACATTAGACCCTTGCACTTTGTCAGCATAAAATGTCCTTCATATAACTTTGTCCTTAACATTGTCCTTCTCCAGCCCACTTATTTCTCAAGGTTAAGGTCCCAACATTAGCCTGGCGGACACTGTTATACAATAGACAATTTTTTATAGACAGTTTTGCAAGCAGCTTATGTGGCGCGATGTGATTGGCTACACACATAGTGGGATTCAAACTTCAAACGCGACAGCCAGTCACATTGCACCTTATTCTATAACATTGTCTATAAAAATTTGTCCACCGTATATAACTTTCCTTGGCCTGGCCCATAGTATGCCCGCCTTTTGCCGTTGCTTAGTTACTAATTGGTTGAGTTTTATTTGGTGGCTTTTACTCTTCTCAATGCTCAAACTCTTTTTATTTCTCACCATTAACTTAACCACTGTTATGTGCGCCTCTTACTCTTCTCAGTGCTAAACTTATCTCTCTCTCTCTCTCTCTATTAACACATAAACCAGAATCACAATATTAAGAGAGCAAAGCAAAGTAAGAAAAGAAGGAGAAGACAAAGAGGGTAAGAAAATTCTTTATTTTTCTATTCAAATTAAGTTCTTTTACATTAAATCTAGCCGCACGATCGATTGATCATCTCTTAGATGAGCCATAACTTAGAAAACTCACTGCCACCCACAGATGAGCTTCAAAGTTGGTATAGGGTCATCGGCTAGACCCGTTTTCGTTTGAAAAGAAAATAGGTTATTGGCGAAAAGAGCAATCACTATTTTTATTTTATGCAAAAACTACGATACTTAGATCTATAGTATAGTATAGAAGATTGCATCGAAAAAGTGACGGATTATCATATAAATCTCTGAAACTTGTCTTAATTGTTCCATTTAAAGGCAACATTTGACGGGTAGGTCAACCACGGTAGAGATGGCTTTCGTAATAATCTCCTACATCACAAATCTAAATATCGTAATCGTTGCATCGAGTGTAGCGCATGATTATATATATATATATATATATATATATATAAAAGCCATGTCTTACATATGTGACTGGTTTTTGGATGGGTGAGTTTTTTTCATTTTAGTACGCACATCAATTTGAATTTAACAAATCCATTTCTTGTCAGGAGATTTTTTACGTAGTCGGTTCAAGTTAAAATGGGAAGATTTGACGGGTTGAGATCTTCCTCTACCCAGATTGCCGGTAAGTGTGTGAGCATTAAAGTTGCATCAGTATGGAATACGGTATCAAATATCGGCTGACACTGATACGTATCGGTGCCGATACCTATGGAATATCCAATTCTGTATCATTATTAGTATCGGTTGATACGTATAGGGTATCGGCCCATACCTGTATTTTTTTTTTTATTATTATTTTTTTTTAAATGGGCCAATATGGACCGATACTGATTTTGACTCCTTAGTATTGAAGTTGCTTAGCATATAGATGGAGAGAACCGAGATCATGGATCAAAATATCGTCCGATACCGATACGCATCGGACGATACGTATCAGTATCAGACTTGGACGATACGGTACATTCAACGTACCGTATCGCTATTTTGTATATAGATGCTCGGACGATACATTCAATATATCGTCTGGTATTTTACTATTTCGATATATATCGTCCGATACATATTGGTTTTGAGCTCGAACGATACGTATTCGATACCCGAAATTTTGACCCATGACCGAGACTCTCAGGATAGATCCTAGCGTATGACCGTTGAGTGAGAGCCTAATGAGTGCCATGTGGCACCCAAATGG
This sequence comes from Chloranthus sessilifolius, assembly GCA_021018995.1. Lineage (NCBI taxonomy): Eukaryota > Viridiplantae > Streptophyta > Magnoliopsida > Chloranthales > Chloranthaceae > Chloranthus > Chloranthus sessilifolius. Next base: position 159,030,342 of record CM037584.1, read on the forward strand.
AAGACCCTGAATTTTCTTCCATTGGGGGTGGAAATGTTCAACTTAGAACACGAGTTTAGTATTAGGTAAGCAACCCAAGAACCAAGTGACTTGGTATTTAGGTCACTTTTGGTATGCGTCAAATGGCAACATAGGCATTGTTCAATAGGTTCTCCCTGATCTAGAGATCTTTGTTATGAAAATTGAGAAGAAAAAATATCTCTATCATTTGATCAGAAGCAGGCAAATCATCTAAAGTTAAATAGATAACATATAACTTGACAATGAACTCATTTAAAATTAATGAATACCATGTAATCAGACAATTGAAACTTTTTGTTCTACTATTTTACACAACAGATATTAAGATCATAAGCGTTAAATCACACGTAAAATGATGGTTTCACTTGACATACATCATAGAATGACCCAAGTACCCTGAGTGTAGGTGTTATAGCTGTATACCTAATATTAGCTCTATGAGTTAGAATATTGTAAGCATAGTGACAAATTTCATTTTCAGCAACATTTGGGTAGGGTCATTTCAGTTCATTTCAGATAAATTTCGAGAAATATTTCAAAAGTTTCGGGAAAATTTCGGGGAGTTCGAAAAGTATTAAATATAAATTATATTTAAATTTCATAAAAAATTTATTTATTATTTAAAAAAATAATAAAAATTAGAAAAGATTTATTAATTTTGGTGAAATTTCATTAATTTTGTCAAAATTAATGAAATTTCAGTGATTTCAGAGAAATCATCGAAATATCACTGAAAGTTTCGCTTGACCCCTATTTCGGTAAATTTGAAAGAAATTTAAGAGAATTTCAGACAAATTTATCACTATAATAGTAAGCAGGATTAGGGGTTTGTGTTTTTCTCATCTTAACAAATTTGTACTTAGGTATTTTGACTTGGTACTCATCACATTATGGAATGTGTGCGGCATAGAATTATCATATGTTTCTTTTGATGATTGATTTATAGTCTATGCATATTCGTGGAAAATATTGGGATGAAGACTAGTCTCCATCCTTTCAGTCAAAGCAATCAAATGTCATCCAGAATAAATGGATATTATGTCAATCCAATGCTACAAATTTATTCACAAGGTCGATCCAGTATCATTAATAAATAAATAAGTATTGTCTACCCTTGATCTAATGGTCGATAGTGTAAAAACTGAATGATGGAACATGTCATTAAGTAACCGTTCATATATATATATATATATATATATATATATATATATATATATATATATATATATATATATATGTATAGGGAGCCGGTTCCGTCCTTTAGAGGAAGACGGTCACCGCCCTCTAAGATCCACGTGGAGGTACACATTGCACACAAAACACTCTTTAGTTTTCACGTGGATCCACGGTGAATGGTTTAGATCAATTTTTAAAAAAGAAATTTCGAAAAAAAACTTTTTAAAAGCACGAGTCAATGCTTGACTAGTTTCAATGGTCTACATTTTATGACTCAAAAACACATGATGGAGATGAGTTTCCAAAATTTTTAAAAAAATAATGATCTAAGCAATACATTCTAGGTCCATGTGGTATTGAAACAATGTTTTAGATGTCATGTGAACCTACACGTGAAACCTTGGAGGACGATGACCGTCCTCCCATGAAGGACGAACACCTTTTCCATATATATATATATATATATATATATATATATATATATATATATATATATATATATGTTAAATTCGTTACTTAAATTGGATGATCTGTCTACTATGCAACCGATCTGCGTGGAGACTGATCGATCTCGTAGGGAGACCGGTCAATCTTATAAGAGAGTAATCGGTTTGCACGTGCATTAATTCATTTAACATAAAGCTGAAGGGCATTTTCATTGTTAAAAATATGGGTTTTGAGACATGTTTTTCTCTAAGGCCTTGTTTGATAGCAATGAAACTCCAAAGAGGAAATGAAATCAATTTCTTAGTTGATTTCCTAGGAAATAATTTCCTCTAGAAATGGATTTTCCACTGGTTGATTAGTGTGTTTGAGAAATGAGGAAATTGATTTCTCTTGTTTGATTAGTATCTTTGAAAATGAATTTTTTAATTTTGATAATTTATTATTAAAGTCAGATATTAACCAATAATTTTTTTAATGATATTCTATTATGTTACAAATTAATACCATCGTAATCACTATTTATTACTAAGTTACATAAGTTAGAGTTTGATAAGTCAAACTCAAATAAAAAGTCAAATTTTGACCAAACTTCAAATTTTGATTAAAAAAAATATGTAAAGCTAAATCACACAGTAGTAAATTCTAGTATCTACTGTAAGTTTATATGTTGAAATGAAATTAAATTTCTATAAAAGTCAAACTTTGACTAAAATTTTAACTTTGACTAAAAGAAAATTTTGTAATGTACAAACAAGTTATAAAAGTCCAATTGTAAATTAATATAACAATATTCATATATATCTTTAGGTTACACTAGTCAAAATTTGATCAAATATTTACTTTTAATAAAAGTCAAACTTTGACTAAACGTAAAACTTTGATTAATAACATTTTTTAAGACTAAAGTACAAAGTTATATAGTAAATGCTAGTATATATTATATATTGAAACAAAATTAAAATTTTAAACTTGAAAGAAAATTCAATTTTTTAAAAAGTCAAACTTTGACTAATTTTTTTAACTTTGACCAATAAAAAATTCGACAATCTACTGCCAACTTGTAAATTAACATAACAGTATTCGTATCCATCGCTAGGTTACACTAGAAAAAACTTTGACTAAATATCAACTTTTAAAAAAGTCAAACTTTGACCAAATATAAAAAAAAGTAAAATAAAATTTGGTAATGTACTAAAAAATAATAAATTAAAAAAATGACAATCTCATTAGGGATAAAGAAGTTCAAAAAAATCAAATTGTGTTTAAAAGTTAAAGTTTGACCAAATATCAAACTTTGACTGATTAAAATTTATATTACCAAAATACAAATAACAATAGTAATAATCACTATCTACTATCAAAATACACTTCTCTACTTTTGACTAAATTCAATATTTGAATAAAAGTCAAATTTTGACTAAAAGTCAACTTTGACTAATAAAAATGAGGCAATGTATTTTCAAATTATAAATGAAAATAATGATATATATTTTTAATTATAATATTTCACTAATAAAAATTTATGACATTTTATGAAAAATCAAACTTTGACCAAAGGTCAAACTTTGACCAAGAAAAAATTGTACTGATACGATATAAATTTATGTTGTAGTAAACTCTATTTATAAGCAGGTTTCAAGTTTGACTAAAAATAAAATTTGTATAAAAGTCAAAGTTAAACCAAAAGTCAAAGTTTGACTAAAGGTCAAACTATTGACTAATACAATTGAAAATTTAATATCAAATTATATATCAATACGACAGTATCTTTTTTTTGTCATCAAATTATTAGAGTCTAAGTTTAATAAAAAATAAATTTTAATTAAAAGTCAAAGTTTGACCTTAAGTCAACCTTTGACCCTTAAAATTTTGATAATATATTACTAACTTATAACTTATTATCATGTTTCAGTAATCAAAGTTTCATCAAAAGTCAAAACTTTATATAACTTATAAAACCAATTAAAGTTTGATTAAAAATTAAACTTTGACCAAAGTCAAATATTAGCTGAAGAGAGTAGTATGATCTAGATAATGTAGTGGTCATAATGATCATACTGGTATGATGTCATAGAAATTGAAGTTACTTTTTAATAGTCAATTTTTATTTTTATTTTTGCTTTTAGGTTTTTTACAAGTTACTTTAGATTTTCAATAACAAAACATTATTATTTTGTTAGTAAGAAACTAAATTTCAGCCACTTTAAGGGTTGAAATGATTTCCTCCTAAAATGATTTGGTGTATGGAAATTCAATTTCTTTGCGGGACGACTTAATTTCATTTTCATCTCCTTAAATAGCTATAAAAAAAACAATTGGAAATTAAGTTTCATTTCCATATGAAATTACATTTCCATGTTATCAAACAAGGCCTAAGATAAAAGAGTTACATCTGAAGTGCACGGGGCTGCACAAAGGTCAATATTCCTTTGCCAAATTGGTCAAATATTAGAAAGGGAGTCATTCGCTTTTTAAGTGATTGCACCAAGGTTAAAAAAAAGACTATTTTAGGGACATATGACACGTGAAAATGCAATCTGAGCAGTATGATTTAAAGTTCATGATCTATAGATCCTTAGCGGATAAGATTGGCATGAAATATAATCTTCATCATATGATTAAATATAGTCAAAGGCTATTATTTGATTCAACAGTTGATAACAATAGATCATTTGATAAATATTGTGTTTTGCTCCAATCTTATCCACTAAGGATCTATAGAACATGAACTTTAAATTTGACGGCCTAGATTCCGTTTTCACCTGTCACATGTCCCTAAAATATAAAGTCTTTCTTTAACCTTGGTCCAATCATTTAAAAAGTGTGTGCAAGTAATGGCTCCCTATTAGAAAATAGGTAGACATTTATGAGCTGATAAGTATGACTTTGAACTTTCTAGCAGGTGAGATTGACCTAATTTTTTAGGTCTAAGATCTTATTATGTTGCACCTATCACCTATATGTGGCACACTTCTCAAAACGCACCAGAGTACCAAGTCACCTGCTACTCTGGCCACGTACCTGATCCTTCTGCAAAATATTGTACATCTTCTAGGGTGGTTTTCAATACCAACTCATTTCCCACTCTTTGCAAAATGATCCATTCATTTGATGAAATCAGATGGTCCAAATTGATGGGCATGTGTTCCATGATACATCATGGCTTAAGATTCTGTGCATTGTGGTAATGACACCTGGCAATAATGCCAACTGTTTTTCATGCAGGACTTAATAAGTATAAGAAAACCTTTCTTTTTTTTCGTTCTTTTTTTTTGAGATGATAAGAGAATCTGTTAGTTGTAAGACAATGGGTAGCTTTAGGTTTAGTTATATATAGCATAAATATAATTTAATTAGATAATGAAGCCTTTCTCCTGCTGTTTTGCGTTCTCAGGTATAAAAGCCCTGCTCCACACGAGCGAGGAAGAAGTACCCTTCAATAATCACATTGTTACCAGAAATGAAGTGTTAATTCCAATGCTTAGAGGGTAAAAATGTCAATTTGGTTCTATTTTATTTTCATTATTATTTTAAGGGTAGCTCTACCCAATTAGTGAGGGCACCTACCCTGAAAACTCGTTCACTGCGTTTACTACGACAAAAAAAGAAAAAAAACTATTAACAAGAGTAAAAAACTGTCGCTATTAATAAAAAAAAAACTGTCGCTAATAGTCTTATTTTTTGTAGTGGTTGGGGATAGGTTTTCATCCCAACCTTTCACACAATTGATCTTGAGATCATGATCATACCATCAAACGATCAATTTTTTATTTCACGTGACATAGATCCCAAAAAGTTACTTGAAAATCACATGACACACATCAGACTCAAGCGTAATGTTAGGTTCACTTTTTTGGATCTGTGCCATGTAGAATGAAAAATTGACCGTTTGATGGTATACCCATGGTCTCAAGATATATCATGTCGAAGATTGGGATGAAAACCGATATCTCCATTGCTTGCTTAACAAATGGACATGATAGCCATTACTTGGATACACACAAAGTTGGCGCTTGCTCACAATTTAAAAGGAAGGCTCCCTAATTTAGGGACTTGTACCATATGGAAATAACATCTGAGCCGTCTGATTTGTAGGTCGTGGTCCAAAGATCTTTAATACAAAATACTTGCAAGACATTTGTTCTCGAGTGTATGATTCAACGCAATAGACCATCGAATCATATTACTACCTTTGATCGTTAGCTTTGAATCCTATGAAAATCTTTTGCATCAAAGAGTTTTAGATCATGGCCTTCCAATCAGGTCGCTGAGATGGTGTTTAAGGGTGATGGCAATGCGGGAGCTCCTAGAATGTGAATGCCATCAGTGATACTCTTCCACCTAACGACACATGCATCTATCGAGTGTCAAAAGTCCTTATTTATATTTTTGCTTAACCTACCCGTGGAGCATAGCCACTTATGACTTTTGAAGTTTTTCATATGCAGAATAATCTCGTCATTCTTTCCCCTCAGCTCAAATCTTGTCCTTTAGATCTTTGTCCATCATTAAGGCTACCCCATTTTAAGAAGTTCTTGAATGCTTTATTTCACTCAAGAAAAGTCATTTTTTTCCAACAATGTTTGTTATTAGATCCAATAGTGCCTCTTTAGAAGAAGCAAACTGATGAATATTTATTTATTTTTTTATCATTAGCAAAATCGATGAGAAAAAAAGAGATGAGGGACTCATCCTAACCGAGAATCAATTGATCGATTTTCAAAACCAATCGATTTAGACCCGAGAGTTTGTCTAATAATTGTATTGTATAATGACAAGATCGATTAAGCCCCGAAATCTATCGATCGATCGATTCTGTCCCGAGAACACTCTTCAAAGTCTCTTTTCACACGTTGAGAATAAACATACTCAACAATTCTCCACCTAAGTTTCATCCTCAAACGTGTCACCACCCCAACGTTCATTAACATTTGCGATAAGTGTTGATCAAGTTTATGTGATGCCTAAACTCCTTCTGTGTAACCGGTTTAATCAATATGCTTTGTTCTAGCATGAAAATTTTGATTCTTTATTAAGTGAATGACACTCTGACTGTCTCAGAAAATATCAATGCTCTCATCAATCTTACCAAATTCACTGATTAAACTCTTAAGCCATAAGGCTTCCTTAGCAAATTTTGTAACCACTATGTACTCGGCCATCGTAGTTGACAACGCAATTATCCCTTGAAGCATAGACTTCTAACTAATCGCTCCACTAGCCAAAACAAACATGTATCCCGTGGTAGACTTTTTTCTATAAAGGTCACCAGGATAGTCAGAATCAACGTAATCCTAGTGAACCAACTCTCATGTATCTCCACCTTCAAACATCAATCCATAATCAACAGTACCATTTAGATACCTCCATATCCATTTAATCGCAAGTCAATGCCCTATTCACGGATTGGACATATACTTGCAAATCACACTCAAAGCTTGTACTAAATCTGGTCGTATACTCACCATGGAATACATTAACCTCCCAACAGTATTTGCATATGAAACATTCTCCATGCCTTCCTTTTGTGTATGTGTGGATGGACTCATCTTCTTTGTGAGTTTAAAATACTCTACTAAAGGAGTTGTTACCGGCTTAGCATCACTCATTTTAAATTTCTCAAGGTGTTTTTGAATAAAAGTCTTTTGAGTTAGTAAAAGCTTCTTGTTTTCACGATCTCTCGTGATTTCCATACCTATGATCTTATTTGTAAAATCAAGATCCTTCATCTCAAACTTCTGACTCAATGATCGCTTCAGCTTGTTGATTTTAACTTTGCTCTTTGCTACTATCAGTATATCATCTACATAAAGAATTAAGAAGATTCTCTCCCCTTTACAATATTCTTTCCAGTAGACACAACAATCATACTATTACATGTGATACTCTATGTTCATCATATATGAATCAAACTTTTTATACCACTGGGTGCCTATTTAAGACAACATAAAAATTTCTTAAATCTACAAACAAGTAATTCTGACCATTTTACTTCAAATCCTTCTGACTGTCTCATATAAATTTATTCATGAAGATTTTCATGGAGGAAAATTATTTTCGCATCCATCTGTTCTAGATCTTTCTGAGCAACCACGGTCAATAACATGCCAATCGATGTGTGCTTCACAACCGGCGAGAATATTTCATTGTAATCGATACCCTATTTTTGAGAGAATCCCTTTGCAACTACCCTTGCTTTGAACTTTGGAGTTTGACTCTCATCACTTTCTTTCTTTCGAAAGACTCATTTACAATCGATGACCCTCTTCCCTTTAGAAAGTTTCACGAGATCCTAAGTATCATTTCTTAAAAGTGACTGTCACTCTTATTTTATGTTTAACTGTCACTTTACAACATTTGTATCAACTCGAGCTTTTGAAACTATATTTGGTTCTCCATTCTTTGTGATAAATGCTAGTGTCAAAGGCACCATATCTTTGAACTTATCAGGATGTTTCTTTGTTCTTTCTGACCTTCTCAGGGTAGTTTAAACCGGAACTGATACCTAAGAGTGCAAGTCTTGAGAAATTGTATTATCATTCTCTATCTCAAAGTTGCCATTACTTTTCTCACTTTGCTTATGTCTTTCAACATCAACTTGTACCTTTGGTTCACCAAGTGACTGAGGTTTGTCTTCCACCTGTCATCGGAAACTCAGCTTCATTGAAAGTAATATCTCTTTCAACTATTACTTTGTGAAATTGTGTTTCCCACAAACGATAACCTTTTATTCTATAACCAATCAAGACAAACTTCTTGAATTTAGGATTCAACTTTGATCGTTCACTATCCTAAAGTAATACATATGCGACACATCCAAACACCCTTAAGTGAGGGTAACTTCTGTGTCTTTCATACCCAACCTCATCTGTAGTTCTTGCGTTTAATGTCGCTGATAGTGATCGGTTGACCAAGTAACATATCGTGCTCACTACCTCTGCCTAGAACCCATGACTTAAGCCTGAATGATTCAATAGTATTCTATTTATCCTCTCGGCTATACCAATTTGTTGATGATTTTTAGGAACTATTAAGTGTCTAACCATTCTCTGATTTGAGAACCTTTACCTTTCTGTCAGTTTGATTTTCAACCATACTCTGCCACTGCTTGAATTTCTGAAAAACATCTAACTTATTCTTAATCGCATACACTCAAACTTTTCTAGAATAGTCATCTATGAATGACATAAAGTAGTTGGCTCTACCTATTGAAGTGGCTTTAGTCGGTCCCTATACATCGAAATATATGTAATTAATTAAACCCTTCGAAGTATATTTTTCTGTGGAAAAATTAACTTTCTTTTGCTTCTCGAAGATGCAATCGTCACAAAATTTCAGTTTGCATTTTTGAATATCAGAAATAACCTTAATCTTTATGAGCTCTGTTAGCTCCATTCACTCGTGTGACAAAGCCTCTTGTGCCACAAATCTGATAAATGTGTGAAATCTTTTATAGCCGAAACACCACTGCCGCTAATTATGTCGCCTACTAGAATGTAAAGATTCCCCATCTTCTCACCTTTCATCAAGGTCATAGCACCTCGTCCAACTTTCAATTTTTCGAATTCTAGGATGACTTGACATCTTATCTCATCCAACGCCCCCAACAAGATCAGATTTTTCTTCAGATCAGACATATGCCTAACCTAAGTAAAGAGTGTGAACACAATCATCAAACATCTTTATTTTGATAGAATCGATACCCACTGCTTCATATATACTATCATTTCTCATCAAAATTGACTCACCATTGGCTACCTTATACTGGTCAAACCAATCCTGATATGAATACATGTGATACGATGTCCTTGAATCTAGGATCCATCTTTCATCAACCTGACTAGAGCCTAATGGTGCATACAATAGATCTTCACCAGAATCTGACTTAGCAATATTAGCCTGTTGCGAAGTCCCTTCATCACTCTTATCTTTATTCAATCTCTGTTTGTAATATTTACGAATATGCCCAGATTGTTTATAGAAGAAACAGATAATATCATTTTTGTCACCCCTAGATTTAGACCTATTATTTTCTCTCATAGTTTTATTATCTCCTCTGGACTTATCTCTTTTACGATCATGGTTTCGACTCCTTTTGCTAAAGGAACTAGTTCTTTCGAAATTAGATTTAGACTATTTTCTTAATTCGTCAAAAACAAATGCAACAACCAAGTGCTCATAAGATGCAGACAATGAAGTGAGTAAGAGAAGTGCAAGATCTTCTTCAGGCTTCTCCTCAATGCTCAATAGTTCACTAACTATTTTATTAAATGAATTCAAATAATCATGAATATGCGTACCATCTTTTATACGAAGTGTGTAGAGTTATTTTTTCATGAAGAGCTCGTTTGATAACAACTTTGTCAAGTAGAGAGATTTCATCTTCTTCTACGGATCCACAATCATCTTCTCATAAAGAATGTTGCACGAAACTTCAGCGGATAAACATAATCAAATAGTGCTTACGATTCTCTTATCAAGAGAAGTTCATTCTTCATCAGACATCTCTGCCTTCTTCCCTTTCTCCTTTCCAAGTAGGGCATCATCAAAGCCTTGTTGGACAAGAAGATCTGCTATATTGACTTGCCATAGAGAGAAGTTATTCATCGCCATTGTAGCCTAAACTTGACTGTGATACCACTTGCTAGAGTTCGAAAGACCGAACTCTATCGCGATGAATATGAAAAAAGAAGAAGACACAAAAACAATCACACACAACACAAAAGAATTTACGTGGTTCACCCGATCATGGGCTATGTCCACAGAGTATGCACTATATTTTGGAACGTTTACAAGGTACACACTCTTTCCTCTCTAGTGAACTATCAAACAAGATCTTACATGATTTTCAACAGCCAATGTGCTGAATAAACAAAAATTTAATCCTTAAATACAGAGAAGAGATCTGCTAGAATATGGTGACGATTCCAACACAAGAACGACTTTAATCAGATGCTCTAATCCCCAAACAAAACGACTTCAATCAGATGCTCTAATCCCCAAACAATTCTTTAATACTTTTGTCTTCCCAAGTATTCTCTAATTTTTCACTCTAAAAACATTAAAAACCCTAGAAATATTATCATATTTATAGGTTTCAACTCTCATAAGGAAACTTTGACTAAAATCCCTTCTAAGTTCCCAAAACGTCCAAATCCGTGAAAGTTGTTCGCTCAGAATTGATCGATCGATTTCGACCAGAGAGTATGTCTGATAATTGTATAGCGACTCAATCGATTGAGCCCCAGAATCGATCGATCGATTCTGACTCGAGAACACTCTTCAAAGTATCTCTTTTCACACGTTAAGATTAAACCTACTCAACATCATGTTATCTCCAACCCTCCACACAAGCCCCTTCTCAAATGTATTCCGAGCAATCAAAATGTTTGGCCAAGTGTAAGATGGGTTCGTATTCCCAGCCAACAAAATGGACTATTGGTTCTAAGCCCCCTTATTTCTAATTTGACTCTCATAAGCAAACTATATCTATCCTTTAATCTCATAATATCTATTAACTCAATGTTCCCACGTTACAAGAGGCCAAGAAGAGATTTCAGACTAACTTCTTTACCCTCACCCATCTAGATTGGTCTTGGAATCTTTAAATGTAATTCGCAACTCTTAAACCCTATACCTTAAGTTGCTTAGAAGGGAGGCCCTAACTAACCTTTGCCTGCTTATACAGTTGGGCTCCTTTGTAGTGTGTCATTTATAAGGGAAATTTACCTGACCGGCCCTGTCAGGTACGCCTTTTACGCCAGAAGCCCTATAGTTTCACTTTTACCCAGACAAACCAGCTCCAAGCCTAGCCGACCCTAAGGAGAGTAAAAGGTCCAAATTACCCCCTTATATGACCTTCTTTAACCAACAAAGCATCCTCTTCTTCCTCATTTTATCCTGCAAAAAAGTTAGAGGTGTAAAACCCTAGACGGAGTGTCCTTACTTAGTCTGATCTGCTCCGATCTGCTATTTCGAAGAAGAAAACAGAGGCTTGGAAGAAGAAGGCCCTACATTTCTTCATTGTGGCAAAAAGACCCTGAACTTTGTCCTTGCGACGCGAGGTATCCTACTTAACCTCATTTTTAGTTTATTAGTGTTATTTAGTGATGCAGTATCTCCTATTCGTCACCGACTCCATATAGAGTCGATATTGATTGCAAATACAATCGTCATCGACTCCATATAGAGTCGATGCCGATTGTGTATACAATTGATATCGACTCTATATGGAGTCAGTGACGATTGTATTTGCAATCGATATCGATTGTGTATACAATCGATATCGACTCTATATGGAGTCGATGACGATTGTATACACAATCGACTAAGATTTATAGTCGTCTTTTCTCTTTTGTTTCATCAGTCTTATGACCCTTCCTTCTCATTCTTAAACAGACGATGACGGACGTGAGGATTCCTCTTCTTTGTCACTATGATGGCCTTCTTGTAAACGATGATGGCTTGTATCACGGTGGCCGGCGGAGGCTTATTAATATTTCAATTGAAATTTCTTATGAACAATTCATAAGGCGAATATACATGCTGTCGCTTTTATGCGGCGGATGAAACAGTTTCCACAAAGTTTCATATGAAGATAGTGAATACGCCTGTGGTTGCCGACATTTTGGACTCTGATGATTTGGCTACATTATTTACGTTTTATAAATTCGGAGTGGACGTCATAAAAGTATTCATCATTAAGGAACCGTCATCCTTCCCAGTTGAAGTTGAACAAGTAAATCTCGGCGGGACTGATTTTGTGACTCATTCATTTCAGCCATGTAAGTTTAAGGATGAAATTGTATACGATACTGTCCCGTTAGGCGATGACGATTATATTGCGGCGAACGATGGCAGAGGGAAAGTAACATTTGATTTAAACGATGCTCCGATTGAATCGTATGATGACCCAGTAAAATACATGCATGGGTCACAACAATGTAGTCAATGGTTAGACTATACTTCAGAAAGGGTGGTGGATACCAACGATTTCAGTCATATCTTCCCTGGTGGATGGACAACTTGGTTTACTCAAGACTTATGTTCTACCATGCCATCGATGGAAATTACCGGAGTAACTCAACCCCATGTCCATACACATGAGCACCCCTTCGGTGAAGGGCCTAGCCAACCACGCCATTATCCATTCTGTGAAGGATTCGGTCAATCACATCAGAACCCCTTCGGTGAAGGATCTAGTCCACCACCCGAGAACACCGCTAGTGAATGGCGTAGTCATCCTCAAGCCATGAATGAAGATACCTTAGAAGAAGAATATGAAGGCGAACCGGATGGGTTTATCAAAGAGGATCCGAAAATTTTTGTGAGAGGCATTGACAATCCCCTAGTAGACGGAGATTACGAAATGTCAGAGACATCGAGCGATTCCTCCGATAAAGAGGTGGAAACTGAATATCGGAATTGGACGTTTAAAATTGGAGAGATCTTCCGAAACAAACAAACATTTCAAAGAGCATTGAAAGAATACGCGGTGGAGAAAAACTTTCAAATTCGGCCTTTAAGGACCACTAGTTATCGAGTGACAGCCGGATGCTACGAACCCGATTGTTCGTGGCGAATACATGCTTCTAAATTGACTGGGCTCGATTCTTTCCAAATCAAGACATTCAATAGTACTCACACATGCGGAGCCGCTAAGATCGGACCGCACGGTCACCGTAATGCAACAATCTTCTTCGTAGCGAACTATGTACGGGATAAACTTATGGAAGGATTCTACTACACACCGGCGTTGATAATGTTTGATATTGCAAAAGCTTATAATGTGCAAATCTCATATGCAAAAGCTTGGAGGGGAAAAGAGCTTGCCCTTAATGATATTAGAGGAAGTTGGAAAGGACAATTTGTTGATCTACCGGCCTACGTGAAGGAGATGGAGAGGGTAGATCCTAATGTACAAACATCCTTTCAACTTACTCTTGACGGTAAGTTTCAAAGATTTTTTTGGAGTTTTGGCCCATGCATCGGAAGCTACCGCAATACACTTCGTCGCATATTGCTTGTAGACGGCACACACCTACGAGGACGTTTCGAAGGGATCCTACTTATCGCCTCTGTGCAAGACGGTAATGGTCATATATTACCGTTAGCATTTGTCGTGGTCGAGTTAGAAGAAGAGGATACGTGGATGTGGTTTCTTGAACGGGGAGGTGCGTTCGTGATCGATGGGTTTAACGAAGATCTCGTAATTATCACGGACAGGTCGAAGGGTTTAATAAATGCGGTGAAACGTATCTTCCCTAACGCATATCACAACTACTGCATGCGGCATATGACACAAAATTTGCAGCACAAGTATCCCAGGAACAATGTGAAGGGTTTATGGTGGTGCGCCGCGCGTGCATATTCGAAAGAGAAATTTGATTATTTTATTAACGAAATGAAGAAAGATCCTATTGATTGTCAGGCCGTAGAATATATTTTGAAAATAGATCCGAAGCATTGGGCACGCGCACATATGGAAGGAAGGCAGTACAATTCCTTGACTAAGAATATTGCCGAAAGTTTAAACAGCGTGCTAAAGATAGCTCGAGAGAGACCAATTATTGACTTAATCAGAACTACTAGAGAGAAAGTCGTCGATCATTTTCAAAAATGCAGAGAGATATCTGAGAAATGGACCACCCTTATCTGCCCGAAAGCAGACGCTCACATGAAGAAGGTGTTGCAATGGGCCGGTAGAAAGAGAGCTCAATCATACGGGCACGATCAATTCCGAAAATTTCATTCATCACGTCGACTTGGAACACTAGACCTATAGTTGCCGCCGTTGGCACATTCATGGCTTGCCTTGCTCCCATGCCGTGGCGGTCATCAATCGAAGAAGTTACGACTACCATAAATTTTGTGAGAACTGGTTTTTCACCGCTTGCTTTAGACAAACATATGACGAGCAATAGGTTCCCACCCTCGATAAAAGTCAATGGGAGTTCCAAGCAGAGCAACTCCCTGAAAATATGAAAGTGAGACCACCCTATTATTGCCGAAAACAAGCCGGCCGTCCGAGGAAGAGAAGGATAAGGTCTAAGGGTGAGGTTAGGGCACTCTGATGTGTAGCAGTGAATATGGTCACAACCGCAGGAGCTGCACGACAGTGGGACCGATGGGCTGACAGTGTATATTTTTAATAATGATAGATTGAATGTAAATGAGAAATTTAGAATCCATATTTTTTTACTGTAATATAGTCTTTACCGATGTATCATAGAGTCGTCATCGACTATATCCATAATCGATATCGACTGTATCCATAATCGATATCGACTCTATATAGAGTCGCCATCTACTATTTATAAAGTCGATATCGATTCATTTAAGAATCGGTATCGATTATGGATACCGTCGATGACGACTCTATATAGAGTCGATATCGATTACCTAAAGAGTCGTTACCGATTATTTATATAGTCGGTAGCCATTACATACCGAGTCGTCACCGATTATTTATATAGTCGATGACGACTATATATGTAGTCGCTAATGGCTGCTATATCTACTTTTTAACTACAACTACATAAAAATAGTGCAATTATATTCAAAATAATTCATTAAGAAAAAATATTTCATTTACAATTACAAAAATATTCAAATACAACCACACTACTGCTGCTCCCCCTCCTTTTTATCGTGCTTTTCCAGTACTCCGCCATCGCCATTGTATGTAGCCAGTATATGGCCAATTTCTGCCCTGATCCTATCTATATCTGATTGCGCGAAGTCAAATTTCTTCCCCATCATAAAGTATTCGACATACTTCACAACAAACAATCCACAATCACAGGAGTTGGTCTGTCGGGGGACGACTTTGATCCGGCAGTCAGTAGATGACCAAGGATAGCTCTTCTTCATTAGTTCAGCGGAGTCACCATACGAATATAAAATCACGGGAAGGTATTGGGTCTGTTTCGAAATAATAGAGAGGAGTGTCAGATATGTTAAGCTAACAATGATAAAAGATATGCTAAGCAAAATATCTTACCGGCGCCTGCAATTGAGACACATCTTTCCTTAGAGGGCTTATTAAATATAGGGTCGATGATCATTATCGATCGTTCGATTACCTTTACGATCGCAAGCGCCCAGTGTAGTGGTTGTTCTGAATGTATTGGCATAAATATCTATAAAAAAGTAATATAATCTCAAAGGGTATGATAGAAAAATTAAAAAGAATAATTATAAAGAGGATAAAAGCATACTATGTTGCATTTGTGAGCCCACAGATTTCGAAGCTCATTGAAGAAGAAAGTTTCCATCAGCTTCTTCCCTCCGGTCTCTCTTTGTCTATAGGCAGCCCACCTTTGAACTTGAACCTCGATCGACTGGTCGTATAATTTTTCAGCAAGCAGGAACTTGTTGAAATCTCTCAGTTCATAGCCCATGTACGTCAGCGCGGCAAGGTCCATAAGGAAGTTTTTGACCTCTTTCTCAAGATGAATTTTATCATCAATTACTTCCAAATGTCTCAGGTAGGCGCCCATAACCTGAAACCAATGCAGTTAGATTAAAATATGCAGTTAGAGTTAAATACATAATCGTTATTGACTCTATAAGTCATCGATATCGATTAATTTGAGAGTCGATAACGATTATTTAAGTCATCAAAATCGTTATCGACTCTCTAATGAATCGATATCGATGATGTCTGATCATTAACGATTACATAAGCCATCGTTAGCGACTCTAAAAGCCATCGATCTCGATTAATTTGAGAGTCGATAACGATTATGTAAGTCATCGTTATTGACTCTATAAGCAATCGATGATGTATAGAGTCGCTAACGATTACATAAGCCATCGTTAGCGACTCTAAAAGCCATCGATCTCGATTAATTTGAGAGTCTTAATGATTATGTAAGTCATCGTTATCGATATCGACTCTTTTTTGAGTTGTCGACAGCTTTAACCAATCAAGGATTTTGCCTACAGTATGTTAAATTTATAAAGTTATCCGAGTCTTTGAGTTCCCGACATCTGAAGGATTGCACCACCAGCTTATACTTGCCAACAGTGTTAACATATTCTCTGCTTAAAAAATGGCCAACTTAACTAATCTTCACGATAAATATATAATAATAAAGTTAAGTATTCAGGGTAGAATAACTTACTCGTCCTCCTTCAGAGGCTTGTTCCATATGTCTAGCATATATTTTGCTTGTATTAGCTCGGCGAACATCTTCATCCGTAGACTCGGGACTAGCGGTAATGGCGCCCGGTCGAGCTCGTGATTGGTCCTTATTTGGCCTTCTCGGTGAGCTTCTTTTTGCTACCCTTATTTGTGCCTTAGGTTTGGGCAATTACTTTCTTGACTTTAAACACCTAGGTCTTAAGCGGCTTCGACATTGGTGAGGCAATTGAAGAGGTTTCCTCTTCACTGCGGGACCCTTATCGGTTTGGGTCTCGGTGCTTGTCGTGATGCCTTCACCTCATCAGCGGGAGGAAGGAGGAACGTCTTGCGAGGCCGATAGTTTCCTTATCGAAGGCTGTGTCGCACACCTTCGATATCAGCTCCTCCATAGCCACATCATGTACATCGTAATAATGATGCAAAATAAGAATTAATTTTTGGTACACATTTTAAAAAGTCGAAATCGATTTTAAATATAATCGTTATCGACTGTACTTATAGTCGCTATCGATTTTATATATGATCGTTATCGGTTATATATATAGTCGCTATCGATTTTATATATGATCGTTATCGATTATATATAGTCGCTATCGATTGTAAATATAATCGATATCGACTGTATATATAATCGATATCGATTTATGTTAACAAAACTGAACATCTAAAACCAGATTTCAACACATACCTTAGGTCTCGCCTCCAATAAATTTTCAAGGAGTTCTTTTATATCCGTCTGATCCTTTCTGACCAAATAGTTGTAGTGATTTAACTTCTGCCACTCCGCATCCCTTGAATTCAGCCTCTCATTGAAAGAGTTGCATAGTTTCTCTAAAGAAGCGCAAAGTTTAGCCAGGGCCTTATTCCCTCCAAATCGCTCACTCTTTGGGTGAGCTTCAAGTTATCCAGCGTCAAATGATCGACCCTCCTCAACAAAGAATCATTGGAGGTGGACGGTTCAGCTGGGCTATCTTTCGCTTTTAGGCTCTCCTTGGTGGCCCCCCTAGTTCTTGGCTGACCCTCTCCCACATGGACGGGGCCCTTTTTCGAGAGGGGTTCTTCTTCAGACGTCGATGCGTCATCCCATTCTTCCTCTCCAATATTCTCGATCAGAATGTAATTTCTTTTCTTCTTCGGCCGCATCTCTTTCACAGCTTTCTTGACCGGTTCTTTCCTCTTTCCCCCAACCTCCTTTTGAACCCGTAGATATTCTCTTAACACGGGTATCTCTAATTCAAAGCCCTGAGGCATGAGGGGAGCGCGAACCTTTTGAAAGAAAATGAAACATGTAAACAACAGAATAAAATGATCGTTATATATAATAAATCACTCTCGATTATGTAAAGAATCGGTACCGACTATTTAATAAATTCTTATCGATTCGTTAAAAAATCGCTATCGATTATTTAATGAATCGTTATCGACTACTTAGTAAGTCATTATCGACTCTGTACGGAATCGCTATCGATTGTTAAGGAATCGTTATCGATTCATATAAGAATCGGTATCGATTCTATAATGAATCGTTATCGATTCTATAATGAATCGTTATCGATTCTATAATGAATCGGTAAGTTGCTTTTTTTTGAATAGGCAATAGACCTCATACCTTGCTGTCTAACATCTGCCCACGAGTGTAACATTTGATCCTTGACTGCGCCCTGTCCGACCATTTTAGCAGCCGTGGGAAAGGGTCCTTGAGGCCTAGCTGGGATGAAGATATATCGGGCAGGATCTCATAAGCCCACCATTGAAGTACACATATGCAATCATATGTGTTGTACGTCTTTAGGGCTTTATCCATCTCGACAGTTTTTCTATTCTCCGCGCCCTTTATTATATACTCAATCAAGTCTTGGTAGACGTGCAGACCCCACGGAGTTCGGTTAAAGGTCTCCACATCATCGATGAGGTCGATGTGGTCTTCCGAAATCTGATGGTGGGACCCGGGGAAGAGAAATATGCACAACACAAACAGAAGGGACAACTTTAAGAAGTCCTCATCACTTTCCGCTCTCCAAATTGCAGCATCTATATGAGACCGGAGAATTTTTCCAGGAGGCGTTCCACGAAAGTATTTGTATCTAATGGTTTGTTCTTCCGATGGTTTAACGGATGGGGTATACTTTTCTGGGCCAACTACGGCAAGGCCCAGTATCAATGCAATGTCTATCTTCCGAAGATAGACATCAGTCTTCCCAATTCGGAAGTGGTTTTTTTCAACCCAAAATGTCAACATCGCATCCACCACATCGGAAAGAAATCCCACACCCTTGGGCATTTGAAATATTCCACCAAAAACTGAATCTCTCAGTAACTTCTTCCGAGCTGGGGTAGCATTTTCGTAGAGATTCGAAATGGCACTGGGCGAACACTTGGCAACAGCTCGGTGTACAACCATCTTGACAGCCTTTTGAAATGAACTGTAATAAAAAAGAAAGGACTGAGCACCATACTAACAAGGATAGTTAAAAATGTTGATGAAATGTATATATAAAACCTGTATCGATTACATATAGAGTCGTTATCGATTACATATGTAATCGATACCGACTATATATATAATCGATATCGAGTCTATATATAATCGATACCGATTCTATATGTAAGCGATAACGACTCTATATGTAATCGATATCGATTACCTATGAAATCGCCAACGACTCAATATAAATTCGCAATGACCTCAAAATGTTTATTTATATAGCAATTACTTAATTTACTGACTCTTAAGTTTCTTTTTCTTTCTTTTGTTCTATTTCTTTTCTTCCTTCTTCTTTACCTACATCGATTACATATATAATCGATATCGACCCTATATGTAATCGATACCGACTCTAAATGTAATCGATATCGATTACTTATGAAATTGCCATCAATTCAATATAAGACTACAATGATCTCAAAATGTTTAATTTACCTGTCAGGTAAATTTTCCTTATTTATATAGAAAATATTTAATTTACTGACTCAAAAGATTTCATGAAGTCGCCATTGCATCAAAAAGTTTCATTTACTTGCAAAATTTTTCAATTACATTCAAAATTTTTCACTTATAATTAAAAATGAAAAGAAAATTTAGGAAGATGGGTGAAGAGCAGGTGGTGGATGGGGTGGAGAGGCGGGTGGTTCCGTCTTAAGTTTCTTTTTCTTTTCTTCCTTCTTCTTTTTCTTTTCTTCCTTCCTCTTCTTCTTTTCTTCCTTCGCCAAAATCTCCATTACTTCATCGTACTCGTCCCACAGGAACTGCAGAGGATCTGGTTCTGGTGGTGGTGGTGGGTCCTCCCATACAGGCTCGAACTTGATTGGGTTATAGAAGGTTTTTTCTTCGTCATTCCGACATTGGGAAAAATATGGGTAGGGATGATAGGTGGTTTGCTAAGGACCTAAACCTGTATTTAAAGCCCTAGATAGATTATGAAATACGAATCGTTGTATTAAATTTCTCATTCTTCCAACCTAACTTGCCATAATGGTTTTTACAAAGAGGATAATGGCAATATAATTGAGCGTTAGTCGACAAGCCTGAAAGCGATTTATGAAATTACGTAGGCGACAGGCCTGCCGTAAATTTCCCCATTTATAATGACCGCCCTAGCTAGTCAACTGTCACATAGTTTTCACTCGAATCGAACTCTGTTATAGCACATCACTCGAAAAGAATATCCTAGCTCGACGTGAAATTATTATATTATTCAACATAGAATTTGATAAAAAAAAAAGTTATAATTGGTTGTTGACTTGATGCTAATCTTCATATTTTGTCATATTTACCCATAGGGTCATTTTTTTAAATATTTACTCTACATTCTAAATTGGGAAATTTAATTGATAAATCTCGCCGATACGCCTTTTACGTCAAGGGTTCTATAGTTTCACTTTTTACCCAGACAAACTCATGGCCAATACGAAGCTAAGGCACGCTCAGAGAAATACCCAAAGCACAAAGAATAAATAAGCCGTCCGCTTTTCAAATCATTTATTGTTTTCATTTTACTTTTTCGTTCGAAGTCGGTGGAGAGTCGTTGACGCTTCGTGGACGATCGCGTTCAAATCTACAACCTTCAAGCTACCAAATCTGTAAGTTAGAATTAAAATTAGCTTCCATCGGTATAGATTTTTTTTTCTCCTCTCTTTGGTGCACATTTTGATATAATTTTTTAGGTTTTCCTGATATGTAATCGATATCGCATCTTCTATGTAATCGATATCGATTCTATATGTAATCAAGTATCATACATATTGTCTCTTTGGTGCACATTTTGACATAATTTTTTAGGTTTCCATATGTAATCGATATCGTATCTTCAATGTAATCGATATCGATCCTATATGTAATCAAGTATCGATTACATATTGAGTCGCTATCGATTATATGTAAAGTCGCTATCGATTACATTTAGAGTCGATAACGATTATATATGTAGTCGTAATCGACTATATAAATTGTGGATGACGACTCTATAACAAATTGATATCGACTCTCTATGAATATAATTAATACCCATCATATGAATTAATTTCCCTATAGTTATTACCTTCGATGCCATAATAAATCATATGAATTAATTTCCCTATAGTTATTATCCTTTTGTAAAACCATTATGGCAAGTTAGGTTGGAAGAATGAGAAAATTTAATACAACGATTCGTATTTCATAATCTAGGAGCTTTAAATACAGGTTTAGTTCGTCCTTAGCAAACCACCTATCATCCCTACCAGCCCATATTTTTCCCAATGTCTGACGACGAAGAAAAAACCTTCTATAACCCAATCAAGTTCGAGCCTGTATGGGAGGACTCACCACCACCACCAGAACCAGATCCTCTGCAGTTCCTGAGGGACGAGTACGATGAAGTAATGGAGATTTTGGCAAAGGAAGAAAAGAAGAAGAGGAAGGAAGAAAAGAAAAAGAAGAAGAAAGAAAAGAAAAAGAAACTTAAGACGGAACCACCCGCCTCTCCACCCCATCCACCACCTGCTCTTCACCCATCTTCCTAAATTTTCTTTTCATTTTTAATTATAAGTGAAAAATTTTGAATGTAATTGAAAAATTTTGCAAGTAAATGAAACTTTTTGATGCAATGGCGACTTCATGAAATCTTTTGAGTCAGTAAATTAAATATTTTCTATATAAATAAGGAAAATTTACCTGACAGATAAATTAAACATTTTGAGATCATTGTAGTCTTATATTGAATTGATGGCAATTTCATAAGTAATCGATATCGATTACATTTAGAGTCGGTATCGATTACATATAGGGTCGATATCAATTATATATGTAATCGATGTAGGTAAAGAAGAAGGAAGAAAAGAAATAGAACAAAAGAAAGAAAAAGAAACTTAAGAGTCAGTTAATTAAGTAATTGCTATATAAATAAACATTTTGAGGTCATTGCGAATTTATATTGAGTCATTGGCGATTTCATAGGTAATCGATATCGATTACATATAGATCGTTATATAAACACATATAGAATCGGTATCGATTATATATAGACTCGATATCGATTATATATATAGTCGGTATCGATTATATATGTAATCGATAACGACTATATGTAATCGATACAAGTTTTATATATACATTTCATCAACATTTTTAACTATCCTTGTTAGTATGGTGCTCAGTTCTTTCTTTTTTATTACAGTTCATTTCAAAAAGGTCATCAAGATGGTTGTACCTTTGTTGCCAAGTGTTCGCCCAGTGCCATTTCGAATCTCTACGAAAATGCTACCCCAGCTCGGAAGAAGTTACTGAGAGATTCAGTTTTTGGTGGAATATTTCAAATGCCCAAGGGTGTGGGATTTCGTTCCGATGTGGTGGATGCAATGTTGACATTTTGGGTTGAAAAAAACCACTTTCGAATTGGGAAGACTGATGTCTATCTTCGGAAGATAGACATTGCATTGATACTGGGCCTTGCCGTAGTTGGCCCAGAAAAGGATACCCCATCCGTTAAACCATCGGAAGAACAAACCATTAGATACAAATACTTTCGTGGAACGCCTCCTGGAAAAATTCTCCGGTCTCATATAGATGCTGCAATTTGGAGAGCGGAAAGTGATGAGGACTTCTTAAAGTTGTCCCTTCTGTTTGTGCTGTGCATATTTCTATTCCCCGAGTCCCACCATCAGATTTCGGAAGACTACATCGACCTCATCGATGATGTGGAGACCTTTAACCAAACTCCGTAGAATGCGTCTACCAAGACTTGATCGAGTATATAATAAAGGCGTGGCGAATAGAAAAACTAGAGATGGATAAAGCCACGAAGCATTACAACACATATGGTTGCATATGTGTACTTCAATGGTGGGCTTATGAGATCCTGCCCGATATATCTTCATCCCAGCTAGGCCTCAAGGACCCTTTCCCATTCTTTGAAATGGTCAGACGGTAGTCAAGGATCAAAGGTTACTCATGGCAGATGTTAGACAGCAAGGTATGAGGTCTATTGCCTATTCAAAAAAAAGCAACTTACCGATTCATTCTATAATCGATAACGATTCACTATAGAATCGATAACGATTCATTATAGAATCGATACCGATTCTTATACGAATCGATAACGATTCCTTAACAATCGATAGCGATTCCGTACAGAGTCGATAACGATTCATTAAATAATCGATAGCGATTTTTTAACGAATCGATAACAATTTATTAAATAGTCGGTACCGATTCTTTACATAATCGAGAGTGATTTATTATATATAACGATCATTTTATTCTGTTGTTTACATGTTTCATTTTCTTTCAAAAGGTTCGCGCTCCCCTCGTGCCTCAGGGCTTTGAATTAGAGATACCCGTGTTAAGAGAATATCTACGGGTTCAAAAGGAGGTTGGGGGGAAGAAGAAAGAACCGGTCAAGAAAGCTGTGAAAGAGATGCGGCCGAAGAAGAAAAGAAATTACATTCCGGTCGAGAATATTGGAGAGGAAGAATGGGATGATGCATCGACGTCTGAAGAAGAACCCCTCTCGAAAAAGGGCCTCGTCCATGTGGGAAGATCGGCCAAGAACTAGGGGGCCACCAAGGAAGCTGGCGGCGAAAGATAGCCTGAACCGTCCACCTCAATGATTCTTTGTTGAGGAGGGTCGATCATTTGATCGGATAACTTGAAGCTCACCCAAAGTGGCGATTTGGAGGGAATAAGGCCACAGCTAAGCGTTGCGCTTCTTTAGAGAAACTATGCAACTCCTTCAATGAGAGGTGAATTCAAGGGATGCGTGAGTGGCGGAAGTTAAATCACTACAACTATTTGGTCGAGAAAGGGCCGAACGGATATAGAACTCCTTGAAAATTTATTAGAGGCGAGACCTAAGGTATGTGTTGAAATCTGGTTTTAGATGTTCAGTTTTGTTAACATAAATCGATATCGATTATATATGTAATCGTAATCGACTCTATATACAGTCGATATCGATTATATTTACAATCGATAGCGACTATATATATAATCGATAACGATCATATATAAAATCGATAGCGACTATATATATAATCGATAACGATTATATATAAAATCGATAGCGACTATAAGTACAGTCGATAACGATTATATTTAAAATTGA
This sequence comes from Chloranthus sessilifolius, assembly GCA_021018995.1. Classification (NCBI taxonomy): domain Eukaryota; kingdom Viridiplantae; phylum Streptophyta; class Magnoliopsida; order Chloranthales; family Chloranthaceae; genus Chloranthus; species Chloranthus sessilifolius. Next base: position 159,054,714 of record CM037584.1, read on the forward strand.
TTTCGACTTTTTAAAATGTGGATAAAAAATTAATTCTTATTTTGCATCATTATTACGATGTACAGGATGTGGCTATGGAGGAGCTGATATCGAAGGTGTGCGACACAGCCTTCGATAAGGAACCATCAGCTCCTGCGCATCAGGTTCCTCCTCCTCCTCCCGTTGATGAGGTGAAGGCGGTGGCGACAAGCGACACGAGACTAAGCGATAAAGGGTCCTGCCGGTGAAGAGAAACCTCTTCCCAATTGCCTCACCAACAAGTGAGCTTAAGCAAGACCTAGCGAAAGTCAACAAAGTAATTGCCGTCAAACCTAAAGCCTGATGAAGGTAGCAGTGAAAAGAAGCCTACCGAGAAGGCCGCGAAGGACCAATCGCGAGCTGGACGGTGTGATCATTACGCAGTCACAGGTCTCTGATGAAGATGCTCTCTTTGGTGACGGTGAACAAAAATATATGCTAGACATATGGAACAAGCTTCTGAAGGAGGACGAGTAAGTTATTCTACCCTGAATACTTAACTTTATTATTATATATTTATCGTGAAGATTAGTTAAGTTGGCCATTTTTTATGCAGAGAATATGTTAACACTGTCGGCAAGTATAAGCTGGTGGTGCAATCCTTCAGATGTCTGGCGGGAACTCAGTACCTGAATAACTTTGTAAGTTTAACATACTGTAGGCAAAATCCTTGATTGGTTAAAGCTGTCGACAACTCGAAAAAGAGCCGATATCGATAACGATGACTTACATAATCGTTAAGACTCTCAAATTAATCAAGATCGATGGCTTTTAGAGTCGCTAACGATGGCTTATGTAATCGTTAGCGACTCTGTACATCATCGATTGCTTATAGAGTCGATAACGATGACTTACATAATTGTTATCGACTCTCAAATTAATCGAGATCGATGGCTTTTAGAGTCGCTAACGATGGCTTATGTAATCATTAGCGACCTACATGCATCATCGATATCGATTCATTGATTTCGATGTAATGAAGTAATTGATGATAAAATTCATCCTGAGAAAGAGGTCAAAAACTTCCTTATGGACCCTGCCGTGCTGACGTACATGGGCTATGAACTAAGAGATTTCAACAAGTTCCTGCTTGCTGAAAAATTATACGACCAGTCGATCGAGGTTCAAGTTCAAAGGTGGGCTGCCTATAGACAAAGAGAGACCGGAGGGAAGAAGCTGATGGAAACTTTCTTCTTCAATGAGCTTCGGAATCTATGGGCTCATGAATGCAACATAGTATGCTTTTATCCTCTTTATAATTATTCTTTTTAATTTTTCTATCATACCCTTTGAGATTATATTACTTTTTTATAGATATTTATGCCAATACATTCAGAATAATCACTACACTGGGCGCTTGCGATCGTAAAGGTAATCGAACGATCGATAATGATCGTCGACCCTATATTTAATAGGCCCTCTAAGGAAAGATATGTGTCCCAATTGCAGGCGCTGGTAAGATATTTTGCTTAGCATATCTGTTATCATTGTTAGCTTAACATATCTGACACTCCTCTCTATTATTTCGAAACAGACCCAATACCTTCCCGTGATTTTATATTAAATGCGGTGACTCATTGCACTAATGAAGAAGAGCTATCCTTGGTCATCTACTGACTGCCGGATCAAAGCCGTCCCCCGACAGACCAACTCCTGTGATTGTGGAGTGTTTGTTGTGAAGTATGTCGAATACTTTATGATGGGGAAGAAATTTGACTTATGTGATCGGATATAGATAGGATCGAGGCGAAATTGGCCATATGGCTACATACAGCGATGCGATGGCGAATCTTGGCGAAGACAAAAAGGAGGGCGGCGATGAGTGTGGTTGTATTTGAATATTTTTGTAATTGTAAATGAAATATTTTTTCTTAATGAATTGTTTTGAATATAATTGCAGTATTTTTATGTAGTTGTAGTTAAAAAGTAGATATAGCAGCCATTAGCGACTACATATATAGTCGTCATCGACTATATAAATAATCGGTGACGACTCTGTATGTAATCGCTACTGACTATATAAATAATCGGTAACGACTCTTTAGGTAATCGATATTGACTCTATATAGAGTCGTCATCGATGGTATCCATAATCGATACCGATTCTTAAATGAATCGATATCGACTTTATAAATAGTAGATGGCGACTCTATATAGAGTCGATTATGGATTGATCGATATACATGGATATAATCGATATGACTCTATGATACATCGGTAAAGACTATATTACAGTAAAAAAATATGGATTCTGAATTTCTCATTTACAATCAATCTATCATTATTAAAAATATACCTTTATTCGCCCATCGGTCCCCGTCATGCGACTCTGCAGTTGTGACCATATTCACTGCACCTGCTACACTGTAGTGCCCTAACCTCACCCTTAGACCTTATCCTTCTCTTCCTCGGACGGCCGGCTTGTTTTCGGCAATAATAGGGTGGTCTCACTTTCATATTTTCAGGGAGTTGCTCTGCTTGGAACTCCCATTAACTTTTATCGAGGGTGGGAACCCATTGCTCGTCATATGTTTGTCTAAAGCAAGCGGTGAAAAACCAGTTCTCACAAAATTTATGGTAGTCGTAACTTCTTCGATTGATGGCCGCCACGGCATGGGAGCAAGGCAAGCCATGAATGTGCCAACGGCGGCAACTACAGGTCTTGTGTTCCAAGTCGATGTGATGAATGAAATTTCTAAAATTAACTTGGAATTGATCGCGCCCGTATGGTTGAGCTCTCTTTCTACCGGCCCATTGCAACACCTTCTTCATGTGAGCGTCTGCTTTCGGGCAGAGAAGGGTGGTCCATTTCTCAGATATCTCTCTGTGTTTTTGAAAATGATCGGCGACTTTCTCTCTACTAGTTCTGATTAAGTCAATAATTGGTCTCTCTCGAGTTATCTTTAGTACGTTGTTTAAACTTTCGACAATATTTGTAGTCAGGGAATCGTACTGCCTTCCTTCCATATGTGCGCGTGCCCAATGCTTCGGATCTATTTTCAAAATATATTCTACGGCCTGAGAATCAACAGGATCTTTCTTCATTTCGTTAATAAAATAATCAAATTTCTCTTTCGAATATGCACGCGCGGCGCACCACCATAGACCCTTCACATTGTTCCTGGGATACTTGTGCTGTAAATTTTGTGTCATATGCCGCATGCAGTAGTTGTGATATGCGTTAGGGAAGATACGTTTCACCGTATTTATTAAACCCTTCGACTTGTCCGTGATAATTACGAGATCTTCGTTAAACCCACCGATCACGAACGCACCTACCCGTTCAAGAAACCACATCCACGTATCCTCTTCTTCTAACTCGACCACGGCAAATGTTAACGGTAATATATGACCATTACCGTCTTGCGCAGAGGTGATAAGTAGGATCCCTTCGAAATATCCTCGTAGGTGTGTGCCGTTTACAAGCAATATGCGACGAAGTGTATTGTGGTAGCTTCCGATGCATGGGCCAAAACTCCAAAAAAATCTTTGAAACTTACCGTCAAGAGTAAGTTGAAAGGATGTTTGTACATTAGGATCTACCCTCTCCATCTCCTTCACGTAGGCCGGTAGATCAACAAATTGTCCTTTCCAACTTCCTCTAATATCATTAAGGGCAAGCTCTTTTCCCCTCCAAGCTTTTGCATATGCGATTTGCACATTATAAGCTTTTGGAATATCAAATATTATCGACGCCGGTGTGTAGTCGAATCCTTCCATAAGTTTATCCCGTACATAGTTCGCTACGAAGGAGATTGTTGCATTACGGTGACCGTGCGGTCCGATCTTAGCGGCTCCGCATGTGTGAGTACTATTGAATGTCTTGATTTGGAATGAACCGAGCCCAGTCAATTTAGAAGCATGTATTCCCCACGAACAATCGGGTTCGTAGCATCCGGCTGTCACTCAATAACTAGCGGTCCTCAAGGGTCGAATTTGAAAGTTTTTCTCCACCGCGTATTCTTTCAATGCTCTTTGAAATGTTTGTTTGTCTCGAAAGATCTCTCCAATTTTAAACGTCCAATTCCGATATTCAGTTTCCACCTCTTCATCGGAGGAATCGCCCGATGTCTCTGACATTTCGTAATCTCCGTCTACTAGGGGATTGTCAATGTCTCTCACAAAAATTTTCGGATCCTCTTTGATAAACCCATCCGGTTTGCCTTCATATTCTTCTTCTAAGGTATCTTCATTCATGGCTTGAGGATGACTACGCCATTCACTAGCGGTGTTCTCGGGTGGTCGACTAGATCCTTCACCGAAGGGGTTCTGATGTGATTGACCGAATCCTTCACAAAATGGATAATGGCGTGGTTGGCTAGGCCCTTCACCGAAGGGGTGCTCATGTGTATGGACATGGGGTTGAGTTACTCCGATAATTCCCATCGATGGCATGGTAGAACATAAGTCTTGAGTAAACCAAGTTGTCCATCCACCAGGGAAGATATGACTGAAATCGTTAGTATCCACCACCCTTTCTGAAGTTATAGTCTAACCATTGACTACATTGTTGTGACCCATGCATGTATTTTACTGGGTCATCATACGATTCAATCGAAGCATCATTTAAATCAAATGTTACTTTCCCTCTGCCATCGTTCGCCGCAATATAACCGTCATCGCCTAACGGGATAGTATCGTATACAATTTCATCCTCAAACTTACATGGCTGAAATGAATGAGTCATAAAATCAGTCCCGCCGAGATTTACTTGTTCAGCTTCAACTGGGAAGGATGACGGCTCCTTAATGATGAATACTTTTATGACATCCACTCCGGATTTATAAAACGTAAATAATGTAGCCAAATCATCAGAGTCCAAAATGTCGGCAACCACAGGCGTATTCACTATCTTCATATGAAATTTTGTGGAAACTGTTTCATCCGCCTTCGCAAAACTGACAACAGACATTCGCCTTATGAATTGTTCATAAGAAATTTCAATTGAAATGTTAATAAGCCTCCGCCGGCCACCTTGATACAAGCCATCATCGTTTACAAGAAGGCCATCATAGTGACAATGTTGATGATAATGACACATCGCAGTGCACATATTATATACATATGTGTGTGTGTGTATGAGGGCCAGGGCGCTACCTATGAGGGTAGCGGTTTGACGCTCCCTGTGACTTAACTGGGCGCCACGTGGAACCAAACTCGAAAATCGAATGCCACGGCAACTTGCTCAAAGGTCGCTCAGGTACCATCTTTAAAAAAAATGCTTTTTTCACCATTTGATATTAGGTCAAAGTTGCAAACATTCATTGCACCATGTTTGGGCTGTGAACAGCATATTGATCCATGATTTGAAGGGGAAAAAAGTTCACAAAGAAAAAAAAAATTAAAACCCTAGGGGGTTGACTGAACCCTTAAGAGTATGTGGTGTAACTCGCAATCACATGCCACACAGCACGTGACCCAGCATTTGAAGCTACCTTCATGGGAACCATCCCTTTTCCCTATTGAATAATTAATTTGGCGTGAATCAAATGTCAGACATTTTAGCCATTGGCACTAGCATTACAACTAAGATGAACAATAGCTAATCACTCCCTTTAAAACATTAATGAGAAAGAATAATTAATCAAATCAAAAATACACATTTAGAACACTATCTCACAACCACTAAAACTTAACATCAACAAAAGGAGATAGAAGAATTGAACATTCCATATTTCTACATACATACTTTGTTTTCGGTAATTTCCCAAGACCAGTTAGAGAACCGCAGAGCTCTAATTCTAAAGCATTTATCTCCGAGACAAGAACATCCAAGTTCCAATTAGGCTCTGGATCCACAGAAACTCCATTAAAGTTTTTGGAACAATGGAGTTGCAATTCGACAACGCCCCTACAATGAAAACGGATGATTAAGTATAAATTTCCAACAATTATACCCTAGGTTTAAAAGCAACCAATGAATGAAGTAAATGAAGCAAACACTTATCTTACATTTTCGATTACTTCACAAATCGTGAGCGAAAAATGCAGGTTTTTTTTTCAGATCAATGGATTCTTATTCGCTGCAAGTCTGAAAACTCCCAAATCCAAATAATAAAAAATAAATTTACTGATGAAAAAACCCTAGCATATGAGGGTATCAAAAACTTCTGAAACGAAAGATTTAGAAACCCTCGAAAAGCATACAATAGTACAAAAATATAAAGGTAGCTGTTAGTTGCACACGGTTTCCATTTATTTATTCTTTATTTTTATGGAACACACGGTTTCCATTTATTTATTCTTTATTTTTATGGAACACACGGTTTCTATGTACTTTAACCAAAATTTAAAAAAAATCGTCATTGCCTTGACTTTGTAATTCCACCATAAAAAAGAAATAAAGAAAGCGACTCATTAACCCATGTCACTTTTTTTTTATTTATATATATATATATATACGGCCATTTAGGCCGAGACAGCCTCGAGAACCGAGGAGGAGGCACGCATACACATATGACAGTTGGGGAGCAGCGTGAGGGAGCACCAACTATAGTACTGAAGGTTAACTAACAGAACCCAACCCACACCTTGTAAAGACAAGGGTGGGAAACAACGTGGAGGACGAGTATCAAATCCACAACCTCCTCCCTCACAATAGAGGGAGGGTACCAACTGGGCTAATGTCTCTTTGGTTAATCCATGTCACTTGAAACCCTTTCAATCGTTATTTTCAGTTGCAGTTGATTAAAAGAAGTGTGCAATTACGAGGGCACAATCGTCAATATAAGAAAATAAAAATTTAAGCGTTCATCTTAAGGGAGAAATTATTTGCACTCGAAAACTTGGCCCTTGCACCAAGTTTAAAACAAAGACTTGCAAGTTTGGCAACTTCTACCATATGAAAACACCATCTAAATCGTTTGATATGGAGTCCGTCGTTTAAAGATATTAAGTGTAAAAGATTGGCACGAAATATAATCTTCATCATATGATAAATATCGTATTTTTCTCCAATCTTATCCACTAAAGATCTATAGATCATGAACTTTAAATCAGACGGCCCAAATTGCGTTTTCACATTCCACATGTCCCTAAAATACAAAGTCTTCCTTTATCTTTGGTGCAAGGGACAAATTTCCCTTGGTACATAGCTAGGGCTGCAACAGAGCCTAACTAGATCAATAGCTTGGCTCGGCTCAACCCGAAAATGAGAGATTTTTCTCTCTTAAGCTCAGCTCGAGAGCTAAAGCAAAGTTCTTTATTTAAAGCTCGATTGAAGTAGAATTTTTTAAAATTAAAATATTTATTTTGAATAATTTAATTAATGGTATTATATAATCCGTATGCATTAAAATATTTACAATCATAAAAAATAATACGAAATAGGACTAAAGCATGAATCATAATGATAAAAAATTGAAAAAATATCAAACATTAAATTCGATCACAGACTTTGGAAAGTTAGCTACTTATAATTTCTATTAAATTAAATAAAAGTATAGGCAACATAATTAAAAACTAAAACTAAAACTAAAACTAAGACTTAATCATACTCAACTCTACTGTGTCTCTCTCTATATCTATTAGAAAAGATGAACAAAATATATTAGGGTTTAGAAAACAGAATAGAGATAGGGAATAGAAAAGATAAAAAGATAACTTTGAAAATCACTCCCTTGGCTTCACACCAAACCCATCACGGGGAAGAAGACTCTCTCTCAATTTAAGCAAAAGCTCATTCAATATTCATAAAACTTAAATTAATTGTATTTACAAGCCTCCTTATATAGGCAACCAAATAATAATTCGAAATAAAGAGTCCTAAGATAACTAAAAGACTTAGAAAAGGTAATTTTCCTAAGAATAATAAAATTTCTATTGTTTGACGGAACTCTCCACAGGCGTCCGTACTAAGGCCACGGACGTTTGTCGCCTACAGATACAGAATGCCATGGACATCCATCCCACAAAACAGTGAGACATATTGTTCCCGGACGTCCGTGTTGAACCTACGGACGTCCGTCGCCTATTGACATCTTTTACCTCCGTTTATCTTCTGAAATTGTAGCACTCGGGTTTCCTCTTCATTTCTTCCGACGCCGATAAAAGCGATGCGCTCCAAAACCGATGCCCACGAACTCGGCATCCCCGTCATTTTGTCATATTAGAAAACTATTTAGTGTCACAATGTGATAGTTTTTGTTATTATGGCTCTACTATACAATCAAACGGAGTATGATGGAGACATCTTAAACAGGAACAGTGTTGGGTGAGCAAACAGGAGACACACAATGCAATCAACAAGTCTCACTTCAATTGAAGGAATATTTTTATAAGGCGATGGTAATACCTATATTATTAATTGTTGCAGAGAATTGGGCTATGAAAAAGTGACAAGAAGATAAGAGTACATATATTTAAAATGAAGTTGGATGCATGGAGTAACAATGAATGATGGATCAAGGAATGAGTACATAAGAGGAATTAGAAGGAAGTAGTTAGTGAGCAACGCTATGAAAGACTGTACAGTGACAAAGAAGCTAGTGAGAAGCGTATGAAAGATTGTAAAATGACAAAGTTAAGGAGTTAAGGAAAGTGAGTAGAGAGACAGGACTTGTGAATTCCACCCCAAATTAAATGCTAGAAAGCAACGACAATGTTGATGATAATGACACATCGCCGTGCACATATTATATATATATGTGTGTGTGTGTGTATATGAGGGTCAGGGCGCTACCTATGAGGGTAGCGGTTTGGCGCTCCCTGCGACATAACCGGGAGCCACGTGGCACCAAACTCGAAAATCGAATGCCACGACAACTTGCCCAAAGGTCGCTCAGGTAGCATCTTTAAAAAAAATGCTTTTTCACCATTGGATATTAGGTTAAAGTTGCAAACATTCATTGTACCATGTTTTGGCTGTGAACAACATATTGATCCATGATTTGAAGGGGAAAAAAGTTCACAAAGAAAAAAAAATTAAAACCCTAGGGGGTTGATTGAACCCTTAAGAGTATGTGGTGTAATTCGCAATCACATGCCACACGACACGTGACCTAGCATTTGAAGCTACCTTCATGGGAACCATCCCTTTTCCCTATTGAATAATTAATTTGGCCTGAATCAAATGTCAAACATTTTAGCCATTGGCACTAGCAAGACAACTAAGATGAACCATAGCTAATCACTCCCTTTAAAACATTAATGAGAAAGAATAACTAATCAAATAAAAAATACACATTTAGAACACTATCTCACAACCACTAAAACTTAACATCAACAAAAGGAGATAGAAGAATTGAACATTCCATATTTCTACATACATACTTTGTTTTCGGTAATTTCCCATGACAAGTCAGAGAACCGTGGAGCTCTAATTCTAAGGCATTTATCTCCGAGACAAGAACATCCAAGTTCCAACTGGTCAAGTGGTAACGTCCCAGAAATTTCCAAAAATTCCACACTTAAATAGTGCACCTCGGGATTCGAAGCAACTGGTCAAGTGTTTGATCGAGTCAACATTGACTCGGTTGACTTAGTTGAACATGTGGAAGTGATGGAGTTAAGTGGAACAAGGGTGATTGGTAGGATGTGTGAGTACATACACTTAGTTAGTTGTATGTGCTTTACACCCAATTATAAAAACTTAGATTATAAAGAAAAGGGGGAAGAAAAGTTATTTCTCTTTGGATAAGTGGTTGAGAAGAGTTAAGAGAGAGAGAGGGAGAGTAAATGAAGGTGTGAATTGTTGTGAAATTAAGAAAGGTGCATTGAATGCAAATAAGTAACTTGAGCTCGTAAAAGCTAACGGATCGAGCTCGGGATCGAGGTGAGATTGGAATTTGGGGTTTGAGAAACCCTAGGAAGTTAAAGCTTGAGATCAAGAGATCTAACTGATAAAAGGTAAGTTTAATCCTTGTATATTTATTTTGGTTGTTAAATGTAGAATCTAGTGGCGAAGGCATAAGAAAACAGTGGAAAAAGATTATAGATAGGATGGGCTGAGTTCAAGGTATGATGAACTCGATCCATGGCTGAGAAAGGGAAAATCGTTCGAACGAAATGAGTATTCGTTCGAACGAATTTGGCCATGGGTGATGGAGTGGAAAGATAGGTTTCTGAGAAAATCGTTCGAACGAAATAGAAATTCGTTCGATCGATTTTGGAAACCGTTCTAACGAAATAAGAATCGTTCGAACGGTTTTGGTTAAGTAGAACAAGAGGGGCCAGAAGGGTTCGTTCGAACGAGATAAATTTGTTCGAACGATTTAGAAATCGTTCGAACGATTTGGGTTAATTTTGGCTTTTGGCCTGTTTATTTCTTATAGAGTATTCATTGTTGAAGCTAAGCTTCTTGACCCAATGTTTAAACATTTTAGTAATGTTCTTCATGTGCTGATCATACCTAGGTTAAGCCGAACCATTGCGTAGTTGGATCGGATTAGAGAATCCGAAGATTTGAGATGCATGTGAGGTAGGGGAATATCTAAACTGGTATACTGTATTACGAGCACGTATGTCGTGATAGTGTATGATGCATGCTCCTTTAAATACTGTTTTGAGTTATAGTTAAAGCAAAGAGTAGTGTTTAATGACAATGATGTGTGTGTCTACACAAATAAAAGAGGAAACTTGTTAAGTAAGAGTTAAATCATCCCAGGGATGTAAGAGCATATAGGCATCGCAGAGATGCATCAGACAACGTGACATCCCAGGGATGTATGGTGGATGTAAAGATCCACGTTAAGAGGTAAACAGTAAATATGATTGCATGGGCTGGGTGTTATTATCTATTAGCACAATTTCACGGTGAACAATTATATGTATTTGCACAAATTGATTTAAGGTTCAAAGAATACTCAACCGACGCGACGGTATAACCGTGACTGACTTGGCAGGATATCCGTGACCTGTACGGTGGCTAATCCGTACACCAGCAAACATCCCAGGGATATGTAGTAGTAGTATGCCTGTCGCCTACGAGATAGGGACGTGGACGATTCCATGAAAAATAGTCTGCTTAGACGACGATGGAGGGTATTCCATCGGGAGTCGATGCTATATTGCTCGGGAATTATTTAAGTAAATGATTTAAGTCATGGTATCAGCCTGGTTGCAACTAAGGGAAACTAGTAGTCATTTTAAAATCCATGACAAGAGTAATAATTGTAGGCAAATTGTTTTATCGTATCTTAAATTTACTTTTCAAGCAAAGACATATCTATGAGTTCATGTTTTATTCCTGTCATGAAATATATGTTTGTAAGAAGAATATACTTGTTGTGATATTGCCCCTGTTGAGCTAGGATGTAGCTCACCCTTTGACTATATGTCACAGATGACGATTTAGGAGTTGCCACGGAAGAGGTTGATCCCGAGGATTCAGAGTACGTTCCAAGGGAGGAATCTGAGCCTCCTCCAGAGAAATTCTTTTAGGAGACTCGCTGCATACTTTGAGAGTATTTTGAAAAAGATAGATTTACGGCTTGGTACGTCCAGCCAGATTTTTGTAAGAGTAAGACACATGTAATATTCTTTTGTCGAACCATTGTGGGTGACCGTAGTTACGGCACTGATGGTTCGGGTTGGTTCTTTTGTTCATGCTGAGGCATGGAATTAGAACTATCTTTTGGACTGATATTTTGGTTTAGCACATAGTAGAATTGAAGATTTATTTTGCATTAAATTCTTTATGCATTTCTTGTTGCGAATGGGATGTACCAAGTGTTCCGCACACATTATGGGGCACGACCTCGAGGGCTATGTCGATGGCACGGATTTTGGGGTGTCAAAATCTGGGTTGTCACGGTTGGTATCTGAGCCATTTGTTTAGAATTTCTGACACGTCTTGGATTTTATCAGAGTGAAGGGATCTTCTGCTAATGAAGCTTTGGTTTCATGTGCAGAGCGTGATGTCTTCTGGAAGAAGGGGTTGACCTAGGGGTCGTCAGAATAAGAATCAGAGGAGCGAAGAGGAGTTTCGTTCAGGGTCTAGTAGAGACCAAAGAAATCCTCATGAAGGGAAAGAACGGAGGGGTGATGCGACAGATCGTATTGCGTTGGCCATGGAGGCTATGGCCGCTGCTATGGCCCAACAGTCATAATAGATTGCGATTCTGGTCGAGTAGATGACATTAATGGCGACTAACAATCTCAATAGTCATCAGCCACCACCACCACCTCCTCCAGCATTGTTGCCCTCGTCATTCGTTGATTTTAGGAGACTGAGACCTCCTAGCTTCTATGGGCAGACTGATCCGTTGGAAGCTGAATGATGGTTGAATAAGATAGAGAAGCTTCTAGACATATTACAGAGTATAGAAAACGAGAAGGTTGGATGGGCCTCCTTTCAGCTAGAGGGAGATGCCGATTCGTAGTGGAAGTCAGTACTGAGGAGAAAGGAAATCGAGGACCCTCACCGTCTATGGAATTGGGCGAAGTTTGTTAGGGAGTTCAATAGGGAGTATTTCCCTAAGCAGGTGCAAGTTCAAATGAGAAGGGATTTTGCAAGTCTACAGCAAAGAGGCATGTCTGTGCGAGAGTACGATGTAGAGTTTACACGGTTATCTCGATTTGCACCAGAGTTAGTATCCATAGAGAGCATGAAGGTAGCCAAATTTGAAGAAGGTTTAAGGCCAAACATCCATGAACGAGTATAAATTTTTGAACTTGAACGTTATGCGGATGTAATGGGAAAAGCAATAGTGGTCGAAAGGGATATTTATGGTGTGTACAAGAGAAGGGATCAGCAAGATGGGACACGGGTAGTTCAAGGGGGAGCGGGTGAGTATGACTCGGAGAACAAAAAGCTGAGGTTTATAGCGCCAGCTCCACTCCCTAGACAAATCACATATACGAATATCTCTAGGCCACCTATGTCTGCATTGGCGAGGCCGATCCGGTATGAGAACCCTACCGCCACCACAGTAGTGTCTGCTAGCCAAGGCTCCTCACGAGCAGCCTCTTCTACACCAAAAGAGACTTGTGCCAAATGTGGCAAGCCTCACAGAACTGTTGATTGTAGATGGGGAATGCAAGGCTGCTATAGATGTGGGAAGTTGGGCCACATAATAAAAGATTGCCCGGAGCTAAACAAGGGAAGGACAGCTTCTGTTTCTACACCAAGACCACTCCAAGCTAAGAAGCCGATCGTGCAAGGAAGGGCTTATGCAATTACGGCGGAGGACGCTTAAAACTCTAATGATATCATTCAAGGTGAGTCCTATTTGGATAGATTTACCATTGTATTGAATGGAACATTTTAATGCATTGGTAGGAAAATTACATTGGTGTAGATTATATACCAGTTAAAACTTTTATTGATCAATTTGATATCATGCTTAAATAAGAGGCACGAGTTAAATGCTGAGATGTGTATGCACTATAGGTACTTTACATGTGTATGGGAAGGAGAGTTATGGAGCGTACGAGGCTAGAGCGTTGATAGACCCAGGGTCTACTCATTCGTTTGTTACTCCTCGATTTGTAAGAAGAATGAAGATCAAGCCGGAGACATTAGATTTCATCTTGGCTGTGACTATTCCAACTGGGTTGGTAGTTGATGCAGACTTAGTCTGCAAGTCAGTAACCGTAGCCATTAAAGATGGGGACGTCTATGAACTATCAGCAAATTTGATTATGTTAGACATGCAGGGATTCGACGTGATCCTTGGCATGGACTGGTTGTCGTAACACTGTACAACGGTCGCTTGCAAGAGCAAAATTGTCATCTTTAGGCCGAATTCAAGGAGATCGTCCTGATTTGTTGGAGTGAGAATGAAGTTTCTACCACTTGTGTCCGCCATCAAGGCCGAACGCCTAATCAGAAATGGATGCAGTGGTTACTTGGCCTTTCTGAAGGATGACAAGGAAGGAAATAATGTTATTACTAAGATAGTAGTGGTGTGTGAGTTTGATGACGTCTTTCTAGAAGAACTACCAGGATTACCTCCGGATAGAGAGGTGGAGTTTGCTATCGACTTGGCACCTGGAATGGAGCCGATTTTTAAAGCACCGTACAGAATGGCTCAGGCCGAGTTGAAGGAGTTGAAGGAGTAACTACAAGAGCTCTTAGACAAGGGGTTTGTAAGACCGAGTGTATCTCCTTGGGGTGCGCTGGTCTTGTTTGTTAAGAAGAAGGATGGGTCAATGAGGTTATGTATTGCCTACCATTAGTTGAACAAACTCACTATTAAGAACAAGTATCCATTGCCAAGAATAGATGACTTGTTTGATCAGCTACAAGGGGCAAGATATTTTTCTAAGATTGACTTGAGATCTGGGTATCATCAACTCAGGGTCAAGGCAGAAGATATCCAAAGGACTGCTTTTCGGACGAGATACGGACACTACGAGTTCTTAGTGATGCCGTTTGGGTTGACGAATGCGCTGGCGTCGTTTATGGACCTAATGAATCGGGTGTTTAAACCGCACTTGGACTCTTTCGTCATCGTATTTGTCGAGAATATCCTCATATACTCTAAGTCAAAGCAAGAGCATGAAGAGCATTTGAGAACCGCCCTACAAATGTTGCGTGAACACCAATTGTACGCCAAACTCAGTAAGTGTGAGTTTTGGTTAGAGGAAGTTAGCTTTTTGGGACATGTTGTCTCAAAGGATGGTATCACGGTGGATCCCGCTAAATTTTTGGGACAGTCACCGAGGTACGCAGTTTCCTTGGTTTAAGTGGAAGGATTTTCCAAACTATCGGGGCCACTTACCAGGCTCACACGGAAAGATGTGCGATTTGAGTGGACCGATGCATGCGAATCAAGCTTTCAAGAACTCAAGAAGCGACTTACTTTAGCCCCGGTACTTGCAATCCCTTCAGGCAGTGGAGGTTTTGCAGTTTATAGCAATGCTTCTCATAACGGTTTAGGCTGCGTGCTAAACCAATATAAAAAGGTGATTGCTTATGGGTCGAGACAACTGAAGGACCATGAGAAGAAGTACCCGACACATGACCTCGAGCTCGCAGCAGTCATCTTCGCATTGAAGATCTAGAGACACTATTTGTACGGGGAGACCTTCGAGATCTTCACTGACCATAAAAGCCTCCGATACTTATTTACACAGAAAGAACTAAACATGAGGCAGCGAAGATGGATGAAGTTTCTCAAAGATTATGACTGCTCCATTCAATATCACCCAGGCAAGGCTAATGTCGTTGCAGATGCCTTGAGTCGTAAGAGTTCGGCTCAGTTGGCTAACCTTGTGATGGGGATGTACAGGTAGAAATTGTTTGAAGATCTGTCATTGTATGATGCGAAAATTGAAGTACAAGCTTCAGGTGCTCTGTTGGCCAATATCTCAGTGCGACCGATAATTTTTGAACACATACACGACTTGCAGATGAAAGACCCCGAATTAGTTAAGATTCGAAAAGAAGTAATGGAAGGTACTAGACCGGATTTCTCTATAAGGGAGGATGGTTCCTTGTTGTTCAGGGGAAGACTCTGTATTCCTATTGATGCCGGTCTACGACAAACTATTTTGGATGAGGCGCACAAGTCTAAATATGCAATCCATCCGGGTAGCACCAAGATGTATCAAGACCTGCGTAAGAACTATTGGTGGAGAGGTCTCAAACACGACGTGGCTGAGTACGTGTCAAAGTGTTTGACGTGTCAACAAGTGAAGGTTGATCATAGGCACCCTGCTAGCTTACTACAGCCTCTACCAATACCGGAATTGAAATGGGACTCTATCTCTATGGATTTCATCGTGGGGTTGCTGCGAACAGTGAAAAGGTACAACGCTATTTGGGTTGTTGTAGATAGATTGACAAAGTCTGCTCACTTCTTGCCCTACAACACTATGTATATAGCAGGCAAACTCGCGGAACTCTATATGAAGGAGATAGTGCGTTTGCACGGCATTCCAAGCAGCATTGTATCTGATCGCGGCCCATTGTACACTTCAAAGTTTTGGTAGAAATTTCAAGAAGGTATGGGCACTTGGTTAGATTTTAGTTCGGCGTTCCATCCACAAACTGATGGACAGACAGAACAAGTAAACCAAGTAATCGAAGATATGCTCAGGGCGTGTATGCTCGAACTACAGGGGTCATGGGATCAACATCTTTTGTTGATCGAATTTGCATACAACAATAGTTTTCAAGCGAGCATCGAAATGGCGCCGTAGGAAGCTCTCTACGGTAGGCGATGCAGATCGCCCATCAACTGGGAAGAAATTAGAGAAAAATTTGTGCTTGGTCCGAAAGTTCTCGAAGATAATGCTATGGTTGTATGTATGATAAGGGAACGACTTCGATCAGCACAGAGCCGACAAAAGAGCTACAAGCGAACGAGCCTAGATTTCGCCATTGGCGACCATGTATTTGTTAAGGTATCACCTATGAGGGGTGTAATGCAGTTCGGAAGGAAGGGGAAACTAAATCCTCGTTATATAGGACCCTTTGAAGTTTTGGGTCGAGTCGGAGAGGTAGCCTATCGCATCGGATTGCCCCCGTTGTTTGATAGGGTGCACAATGTCTTTCACATCTCTATGCTCTGAAAGTACGTAAGGGACCCTACACACATTTTGGGGGATCAACCGATAGAGCTCCATGAGGACATGACTATGGTTGAGGGAGCGACTCAAATTCTAGACCGAAAGGAACAAACTCTACGCACTAAAATCATTCCATTATTGCTCGTCAAGTGGGGAAATCATCCAGTCGAGGAAGCCACTTGGGAGCGAGAGGCTGAAATCAGAGAGCTGTATCCCCATTTGTTTGAGGAATAGTGCTCAAGTGCTAGTCCCAACTTTGTTTTGTAATTATAAATTTGAATTTTAATTATAAGAATGAATGTGTATAAATCTGTATTGAACGGTGTTTTGTAATGATCAGTAATGGACCTTTGCGTTGAAAATCTTATGTGGATAATTTGAATTTAAATTGGTGTTGAACTAGCAGTTGGTTCTATGCACTGAGCTGCTACCTTATTGGTGGAGCTCGTCCCAATTTGCTGGGCTATCAAAGCCTATGGATAAGTTATCCGTCAGTGAACGTGATTATTCCATTAGGAGGGATCAGGTTTTTCTTGTAAAAATAACAGCTGAATCATGAAAAGGGGGGGCTATACATCATAAAGGAGCACCCTCAATTGCATAGTGAGAATTTCGTTCGATCAAAATTCTGTAGGCTACAGAATAAAGTGTTGCCAGGAAACCGTTCGAATGAAATTTCAAATTGTTCGAAAGAAATGCACATGCCAGTGAGAGCCAAAATGTTGTCAGGGAATCGTTCGAACGATTTTCCAAACCGTTCGAACGAAATCCAACGGCCAGTGAGATGGAAATGTGGTATAAATGATTCGTTCGAACGAAATGAGGAACCGTTCGAACAAAATTTTGGGGTTTAGGTTACAAACGGAAATCCATTCAAACGAAATTAGAGTTCGTTCGAACGATTTCTGGACCTAGTGTGAAATAAGTGAAAATCGTTCGAACGATTTCGCACAGTATATATTGGAATGTGATATTTTTTCTCCTCATTCGTTCAAACGAAATCCCTCTTTTGTTCTCTTTCTTCTTGGGAGAGCTATAGGACTTGCCTCTGTCGCCGGTTTTCATCAACTCCGGCCACCTCCAAACTCATTTTTCTTCATCTAAGGTAAACACAAACCTCCTTTAGGTTTATTACACATTCCAAGGAAAAAATTTTACCTTAGATTTTGAAGGGAATTAGGGCTAAAGTTTGCTCAACATCCCTAATTTTTTCCCTAATTGGTTAAAATGCCACCCAAGACTCGCCAAGCCACGGCGAGTGCGACACCGAAGAAACCCACTTCGGGTTCTTCTTCACAACAGCCACCAAAGAAACCACCTACTGGTTCTTCGTCTGCACCACCTACGCAACCACCTCCACCACCTCAATGTGAACGACCCAATGAATGGTGGTCGGATAAGGACTTCATGACCGAATGGATCATCGATCCGAAAACCTTCGCCAAGCGTGAGGAGACGCACTGGGCATTCAATTATGTGTCCACGGCAGGATTGACTGGCATCCTTCGTCCATGTAGAGACCATTTTTAGACGGCATGCCCTATGCAAGCCTCATTTCCCTAATGGTTGAAGATTATGTGGGTGACGACACCTACACCCTCTCCAAAAATGAGTTCAAACTGACCGGAATTACTCAACAATACACCATGGTTGATTGGAATAGAACCTACGTGAAGCTAACCAAGAAGCCATTAGCCCAAGAACCACCACAGCCGAAACCCCATGCTCAAGACCAGCCACCACACGCCACCCCAGTTTATGATGATCCTGCTGTTCATGTTCCGCCACAGTAGCCTGTTGGCCACCGTGCTCAAGCTCACGTCCCACCACATGAAGACATGCCTACGCCTACCTTAACTGATATCTATGCTCTGTTGGAAGCCAATACGTGTCAAATGGCAGAAAACAATCACCTCCTCAACCGTCGATTAGACTACTACGACGCACTCCATGATGAGGAGATGTGTTTTATGTATCCCGACGACTATCTTCAGCGCATGGCGGCAGCGCAAGCTTGGTTTCCAGGCCCGTCGACTTCGGGTGCGGGAGAGCATGATGATGGCGGTGATCCGCCTGGCAATGAGGAGTCTTGAGGGCTGGTTGTTGGGTGTCCTATTTTGGAGATTAACATTTTGGGCTTGTTTACTTTTTACGAAATTGTAAATTTTAAAACAGGTACCCAAGGACATGTTTCCTCTTGAACAATCGTGGCATGGTTGCCACTCAGGACATTGGGACAAAATTTTTCTGTTATGTCTATATGTTCTGTGTTTTTATATGTCTATATGTCTTGTGTTTTTGCTATGGTCCATTGTTGCTCATTCATTGGTGGGCGTGCTCTATGTTTGGATCTATATATATATATATATATATGTGTGTGTGTGTGTGTGTGTGTGTGGCTGTCTATACATGTACATCAGTTTCTGGCAGGATGGGTTTTTGCACGGGTCACATATGTACTAGTTGTGCGTCTGGGCTTCCATGCCGGAAAGTGGGGTCGGGGAGGCCCTTGCGCTTTATTTTCGCGGACGAAAATTTCCAAGGAGGGGAGAATGTAACGTCCCGAAAATTCTGTACTTAAATTGTGCACCTCGGGATTCGGACCAACTGGTCAAGTGTTTGACTGAGTCAACATTGGCTCAGTTGACTTAGTTGAACATGTGAAAGTGATGGAGTTAAGTGGAACAAGGGTGATTGGTAGGATGTGTGAGTACATACACTTAGTTAGTTGTATGTGCTTTGCACCCAATTATAAAAACTTAGATTATAAAGAAAAGGGGGAAGAAAAGTTATTTCTCTTTGGATAAGTGGTTGAGAAGAGTTAAGAGAGAGAGAGGGAGAGTAAATGAAGGTGTGAATTGTTGTAAAATTAAGAAAGGTGCATTGAATGCAAATAAGTAACCTGAGCTCGTAAAAGCTAACAGATCGAGCTCGGGATCGAGGTGAGATTGGAATTTGGGGTTTGAGAAACCCTAGGAAGCTAAAACTTGGGATCAAGAGATCTAACCAATAAAAGGTAAGTTTGATCCTTGTATATTTTTTTTGGTTGTTAAATGTAGAATCTAGTGGCTAAGGCATAAGAAAATAGTGGAAAAAGATTATAGATAGGATGGGATGAGTTCAAGGTATGATGAACTCGATCCATGGCTGAGAAAGGGAAAATCGTTCGAACGAATTTGGCCATGGGTGATGGAGTGGAAAGATAGGTTTCTGAGAAAATCGTTCGAACGAAATAGAAATTCGTTTGATCGATTTTGGAAACCGTTTGAACGAAATAAGAATCGTTCGAACAGTTTTGGTTAAGTAGAACAAGAGGGGTCAGAACGGTTTGTTCGAACGAGATAAATTCGTTCGAACGATATGAGGATTCGTTCGAACGATTTATAATCCGTTCGAATGATTTTGCAAATCGTGCGAACGATTTAGAAATCGTTCGAACAATTTGGGTTAATTTAGGCTTTTGGCCTGTTTATTTCTTATAGAGTATTCATAGTTGAAGCTAAGCTGCTTGACCCAATGTTTAAACATTTTAGTAATGTTCTTCATGTGCTGATCATACCTAGGTTAAGCCGGACCATTGCGTAGTTGGATCGGATTAGAGAATCCGAAGATTTGAGATGCATGTGAGGTAGGGGAATATCTAAACTGGTATACTGTATTACGAGCACGTATGTAGTGATAGTGTATGATGCATGCTCCTTTAAATACTGTTTTGAGTTATAGTTAATGCAAAGAGTAGTGTTTAATGGCAATGGTGTGTGTGTGTCTACACAAATAAAAGAGGAAACTTGTTAAGTAAGAGTTAAATCATCCCAGGGATGTAAGAGCATATAGGCATCGCAGAGATGCATCAGACAATGTGACATCCCAGGGATGTATGGTGGATGTAAAGATCCACGTTAAGAGGTAAACAGTAAATATGATTGCATGGGCTGGGTGTTATTATTTATTAGCACAATTTCACGGTGAACAACTATATGTATTTGCACAAATTGATTTAAGGTTCAAAGAATACTCAACCGACGCGACGGTATAATCGTGACTGACTCGGCAGGATATCCGTGACCTGTACGACGGCTAATCCGTACACCAGCAGACATCCCAGGGATGTGTAGTAGTAGTATGCCCGTCGCCTACGAGATAGGGACGTGAACGATTTCATGAAAAATAGTCTGATTAGACGACGATGGAGGGTATTCCATCGGGGGTCGATGCTATATTACTCGGGGATTATTTAAGTTAATGATTTAAGTCATGGTATCAGCCTGGTTGCAAGTAAGGGAAACTAGTAGTCATTTTAAAATCCATGAGTAGAGTAATAATTGTAGTCAAATTGTTTTATTTCATCTTAAATTTACTTTTCAAGCAAAGACATATCTATGAGTTCATGTTTTATTCCTGTCATGAAATATATGTTTGTAAGAAGGATATATTTGTTGTGATATTGCCCTTATTGAGCTAGGATGTAGCTCACCCTTTGACTATATGTCACAGATGACGATTTAGGAGTTACCACGGAAGAGGTTGATCCCGAGGATTCAGAGTACGTTCCAAGGGAGGAATCTGAGCCTCCTCCAGAGAAATTCTTTTAGGAGACTCGCTGCATACTTTGAAAAAGATAGATTTATGGCTTGGTACGTCCAGCCAGATTTTTGTAAGAGTAAGACACATGTAATATTCTTTTGTCGAACCATTGTGGGTGACGGTAGTTATGGCACAGATGGTTCGGGTTGGTTCTTTTATTCATGCTAAGGCATAGAATTAGAACAATCTTTTGGATTGATATTTTGTTTTAGCGCATAGTAGAATTGGATATTTATTTTGTATTAAATTCTTTATGCGTTTCTTGTTGCGAATGGGATGTACCAAGTGTTCCGCACACATTATGGGGCACGAACTCGAGGGCTGTGCCGATGGCACGGATTTTGGGGTGCCAAAATCCGGACTGTCACACAGAAACTCCATTAAAGTTTTTGGAACAATGGAGTTGCAATTCGATAACGCCCCTACAATGAAAACGGATGATTAAGTATAGATTTCCAACAATTATACCCTAGGTTTAAAAACAACCAATGAATGAAGTAAATGAAGCAAACACTTATCTTACATTTTCGATTACTTCGCAAATCGTGAACGAAAAAATGCAGGTTTGTTTTTTTTTCAGATCAATGGAATCTTATTCGCTGCAAGTCTGAAAACTCCCAAATCTAAATAATAAAAAATAAATTTACTGATGAAAAAATCCTAGCATATAAGGGTTTCAAAAACTTTTGAAACGGAAGATTTAGAAACCCTCGAAAAGCATACAATAGTACAAAAATATAAAGGGAGCCGTTAGTTGCTCACGTTTTCCATTTATTTATTCTTTATTTTTATGGAACACACGATTTCTATGTACTTTAACCAAAATTTAAAAAAAATCGTCATTGCCTTGACTTTGTAATTCCACCATAAAAAAAGAAATAAAGAAAGCGAGTCATTAATCGATGTCACTTTTTTTTTTTTTTTTTTTTTTATACGGCCATATAGGTCGGGACAGCCTCGAGAACTGAGGAGGAGGCACGCATACACATATGACAGTTGGAGAGTAGCGTGAGGGAGCATGTGACAGCCCAGATTTCGGCACTCCGAAACCCGTGTCATCAGCGCGATCATCTTGACCGTGCCCCTTAGCTTAGCACGGAACATTGGCATATCAAGCATAAAATGAAATAATAATGAAACTACGGAATTTAAATCTATATTAAAGCAATTCTCCAAAAGACAGTTCTACCCTCATGCCTCTGCATGAATGGAGAACCGATCCGAACCATCGATGATAGCAATCATCACGGATGGTTCACCCCAAAAGAATAATCTCAAACTCAATATATACATGGTTTAACCAAAACAAGGCTTGACATACCAAGCCGTACCAATCTCTCTCAAAAAGCCCTCAAAGCGGCACAACGGAGTCCTCTAGAAGAAGTCCTCAGGAGGTGGCTCAAACTCTTCGCCGGCCGCAAGGTCCGACTCACCGGGGTCAGCGTCCCCCGAAGCCTCGGCAGCTGCTAGTAGTGGACCTGCGACGTATAGTCTATAGGGTGAGCTACATCCTAGCTCAAAAGGGAACAAAACACAGTTGAACATAAAAATTATTACTCACATATATTCCATGATATGACATGCATGATGTGTCTATGCAATTACTGATAAAACAGTTAAAAAGTATTACATTTTACTAGTAGTTTACTCGTGTCTTTTATTTACTCATGAATGATGCTGAAAAGGCCTAAAGCAAAACTTAAACTTTCAACTTAAGTAATCCCCGAACAATATAGCATCGAGCCCCGATGAGATACCCATCATCGTCATCTATATAGACACTTTTAACATATTCCCTGGGAATACAATATAGTACCCAAGCCCCTTTCCCCTGGGGATTGGTGGCGGGGTTTCACTTGTCTCAAATCAACACCCCTGGGGTGTGCTTACTATATACGGATAAGCCTCCGCACTGGCCTACGGTTTCGCCGCCGTATCGGTCACGGATATCCTGCCGTGTCAGTCGTGGATATCCCGCCACGTCGGTGGGGTACCCTATCAAACCTCAAATAACAAAAATATCGGTGCCTTACATATAGTTATTCACCGTGTAAGTGTGCTATCTTATATCAGTTAGGCCCTATCAAACATGATTCAATCTTGGATACATCCCTGGGATGTATCCATTCACTTGCATCACACCTGATGCTCTTATCTCTTTACTTCTTCATCCCCTGGGGATGGCTCATTATAATTACTCTTATGGATGTCACACACACACACTTTTCACAATTCTTAAGCAATAAAATATTTTGAATTTGAATTCTATATCACTACATACATGCTCTTGTAAAATAAAGTACATGTTCAAGGTGTTCCCTACCTCAAGTCTTTGTTTGCTCAACGCATCAAGGTCTCACGTGGCTCCTTGTGCACTAGCTCACACGTACCACCTATGGTACCACATAACAGGTGAAACACATCACTAAAGATGTAATAAAGGAGGTCCAAGACCCTCCATGAAGCTTAAAGTCAGACTCAAAAGTCAACAAAATTTAGCACAGTCGATTAATTGAACTCCAAAATCGATTAATCGAAAGTCAATATCGATCAATCGATTCTCAAATCGATTAATCGAGATTCCCATTCGATTAATCGAAACCCAATTCGATTAATCGAAATTCTCCACTCTATCTGTCGATTCTCAATTCGAGTAATCGAATTTCTAAATCGATTAATCGAATTTCCATTTCGATTACTCGATTTCTCCAATCTATTTTCTTTCCTCCACTGGAGTTCACTGTAGGCTCCCAGTCGATCAATCGATTTCCAATTCGATTAATCGAAATCTAAAGTCGATTAATCGAAATTCAATTCGATTAATCGAGATCGGGGTCCTCTGACATTTCAACTTCCTGGCCAATTTCGATTAATCGAAACCAAATTTTGATTAATCGAAATTGCCAGATTCAGCCCCTTTCAGGCTGTTCTTCCCAATCTTTTTCCACTCTTTTTCCTCTACTTTTCTAAACCATTATCCTATGATTCAAACCATTTTTAACTACAGTTTAACCTCTACAACCTATTCATTTTATTCGCAAAGTTTTACCTTGAATCAATCTCAAATTGATTAAGTTGAGCGGTTGGAAAGGCTAGGGTTTCCAGCTTTGCTTCGAGCGGATCCCTCGCGTCGAATCCGACGTTTATTGCTCGAATCCCCCCCCCTTCAACTAGCATTTACTCCTTGCATTAACTATGGTCTCCTTCTCTCTCTCTTCTTTGCTCTCTCTCAATCAACCAATTAAAAGAGAAACTAGGGCTATTAAACCCTTTTATCTCCCCCTTAGCTTGTGTGTTGAGCACATGCACCTCGATAGGTGTATGTGACCTTAGATTTACAACACACACCACATAGCCACACAATTTATCACATCTCATCCGTTCATCACACCCCATGCTAACTATTAGACTTCTATTTGGTCAAACCTATGACCGATCGGGCACGGATCCCTAGGTCATAGTTTAGCATAATTTTTCTGCTATTACATCCTCCCCACCTTGGGAATTTTCGCCCTCAAAAATAACCTAAAGGTGCGGCGGTCTAGGTCTCCCCCCCCACACTCTCGGTGAGGTGGCCCAGTGAAGTTACACGAATTATAACAAAAACACATACGTGGTATAAAAGATAACAGTCGTAGGAGTAACAAAAGATATATATTAATCAACAGAAAATTTATACAACTGGTTACATTAATTTAAATGACAGTACAACAAATGTTTTCTATACAATCAAAATAGAAAGTAAAGTATGGCTCATGCCATCCCCTCGCCAAGCCAGTCGGTGTTAGAGCGGCTGCTCCCCTCGTGGCGGAACTATGGCTGTGGGTCTGCTGGGGGCTGTGGTGGTAGCGGCGCCTGTGGTGGAAGCGTCTCAGTCGGCGGAGCGGATGTGGATGTGGAAGGAGCCGCGTCTGTAGTGGCTGTGGAAGGATGGAAGACGGGTCCTCGGTGGAAGGCTGTGCGTCCGGCTGTCCACTCCTCCTCCTGGGTGAGGTAGCGGCGGTAGTCTGTGGGGTAGATGTGGCAGAGGGTGTGGAATAGAAGGAAGTCCATCCTCCGGTTCATCCTTTCGTTGTTGGCCTCCATACGGGCCAACACCTCCTCTATGGTCGGCCTTGATGAAGCGGAGCGCCGGCGGTAGGATGAGGTGGGTGTCGCGGGCGCGGAGTGGGCTGACGGTGTCGGTGAGGCTGCTGTGTGAGAGGTAGCCCTCTCCATCGAAGGCTCGGCTGCGGCAGGGTGTGCCCCACCCACGGGTGGGTCCTGTTGTGGTGGTGGGGGTGGTGCTACTGCTGCGGCGACTGGAGCGGGACCCAGAGCCAGTAGGGTCCGCTTGAGCAAATTGTAGCTACGGGTCCATGAAGACTTGGAGAACGTCTTCACGCAATCCGTAGCCCTCACCTCGTGAGGTGAGATGATGTAAGAGGGATCGTTGGAGTAGCACTCCAACATGCTCGAGATGAGGCGAGCATAGGGCATCTTCTCCTTGGGCCGGAGGTTGCCCTTCATCAATTTGCCCTTGATGTACCTCATCCCCTCAAGGATGACCATGGTGGCGTCGAACCACCGGCCACAGAAGGCCGCGTAGAGTGCGTGTTGCACTCGATCCACGCGCTCGGTGTCGTGGCGCATAGGGTATAGGTTGCACTTGACCACCGAGTCAAGCATCCACATATAGTGGGGAAGGTCAACCCTCTTTATGGAGGAGCCTGACCCCTTTTTACCATTGGTCATGCGGGTCATGACCTCCTCAAAGCGGGGGTCCTCCTCGAAGGGTGGGAATAGGGTGGTCTCGGGTGTGAAGTCGAGGTAGCATTCAAGCACCTCGTGTATGTGACGACGAGTGATCGTGTACTCTCGACCCTCGATGGTGGTCTTGATCACGTCGTCGGTAGGGCCGTCCACAAGCCCTTGGTAGAATAATCTCACCAATCTAGGGTAGTAAGAACCCCGGATTGGTTTGAGAAGGTTGCCGAGACCGGCGTTGTTGAGGTAGTTTCGAGCCCATTGGGTCTCGCCCGGTACATCGGGATTTGTGAATAGGGTTGGGTCAATGATGTATTCGACCTCGAAGGTCTTGGCCGCCCACCACTCGTTTGGTTGCACCACGTTAGTGGGTGGTGGGGGCATTGGGGTCGATTCGTGGGAAGACTCGCGCATAGATGCGCTCGTCGAACCGGAGGTGGTCTCCGATGTCGACGGTGACGGAGTCCTCACCAGCGATGGGGTAGGTGGTGGTGGTGCGGCGTTCTTATGCCGAACCGGGAGCTTAGAAGTTGCCTTCTTCGAAGACAACCGAGTCTTTGGCGGCATTTTCGGTGAAATAGGGAGAATCTAGGGCTTTAACTAACTCAAATTGAAAGAAGATTTTGATTTTAGGGTTTACCGTAGGTTTTGAAGGTGATGCGATGTGAATGCGAGCCGAAAAACCAACGGAAAAGGGAACCCTAGGGCGCCGGGTGGTCGGAGAAGAAGTTGAAGCGCCCCAAAACCCAAGTGCAAATGATTTCGAATGGGGAATGAAATCCCCAAATTTTTATATATAGGCCCCGGCTCGATTAATCGAAATCCAGAATCGATTAATCGAGATTTCAAACTAGGTTAAGCCGCGTAAAATTGATTAATCGATTTTCCAAATCGATTAATCGAAAGTCAAATTCGATTAATCGAAACCATTTCGATTAATCAAAATTGTATCTGTTTAAAATTTTAAGTTTTTGAGCTCACTGGCGCGAGCCAGTCGATTAATCGAAATTCACTTCGATTAATCGAAATCGTGCAGTACCTTCCAAAATTTTCAGGATTCTTTAAGTTATTCGATTAATCGAATTCCACTTTGATTTATCGAATTCCACTTCGATTAATCGAATTTCACTTCGATTAATCGAAATCGTTCCTCTGACTTCATATTTCTTCCAAGTCCCTTTAGTAATTCGATCAATCAAACTTCCAGTTCGATTAATCGAAATCCCAAATCGATTAATCGAATTTCTAAAATCGATTAATCGATCCCAAATCGATTAATCGATCCTAAATCGATTAATCGAAATTATAACTCGATCACTCGAAATTTCATCCTATGTCTGTTCTAACTCTTTTTCAAATTTCCAGTCACTGGCAGGTGCCAGTCGACCAATCGAACAAAATCGATTAATCGAAATTCCAAATTGATTAATCGATTTGAAATTCGATTAATCGGTTTTGCCTAATTTCTGTAGATTTTCAATTTCCTTGGTTCTTTAATTTCTTTTGGTAGTTTATGTCATCAAGTGGTTCATAGTTCCATAAAAACACATACACTTGGTCATGTGCATAAAAATCTGGTCGTTAAATCATACTTGATCAAAACTTCCATTGAATTACAAGTATCGTTGAGATTCCACAAACATGTTTGTGGTTTACATTGGATTCTCACGTCGTTGGAAACAAGGCTGGATATTGTTCCTTCACATCGGCCTCTCGTTCCCAAGTAGCCTCTTCTTTTGGATGATTGTTCCACCGAACAAGCACTAAGGGAATCACTTTAGTGCGTAGTTCTTGTTCCTTTCGATCCAAGATTTCCACAGGTTCCTCTATCGTGCTCATGTCCTCACAGATCTCCATAGGTTGTTTTCCTAACACATGAGACGGATCATTCACATACTTTCTGAGCATCGATATGTCGAAAACGTTATGTACTCGATCAAACAGCGGTGGTAAACCAATGCGATACACAACTTCACCTACGCGTCCCAAAATTTCAAATGGTCCAACATAACGTGGGCTTAACTTCCCTCTCTTGCCAAATCTCATTACGCCTTTCATAGGTGACACTTTCACAAACACGTGCTCCCCCACTTTATAGTCGACACTAGTCCGCTTCATGTCGGCGTAACTTCTCTGTCTACTCTGTGCTAACTTCAGCCTTTCTCTGATGATTCGAACAACGGTGGCGTTGTCTTCAAGTAGTTTTGGCCCTAACACAAATTTCTCACCTGTTTCCTCCCAATTGAGGGGTGATTTGCATCGTCGTCCATACAGAGCTTCATACGGTGCCATGCCAATGCTTGTTTGGAAACTGTTGTTGTATCTGCGAATTGAACAGCAGTAGATACTCGTCCCAGTATCCTTGCATATCTAGCATGCACGCTCTGAGCATGTCTTCTATTACTTGGTTCACTCGCTCTGTCTGCCCATCAGTTTGAGGATGGAAAGCTGAACTAAAGTCTAGTCGTGTTCCCATTCCTTCTTGAAATTTCTTCCAAAACTTGGATGTATATAGTGGATCATGATCTGAAACTATGCTACTTGGAATCCCATGTAATCTTACAATCTCCTTCATGTATAAGTCTGCCAGTCTTCCTGCTGTATACGTAGTATTGTATGGCAAAAAGTGCGTTGATTTGGTCAATCGGTCCACGACGACCCAAATGGCATTGTGTCTCTTGGCAGTACGGGGCAATCCAACAATGAAATCCATCGAGATTGATTCCCATTTCCATTCTGGGATTGGTAAAGGTTGCAATAGTCCAGCAGGATGTCTATGATCAACCTTCACTTGCTGACAAGTCAGACACCGTGACACGTATTCGGCCACGTCTTGCTTCAGTCCTCTCCACCAGTAGTTCTTTTTCAAGTCTTGGTACATTTTGGTGCTACCAGGGTGGATAGCATAATTTGACTTATGGGCCTCATCAAGAATCGTTCGCCTTAGATCGGCATTGTCCGAAATGCATAGACGGCCCTTAAACAATAAAGAACCATCTTCTTTAACCGAGAAGTCCGACCTGATGCCTTCACTCACGTCTTGATGAATCTTTGTCAATGCCGGATCTTTCATCTGTAGATCGTGGATATGTTCAAATATCACTGGCTTTACTGATATGTTAGCCAAAAAGGATCCGGTGGCTTTTGACTCAATGTTCGCATCGTAGAATGCCAGGTCTTCTAATAATTTCCATCGGTGCATACCCAAAACCAAACAAGCTAACTGAGCTGAACCTTTTCGACTCAACGCGTCGGCTACTATATTTGCCTTGCCTGGATGGTATTGTATGGAGCAATCATAATCCTTGAGGAATTCCATCCACCTGCGCTGTCTCATGTTGAGCTCTTTCTGTGTAAACAGGTATCGGAGGCTCTTATGATCGATGAAAATCTCAAAAGTCTCACCATACAAGTAATGTCTCCAAATCTTTAGCGCAAAAATGACTGCTGCTAGTTCCAAGTCATGAGTCGGATAATTTTTCTCGTGTACTTTTAGCTGTCTTGATCCATAGGCTATCACCTTCTTGTGTTGGTTGAGTACACAACCAAGGCCATTGTATGACGCGTCGCTGTACACGGCATATCCTCCACTGCCTGAAGGAATCGCTAACACTGGAGCCGAAGTGAGTCTCGTTTTGAGTTCTTGAAAACTCTTCTCGCATGCCTCACTCCACTCAAACCTTGAATCTTTTCGTGTCAGCTTTGTGAGAGGTCCCGATATCTTTGAAAACCCCTCGACGAAACGTCGATAATAGCCTGCTAAGCCCAGAAAACTTCGGACATCGGTCACTGTCTTTGGTTGCTCCCATTTAACCACTGCTTCTATCTTTGTTGGATCTACAGTGACACCATGCTTTGAGACGACATGTCCCAAAAAGTTAACCTCTTCCAACCAAAACTCACATTTGCTGAGTTTGGCATACAATTGGTGTTCTCGTATCGTCTGTAGAGCAATCCTCAAATGTTCTTCGTGTTTCGTCTTGGATTTGGAGTATATCAATATATCATCAACGAATACTACGACGCAGGAGTCCAAGTATGGTTTAAACACTCGGTTCATCAGATCTATAAACGACGCCGGAGCATTCGTCAATCCAAACGGCATCACAAGGAATTCATAGTGTCCATACCGTGTCCTAAAATCTTCGGATGTCCTCTCCTTGACTCATAGCGATGATATCTAGATCTCAGGTCGATCTTGGAAAAATACCTTGCTCCTTGCAGTTGGTCGAATAGATCGTCAATTCTAGGCAAAGGGTAGCGGTTCTTCACAGTGAGTTTGTTCAATTGTCGATAGTCAATGCATAGTCGCATTGACCCATCCTTCTTCTTGACAAACAAGACCGGTGCTCCCCATGGAGACACGCTCGGTCTAACAAACCCCTTGTCCATAAGTTCTTGTAGTTGTTCCTTCAACTCCTTTAACTCAGCAGGAGCCATTCTATAAGGCGCTTTCGAAATAGGCTCCGTTCCTGGTGCTAAGTTGATCGGTGCTGAAATATGACTATATTTCATACCTTAAACCCTACACTTAGCAGTTTGATGAAAGTATTTGATGGCTGTTGTGAAGTTTTGATGTTTACAGGTGTTTCTGACAGTTAGATCGTTCAAGTGCATAAAAGAAGGAAATTAAAGGCTATAAAAGAGCTATGGATAAAAAGGTCCAAAGAAGCATTGAAAGCCATGAAGAGAATCAACTTCCATCAAGAAAGGGAAGAGTCAATCGATTGAGGCATTATTGTCAATCGATTGACAGATGGAGTAAAACTCAACCCTAGAAAGTCAATCGATTGAGACATGAAATTCAATCGATTGAGACAAAAAGGCAAAAGTGTCTTAAAGGAGGTTAAATTCAAAGTTCAATCGATTGAGATCTAAGCCTCAATCGATTGAGGCAATTATTCAAAGTTCAATCGATTGAGATCTAAGCCTCAATCGATTGAGGCAATTAGGGTTAGTTTGAATCGGCTATTATAAATAGGAGGCCCACGGCTTTGTAAGGGAGGAGAGTTTGTATTCGGAGAGAGTTCTAGTTTTGAGACAAATTTGTATAATAATTAGAGACTTTTGTAAGAGAGTTTTCTTAGAGTAATAAAATTGTGTTGAGATTTTCCGAGAACATATTTTTCTTTTACACCTTCGTTGCTCTTTACTTTGGGAATGGTTTTGAATACAATTGAAGATCTTGCACCAAGGATGAGAGGCTAAAGGCTGTAGATCAAGGAGGATGCGATCCCCAGATAAGTACCCATATTTTATGTTTAATGCCATAGTATAATATTGTCATCATCAAATCGTTTTTCTCAAAGTTTGTGATTATGTTTATGTTGTTTTGATCTAAACATCATGAGATACGCTATGCTTTTAGCATGATTCATACCGCAATGTTAGGCTGAGTCATCGTTTTTAGATAGGGTATGCCGGGTTAATGATCATGCTTAATTACTAGTCATTTGATCTTTTGGAATGATGGTGTGTTTGATGATTAATAAAACTGTGGGTTTAATAATAGAAAGGGATGCAAATCTGGGGTAGCATATTCCTTGATCTCTATTTAAAATTTGTTCTTAAATTTCTCATTACAAAATTTTTAGATTAATTTATTTTCTTTCTTGCAATTAGAAAAGTGTTAAGTTTTTGGTAAAAATTAAATCTGCCCCTTGGTACTTCCTCGGGGATATTTTCTAAATCTCTAGGAAGAATTGAATAAAATTTCAGATTTCCCTGTGGGTTCGACACCCTTGTTCTTGCCTTACTAGAACAGATCTTGTACACTTGCAAGGGTTTATTTAAAATTGATCATAAGTCAATGGCGAATTCTACTTCTCTTTCTGGAGGTAATCCAGGCAATTATTCTGGAAACACGTCGGCGAAGTCTCGCACAACTGCTATCTCATAAATGACATTCTTTTCTTCCTTGTCCTCCTTTAAGAAAGCCAAGTATCCACTGCAGCCCTTTCTGATCATTTTCTCGGCCCTTACTGCTGAGATCAGTGGCACAGATGACGACCTCACTCCTTGAAACCGAAATGATCTTCTTGTGTTGGGTCTAAAAATGACTACCTTGTTCTTGCAATCGACGGTTGCCAAGGATCACATCAAACCCTTGCATGTCTAGCAGTATCAACTTTGCTTCCAATTCATGGACCTCTAGGTCTCGAACTGCTATAATGATGGATTTGCAAGCTAGCTCCGTGTCTACTAACTCTCCAGTCGGAATAGACACAGATAGGACGAAGTCCAACACCTCCGGAACAATCTTCATCTTCTTGGCGAAACGTGGAGTGACGAATGAGTGGGTAGACCCTGGGTCTATCAACACTCTAGCATCATATCCAACAAAGCATCCTTTTTCATATATAGTTAAAGTACCTATAGTATACATACATACATACAATAATTTACACATCAAAATACACCCTTAATTCACATATAGATTTAGTATTGAGAAAAAGAATCTATACAATTTCTAATGCATGCTCCTTCTCTATCTAAAATTTTTATAAAATGAAGATTTTCTTTAATTTAAAAGCGTCTCACCTTGGATGACGTCATGCACGTTCCACCTTTACGGCGGTGGTCGCATAAGCTCTCCCCTGAACGATCAGCTTCCTTGCTTGAATGGGTCGTGGTGCTGCAACTGAAACCGTCTTTCTTTTATCCGTCTCGGGGCAATCCTTGATCAAGTGGCCCACCTTGCCACATCGGAAACAACCCCTAGTTCCCGCTCTGCAATCCACTGTTCTATGAGGCTTGCCACACTTGGCACAAGTCTCTCGAGGCGCGAAAGAAACAGTACGAGAACCCTGTGTGATAGTGGCGCCAGTAGACATGACAGGGCTCTCATAGCGTAAAGGTCTCCCCGACGTAAGTAATGGAAACCTCTGTTGGTGTTGTTGCTGCGCTGGCCTTCCGAAACCTCCCTGAAACTGTGGTCTCTGATTTTGGGCAATGAACCTCGGCTTTTTGTTCACCGGTTCATAGGTCCCCGTCCTTCCTTGTTCATTTCCTCCCCGCTGCTGCTCTCTCTGTCTATATCTATTTTAATTTTCTTCTTCCACAACCAATGCCTTACTCATGACCTCTTCATAGGTCCTCAGCTGAAATGGAGCTACGCCTCCCCTAACCTCAGGCTTCAAACCTTGCTGAAACCTCTTGAATTTCATCACGTCGGTAGCGACGTAATCCGGAGCAAAACGGGCAAGTCGTAGAAACTCCACCCCATACTCTCTCACTGTCATCCTCCCTTGTACTAACTGTAGGAATTGTATCTCAAGTTGGTTCCTCACCACTTCTGGAAAATATTGTTTGTTGAACTCCTCAACAAACTCCTCCCAAGTCCAAGGCAACTCTGGGGTCTCCTGAGCCCGAGTCCGTATCACGGACTTCCACCAAGGCCCAGCCTCCCCATCCAACATATAAGCTGCCCATCTCACACTCTCATCTTCCGTGTATGTCAACATGCTAAAGACTTTCTCCATCTCCATCAGCCAGTTCTCAGCGGCCATTGTGTCTGCCTGCCCAGAAAATGAAGGAGGTCTCATCCTCCTAAACTCTGTAAAAGATGAGGGCACAGGCAGCGCAGGTCCTACAGGTGGTGTAGGTGGCTGCTGTTCTCTTGACGCGTGAGCTGCAAAGGATGCGGCTTGTTGTGCCATGGCAGCTGCCATAGTCTCCATAGTGTGCATCATCCTTTGTCGCTCCTCTCTATCTTCTTGTCTTTCTCTCACTCTCTCTTGTTCTCTTAGATCTTGATCCTGCCGATCTCGATCCTCTTCATCATGTTGTCTACTACTACTGCCCCCTGGGGCCTCAGTACCTCCTAAAGGCACTCTATTAGTAGGAGAGATGTAATCATCTCCACTACGTAGACTCCTCTGTTGGCCTCCCCTTGGTCGGCCTCTTCCTCTAGATGACATTTGCGGCTGCATTTGAAACTAAAGTTTCGTTAGCAGAAGCCCCTATGTTCTGACCAAAAGGACGATTGTCAGAATTGCTAAAAGAAAATGACGCTTTGATACCAACTGTGACAGCCCGGATTTCGGCACTCCGAAACCCGTGCCATCAGCACGATCATCTTGACCGTGCCCCTTAGCTTAGCACAGAACATTGGCATATCAAGCATAAAATGAAATAATAATGAAACTACGAAATTTAAATCTATATTAAAGCAATTCTCCAAAAGACAGTTCTACCCTCATGCCTCTGCATGAATGGAGAATCGACAGATAGAGTGGAGAATTTTGATTAATCGAATTGGGTTTCCAGTTTTGCTTCGAGCGGATCCCTCGCGTCGAATCCGACGTTTATTACTCGAATCCCCCCCTTCAACTAGCATTTACTCCTTGCATTAACTATGGTCTCCTTCTCTCTCTCTTCTTTGCTCTCTCTCAATCAACCAATTAAAAGAGAAACTAGGGCTATTAAACCCTTTTATCTCCCCCTTAGCTTGTGTGTTGAGCACATGCACCTCGATAGGTGTATGTGACCTTAGATTTACAACACACACCACATAGCCACACAATTTATCACATCTCATCCGTTCATCACACCCCATGCTAACTATTAGACTTCTATTTGGTCAAACCTATGACCGATCGGGCACGGATCCCGAGGTCAAAGTTTAGCTTGATTTTTTGGCCATTACAGAGCACCAACTACAGTACTGAAGGTTAACTAACAGAACCCAACCCACACCTTGTAAAGACAAGGGTGGGAAACAACGTGGAGGACGAGTATCAAACCCACGACCTCCTGCCTCACAATAGAGGGAGGGTACCAACTGGGCTAATGTCTCTTTGGTTAATCCATGTCACTTGAAACGCTTTCAATCGTTATTTCCAGTTGCAGTTGATTAAAAGAAGTGTGCAATTACGAGGGCACAACCGTCATTATAAGAAAATAAAATTTTAAACGTTCATCTTATGGGAGCCATTATTTGCACTTGAAAACTTGGCCCTTGCACCGAGTTTAAAACAAAGACTTGCAAGTTTGGCAACCTCTACCATATGAAAACACCATCTAAATCGTTTGATTTGGAGTCCATTGTTTAAAGATATTAAGTGTAAAAGATTAGCACGAAATATAATCTTCATCATATAATAAATATCGTATTTTTCTCCAAGCTTATCCACTAAAGATCTATAGATCATGAACTTTAACTCAAACGGCCCAAATTCCGTTTTCACATGCCACATGTCCCTAAAACACAAAGTCCTTCTTTAACTTCAGTGCAAGGGACAAATTTCCCTTGGTATATAGCTAGGGCTGCAACAGAGCCTAACTAGATCAATAGCTCGGCTCGGCTCAACCCGAAAATGAGAGATTTTCCTCTCTTAAGCTCAGCTCGAGAGCCAAAGCCAAGTTCTTTATTTAAAGCTCGATTGAAGTAGAATTTTTTAAAATTAAAATATTTATTTTGAATAATTTAATTAATGGTATTATATAATCCGTATGCATCAAAATATTTACAATCATAAAAAATAATACAAAATAGGAGTAAAGCATGAATCATAATGATAAAAATTTGAAAAAATATCAAACATTAAATTCGATCGCAGACATTGGAAAGTTAGCTACTCATAATTTCTATTAAATTAAATAAAAGTATAGGCAACATAATTAAAAACTAAAACTAAAACTAAAACTTAAAACTAAGACTTAATCATACTCAACTCTACTGTGTGTCTCTCTATATCTATTAGAAAAGATGAACATAATATATTAGGATTTAGAAAACAGAATAGAGATAGGGAATAGAAAAGATAAAAAGATAAGTTTGAAAATCACTCCCTTGGCTTCACACCAAACCCATCACGGAGAAGAAGACTCTCTCTCCATTTAAGCAAAAGCTCATTCAATATTCATAAAACCTAAATTAATTATATTTACAAGCCTCCTTATATAGGCAACCAATTCGAAATAAAGAGTCCTAAGATAACTAAAAGACTAAGAAAAGGTAATTTTCGTAAGAAAAAAAATATATATGTTGTTTGAAGGAACTCTCCACGGACGTCCGTACTAAGGCCACGGACGTCTGTCGCCTACAGACATAGAATGCCATGGGCGTCCGTCCCACAAAACAGTGAGACATGTTGTTCCCGGATGTCCGCGCTGAACCTACGGACGTCCGTCGCCTGTTGACATCTTTTACCTCTGTTTCTCTTCTGAAGTTGTAGCACTCGGGTTTCCTCTTCATTTCTTCCGACGCCGATAAAAGCGATGCGGTCCAAAACCGATGTCCACGAACTCGGCGTCCCTGTCATTTTGTCATATTAGAAAACTATTTAGTGTCACAATGTGATAGTTTTCCTTATTATGGCCCTACTATACAGTCAAACGGAGTATGATGGAGACATCATAAACAGGAACAGTGTTGGGTGAGCAAACAGGAGACACACAATGCAATCAACAAGTCTCACTTCGATTGAAGGAATATTTTTATAAGGCAATGGTAATACCTATATTATTAATTTTTGTAAAGTATTGGGCTATGAAAAAGTGACAAGAAGATAAGAGTACATATATTTAAAATGAAGCTAGATGCATGGAGTAACAATGAATGATGGATCAAGGAATGAGTATATAAGAGGAATTAGAAGGAAGTAGTTAGTGAGCAACGCTATGAAAGACTGTACAGTGACAAAGAAGCTAGTGAGAAGCGTATGAAAGATTATAAAATGACAAAGTTAAGAACTTAAGGAAAGTGAGTGGAGAGACAGGACTTGTGAATTCCACCCCAAATTAAATGCTAGAAAGCAACGACAATGTTGATGATAATGACACATCGTAGTGCACATATTATATACATATGTGTGTGTGTGCATATGAAGGCTAGGGCGCTACCTATGAGGGTAGCGGTTTGGTGCTCCCTGCGACTTAACCGGGCACCACGTGGCACCAAACTCGAAAATCGAATGCCACGGCAACTTGCTCAAAGGTCGCTCAGGTACCATCTTTAAAAAAAATGCTTTTTTCACCATTGGATATTAGGTCAAAGTTGCAAACATTCATTGCACCATGTTTGGGCTGTGAACAGCATATTCCATGATTTGAAGGGGAAAAAAGTTCACAAAGAAAAAAAAAATTAAAACCTTAGGGGGTTGACTGAACCCTTAAGAGTATGTGGTGTAACCGCAATCACATGCCACACGGCACGTGACCCAGCATTTGAAGCTACCTTCATGGGAACCATCCCTTTTCCCTATTGAATAATTAATTTTGCCTGAATCAAATGTCAGACATTTTAGCCATTGGCACTAGCAATACAACTAGGATGAACCATAGCTAATCACTCCCTTTAAAACATTAATGTAAAAATACACATTTAGAACACTATCTCATAACCACTAAAACTTAACATCAACAAAAGGAGATAGAAGAATTGAACATTCCATATTTCTACATACATACTTTGTTTTCGGTAATTTCCCATGACCAGTCAGAGAACCGCGAAGCTCTAATTCTAAGGCATTTATCTCCGAGACAAGAACATCCAAGTTCCAATTAGGCTCTGGATCCACAGAAACTCCATTAAAATTTTTGGAACAATGGGGTTGCAATTCGACAACGCCGCTACAATGAAAACGGATGATTAAGTATAAATTTCCAACAATTATACCCTAGGTTTAAAAACAACCAATGAATGAAGTAAATGAAGCAAACACTTATCTTACATTTTCGATTACTTCGCAAATTGTGAACGAAAAAATGCAAGTTCTTTTTTCAGATCAATGGATTCTTATTCGCTGCAAGTCTGAAAACTCCCAAATCCAAATAATAAAAAATAAATTTACTGATGAAAAAACCCTAGCATATGAGGGTTTCAAAAACTTCTGAAACGGAAGATTTAGAGACCCTCGAATAGCATACAATAGTACAAAAATATAAAGGGATCCGTTAGTTGCACACAGTTTCCATTTATTTATTCTTTATTTTCATGGAACACACGGTTTCTATGTACTTTAACCAAAATTTAAAAAAAATCGTCATTGACTTGACTTTGTAATTCCACCATAAAAATGAAATAAAGAAAGCGAGTCATTAATCCATATCACTTTTTTTTTTTTTTTTTTTAATATACGGCCATTTAGTCCGAGTGTAACGATCCCCAGATTTAGCACTGTAGTGGTAAGAGTCCGGTCAGGTCATGGGTAAAGACCTCACTAAGACACTTTTGCAACCGTGGGAACTGGGGCGGTCCCGTCGCGACAGTGCGCTCTCTAACGAAAATATATAGAGTCGCCACCCGGAGCTTTCGGTATCCCGGGTTACTTAGTTTATTTTTATGAGCACCGAAGTGCTAAAAATATGACTCTGAATCCGGTCCACACCAAAGGCTCTTGGGTAGGGGCTTCGGTTATCGATCGGGAAGGTGTTAGGCACCCGATCAACCCGCTTAACGCAGTCTCTACTAATGGTCAAAAATAAAATAAGTAAAAGAGAGGAAAATAGCTTCCTCTTGCCCAAATGGGCCACCAATCCTATTTGTGCCCCTCCGTTCCTACCGAAAGTTCGACGACGTAACGACACAAATGAAAGGGTAGGGAATGTCAAAAGGAGATAGGAGAAGAAAGGCGAGAGCCGGAGCCCTCGGGCCCTTGTAGCACCGTAGGAGAGCCTTGTGTGGCTTGCTTTGCTGAGCTCTTGAAGGCTTTGTATGGTGGAAAATGGGGTTCTAACTCCTAAGGCTTGAAGCTAAGAGGTAGGGGAGGGAGGCTAGGGGATCACACACACCTGACCTAGAGATTTTGGATGAAGTGTAAAGCTTGGAAGGAGGTTTTGAAATTCTAGAATTTTTACGGGAGGCGTGCACTAAAGGGAGAAAGATCTTCTCACTTTAAGCTCTTTCTCTCTTAGGTAAAAATTCTCAACCCTTAAACCAAGGGGAGGGGGGCTCTATTTATAGGAAAAGGGTGGATTAGGAGGCTACTTAGATGCTAATTGAGGTTAGCAATTAGGTAATCTCAAATCTAAGGTTTCCTAGGGTTTTGAGAGCTTGGAAAAGTGTGAAAGTGGTTCTAATGGTGGATGATGGGGTGAGGCTTTAAGCCACTTAGAGGGTTGCAAATATGCACTAAAAGGTTGCAAATATGCACTAAAAGGGTGCAACAGAAATAGCAAAACACACCCCAAAGATCAATATGGTCAACAAGTCAAACCCCAATCTTGATTTTTGAGGCAAAAACCAACAGTTACTGTTCATATGCTTGGCGCAACTATTAGTTGCGCCAGGCAAATGTACAATAAAACAGTGTCGAACAGTAGCCTGAAAGTTGGCTTCGTGAGGGGTGGGGGGACCCATTTATACCTGGCGCAACTATTAGTTGTGCCAGGCCATTTCTGGGGGACAAAAGCTTGGCGCAACTATTAGTTGCGTCAGACAAATTCTAGGGGCAAATGGCTTGGCGCAACTATTAGTTGCGCCAGGCAAAAATCCCTCCAAAAAAGCTCGATTTTCAAATAGCTATAAGTTTTGATATACAACTCCGATTGAGGTGATTCTTGGCTCGTTCGAATGCTGGAGAAGTCCTCGTTCCAATGGTATATGATTTGATATCAGTAGAAGACCTAAGCTAGTCCTAGTATACCACTCTTCATCCATTGCCCGGGAAGGTTAGGTTTAGGGTCCGGAATGGGTTCTAAGGGTCGGGATTGGTTTCTAAAGGTTCGGGGTAGGTTCCTAAGGGATCTATGGTGATTCCTAAGGGTTTGGGGTGATTCCTAAGGGTTCCATACATGCCATCAAAAGCTCAGAATTGCACCTCTCTCGAAAAGTGTTTCGATCTGGCTTTGGGCCAAATTTGGGTGCCTACAACACCCTAAGAACCTCACAAAGGTCGCCTTTAATTTGTTAAACCAAGTGGTGTAGGAAACATCCGTCAACTTGCCTACACACTTGCTTCACTATTAACACAGAGCACCTTAACTGGATGAGACATTGACACCTAATGAACAGGTTTAATATGATAAGCCTGTTTAGGCTTATTTGGGCAGATTCACACTAACTCGTTAAATCTGTGTTGTGTTGGATCCTATAGATTCCAGCCTTTTACACTAACTAATTATACCATCAATGGTGCATGGGAGAAACACAATAGATCACTTGCCTTTGTTTTTGTTTTATCTGCCTATATAAGACCAAAACCATGCGAGGAATGCATGGTATCTCAGCCCAAAGAAACTTAGCCTAAACTAAACAGTATATAACACTAATTAGTCATAAAATAACCAAGAGAGGGGGGAAGACTATTATATGAACTTTTGTCGGTTTCTCAA
Source organism: Chloranthus sessilifolius (assembly GCA_021018995.1). Taxonomy (NCBI): domain Eukaryota; kingdom Viridiplantae; phylum Streptophyta; class Magnoliopsida; order Chloranthales; family Chloranthaceae; genus Chloranthus; species Chloranthus sessilifolius. Next base: position 159,094,794 of record CM037584.1, read on the forward strand.
GTTGTTTTATTTGTAAACTATATAAAAGAGCTTTCCTGTTTTGTTTTATATACCATCTTACCTAGGTATACTGGATGTATATGATGTTTTATCTTAAGTAGTTGGTAAGCTACTTGCATGAGGAAGTTGTAACACGACTCACATGAGTCATCTGCCGGGTTCATGCACGCAAAGTGCAACAAACCCATATAAAAACTACAAACCAGACCATCATCTTCCTCCTTTGCATATCCTTGAAAGAGAACCTTGCACCTATAGTCAATATATCTAAGGACACTATGATCCCCGTATAGCAATTCTAGTCCAGCTTTGACGATTTCTGTTACAAGTTAAGACCAAAGGGCACTTCACGATCTCAAAATTTCAAGATCCACAGCATGCATCTGTTAGTTTATGTGCAAAGCCTAGTGTGTATCATTTTGTTGTAACGACATCATCATCCTCAAATTCGGCAAACACAACATCAATTGTAGGATACTACAAATTCACCAAAAAGGTTAGTTGTTTAACTTTAAGAATTTCAGCTAAAAAAATTTGCTTCAGTATAGAATTGAGTGCAGATCTTTGCACTCCAGATCTTCATTGAAGATTTGTAAAAGGGAAAATTATATATATATATATATATATGTATATACATATAGAAAAATACTTCAGATATAGATTGATATAGGTATATATATATATATATATATATATATATATATATATATATATATATATATATGTGTGTGTGTGTGTGTGTGAGAATATATATATATACATATATATATAAGCAAAAAAAGGGGGGAAAACAACAGATCAAAAGGCCAAGAAGGAAGCAGCAGAAAAATGAAGCGGAAAGGCTTGGCACGACACTATAGGGTTGCCGCGGCAAGCCTTGAGTGTTGCCGCGGCAACCTCCACCAGCACTGAGTTTTGGGCTGTGTTGTGCATTTCGGACCTTAGGTCCATGATGGGTTCAAGTGTTTGCCTCTCTCAGTCTTTGGCACACTAGGAGCCATCTATAAACCATTGGCTCATCTATAAAATACTAGTTTTGTTAAAATACATCTACTTTTCCTAGATTGGTGCCACATGGAGCACTTAAACAATTTAGAAGAAATGAGACGGCATGATGCTTGAAGGTACATCGACGACAATAATCGTAAGACTTGACGCACACAGGTAGGGAATATATCTTGTTTCATATAATGTTTTTTATTTTATTCTCATTAGAAAGAGAAATTTAGTGCTCATGATTAAAAGATAATTTTATGCTAAGTATTGATCGGATTGGCGTGGGTAATCTTGTTTAACGTATAAACTCAGAACAGTTGACGTAAATAAAAGTGTTACCCTAACAATTATAGTATGAATTCTTTAAGAAATGCCATCAGTTACATGGATGTTGAAAGAAAAATAAGATAGTGTTATATGCTGAGACTGTTTAAGGAGTGAATAAATCCAGTATACACTAAATGTATTTTAGCTTAACATGCAAGTTTATTAATATCAATGCATCAGACATATTGCATTCTTCAAAGTCTGCTACCTGTCATTGTGTTCATGTGTTATTACTTCATTTGGTCAAGTGATCCCGCTAACTCGGGAGCTTGACAAGTGATCCCGCTAACTCGGGAGCTTGAATAATTCTAGTCCAAGTGATCCCGCTAACTCGGGAGCTTGACCTTGATTGATTCCTTGTTTTCGCCTGTATGTATATCTTGTTTCATATATAGTTTCAGCTTGATTTCTCATACCTGTTGCATCATGCATAAATTCAGTACATCAGCATGTTATAATAAGTCATATGTTTTAATTCAGTGATACTTTTAAATGAGAATTGATAAACTGTCAATATGTGCAAGCAATATAATATTCTCTACTGAGCTTTGATGATAGCTCATTCCTCGACATTAAATGTCTTAGCTGCAGAGCCTGATCCAGAGCACGTTGCGAATCCCACCTACGTGCCCAACGAAGAAGAAGGGGAAGAGGACGAGGATGAGGACGAGGAGGACGACTTCCCAAACAAGTTCTTCCCATAGTAGGTTTGTAGCCTGGGGAGTATGGGAAGAGGGTAGAGAGAGAAGAGAGAGATATTAAAAGATAAATTTATGGCATGTATAAATGATATATGATGGTTTCAGACATCTGTTGGGATGTATAGGTTTTCTTTTCACTGTTTAGATGACGGGTGGCCGTCATCGGTGAAAAGCTATACATCAAATCCTTTATTTCTGTACATAGTGTTACTAGTATATTTATCAGCTATTTTTGCCATATTATATATCTGTCAGAGTTAAAATGCATTGCTTCCGCAATTGCGTCACTTTTAATTAAAGAAATAACACCTTGATGAAAGGATCATGTCAGGTGATCCGAAGGCGCGACCTTTCCCGGTTTAGAGACGGGAAAACATCGAGCTGTCACACCGAGACAGCCTCAAGAACCGAGGAGGAGGCATGCATACAGTATTGAAGGTTAACTAACAGAACCCAACCCACACCTTGTAAGGACAAGGGTGGGAAACAACGTGGACGACGAGTATCAAACCCACGACCCCCTCCCTCACAATAAAGGGAGGGTACCAACTAGGCTAATGTCTCTTTGGCTAATCCATGTCACTTGAAACCCTTTCAATCGTTATTTCCAGTTGCAGTTGATTAAAAGAAGTGTGCAATTACGAGGGCACAACCGTCATTATAAGAAAATAAAAATTTAAACGTTCATCCTAAGGGAGCCATTATTTGCACTCGAAAACTTGGCCCTTGCACCGAGTTTAAAACAAAGACTTGCAAGTTTGGCAACCTCTACCATATGAAAACACCATCTAAATCGTTTGATTTGGAGTCCGTCGTTTAAAGATATTAAGTGTAAAAGATTAGCACGAAATATAATCTTCATCATATGATAAATATCGTATTTTTCTCCAATCTTATCCACTAAGGATCTATAGATCATGAACCTTAAATCAGACGACCGAAATTGCGTTTTCACATGCCACATGTCCCTAAAATACAAAGTCTTTCTTTAACTTCGGTGCAAGCGACAAATTTCCCTTGGTATAAAGCTAGGGCTGCAACAGAGCCTAACTAGATCAATAGCTCGGCTCGGCTCAACCCGAAAATGAGAGATTTTTCTCTCTTAAACTCAGCTCGAGAGCCAAAGCAAAGTTCTTTATTTAAAGCTCGATTGAAGTAGAATTTTTTAAAATTAAAATATTTATTTTAAATAATTTAATTAATGGTATTATATAATCCGTATGCATTAAAATATTTACAATCATAAAAAATATTACAAAATAGGAGTAAAGCATGAATCATAATGATAAAAAATTGAAAAAATATCAAACATTAAATTCGATCACAAACTTTGGAAAGTTAGCTACTCATAATTTCTATTAAATTAAATGAAAGTATAGGCAACATAATTAAAAACTAAAACTAAAACTAAAACTTAAAACTAAGACTTAATCATACTCAACTCTACTGTGTGTCTCTCTATATCTATTAGAAAAGATGAACAAAATATATTAGAGTTTAGAAAATAGAATAGAGATAGGGAATAGAAAAGATAAAAAGATAACTTTGAAAATCACTCCCTTGGCTTCACACCAAACTCATCACGGGGAAGAAGACTCTCTCTCCATTTAAGCAAAAGCTCATTCAATATTCATAAAACCTAAATTAATTGTATTTACAAGTCTCCTTATATAGGCAACCAAATAATAATTCGAAATAAAGAGTCCTAAGATAACTAAAAGACTAAGAAAAGGTAATTTTCATAAGAAAAACAAAATTTCCGTTGTTTGACGGAACTCTCCACGGACGTCCGTACTAAGGCCACGGATGTCTGTCGCCTACAGACACAGAATGCCATGGACGTCCGTCCTACAAAACAGAGAGACATGTTGTTCCCGGACGTCCGTGCTGAACCTACGGACGTCCGTCGCCTATTGACATCTTTTACCTCCGTTTCTCTTCTGAAGTTGTAGCACTCGGGTTTCCTCTTCATTTCTTCCGACGTTGATAAAAGCGATGAGGTCTAAAACCGATGTCCACGAACTCGGCGTCCCCGTCATTTTGTCATATTAGAAAACTATTTAGTGTCATAATGTGATAGTTTTCGTTATTATGGCTCTACTATACAATCAAACGGAGTATGATGGAGACATCTTAAACAGGAACAGTGTTGGGTGAGCAAACAGGAGACACACAATGCAATCAACAAGTCTCACTTCGATTGAAGGAATATTTTTCTAAGGCGATGGTAATACCTATATTATTAATTGTTGCAGAGTATTGGGCTATGAAAAAGTGACAAGAAGATAAGAGTACATATATTTAAAATAAAGCTGGATGCATGGAGTAACAATGAATGATGGATCAAGGAATGAATACATAAGAGGAATTAGAAGGAAGTAGTTAGTGAGCAACGCTATGAAAGACTGTACAGTGACAAAGAAGCTAGTGAGAAGCGTATGAAAGATTGTAAAATGACAAAGTTAAGGGCTTAAGGAAAGTGAGTGGAGAGACAGGACTTGTGAATTCCACCCCAAATTAAATGCTAGAAAGCAACGACAATGTTGATGATAATGACACATCGCAGTGCACATATTATATACATGTGTGTGTGTGTGTATATGAGGGCCAGGGTGCTACCTATGAGGGTAGGGATTTGGCGCTCCCTGCGACTTAACCGGGCGCCACGTGGCACCAAACTCGAAAATCGAATGCCACGACAACTTGCCCAAAGGTCGCTCAAGTACCATCTTTAAAAAAAATGCTTTTTTCACCATTGGATAATAGGTCAAAGTTGCAAGCATTCATTGCTCCATGTTTAATTGGGCTGTGAACAGCATATTGATCCATGATTTGAAGGGGAAAAAAGTTCACAAAGAAAAAAAAAGTTAAAACCCTAGGGGGTTGACTGAACCCTTAAGAGTATGTGGTGTAACTCACAATCACATGCCACACGGCACGTGACCCAGCATTTGAAGCTACCTTCATGGGAACCATCCCTTTTCCCTATTGAATAATTAATTTGGCCTGAATCAAATGTCAGACATTTTAGCCATTGGCACTAGTAATACAACTAAGATGAACCATAGCTAATCACTCCCTTTAAAACATTAATGAGAAAGAATAACTAATCAAATCAAAAATACACATTTAGAACACTATCTCACAACCACTAAAACTTAACATCAACAAAAGGAGATAGAAGAATTGAACATTCCATATTTCTACATACATACTTTGTTTTCGGTAATTTTTCATGACCAGTCAGAGAACCACAGAGCTCTAATTCTAAGGGATTTATCTCCGAGTCAAGAACATCCAAGTTCCAATTAGGCTCTGGATCCACAGAAACTCCATTAAAGTTTTTGGAACAATGGAGTTGCAATTCGACAACGCCCCAACAATGAAAACGGATGATTAAGTATAAATTTCCAACAATTATACCCTAGGTTTAAAAACAACCAATGAATGAAGTAAATGAAGCAAACACTTATCTTACATTTTCGATTACTTCGCAAATCGTGAATGAAAAAATGCAGGGTTTTTTTTTCAGATCAATGGATTCTTATTCGCTGCAAGTCTGAAAACTCCCAAATCCAAATTATAAAAAATAAATTTACTGATGAAAAAACCCTAGCATATGAGGGTTTCAAAAACTTCTGAAACGGAAGATTTAGAAACCCTCGAAAAGCATACAATAGTACAAAATATAAAGGGAGCCGTTAGTTGCACACGGTTTCCATTTATTTTTTATTTTTTTTTATGGAACATAGTGTTTCTATTTACTTTAACCAAAATTTAAAAAAAATCGTCATTGCCCTGACTTTGTAATCCCACCATAAAAAAGAAATAAAGAAAGCGACTCATTAATCCATGTCACTTTTTTTTTTTTTTACGGCCATTTAGGTCGAGACAGCCTTGAGAACCGAGGAGGAGGCACGCATACACATATGACAGTTGGGGAGCAGTGTGAGGGAGCACCAACTACAGTACTGAAGGTTAACTAACAGAACCCAACCCACACCTTGTAAAGACAAGGGTGGGAAACAACGTGGAGGACGAGTATCAAACCCACGACCTCCTCCCTCACAATAGAGGGAGGGTACCAACTGGGCTAATGTCTCTTTGGTTAATCCATGTCACTTGAAATCCTTTCAATCGTTATTTCCAGTTGCAGTTGATTAAAAGAAGTGTGCAATTATGAGGGCACAATCGTCAGTATAAGAAAATAAAAATTTAAACGTTCATCTTAAGGGAGCCATTATTCGCACTCGAAAACTTGGCCCTTGCACCGAGTTTAAAACAAAGGCTTGCTAGTTTGGCAACCTCTACCATATGAAAACACCATCTAAATCGTTTGATTTGGAGTCCGTCGTTTAAAGATATTAAGTGTAAAAGATTAGCACGAAATATAATCTTCATCATATGATAAATATCGTATCTTTCTCCAATCTTATCCACTAAAGATCTATGGATCTTGAACATTAAATCAGACAGCCGAAATTGCATTTTCACATGCCACATGTCCCTAAAATACAAAGTCTTTCTTTAACTTCGGTGCAAGGGACAAATTTCCCTTGGTATAAAGCTAGGGCTGCAACAGAGCCTAACTAGATCAATAGCTCGGCTCGGCTCAACCCGAAAATGAGAGATTTTTCTCTCTTAAGCTCAGCTCGAGAGCCAAAGCAAAGTTCTTTATTTAAAGCTCGATTGAAGTAGAATTTTTTAAAATTAAAATATTTATTTTGAATAATTTAATTAATGGTATTATATAATCCGTATGCATTAAAATATTTACAATCATAAAAAATAATACGAAATAGGAGTAAAGCATGAATCATAATGATAAAAAATTGAAAAAATATCAAACATTAAATTCGATCACAGACTTTGGAAAGTTAGCTACTTATAATTTCTATTAAATTAAATAAAAGTATAGGCAACATAATTAAAAACTAAAACTAAAACTAAAACTAAGACTTAATCATACTCAACTCTACTGTGTGTCTCTCTATATCTATTAGAAAAGATGAACATAATATATTAGGGTTTAGAAAACAGAATAGAGATAGGGAATAGAAAAGATAAAAAGATAACTTTGAAAATTATTCCCTTTGCTTCACACCAAACCCATCACGGGAAAGAAGACTCTCTCTCCATTTAAGCAAAAGCTCATTCAATATTCATAAAACCTAAATTAATTGTATTTACAAGTCTCCTTATATAGGCAACCAAATAACAATTCGAAATAAATAGTCTTAAGATAACTAAAAGACTAAGAAAAGGTAATTTTCGTAAGAAAAACAAAATTTCCGTTGTTTGACGGAACTCTCCACGGACGTCCGTACTAAGGCCACGGACGTCTATCGCCTAGAGACACAGAATGCCATGGACGTCCGTCCCACAAAATAGTGAGACATGTTGTTCTCGAACGTTCGTGCTGAACCTACGGACGTCTGTCGCCTGTTGACATCTTTCACATCCGTTTCTCTTCTGAAGTTCTTGCACTAGGGTTTCCTCTTTATTTCTTCCGACGCCGATAAAAGCGATGCGGTCCAAAACCGATGTCCACAAACTCGACGTCCCCGTTATTTTGTCATATTAGAAAACTATTTAGTATCACAATGTGATAGTTTTCGTTATTATGGCTCTACTATACAATCAAACGGAGTATGATGGAGACATCTTAAACAGGAACTGTGTTGGGTGAGCAAACAGGAGACACACAATGCAATCAACAAGTCTCACTTCAATTGAAGGAATATTTTTAAAAGGCAATGGTAATACCTATATTATTAATTGTTGCAGAGTATTGGGCTATAAAAAAGTGACAAGAAGATAAGAGTACATATATTTAAAATGAAGCCGGATGCTTGGAGTAACAATGAATGATGGATCAAGGAATGAGTACATAGGAGGAATTAGAAGGAAGTAGTTAATGAGCAACGCTATGAAAGATTGTATAGTGACAAAGAAGCTAGTGAGAAGCGTATGAAAGATTATAAAATGACAAAGTTAAGGGCTTAAGGAAAGTGAGTGGAGAGACAGGACTTGTAAATTCCACCCCAAATTAAATGCTAGAAAGCAACGACAAAGTTGATGATAATAACACGTCGCAGTGCACATATTATATACATATGTGTGTGTGTATATGAGGGCCAGGGCGCTACCTATGAGGGTAGCGGTTTGGCGCTCCCTGCGACTTAATCGGGCGCCACATGGCACCAAACTCGAAAATCGAATGCCACGGCAACTTGCCCAAAGGTCGCTTAGGTACCATCTTTAAAAAAAATACTTTTTTCACCATTGGATAATAGGTCAAAGTTGCAAACATTCATTGCACCATGTTGAATTGGGCTGTGAACAGCATATTGATCCATGATTTGAAGGGGAAAAAAGTTCACAAAGAAAAAAAAAATTAAAACCCTAGGGGGTTGACTGAACCCTTAAGTGTATGTGGTGTAACTCGCAATCACATGCCACACGGCACGTGACCCAGCATTTGAAGCTGCCTTCATGGGAACCATCCCTTTTCCCTAGTGAATAATTAATTTGGCCTGAATCAAATGTCAGACATTTTAGCCATTGGCACTAGTAATACAACTAAGATGAACCATAGCTAATCACTCCCTTTAAAACATTAATGAGAAAGAATAACTAATCAAATAAAAAATACAGATTTAGAACACTATCTCACAACCACTAAAACCTAACATCAACAAAAGGAGATAGAAGAATTGAACAATCCATATTTCTACATACATACTTTGTTTTCGATAATTTCCCATGACCAGTCAGAGAACCGCAGAGCTCTAATTCTAAGGCATTTGTCTCCGAGACAAGAACATCCAAGTTCCAATTAGGCTCTTGATCCACAGAAACTCCATTAAAGTTTTTGGAACAATGGAGTTGCTATTCAACAACGCCCCTACAATGAAAATGGATGATTAAGTATAAATTGCCAACAATTAAACCCTAGGTTTAAAAACAACCAATGAATGAAGTACATGAAGCAAACACTTATCTTACATTTTCGATTACTTCGCAAATCGTGAACGAAAAAATGAAGGTTTTTTTTTTCCGATCAATGGATTCTTATTCGCTGCAAGTCTGAAAACTCCCAAATCCAAATAATAAAAAATAAATTTACTGATGAAAAAACCCTAGCATATGAGGGTTTCAAAAAATTTTGAAACAGAAGATTTAGAAACCCCCGAAAAGCATACAATAGTACAAAAATATAAAGGGAGTCATTAGTTGCACACGGTTTCCATTTATTTATTCTTTATTTTTATGAAACACACGGTTTCTATGTACTTTAACCAAAATTTAAAAAAAAATCGTCATTGCCTTGACTTTGTAATTCCACCATAAAAAAGAAATAAAGAAAGCGAGTCATTAATCCATGTCACTTTTTTTTTCCATTTTAATACGGCCAATTAGGCCGAGACAGCCTCGAGAACCGAGGAGGAGGCACGCATACACATATGACAGTTGGGGAGCAGCGTGAGGGAGCACCAACTACAGTACCAAAGGTTAACAGAACCCAACCCACACCTTGTAAAGACAAGGGTGGGAAACAACGTGGAGGACGAGTATCAAACCCACGACCTCCTCCCTCACAATAGAGGGAGGGTACCAACTGGGCTAATGTCTCTTTTGTTAATCCATGTCACTTGAAACCCTTTCAATCGTTTTTTCCAGTTGTAGTTGATTAAAAGAAGTGTGCAATTAAGAGGGCACAACCGTCATTATAAGAAAATAAAAATTTAAACGTTCATCTTAAGGGAGCCATTATTTGCACTCGAAAACTTGGCCCTTGCATCGAGTTGAAAACAAAGACTTGCAAGTTTGGCAACCTCTACCATATGAAAACACCATCTAAATCGTTTGATTTGGAGTCCGTTGTTTAAAGATATTAAGTGTAAAAGATTAGCATGAAATATAATCTTCATCATATGATAAATATCGTATTTTTCTCCAATCTTATCCACTAAAGATCTATAGATCATGAACTTTAAATCAGACAACCCAAATTGCGTTTTCACATGCCACATCTTCCTTAAATACAAAGTCTTTCTTTAACTTCGGTGCAAGGGACAAATTTCCCTTGGTATATAGCTAGGGCTGCAACAGAGCCTAACTAGATCAATAGCTCGGCTCGGCTCAACCCGAAAATGAGAGATTTTTCTCTCTTAAGCTCAGCTCGAGAGCCAAAGCAAAGTTCTTTATTTAAATCTCGATTGAAGTAGAATTTTTTTAAATTAAAATATTTATTTTGAATAATTTAATTAATGGTATTATATAATACGTATGCATTAAAATATTTACAATCATAAAAAATAATACGAAATAGGAGTAAAGCATGAATCATAATGATAAAAAATTAAAAAAATATCAAACATTAAATTCGATCACAGACTTTGGAAAGTTAGCTACTTATAATTTCTATTAAATTAAATGAAAGTATAGGCAATATAATTAAAAACTAAAACTAAAACTAAAACTTAAAACTAAGACTTAATCATACTCAACTCTACTGTGTGTCTCTCTATATCTATTAGAAAAGATGAATAGAATATATTAGGGTTTAAAAAACAGAATAGTGATAGGGAATAGAAAAGATAAAAAGATAACTTTAAAAATCACTCCCTTGGCTTCACACCAAACCTGTAATATCCCAAAAATTTAACGTTAAACAGTGACCTCGGGATCCGTGCCCGACTGGTCGTAGGTTTGACCGAGTGATGGTCAGATAGAGAACTTACGAAGTGATCAACTATTGTGATAGGAACATGTAACCTAAGTGCGATGTAGCGGGTTAATTAAGGTCATGTACACCTATCTTTGGTATATGTGCTTAACACACAAGCTGAAAAGGGTATATAAGGGTTAAATTAACCTAGGTTTTTCTTTTGTTTGGTTGTTGAGGAAAGAGTTAAGAAGAGAGAGAGAGAGGGTGTAAAGAGGAGTTGTTGAACAAGGAGTTAATGCAAACCAAGAGGGGGGGGGATTTGAGCATTGATTGCCGAAATAGACGCGAGTGGATCCGTTGAACCAAAAGCTGGAGCCCTAGCCATTCCAACCTAGATAATTGATCAATTAGAGATTGATTGAGGTAAATTTTGTTAGCATTAAATGCATAAGATTGTTGATGCTTAAATTCAGTCAAGAACAGTTAGAATCATAGGATTAAAGGCTTAGAAAAGAAAGAAAAATAGGATGGAAAAGATTTGGAAGAATAGCCCGAAAGGGGCTGAGTTCTGGCAATATCGATTAATCGATTTTAGCTCAGAAGTTGAAAAGTCAAAGGAGCCCGAAATCGATTAATCAAATTGAATTTCGATTAATCTATTTTGGATTTTGATTAATCGATTTGGATGTCGATTAGTCGACATCCAAACCTCCAGTGGCTGGAGGAAGGTGACCTGGGGAAATCGACTAATCGAATTGGGATTTCGATTAATCGATTTTGGATTTTCGATTAATCAATTTAAGATTGATTAATCGATTTTGTAAATTCGATTACTCGATTGGAGAATCGATCTAAATATACTAAGACTTTCGATTAATCGATTTAGGATCGATTAATCGGTTGTGAATTTCGATTAATCGATTAATCGATTTTGGAGATCGATTAATCTACTGAGACTGTTTTAGTTGACTTTTTAGTTTGACTTTGAGATTGATGGAGGGTCTAAGACCTTCTCGATTATATTTTTAGTGATGTGTTACATGTGTTATGGTGTACCATAGGTGGTACGTGTGAGCACAAGCATGAGGAGCCGCGTGGGACCTTGATACTTGCACTTTCAGAGAGTTGAGGTAGGGAACACCTTGAACATGTATTTTAATCGCAAGAGCATGTATGCAGTGATATAGAATTCAAATTGAAAAAGCTTTTTTTTAACTAAGTAGATCTTTATAAAATGTGTGTGTGTGACACCAAGAAAATGAATGTGAATGAGACATGCTCAGGGGATGAGAAAGTAACAAAGGCATCAAGATGATGCGAATAATAAATACATCCTAGGGATGTAAGTAAGATTGAATAACGTTTGATAAGGCCTAACTGATGTAAGATAGCACACTTACACGGTGAACAACTATATGTAAAGCACCTGTTATTTTTGTTATTTGAGGTTTGATTAGGATACCCCACCGACGTGGCGGGATACCCACGACTGACTCGGCAGGATATCTGTGATCGATACGGCGGCTAATCTGTGAACCCATACAGAGGTTTATCCGTACACAATAACCACATCCCAGGGATATTGAGATGAGATTTAACCCTACCGCCTATTGAGAAAGGGGCTTGGGTAGTATTGTATTCCCAGGGAATACATCTAACAACTGTCTATTTAGACGACGATGGAGGGTATCCCATCAGGGCTCGATGCTATATTGCTCGGGGATTACTTAAGTTGAAGATTTAAGTTTTACTTTAGGCCTATTCAGTGTCATTCATGATTAATTAACAGTAATGTGAAACATGTAAACTACCAGTAAACTGAATGTAAATTGCCATCTTTTAAACTATTTTCCAATAAGTGCATAGATACATCATGCTTAGAATATCATGGAATATATGTGAGATTTTGACTTATATGTTCATTGTGTTCTTCCCTATTGAGCTAGGATGTAGCTCACCCTTTAGACTATACGTCGTAGGTCCAGAGTTAGCTGTAGCTGAGGCTTCGGGAGACGTGGACCCTAGTGTTTCGGATCAGGCGCCCGAGGACGAGTTAGAGCCCCCTCCAGAGGAATTCTTCTAGAGGACTCTGCTGTGCACCTTCAGAGAGTTATTTTGTGAGCATTTTGGTACGGCTTGGTATGTCAAGCCTTTATTTAGTTTTGTAAACAATATAATTAAATTGAGATAATTCTTTTGGGCGAACCATCTGGGATGATCAGTTATCATCGATGGTTCGGATCGGTTCTCCGTTCATGCAGTGGCATGTAGGTAGAACTATCTTTTGAGTCATATTTAAATAGTGATTTTGTAACGTCTCAGAAATTCCGTACTTAAATAGTGCACCTCGGGATTCGGACCAACTGGTCAAGTGTTTGACCGAGTCAACATTGACTCGGTTGACTTAGTTGAACATGTGGAAGTGATGGAGTTAAGTGGAACAAGGGTGATTGGTAGGATGTGTGAGTACATACACTTAGTTAGTTGTATGTGCTTTACACCCAATTATAAAAACTTAGATTATAAAGAAAAGGGGGAAGAAAAGTTATTTCTCTTTGGATAGGTGGTTGAGAAGAGTTAAGAGAGAGAGAGGGAGAGTAAATGAAGGTGTGAATTGTTGTGAAATTAAGAAAGGTGCATTGAATGCAAATAAGTGACCTGAGCTCATAAAAGCTAACAGATCGAGGTGAGATTGGAATTTGGGGTTTGAGAAACCCTAGGAAGCTAAAGCTTGGGATCAAGAGATCTAACCGATAAAAGGTAAGTTTGATCCTTGTATTTTTATTTTGGTTGTTAAATGTAGAATCTAGTGGCTAAGGCATAAGAAAATAGTGGAAAAAGATTATAGATAGGATGGGATGAGTTCAAGGTATGATGAACTCGATCCATGGCTGAGAAAGGGAAAATCGTTCGAACGAAATGAGTATTCGTTCGAACGAATTTGGCCATGGGTGATGGAGTGGAAAGATAGGTTTCTGAGAAAATTGTTCGAACGAAATAGAAATTCATTCGATCGATTTTGGAAACCGTTCGAACGAAATAAGAATCATTCGAACGGTTTTGGTTAAATAGAACAAGAGGGGTCAGAAGGGTTCGTTCGAACGAGATAAATTCGTTCGAACGATTTATAATCCGTTCGAACGATTTGGGTTAATTTAGGCTTTTGGCCTGTTTATTTCTTATAGAGTATTCATAGTTGAAGCTAAGCTTCTTAACCCAATGTTTAAACATTTTAGTAATGTTCTTCATGTGCTGATCATACCTAGGTTAAGCCGGACCATTGCGTGTTGGATCGGATTAGAGAATTCGAAGATTTGAGATGCATGTGAGGTAGGGGAATATCTAAACTGGTACACTGTATTACGAGCACGTATGTAGTGATAGTGTATGATGCATGCTCCTTTAAATACTGTTTTGAGTTATAGTTAATGCAAAGAGCAGTGTTTAATGGCAATAGTGTGTGTGTCTATACAAATAAAAGAGAAAACTTGTTAAGAGTTAAATCATCCCAGGGACGTAAGAGCATATAGGCATCGCAGAGATGCCTCAGACAAAGTGACATCCCAGGGATGTATGGTGGATGTAAAGATCCACGTTAAGAGGTAAACAGTAAATATGATTGCACGGGCTAGGTGTTATTATCTATTAGCACAATTTCACGGTGAACAACTATATGTATTTGCACCAATTGATTTAAGGTTCAAAGAATATCCAATCGACGCGGCGGTATAACCGTGACTGACTCGGCAAGATATCCATGACCGGTACGGCGGCTAATCCGTACACCAGCAAACATCCCAGGGATGTGTAGTAGTAGTATGCCCGTCGCCTACGAGATAGGGACGTGGACGATTCCATGAAAAATAGTCTGATTAGACGACAATGGAAGGTATTCCATCGGGGCTCGATGCTATATTGCTCGTGGATTATTTAGGTTAATGATTTAAGACATGGTATCAGTCTGGTTGTAACTAAGGGAAACTAGTAGTCATTTTAAAATCCATGAGTAGAGTAATAATTGCAGTCAAATTGTTTTATCGCATCTTAAATTTACTTTTCAAGCAAAGAAATATCTATGAGTTCATGTTTTATTCCTGTCGTGAAATATATGTTTGTAAGAAGGATATACTTGTTGTGATATTGACCCTATTGAGCTAGGATGTAGCTCACCCTTTGACTATATGTCACAGATGACGATTTAGGAGTTGCCACGGAAGAGGTTGATCCTGAGGATTCAGAGTACGTTCCAAGGGAGAAATCTGAGCCTCCTCCAGAGAAATTCTTTTAGGAGGCTCGCTGCATACTTTGAGAGTATTTTGAAAAAGATAGATTTACGGCTTGGTACGTCCAGCCAGTTACGGCACTGATGGTTCGGGTTGGTTCTTTTGTTCATGCTGAGGCATGGAATTAGAACTATCTTTTGGACTGATATTTTGGTTTAGCACATAGTAGAATTGGAGATTTATTTTGCATTCAACTCTTTATGCATTTCTTGTTGCGAATGAGATGTACCAAGTGTTTCGCACACATTATGGGGGACAGCCTCGAGGGCTGTGCTGATGGCACGGATTTTAGGGTATTAAAATCCGAGCTGTCACAGATTTCTTCTGCATTTTATAGTATCTGTTTCATTTTGTCTTATTATTGCTTGATATACCAATGTTCCGTGCATAGTCAAGGGGCACGGTCTAAAAGGTCGTGCTGATGGCATGGGTTTCAAGGTACCAAAATCTGAGCTGTCATAGTTGGTATCAGAGCCGTTTCTTTTAGAAATTTTGACAATCATTCTTTTTGTCAGAGCATAAGGACTTCTGCTAAAGAAACTTTGGTTTTAAATGCAGCCGTCAATGTCTTCTAGGGGAAGGGGCCGACCCAGGGGCGGCCAAAATAGAAGTTTGCATAGTGGAGATGGGTACATCTCTCCTACGAACAGAGTGCCTATGGGAGAGAGAGAGGCCCCAGGGGGTAGTGGTAGTAGACAACCAGAGGACCGAGATCGAGATCGTCAGGATCGAGATCAAAGAGAGCAAGAAAGAGCTAGTGAAAGAAATGAGGAGAGAGAAGAGCGTCAGAGGATGATGCACACCATGGAGACCATGGCGACTGCCATGGCACAGTAGGCAGCATCCTTGGCAACTCATACTACCCGAGAGCAGCAGCCACCTACGCCTCCAGTAGGACCTGCACTGCTAGTAGCTTCAGCATTTACCTAGTTTAGGAGGATGAGACCTCCTACCTTTTCAGGGCAGGCAGACACAATGGCAGCTGAAAATTGGTTGATGGAAATGGAGAAAGTGTTTAGCGTGCTGACGAAAGACGAGAGTGTCCGTTGGGCAGCCTACATGCTAGACGGGGAGGCTGGGCCTTGGTGGAAGTCCGTTTCATGGACTAGGGCGCAGGAGACCCCAAATTTGCCCTGGACATGGGAGGAGTTTGTTGAAGAATTCAATAAGTAGTATTTTTCGGAAGTGGTGAGGAACCAGATGGAGATCCAATTTTTACAATTGGTGCAAGGGAGGATGAGTGTCAGAGAGTACGGAGTGGAGTTCATGCGACTTGCCCGCTTTGCTCCCAATTACGTCATCACCGACGTGATGAGGGCAAAGAGGTTTCAGCAAGGCTTGAAGCCGGAGGTTAGAGGCAGAGTAGCACCATTCCAGAGGTTAGAGGCAGAGTAGCACCATTCCAGTTGACGACCTATGGAGAGGTCATGAGCAAGGCTCTAGTGGTAGAAGAAGAAAATAATAATAGATATCGCCAGAGGGAGCAGCAGAGAGGAAGCACGGACCAAAGCAGAACGGGAAATTACGAACCGATGAACAAAAAGTTGAGATTCGTAGCCCAAAATCAGAGACCACCGTTCCAAGGGAGTTTTGGGAGACCGGCATAGCAGAGTAACCAACAGAGACTTCCATTGCTTGCGTCGGGGAGACCAATACGCTACGAGAGCCCTGCCATCACTACTACTGCTACCGTCACACAGGGATTCTCTCGAACAACTTCTTCCACACCTCGTGAAACTTGTGCCAAGTGTGGCAAGTCTCACAAAACAGTGGACTGCAGGATGGGGACTCAGGGCTATTTTCGATGTGGCAAGGTGGGCCACCTGATCAAGGATTACCCTGAGGTGGACAAAGGGAAGATGGCTTCAGTTTCAGCGCCACGACCTATTCAATCACGGAAGTCGGTCGTCCAAGGGAGAGCCTATGCAGTCACTGCTCAGGAAGCAGGGAACGTGCAGGATGTCATCCAAGGTGAGATTCCTTTTAAATAAAGAATTTCAATTTCCTTAAAATTTTAGATTGAGAAGGTGCATTCATTGACAATAGTGTAGATTCATTCCTAAACACTAAATTGATATGAAAATTATGTGTATATATGTACGTATGTATGTATACTATAGGTACGTTAAATGTATATGAGAAGGGATGTTGGGAAGGGTACGACGCTAGAGTGTTGATAGACCCAGGGTCTACCCACTCATTTGTCACCCCTTGATTTGCAAAGAAGATGAAGATTATCCCGGACATGTTAGACTTTGTCCTATCTATGTCTATTCCGACGGGAGAGTTAGTGGACACAGAGTTAGTTTGCAAATCAGTCATAGTAGCTGTTCAGGATCGTGATGTTTACGAGCTAGACACAATGTTAATACTACTGAACTTGCAAGGGTTTGACGTGATCCTTGGCATGGACTGGTTATCGCAGCATTATGCGACAGTCGATTGCAAGAACAAGGTCGTCATCTTCAGACCCAACACGAGAATGTCGTTCCGATTTCAAGGAGTGAGGTCGACGCACATGCCACTTATCTCTGCAGTCAGGGCCGAGCATTTGATCAGAAAGGGTTGCAGTGGTTACTTGACATTCTTGAAGGAAGACAAGGAGGAGAAGAATGCTATCTCTGAGATAACAGTTGTACGAGAGTTTGTCGATGTTTTTCTGGAGGAGTTACCTAGATTACCTCCAGAGAGAGAAGTAGAATTCGCCATCGCTTTTGCATCAGGAACGGAGCCTATTTCGAAAGCACCATATAAAATGGCTCCTGCTGAGTTGAAGGAGTTGAAAGAACAGTTGCAAGAGCTCATGAATAAGGGGTTCATGAGACCGAGCGTGTCTCCATGGGGAGCACCGGTCCTATTTGTCAAGAAGAAGGATGGGTCAATGCGGCTATGCATTGACTATCGCCAATTGAACAAACTCACTATGAAGAACCGATACCCTTTGCCTAGAATAGATGACTTATTTGATCAACTGTAGGGAGCAAAGTATTTTTTCAAGATCGATCTGAGATCTAGATATCATCATTTGAGAGTCAAGGCAGAGGACATCCAGAAGACAGCTTTCAGGACACGGTATGGACACTATGAGTTCTTAGTGATGCCGTTTGGGTTGACAAATGCTCTGGCATCATTTATGGATTTGATGAATCGGGTGTTTAAACCACATCTGGACTCTTGTGTCATTGTGTTCGTTGACGACATCCTGATATACTCTAAATCAGGAGCGGAACACGAAGAACACCTGAGGATTGCTCTACAGACACTACGTGAACACCAACTGTATGCCAAACTCAGCAAGTGTGAGTTTTGGTTAGAGGAGGTAAGCTTTTTGGGACATGTTGTCTCTAAGCATGGTGTCACTGTAGATCCAGCAAAAATAGAACTAGTGGTTAACTGGGAGCAACCAAAGATAGTGACCGACGTTCGCTGTTTTCTTAGATTTGCAGGTTATTATCGACATTTCGTTGAGGGGTTTTCAAAGATATTGGGACCTCTCACGAGGCTAAAAAGAAAGGATTCAAGATTCGAGTGAAGTGAGGCATGCGAGAAGAGTTTTCAAGAACTTAAGACGAGACTCACTTCAGCTCCAGTGCTAGCGATTCCTTCAGGTAGTGGAGGGTTCGCGGTATATAGCGATGCTTCGTACAATGGGTTGGGTTGTGTGCTCAACCAACACAGAAAAGTGATAGCTTACGGATCGAGACAGCTGAAAGAACATGAGAGACTTGGAACTAGCAACGATCATATTTGCACTGAAGATTTGGAGACATTACTTGTACGATGAGACTTTTGAAATTTTCACCGACCATAAGAGCCTCCGATACCTGTTTACACAGAAAGAACTCAACATGAGGCAGCGCAGATGGATGGAGTTCCTCAAGGACTATGACTGTTCCATACAGTACCATCCAGGCAAGGCTAACATAGTGGCCGATGCCTTGAGTTGGAAGAGTTCAGCTCAGTTAACTTCTTTGATTTTGGGTATGCACCGGTGGAAGTTATTTGAAGATCTGGCACTATATGATGCAAACATCGAGTCCCGAGCTACAGGAGCCTTTCTAGATAACATATTAGTGAGACCAGTGATATTTGAGCATATCCACAACCTACAGATGAAAGATCCGACACTAACTAAGATTCGTCAAAATGTGATTGAAGGCATCAAACCAGACTTCTCAGTGAAAGAAGATGGTTCCTTATTATTCAAGAGCCGTCTCTGCATTCCGGACAATGCCGACCTAAGGTGAACGATTCTTGATGAAGCTCACCAGTCAAACTATGCTATCCACCCTGATAGCACCAAAATATACCAAGACTTGAAAAAAAACTATTGGTGGAGAGGTTTGAAGCAAGACGTGGCAGAATATGTGTCACGGTGTTTGACATGTCAGCAGGTGAAGATTGATTATAGACATCCTGCTGGATTATTGCAATCTCTACCAATACCGGAGTGGAAGTGGGAATCGATCTCTATGGACTTCATAGTTGGGTTACCGCGTACTGCCAGGAGATATAATGCCATTTGGGTAGTCATAGACCGATTGACCAAATTAGCGCACTTCTTGCCTTACAACACAATGTATACGGCAAGGAGACTGGCAGAGTTATATATGAAAGAGGTTGTGGTTTACTCGAGATTCCAAGCAGCATTGTTTCAGATCGTGATCCATTGTATGCGTCAAAGTTTTAGAAGAAATTTCAAGAAGGAATAGGAATGCGACTGGACTTCAGTTTAGCTTTCCATCCTCAAACTGATGGGCAAACAGAGCGAGTAAATCAAGTAATAGAAGACATGCTCAGAGCGTGTATGTTAGAACTACAAGGATCATGGGATCAGCACCTACCGTTGATCGAGTTTGCGTAAAACAACAGTTTTCAGACGAGCATTGGGATTGCACCGTATGAAGCCCTGTACGAAAGGTGATGTAGATCACCCATCAATTGGGAAGAAATCGGGGAGAAATTTGTTTTGGGACCCGAAGTACTTGAAGACAATGCCACCTATGTTCGTATGATAAGGGCCAAACTCAAAGCGGCTCAAAGCAGGCAGAAAAGCTATGCCGACATCAAGCGGACCAATGTAGACTTTAAGGTGGGTGAGCATGTGTTCGTGAAAGTGTCGCCAATGAAGGGCGTGATGAGATTTGGAAAGAGAGGGAAATTAAGTCCCCGCTATCTTGGACCATTTTAAGTTCTGGGTCTAGTAGGGGAAGTTGCTTACCGCATTGGATTGCCACCGTTGTTTGACCGGGTACATAATATCTTCCACGTATCGATGCTCAGGAAATATGTGAAGGACCCATCTCATATATTAGGAAGTCAACCTTTGGAGATGTATGAGGATATGAGCATGACTGAAGAGCCGGTGGAGATATTAGATAGAAAAGAGCAAGTACTGCGTACCAAAGTGATTCCATTAGTGCTTGTTCAATGGAAGAATCATTCGACTAAAGAAGCTACGTGGGAACGAGAAGCCGACGTAAAGGAACAATACCCGGACTTGTTTGCGACGAGTTGAGAGTCACATTGTATCACCACAAGCATGTTTACGGATTCAAACTGTTCATTGTAATCCAATGATGACTAGTTGGTCAACTTATCCAATGAAGAAACAAAAATTTGGTCATACATTACCATAAAAATAAAGGAGAAAAGAAACAACAAAAATTTGTGAAGTCTGATCAAAACCGATTAATCGATTTTCAAATCAATTAATCAATTTTCAAATCGATTAATCGATTTTTGGTCGACTGATCGACTGGCATTCGCCAGTGAATGGAACTTAGAAAAATAATAAAATGGGGGAAATTCGATTAATCGAGGGATTTCGATTAATCGATTTGAGAAATCGATTAATCGATAAAGGAATTAGATTAATCGACTGATAAATGCCAGTGAACTAAGTATTTTGGAAAACTAGAGGGTTTAATAAATTCGATTAATCGAGTTGAGGTTTGATTAATCGATTTTGGAAAAATCGATTAATCGATGTGGTAAGTCGATTAATCGACTGGCAAATTACAATGAGCAGAGGGAATCAAATTATCTGAGAGTTTGAAAATTTTGATTAATCGAGGTGGAGTTCGATTAATCGACTTCATAAATCGATTAATCGACTAGCACGCGCCAGTGACCTGGAATTACTGTAATTTAATAAGTCCACGAATTCGATTAATCGATTTCGCACGGCAGGCAAATTTTTTTTAAGTTGATTAATCAATTTTAGGGAATCGATTAATCGAATCAGTCCTATATATATAGAAGCAAGGGATTTTGGTGCTCATTTGAAAATTTTGAACCTTGGGCGCCATTTTCCTTCTTCTCCGACCTTCCATCAGAGCTAGGGTTTTGGGAGTTTTTCGTCGATTTCGGATCGAAATCGCTTGCATTTGGATCAAAATCTAAGGTAAACCCTAGATTTCCATTTTCTTTTCAATTTAAACCTAACAAACCCTAAATCCTTTGGCATTTTGACTCGAAATGCCGCCTCAAACCCGTTTGACCACAAAGAAAGCGGCTTCGAAGCTGCCGCTCCGGCGTAAGAATGCCGCACCGCCACCACCAACACCCTCACCTGTGAGAACCCCATCACCATCGTCATCAGATACCACATCCAGTTCAACGAGCGCATCTTCGCGTAATGCGTCACCTACACCACCACCATCCATGAATTTGCTACAACCAAACGAGTGGTGGGCAGCAAAAGAGTTTGCCAATGAGTACATCATAGATGATGTACTTTTCACAGACCCGACTGTTGAAGGCGAGACTCAATGGGCCCGACAGTATCTGCAAAAGGCGGGTCTAGACAATTTGTTGAACCCATTACACGGGGTCTTACTACCCTAGGCTTGTATGCCTATTTTACCAGCACCTCGAGAAGGGCCCAGTCGATGACACTGTCACGACTAAAATAGACGGTCGTCCCTATACTTTCACTCATCGCCACGTGCACAAGTCACTCGAGTGCTACTTGGATTTTGTACCGGAGACCACCCTCTTCCCACCGTTCCCTGAGGAGGTCGACGTTGACGACATTATCAAGGATATGACCAAAGGGAAACGGGGATCGGGAAACTCAATTCGAAGGGTAGACCTACCCCCGTACATGTGGATGCTTGATTCAATAATCAAGTGTAACCTGTACCCCATGCGACACGGCACCAAGCGGGTCGAATTGGTCCAGCAGGCCCTCTATGCAGCTTATTGCGACCATTGGTTCGATGCGACCAAGCTCGTCATCGAAGGGATGACGTACATCAAGGGCAAGATGATGAAAGGCCCATTAAAACCAAAGGATAAGATGTCGTACGCTCGCCTCATTTTGAGCATGCTGGAGTACTATTCAGACGCTCCAGAGTACGCCATCTCACCACATGAGCTAAAAGCTACGGACCATGTGATGCATTACTCCATTAATTCATAGAGTCGTAGTTACAATTTGTTGAAGAGGACCCTACCGGCTCAAGGCCCAGCAGTAGCACCACTACCACCCCCACCACCACAGCAAGACCCACTAGTGGGGGGAGCACCACCAGTCATTCCACCCGCTGAGGGAGCCCCATCTCACCCCTCAGTATCAGCTGGGCAGCAGCCCATTGTACACCCTCCTACCACATCCACAACACCACCTTCACGGTCAGCGACAGCGACACCTACCTCATCCCACCGCCGCCGAGCAGCTCACTCCGCGCTTACGATCGAGGATGTGTTGGCCCGCATGGAGGCCAACAACCAATTGATGAATCGGCGGATGGACTTTCTCATGTACCATACCATGAAGTCCCTCTACCCTCACGACTATCAGCGCCAATTGGTGGAGGAGCAGGCGTGGACGGCAGGCACTACCGCATTCCACACGGGTACAGCTATCCACCCTGATGCCCCTGATGTCGGCACTTCTACCTCTGCACCACTGCGACCGATTGAGCCGACACAGCCGCAGCTACCACAGACAAACCAGCCAGCCCCGGCAGTACAGCCAACATTAGACCAGCCAGCACCTCATCAGCCTGGAGAGGGGACTGCTTGAGCTAGAGTCCACCAAAATCACTATTTAAATATGACTCAAAAGACAGTTCTACCTTCATGCCACTGCATGAACGGAGAACCGATCAGAACAATCGATGATAACTGATCATCCCAGATGGTTCACCCAAAAGAATTATCTCAATTTAATTACATTGTTTATAAAAACTAAATAAAGGCTTGACATACCAAGCCATACCAATAAGCTCACAAAACTCTCTCAAAGTACACAACAGAGTCCTCTAGAAGAAGTCCTCTGAAGGGGGCTCCAACTCGCCCTCGGGCGCGTGGTCCGAATCACCAGGGTCCACGTCTCCCGAGACCTCAGCTGTTGCTAATACTGGACCTGCGACGTATAGTCTAAAGGGTTAGCTACATCCTAGCTCAATAGGGAACAACACAATGAACATGTAAGTCAAAATCTCACATATATTCCATGATATTCTAAGCATGATGTATCTATGCACTTATTGGAAAATAGTTTAAAAGATGGCAATTTACATTCAGTTTACTGGTAGTTTACATGTTTCACATTACTATTAATTAATCATGAATGATACTGAATAGGCCTAAAGCAAAACTTAAATCTTCAACTTAAGTAATCCCCTAGCAATATAGCATCGAGCCCCGATGGGATACCCTCCATCGTCGTCTAAATAGACAGTTGTTATACGTATTCCTTGGGAATACAATACTACCCAAGCCCCTTTCTCAATAGGCGGCGGGGTTTCAATCTCATCTCAACATCCCTGAGATGTGCTTACTGTGTACGGATAAACCTCCATACTGGTTCACGGATTAGCCGCCGTATCGGTCACGGATATCCTGCCGCGTCAGTCGTGGGTATCCCGCCACGTCGGTGGGGTATCTTAATCAAACCTTAAATAACAAAAATAACAGGTGTTTTACATATAGTTATTCACCATATAAATGTATTATCTTATATCAGTTAGGCCTTATCAGACATTATTCAATCTTACTTACATCCCTGGGATGTATCTATTATTCGCATCATCTTGATGCCTTTGTTACTTTCTCATCCCCTGGGGATGCCTCATTCACATTCATTTTCTTGGTGTCACACACACACCCATTTTTACAAAGATTTACTTATTTAAAAACCTTTTAAATTTGATTTCAATATCACTACATACATGCTCTTGTAATTAAAGTACATGTTCAACGTGTTCCCTACCTCAACTCTCCGAAAGTCCAAGCATCAAGGTCTCACACGGCTCCTTATGCTCGTGCTCACACGTACCACCTATGGTATACCATAACACATGCAACACATCATAAAAGATGTAATAGAGAAGGTCCAAGACCCTCCGTAAACCTTAAGGCCAAACTAGAAAGTCAACAAAAATAGTCTCAGTCGATTAATCGATTCCCAAAATCGATTAATCGAAAATCCCAACATGTCTAAATCGATTCTCAATTCGAGTAATCGAATTTCCAAAATCGATTAATCAATCCCAAATCGATTAATCGAAATCTAAATTCGATTAATCGAAATCCCATTTCGATTAGTCGATTTTCCTAGGTCTCATTTCTCCAGCCACTGGAGGTTCTCAGTCGATTAGTCGATCTCTAATCGATTAATCAAAATCCAAAATCGATTAATCAAAATTTAGTTCGATTAATCAATTTCCGGCTCCTTTGACTTTTCAACTCCCCAAACCAAATCGATTAATTGATTTGGCCAGACTAAGCCCCCTTTCGGGTTGTTCTTTCAAATCTTTTTCAACTTAATTTCCTTCTTTTTCTATGTCTTTAATCCTATGATTTCTAACTGTTCTTGATCAAATTTAAGCATCAAACACCTATGCATTTAATTCTACAAAATTTACCTTAATAGATCTCCGATTGATTGAGTATATAGGTTGGAATGGCTAGGGTTCCAACTTTGACTCCAACTATTCCAATCGCAATGAATCCGGCCTTAAATGCTCGAATCCCCCTTTCAATCCAGCCACAATAACTCCTTGGTATTTATTACCTTCTCTCTCTTCTTAACTCTCCTTCACAACCAAACAAAAGAACTCTAGGGTTATTAAACCCTTATATCCTCTCCCCGGTTTTGGTGTTAAGCGCATACACCTGAGATAGGTGTACGTGGCTCAAAACTAACATCATACTCCACACTTAGTTCACATTGACCTGACCGTAGTTCATCACCTCATGAGTCTACTGTTAGACCAACACTTGGTCAAACCTACGACTAGTCGGGCACGGATCCCGAGGTCAATGTTTAACGCTAAATTTTTGGGATATTACAAATGGATTCTTATTCGCTGCAAATTTAAAAACTCCCAAATCCAAATAATAAAAAATAAATTTACTGATGAAAAAACCCTAGCATATGAGGGTTTCAAAAACTTTTGAAACAGAAGATTTAGAATCCCCCGAAAAGCATACAATAGTACAAAAATATAAAGGGAGTCATTAGTTGCACACGGTTTCCATTTATTTATTCTTTATTTTTATGAAACACACGGTTTCTATGTACTTTAACCAAAATTTAAAAAAAAATCGTCATTGCCTTGACTTTGTAATTCCACCATAAAAAAGAAATAAAGAAAGCGAGTCATTAATCCATGTCACTTTTTTTTTTCCTTTTTAATACGGCCAATTAGGCCGAGACAGCCTCGAGAACCGAGGAGGAGGCACGCATACACATATGACAGTTGGGGAGCAGCGTGAGGGAGCACCAACTACAGTACCAAAGGTTAACAGAACCCAACCCACACCTTGTAAAGACAAGGGTGGGAAACAACGTGGAGGACGAGTATCAAACCCACGACCTCCTCCCTCACAATAGAGGGAGGGTACCAACTCGGCTAATGTCTCTTTGGTTAATCCATGTCACTTGAAACCCTTTCAATCGTTATTTCCAGTTGCAGTTGATTAAAAGAAGTGTGCAATTACGAGGGCACAACCGTCATTATAAGAAAATAAAAATTTAAACGTTCATCTTAAGGTTGCCATTATTTGCACTCGAATACTTGGCCCTTGCACCGAGTTTAAAACAATGACTTGCAAGTTTGGCAACCTCTACCATATGAAAACACCATCTAAATCGTTTGATTTGGAGTCCGTCGTTTAAAGATATTAAGTGTAAAAGATTAGCACGAAATATAATCTTCATCATATGATAAATATCGTATTTTTCTCCAATCTTATCCACTAAAGATCTATAGATCATGAACTTTAAATCAGACGGCCCAAATTGCGTTTTCACATGCCACATGTCCCTAAAATACAAAGTCTTTCTTTAACTTCAGTGCAAGGGACAAATTTCCCTTGGTATATAGCTAGGGCTGCAACAGAGCCTAACTAGATCAATAGATTGGCTCGGCTCAACCTGAAAATGAGAGATTTTTCCCTCTTAAGCTCAGCTCGAGAGTCAAAGCAAAGTTCTTTATTTAAAGCTCGATTGAAGTAGAATGTTTTTAAATTAAAATATTTATTTTGAATAATTTAATTAATGGTATTATATAATCCGTATGCATTAAAATATTTACAATCATAAAAAATAATACGAAATAGGAGTAAAGAAGGAATCATAATGATAAAAAATTGAAAAAATATCAAACATTAAATTCGATCACAGACTTTGGAAAGTTTGCTACTCATAATTTGTATTAAATTAAATGAAAGTATAGGCAACATAATTAAAAACTAAAACTAAAACTAAAACTTAAAACTAAGACTTAATCATACTCAACTCTACTGTGTGTCTCTCTATATCTATTAGAAAAGATGAACAAAATATATTAGGGTTTAGAAAATAGAATAGAGATAGAGAATAGAAAAGATAAAAAGTTAACTTTGAAAATCACTCCCTTGGCTTCACACCAAACCCATCACGGGGAAGAAGACTCTCTCTCCATTTAAGCAAAAGCTCATTCAATATTCATAAAACCTAAATTAATTGTATTTACAAGCCTCCTTATATAGACAACCAAATAATAATTCGAAATAAAGAGTCCTAAGATAACTAAAAGACTAAGTAAAGGTAATTTTCGCAAGAAAAATAAAATTTCTGTTGTTTGACGGAACTCTCCACGGACGTCCGTACTAAGGCCACGGGCGTCTGTCGCCTACAGATACAGAATGCCATGGACGTCCGTCCCACAAAACAGTGAGACATGTTCTTCCCGGACGTCCGTGCTGAACCTTCGGACGTCCGTCGCCTGTTGACATCTTTTACCATCGTTTCTCTTCTGAAGTTGTAGCACTCGGGTTTCCTCTTCATTTCTTCCGATGCCGATAAAAGCGATGCGGTCCAAAACCGATGTCCACGAACACGGCGTCCCCGTCATTTTATCATATTAGAAAACTATTTAGTGTCACAATGTGATAATTTTCATTATTATGGCTCTACTATACAATCAAACGGAGTATGATGGAGACATCTTAAACAGGAACAGTGTTGGATGAGCAAACAGGAGACACACAATGCAATCAACAAGTCTCACTTCGATTGAAGGAATATTTTTATAAGGCGATGGTGATACCTATATTATTAATTGTTGCAGAGTATTGGGCTATGAAAAATTGACAAGAAGATAAGAGTACATATATTTAAAATGAAGCTGGATGCATGGAGCAACAATGAATGATGGATCAAGGAATGAGTACATAAGAGGAATTAGAAGGAAGTAGTTAGTGAGCAACGTTATGAAAGACCGTACAGTGACAAAGAAGCTAGTGAGAAGCGTATAAAAGATTGCAAAATGACAAAGTTAAGGACTTAAGGAAAGTGAGTGGAGAGACAGGACTTGTGAATTCCACCCAAATTAAATGCTAGAAAGCAACGACAATTTTGATGATAATGACACATCGCAGTGCACATATTATATACATATGTGTGTGTGTATATGAGGACCAGGGCGCTACCTATGAGGGTAGCTGTTTGGTGCTCCCTGCGACTGAACCGGGCGCCACGTGGCACCAAACTCGAAAATCGAATGTCACGACAACTTGCCCAAAGGTCGCTCAGGTACCATCTTTTAAAAAAATACTTTTTTCACCATTGGATATTAGGTCAAAGTTGCAAACATTCATTGCACCATGTTTGGGCTGTGAACAGCATATTGATCCATGATTTGAAGAGGGAAAAAGTTCACAAAGAAAAAAAAAATTAAAACCCTAGGGGGTTGACTGAACCCTTAAGAGTATGTGGCGTAACTCGTAATCACATGCCACACGGCACGTGACCCAGCATTTGAAGCTACCTTCATGGGAACCATCCCTTTTCCCTATTGAATAATTAATTTGGCATGAATCAAATGTCAGACATTTTAGCCATTGGTACTAGCAATACAACTAAGATGAACCATAGCTAATCACTCCCTTTAAAACATTAATGAGAAAGAATAACTAATCAAATCAAAAATACACATTTAGAACACTATCTCACAACCACTAAAACTTAACATCAACAAAAGGAGATAGAAGAATTGAACATTCCATATTCCTACATACATACTTTGTTTTCGGTAATTTCCCATGACCAGTCAGAGAACCACGGAGCTCTAATTCTAAGGCATTTATCTCCGAGACAAGAACATCCAAGTTCCAATTAGGCTCTTGATCCATAGAAACTTCATTAAAATATTTGGAACAATGGAGTTGAAATTCGACAATGCCCCTACAATAAAAACGGATGATTAAGTATAAATTTCCAACAATTATACCCTAGGTTTAAAAACAACCAATGAATGAAGTAAATGAACCAAATACTTATCTTACATTTTCGATTACTTCGCAAATCGTGAACAAAAAAATGCAGGTTTTTTTTTTCAGATCAATGGATTCTTATCCGCTGCAAGTCTGAAAACTTCCAAATCCAAATAATAAAAAATAAATTTACTGATGAAAAAACCCTAGCATACGAATTCAAAAACTTCTAAAACGGAAGATTTAGAAGCATACAATAGTACAAAAATATAAAGGGAGCCGTTAGTTGCACATGGTTTCCATTTATTTATTCTTTATTTTTATGGAACACACGGTTTCTATGTACTTTAACCAAAATTTAAAAAAAATCGTCATTGCCTTGACTTTGTAATTCCACCATAAAAAAAAAATAAAGAAAGCAACACATCAATCTATGCCACTTGTCACTTTCTTTACTTTTTTTTTTTTTTTTTTTTTTTTTTTTTTTTATACGGCGATTTAGGCTGAGACAACCTTGAGAACCGATGAGGCACGCATACACATATGACAGTTGGGGAGCAGCGTGAGGGGGCACCAACTACAGTACTGAAGGTTAACTAACAAAACCCAACCCACACCGTGTAAAGACAAGGGTGGGAAACAACGTGGAGGACGAGTATCAAACCCACGACCTCCTCCCTCACAATAGAGGGAGGGTACCAACTCGGCTAATGTCTCTTTGGTTAATCCATGTCACTTGAAACCCTTTCAATCGCTATTTCCAGTTGCAGTTGATTAAAAGAAGTGTGCAATTACGAGGGCACAACCGTCATTATAAGAAAATAAAATTTTAAACGTTCATCTTAAGGGAGCCATTATTTGCACTCGAAAACTTGGCCCTTGCACTGAGTTTAAAACAAAGACTTGCAAGTTTGGAAACCTCTACCATCTGAAAACACCATCTAAATCGTTTGATTTGGAGTCCGTCGTTTAAAGATATTAAGTGTAAAAGATTAGCATGAAATATAATCTTCATCATATGATAAATATCGTATTTTTCTCCAATCTTATCCACTAAAGATCTATAGATCATGAACTTTAAATCAGACGGCCCAAATTGCGTTTTCACATGCCACATGTCCCTAAAATACAAAGTCTTTCTTTAACTTCAGTGCAAGGGACAAATTTCCCGTGGTATATAGCTAGGGTTGCAACAGAGCCTAACTAGATTAATAGCTCGGCTCGGCTCAACCTGAAAATGAGAGATTTTTCTCTCTTAAGCTCAGCTCGAGAGCCAAAGAAAAGCTCTTTATTTAAAGCTCGATTGAAGTAGAATTTTTTAAAATTAAAATATTTTTTTTGAATAATTTAATTAATGGTATTATATAATCTGTATGCATTAAAATATTTACAATCATAAAAAATAATACGAAATAGGAGTAAAGCATGAATCATAATGATAAAAAAATTAAAAAAAATATCAAACATTAAATTCGATCACAGACTTTGGAAAGTTAGCTACTCATAATTTCTATTAAATTAAATGAAAGTATAGGCAACATTATTAAAAACTAAAACTAAAACTAAAACTTAAAACTAAGACTTAATCATACTCAACTCTACTGTGTGTCACTCTATATCTATTAGAAAAGATGAACAAAATATATTAGGAACAGAATAGAGATAGGGAATAGAAAAGATAAAAAGATAACTTTGAAAATCACTCCCTTGGCTTCACACCAAACCTATCACGGGGAAGAAGACTCTCTCTCCATTTAAGCAAAAGCTCATTCAATATTCATAAAACCTAAATTAATTGTATTTACAAGCCTCCTTATATAGGCAACCAAATAATAATTTGAAATAAAGAGTCCTAAGATAACTAAAAGACTAAGAAAAGATAATTTTCGTAAGAAAAACAAAATTTCTGTTGTTTGACGGAACTCTCCACGGACGTCCATACTAAGGCCACGGACGTTTGTCGCCTATAGACACAGAATGCCATGGACGTCCGTCCCACAAAACAGTGAGACATGTTGTTCCCAGTCGTCCGTGCTGAACCTACGGACGTCCGTCGCCTTTTGACATCTTTTACCTCCGTTTCTCTTCTGAAGTTGTAGCACTCGGGTTTCCTCTTCATTTCTTCTGACGCCGATAATAGCGATGCGGTCCAAAACCGATATCCACGAACTCGGCGTCCCCGTCATTTTGTCATATTAGAAAACTATTTAGTGTCACAATGTGATAGTTTTTGTTATTATGGCTCCACTATACAATCAAACGGAGTATGATGGAGACATCTTAAACAGGAACAGTGTGGGGTGAGCAAACAGGAGACACACAATGCAATCAACAAGTCTCACTTTGATTGAAGGAATATTTTTATAAGGCGATGGTAATATCTATATTATTAATTGTTGCAGAGTATTGGGCTATGAAAAAGTGACAAGAAGATAAGGGTACATATATTTAAAATGAAGCTGGATGCATGGAGTAACAATGAATGATGGATCAAGGAATGAGTACATAAGAGGAATTAGAAGGAAGTAGTTAGTGAGCAACACTATCAAAGACTGTACTGTGACAAAGAAGCTAGTGAGAAGCGTATGAAAGATTGTAAAATGACAAAGTTAAGGACTTAAGGAAAGTGAGTGGAGAGACAGGGCTTGTGAATTCCACCCCAAATTAAATGCTAGAAAGCAACGACAATATTGATGATAATGACACATCGCAGTGCACATATTATATACATATGTGTGTGTGTATACGAGGGCCAGGGCGCTACCTATGAGGGTAGCGGTTTGGTGCTCCCTGCGACTGAATCGGGCGCCACGTGGCACCAAACTCGAAAATCGAATGCCATGGCAACTTGCCCAAAGGTCGCTCAGGTACCATCTTTAAAAAAAATGCCTTTTTCACCATTGAATATTAGGTCAAAGTTGCAAATATTCATTGCACCATGCTTGGGCTATGAACAGCATCTTGATCCATGTTTTGAAGGGGAAAAAAGTTCACAAAGAAAAAAAAAATTAAAACCCTAGGGGGTTGACTAAACCCTTAAGAGTATGTGGTGTAACTCGCAATCACATGCCACACGACACGTGACCCAGCATTTGAAGCTACCTTCATGAGAACCATCCCTTTTCCCTTTTGAATAATTAATTTGGCCTGAACTAAATGTCAGACATTTTAGCCATTGGCATTAGCAATACAACTAAGATGAACCATAGCTAATCACTCCCTTTAAAACATTAATGAGAAAGAATAACTAATCAAATCAAAAATACACATTTAGAACACTATCTCACAACCACTAAAACTTAACCTCAACAAAAGGAGATAGAGGAATTGAACATTCCATATTCCTACATACATACTTTGTTTTCGGTAATTTCCCATGACCAGTCAGAGAACCGCGGAGCTCTAATTCTAAGGCATTTATCTCCGAGACAAGAACATCCAAGTTCCAATTAGGCTCTTGATCCACAGAAACTCCATTAAAGTATTTGGAACAATGGACTTGCAATTCGACAGCGCCCCTACCATGAAAATGGATGATTAAGTATAAATTTCCAACAATTATACCCTAGGTTTAAAAACAACCAATGAATGAAGTAAATGAAGCAAACACTTATCTTACATTTTCGATTACATCGCAAATCGTGAACGAAAAAATGCAGGTTTTTTTTTTCAGATCAATGAATTCTTATCCGCTGCAAGTCTGAAAACTCCCAAATCCAAATAGTAAAAAATAAATTTACTGATGAAAAAACCCAACCACATGAGGGTTTCAAAAACTTCTGCAACGGAAGATTTAGAAATCCTCGAAAAGCATACAATAGTACAAAAATATAAAGGGAGCCGTTAGTTGCACACAGTTTCCATTTATTTATTCTTTATTTTTATGGAACACACGATTTCTATGTACTTTAACCAAAATTTAAAAAAAATCGCCGTTGCCTTGACTTTGTAATTCCACCATAAAAAAGAAATAAAGAAAGCGAGTCATTAATCCATGTCACTTTCTTTTACTTTTTTTCTTTTTTTTTTATACGGCCATTTAGGCCGAGACAGCCTCGAGAACTGAGGAGGAGGCACGCATACACATATGACAGTTGGGGAGCAGCGTGAGGGAGCACCAACTACAGTACTGAAGGTTAACTAACAGAACCCAACCCACACCTTGTAAAGAAAAGGGTGGGAAACAACATGGAGGACGAGTACCAAACCCACGACCACCTCCCTCACAATAGAGGGAGGGTACCAACATGGCTAATGTCTCTTTGGTTAATCCATGTCACTTGAAACCCTTTCAATCGTTATTTCCAGTTGTAGTTGATTAAAAGAAGTGTGCAATTATGAGGGCACAACCGTCATTATAAGAAAATAAAATTTTAAACATTCATCTTAAGGGAGCCATTATTTGCACTCGAAAACTTGGCCCTTGCACCGAGTTTAAAACAAAGACTTGCAAGTTTGGCAACCTCTACCATATGAAAACACCATCTAAATCGTTCGATTTGGAGTCCATCATTTAAAGATATTAAGTGTAAAAGATTAGCACGAAATATAATCTTGATCATATGATAAATATCGTATTTTTCTCCAATCTTATCTACTAAAGATCTATAGATCATGAACTTTAAATCAAACGGCCCAAATTGCGTTTTCCCATGCCACGTGTCCCTAAAATACAAAGTTTTTCTTTAACTTCGGTGCAAGGGACAAATTTCCCTTGATATATAGCCAGGGCTGCAACAAAGTCTAACTAGATCAATAGCTCGGCTCGGCTCAACCCGAAAATGAGAGATTTTTCTCTCTTAAGCTCTGCTCGAGAGCCAAAGCAAAGTTCTTTATTTAAAGCTCGATTGAAGTAGAATTTTTTAAAATTAAAATATTTATTTTGAATAATTTAATTAATGGTATTATATAATCCGTATGCATTAAAATATTTACAATCATAAAAAATAATACGAAATAGGAGTCAAGCATGAATCATAATGACAAAAAATTAAAAAAATATCAAACATTAAATTCGATCACAGACTTTGGAAAGTTAGCTCCTCATAATTTCTATTAAATTAAATGAAAGTATAGGCAACATAATTAAAAACTAAAACTAAAACTAAAACTTAAAACTAAGACTTAATCATACTCAACTCTACTGTGTGTCTCTCTATATCTATTAGAAAAGATGAACATAATATATTAGGGTTTAGAAAACAGAATAGAGATAGGGAATAGAAAAGATAAAAATATAACTTTAAAAATCACCCCCTTAGTTTCACACTAAACCCATCACGGGGAAGAAGACTCTCTCTCCATTTAAGCAAAAGCTCATTCAATATTCATAAAACCTAAATTAATTGTATTTATAAGCCTCCTTATATAGGCAACCAAATAATAATTCGAAATAAAGAGTCCTAAGATAACTAAAAGACTAAGAAAAGGTCATTTTCGTAAGAAAAACAAAATTTTCATTGTTTGACGGAACTCTCCACGGACGTCGGTACTAAGGCCACGGACGTCTGTCGCCTACAGACACAGAATGCCATGGACGTTCGTCCCACAAAACAGTGAGACATGTTGTTCCCGGACGACCGTGCTGAACCTATGGACATCTGTCGCCTGTTGACATCTTTTACCTCCGTTTCTCTTCTGAAGTTGTAGCACTCGGGTTTCCTCTTCCTTTCTTCCGATGCCGATAAAAGCGATGCGATCCAAAACCGATATCCACGAACTCGGCGGTCCCGTCATTTTGTCATATTAGAAAACTATTTAGTGTCATAATGTGATAGTTTTCGTTATTATGGCTCTACTATACAATCAAACGGAGTATGATGGAGGCATCTTAAATAGGAACAGTGTTGGGTGAGCAAACAGGAGACACACAATGCAGTCAACAAGTCTCACTTCGATTGAAGGAATATTTTTATAAGGCGATGGTAATACCTATATTAATAATTGTTGCAGAGTATTGGGCTATGAAAAAGTGACAAGAAGATAAGAGTACATATATTTAAAATGAAGCTGGATGCATGGAGTAACAATGAATGGTGGATCAAGGAATGAGTACATAAGAGGAATTAGAAGGAAGTAGTTAGTGAGCAACGCTATGAAAGACTGTACAGTGACAAAGAAGCTAGTGAGAAGCGTATGAAAGATTGTAAAATGACAAAGTTAAGGACTTAAGGAAAGTTAATGGAGAGACAGGACTTGTGAATTCTACCCCAAATTAAATGCTAGAAAGCAACGACAATGTTGTTGATAATGACAATCGCAGTGCATATATTATATACATATGTGTGTGTGTGTGTGTATGAGGGCCAGGGCGCTACCTATGAGGGTAGCGGTTTGGCGCTCCCTACGACTGAACCGGGCGCCACGTGGCACCAAACTCGAAAATCGAATGCCCTGGCAACTTGTCCAAAGGTCGCTCAGGTACCATCTTTAAAAAAAAATGCTTTTTTCACCATTGGATATTTGGTCAAAGTTGCAAACATTCATTGCACCATGTTTGGGCTGTGAACAACATATTGATCCATGATTTGAAGGGGAAAAAACTTCACAAAGAAAAAATAAATTAAAACCCTAGGGGGTTGACTGAACCCTTAAGAGTAAGTGTTGTAACTCGCAATCACATGCCACACGGCGCGTGACCCAACATTTGAAGCTACCTCCATGGGAACCATCCCTTTTCCCTATTGAATAATTAATTTGGCTTGAATCAAATGTCAGACATTTTAGCCATTGGCACTAGCAATACAACTAAGATGAACCATAGCTAATCACTCCCTTTAAAACATTAATGAGAAAGAATAACTAATCAAATCAAAAATACACATTTCGAATACTATCTCTGTAATATTCCAAAAATTTGCGTTAAACAGTGACATCGGGATCCGTGCCCGACGGGTCATAGGTTTGACCAAGTAGGAGTCAAACAATGGACTCAAGAAATGATCAACTGATGTGGTATAAATATGACATAATTGTTAGGTATAGAGTTAGTTTAGAGTCACATACACCTATATCTGGTGTATGTGCTAAACACAAAGAC
Organism: Chloranthus sessilifolius; assembly: GCA_021018995.1. Classification (NCBI taxonomy): domain Eukaryota; kingdom Viridiplantae; phylum Streptophyta; class Magnoliopsida; order Chloranthales; family Chloranthaceae; genus Chloranthus; species Chloranthus sessilifolius. Next base: position 159,130,527 of record CM037584.1, read on the forward strand.
ATGGGGGATATAAGGGTTTAAAGAACCCTAAATGCATTTGTTTTGGTTGTTGAAGGAGTTAAGAAGAGAGAGAGAGAGAGAGAGAGAGAGTGAAAAGGCAATTAATGCCAAGGAGTTATTGGGGCTAGATTGAAAGGGAGTTTGGGCAACAAAGGCCGGATTCGACGCTATTTGGATCCGTTGGAACAAAGCTGGGACCCTAGCCATTCCAACTTAGATAGTTGATCAAATTGAGATTTAATTGAGGTTAATTTCGTTTGAATTAAATGCATAGATTATAGATGTGTAAATTCAGTCAAGAACAGTTAGGATCATAGATTAAAGGCCTAGAAAAAGGTGGAAAAATAAGATGAAAAAGATTTGGAAGAACAGCCCGAAAAGGGGCTGAGTCTGGCCAAATCGATTAATCGATTTGGAAAATCGATTAATCGATTTTAGCCTAAAAGTTGAAAAGTCAAAGGAGCCCGAAATCGATTAATCGAACTGAATTTTGATTAACCGATTTTGGATTTCGATTAATCGATTTGGGTGTCGATTAATCGACTGAGAACCTCTAGTGGCTAGAGGAAAGTGACCTGGGGAAATCGACTAATCGAATTGGGTTTTCGATTAATCGATTTTGGATTTCGATTAATCGATTTAGGATCGATTAATCGATTTTAGAAACTCGATTACTCGATTGGAGAATCAATTTAAAAGTATTGAAACTTTCGATTAATCAATTTGGGATCGATTAATCAATTGGGGAATTCGATTAATCGATTTTGGGAATCGATTAATCGAATCAGTGCTCGATTAATCAATTTTGGAGATCAATTAATCGACTGAGACTATTTTAGTTGACTTTTAGTTTGACTTTGAGATTTGCGGAGGGTCTTGGACCTTCTCTATTACATCTTTAGTGATGTATTGTATGTGTTATGGTGTACCATAGGTGGTACATGTGAGCATGAGCACAAGGACCCGCGTGGGACCTTGATGCTTGGACTATCAGAGAGTTGAGGTAGGGAACACCTTGAACTTGTATTTTAATTGCAAGAGCATGTATGTAGTGATATAGAATTTAAATCAAATATGTTTTAATTACGTAAAGCTTTGTGAAAAAGGGTGCGTGAGTGACATCAATAAAGTAACTAAGAATAAGCCATCCCCAGGGGATGAGGAAGTAACAAAGGCATCAAGTGTGATGCAAGTAAATAGATACATCCCAGGGATGTAAGTAAGATTGAATAACGTCTGATAAGGCCTAACTGATATAAGATAACACATTTACACGGTGAACAACTATATGTAAAACACCTGTTATTTTTATTATTTGAGGTTTGACCAGGATATCCCACCGACATGGCGGGATACCACGACTGACTCGGCAGGATATCTGTGACCGACACGGCGGCTAATCCGTGAACCGGTACGAAGGTTTATCCGTACACAGTAAGCACATCCCAGGGATGTTGAGATGAGATAGACCCCACCGCCTATTGAGAAAGGGGCTTGGGTAGTATTGTATTCCCAGGGAATACGTATAACTCTCTATTTAGACGACGATGGAGGGTATTCCATCGGGGCTCGATGCTATATTGCTCAGGGATTACTTAAGTTGAAGATTTAAGTTTTGCTTTAGGCCTATTCAGTGTCATTCATGATCAAGTAACAGAGATATGAAAACTGTAAACTACTAGTAAAAGTGAATGCAAATTTCCATCTTTTAAACTGCTTTCTCAATAACTGCATAGATATATCATGCTTAGAATATTATGGACTATATGTGAGATTTTGACTTATATGTTCATTGTGTTGTTCCCTATTGAGCTAGGATGTAGCTCACCCTTTAGACTATACGTCGCAGGTCCAGTATTAGCAGCAGCTGAGATCTCGGGAGACGTGGACCCTGGTGAGTCGGACCACGTGCCCGACGATGAGTTGGAGCCCCCTCCAGAGGACTTCTTCTAGAGGACTCTGTTGTGCACTTGAGAGAGTTATTTCGTGATATTATTGGTACGGCTTGGTATGTCAAGCCTTTATTTTATTTTAAACAATGTAATTAAGATTGAGACTATTCTTTTAGGCGAACCATCTAGGATGATCAGTTATCATCGATGGTTCGGATCGGTTCTCCGTTCATGCAGTGGCATGAAGGTAGAACTGTCTTTTGAGTTATGTTTAATTAGTGATTGCTTTCGCATTTTATAGTATCTATTTCATTTTGTCTTACTATTGCTTGATATACCAATGTTTCGTGCATAGCCAAGGGGCATGGTCTAGATGATCGTACTGATGGCACGGGTTTCGGGGTGCCGAAATCTGGGTTGTCATAGTTGGTATCAGAGCCTTTTCTTTTAGAAATTCTGACAATCATTCTTTTTGTCAGAGCATAGGGACTTCTGCTAACGAAACTTTGGTTTCAAATGCAGCCGTTAATGTCTTCTAGGGGAAGGGGCCGACCCAGGGGCAGCCAAAATAGAAGTTTACGTAGTGGAGATGGGTACATCTCTCCTACGAACAGAGTGCCTATGGGGGAGAGAGAAGCCCCAAAGGGCAGTAGTAGACAGGTGGAGAATCAAGATCGAGATCGTCAGGATCGAGATCAGAGAGAGCAAGAAAGAGTTAGAGAAAGAAATGAGGAGAGAGAAGAGCGTCAGAGGATGATGCATACCATGGAGACCATGGCAACTGCCATGGCATAGCAGAAGATCTCCTTGAGCCACGCCTGAGAGCAAGAAGAGCCACCACGCCCAGCTTGGACCTGCACTGCAAGTGGCTTCAACATTCACCGAGTTTAGGAGGATGAGACCTCCTACCTTTTCAGGACAGGCAGGCACAATGGCAGCGGAAAATTGGTTGATGGAAATGGAGAAAGTGTTTAGCGTGCTGACATGCACGAAAGATGAGAGTGTCCGTTGGGCAGCCTACATGCTAGATGGAGAGGCTGGGCCTTGGTGGAAGTCCGTTTCACGGACGAGGGCTCAGGAGACCCCAGATTTTCCATGGACATGGGAGGAGTTTGTTGAGGAATTCAACAAGCAGTATTTTCTGGAAGTGGTGAGAAACCAGATGGAGATTCAATTTCTACAGTTAGTACAAGGGAGAATGAATGTGAGAGAATATGGAGTGGAGTTTATGCGACTCGCCCGCTTTGCTCCCGATTACGTCATCACCGACGTGATGAGGACAAAGAAGTTTTAACAAGGCGCTCATTGTGGAAGAAGAAAATAATAATAGGGCAAAGAGGATGGGGACTTAGGGCTGTTTCCGATGTGGCAAGGTGGGCCACCTGATCAAGGATTGCCCTAAAGTGGACAAAGGAAAGACGGCTTCAGTTTCAGCACCACGACCTATTCAATCACGGAAGCCGGTCGTCCAAGGGAGAGCCTACGCCATCACGGCTCAAGAGTCCCAAAATACAAACAATGTGATCCAAGGTGAGAATTTCTTTTAAATAAAGAATTTCAATTCTTGAAAAGTTTTAAATAGAGAAGGTGCATCCATATAGGAATAGAAAAGAACCTTTATGCCATAAATTTTGTGTGATAGTGTATATTTTATATATATATATATATATATATATATGTGTGTGTGTGTGTGTGTGTGTGTATGACTAGGTACGCTACAAATATATGAGAAAGGAAGCGATGTGACATATGAAGGTTGACTGTTGATAGACCCGGGGTTTACCCACTCATTTATTACCTCTCGTTTCACAAAGAAGATAAAAGTCACCCCAGGAGAGTTAGACTTTGTGTTAACCGTGACTATTCCGACGGGGGAAGCGGTTGATACCGAGAAGGTTTACAAATCTGTGATCGTGAGGATCATGGATGGAGATGTCTTTGAACTACCTGCAAATTTGATTATGTTAGACATGCAAGGGTTCGATGTGATCCTTGGCATGGACTGGTTGTCAACTCATTGTGCAAACGTAGACTGCAAGAACAAGGTCGTCATCTTCAGACCCAACACGACAAGATCGTTTCGATTTAGAGGAGAGAGGTCGACGCACATGCCACTTATCTCTGCAGTCAGGGTTGAACGTTTGATCAGAAAGGGTTGAAGTGGGTACTTGGCATTCTTGAAGGAGGATAAGGAGGAGAAGAATGTTATCTCTGAGATAGCAGTTGTGCGAGACTTCAATGACATATTTTCGGAGGAGTTACCCGGATTACCTCCAGAGAGAGATAGAATTCGCCATCGACTTAGCACCAGGAACGGAGCCTATTTCGAAAGCACCATATAGAATAGCTCCTGCAGAGTTGAAGGAGTTGAAAGAACAGTTGCAAGAGCTTATGGACAAAAGGTTTGTGAGACCGAGGGTGTCTCCATGGGGAGCACCAGTCTTATTTGTCAAGAAGAAGGATGGGTCAATGCGGCTATGCATTGACTATCGACAGTTGAACCAATTTACTGTGAAGAACCGATACCCTTTGCCTAGAATTGATGACCTGTTTGATCAACTACAAGGAGCGAGGTATTTTTCCAAGGTCGATATGAGATCTGGATATCATAAGTTGAGAGTCAAGGCAGAGGACATCCAGAAGACAGCTTTCAGGACACGGTATGGACACTATGAGTTCTTAGTGATGCCGTTTGGGTTGACAAATGCTCTGGCATCATTTATGGATTTGATGAATCGGGTGTTTAAACCACATCTGGACTCTTGTGTCATTGTGTTCGTTGACGACATCCTGATATACTCTAAATCAGGAGCGGAACACGAAGAACACCTGAGGATTGCTCTACAGACACTACGTGAACACCAACTGTATGCCAAACTCAGCAAGTGTGAGTTTTGGTTAGAGGAGGTAAGCTTTTTAGGACACATTGTCTCAAAGCTTGGTGTCATCAGAGATCCAAAGAAAGATAGAAGCTGGTTAACGAGCAACCAAAGATGGCCAAGGACGCCCATTAGCAGGGTACTATCGATGTTTCGTTGAAGAGTTTTCAAAGATATCGGGACTTCTCACGAGATTAACAAGAAAGGACTCAAGATTCGAGTGGAGTGGGCATGCGAGAAGAGTTTTCAAGAACTCAAGACGAGACTCACTTCAGCTCCAGTGCTAGCAATTCCTTCAGGCAGTGGAGGATACGCAGTATACAGCGATGCTTCGTACAATGGTTTGGGTTGCGTGCTCAACCAACACAGAAAAGTGATAGCATATGGATCCAGATAGTTGAAAGAACATGAGAAAAATTATCGAACCCATGACTTAGAATTGGCAGCGGTCATATTTGCGCTAAAGATTTGGAGACATTACTTGTACGGTGAGACTTTTGAAATTTTCACCGACCATAAGAGCCTCAAATATCTATTTACACAGATTGAGCTAAATATGAGGCAGCGCAGATGGATGGAGTTCCTCAAGGACTATGACTGTTCCATACAGTACCATCCAGGCAAGGCTAACGTTGTGGTCGATGCCTTGAGTCAGAAGAGTTCAGTGTAGTTGGCTAGCTTGATTGTGGGTATGCACCGATGGAAGTTGTTTGAAGATCTGGCACTATATGATGCGAACATCGAGTCGCAAGCTACAGGAGCCTTTTTGGCGAACATATCAGTGAGACCAGTGATATTTGAGCATATCCACGAGCTACAGATGAAAGATCCGATGCTAACTAAGATTCGTCAAGATGTGATTGAAGGCATCAAATCGGACTTCTCAGTAAAAGAAGATGGTTCCTTATTGTTCAAGGGTCATCTCTGCATTCCGGGCAATGCCGATCTAAGGCGAACAATTCTTAATGAAGCTCATAAGTCATACTATGCTATCCACCCTGGTAGCACCAAAATATACCAAGACTTGAAAAAGAACTACTGGTGGAGAGGCTTGAAGCAAGATGTGGCAGAATGTGTGTCACGGTGTTTGACATGTCAGCAGGTGAAGATCGATCGTAGGCATCCTGCTAGACTATTGCAGCCTCTACCCATACCGAAGTGGAAGTGGGAATCGATCTCTATGGACTTTATAGTTGGGTTATCGCGTACTGCCAAGAGATACAATGCCATTTGGGTAGTTGTAGACCGATTGACCAAATCAATGCACTTCTTGCCTTACAACACGATGTACACAGCAGGGAGACTGGCAGAGTTATATATGAAGGAGATCGTCCGTCTACACGGGATTCCAAGCAGCATTATTTCAAATCGTGATCCATTATATACGTCGAAGTTTTGGAAAAAATTTCAAGAAGGAATGGGGACGCGACTGAACTTCAGTTCAGCATTCCATCCTCAAACTGATGGGCAAACAGAGCGAGTGAATCAAGTAATCGAAGACATGCTCAAAGCGTGTATGTTAGAAATGCAAGGATCATGGGATCAGCACCTACCGTTGATCGAGTTTGCGTACAACAACAGTTTTCAAATGAGCATTGGGATGGCACCGTATGAAGCTCTATATGGAAGGCGATGTAGATCGCCCATCAATTGGGAAGAAACTGCGGAGAAGTTTATTTTGGGACCCGAAGTACTAGAAGACAATGCCACCTATGTTCGTATGATAAGGGCCAAACTCAAAGCAGCTCAGAGCAGACAGAAAAGCTACGCCGACTTCAAGCGGACTAGTGTCGACTATAAGGTGGGTGAACACGTGTTTGTCAAAGTGTCGCCTATGAAAGGCGTGATGAGATTTGGAAAGAGAGGGAAGTTAAGTCCCCACTATCTTGGACCATTTGAAGTTCTGGGTCGAGTAGGGGAAGTTGCTTATCGCATTGGATTGCCACCGTTATTTGATCGGGTACATAATGTTTTCCACATATCGATGCCCAGGAAGTACGTGAATGATCCTTCCCACATCTTGGGAGGTCAACCTCTGGAAATGCATAAAGATATGAGCATGATAGAAGAACCGGCGGAGATACTAGATAGAAAAGAGCAAGTACTGCACACCAAAGTGATTCCATTAGTGCTTGTTCGATGGAAGAATCATCCGACCGAAGAGGCTACATGGAAACGAGAGGCCGACATAAAAGAACAATACCCGAACTTGTTTGCGATGAGTTGAGCGTCAAATTGTAACACCGCAAGCATGTTTACAGATTTAAGTTGTTTATTGTAATCCAATGATGACCAGTGGTCAACTTATCCAATGAAGAAACCAAAATTTTGGTCACAAGCACTATGAAAATAAAGGAGAAAAAGAAACAACAAAATTCGACGGGTCTAATCAAAACCGATTAATCGATTTTCAAATCAATTAATCAATTTGGAAATTCGATTAATCGATTTTTGGTCGACTGATCGACTGGCATTCGTCAGTGAATGGGAACATAGAAAATTAATAAAAATCAGAGAATTTTGATTAATCGAGGAAATTCGATTAATCGACTCACAGAGGCCAGTGAACTAACTATTTTGGGAGACTTAAGGTTTTAATAAATTCGATTAATCGAGCTGAAGTTCGATTAATCGATTTTGGAAAATCGATTAATCGATGTGTTAAGTCGATTAATCGACTAACAAGTCCCAATGAGCGGAGGGAAATTGAGTATCTGAAAGTTTAAAAATTTTAATTAATCAAGGTGGACTTCGATTAATCGATTTCGAAAATCGATTAATCGATTTGACTAATCGATTAATCGACTGGCACGCGCCAGTGACCTAAAATTTCTGAATTTTAAAAACACCACGAATTCGATTAATCGAAATGAATTCGATTAATCGATTTTGAAGTCCCGATTAATCGATTAATCAATTTTGTGCAAATTTTGAAATTTCAAACCTTGGGCGCCATTTTCCTCTTCTCCGACCTTCCATCCGAGCTAGGGTTTTGGGAGTTTATCGTCGATTTCATATCGAAATCGCTAGCATTTGGATCGAAATCTAAGGTAAACCCTAGATTTCCACTTTCTTTTCAATTTAAACCTAACAAACCCTAAATTTTTTGGCATTTTGAGTTGAAATGCTGCCTCGAACCCATTTGACCATAAAGAAAGCGGCTTCGAAGCTGTCGATCTGGCGTAAAAATGCCGCACCGCCTCCACCAACACCCTCACCTGTGAGAACCCCATCACTGTCGTCATCGGATACCACATCCGGTTTGACGAGCGCATCTTCGCAAGAGGCGTCACCTACGCCACCACCACCCGCGAATTTGCTCCAACCAAATGAGTGGTGGGCAGCAAAAGAGTTTGCCAACGAGTACATCATCGATGATGTACTTTTCACCGACCCGATTGTTGAGGGCGAGACTCAATGGGCCCGACAGTATCTTCAAAAAGCGGGTCTAGATAATTTGTTGAACCCATTACACTGATCGTACTACCCTAGGCTTGTTCGCCTATTTAACCAGCACCTCGAGAAGGGACCGGTCGATGACACATTCACGACCAAGATAGACGGTCGTCCCTACACCTTCACTCGATGCCACGTGCACGAGTCACTCGAGTGCTATCTCGACTTTGTACCTGAGACCACCCTTTTCCCACCCTTCCCTAAGGAGGTCGACGTTGACGACATCATAAAGAACATGACCAACGGGAAACAGGGATCGGGAAGCTCGATCCGGAGGGTAGACCTACCTCCGTACATGTGGATGCTTGATTCTATAATCAAGTGTAATTTGTATCCCATGCGTCACAACACCGAGCGGGTCGAATTGGTCCAACAGGCCCTATACGCAGCATATTGCGGCCGTTGGTTCGATGCGACCAAGATCGTCATCGAGGGGATGACGTACATGAAGGGCAAAATGATGAAAGGCCCGCTAAAACCTAAAGATAAAATGTCATACGCTCGACTCATATCGAGCATGCTTGAGTGTTACTCCGACGCCCCGGAGTATACAATTTCGCCGCACGAGATTAAAGCTACGGATCATATGAAACATTTTTCCATTTCTTCGTGGAGCCGTAGTTACAACCTCTTGAAGAGGACCCTACCAGCACAGGGCCCAGCAGTAGCACCACCACCACCCCCACCACCACAGCAGGACCCACCAGTGGGGGAAGCCCCACCAGTCATTCCACCGGCTGAGGGAGCCCCATCTCACCCCTCAGTACCAGCTACGAGGCAGCCCATAGTACCACCTCCCACCGTGTCAGCTACACCACCTTCACACTCAGCGGCAGCAACACCTACTTCATCCCACCGCCGTCGAGCAGCTCACTCCGGCCCTACGATCGAGGACGTGTTGGCCCGCATGGAGGCCAACAATCACTTGATGAACCGGCGGATGGACTTCCTTATGTACCACACCATGAAGTCCCTATACCCTCACGACTATCAGCGCCGATTGGCGGAGGAGCAGGCGTGGACAGCGGGCACTACCGCATTCCACACGGGTACAGCCTCTCACCCAGGTGCCCCCGATGCCGGCACTTCTACTTCTGCACTTCAGCCGATCATGACAACGCCAGAGCCTACCTCACACACCACCAGCCCTAGCAGCGCATTGTATTTTTGTGTTGATGTTTTGTAAGCTTATATATATATATATGAACAAGTTGTACATTTTGAGAAAATGAATAGAACAATTGCATTTTTCTTTTCCAGTCGCATGTATTCTTTTTGTACATTATGTTTTTGTTGGTAGTTAGGAATGTGCATGTGTTAACCTATTGGGCCACCTCACCTGGGTGTGGGGGGGACTCAAGCCAATGCACCTTTGGGTTTATTTTCGAGGACGAAAATTCCCAAAGTGGGGAGGATGTAATATTCTAAAAATTTATGTTAAACAATGACCTTGAGATCCGTGCCCGACGGGTCATAGGTTTGACCAAGTAGGAGTCAAACAGTGGACTCAAGAAATGATCAACTGATGTGATGTAAATATGACATAAGTGTAAGGTATAGAGTTAGTTTAGAGTCACATACACCTATATCTGGTGTATGTGCTCAACACAAAGACAAGGGGGATATAAGGGTTTAAAGAACCCTAAATGCATTTGTTTTGGTTGTTGAAGAAGGAGTTAAGAAGAGAGAGAGAGAGAGAGAGAGAGAAAAGGCAATTAATGCCAAGTAGTTATTGGGGCTAGATTGGAAGGGAGTTTGGGCAACAAAGGCTAGATTCAACGTGATTTGGATCCGTTAGAACAAAGCTGGAACCCTAGCCATTCCAACCTATATAGTTGATCAAATTGAGATTTAATTGAGGTTAATTTCGTTTGAATTAAATGCATAGATTATAGATGTGTAAATTCAGTCAAGAGCAGTTAGGATCATAGATTAAAGGCCTAGAAAAAGATGGAAAAATAAGATGAAAAGATTTGGAAGAACTGCCCGAAAAGGGGTTGAGTCTGGCCAAATCGATTAATCGATTTGGAAAATCGATTAATCGATTTTGGCCCAGAAGTTGAAAAGTCAAAGGAGCCCGAAATCGATTAATCGAAATAAATTTCAATTAATCGATTTTGGATTTCGATTAATTGATTTGGGTGTTGATTAATCGACTGAGAATCTCCAGTGGCTGGAGGAAAGTGACTTGGGGAAATCGACTAATCGAATTGGGTTTTCGATTAATCGATTTTGGATTTCAATTAATCGATTTAGGATTGATTAATCAATTTTAGAAATTCGATTACTCGATTGGAGAATTGATTTAAAAGTATTGAAACTTTCGATTAATCGATTTGGGATCGATTAATCAATTGGGGAATTCGATTAATCGATTTTGGGAATCGATTAATCGAATCAGTGCTCGATTAATCGATTTTGGAGATCGATTAATCGACTGAGACTATTTCAGTTGACTTTTAGTTTGACTTTGAGATTTGCAGGGGTCTTGGACCTTCTCTATTACATCTTTAGTGATGTGTTGCATGTGTTATGGTGTACCATAGGTGGTACGTGTGAGCATGAGCACAAGGAGCTGCGTGGGACCTTGATGCTTGGACTATCAGAGAGTTGAGGTAGGAAACACCTTGAACATATATTTTAATTGCAAGAGCATGTATGTAGTGATATAGAATTTAAATCAAAAATATTTTAATTACGTAAAGCTTTGTGAAAAAGGGTGCGTGAGTGACATCAATAAAGTAACTAAGAATAAGTCATCCCCAGGGGATGAAGAAGTAACAAAGGCATCAAGTGTGATGCGAGTAAATAGATACATCCCAGGGATGTAAGTAAGATTGAATAACGTCTGATAAGGCCTAACTCATATAAGATAGCACATTTACATGGTGAACAACTATATGTAAAGCACCTATTATTTTTATTATTTGAGGTTTGACCAGGATACCCCACCGACGTGGCGGGATACCCACAACTGGCTCGACAGGATATCCGTGACCGACACGGCGGCTAATTCGTGAACCGGTATGGAGGTTTATCCGTACACACTAAGCACATCCCAGGGATGTTGAGATGAGATACACCCCGCCGCCTATTGATAAAGGGGCTTGAGTAGTATTGTATTCCCAGGGAATACGTATAACAACTCTCTATTTAGACGACGATGGAGGGTATCCCATCGGGGCTCGATGCTATATTGCTCGGGGATTACTTAAGTTGAAGATTTAAGTTTTGCTTTAGGCCTATTCAGTGTCATTCACGATCAAGTAACAGATATGTGAAAATTATAAACTACTAGTAAACGTGAATGTAAATTGCCATCTTTTAAACTGCTTTCTCAGTGTTCGCATAGATACATCATGTTTAAAATATTATGGAATATATGTGAGATTTTGACTTATATGTTCATTGTGTTGTTCCCTATTGAGCTAGGATGTAGCTCACCCTTTAGACTATACGTCGCAGGTCCAGTATTAGCAGTAGCTGAGATCTCGAGAGACGTGGACCCTGGTGAGTCAGACCACGCGCCCCAGGACGAGTTGGAGCCCCCTCCAGAGGACTTCTTCTAGAGGACTCTGTTGTGCACTTGAGAGAGTTATTTTGTGATATTATTGGTACGGCTTGGTATGTCAAGCCTTTCTTTTATTTTAAACAATGTAATTAAGATTGAAACTATTCTTTTGGGTGAATCATCTGGGATGATCAATTATCATCGATGGTTCGGATCGGTTCTCCGTTCATGCAGTGGCATGAAGGTAGAATTGTCTTTTGAGCCATACTTAATTAGTGATTGCTTTCGCATTTTATAGTATTTGTTTCATTTTGTCTTACTATTGCTTGATTTACCAATGTTCCGTGCATAGCCAAGGGGCATGATCTAAATGATCGAGCCGATGGCACGGGTTTCGGGGTGCCGAAATCCGGGCTGTCATAATCTCACAACCACTAAAACTTAACGTCAACAAAAGGAGATAGAAGAATTGAACATTCCATATTTCTAGATACATACTTTGCTTTCGGTAATTTCCCATGACCAGCCAGAGAACCGCAGAGCTCTAATTCTAAGGCATTTATCTCCAAGACAAGAGCATCCAAGTTCCAATTAGGCTCTGGATCCACAGAAACTCCATTAAAGTTTTTGGAACAATGGAGTTGCAATTCGACAACGCCACTACAATGAAAACGGATGATTAAGTATAAATTTCCAACAATTATACCCTAGGTTTAAAAACAACCAATGAATGAAGTAAATGAAGCAAACACTTATCTTACAATTTCGATTACTTCGCAAATCGTGAACGAAAAAATGCAAGTTTTTTTTTCAGATCAATGGATTCTTATTCGCTGCAAGTCTGAAAATTCCCAAATTCAAATAATAAAAAATAAATTTACTGATGAAAATACCCTAGCATATGAGGGTTTCAAAAACTTCTGAAACGGAGGATTTAGAAACCCTCGAAAAGCATACAATAGTACAAAATTATAAACGGAGCCGTTAGTTGCACACGGTTTCCATTTATTTATTCTTTATTTTTATGGAACACACGGTTTCTATGTACTTTAACCAAAATTTAAAAAAAATCGTCATTGCCTTGACTTTGTAATTCCACCATAAAAAAGAAATAAAGAAAGCGAGTCATTAATCCATGTCACTTTTTTTTTTATATACGGCCATTTAGGCCAAGACAGCCTCGAGAACAGAGGAGGAGGCACGCATACACATATGACAGTTGGGGAGCAGCGTGAGGGAGCACCAAGTATAGTACTGAAGGTTAACTAACAGAACCCAACCCACACCTTTTAAAGACAAGGGTGGGAAGCAACGTGGAGGACGAGTATCAAACCCACGACCTCCTCCCTCACAATAGAGGGAGGGTACCAACTGGGCTAATGTCTCTTTGGTTAATCCATGTCACTCGAAACCCTTTCAATCGTTATTTCCAGTTGCAGTTGATTAAAAGAAGTGTGCAATTACGAGGGCACAACCGTCATTATAAGAAAATAAAATTTTAAACGTTCATCTTAAGGGAGCCATTATTTGCACTCAAAAACTTGGCCCTTGCACCAAGTTTAAAACAAAGACTTGCAAGTTTCGCAACCTCTACCCTATGAAAACACCATCTAAATCATTTGATTTGGAGTCCGTCGTTTAAAGATATTAACTGTAAAAGATTAGTACGAAATATAATCTTCATCATATGATAAATATCATACTTTTCTCCAATCTTATCCACTAAAGATCTATAGATCATGAACTTTAAATTAGACGGCCCAAATTGCGTTTTCACCTGCCACATGTCCCTAAAATACGAAGTCTTTATTTAACTTCGGTGCAAGGGACAAATTTCCCTTGGTATATAGCTAGGGCTACAGCAGAGCCTAACTAGATCAATAGCTCTGCTCGGCTCAACCCGAAAATGAGAGATTTTTCTCTCTTAAGCTCAGCTCAAGAGCCAAAGCAAAGTTCTTCATTTAAAGCTCGATTGAAGTAGAATTTTTTAAAATTAAAATATTTATTTTGAATAATTTAATTAATGGTATTATATAATCCGTATGCATTAAAATACTTATAATCATAAAAACTAATACGAAATAGGAGTAAAGCATGAATCCTAAGGATAAAAAATTGAAAAAATATCAAACATTAAATTCGATCACAGACTTTGGAAAGTTAGCTACTAATAATTTCTATTAAATTAAATGAAAGTATAGGCAACATAATTAAAAACTAAAACTTAAACTTAAACTTAAAACTAAGACTTAATCATACTCAACTTTACTGTGTGTCTCTCTATATCTATTAGAAAAGATGAACATAATATTTTAGGGTTTAGAAAACAGAATAGAGATAGGGAATAGAAAAGATAAAAAGATAACTTTGAAAATCACTCCCTTGGCTTCACACCAAACCCATCACGGGGAAGAAGACTCTCTCTCCATTTAAGCAAAAGCTCATTCAATATTCATAAAACCTAAATTAATTGTATTTATAAGCCTCCTTATATAGGCAACCAAATAATAATTTGAAATAAAGAGTCCTAAGATAAATAAAAGACTAAGAAAAGATAATTTTCGTAAGAAAAACAAAATTTCCGTTGTTTGACGGAACTCTCCACGGACGTCCGTACTAAGGCCACGGACGTCTGTCGCCTACAGACACAGAATGCCATGGACGTCCGTCCCACAAAACAGTGAGACATGTTGTTCCCAGACGTCCGTACTGAACCTACGGACGTCCGCCGCCTATTGACATCTTTTACCTCCGTTTCTCTTCTGAAGTTGTAGCACTCGAGTTTCCTCTTCATTTCTTCCGACGCCGATAAAGCGATGCGGTCCAAAACCGATGTCCATGAACTCGGCGTCCCCGTCATTTTGTCATATTAGAAAACTATTTAGTGTCATAATGTGATAGTTTTCGTTATTATGGCTCTACTATACAATCAAACGGAGTATGATGGAGACATCTTAAATAGGAACAGTGTTGGGTGAGCAAACAGGAGACACACATTGCAATCAACAAGTCTCACTTCGATTGAAGGAATATTTTTATAAGGCGATGGTAATACCTATATTATTAATTGTTGCAGAGTATTGGGCTATGAAAAAGGGACAAGAAGATAAGAGTACATATATTTAAAATGAAGCTAGATGCATGGAGTAACAATGAATGATGGGTCAAGGAATGAGTACATAAGAGGAATTAGAAGGAAGTAGTTAGTGAGCAATGCTATCAAAGACTGTACAGTGACAAATAAGCTAGTGAGAAGCGTATGAAAGATTGTAAAATGACCAAGTTAAGGACTTAAGGAAAGTGAGTGGAGAGACAGGACTTGTAAATTCCATCCCAAATTAAATGCTAGAAAGCAACGACAATGTTGATGATAATGACACATCGCAGTGAACATATTATATACATATGTGTGTGTGTGTATATGAGGGCCAGGGAGCTACCTATGAGGGTAGCGGTTTGGCGCTCCCTGCAATTTAACCAGGTGCCACGTGGCATCTAACTCGAAAATCGAATGCTACGACAACTTGCCCAAAGGTCGCTCAGGTACCATCTTTAAAAAAAATGTTTTTTTCACCATTGGATATTAGGTCAAAGTTGCAAACATTCATTGCACCATGTTTGGGCTGTGAACCGCATATTGATCCATGATTTGAAGGGGAAAAAAGTTCACAAAGAAAAAAAAAATTAAAACCCCTAGGGGGTTGACTGAACCCTTAAGATTATGTGGTGTAACTCGCAATCACATGCCACACGGCACGTGACCCAGCATTTGAAGCTACCTTCATGGGAACCATCCCTTTTCCCTATTGAATAATTAATTTGGCCTGAATCAAATGTCAGACATTTTAGCCATTGGCACTAGCAATACAACTAAGATGAACCATAGCTAATCACTCCCTTTAAAACATTAATGAGAAAGAATAACTAATTAAATCAAAAATACACATTTAGAACACTATCTCACAACCACTAAAACTTAACATCAACAAAAGGAGATAGAAGAATTGAACATTCCATATTTCTACATACGTACTTTGTTTTCGGTAGTTTCCCATGACCAGTCAAAGAACCGCGGAGCTCTAATTCTAAGGCATTTATCTACGAGATAAGAACATCCAAGTTCCAATTAGGCTCTGGATCCAGAGAAACTCTATTAAAGTTTTTGGAACAATGGAGTTGCAATTCGACAACGCCCCTATAATGAAAATGGATGATTAAGTATAAATTTTGCAACAATTATACCCTAGGTTTAAAAAAAGCTAATGAATGAAGTAAATGAAGCAAACACTTATCTTACATTGTCGATTACTTCACAAATCGTGAACAAAAAATGCAGGTTTTTTTTTCAGATCAATGGATTCTTATTCGCTGCAAGTCTGAAAACTCCCAAATCCAAATAATAAAAAATAAATTTAGTGATGAAAAAACCCTAGCATATGAGGGTTTCAAAAGCTTCTGAAATGGAAGATTTAGAAAACCTCGAAAAGCATACAATAGTACAAAAATATAAAGGGAGCCGTTAGTTGCACACGGTTTGCGACAGCCCAGATTTTAGTACCCCGAAACTCGTGCCATCAGCACGATCTTCTAGACCGTGCCCCTTGGTTATGCGCGGAACATTGGTATATCAAGCAAAATAATAAGACAAAAGGAAACAGATAATATATAATGCGAAAGTAAAAATACTAATCTACACATATCTCAAAAGACAGTTCTACCTTCATGCCACTGCATGAACGAAGAACCGATCTGAACCATCGATGATAACTGATCATCCCAGATGATTCGCCCAAAAGAATTATCTCAATTTAATTACATTGTTTACAAAACTAAATAAAGGCTTGACATATCAAGTTGTACCAATAAGCTCACAAAACTCTCTCAAAGTACCCAGCGGAGTCCTCTAGAAGAAATCCTCTGGAGGGGGCTCCAACTCGTCCCCGGGCGCGTGGTCCGTATCACCAAGGTCCACGTCTCCCGAGACCTCAGTTGCTACTAACGTTGGACCTGTGACATATAGTCTAAAGGGTGAGCTACATCCTAACTCAATAGGGAATAACACAATGAACATATAACTCAAAATCTCACATATATTCCATGATATTCTAAGCATGATGTATTTATGCACTTGCTGGAAAACAATTTAAAAGATGGCAATTTACATTCAAATTTACTGATAGTTTGCATGTTTCTCATTTCTATTAATTGATCATGAATGACACTGAATAGGCCTAAAGAAAAACTTAAATCTTCAACTTAGTAATCCCCGAGCAATATAGTATCGAGCCTCGATGGGATACCCTCCATCGTCGTCTAAATAGACAGTTGTTATACGTATTCCTTGGGAATACAATACTACCCAAGCCCCTTTCTCAATAGGCGGCGGGATTCAATCTCATCTCAACATCCCTGGGTTGTGTTTACTGTGTATGAATAAACCTCCGTACTGGTTCACGGATTAGCCGCCGTATCGGTCACGGATATCCTGCCGCGTCAGTCGTGGGTATCCCGCCACGTCGGTGGGGTATCCTAATTAAACCTCAAATAACAAAAATAACAGGTGCTTTACATATAGTTATTCACCGTGTAAATGTGCTATCTTATATCAGTTAGGCCTTATCAGACGTTATTCAATCTTACTTACATCCCTGGGATGTATCTATTATTTGCATCATCTTGATGCATTTGTTACTTTCTCATCCCCTGGGGATGCCTCATTCACATTAATTTTCTTGGTGTCACACACGCACCCATTTTTACAAAGATTTACTCAATTAAAACCTTTTAAATTTGATTTCTATATCACTACATACATGCTCTTACAATTAAAGTACATGTTCAAGGTGTTCCCTACCTCAACTCTCTGAAGGTCCAAGCATCAAGGTCCCACACAGCTCTTTGTGCTCATACTCACATATACCACCTATGGTACACCATAACACATGCAACACATCACTAAAGATGTAATAAAGAAGGTCCAAGACTCTCCATAAATCTCAAAGTCAAACTAAAAAGTCAACTGAAACTGTCTCAGTCGATTAAACGACCTCCAAAATCGATTAATCAAACTCTGATTCGATTAATAGATTCCCAAAATCGATTAATCGAAATACAAAATTGATTAATCAATTCCCAAAATTGATTAATCGAATTACCCAATCGATTAATCGTTCCCAAATCGATAAATCGAAAGTCTCAGTACTTTTAAATCGATTCTCCAATCGAGTAATCGAATTTCCAAAATTGATTAATCGATCCCAAATCGATTAATCAAAATTCGAAATCAATTAATTGAAATCCCAATTCGATTAGTCATTTTCCCCTGGTCCCTTTCCTCCAGCCACTGGAGGTTCTCAATCGATTAATCGACACCCAAATCGATTAATCAAAATCCAAAATCGATTAATCGAAATTCAGTTCGATTAATCGATTTCGGGCTCCTTTGACTTTTCAACTTCTGGGCCAAAATCGATTAATCAATTTGCCTAGACTCAGTCCCTTTTCGGGCTGTTCTTCCAAATCTTTTTCATCCTATTTTTCCATCTTTTTCTAGGCCTTTAATCTAAGATCCTAACTGTTCTTGACTGAATTTAAACATCTATAATATATGTATTTAATTCTAACAAAATTTACCTCAAATAAATCTCAATTTGATCAATTATCTAGGTTGGAATGGCTAGGGCTCCAGCTTTGTTCCAACGGATCCAATCGCGTCGAATCCGGCCTTTGTTGCCCGATCTCCCTTCCAATCTAGCCACAATAACTCCTTGGCATTAATTACCTTTCTCTCTCTCTCTCTCTCTCTCTCTCTCTCTCTCTCTCTCTCTCTCTTCTTAACTCTTTCTTCAACAACCAAAACAAATGCATTTAGGGTTCTTAAACCCTTATATCCCCCTTGTCTTTGTGTTAAGCACATACACCAGAGATAGGTGTATGTGACTCTAAGCTAACTCTATACCCTACACTTGTGTCACATTTACATTACATTAGTTGATCATTTCTTAAGTCCACTGTTTGACTCCATCTTGGTCAAACCTATGACCAGTCAGGCACAAATCCCGAGGTCATTGTTTAATGCATAATTTTTTGGGATATTACATCCTCCCCACCTTGGGAATTTTTGTCCTCGAAAATAACCCAAGGGCGCTTCGTTTTGGGTACCCCACCCACAGGTGGTGTTACGTACCCGATAATGAACTGAGATAATTGTGCCACACACACAAAGCAAAACAAGATAGTTGCAATCGAATAAAAAGATAGATATTTCCATTTCATGTATTTCAAAAATATTTACAATTGTTCATTTATGATTAGTTACAAAGCAAATATAGTTAATTACATTATGAACAACTGGCCAAAACATTGACAAAATGCATAATATGGTGGACTCTAGCTCAAATAGTCCCCTCTCCAGGCTGATGAGGTCTTTGTCGTCGATGTTGGTAGCCGAATTTGGTTTACTGTCGAAGGTAGCCTGCTGCGTGGTCTCGATCGGCGCGGTGGTCGATGCTAGAAGTCTTGCATCCAAAGGCACTGGGTGGGATAGTCATGAGGGTATAGGGATTTCATGGTGTGGTACATGAGGAAGTCCATCCGCCGGTTCATCAATTGGTTGTTGGCCTCCATGCGGGCCAACACGTCCTCAATTGTAGGCCCGGAGTGAGCTGCTCAGCGGCGGTGGGATGATGTAGGTGTCGCTGCTACGGTCCGCGAAGGTGGTGTCGTGGATGTGGCAGGAGGGTGTACAATGGGCTGCTGCCCAGCTAGTACGGAGGGGTGAGATGGGGCTCCCTCAGTGGGTGGAATGACTGGTGGTGCTCCCCCCACTAGTGGTGCTCCCCCCACTGGTGGGTCCTGCTGTGGTGGTGGGGGTGGTGGTGGTGCTACTGCTGGGCCCTGAGCCGATAGGGTCTTCTTTAACAAATTGTAACTACGGCCCCATGAAGAAATGGAGAATTTCTTCACATGGTTCGTAGCCTTCAGCTCGTGTGGCGAGATGGCGTACTCTGGAGCGTCTGAATAGCACTCCAGCATGCTCGAAATGAGGCGAGCATACGACATCTTATCCTTTGGTTTTAATGGGCCTTTCATCATCTTGCCCTTGATGTACGTCATCCCCTCGATGACGAGCTTGGTTGCATCGAACCAACGGCCGCAATAAGCTACGTAGAGGGCTTGTTGGACCAATTCGACCCACTCGGTGTCGTGTCGCATGGGGTAAAGGTTACACTTGATTATTGAATGAAGCATCCACATGTATGGAGGTAGGTCTACCCTCCGAATTGAGTTGTCCGATCCTCGTTTCCCTTTGGTCATGTCCATGATGATGTCATCAACGTCAACCTCCTCAGGGAATGGCGGGAAAAGGGGGGTCTCTTCCACAAAATCCAAGTAGCACTCGAGTGACTCGTGCACGTGGCGACGAGTGAAGGTGTAGGGATGTCCATCTATCTTGGTCGTGACTGTGTCATCGATCGCTCCCTTCTCGAGGAGCTGGTAAAATAGGCGTACAAGCCTTGGGTAGTACGATCAGTGTAATGGGTTCAACAAATTATCTAGACCCGCTTTCTGAAGATACTGTCGGGCCCATTGAGTCTCGCCCTCAACAGTCGGGTCGATGAAAAGTACATCATCGATGATGTACTCATTGGCAAACTCTTTTGCTGCCCACCACTCATTTGGTTGGAGCAAATTCGCAGGTGGTGGTGGCGTAGGTGATGCCTCGCGCGAAGATGCGCTCGTCGAACCGAATGTGGTATCCGATGACGACGGTGATGGGGTTCTCACAGGTGAGGGTGTTGGTGGAGGCGGTGCGGCATTTTTACGCTAGACCGGCAGCTTCGAAGTCGCTTTCTTTGTGGTCAAACGGGTTCGAGGTGGCATTTTTACTCAAAATGCCAAAAAATTTAGCGTTTGTTAGGTTTAAATTGAAAAGAAAGTGGAAATCTAGGGTTTACCTTAGATTTCGATCCGAATGCAAGCGATTTCGATCTGAAATCGACGATAAACTCCCAAAACCCTAGTTCGGATGGAAGGTCGGAGAAGAGGAAAATGGTGCCCAAGGTTCGAAAATTTCAAATGAGTACCAAAAACCCCAACTTCTATATATATAGGCCCGATTCGATTAATCGATTTCCCAAAATCGATTAATCGACTTAAAAAATTTGGCCTGTCGCGCGAAATCGATTAATCGATTTCTAAAATCGATTAATCGGGACTTCAAAATTGATTAATCGAATTCGTGGTGTTTTTAAATTTCAAAATTTTCAGGTCACTGGTGCGTGCCAGTCGATTAATCGATTAGTCAAATTGATTAATCAATTTCTGAAATCGATTAATCGAAGTCCACCTCGATTAATCGAAATTTTTAAACTTTCAAATATTCAACTTCCCTCCGCTCACTGGGACTTGTCAGTCGATTAATCGACTTACCACATCGATTAATCGATTTTCCAAAATCGATTAATCGAACTTTAGCTCGATTAATCGAATTTATTAAAACCTTAAGTCTCCCAAAATAGTTAGTTCACTGGCCTCTGTTAGCCGATTAATCGAATTTCAATATCGATTAATCGATTTCTCAAATCGATTAATCAAATTTCCTCGATTAATCGAAATTCTCTGATTTTATTATTTTTTTAAGTTCCCATTCACTGGCGAATGCCAGTCGATCATTCGACCAAAAATCGATTAATAGAATTTCCAAATCGATTAATCGATTTGAAAATCGATTAATCGGTTTTGATCAGACTTATCAAATTTTATTGTTTCTTTTTGTCCTTTATTCTTATGGTAATGTATAACCAAATTTGTGTTTCTTCATTGGATAAGTTGACTAATTGGTCATCATTGGATTACAATATACAGTTGAATCCGCAAACATGCTTGCGTTGTTACAATTTGACGCTCAACTCTTCGCAAACAAGTCCAGGTACTGTTATTTTACGTCGGCTTCTCGTTCCCACGTAACCTCTTCGGTTGGATGGTTCTTCCATCGAACAAGCACTAATGGAATTACTTTGGTGCGCAGAACTTGCTCTTTTCTATCTAGTATCTCCGCCAGCTCTTCTATCATGCTCATATCTTCATGCATTTCTAGAGGTTGACCTCCCAAGATGTGGGAAGGATCATTCACGTACTTACTGAGCATAGATACGTGGAAGACATTATGTACCCGATCAAATAACGGTGGCAATCCAATGCGGTAAGCAATTTCACCTACTCGACCCAAAATCTCGAATGGTCCGAGATAGAGGGGACTCAACTTCCCTCTCTTTCCAAATCTCATCACTCCTTTCATCGGTGACACTTTCACAAACACGTGTTCACCCACCTTATAGTCTACGCTAGTCCGCTTAATATCGGCGTAGCTTTTCTGTCTGCTCTGAGCTGCTTTGAGTTTGGCCCTTATCATGAGAACATAGGTGCATTATCTTCAAGCACTTCGGGTCCCAAAACAAATTTCTCCCCGATTTCTTCCCAATTGATGGGCGATCTACATCGCCTTCCATATAGAGCTTCATACGGTGCCATCCCAATGCTCGTTTGAAAACTGTTGTTGTATGCAAACTCAATCAACGGTAGGTGTTGATCCCATGATCTTTGCATTTCTAACATACACGCTCTGAGCATGTCTTCTATTACTTGATTCACTCGCTCTATTTGCCTATCAGTTTGAGGATGGAATGTTGAACTGAAGTCCAGTCGCATCCCCATTCCTTCTTGAAATTTCTTCCAAAACTTCGACGTGTATAATGGATCACGATCTGAAACAATGCTGCTTGGAATCCCGTGTAGATGGACGATCTCCTTCATATATAACTCTGCCAGTCTTCCTACCGTGTACATCGTGTTGTAAGGCAAGAAGTCCGCTGATTTGGTCAATCGGTCTACGACTACCCAAATGGCATTGTATCTCTTGGCGGTACATGATAATCCAACTATAAAGTCCATAGAGATCGATTCCCACTTCCACTCCGGTATTGGTAGAGGCTGCAATAATCCAGCAGGATGCCTATGATCGATCTTCACCTGCTGACATGTCAAATATCGTGACACGTACTCTGCCACGTCTTGTTTCAAACCTCTCTACCAGTAGTTCTTTTTCAAGTCTTGGTACATTTTGGTGCTACCAAGGTGGTGGATAGCATAGTTTGACTTGTGGGCTTCATCAAGAATTGTTCGCCTTAGATCGGCATTGTCCGGAATGCAGAGACGGCCCTTGAACAATAAGGAACCATCTTCTTTTACTGAGAAGTCCGATTTGATGCCCTCAATTACATCTTGACGAATCTTAGTTAGTGTCGGATCTTTCATCTGTAGCTCGTGGATATGCTCAAATATCAATGGTCTCACTGATATGTTAGCCAGAAAGGCACCTGTAGCTCGCGACTCGATGTTCGCATCATATAGTGCCAGATCTTCAAACAACTTCCATCGGTGCATACCCAAAATCAAGCTAGCCAACTGCGTTGAACTCTTCCGACTCAAGGCATCGGCCACTATGTTAACCTTACCTGGATGGTACTGTATGGAACAGTCATAGTCCTTGAGGAACTCCATCCATCTGCGCTGCCTCATGTTGAGTTCTTTCTGTGTAAATAGGTATCTGAGGCACTTAAGGTCGGTGAAAATTTCAAAAGTCTCACCGTACAAGTAATGTCTCCATATCTTTAGTGCAAATATGACCGCTCCTAGCTCTAAGTCATGTGTCGGATAATTTTTCTTATGTTCTTTCAGCTGTCTCGATCCGTAAGCTATCACTTTTCTATGTTGGTTGAGCACGCAACCCAAACCACTGTATGAAGCGTCGCTGTATACTGCATATCCTCCACTGCTTGAAAGAATCGCCAATACTGGAGCTGAAGTGAGTCTCGTCTTGAGTTCTTGAAAACTCTTATCGCATGCCTCACTCCACTCGAATCTTGAATCCTTTCTTGTTAACTTCGTGAGAGGTCCCGATATCTTGGAAAACCCCTCTACGAAACGTCGATAGTACCCCGCAAATCCAAGAAAACTGCGGACGTCGGTCACTGTCTTTGGTTGCTCTCAGTTAACCACTGCTTCTATTTTTGCTGGATCAATAGTGACACCATGCTTTGAGACAACGTGTCCCAAAAGGCTAACCTCCTCTAACCAAAACTCACACTTGCTGAGTTTGGCGTACAGTTGGTGTTCATGTAGAGTCTGTAGAGCAATCCTCAGGTGTTTTTTGTGTTCCACTTCTGATTTAGAATATATCAAGATGTCGTCAACAGACACTACGACACAAGAGTCTAGGTGTGGTTTAAACACCCGATTCATCAAATCCATAAACAATGCCGAAGCATTTGTCAACCCAAACGGTATCACTAAGAACTCATAGTGTCCTGAAAGTTGTCTTCTAGATGTCCTCTGCCTTGACTCTCAACTGATGGTATCCAGATCTCAGATCGATCTTATAAAAATACTTTGCTCCTTACAGTTGATCAAACAGGTCATCTATTCTAGGCAAAGGGTATCGGTTCTTCACAGTGAGTTTGTTCAGCTGTCGATAGTCAATGCATAGCCGCATTGACCCATCCTTCTTCTTGACAAATAAGACCGGTGCTCCCCATTGAGACACGCTCGATCTCATAAATCCTTTATCCATAAGCTCTTACAACTGCTCTTTCAACTCCTTCAACTCAGTCGAAGCTATTCTATATGGTGCTTTCGAAACAGGCTCCGTTCCTGGTGCTAAGTCGATGGCAAATTCTACTTCTCTCTCTAGAGGTAACTCGGGTAACTCCTCCGAAAATATATCAGCGAATTCTTGCACAACTGCTATCTCAGAGATAACATTCTTCTCCTCCTTATCCTCCTTCAAGAATGTCAAGTAGCCGCTGCAACCCTTTCGGATCAAACGTTCGGCCCTGACTGCAGAGATAAGTGGCATGTGCGTCGACCTCTCTCCTCTAAATCGAAACGATCTTCTCGTGTTGGGTCTGAAGATGACGACCTTGTTCTTGCAGTCCACATTTGCACAATGAGTCGTCAGCCAGTCTATGCCAAGGATTGCATTGAACCCTTGCATGTCTAACATAATCAAATTTACAGGTAGTTCAAAAACATCTCCATCCATGATCCTCACGATCACAGATTTGCAAACTTTCTCAGTATCAACCGCTTTCCCCGTCGGAATAGTCATGGTTAAAACAAAGTCTAACTCTCCTGGGGTGACTTTTATCTTCTTTGTGAAACGAGGGGTAATAAATGAGTGGGTAGACCCCGGGTCTATCAACACTCGAGCTTCATATGTCACATAGCTTCCTTTCTCATAGATTTGTAGCGTACCTAGTCATACATACATATATATATATATATATATAATGTACACTATCATACAAAATTTATTACATAAAGGTTCTTTTCTATTTCTATATGGCTGCACCTTCTCTATCTAAAATTTTTTCAAGAATTAAAATTATTTATTTAAAAGAAATTCTCACCTTGGATCACATCGTTTGTATTTTGGGCCTCTTAAGCTGTGACGGCATAGGCTCTCCCTTGGACGATCGGCTTCCGTGATTGAATAGGTTGTGGTGCAGAAACTGAAGTCGTCTTCCCTTTGTCTATCTCAGGGCAATCCTTAATCAGGTGGTCCACCTTGCCACATCGAAAATAGCCCCGAGTCCCCATCCTGCAGTCCACTATTCTGTGAGACTTGCCACACTTGGCACAAGTTTCACAAGGTGTGGAAGAAGCTACTCGAGAAGAACCCTGTGTAACTGAAGGACCGGTAGAGATGGCAGGGCTCTCGTAGCGTATCGGTCTCCCCGACGCAAGTAATGGAAATCTCTGCTGATTGCTCTGCTGTGCCGGTCTCCCAAAACCTCCTTGGAACGGTGGTCTCTGAGTGTTTGCTACGAATCTCGGCTTTTTGTTCACCGGCTCGTAGTTTCCCGTTCTGCTTTGGTCTGTGCTTCCTCTCTGCTGCTCCCTCTGACGATAGCGGTTGTTATTTTCTTCTTCTACCACTAGAGCCTTGCTCATGACCTCTTCATAGGTCCTCAACTAGAATGGTGCTACTCCGCCAACCTCAGGCTTTAAGCCTTGCTGAAACCTCTTTGCCCTCATCACGTCGGTGATGACGTAATCGGGAGCAAAGCGGGCGAGTCGCATAAACTCCACTACGTACTCTCTGACACTCATCCTCCCTTGCACCAATTGCAAAAATTAAATCTCCATCTGGTTCCTCACCACTTCTGGAAAATACTGCTTATTGAATTCTTCAATGAACTCCTCCCATGTCCAGGGCAAATCTGTGGTCTCCTGAGCCCTAGACCGTGAAACGGACTTCCACCAAGGCCCAGCCTCCCCGTCTAGCATGTAGGCTACCCAACGGACATTCTCATCTTTCGTGTATGTCAGCACGTTAAACACCTTCTCCATCTCCATCAACCAATTTTTAGCTGCCATTGTGTCTGCTTGTCCTGAAAAGGTAGGAGGTCTCATCCTGCTAAACTCGATAAATGCTGAAGCCACTGGCAGTACAGGTCCTACTGGAGGCGTAGGTGGTTGCTGCTCACGGGCAGTATGAGCTGCCAAGGATGCTGCCTGCTGTGCCATGGCAGTCGCCATGGTCTGTGTGCATCATCCTCTGACGCTCCTCTCTCTCCTCCTGTCTTTCTCTAGTCCTCTCTTGCTCTCTGATCTCTATCTTGACGATCTCGATCCTGATTCTCCGCTTGCCTACTACCACTGCCCTCTAGGGCTCCTCTCTCCCCCATAGGCACTCATTTCGTAGGAGAGATGTACCCATCTCTACTACGTAAACTTCTATTTTGGTCGCCCCAGGGTCGGCCCCTTCCCCTAGAAGACATTGACGGCATTTGAAACCAAAGTTTCATTAGCAGAAGTCCCTATGCTCTGACAAAAGAATAATTGTCAAATTTTCTAAAAGGAACGACTCTGATACCAACTGTGGCAGCCCGGATTTCAGTACCCCGAAACTCATGCCATCAGTACGATCTTCTAGACTGTGCCCCTTGGCTATGCGCGGAACATTGGTATATCAAGCAAAATAATATGACAAAAGGAAACAGATAATATAAAATGCATAAGTAAAAATACTATTCTACACATATCTCAAAAGACAATTCTACCTTAATGCCACTGCATGAACGGAGAACCGATCCGAACCATCGATGATAACTGATCATCCCAGATGGTTCGCCCAAAAGAATTATCTCAATTTAACTACATTGTTTACAAAACTAAATAAAGGCTTGACATACCAAGCCGTACCAATAAGCTCACAAAACTCTCTCAAAGTGCACAGCAGAGTCCTCTAGAAGAAGTCCTCTGAAGGGGGCTCCAACTCGTTCTCGGGTGCGTGGTTCAACTCACCAGGGTCCACGTCTCCCGAGACCTCTGCTGCCGCTAACACTGGACCTGCGATGTATAGTCTAAAGGGTGAGCTATATCCTAGCTCAATAGGGAACAACACAATGAACATATAAGTCAAAATCTCAAATATATTCCATGATATTCTAAGCATGATGTATCTATGCACTTGCTGGAAAACAATTTAAAAGATGGCAATTTACATTCAAATTTACTGGTAGTTTGCATGTTTCACATTATTGTTAATTGATCATGAATGACACTGAATAGGCCTAAAGCAAAACTTAAATCTTCAACTTAAGTAATCCCCGAGCAATATAGCATCGAGCCTCGATGGGATACCCTCCATTGTCATCTAAATAGACAGTTGTTATACGTATTCCCTAGGAATACAATACTACCCAAGCCCCTTTCTCAATAGGCGGCGGGGTTCAATCTCATCTCAATATCCCTGGGATGTGCTTACTGTGTATGGATAAACCTCCATATTGGTTCACTAATTAGCCGCCGTATTGGTCATGGATATCCTACCGCGTCAGTCGTGAGTATCCCGTCACGTCTGTGGGGTATCCTAATCAAACCTCAAATAATAAAAATAACAGGTGCTTTACATATAGTTGTTCACCGTGTAAATGTGCTATCTTATATCAGTTAGGCCTTATCAGACGTTATTCAATCTTACTTACATCCCTGAGATGTTTCTATTATCGCATCATCTTGATGCCTTTGGTACTTTCTCATCCCCTGGGGATTCCTCATTCACATTCATTTTCTTGGTGTCACACACGCACCCATTTTTACAAAGATTTACTCAATTAAAATCTTTTAAATTTGATTTCTATATCACTACATACATGCTCTTGCAATTAAAGTACATGTTCAAGGTGTTCCCTACCTCAACTCTCTGAAGGTCCAAGCATCAAGGCCCCACACAGCTCCTTGTACTCATGCTCACATGTACCACCTATGGTATACCATAACACATGCAACACATCACTAAAGATGTAATAAAGAAGGTCCAAGACTCTCCATAAATCTCAAAGTCAAACTAAAAAGTCAACTAAAATTGTCTCAGTCGATTAATCGATCTCCAAAATCGATTAATCGAACTCTGATTCGATTAATCGATTCCCAAAATCGATTAATCGAATTACCCAATCGATTAATCGATCCCAAATCGATAAATCGAAAGTCTCAGTACTTTTAAATCGATTCTTCAATCGAGTAATCGAATTTCCAAAATCGACTAATCGATCCCAAATCGATTAATCGAAATCCGAAATCGATTAATCAAAATCCCAATTTGATTAATCAATTTTCCCTGGTCCCTTTCCTCCAGCCATTGGAGGTTCTCAGTCGATTAATCGACACCCAAATCGATTAATCGAAATCCAAAATCGATTAATCAAAATTCAGTTCGATTAATCGATTTCGGGCTCCTTTGACTTTTCAACTTCTGGGCCAAAATCGATTAATCGATTTTCCAAATCGATTAATCGATTTGGCCAAACTCAGTCCCTTTTCGGGATGTTCTTCCAAATCTTTTTCATCCAATTTTTCCATCTTTTTCTAGGCCTTTAATCTAAGATCCTAACTGTTCTTGACTGAATTTAAACATCTATAATCTATGCATTTAATTCTAACAAAATTTACCTCAAATAAATCTCAATTTGATCAATTATCTAGGTTAGAATGGCTAGGGCTCCAGCTTTGTTCCAACGGATCCAATTGCGTCGAATCCGACCTTTGTTGCCCGATCTCCCTTCCAATCTAGCCACAATAACTCCTTGGCATTCTCTCTCTCACTCTCGTCTTAACTCTTTCTTCAACAACCAAAACAAATGCATTTAGGGCTCTTAAACCCTTATATCCCCCTAGTCTTTGTGTTAAGCACATACACCAGAGATAGGTGTATGTGACTCTAAGCTAACTCTATACCCTACACTTGTGTCACATTTACATTACATCAGCTGATCATTTCTTGAGTCCACTGTTTGATTCCTACTTGGTCAAACCTATGACCAGTCAAGCACGGATCCCGAGGTCACTGTTTAACGCATAATTTTTTGGGATATTACACGATTTCCATTTATTTATTCTTTATTTTTATGGAACACACGGTTTCTATGTACTTTAACCAAAATTTTAAAAAAATCGCCATTGCCTTGACTTTGTAATTCCACTATAAAAAAGAAATAAAGAAAGCGAGTCATTAATCCATGTCACTTTTTTTTTTTTTTTTATACGGCCATTTAGGCCAAGACAGCCTCGAGAACCGAAGAGGAGGCACGCATACACATATGACAGTTGGGGAGCAGCGTGAGGGAGCACCAACTACAGTACTGAAGGTTAACTAACAGAACCCAACCCAAACCTTGTAAAGACAAGGGTGGGAAACAACGTGGAGGACGAGTATCAAACCCACGACCTCCTCCCTCACAATAGAGGGAGGGTACCAACTGGGCTAATGTCTCTTTGGTTAATCCATGTCACTTGAAACCCTTTCAATCGTTATTTCCCGTTGCAGTTGATTAAAAGAAGTGTGCAATTACGAGGGCACAATCGTCATTATAAGAAAATAAAAATTTTAACGTTCATCTTAAGGGAGCCATTATTTGCTCTTGAAAACTTGGCCCTTGCACCGAGTTTAAAACAAAGACTTGCACGTTTGACAACCTCTACCATATGAAAACACCATCTAAATCATTTGATTTGGAGTCCGTCGTTTAAAGATATTCAGTGTAAAAGATTAGCACGAAATATAATCTTCATCATATGATAAATATCGTATTTTTCTCCAATCTTATCCACTAAAGGTCTATAGATCATGAACTTTAAATCAGACAGCCCAAATTGTATTTTCACATGCCACATGTCCCTAAAATACAAAGTCTTTCTCTAACTTCGGTGCAAGGGACAAATTTCCCTTGGTATATAGCTAGGGCTGCAACAGAGCCTAACTAGATCAATAGCTCAGCTAGGCTCAACCCGAAAATGAGAGATTTTTCTCTCTTAAGCTCAGCTCGAGAGCCAAAGCAAAGTTCTTTATTTAAAGCTCGATTGAAGTAGAATTTTTTAAAATTAAAATATTTATTTTGAATAATTTAATTAATGGTATTATATAATCTGTATGCATTAAAATATTTACAATCATAAAAAATAATACGAAATAGGAGTAAAGCATGAATCATAATGATAAAAAATTGAAAAAATATCAAACATTAAATTCTATCACAGACTTTGGAAAGTTAGCTACTCATAATTTCTATTAAATTAAGTGAAAGTATAGGCAACATAATTAAAAACTAAAACTAAAACTAAAACTTAAAACTAGGACTTAATCATACTCAACTCTACTGTGTCTCTCTATATCTATTAGAAAAGATGAACAGAATATATTAGGGTTTAGAAAACAGAATAGAGATAGGGAATAGAAAAGATAAAAAGATAACTTTGAAAATCACTCCCTTGGCTTCACACCAAACCCATCACGGGGAAGAAGACTCTCTCTCCATTTAAGCAAAAGCTCATTCAAAACTCATAAAACCTAAATTAATTGTATTTACAAGCCTCCTTATATAGGCAACCAAATAATAATTCGAAATAAAGAGTCCTAAGATAACTAAAAGACTAAGAAAAGGTAATTTTCATAAGAAAAACAAAATTTCCATTGTTTGACGAAACTCACCACAGAATGCCATGGACGTCCGTCGCCTACAGACACAGAATGCCATGGACGTCTGTCCCACAAAACAGTGAGACATGTTGTTCCCGACGTCCGTGCTGAACCTACGGACGTCCGTCGCCTGTTGACATCTTTTACCTCCGTTTCTTTTCTGAAGTTGTAGCACTCAAGTTTTCTCTTCATTTCTTCCGACGCCGATAAAAGCGATGCGGTCCAAAACCAATGTCCACGAACTCGGCGTTCCCGTCATATTTTGTGACAGCCCGAATTTCGGTACCCCGAAACCCGTGCCATCAACACGATCTTCTAGACCGTGCCCCTTGGCTATACACGGAACATTGGTATATCAAGCAATAATAAGACAAAATAAAACAGATACTATAAAATGCGAAAGCAATTACTATTTAAACATGACCAAAAGACAGTTCTACCTTCATGCCCCTGCATGAATGGAGAATCGATCTGAACCATCGATGATAACTGATCATCCCAGATGGTTCGCCCAAAAGAATAGTCTCAATATTAATTACATTGTTTAAACAAAATAAAGGCTTGACATACCAAGCCGTACCAAATAAGCTCACAAAACTCTCTCAAAGTGCACAACAGAGTCCTCTAGAAGAAGTCCTCTGGAGGGGGCTCCAACTCGTCCTCGGGCGCGTGGTCTGACTCACTAGGGTCCACGTTTCCCGAGACCTCCGCTGTCGCTAACACTGCACCTGCGACGTATAGTCTAAAGGGTGAGCTACATCCTAGCTCAATAGGGAACAACACAATGAACATATAAGTCAAAATCTCACATATGTTCTATGATATTCTAAGCATGATGTATCTATGCACTTGCTGGGAAAACAGTTTAAAAGATGGCAATTTGCATTCACTTTTACTAGTAGTTTACAGGTTTCAAATATTTGTTACTTGATCATGAATGACACTGAATAGGCCTAAAGCAAAACTTAAATCTTCAACTTAAGAAATTCCCAAGCAATATAGCATCGAATCCCGATGGGATACCCTCCATCGTAGTCTAAATAGACAGTTGTTATACGTATTTCCTGGGAATACAATACTAACCAAGCCCCTTTCTCAATAGGCGGCGGGGTTTATCTCATCTCAATATCCCTGGGATGTGCTTACTGTGTACGGATAAACCTCTGTACGGGTTCACGGATTAGCCATTGTATCGGTCACGGATATCCTGCCGAGTCAGTCGTGGGTATCTCGCCACGTCGGTGGGGTATCCTAATCAAACTTCAAATAATAAAAATAATATGTGTTTTACATATAGTTATTCACCGTGTAAATGTGCTATCTTATATCAGTTAGGCCTTATCAGACGTTATTCAATCTTACTTACATCCCTGGGATGTATCTATTTACTCGCATCACACTGAAGTCCTTATCACTTCCTCATCCCCTGGGGATGTATTATTTTTAGTTACTTTATTGATGTCGCACACACACCCTTTTTGACAAAGTTTTACATAACTAAAACAATTTTTGATTTAATTCCATATCACTACATACATGCTCTTGTAATTAAAAATACATGTTCAAGGTGTTCTCCACCTCAACTCTCCGAAAGTCCAAGCATCAAAGTCCCACACGACTTCTTATGCTTGTGCTCACACATACCACCTATGGTACACCATAACATATGCAACACATCACTAAAGATGTAATCGAAAAGGTCCTAGACCCTCCATCAATCTCAAAGTCAAACTAAAAAGTCAACTGAAACAGTCTTAGTCGATTAATCGATCTCCAAAATCGATTAATCGAACCCTGATTCGATTAATCGAATTCCCAAAATCGATTAATCGATTCCCAAAATCGATTAATCGAAATCTAAAATCGATTAATCGAATCCCAAAATCGATTAATCGAAATCCACAATCGATTAATCGATCCCAAATCGATTAATCAAAAGTTTCAGTATATTTAGATCGATTCTCCAATCGAGTAATCGAATTTCCAAAATCTATTAATCGATCCCAAATCGATTAATCGAAAATCCAAAATCGATTAATCGAAATCCCAATTTGATTAGTCGATTTCCCCAGGTCACCTTCCTCCAGCCACTGAAGGTTCTCAGTCGATTAATCGATACCCAAATTGATAAATCGAAATCCAAAATCGATTAATCAAAATTCAGTTCGATTAATCGATTTTGGGCTCCTTTGACTTTTCAACTTCTGGGCCAAAATCGATTAATCGATTTTCCAAATCGATTAATCGATCTGGCCAGACTCAGCCCCTTTTCGGGCTGTTCTTCCAAATCTTTTTCATCTTATTTTCCTTTCTTTTCTAAGCCGTTAATCCTATGATTCTAACTGTTCTTGATTGAATTTAAACATCAATAATCTATGCATTTAATTCTAACAAAATTTACCTCAATTAAATCTCTATTTGATTCAATATCTAGGTTGAAATGGCTAGGGCTCCAGCTTTGTTCAACGGATCCAATCGCGTCGAATCCTGCAATCAATGCTCGATCCCTTCCTGATTTGCACTAACTCTTAGCTCAATAACTCCTCTTTACTCCCTCACTCTCTCTTCTTAACTCTTTCTTCAACAACTAAAACAAATGAACTTAGGGTTATTAAACCCATATATCCTTCTTGTCTTGGTGTTAAGCACATACACCAGAGATAGGTGTATGTAACTCTAAACTAACTCTATACCCTACACTTATGTCACATTTACATCACATCAGTTGATCATTTCTTGAGTCTACTGTTTGACTCCTACTTGGTCAAACCTATGACCAATCAGGCACGAATCCCGAGGTCACTGTTTAACGCATAATTTTTCGAGATATTACATTTTCTCATATTAGAAAACTATTTAGTGTCACAATGTGATAGTTTTCGTTATTATGGCTCTACTATACAATCAAACGGAGTATGATGGAGACATCTTAAAGAGGAACAGTGTTGGGTGAGCAAACAGGAGACACACATAGCAATCAACAAGTCTCACTTCGATTGAAGGAATATTTTTATAAGGCGATGGTCATACCTATATTATTAATTGTTGCAGAGTATTGGGCTACGAAAAAGTGACAAGAAGATAAGAGTACATATATTTAAAATGAAGCTGGATGCATGGAGTAACAATGAATGATGGATCAAGGAATGAGTACATCAGAGGAATTAGAAGGAAGTAGTTAGTGAGCAACGCTATGAAAGACTGTACAGTGACAAAGAAGCTAGTGAGAAGCGTATGAAAGATTGTAAAATGAAAAAGATAAGGACTTAAGGAAAGTGAGTGGAGAGACAGGACTTGTGAATTCCACCCCAAATTAAATGCTAGAAAGCAACGACAATGTTGATGATAATGACACATTGTAGTGCACATATTATATACATATGTGTGTGTGTGTGTGTATATGAGGGCCAGGGCGCTACCTATGAGGGTAGCGGTTTGGCGCTCCCTGCGACATAATCGGGCGCCACGTGGCACCAAACTCGAAAATCGAATGCCACAGCAACTTGCCCAAAGGTCGCTCAGGTACCATCTTTAAAAAAAAATGTTTTTTTAACCATTGGATATTAAGTCAAAGTTGCAAACATTCATTGCACCATGTTTGGACTGTGAACAGTATATTGATCCATGATTTGAAGGGGGAAAAAGTTCACAAAGAAAAAATAAATTAAAACCCTAGGGGGTTGACTGAACCCTTAAGAGTATGTGGTGTAACTCGCAATCACATGCCACACGGCACGTGACCCAGCATTTGAAGCTACCTTCATGGGAACCATCCCTTTTCCCTATTGAATAATTAATTTGGCCTGAATCAAATGTTAGACATTTTAGCCATTGGCACTAGCAATACAACTAAGATGAACCATAGCTAATCACTCCCTTTACAACATTAATGAGAAAGAATAACTAATCAAATCAAAAATACACATTTAGAACACTATCTCACAACAACTAAAACTTAACATCAACAAAAGGAGATAGAAGAATTGAACATTCCATATTTCTACATACATACTTCGTTTTCGGTAATTTCTCATGACCAGCCAGAGAACCGCGGAGCTCTAATTCTAAGGCATTTATCTCCGAGACAAGAACATCCAAGTTCCAATTAGGCTCTGGATCCACAGAAACTCCATTAAAGTTTTTGGAACAATGGAGTTGCAATTCGACAACGCCCCTACAATGAAAATGGATGATTAAGTATAAATTTCCAACAATTATACCCTAGGTTTAAAAACAACCAATGAATGAAGTAAATGAAGCAAACACTTATCTTACATTTTCGATTACTTCGCAAATCGTGAGCAAAAAAATGCAGGTTTTTTTTTTAGATCAATGGATTCTTATTCGCTGTAAGTCTGAAAACTGCCAAATCCAAATAATAAAAAATAAATTTACTGATGAAAAAACCCTAGCATATGAGGGTTTCAAAAACTTCTGAAACGGAAGATTTAGAAACCCTCGAAAAGCATACAATAGTACAAAAATATAAAGGGAGTCGTTAGTTGCACACGGTTTCCATTTATTTATTCTTTATTTTTATGGAACACACGGTTTCTATGTACTTTAACCAAACTTTAAAAAAAATTGTCATTGCCTTGACTTTGTAATTCCACCATAAAAAAGAAATAAAGAAAGCGAGTCATTAATCCATGTCACTTTTTTTTTTTTAAACGGCCATTTAGGCCAGGACAGCCTCGAGAATCGAGGAAGAGGCACGCATACACATATGACAGTTGGGGAGCAGCGTGAGGGAGCACCAACTACAGTACTGAAGGTTAACTAAAAGAACCCAACCCACACCTTGTAAAGACAAGGGTGGGAAACAACGTGGAGGACAAGTATCAAACCCACGACTTCCTCCCTCGCAATAGAGGGAGGGTACCAACAGGGCTAATGTCTCTTTGGTTAATCCATGTCACTTGAAATCCTTTCAATCGTTATTTCCAGTTACAGTTGATTAAAAGAAGTGTGCAATTAAGAGGGCACAACCGTCATTATAAGAAAATAACAATTTAAACGTTCATCTTAAGGGAGCCATTATTTGCTCTCGAAAACTTGGCCCTTGCACTGAGTTTAAAACAAAGACTTGCAAGTTTGACAACCTCTACCATATGAAAACACCATCTAAATCGTTTGATTTGGAGTCCGTCGTTTAAAGATATTAAGTGTAAAAGATTAGCACGAAATATAATCTTCATCATATGATAAATATCGTATTTTTCTCCAATCTTATCCACTAAAGGTCTATAGATCATGAACTTTAAATCAAACGGCCCAAATTGTGTTTTCACATGCCACATGTCCCTAAAATACAAAGTCTTTCTTTAACTTTGGTGCAAGGGACAAATTTCCCTTGGTATATAACTAGGGCTGCAACAGAGCCTAACTAGATCAATAGCTCGGCTCGGCTCAACCCGAAAATGAGAGATTTTTCTCTCTTAAGCTCAGCTCGATTGAAGTAGAATTTTTTTAAATTAAAATATTTATGTTGAATAATTTAATTAATGGAATTATATAATCCATATGCATTAAAATATTTACAATCATAAAAAATAATACGAAATAAGAGTAAAGCATGATTCATAATGATAAAAAATTGAAAAAATATCAAACATTAAATTCGATCAAAGACTTTGGAAAGTTAGCTACTCATAATTTCAATTAAATTAAATGAAAGTATAGGCAACATAATTAAAAACTAAAGCTAAAACTAAAACTTAAAACTAAGACTTAATCATACTCAACTCTACTGTGTGTCTCTCTATATCTATTAGAAAAGATGAACATAATATATTAGGGTTTAGAAAACAGAATGGAGATAGGGAATAGAAAAGATAAAAAGATAACTTTGAAAATCACTCCCTTGGCTTCACACCAAACCCATCACGGGGAAGAAGACTCTCTCTCCATTTAAGCAAAAGCTCATTCAATATTCATAAAACCTAAATTAATTGTATTTACAAGCCTCCTTATATAGGCAACCAATTCGAAATAAAGAGTCCTAAGATAACTAAAAGACTAAGAAAAGGTAATTTTCGTAAGAAAAAAAATATATATGTTGTTTGAAGGGACGTCTGGCCTCAACCTGAGAATGCCCATGGGCGTCCGTCCCACAAAACAGTGAGACATGTTGTTCCCGGATGTCCGCGCTGAACCTACGGACGTCCGTCGCCTGTTGACATCTTTTACCTCCGTTTCTCTTCTGAAGTTGTAGCACTCGGGTTTCCTCTTCATTTCTTCCGACGCCGATAAAAGCGATGCGGTCCAAAACCGATGTCCACGAACTAGGCGTGCCCGTCATTTTGTCATATTAGAAAACTATTTAGTGTCACAATGTGATAGTTTTCATTATTATGGCTCTACTATACAATCAAACGGAGTATGATGGAAACATCTTAAACAGGAACAGTGTTGGCTGAGCAAACAGGAGACACACAATTCAATCAACAAGTCTCACTTCGATTGAAGGAATATTTTTATAAGGCGATGGTAATACCTATATTATTAATTGTTGCCGAGTATTGGGCTATGAAAAAGTGACAAGAAGATAAGAGTACATAAATTTAAAATGAAGCTGGATGCATGGAGTAACAATAAATGATGGATCAAGGAATGAGTACATAAGAGGAATTAGAAGGAAGTAGTTAGTGAGCAACGCTATTAAAGACTGTACAGTGACAAAGAAGCTAATGAGAAGCGTATGAAAGATTGTAAAATGACAAAGATAAGGACTTAGGGAAAGTGAGTGGAGAGACAGGACTTGTGAATTCCACCCCAAATTAAATGCTAGAAAGCAACGACAATGTTGATGATAATGACACATCGCAGTGCACATATGATATACATATGTGTGTGTGTGTGTATATGAGGGCCAAGGCGCTACCTATGAGGGAAGCGGTTTGGCACTCCCTGCGAATTAACCGGGCGCCACGTGGCACCAAACTCGAAAATCGAATGCCACGGCAACTTGCCCAAATGTCGCTCAGGTACCATCTTTAAAATAAATGCTTTTTTCACTATTGGATATTAGGTCAAAGTTGCAAACATTCATTACACCATGTTTGGGCTGTGAACAGCATATTGATCCATGATTTGAAGGGGGAAAAAGTTCACAAAGAAAAAAAAAATTAAAACCCTAGGGGTTTGACTGAACCCTTAAGAGTATATGGTGTAACTCGCAATCACATGCCACACGGCACGTGACCCAGCATTTGAAGCTACCTTTATGGGAACCATCCCTTTTCCCTATTGAATAATTAATTTGGCCTGAATCAAATGTCAAACATTTTAGCCATTGGCACTAGCAATACAACTAAGATGAACCATAGCTAATCACTCCCTTTAAAATGTTAATGAGAACGAATAACTAATCAAATCAAAAATACACATTTAGAACACTATCTCACAACCACTAAAAGTTAACATCAACAAAAGGAGATAGAAGAATTGAACATTCCATATTTCTACATACATACTTTGTTTTCGGTTATTTCCCATGACTAGTCAGAGAACCGCGGAGCTCTAATTCTAAGGCATTTATGTCCGAGACAAGAACATCCAAGCTCCAATTAGGCTCTGGATCCACAGAAACTCCATTAAAATTTTTGGAACAATGGAGTTGCAATTCGACAACGCCCCTACAATGAAGACGGATGATTAAGTATAAATTTTCAACAATTATACCTAGGTTTAAAAACAACCAATGAATGAAGTAAATGAAGCAAACACTTATCTTACATTTTCGATTACTTTGCAAATCGTGAACGAAAAAATGCAAGTTTTTTTTTCAGATCAATGGATTCTTATTCGCTGCAAGTCTGAAAACTTCCAAATCTAAATAATAAAAAATAAATTTACTAATGAAAAAACCCTAGCATATGAGGGTTTCAAAAACTTCTGAAACGGAAGATTTAGAAACCCTCAAAAAGCATACAATAGTACAAAAATGTAAAGGGAGCCGTTAGTTGCACACGATTTCCATTTATTTATTCTTTATTTTTATGGAACACACGGTTTCTATGTACTTTAACCAAATTTAAAAAAAATCGTCATTGCCTTGACTTTGTAATTCCACCATAAAAAAGAAATAAAGAAAGCGAGTCATTAATCCATGTCACTTTTTTTTTTTTTATACGGCCATTTAGGCTGGGACAGCCTCGAGAACCGAGGAGGAGACACGCATACACATATGACAGTTGGGGAGCAGCGTGAGGGAGCACCAACTACAGTACTGAAGGTTAACTAACAGAACCCAACCCACACCTTGTAAAGACAAGGGTGGGAAACAACGTGGATGACGAGTATCAAACCCACGACCTCCTCCCTCGCAATAGAGGGAGGGTACCAACTGGGCTAATGTCTCTTTGGTTAATCCATGTCACTTGAAACCCTTTCAATCGTTATTTCCCGTTGCAGTTGATTAAAAGAAGTGTGCAATTACGAGGGCACAATCGTCATTATAAGAAAATAAAAATTTAATCGTTCATCTTAAGGGAGCCATTATTTGCTCTCGAAAACTTGGCCCTTGCACCGAGTTTAAAACAAAGACTTGCACGTTTGACAACCTCTACCATATGAAAACACCATCTAAATCATTTGATTTGGAGTCCGTCGTTTAAAGATATTCAGTGTAAAAGATTAGCACGAAATATAATCTTCATCATATGATAAATATCGTATTTTTCTCCAATCTTATCCACTAAAGGTCTATAGATCATGAACTTTAAATCAGACGGCCCAAATTGCATTTTCACATGCCACATGTCCCTAAAATATAAAGTCTTTCTCTAACTTCGGTGCAAGGGACAAATTTCCCTTGGTATATAGCTAGGGCTGCAACAGAGCCTAGCTAGATCAATAGCTTGGCTCGGCTCAACCCGAAAATGAGAGATTTTTCTCTCTTAAGCTCAGCTTGAGAGCCAAAGCAAAGTTCTTTATTTAAAGCTCGATTGAAGTAGAATTTTTTAAAATTAAAATATTTATTTTGAATAATTTAATTAATGGTACTATATAATCTGTATGCATTAAAATATTTACAATCATAAAAAATAATATGAAATAGGAGTAAAGCATGAATCATAATGATAAAAAATTGAAAAAATATCAAACATTAAATTCGACCACAGACTTTGGAAAGTTAGCTACTCATAATTTCAATTAAATTAAATGAAAGTATAGGCAACATAATTAAAAACTAAAACTAAAACTAAAACTTAAAGCTAAGACTTAATCATCCTCAACTCTACTGTGTGTCTCTCTATATCTATTAGAAAAGATGAACATAATATATTAGGGTTTAGAAAACAGAATGGAGATAGGGAATAGAAAAGATAAAAAGATAACTTTGAAAATCACTCCCTTGGCTTCAAACGAAACCCATCACTGGGAAGAAGACTCTCTCTCAATTTAAGCAAAAGCTTATTCAATATTCATAAAACCTAAATTAATTGTATTTACAAGCCTCCTTATATAGGCAACCAATTCGAAATAAAGAGTCCTAAGATAACTAAAAGACTAAGAAAAGGTAATTTTCGTAAAAAAAATAAAATTTTCGTTGTTTGACAGAACTCTCTATGGACGCTCGTACTAAGGCCACGGACGTCTATCTCCTACAGACACAAAATGCCATGGACGTCCGTCCCACAAAACAGTGAGACATATTGTTCTCGGATGTCCATGCTGAACCTACGGACGTTCGTCGCCTGTTGACATCTTTTACTTCCGTTTCTCTTCTGAAGTTGCAGCACTCAGGTTTCCTCTTCTTTTCTTCCGACGCCGATAAAAGCGATGCGGTCCAAAACCGATATCCACGAACTCGGCATCCCCGTCATTTTGTCATATTAGAAAACTATTTAGTGTCACAATGTGATAGTTTTCGTTATTATGGCTCTACTATACAATCAAACGGAGTATGATGGAGACATCTTAAACAGGAATAGTGTTGGGTGAGCAAACAGGAGACACACAATGCAATCAACAAGTCTCACTTCGATTGAAGGAATATTTTTATAAGGCGATGGTGATACCTATATTATCTAGATCCAAACCCAAAAATGTAATACTCAGCAGGTTTTATGGGATGTGACAAGTGACAACTGAAAGCGCCTCTGCAGCTCAGATCCAAACCCAAGTCACTGCAACTTAGCTGCTCTTGACTGAAAGTGTCTCTGACACATTTATGGTTGAAAGCGCCTATTGACTGAAAGCGTCTAACCCATTTATTGCACTTACTGAAAGTGCCTAAGGAACCAATTGCAGCTCTGTGATACGGCGATACCTTCTACGTATTGGTTTGGCCGAAAACCGATACGTATTGCCGATAGTATCGGTATCGGTCGATTTTTGATACCGTTGTTACAAAGATGAAATACGGATCGAAAATAATACGACAAGGAAAAATTTTGGGAAAAAGGGTAAAATTTGGGTAGTTCGAGAAAATAAGGAGAAAAAGATGGAATAGGGGAAAAAGTATGACAAGGAAAAAAAGGGTAAAAAATGAAAAGTACAGAAGAAAATAAAAAAATATAAATATATATTATTTATTTAAACCCTTTTTTAGTTTAGAACGGGTTTTATATGGAAAAAAAAATGCCTAAAATACATTTTAAACGAAAAATACATATGTTATATGTTTTGGTGTTTAAAACACCTTTTCATACGAAGACGAGTTTTATATGCAATTTTTTTCAATAAAATGGAGTCTTTGTTACTATGAGTACAAATAGTTCTCCAATTATCTCCATCTCCCAAAGACATGCGTTCAGTGCTTTGGTGCTCAAGGGTCAAAAAATTGGATTTCTTTTCGTTTTCGGTGGGAACCAAAACTAAACTTTTGGACCGAAATTTTCCCCCTTGTACAAAAAATACCGAAATTTTCAGTTATCCACCGAAACCGAAACATTTTCGTTGGTGCTTATACATTGTTGTGCAACTCCCAAGATTTAACGAGTTTAGTAGGAGATTAACCCAACCACTGTTAATTGTACCTAACACCAACTTTGGGACAAATGATAAAGTCTAGGAAGATGCACAAATATATATGAGCTCGCAAAGTAGTGAAAGTATGTTCTTGGCCTTTCATTGATTTGGTGGTCAAAATGTATATGGGTGCCGTTGTATGAAGAACTCATGTATTTCCATCATAAAAAATATTAATGGCATTAAATCAAATGATGGAAATCGCTTTTTTATCCCAATATTCAACACAAAAGATCTTGAACTCATAGCTCTAGATTCCACATGGCACACATTCCCAAAAGTGATTCTTGAGAGATCACGGTGACTTTTGGGGATATGTCTCACATGGAATCAACATGTAGCCGTCTGATAGGTGAGCCATGATCGCAAGATGTATTTTGTGGAAGATTGGGACGAAAAACAATCTCCATCGTTTGATTCAAGGCTGTCAACTTTTTTTATAGTGGAAATATGTGCGTTCTTTGCAAGAAAAAATGGGTGCAAATAACGGTACCCAATGTATATACATTTCTCCAAGATAGTTGAGAGAGATTGACCAGTGTAACATCTTCGAGTCCCTCGAGAGCACCTAATACCAACTCATAATGATATACTTTTATTAAAGAAAATGAAGATTGGGTACCTACATAACACCATAATGGTGTTTAAATGATCTTATCCAATGATATTATGCTTTTGATCTTGGGTAATGGGTGGCGTTATTCATGATTTTCTTTAGCACACTTATTTTGTAAAGAGCATCCGAGTAAGTATTCTCTCTCTCTCTCTCTCTCTCTCTCTCTCTCTCTCTCTCTCTCTCTCTCTTCATACACACATCCTCATCGATTTCATCCATCTACAACACCAGTTGCAGATGTGTTCACATCAATCTGCTACATTGTTGAACACCTCGCTCGATACTAGCAAATGATTAATTCAGGTGCATGCCTTTTGTTAAATTATTTTTACATCGGAAGATCAATGAACGAGAATGATAGCGCAGTCGATTTCAAAGAATTTTTTGAATTTATTACAATAATTATTTGAGGGGTATCTACTTTGTGAGTGATTTCTAGGGAATTATAAAACAAACAATTTCATAGTGGTTTATAGGTAGGGGTTCTTCTTTAAGAATGTCCCGGTGGCCAAAAACAGCCTCCATTGCCTGAATGGTGTCAACTCTAAAAATGTGGCGATAATAATCCACCGCCGCAATTAATCACCCAACCTCCACATTCTCAAAATAGCCTCTGGCGCACTATGATTGGAGGCCATTTTGGCAATGTGTTCGAGTTACCAAAAGAGTACACGAGCCGTGTTTTGCTCAATTATACCTTACAAAGGAAAGTCAACTCCCCGCTACAACTTAAATGTAACATCAAACAGATAAATGTATGGCTTCTAAGGTTATTGGGTGCATTTAGATTGGTGATGTACAAGAGAACAGCTTTGACCTCCAACCATCGAATGCGTGGGATGAGGAAGAGAAACGCCGTAAGGTTGAAAATATGGTATGAGAAGGGATGAATTCGAAATCCAAAAAAATAATTTTGCATGATGTAAATGGCTTTCTATATAAGACTATCTTTTATCTAAACAAAAATAAAAATAACTTAATCTTTAGATTTGCATGTGATTTTTGTGTGTGTTCTTCACACGAAATACGGGTGCAAATAATGTCACCCTTTGATCTTACACACTAAGGATGGTTTGTGATTATGCTTGTAGTGCATATGACCTCTTGGGTTGTCTAATTGACAAGGTGCCATGGAGGACTGATACGAATTGGCCGTTACGGATTGGCCAATGCCGATAAGTATTGCTCATTTAAAAAACAAAAAAAAAAATGATTCGCATTCAATGCGGTGAAGTGTGACCCAAACTCGTTTACACATGTAAACTTGGAAGCTGGAAAATGTCTTTGTCACCATTTAATGACAACTGTAATTGTCACATCACTGAAAAGGAACCTTTTGGGTATCTCTAAACACACCAACACGTTTATTAAAAACACCAACATCTCAAATCTCTTAAAACTTGTAGATTGCTCCGGATCAAATGATGGAGATCATTTTTCTCCCCGATCTTCTACACAAAGGATCTTGAGAGCACTTCACACCTATATGACAGCCAATGTTTGATTCTACATGTCACAAATCGCCAAAGTATGGCCCTAAAATCATGTTTGAGTATGACGTTTGCCATATAGTTCAAGATCCATTTTTTTGGGATCTATGACATGAGAAATCAAATAAGGACCATATGATAAGGGATACATGATCTAAAGATCCATTTTATGGGAGATCAGGGTGAAACATTATCTCATCTTCAGATCCAAAGAAATCAACTGATTTTACTGTGTACAGGATGTTGGCGCTTTTATAAAGGCATTGGTGCATTTAGAGGTACCCCTGTTTCTCTTAGGATAAGACTTAAGAGTTAAGGAGATTGGTTATTTGTTATTGAAGCGTATAGAGGCTTGAGAAAAAAATATATGACTATTTTGATATAGATGTCTCTCACCGCCCGATTACACGTATCAATCACAAATCAATCAATATCTTATATGTATCGGGATTGATACGTATCATTTGGCCAGAAAATCGATATATCACTATAACAAATAAGATTATTAGCGGCAGTCAAAAACTCTCGCTATTAACAAAAAATTGCCGTTAATTTCCTTGCCGCTAATAGTCTTAATAGTATTTTTGTTAATAGCAACAATTTTTTATTACAAAAAACTACCACTAATAGTCTTCTATTTTGTAATACGTATTGATGATACGTATCGGTATCGGCCAATATTTGATTCCTTGCTAATTCATGTTAAAGCTTGCACACAATTCTAGAGAGAATGAGCCATTTTCTTTTGACAAAAGACATGACCGGAGATATAAGTTAAGAGAGTTATACATAAAAAAGTTATAGGAATTTAAAGTCATGTTTAGAAGCTAAAACTCACACTTAAGATAAACGGATAGACTACGATTCTTCCAACAAAATCTCACTCAATGCTATCTAAAGTTCTATTTGAAATA
Organism: Chloranthus sessilifolius; assembly: GCA_021018995.1. NCBI lineage: Eukaryota > Viridiplantae > Streptophyta > Magnoliopsida > Chloranthales > Chloranthaceae > Chloranthus > Chloranthus sessilifolius. The sequence goes on from CM037584.1 coordinate 159,175,304, forward strand.
ACTTTTGATTACGATTTTCCACTAAAAGCAAGTTATCAAATATCGGCCGATACCGATTCATATTGATTTTTCGGCAAATTGACACTAATCGGCTCAGATATGCATTGGTATTCAACTCGGCATCGATATCGGCCGATACAGGCCCGTATCGACCGAGATATATATATATATATCTTAGAAAGAATTAAAAAATAGGTTATTATGTATGGTTGATTCGTATCGGTCCTTAAAGGACCGCTACTAGATGCTTGGCCTTTGTATATGGTCATCAACGACTCATTGGCTTCACTCACCGTTCGCTAATCTTTCCAAAGCATCGACCTCAATGAATCCCTCGCCGGCATCCGAGTCAATAACCCCTCTATGGTTGATCTCCCCCTCATTCAAGCCTTTCAAGTAAGGCCATGAGCACTTTTGTACAATAGGAGAAAAAGGGTAGATAGCGCGATAATATAAAATGACAAAAATACCTCTGATGAATCTGGTACCCCTCATCTCTAGATTCACAGAGATTATTAAGGTCAGGTTCCCAGAAACCTGGTTTGATATAGAGATTGACTCTCCTCACGAGCATCATAAGATTATCAATGTTATGAAGTGTCTTTTATCCAGTCAGCCGGCTTCCAAGGATCAGCCTTTGATAGCATGGCTAAGAGGTGCTTCATAACCTTATGACCATCAATATGAGTGATAGCCCATTCATTTATTTTATTTTTTATTTTTTATTTTTTATGAGTAAGGTCAGGCCTCAAGTAAAATATTACCCGTGTCATTTCCTATTGAGGCACGTTGAAAATGTAACACTGAAATGTGTGAGATGATAATTGAATGTCGTTATTAACAAAAAAAACACCTGTTTTAATAGCGACATGATTAGTAGTAATAATTTTTTTGTTAATAGCGACAGTTTTTGGTCCCGCTAAAAGTCTTATTTTTCGTAGTGTAAGTAAGCGGCCGGAACTCTATATATTGGTTCAAGATTATTTTTTGGGATACATGTAATATGGTTTCCGTATCATCTTATACCCCATTGAATTACCATTTTGACTAAAATCAATTGGCTATGAAAGATGCACAACTCAATATTTTATGGTGTTGGGAGAGCGTTTCCAGTGTGATCTTCCTTGGGTCCAAGGTATCCGCCGATATTTGATATCATGCTTGGGCCTATAGGGTTGTATAGGGTTGTATAGGGATCCAACATATTATACATCACGAAACTCCAAAATTTGATAAGAGAATTTCTTAATGGCTATAGAGCAATTTAAAACACCAAAATTAGAGAATTTCTTTTATTGATATTTTATACAAAGTCATAATCAAATTATTTATTGATATAGGATGTGGTTTCAAGCCTTGGCGACAACGAAATTATGGTCATATTAGATAACCATATTAGCAAGCCAGGGTGGTGTTGCAGTAACTTCGACGGCAATGGCTTCTTCGGCAACAAGTACTTCGACCCCGACGCGTGGATCAAGGGTCTAACCCAGATGGCTAGCATGTTCAGTGGCTCCAGCCATGCCATAGGCATGAGTCTTAGAAATGAGCTCCGGGGGCCCAAGCAGAACTTGACTACTTGGTACAGGTATGGATTCTATACAACTGTACTCCATGTAAATCAAACTTGAAGACCAAGTTTAACTAATCAATCATTTGAAATAATAGTTGATGGTATATGATTTATTGCTACAACAAGTGAGTGATAGCTAATAATTAGTATTAGGTCTGATATGGTCTTGATACTCGGGTCACTTTTTGGGATGTATAGTATAGATCTATCATGATTCCATGTGATTTGAAGTCCATGATCTCAAGGTCTATGGTACAAAATATTGAGTCAAAAGATCTCAAAGGCCATCCAAATCAATGGTATGTTGATCAACATGATAGCCACTAATTTTAAATGACGTTTTGACTCCTTTGATTCAAAAGAAGGTGACCATTTTTTGTTCCAATCTTTTGATGAAGGTGCACTTATATAACAATACACATAATGATTTCATGTGGCACCAACCCGAAAAAGTAATCTAAGTACCGAGTCACCTGACTCTGAAGCCCCTTAATTAATGTTAATTTATTCCAGGCCCACTAGATTAGAGGGTGTCCAACTCAAGACAAATATATTCAAGTTCACCTAGCCTGGAATCTAATATCTAAACCTATGTTACTCAATTTGCTCATTGGCAATGAACCACTTGGCAATTCAGTTTGTTCTAATTGTGTTAATGCTAAATATTTTATTTTAAAATAAAACAAATAGTAAATATAGGGGATATGAAGTTAAGATTTTATTATTATTAAGTTTTATAGCTAACCAAGTAGTCATAACTTATAACTGGTTGAGCAATGGCTCAACTGATATCCTCTTCCCTTTGAAAGCAACAGGTCATGAGTTCTAATCATCACGCCTGCTTTCGCCCTTTGTGCGGGTCTCCTTCTAATGTGCAGCGTCAAAAATGGATTCTCTATACGTGCAAATTTATATTATGTAATTAATATATACAAAACTCATCTTACTCCTAGAGAATAGGGTTTGCTTCGTAGCGGCGAATTGCGGAAAACAAATCCAAATTCAAACCAATCGAACCGGCAAACTAAGTAACTCTGATCCAAACCAACTAATATTTTCTTTTACCAGGTACATGCTGAAAGGGGCTGAGGCGGTGCACTCGACGAACCCAAACGTTCTTGTTATACTCTTAGGATTAAATTACGACAATGATTTGAATTTCCTTTCAAAGAAACAAGTGGACTTAACATTTACCGGGAAGTTGGTTTTCGAATTCCATTGGTACGCATTTTCGGACGAGCAGGCCTGGGTGAATGGCAACCTGAACCAAGTTTGTGGTGCCATCGTCAATAATTTTATGAGAAGAGTAGGTTTTCTTCTCGACCAAGGGTGGCCGTTGTTTCTCAGTGAGTTCGGCATCGATCAGAGAGGCGTCAGCGAGAATGATAACCGCTACTTAAATTGCTTGTCAGGTGTTTTAGCTGAATTGGACCTTGATTGGGCCCTGTGGGCCTTGCAAGGGAGTTACTATCTGAGAGAAGGGACAATTGGGCTAGATGAGACTAATGGGGTCCTAAATTGGAGTTGGTGTGGAACCCGAAATTCGAGCTTCTTGGAGAGGATTTCAGTTCTTCAATCTCCTTTCCAAGGTGTGTCCTTATTCTTATGCCAATTGTGATATGGTCCTTTTGGTTGTACTACTAGCTACATTTGGACACCCAGTCTATATATATATATATATATATATATATATATATATATATGAAAATTTAGGTTTTATTTGAATACCCAGTCTATATATATATATATATATATATATATATATATATATATATATATATATATATATATATATATATATATATAGATATATGGAAATTTAGGCTTTATTTGGACACAAAAAAAGAAAAGGAAAAAAAAAAAACCCATAAATCTAAAAGTGTGGAAAAGTATTTAAGGCACCTCTGTTCATGCCTACAATATCACTGAAAGGGCCTAAGTGGGAAAACCAATGAAATCCATTGACGGCTTGAAATCAGATGATGGAGATCATTTTTCATCTCAATCATCTACACAACCGACCGCAAGACCATTTTATGGTCAGTTTTTTATTCCATATGGTAGAGATCTATAAAAAAAATGGCCCTAAAATTAGGCTTGAGAGTGAAGTGTGACATGTGATTTTAGGGCCGACTTTTGAGGATATGTGTCATGTGAAATCAGAAACAAATCATTTTATAATACCCTCATGGTCTCAAGATCCATTATGCGAATTTTTCGGAACAAACGATCTCAATCGTCTCATTGGAAGAAGTCAATAGATTTTAGACATGCAATTTCAGTAATCCTATAGGCGAGAACAAAGATATCCAATATTTAATTTAACTTAGGGAGTCTATTAATATTTGGACGCATAATGTTGGCTCTTGCTTATAATTTTTTTTTAAAAACTTGCAATTTTAGGCATAGTTCTCAAAAAATATCGGAGTCTTTCTTTTAAATTATGTGTGTGGGCCAACTTTGTGCGTGGAAGCGATGGTCTCCAAAATACCCGCAATAGTGAATCTCAATATCTTCAATCGTGTTTGACGAACAGGTCCTGGCCTTTCCCAAGTTAACATATGTAAACTAATTTTCCATCCATACACCGGTCTCTGCGTCCTGCGGCAACTTTGGCTTGACCAATTGAAGCTCGGCCCCTGCACAAATTCTGAAGGTTGGGGGTACAACATACAAAATATTTTGACCATTAAGGGCACATACTTCTGTTTGCAAGCAGATGACTTCGGCAAGCCGGCGAAGCTCGGACTCTTATGCACCGATTCGAGATCAAAGTGGGGCATGGTATCTAACTCCAAGATGCATCTGTCGTCGAAGCTATCGAATGGTAGTGCAGCGTGCTTGGACGTCGACGCCAATAACACCATCATCACCAATCCATGCACATGTCTAAGCAAAGACAAATCTTGTGACCCTAGTAGTCAATGGTTCAAACTTGTTAATAGCACGAGAGCTCGAACGACTAGTTCTCTTTTAAGTTTGCCTGGAAGTATTGGTACTGAAAACCAAGGAAGGGGCAGTCTATGAAATGTATAAAATTAACACCATTTGATCATGGATCAATAGAAAAAATGTTACTAACTTTTGAAATAAGAGATATTAATAAAGATAGTTCTTTTTTTCTTCTCTAAAAATCAGAAGGTTACATGAAATAAGGCCGGGCATGGTCTGAGGTATGAATTGGGCCAGGCTTGAGCCGCTGGGCTACTTAAATTCAAAACCTTCCTGAATTGGTAATGAGGCGGGCTAGGTTTGGACCCAAGCATTTTCCATTATATAATCAGCTTGGACAAGATTTTGATAGGCCCGTCATTTTCGACCCCAAAAACGAGGCGTAACCTGGTCTGGCTATAAAATCAGATCGGATGTAGCCCCACTACATCCGTGGCTCGGGTTTATAATTTAAGCCCAAACCCGACATTAACGAGCGGGGGCAGGCTTGAGCTGAAGTCCGGGCATCAGTGTTCTCGTGGAATGCATTTAATTTTTTTAAAGTCCACAATTTTTTAACTGTTAATTGACTGCTTAACTCACCGAATGGTAGAGTATAACGGTAAGGTGGGTACATGGCAAATTAAATATAGGACAGTGTAATACTGTGTGGACAACTTTTGATAGACAATTTTGCAGGTAGCTTATGTGGCAAGTGATTGGCTGCACACATAGCGGGGATCAAGCACTGCAGCCAATCACGTGTTGCCACATAAACTATCTATAAAATTATCCATCATTTATAATTTTCCTCACACACACACACACACATATATATATATATGGGAGCCAGTTCCGTCCTCCAAAGTCTACGTGGAGGTACACATTAGACACAAAACACTCTTTAGTTGCTATGTAGAGCATAGGTGGATGGTTTAGATTAATTTTGAAAAAAAAAAATTTGAAAAAAAAATTTTAAAGGCACAAGTCAATGTTTGACTAGTTTCAATGGTCTACATTTCATGGCTCAAAAAACACATGGTGAAGATGAGTTTTCAAAATTATTTTTTTACAAAAATGATCTAATCAATGCACCTAAGGTTCATGCGACATTGAAATAATATTTTGGATGCCACGTGGACCTCTAGGGAGAACCTTGGAGAACGGTAACCGTCCTCCTATATATATATATATATATATATATATATATATTCCCGTAAGTCAACTTGTCAAGATTGTCCAATCAATGGGCGGTGTTTGGGGATGGCCAAAACCAAAAGATCCACCAATCAAACTGCTTTCTAATCGTCCAAATCTTTAATGGGCTTTGAAGAGATGGTTTGCATCTTTTAAGCATAGCCTATTAGCTATTAGGTAACTAATCACCGTGCATCAAAGATAAAGCTAACAATTGATCAGATGGTTTGTATCTTTTGCTTATTAGGCTATAGACAATGTTATATGGAAGACATATTTAATGGAAATAAAGTGCAAGCAGATGATGTGGCACAACGCAATTAGCTACAAGTGCAGTGAGATTCAATTAATGTAGGTCAGTGCAACCAATCACAACGCGTCAAGTTAGCTGTATGCACTTTGTGCACAACAAATCTGTCCTAAGTATATAATTTTACTCTAGGACTAAAGCTCATCCTAGCTGTAAATCTCGAGAAGTGAGAAGACAGGGCCAGCTCTAGTCTACTCACCTAGCTCAATGAAGTCACTACAAGAGGTCAAAAGTCTAAACCCATCGTTAGAGTTCAATCTCTTCTAAATGGAACTTTCGAGCATGAATCAAAATATCGTCTGATACCGATACGCATCGGACGTGAACGATACGGTACATTAAATGCACCGTATCTTTAAAATATATGTATGTATTGAACGATACATTCAATGTATTGTTCGATATGGACCGGTACTGATACGTTGATCGATTTAGAATGTAACCCTTGCAAGTGCACAAGATCTATTGTAGTATGGCAAGAACAGGGGTGTCGAACCCACAGGGAAACGTGAATTTTTAATTAATTCTTTTAGAGATTTTAAAAACGTCCCTAAGGAAGTACCAAAGGGCAGATTCAATTTTACCAAAAACTTAACACACTTTTCCTAAATGCAGAAAAATAAATTAATCTAAACAATTAATTACTGATAAATCTACGAACAATATTAAAATGAGATCAAGGAATATGCTACCCCAGATTCGTACCCCTTTTCTATCATTAAAACCCACAGTTTCATTAAATCATCATTCACACCATCATTCATCTAGAAAAATGACTTGAAATAAAATATGATCATCAATCCGGCATACCCTATCTAAAAACAATGACTCAACCTAACATTGCGGTATGAGTCATATAAAAAGCATAGCGTATCTCATGATATTTAGATCACGACAATCAGCACATAATCGCTCTACTTTAGATCAAACTGCAGTCCAGATCTAGCGATTACTACTGCTGATAATGATGCAATCAACGCGGTCATATAAAAGCATTCAAAATATTTTCAATCACACAAACTTTGAGCAAAACGATTCCATGATAACAATAATAGATCAGCGGTATTAATCATAAACATGGGTACTTATCCGGGGATCGATCTTCCCGATCCATCGATTTAAGCTCATCTTTGGTGTTTGATCTCCTTTTCTTTCAAAGTCATTCCTCTTTTATTTCTTCCAAAAGATATTTGCAATTGTTTTTCCTAAATACAATCTATGAATTTCTAGAAAAATAATGCAGTACAATCCACCTACTAATAAACCCTAGAAGAAGGAGAGAAGAAGACTTGAAAAGATGAAGAAAATATTCCCCCAAAGTGAAGAGCCCTAAAAACTAAAAATAAAGAATGAATAATATTCTAATTGCAAAAATCCTCCTAAGAAACTCGTGGCTTCCCTTTTTATAATAGCCTAACCCTAATACCTCTCTCGATTGACATCTAAGAGTAATTTTCGTGAATTCCCGCCTAGCTTTGCATCAGATACTGCCTCGGTATTTTGCTCATAATTTTCTGTATCGAACTCGGATTGAGGTGATTCTTGAGGCGTTGGAAAGCTGACGACGGACTCTACAACTTTTATGTTTTAGCCATTTCCTGAATCTGACGTCTTGAAGGTCCAAATTGAGCTGTAAGTCGTACTAAGTTCTCAATGACCCAAAATAGCAGTGTTTTGACATTATTTTCAGGATTCTTGCATTTTAGAAACCGATTTGTATTTACGAAACACTTCAAATCTAGCAAATCTCATCAGATAGCCTTCGTGGACTAAATATAGGTATTTAGGGTGAAATATCATCATATTTCACTACTCATCACACAAACCTACACTTTGCTAGTCCACAAAGAGAATGATAGAAATATAAAGCAAATCAAACTAACATCCTAAAATTTAAATGCCACTTTCGTAGAACACGATTGCACTTAGCATGTGCAATAAGCCTTTAAACCCTAGGTGATCCCTAGTGGAGGAGTTGTGTCTCTGAGGGTTTGCGTGAAGTTACCCACAAACTTCCAAAATTTCAAACCATCGGTAAATTTAGTTTTCAAAACATGATTTTTTTATAACATATGTACTATTCAAAAAACAAAATCATTAATTGCTTCAGATGTGAATCATCAATCTTAAATATTAAAGTCATGTCAATCATGCTAGTATCCATTCAAATTAATTTAATGCTCAAATTGTTAGATAACTCATTCATTCATGCCTAAATGAAGTGTGTGCATACCAAAACCAAGATTCATCCATCTCGAACTAGTCCAAGCGGAAAACCATCGGATCGTTGTCTCGACTCAATCCTCACTTTAGGTATACTCTCAAAATAAAATCACTCATGATGGGTAAGTTTTAGCACACATGTGAGAGATCAATACAAAGCAAATAAAAAGGTCTCACATGATAAATGAAACACGATGCCAATCAATGAACAAAAATAAATCTCATAAAACGATACTTGTATATCCTAAGCATGTCATATCAAGTGTCATAAGTATTATATATTGACTTCCACAAGAGATTACTAATGCAAGATCGGATCATGAAGGTCTTTTGTAGGGTTGTAATGGGGCTCGTAAGGTAAGAAAGAAAGGAATTGTGATTCAAAATTTAGAAATTGGAAAAGGAACTAACTTCGATTTTTTTTTATTTCTTTTCTTTTTTTTTCTTTTCTAATTTCTCACCATTTTTTTTTTCTTTCAATATTTTTCTTTTCTCATTCTTTCTTCTCTTTGAATTTCCTTTTCTTGAAGCACCTCATTTTTCATTCCTTTTTTTTTTTTTTTTTTTTTCTTTTCTCTCCTTTTTTCTTTTTATATTTGCCATACACTCTCAAGAAACACCATAACTCATTATCTCCACTTACTCTCTTTTCGCTTCATTTTCATCCCTCGCTCCTAATTTCTCGTAAATAAGAAGGGTAAAGCTAAATTTTCAAATTGTGAAGGTTAAAGGTTAACGTGGCTTATCAAAGATGTATAAGGTAAAATTTTCTATAGGCTCAAAGGGTAGAAGGATAAATTTATATGAGGTGGGGCATTTTAAGCACAAACGAGCCAAAGATGGCCTTCAATCATTTCCTTAAAAGATGGTAACCTTGCCTATTTGTCTTGAGTAGATATCTCTGATGACGTTCTAACACAATAATATGAATTTGATATCATGCAAAGTCACAAGCCAAAATAAAATGTATGAGATTATGCAAAATAATTGTATTCAAAGAAAACTCAAGTTTATATATTCACTCATCAATGACGGAAATTAGCTCTAAAGCTTACTGGGTTTAGTCTCCACTAAGAACCTAAGATTCAACGCTTCAAAATAGTTCATCGATTTCTAAGTCTTAGCTTGGTATAAGTGCAAAAATTCTAAGCATGAATTTGAGTCATCCACAAATTATCACATTAAGCTTCATCATCCTAGATACAAGTATTCAAAATATGACATCAATATTCTCAAAATTAAATTCACATGCATCATCAACTAAAGTTTGAAAACTAAAAGTAAATCATGTATGATGGTTCCAAATAAATTTTTTTTTTTTTTTTTTTTCAAAGAAAATCAAAAATAAGTGATGAAAGATAGATAATCATACATACCCCAAACCTAAAATGACAATGTCCTCATTGTTTGAAATAAGTAGGTACCCCAAACACATTGAAAAGTACCTCAACACAAAGATCAGTGCAGAGAATATGGGCATCAAATTAGAACATGACCAAAAATAGATTGAAGGTAATGTGGCTACACTAATTTGGAAATTAAAATAACCTAAACTAAACTAAAACTAATATTCTAGAACTAAACATACGAAAAGAGAAACCTAAATCCTAAATCCTAAACTAAACCGTGTCCAACTCCTAAATAAAACACCTTGGGGTTGCCTCCCGAGAGCCGAGTTTAAGTGTCGGCTCGACCTCTTCATTGATCAAGAATCTGGATCACTAAGGTGCATCGCCTCAATCTTAAATGGGTCATCGGCTCAAACATTGGTTTGAGTCTTTGCCCATTCACTTTGAAAACTTCGATTGTCCCGAAGGCTTTGAATTTCAATTGCCGTGCTCACTAATGGAAACAACTCAAACGGGCCTTCCATCTAGATTTCAATTTCGGGATGAAGCTTAAGTCGGAATTGAATAACCAAACTTTTGGCCAACATGAAACTCCTTAGAAATTAATTGATCGTGCAACTTTTGTACCTTTCCTTGTACATCTTTGAATTTTCATACGCATCGAAGCGTAACTCTTCTAATTCACTCAAGCGTAACCTTCGATTCGACCCCGCTTGCATATCGAAATTAAATCGCGTTTGATCGCCTGAATGCCTTATGCTCCAATTCGACGGAAGATGACATGCCTTCCGTAGACAATTTCAAGGGAGACATTCCGTCGGTGTCTTGAATGCGATCGATAGGCCCACAAAGCATCGGATAGCGGTTTGACCAATCTCTTCTATCCTATTGCATGCATCTTTTCTAGAATTCGCTTGATTTCCGGTTAGACACTTCCACGACCACTAGTACGTGGATGGTACGGCGATAGCGACTTTGTGAGTGACGTGCATTTACTTCTTCATTAAAGTGGCAAAATGGCTATTGCAAAATGCGAACCGCCATCAACGATGATTGCTCTTGGGATCCGAATCGGTTAAACACATGTTCTCTCGAAATTTGACCACAACCTTGTGATCATTTGATCGGGTTGCCACGCTTCAATCCATTTGGAGACATAGTCATGACCACGAATATATGAATACCCAAAGGATGGTGGAAAAGGACCCATAAAGTCAATCCCCAAACATGAAAATTTCAACAATCGTAATTGGATTAAGGCATCATATTTCGTCAGGAAATATTGCCAAGTGTTGACACCGTTGGCATTCCTTGCGATATTGGCGTCACACGAAGATTGAGGCGATAGAATCCGCTTTGAAGGATTTTCATGCGGTCTTCGTCTCTCAAAATGGCCTCCACGAGCCCCAAAGATGGCAAAAATTTAGGACGCTTAGTTGCTCGTCTTCGCACGCATCTCCTAATGATCACGATCCGGCGAATTTAAACAAATATGGTTCATCGAAATAGTATTTTATTTGGGAGAAAAGAGATTCTTATCATTCTTACCCCACTTTCGGTGGGAATTACGCGATGACGGATAATTCACGATGTTAGCAAACCACGGAACTTTTGCACCGGCTACATCAATTGCCATCAAATGTTCATCCGAAATGTGTCACGGATGGTCTCGTATAGATGATTCTTGATGAATTCTGAGATGATCACCACAACGTTCTCAACCCCTTTTTATCTTTAATCTCAAAGTTGAATTCACGAGAAGCGGGATCCAACGGATCAGCCTTGGTTTCGCATCCTTCTTTGCTAAAAGATATTTCAAAGCGAGTGGTGCGAAAAGATCACTATTTTTTATCAAGCAAATAGGAACGGAATTTGTCCGAGCATACACCACTAATAATTCCTTCTCGGTGGTGGTGTAATTGATTGGGCATCAATTAATGTCTTGCTAGCATAATAAATTACGTGAGGTAATTTATTCACCCTTGCCCTAAGGCGACTCGATCGCATAATCGGATGCATCACACATGAGTTGAATGGTAAAGAATAATCCGGTTGGATTATTGGTGCATTTGATAAGAGTTCACGCAATTTTAGGAATGCCTTTATGCAATCCTCATCAAAATCAAAAGGAACATCTTTGCCAAGCAAAGTGCACAATGGTTTAGCCACCTTGCTAAAATCCTTAATGAATCTTCTATAAAATCCAGCATGCCCCAAAAATGATCGAATTTGTCGAACACTTTTAGGTGGTGGTAAATTTGCACTTACGTCGACCTTGCACTTATCCCCTTCAAGTCCTTTCGCTGAAACAATATGCCCCAACACAATTCCTTGTTGAACCATAAAATGGCTCTTTTCCCAGCTGAGAACAAGTTTGGAATCTACACAACGTTGCAACACCTGTGAAAGATGATTCAAACAAGAATCAAATGTTTTTCCAAAAACCGAGAAGTCGCCCATGAAGACTTCGATGAATTTGTCGATCATGTCCGAGAATATGGCCAACATACATCGTTGAAACGTGGCCGGAGCATTACATAAGCCGAATGGCATCCTTCGATATGCAAACGTACCATATGGACACGTGAATGTTGTCTTCTCTTGATCACCGAAAACGGGCGCACTTGATTGTATCCCGAATAACCACCAAGAAAGCAATAAAACTCTTGCCCAGCTAACTTCTCAAGAATTTGATCAATGAACAGAAGGGGAAAATGATCTTTTCTGGTGGCTGTGTTCAATTTTCGATAATCAATGCACACGCCATCCGAGTTTCACGAGTGGGCACCAATTCTCCTCCGTAGTTTCTTTCACTTTGTAATTCCAGGACTTTTTCTAACGATTTGTACTTGGACTAACCCATTCACTATCGGAGATCGGATAGATGATTCCGATCGAGGAGTTTAATGATTTCCTTTAAACGACTTCTTGCATGTTCGGATTAAGTCGCCTCGTGGTTCCCTCGATGGTTTACTCTCATCCTCCGGATGTATTTTATGCATACATCTTGATGGGTCAATCCTTGAGATCGGCTAAGGTCCATCCGATGGCCTCCTTGTGCTCTTCGGCACCTTCAACAAATCATTCTCTTGTTCTTCCGATAATGTGGATGAAATTATCGGAAGTGTTTCGAGGTCGAGAAAAGCATATTTGAGGGACTCAGCAATTGTTTCAATTCCAGGTTGGTGGTCGCTCAATTGATGGAGTCGACATCCTTTACCTCGATGAGGGTAGTGGTTCTACCTTAGTCACAACTTCACATAAGTTATCATCTTGACATGATGAGTTTGACTGTTTCTCTTCTAACTGCTTCCTTTCAACCCCTTTGTCCTCAGAGATCGCTAACACAGCAGTTTCAAATTCCTCTTTGGTGAGCATTGTTCGTAATGCTTCAGCCACCACTTCATCCATCTGCTCCATGTAAAAACATTCGACCTCATCCTCATTAGGGAAATGGTTCATCGCATGGAATATGTTAAGCGACTTTCATGTTTCCAAAAGAACGTCCATGACTCGTCGACAATTAATGCAAGCGTTGCGATGGCGAAAGCAGACGTCCCAAGAATAATTGGGACATGATGGCTTGATTGCGCACGAGGTTGCATGTCTAAGACAACGAAGTCCACTGGAAAGACAAACTTGTGTATTCCAACCAAAACATCCTCGATAACACCCCTCGGTCTTCTCGATCTATCGCGGTTGAGTGTGACCGTCGTGGGTTTCAATTCACCCAATCCGAGTTTCTCAGACATTGAGTATGGGATCGATTAACACTTGCTCCCAAATCCAATAACGCCTTTCCAATTGGTTGCCCACCAATGACACATGGACAGTTGGGACTGTGGTCTTTCGGTTCGTGGGGTTTCCAATCGCAATATCGAACTGACTTGATTTGTTAGGAACACTTTCTTTGAAACGTGAGTACGTGCCTTTCTCTTCCGAGTGCACAAATCTTTGAAAAACTTGGCGTACTTAGGAACTTGTTTGATTGTTTCAAGTAATGGAAGATTTATCTTTACTTGCTTGAATGTTTCAAAATTTCTTCCATTTTGTCGGTCCCTTTCCCATTCTAGATGGAGGAGTTAGGCATTGAGGAATGGTGCCTTTGGGACATAAGGTGCGATTCCATTTTCGATTCTTTCACGTCCTTGTTGGACGGTTGAAGGAAACTCTTCCTCTATTACTTTTCTTTTCCTTTCTCTCTTCCTTGCTCTTGCACTTTTCTTATCTCCTCTCTTATCTCTTTCTTTCTTTTTCCTTTTCCTTTCTCCTTTCTTTTCTCGATTCTTTTCCTCTCTTGCTTCTCTTTCTTCATCGACTTCTGGGCATTTCCACTTGATTATCAACCTCTCGTCCACTTCTCAAAGACTTGACTTTCAACTGTGACTATTCGATGGTCCCGCTTGGATGGTGCTTGGCCTCGAGGATTATTGATGGGTTGGTGAGAGCCTACCTTCCTCTCATTGACTCGGTTGATTGGCCAATTGGTGACTTGGTCCATTATCATCTGTGAAAAGATTGCATGCTTCAGATAAGCTTTTCTTCCGAGATCGTAATCTTCAAGTCTTGACATGAGATTGATTAAGATTACGATTGAAATTACGATTTTTCGGTAGTCGAATTTGGATGATATCTGAACGATACATTTGGAAATTGGAATTGTTGGAAATTAGAATTACGGAAATTACATTGTGTGGACGAAAAATTTTGTTGAAAATTTGGTTGAAAAGGTTGTTGTCCACCCATTGTGTTGGCTCTATGTTCTTTGGTTTACGGCGGTTGGTGCGATTCCCCGCATCCTAAGTTGGGGTCATTATTGCATTCCGGAGTGTCGGTATTGGAGTACATGGTTCTACCCTGCCGCTGATAAGATTGAGTCACATTTCGCTGCTCTTGAGGATTAGGTTCATCGGGGAAGAATGACAAGGTAGTAGGGCACTCATTAGCCATATGACTGGGTGGTCACAAATTGAACTGTGGGGTGATGAGCTTTAGCTTGCTTGGTAGCGCTAACAACATGTTCATCTGTTGACAGATGTCAACCTTTGTTGAGAGATCTGAGGCATTATTGTTGACATCGTATAATCCGCCTTTTGTCAACACATGAGAGTTGGTTCATTGGTCTCACTTTGTATCGAAGTTTGATATAACTTTTCAAACAATGCCCACAATTGCCGACTTCTTCGTGGCACAAGATCCACCACAAAATGCATCAACCATGCGTCTCTCTTCAGGAATCAGTCCATTGTAAAAACTTTGGACTTGTTGCCACCTTGGAACTTGATGATTTGGGCAACTTCTGATCAATTCCTTAAAACGTTCCCAACATTCATGGAATGTTTCTGTAGGTTGTTGGGAAAAGAACTGGATCTTCTGACGCAATTCAATGGCCTTAGTCATGGGAAAATATTTTTTAAGGAACTGACGATGCAGCTCTGCCCAACTCTGAATAGATTGTGGTTCTAAGGAATAGAACCATGTTTTTGCCTTATCTCTTAAAGAGAACGGAAAGAGTCGGAGCTTCGCTATCTCATCAGTGACATTGTGGACTCTGAACATTTTGCATACCCCAGTGAATTCATTTAAGTGAACGTGCGGATTTTCATTTGCTAACCCATGGAAAATTGGTAGCATTTGAATCATTGCTGATTTGAATTCATAGTGGTTCCCTGGAATGGGAGCATGCATAATACATTCCTGATCCTCGTAAAAACCAGGATCGTTATAATACTCCAGTGTTCTAGGGCCCTCATCAAAATTATTGTTCCTATTATTTCCATTATTGACATTCTCATTGTTGTTATTCTCATCTCTCTCTTGCCTTTGGTCTGCCATGGTCTCAGTTTGTTGATATTGATTCCTCTGGACTCTTCGATTCTCTCTACAAGCTCTTTCGATCTCAAGATTAAACGGTAGCAGATGTGGGTGATGAGAACGAGTAAAGCTCATACACCAACACTCACAAACAGGGTTGAAGAATCCACAACAAACCGCTTAAAAACGATTTAAACAAAGATGATAAACAGTAGCCAATATCAGCAGGAAAGATTTCTTCTTTTTTTTTTTTTTAATTAAAATTAAAATTAAAATTCGAATTTAAATTAATTTTTTTTTTTTTTTTTTTTTAAAAAATTCAAATTAAAATTAAAATTCGAATTTAAATTAATTAAATTTTTTTTTTTTTTTTTTTTAAATTAAATTCAAAAATTAAAATTAAAATTGAAAATCCTATAAAATCTTTCCTAAAAGAGAAAAATAAGGAGAAGAATGAAAGATTCCTAAAAATCCTAAAACAAAAGTCCCATAAAAGTTAATGACTAAATTTAGAAAATCCTAAAAATATCTAAAAGAGGAAAATAAGGAAAAAGAGTCCTACCAAATCTAAAATAAGAAGTCCTAAAAATCTCTACTTCCTAAATTTCCTAAGGAAGGTATCCTAAAAATCTAAACTTCCTAAAAAGACTCCACAAAATCTTATCAAAGAGAGAAAATTAAGGGAAGTAATTATTATTTTTTTTTTTTTATTATTTTTTTTTTTTAAACACTCAAAACAGAAAAATCCCTATCCGAATTAATCAAAATTTCACCGATTTCCCGTGATGGCCAAAAAAACTTGCTCGATTTAGAATGTAACCCTTGCAAGTGCACAAGATCTATTGTAGTATGGCAAGAACAGGGGTGTCGAATCCACAGGGAAACGTGAATTTTTAATTAATTCTTTTAGAGATTTTAAAAACGTCCCTAAGGAAGTACCAAAGGGCAGATTCAATTTTACCAAAAACTTAACACACTTTTCCTAAATGCAGAAAAATAAATTAATCTAAACAATTAATTACTGATAAATTTACGAACAATATTAAAATGAGATCAAGGAATATGCTACAGCATTCGCACTTTTCTATCATTAAAACCCACGGTTTCATTAAATCATCATTCACACCATCATTCATCTAGAAAATGACTTGAAATAAAATATGATCATCAATCCATACCCTATCTAAAAACAATGACTCAACCTAACATTGCGGTATGAGTCATGTAAAAGTATAAGCGTATCTCATGATATTTAGATCACGACAATCGACATAATCGCTCTTGACCTAGATCACTGCAGTCCGGATCTAGCGATTACTATGATACGCGCATAATCAACGGTCATAACAAAGCATTCAAAATATTTTCAATCACACAAACTTTGAGCAAAACGATTCCATGATAACAATAATAGATCATGCGGTATTAATCATAAACATGGGTATTTATCCGGGATCGATCTTCCCGATCTCATCGATTTAACCGCTCATCTTTGGTGTTTGATCTCCTTTTTCTTTCAAAGTCATTCCTCTTTATTTCTTTCAAAAGATATTTGCAATTGTTTTCCTAAATACAATCTATGAATTTCTCGAGAGAAAATAATGCAAATCTGGTACAATCTACCTGAATAAACCCTAGAAGAAGGAGAGAAGAAGACTTGAAAAGATGAAGAAAATATTCCCCAAAGTGAAAGAGCCCTAAAACTAAAAATAAAGAATGAATAATATTCTAATTGCAAAAATCCTCCTAAGAAACTCGTGGCTTCCCTTTTTATAATAGCCTAACCCTAATACCTCTCTCGATTGACATCTAAGAGTAATTTTCGTGAATTCCCGCCTAGCTTTGCATCAGATATTGCCTCGGTATTTTGCTCATAATTTTCTGTATCGAACTCGGATTGAGGTGATTCTTGAGGCGTTGGAAAGCTGACGACGAACTCTACAACTTTTATGTTTTAGCCATTTCCTGAATCTGACGTCTTGAAGGTCCAAATTGAGCTGTAAGTCGCACTAAGTTCTCAATGACCCAAAATAGCAGTGTTTTGACATTATTTTCGGGATTCTTGGGCTGTTTTAGAAACCTGGACTGTATTTACCTGAAACACTTCAAATCTAGCAAATCTCATCAGATAGCCTTCATCGGACGGCTAAATATAGGTATTTAGGGGTGAAATATCATCATATTTCACTACTCATCATACGTATCATCTGATATGTACCGATTTTTTGACTGGACGATACGTACCGATTTTCCGGCATTTTGATCCATGCTTCCGAGCCAACCTCAAAATTTATAAAGAGAAAAGTGAGGAAAGAAGGCTATAGGAATCCCTATCAATAGGACTCCCACGCTTAGGAGGTCAATTATACGCTATAAATCTTTTTATACATCGGTTATGTAGGCCTATCACTGAAGTTTTATGCTCTAATTTTAGTATATAATTGCTCAGCGCAACTAAACATTGGCCTTTGAGGATAGAGGTCCTAAATAGATTGGCGCAATAATAGGTCAAGGGCAATGGGTATAATTGAATTATACACCAACTCATAATATATAATTTCTTTCTGGAAGCATTCAAAAAGGAGCAAAAAGAGAATAGCCGGCGAGGGGATTATACACTGTATTAGAGGTGTGTATAAATGAGTATATGTCGTGAGCTCGAAGTATAACGACATTGGACGTCGGTGGGCGACATATAATAGGGCACGTTTGATTAAAGACGTGTTTTCTAGAACGCGTCGTTACACGTTGCGACAACCGCATACGAGGGTGCCCCCTTGTATCCAATTTTCTTATGCGTAAGCCAAAAAAGCACCAAAACGTGTTTTCTCTATGCCAATCAAATGACCACTTACGGTCAACCTAACCTAACCGTTATAACCAAGAAAATACATTTGGTATTACAATAAAAAAGCAACATGCATGATTTTTCATATTTCCGAAGTCTTCCCTTAAAATTATTTATCGTCAGGATATTAGGCATTGGTCATAGCCTTTGAGGTGTTGTAATTTATAGCAAAAGATCAAAAATGAAGCGTCTACAAAGCTGAAAGGGCCAAAGTTAAATGTCCAATTTGAAAAACTGGTTGTATTGGGAAAAGCCCCAAAGTTGAGCAAACCAAATCCGATCGGACCTTTGCATTGGGTTCTTAAATATCCAATGTAACCAGATTGGCCAAGCTTATATGATGGGTGCTTAAATACCCAATCTAACCGGGTTGGCCAACCCTGAGCTAGAGCTAGATGGGCACTCGGGATGAAGACCTGGGCGCAAGGTTGATCCATTATTGATTATGAAAAAAACATTAATAAAAGCATAGTTCACTTTCAATATACATTGGTTAAGAAATGAATGGTTAAACATTTAACAATGGGTACCTCTGTTCCTGCATATAGGATTACGGAGGGCGCCTACCTAGGAGACCTACTGAAACTCATTCACCGGTTGGACTCAGATAATGAAGACTGTTTTTCAACCCACTAATCTTTCACACATTGGATCTTGAGACCATGAGTTTACCATCAAACAATCATTTTGATTTCTCTTTTCCTAAAATTGACCCTAAAATTATATTTGGGCGTGATGTGTGTCGTATGATTTTAGCATTTCAGGGCTGCAATCAGATGGCCACATGATAACTTTGTGGGGCATACATCCTAAACAGTGACCTGACTACCACCAAGTCACCTGTCGCAAGGGCCACTTACCTTAAACGAAATTCAATAACTAACATATAAAAAGATTCCAACTTGGATCTGTCAATTCTAGCAAAATAAGAGAGCCACTACGAGGCGCATGGAAACTCAAGTATCTGGACTAAGACGAGTAATTATGTAATTATGATTCCAACTTGGATCTCTCACCTGACAAAGTCAGGTCTCATCAGGTCTCAGTCAACTGATTGATTAACATAGAAATCAAGCGACGACTGTTACAGATATAGCCTTCTTCTTTGATCCATTTATTGATCGAAGGGGGTTGTTTGCCTGATTCTAGAGCCTTAGTGCTTAGGTGCTCTACCTAATACCAATACTAGACATCGGTGCGTATCCCATACCTATTCATGCTTCATGCAGTGGGTTAGGGTTGTAAATGTGCCGGGATTGGTTTGATCCTGACCGGACTAAAATAATTGGGCTGGCTAAAACCCTGTTTGAACCTAGTTTCGTCCGACCAAGCCTGACTAAATCACTGGAAGAGGTTGGCTTGGACCAATTTCAGCTCGGCTCCAACTCAATTTGGCCTGAACTTGGTTCATCTCGAATTTGGACTAACATAAAAAGCCTTGAGCCCGAAACTCAATCCAGCCCGACCCATTGGCAGATTGGTCATAGTACACGGACAGTGTACATAATACAAACTCTTCCCCCACTAAACCCCTCAATGCCAAGGGTTTTTAACTTGGGCGATTTACAGAAGAAGGCCCTGCGCCATTTTTTATAACAAAAAAGGGCGCCGTTTTTTATAACGAAAAAGGTGTGCCTTATTTTGTAATGAAACAATGCCCTGACACACTTTAAACGACAGTCGTTGATTATAGGGGTGTTATCGGGCTGGTTTGGGTCGGTTTTCATGCTAAACAGAAACTAAACTGATAATCATCGGTTTCTAGTGTTTCAAATCGAAACCGAACCGATAAGCCTCTAAACCGAAGCTGAATTGATAGTTATCGGTTCGGTTGGTTTTCGGTTTCTAAACCCCTATTTTTTTTATTTGTAATTTAAAAAAAAAAAAATAACAAGGAAGAGAGAGACAGTGAAGATTAAAGAGAGGACCAGAGATAGAGAGAGAAATATATATATATATATATATAGAGAGAGAGAGAGAGAGAGAGAGAGAGAGAGAGACCTATTGTTTGCGGTGGAGTGTGGCCATGTGGGCTTGTGATGGGCCGGCCTTGAGCAATGACAGTTGAAGTGACGTGACAATTAACGACGACGATAGCGAGTTAGGCAGGAAGTGAAAACGAATGAGATATGTGATAGCAAGCGTTTTTGACTTTTTGCTTGTTTTAAGTTTTAAGGTTTATCACTTATTTTCTAATTTCTAAGTTTTACTTAAGTTTAGATTTTAATAGAGAAAATTTTAATTGCAACATATTTTTATATGCACCTAAGGAATACCCTATTATCGGTTTCTTATCGGTTCGGTTTCAAATTTTTTTATGTCAAAATCAAATCGATAACCCGACAATCCCCTTTTCCAAAACCGAAACCGAACCAATATGCCCTAAAATCGAAACCGATCCGAAAGTTCGGTCGGTTTCGATCGGTTGGGTCGGTTCGGTTGGTTTTCTGCACAGCCCTAATCATCGTTGTGTACGTTGGTTGTTTACGTTTTTGCCCTTCCTACACATCTCCCCATAAAAAAAAAAAAGTAATGAAATTACATTTATGCCATAAAGTATATCTTGCCACTGAAGCTCTCTCTTTCTCTCTCTCAGCGTGCGAACAAGGAGGGAGGGTTCAGGGTTTAGGGCGATTTACAAAAGAAGACCCTCACAGTTTACGAAGACTGGCGTATACTATAGAGCTCCTGCGTCGGCGTTTATTTGAGGACCCACACAGTAAGCGGCCCGAGCGCCACTCTCTTCTCTCTCTGCCTCACATTTCTCTGTTCAGAAACCATGAACAAGTTCCTGCAAAGCGTTTCTGGTATTTCTTCATCAATTTGATCTTCTTCTTCTTCTTCTTACGTATTTCGATCTTCCTCTCTTCACTTTTTTCTTCTTCTTCTTCTTCTTCAGGCCATCGCAGGGGCCTGATTCGGTTTATGGGTTCACCTTCCCTCGCTTCTGCTTCTTCGTATTCGGTCGCTGCGTCTTCCGGGTTGGCTTCGGAGGAAGAACACGCTAAGCGAAATTACGCGAGCAATGTCTCTGAGTATAACACCGTTCTGGGTTCTCTCATCTCTCAGCGAAGGTGATTTTTTTTATATAGTAATTATTTTACTGGGCTTTGTGGTATTGGTTGTTATTGTTGGAATATTGTGATTTGAGATTGAGATTTTAAGTTTTGATTCAATTCCTATGGAAAGACTTCACACTTTTTTTTTTATCGGGGGAAAAAAAAAAAAAAACTAACAATTAGGATAGGTATATAGTTTATGTTGACCAAATACCGAATATCCCCCATTAAGTACATCTGAATACCACTGACTGCTTTGAACCGGACAATGTACATCATGTTTCATTCCAATCTTCCACAGAACTGATCTTGAGATCATGGGTGTATCATCGGACGGTCAGTTTTTGATTCCACATGACACACATCCCCAAAAAGTAACCCAAAGACCATGTCGCACACATAATGTTCACAGCCCACTTTCTGGGACGTGTGCTACGTGGAATAAAATACTGACCGACTGATGATATGCCCATGATCTCAAGATCAGTTGTGTGGAAGATTGGAACAAAAAACAATCTCTATCGTCCAATTCAAAGCAGTCGACGGTTGTCAGCTGTACTTAATGGGGGATATTCAGTATTTTTTTTGGTGGGGGCGGGGTGTGTGTTAGTAGCATCCTCCTGCCAGTTGAATGCATTTTAATTGTGGGCCTTTTTGGGGTTATCTATTGTTTCATGAAGCCGCATTTAAAAATGATTTTTTTTTTTTGGTGATTTTGCTAATAGGTTTCATCTTTGTTGTTAAAATTAATGTGTTAAAGGACCTAAACAATAATATCAAAAGCACCTAGGCATTAATGCAATAGACAGTTAAGCCATTATTACTTTGGGGTCGTAATTCACCACCCTAACTCACCACCACACTATGCAACTTACCTCTGAGGATGGCAGTAGCTCCAAGGCTCTCCTCCCTATATGACATAAAATTGCTAACCCTTGGTAAGTAGCAGGAGAACTTCAAACCAATGTTAACTGATTTGCCAGTTCGCTCCGTTCGAATTCGGGTCTGTAATTCTCAATTCGCTACATTCAAGCGAATCCGGTTCGCTGAGGGTAGGATGAATTTTAACATAAAAAATAAAACAATATTTTAATAAATTTAAAATTTAATTATTAGTTACAATTGAAGTTTTATAATTTCAATATATATAATTTCTGTGCTTGTTGTTCACTACTTTAATGGATATACCTTTCAAACCAAAGGGACTGACTTCGAACCCCCTGAACTACACTTTTTGCTTAAAAAAAATAAAATTCAAATTGTAGATCGGTTCGCCCAGGGTGGGCGAACCGGCGAACCGGCGAACCGGCGAACCGGCGATTCGTACCCTTACCTAGCGAATTAGGCAACCTTGATTCAAACCTGCTGGTTTAACATACTACTTATTGGCCAGCCCATCTCTCTCTCTCTCTCTCTCTCTCTCTCTCTCTGTCTCTCTATGCCTGCACAGGTCCTTTTTGCGGACGGTTTTTGCTGGTTTTCGCCTCATGGAATGCCCATTTAGACCTCCAATTATGGTCCGGAGACACCCCTGATAGACACCTTGTGGCTTGGGACCCATGCTCGCGTGGCCTCATTATGCGCACACTTGGCCATAATGGCCCAAGTCGCGTGCCAACCATGGCACCACCAAGTGCCCACACCAAAGCCGTTTGATACTAACAGCACACCTTCTCATGCTGCTCTACTGTCCAACAACATCCACATCACTCCATATATCCCCCACCAAGGGGTGCACACGAGTCCTTTGTGTGCTAATCGACAATTTTTCATGCACCTCTGAGCATCAATACCCAGCCTGCGAGGCTCTCATTCTCCATGCTAGCATTATGTCTTGCACACCGTTGTTATTTTTGCCATCTTATAATCACTTATGCAATTGCAGATACGTCATTGTAAGTGTGGATCGCGGAAGCCATACAGGCTTATGCGACCCAAACAAGTATATGAGACTTAACAGATCAGCCATGTGACCGGGTCGGTAAACCACGAGGCCTAATTACTAATTATATATATATATATTATTATTATTATTATTATTATTTTTTTTTTTTTTCTTCCATTTTTAGGAAAAAAAAATTAAGCCATGGCTTATGCAATTATCCAAATCACATAATCCATTTAACAACATTGGTCTTGCCTCCATGCCCTAGATCATATCACATTAATTAGAGTCGACTTTCACTTTGGTACTCTTTTTGTGGACCCCAGGTGGCCCTTTCACCAGTTCTCCCCTGGAAATTCAAAATCCGATTCAATTAATATAGAAAAATTTCAAGACGAGGGTAAGTAAACAATTTAAGTGTAATGCAGTTTGATTGTCTCTTTTCATGGTTATCTATTGTTCGTAAATCCGTATTTTTATAAGTAGTTTTAGATTTTTTTTTGGGTGGTTTTGTTAGTGGGTTTCATTGTTATTGTTAAAATTAATGTGATATGGGCATGAAAAATACACTAATTTGTGTTTGCTTTGACTTTGGTACCTTTTGTGCCGGAGGTTGTCTCTTCTAGGACTTGAACCCGAGATGTGGTGCTAGTTCTGATACCATTTGTTAAAGATTTAAGCAATACATCAGAAGTTAAGCCTTTGTTACTATGGTTTGTAAGAGGTTTTTTTTTTTTTGAATTTTTTCAATTATTTTGCTAATAGATTTCATCATTGTTGTATTAATTATTGATTCCCAAATTATGCAATTTCAGAAGATTCCAATAGAAAATGGTCCATGAGAAGAAAATGCATACATAAATTTTCACAACCAATGAATCGGATCCATACTGATGGTCCAATATCTATTTAATTATTTAAGTTTTGGGTTGGTTTTGCTGATGGTCTTTTTTATTGTTGTGGATATTCTACATGTTTTTATTTATTAAAATCTTACATCTCAATTCCCATGGGAAATTGATCCACGATTTGACTTCAATCCTATTTGAAAAATGGTACACCAACCGGAAGAGGGCACTAAAAGAAAAACGGCTGCGTTGATTCTTGGTGGTTTAAATTTACTAGGATCTTATTTTTTTAGATAATTCTTGGTAAAAGACTAAGCTTACTTATCTCGAATGATTGATTAAAACATTCTACATTGTTCATCACTAGAGGTATCATAAAATATCGTTAATTAACTAAAATATTTGTGGAATGCTAGAATATGTTTGACTTGGTACTGTGTTATTGATCCATAAACTGTTTTAAAATTATTTATTAAAAAATATTTTCTTGTTGATTCAGACATTTCTTGTTGAGAGACGTTTACGAGGACATGCTACTTGATGGAGTTCAACCCATAAGAGACACTTTCCATTCTCTAATTGTTGGGACGATGAAAGGGAGTCGCATGCAAGATGCCTTTTTCTTTAGAGATGAGATGAAAGCAATGGGACTGGTTCCGGATGTAAGTGTAATGTTTTTTATCTATCACACAAAAATGGTTGGTTACAGATTTACAGTTTAGTAGTATAGTTATTCCCGCTGTTTACCTTCACCCGATGCAGAAATCCCATTGTGGGGAGCATCCACAGGGACCATTGCATTGTTTTGTTTTACTTCAACAATCGGAGCCAAAGGTTGCGGGTTTGAGCCACGCCGGGTCCTTTGAATCATCTAACCTAATTAAAGGATACTTCACCTATAAAAGAAACAGTTTTGCTGTTTAGCATAGAAGCTTTATGAAGGTTTCTGAGTTTATGAATAGAAGCTTTATAATTAGGCACATCATTTTCTGTGTTTGTTTGTGAAGGTAATAATAAGGTTTCTATGGGCATGAATATATGCAAAAGAAAAAGACAAAGATATTAAGAAGGTTTCTATGGATATGTTTCGAAATGAAAAAAATTGCCACAAGAATATTTCTTGTATTGCATAAGCACATTAAGTTTTGTTGGTTGAAGCTGCACTTGTATTTTATTTTAATATATAGTCTTGCACCTGTGAAAAGAGGAGTTTTTGCAGGTTCTTTAGTTGTTTCTCTTGTTTTTTGTTTTTTGGTTCTTTTCAACCTCTAAACTGCTCTGAAATCTAGTGAAGCATGCTCCTTTTCCATTTCGTTTAGACAGAAATGTTAAGGACATTGATGTTCATTAATGGGAATACCATCAGACTGCAACATTATAGCGATAGACTGCAGTTGGAATTTATCATGCTGCATTGGGTGCAAGATTTGTCGGACATGACTAATCCCATATTTTGGAACTAACTCCCTATAAGTCTATAACTATCCCACTGCAACCTTATTTTCTGAAACTACATGAATGTTCCACAATTCTATAACCAGGAGGGTTCTTCATTCGATTCCAACACTTTGACATCTCCTTTGCGATTACATACTCAAATACACGTAGCTGTAACTGCATACTTGTCAACACAATAAAAAAAAATGGAGGAACTTAATAAAACAAACCATTACCTACTTCTACCTTGTCCTTCTAAAACCTGTAGGCAAATAGGGTCTTACCATTATAATTTGTCTTTTATTGCCCAATAAATAGGGAAGTATGTCCGAATTACCGAGCACGTCTTAAAAGTTCTAGATTGATAGGTCTTTCCCTCTTAAGTCTATGATGAAATAAGTGGAAACTCTTCTGGAATCATTGTAGATCCCCTTCCCATAATTTCGTCTTCTGTGTCAAAGTAAGAGGAGGTTTTATTGGAATTATTGTCGCTCCCTTCAATTCTATTTAAAGGTAAAGTAAGGACCCTCATCTTATAATTTATATATATAAGTGTTTCTACAACAAATGTTGAGCTATATATTAATTTGAAGATAAAAGATATCAGATATCAAATAACTCATATAAATCTCTTTTGGATGATGAAGAACTAATAATGCACATAGCTCATGATGAAAGAACTCGTGTTGCTCTTAATCTCGAGGGGTTTGATGCGTTGGGCAGGTACCGCTTCAGGAAGCGGGAGACCTGTGTTTGAGTCGCCTCCCATGAGGGGCCGCCGTAGGGATTTATCCCGTGCTGACCCTGCACGTGCTAACTTGGTGCGCGCACGTGCCCCTGGGATTAGTCGGATACTCTGAGAGGCCTAGACACCTAGGTTTTCCAAAAAAAATAATACTTCATGATGCTCTTGCACACGTTCCTTGAATGAGTAAAAATACGACTCACTAGTATCTTGAAAGAAATATATTTTCAGACAACTTGACTGAATACACAAATTAATAACCTACTATGTTCCGATTAGCACGAGTTCCCGTGTTTAAAGCATATGG
Organism: Chloranthus sessilifolius; assembly: GCA_021018995.1. Lineage (NCBI taxonomy): Eukaryota > Viridiplantae > Streptophyta > Magnoliopsida > Chloranthales > Chloranthaceae > Chloranthus > Chloranthus sessilifolius. The sequence continues at coordinate 159,201,830 of CM037584.1, forward strand.
ATTCCATAAGGGACTTGATGCTGCCATATATAAAAACCTCACGGTCAAAGTGGTTTAAAAACTCGACGAGTTGACTCGGAACTCGGGCGAGTCGACTTGGCTCGACCAAGTTTTGAGCCGATTCGTTTATAGCCTCGAATAAGGCTCCAACTCGGTCGACTCACCGATTCGACTCGGGAACTCAACCGAGTTTGTCGGCTCGGCGAGTTGACTTTAGTGATCCAAATGAAGGACCGACGGGGGTTTTTTATAAACTAAAAGGGCATACTTGTCCTTTCTCCCCCTTTATATTTAAAGACGTCGATCCTAAGTTCTCAACTCCAATAATCTTGACAGGCACAAGAAGAAAGAAGAAAGAAGAAGAAAGAAGAAAGAAGAAAGAAGAAGAATAAGAAAGAAAGAAGAAGAAGCACTCTCATGCCTCTCTCGTGCCCTAAAATCTCACCGCAGCCGCTCTCATACCCTAAAATCTCATCGCAGCCCTCTCGTGCCCTAAAATCTATATATATTTTATTTTTTTTCAACCTTTTATAAGCGATAGATTTGAATCGCAGCCCTCTCGTACCCTAAAACCTGTAAAGTTTTTTTTTTCACTTTTATAAGCCACACGATTTGAATCGCAGCCCTCTGGTGCCGTAAAATCTGTAAATTTTTTTTCTTTCACTTTATAAGCCACACGATTTGAATCACAGCCCTCTCGTGCATTATCATAGCCACACGATTTGAATCGCAACCCTCTCGTGCACCATCTAAGCCACACGTTTTGGCTCAAATTTTCTTTTGGCTCAGATTTTCAAATAATTTGGCTCAAATTTTCTTTTTGCACATTATATATATATACATTATATATATATATATATATATATATATATATATATATATATATATATATATATATATATATATAGATGTATAAAATTATCAATATCATTGTCACTTAATGCTAAATATTGTGGTAGATTTGATAATGTAAAGTTAACCTTTTGTTTAAATGTAATGAATATTTAGATGGATGGTGTTTTATGAATTTCTAATTATTAAATGGATGGTATATGGACAATAATGAATTTTCATCTAATAAATATTTAACTTTTAAATTATATATATCTATATATTTAAAATTTTAAATTATCTATATATATATATATATATATATTTTTTTTTTTTAAATAACCCGAGTCAGAGCGAGTCTAATCGGACCGATTTTCTGTGTTGACTCTACTCAGATGATTTTCGAGTCGAGTCGAGCTTCCGTGTTTTAAAACCATGGGTCAAAGTACATCGAGTCTCAATAAGATGTTGATGTTCCGATATATAAAGACCGCCCATTATTAAATATAAACTCTTGGCAAGACTTCATGCTCTACTACATGAAAATCTTTCATTGTTCAATCAAATAGATTCCCAATAAAATATTTGATGCTTTGATAGATGATGACCCCCATAGTCCCATGGTTAAAATATATGACCTCTCAAAAGGGACTTAAAGTTTTGATGCATGAAAACTTCTCATGGTTATCTTATATGTACCCCCGATAAAAGACTTGATGCTCTGTGACATGTAAACTCTAATGGGCCAAGTATATGGACTTCCTACAAGAGACTTGATGTTCTATTATATGCAATACTCATATAGTTAAAGTATGCATACTTTCAATAGGGACTTGACGTGCTTTTCGGACTTGACGTGTTTTTCTTTTGAATGGTGAATTGTATATATTAAAAAATAGTAAAAGGTCCAAAGGTATGATGGATTTTCTTTCTCTACCTACTGCACCTAGCTTCTTTTTCCTTAAAAAAAATATTGCATTCCTTTCCTTCAAAACTCCCCACCATACAGCCATAGGGGATATTGATGCTAGGAGTTCTATTTGAGGGTTGGATATGTCCACATGGCAACCCGCTAGAAATGCTTGCATCTCTTGGGGAAGCAGACATTGAATTTTGAAAAAGCCGATTCCATGTAGTTTTTCCCATTGCACACCAAATAAGGCCATGGTTTACTGTTTCAAGGCTACTATTGCATATAAAATATTTATTTGCAATATGACGCGGGACGGGAACCCTAAAATGCGTGAATAATGATTTAATGCAATTTTGTCGAAATAAAAAAGATTAAATCAACCTTAATCGTAAAATTATCTCAATACCTTAGGGTTATGAGAATTCAGATCAATAGATCGCACGAGATCCGACTAGGGTTCAATCCGATGTGCAAGTCCCGTTAGCTTTAAGTTGGTATCGGGCCTAGAGATAGAGCTATAGCTTTTCCAAGCTTGGGCGTTTATCTTCGATCCGATGAAGATTCACTAATTCTCACTAGGGTTGTAGGATTGGGTAGATTTAAGGGTTCAGGCAAAAACTAGGGTTTGGAATGGATTTAGGGTTTGTAAAAGGTTTATGGTTTTGTACTAGGTTTATAGTTTAGAAAACAATCAGAGATAGGGAATAACAAAGATAAGAGAATAGAAAACAAAAGATAAATGAAAAGATATATGGGAATCACTCCCTTAGCCCACTCCAAACCCATCACGGGGAAGAAGACTCTCTCCATTCAAGCAAAGCTCAATCAATATTCATAAAAACTAAATAAAAGTGTTTACTAAATAAAGAGTCTTAAAATAAATAAAGACTAAAAAAGCAATTTCCGCAGAAAAATAGAAATCCCGTCGTTGGACGGAGGAGTCCACGAACGTCTATCATGGTGACCACGGACGTCCGTCGCCTGTGGTCATGGACGTCCGTGCTCACTAAACAATGAGCACTCCAATGTACGGACGTCCGTCCTGAGCCTACGGACGCCTGTCATCTGATGACGTTTTCAACCGCCGTTTCTCCCTTGATGTTGTGGTACTTGGGCTACTCGGGCTCCCTCTTCGTTTCTTTTGACGCTAGTAAAAGCGATGTGGTCCAAAACCTATGTCCACATACTCGACGTCCTCGTCAATTCCCCCGAACCTTTCATCACCGATGAAACACGCTCGTGGTAGCTATCGAGCAAGTTGGGTCCAATCGCCGAACCTCATTCTTGTGAGTCCATGTGTTCTCGGATTCCGATTTTTCGACCCATTTGACCAAGTATTTTTGAAAGCCTCCGTCGCGTGTAGATACAACACGATCATTTAAGATATCCTCAATCACATATTGTCTCTTTTTGCTTGGAGAAGGGAGAGGTTACTGGTGGCAAGGTTTGGGTGGGGCTGGGAGTATTAGAGGGCTGGAAAGGGTTTGCAGCATGGGTCAAAATATCGGACGATACTGATACGTATCGTTTTTGAGGGTACGATAAAAATGATTTTTATCGGGTGCCCACCAAAATAACTTAATTATCGGACGATAATTTGAATGTATTGTCCGATAATTTGGCAGATTGAGAGGGACCTCATTTGGCCAAATTATCGGACGATACATTTAAATTATCGTCGATATTGTCCGATACGGACGATAATTTGGCAGATTGACAGGGACCCCATTTGGCCAAATTATCAAACGATACATTCAAATTATCGTCCCTATCGTCCGATAATTTCAAATTATTGGACGATAATTTGATGCACGAGTGTTTTTGGGATTTTTTTGAAAAAAAAAATTTGTATGAAAACGATACCAATACATTGAATGTATCGGACGATACGTGGTACGTATCGTCCTGGAGTTCAGGACGATACGTATCGGAATTCCGATATTTTGATCCATGGTTTACAGGAGGTGGGGTTGAACCTAGGTAGGGAACCAGGTCCTCCACATTGAATGTTGAACTAGCCCCCGTACCTGGAGGAAGCTCAAGTACGTATGCATTAGGACCACTCCTTGCCAAAACTCTAAAAGGTCCAGCGCCTCGGGATTGGAGCTTCTTTACGGATCCCGGTGGGAACCGCTCAGGCCTACTCTGGACCATCACTTGATCACCCACCTGATATTCTTTGAAATGCTTGTGAGTATCAACCGATAATTTATATTGATTGTTGTTTGAATTAATCTTCTGTTTAATTTCAGCATGCAAACTTTGAATGTGCTGTGCAAATGTATTGGCAGACTTAGATACTCTATATGATGCAGACATGGGGATCAAGTCTAAAGGTGTCCTAGGCTTATGACCATGTACAACCTCAAAGGGACTCATGCCTATGGACCTATTGACAAAATTATTATAGGCAAACTCAGCTATGGGCAAGAGGGTATCCCAGGTCCTAACATGATCACCGACAAGACTACGAAGGAGATTCCCAAGACTCATATTGGTACTTTCGGTTTGGCTATTTGTTTGAGGGTGATAGGCCGTCGAGAATTGGAGCATGGTGCCCATCATATGCCAAAGGGTCTTCCAAAAATAACTAGTGAACTTGATATCCCTATCTGACACGATGGTTTACGAAGACGTACGACCTCCATGAAAAACAACTTAGCGATGTGAGAAGCATCGGAGGTCTTCGAACAAGGTATGAAGTGGGCCATTTTGAAAAATTGGTCCCCTACAATAAAGATGGAATCGTGCTTGGACTTTTGGGAAGTTCGAGCACGAAATCCATGGAGAGGTCTTGCCACGGTGTATGTGGCACCGGTAACTGGGTGTACAGGCTGGTATTCTGCTTACTCTGTTTCGACACTTGGCAAGTACGGCAATGTTTGATAACCCGAGTGACATCTCTCATTAGGCTAGGCCAAAAGAACCTATCCTCTACGAGTGCAACATTCTTATTACGCCCGAAATGTCCGGCTAACCCTCCAGCATGTAACTCCCAAATGAGGAAGTCACGCAATGAAGTGCGAGGGATGCAAAGACGATTTCCTTTGAACAAGTACCCATCTTGGATGGTGTACACGGAGTGTGTGCTGGTCGGGTCACTAAGGAGAGTAGTGTACTCTACCCCAAAATATGGGCACTTGGGGTACTTGTCCTTTAATCGTTTGAACCCGACGACCTCGGTGCTCATTGATTGCAAAGTCACCACCCGACGATTAAGCACATCAGCAACCCGTTTTCAACACCGGCCTTATGCTTCAACACGAAGGTGAACCCCTGGAGGTATTTAACCCATTTCGCGTGGCTCAGATTTAGCTTCTTCTGGGAGGCTAAGAAGCGTAAGGCTTCATGGTCGGAGAACAACACAAATTCTTACGGCCGCCTAAGGTAATGTTTCCAACACCATAAGGAACGAACGACCGCATAGAACTCCTTATCATAGGTGGAGTATTTTTGCTTCGCCTTATTAAGCTTTTCACTAAAATAAGTCAGCGGGTGGCCCTCTTGGCTAAGCACTCCTATACCCACACCCGATGCGTCGCATGCAACTTCTAAGACTTTGGAAAAGTCCGGCAAGCGCATGATGGGTGCACTACTCATCCTTTGTTTGATCTCCGTAAAGGCTTTTGTCACCGCTTTGCCCCATTGAAAATCTCATTTTTTCATGCAATCAGTGATTGGAGCCATGATAGTGCTAAAGCTTCTAATGAAGCGACTGTAAAAGGTAGTCAAACCATGGAAGCTGCGGACATCGTGAATGTTCTTAGGTTCGGGCCACTCCACAATGGTTTTAACCTTTTCAGGGTCTGCAACCATTCAATCGGCCGAGATAATAAATCTCAAGAAGACAACGGAACGTTGCATGAAGGTGCACTTCTTGAGATTTGCAAACAACTTCTCGCCCTTGAGGGTTTCACAAACCAATCTAAGGTGGTTCAAGTGTTGTTCCTTGTCATGACTATAAATCAAGATGTCATCGAAATACTCAAGGAATTTGCCTAGAAACGGCCTCAACACTTGGGATCATGAGTCCCATGAAAGTACTCGGGGCATTAGAAAGCCCAAAAGGCATGACCGTCCACTTATAAAGACCATCCTTGGTCGTAAAGACGGTTTTCCACTCATCACAGGGGCAGATTCAGACTTGATGGTAGCCACTCTTGAGGTCTATCTTAGAAAAGATAGTGGCACCAACCATCATATCTAGCATGTCGTCGAGCCTTGGTATGGGAAACGATACTCGACAGTAATTTTGTTAATTGCCCGACTATCCACACACATTCGCTAGCTTCCATCTTTCTTTGGTGTGAGTAGCGCGGGTACGACACAAGGGCTTATGCTCTCTTGAATGAACTCCTTTTGAAGGAAATCATTAATTTGTCGTGTTAACTCTGCATGCTCAACCGGATTCAACCTGTAGTGGGGCAGGTTCGATAAGATGGATCCGGGAACTAGGTCTATAACGTGTTGAATGTCACGTAGTGAAGGGAGTTCGTTTGGTAAGTCTTCGGGGAAGACATCCACAAATTCTTTTAAAATCGGCTCAACCTCCTTAGGGTGTTCGCCTATAGACCCGAGAGCTTTTTCGACAGTGATGACAACGTAGACTACGTTCTCATCCAACGAAGCCTTTTCGAATTCCGAAGGGCTCACTATATTGATGAATTTAGATGTGTCGCCCTTCTTCTTGACTTTGTTGGTCGATGGTGTTTTGGGAGGTAAAGAGTGTAAAGTGATTTTTTTGCCCTTATGCATGAACATGCATATGTTTGATCGACCAAAAAGGGTCACGTCAATGTCGTAGAGCCACGACTTTTCCAAAATGATATGACCCACATCCATCGCCACCACATCACACCATAAGGTGTTCAAATAAGAACCTAACTGAATCTGTACACGACACCTTTTCGACACGGGAATGGATGAAGAATCAACCCATGCAACTTTATAGGTCTTGGGGTGGGCTTCGGGTGTAAGCCCCAAGCGGCGTATGGTGTGAGTTGACGCTACATTGGTGCAACTACCACTGTCCACGATGACCTTACAACCCTTTTCACCAAATCTGGTAAAGGTGTGGAAGATATTCTCCCTTCGCTAGCAAGGGTCAAAATACCGGATTTCCGGTACGTATCGTCCTGACCTCCAGGACGATACGTACCGGGTATCGTCCGATACATTGAATGTATCGGTTTGATACATTCAAAAAATCGGTTTTTTGAAAAAAAATCCCAAAAAAATCCCAGAAAATCCCAAAAAATCTGAAAAATTATATTTATTTATTTTGTATTTATTTCAACTATTTTTGCTTTTATTTTTGACTTATTTGATGCATTATTTAGATGAATATATAAGTAAGATGCCTATTTTGTAACTTAACCCAAGTCACATGCCTATTTTGTAACTTATTTTTGTCTTAAGATCACATTTTTGACTTAAAGTAATAGATCTTCTAACATTATGTTCGACCAGCTGATCACATGCCTATTTTATTAACAATATTTCATAATTTGATCGACGCAGACACATGATCCGCATAAAGTAAATTACAATGTACATTGACAAAAATAAATTATATATTGTCAAAAATAATAGCTATGTTGATAAAAATAAATTTAATTGTACATGAAAAACTTACTTTAGAGCCACATTGAATTTCGTGGTGGTTCTTGGCCCTCATGATCATCGTCATCATCGGTGTGCGAGCTTTCCGGCCTTTGCCTATAATGTTGCCCATATTGATACCCATGATTATATGTGCCCCTTAGGAAATCGAGGCTCGATGTATGCGTAAAGGCCGGTCCTCCAAAAATCGACCAACGAAGTCATATGGCAGAATAGGTTTGTTGTGGCTGGTAGTATGGGTTACTAGTTGCTGAATCTTCGGTATTTTGCAAACTGAATCCCCCGAAGCTAGAAGTCATATAACCCATATCCGTATCATCTTGTGGTGGTGGTGGTGGTGGTGGTGTTTGATATGATCTCGACGCTCATCTTCCTTCAACCCCTCCCATTCTAAATGTAGGAGTGTCGAACTGTGTTAACGGCGTCGAGTCATCGTCCCATGCCGCCATATCTCTATAAGGATCAGAGGTACCATCTTCCTCCCCTCCACCACTAGTGCCAACGTCCCCTCCACCATCATGCCCTCCACCATCATCATCACCACTCCCATTATCACTCTACAAGGTGCGTTTATCCAATCCAACCACTGAATGACGATTCAATCTTCTTTTCCGCCTCGGTGGTTGGGAAGCCTGCTGCTCCGCTACTCTTTCAGCATTGTCCAGCCATTCAGTGCTCTCACTATCCAAGACTGGCTCTTCTTTCTCTTCGATCCATTCATTCAAAGGATCATCCTCCTCGAATATATAATCCAACTGGATGGGATCAAAATAATCACCGTCTGCAAGGTAGAATATGATAGATGAATTAGTATAATATGTAAGTAAGACTTCATATAATTGAGGATTTAAGACTTCATGTAATTGCTTACCACGGTTGGTCCTCTGTATATTCCTGACCCTTAATCGCATATTGTAGTGGCAGTAGACTAACTTTTCCAATCTGTCCATAGTTAGTCTATTCCTTGTCTTAGTATGAATGAGAGAGAAAGTGTTCCAATTCGCTCATGATTGGGACGAGGAACACGTTTGCGACAATACCCTCATTGATACCCGCCTTAATATCGGACCATCACCTCCATAATGCATCCACCAATCAGCGGGTTTGTCGTGTTTAATTTGGGATTGCGCCAACGGGATCCCAAATGACCCATGTCTCTTGCGAAACATGTCAATCTATAAAGATAAAACACAGTAAGGCACATATCAATAAATAGATGATAATATCACATGACATTTGACTTATTACTTATAAGGTATGATATTATGATCACTCACATCTCTTATGGCTTGGCTTTGGTCCGCCAACTCAGGGAGCATTCTTTGGATTACATTGAGCAAACCCGTATACACTTCATCAATGTCGCTCAGCTTGAAACGTTGCGTATACTGGAAGGCTGGATTCAAGTAGTGTGCTACACATCAAATATGAGCAATTTCATCAGTATATGAAAATAATAAATAAATAAATAAAAATCACTACATAATTGTGCAACATGTTATACCACATGCAAATCTTGGTGAAATTGTGCATCCCACCTCTTGTCGATAATCGCCCAGTATCGTTTATATTTTGTAGGGCATTTGGTTTTTATAGCTAATTTTGCCTTATCCATTGACTCATAAACGTACCCCATCGTTGGTTTCTCATCACCATCAACCAATCTCAACACTTGCACCAACGGGGTAGTGACGGCGATCAGGTGGTCGACATCGCTTAAAAGCTAGCGTCTTTGTATCAATCTCGACAACCCGATTGCAAGCTAGTCTCTTCGCTCGTGGGAGTCCTATTTCATGTTGATTCCATTCTTTGCGAAACCATGCTTTTTCACTCACGCCTATATCTAGCCAAACTCGTAGGGCTAAGAATGTTGCAAAGCGTGTAATCGCGGTCGGAGCAACTCATTGTTCGTGAAGGCTCTCATTAAATTGATCGACTTGTCATCCTTGTGTAATCGTTCTTCCCTTTTGAATAGTTGCTGTGCCTTGCTTCTTTCCTAAATCCTCAAGAATGAGGTCCACGCAATGATACACGGGGTCCGATCTGGTGGCGTCTCTTCGCCATTAGTTTTAATCCGGTACTTTGTAGTTTCGCATTATGCAATGAACTACCATATCCATTAGTTTAAAGAGGTAGTCGGATCTTTACGTGTCTGAAGCATCAATCGATTTCAAAAATCATCCCAAGATCATAAACCAAAAAGTTTATCAAACTCTTCTTTGTGGGACCAGTCTATCCATCGCACATAATTGTGCAACCTCTCTCATCCCATACATCCTCAAAGCTCTGTACATAGGCAGTTATCTCATCGTACTCATTTGTTAGTAAGGGCCCATATATCTCATATGGAGAAGGCTTTTTAACTCTTGGACCAACTTCTGCACTTGTATCAATCATGCTTTTGAAATGCTGCGGTTTACTTGTATATAAAAAACTTGGCAATGGATTTTCCAAGCTTCTTCCCCATTTTTGCAAGTGAGATTGCACTAAATTTGGTTTGTTTGGAGCTTTCAGTGCGATACATGAATGGATCCATGGGGGCTGTAGTACGGCCTGTAGTAGACGGCCTATAATCCCTCCCAGATGCTGCCCTACGCAACCCGGCAGTCTGCTCAACATATTCATCAACATCAATAACATGTGGTGATCCACCACGTGCTTGAGCATGGATGGGCCCTCAACTGACCAAGCCCGATAATCAGCTTCTTCCTGATCTCGTCGCTGTTGTGCTTCCCTAGCACTCTCTCTCATAGCTCTCGCTATCTGCTCATCCTCATCCTCATCATCCTCAGGTGCACCTGATGTAAACTCTGGATCTGGCCTCCTGATTCTCTCATACATTTCTCTATCACGATCAACAACTTTTTTCTTTCCCTTTGCCGCTTGTAAACTAGCTCTGATATTTTCTTTTACCTCTTTGGGTACACTGGGACACCCTCTTGTCTCTCCTTTACATGAGCGGATGCTCCTTTAATCATGTGATACCTCCTCGCGGTTTTTTCACAAAGATTACATTGAATCTGAGTCTATTACCATCTATCATTGTACTATATTGCCAATACTGGATCATCTGAACGCATATTTATTTATTTCACCTGCATGAATGAGCAAACGATTGAAAATAAACATCTAATTTACACTTGAAAATAAAATTTACAAGAGTAAACATCTAATTTACACTTGAAAATAAAATTTATTTTTTAATTATTGCTATTTTAAAAATATTAGATTATATTTTATCAAATTTATTTGATATTATTATAATTTATGAATATTTATTTGATATTATTATAATTTATGGATGTTTATTTGATATTATTATAAATTTTGAATATTTATTTGATATTATTTTAATTTATGAATGTTTATTTGATATTATTTTAATTTATGAATATTTATTTGATATTATTATAATTTATGAATGTTTATTTGATATTATTATAATTTTTGAATGTTTATTTCATATTATTTTAATTTTTGAATATTTATTTGATATTATTTTAATTTATGAATATTTATTTGATATTATTATTATTTTTAAAAATTTATTTGAAATTTATTCCATATTATTCTAATATTTTATGGGACATATCCCATAATATTAATTATTTTAATTATATGTGACGGTCACATATAATCAATATGGGTCACATATAATTAAATTTATTATTAAAATTAATATGGGTCACATATAATTTAATATGTGACCCATAAATTTAATTATATGTGACCCATATTAATTTTAAGTTTAAATTATATGTGACCCATATTGACCCCATTATTTTATTAATTATATGTGACCCATATTGATTACAGTGACCCTTAATTATAATTATTTATATTATTTTTGACCCATCAATTTAAATATTTTAAATGGGGTCACATATAATTATTTTTGACCCATTATTTATATTATTTTTAATTAATTTAAATATTTTAAATTATTTTTTCCCTCTTCTTAATTTAAATATTTTAATTATTTTAAATAATATTAATTATTTTAAATAATTAATATTATAGGTAAATGATAAATTTTAAAGGTAGATCTACCTTAAATAAGTGTAGATCTACACTTATTTAGTGTAGATTTACCCTTAAATAAGGTAGATTTACCCTTATTTAAGGTAGATCTACCTTATTTTAGTATTTAAAATGAAATAAAATGATAGTAAAATGATAAACACGTACCTTCCACGTTGATCCCGTGATTTTTTGTGCGATTTGGTGCCGATTTAGGGTGTAGATAATCGAAAAATGAGAGAGGAAGAAGAAGGAAGAAGAGAGGAAGAAAGAAATGGGGAAAAAAGGGGTTACCCGACTAAAAAGTCGGGTCTATGGGTGGGGCCCACCAAAATGTCAAATTATCGGACGATAATTTGAAATTATCGTCCGATAATTTCAATTATATATATATATTTTTAAACTTTCAGGCAAATTATCGTCCGATACGGACGATATTTTGTCCGTATCGGACGATAATTTCCTCATTTTAAGCAGGGTACGATACATAAGGTATGTATCGTACCGCTGACCCCTAAAACCGATACGTATCGGTATCGGACGATATTTTGACCCATGTTCGCTAGTCATTCTTTTCATCCCATTGAGGTTGTGCAAGGGCACACCTCACAACTAAAGCACGACCACTATCATTACCTCTTCATCGCTGGGTGTGACATTCGGCTCAAACACTTCTTCAATCACTATCTCACCTCCATCCTCTTCTTCAATGAAGAGATTCCTTTGGGGGTCTTTTGGTGCGAGGCCAACTCTTCCATCTCTATCTTCTTTAGATCTACGATTTGCGTAAGTAGCGTAATCCTAATTATTTTATTGATTTCATAAAAGTCTTAAATCAATATTTTGTTCATCATTAATTTTATTAGCCTTTTATTTTTGTTTGGTATCGAGAAAACCCGCTTGCGAGTTCGTTCGACGCCCTAAAACTATCGAAGATCTAGCCGTTCATAAGAACCCTAGTCTTCTAGATCCGCGATAGGGAACATACACGAAAGTAGCACTATTTTGGGCCAAAATTAAATCACCTAATTGAATTTCTAAAAATTTTCGCGATAATTTGTTATGAGAAATTGTTATTTTAATTGATTAAATTAATTTTAATCCTAATCTCACCCCTAACATTGCATTTAGTAAGTTCCCGCATCACAATCTCAATCAAAAAACTTAGGTGAGAGTGTGTTTGGATGGCGGCCACCCTACGCTTGCAAACGAGACATATATTAAACCATAGTAATTCGCAAATTGATACAGCGGGCATGCTTGGCTAGCCAATAAAACACGAGTGAATTAGCGATTTCAATCATATTTCTGATAGACTAGAAGTAAATATAGCGGAACCAAACTTATACATATCGACCAATACATATAATTTTTGGCTGGTTTAGGAATTTCAACAAGCAGGTCATAGGCATCATACTAGCAACACCGTTATAATTTGAATTGATAAAAATCAATTTGGGTGGTTGGTAACTGCAACCCACATGGAATACTAAAACACAAGACTACACTAGAATGATATTATATGAGGCCATAATTCCAATCAACATGTATAATGAGACAAAATTTCCTAAAAAATATCAAAATAATCACAACACAAATCGGCTAAACTTAAATAAAAATTGAATCCGAACGTACGATAATCAAATGAAAGTCCACCATCGGAAACAAACTTAGAATTAGCTAGGATGTTCTACACAAGTGCGCTTACCTTTACGAAGAGAAAGAGGGCAATCATTGGACACAGATCCTGGAGGCGGATCTTCCAATGAGGGAGACGGTGAAAGAGAGGGTTCAGTTGGTGAATTCTCTTGCGATTCACCCTTTTTCTCTGATGGGTAAGTTGTCGTTGAACTTGTAACCTTGGGGTTGCAATATTGCCAACCTTCCATTCAGCTACAAGGCCAACCCTTCGCTTTTTGTTTTCATAATTGATATTTTGTTTGTTGACTTTCAAAATTTGTGCAAAAACTCCATTTAAAGTTTCAGCAACATGAATGACAGATGTGCTAATTGTCATTTGCATTAGTTGAACATACACTTTCTCAGCAGGCTTGATGGAAACCACAAAATTATCAGGAAAAGACATAGGAAGAAAACTATCAGTATAGTGTGAACGTGTGACCAACTTGGCTTTGGTAGAAGGGAGTAGACCCAAAGAAGGTCACATCCGCACACACAAAATGCTTTCGAAGAAATGAACTAAAGTAGTGATTGTCTTTTGAGTATAGGAATAACCAAGAAGTTAAGGTTTCCAAGTATGATTTTGAAGAGATGGTTTGATACCATTTTTTTTATACCCTGGGCCTCCGGGCCTCTTAGAGAACCCGACTAATCCCAGGGGCACGTGCACACCCCAAGTTAGCACATGGCAGGGCCAACATGGGATATAAATCCCTAGGATGACCTCAAGAGGGGATTCGAACTCAGGTCTCCGGCTACCTGAGGTTGATCCTAGCAGTGGAACTACTTTGAGGACTCATGAGAGTGTTAGGAGTTTGCAACTTGTAACTATTATCCAAACGATAAACCGCATCCATAAGTGCATTGTTCGTAATCGATTGAGTCATGCATGATCGTAAGTAACCGAAAAGAAGACAAACTACCAAATTTTGGTGAACAAAGTGAAAAAGTGATTTGGGACCAATGCTAAATTTGTGAATTCAAATCTACACAATAATGATAGTAAGGATCCGTAAAAAAAATTAAAGGCAAGCATGAATCAAAGTAATCAAATTAATTTTCAAGTGCACGGAGACTATTCAAACATCAAGGCCTATTGTAAAACATAGCATATTTTCTAAATCAAATCACTATTTGTTATCAAAAAGTAATTTATCCTTTTATTTACCAAAAACTTTAAATTTTTATAACTGTCGAAAAAAATCCATCACTCGGTTTATGTAGCTTTAGACACAGACATGGTTGGTCTAGGCCTTACGCCCATTGCGCTACCCAGCTTATTGATAAATCACCATGCTTAAGTAGGTCCGGAATCTTAGAAAAACTTTGAAGATTTCTCATATCCACGGTGCAATTTACAATTCCTTGGAGTTATCTTTTAGGATATATTCACATGTATTCCACCTTACTATAAATTAATGTTTTCTTCATACCAGGTATTGTATAAGTGCAAATGAGGACCAAGTAGATTTCTCAAAAAGAAAACACTTGGCACTTTTGAGCACTCGGTGAATGGTTGACCTTCCCCATGATTCCTGCATTGTAGTTTAGGTGAAATTCCTAAAAGAAACTCCAAAACCTAAACTAGAATTCATAGACCAGTAAAATAAAGAAGTAAACATAAACCCTATTCACGACTAATATTTATAAATCAAATTGCACAATCTATTGTCCAGAGAACAACAAATAAAATCACCCAGAAATACAATATCTATTTAGTTCCTCCAAGAAAATCAATCGAAATACATAATTAATATTTAATAAATAAATAAAATAACACCAATATTTCCCAAACCACGGGTGAATAAACTTAGATCTGCAGCAGTTTTAATACTCAGAACTTTTCCCATAAAAATAAAATAAAAAATACTCAGAACTTCAAAAGACAGCAACAAACAAAGAGACTAAAAGAGGACTCATGTAAATTGGCTCCAAAAGGAACTCCAAAATCATCCAAAAGGAACTCCAAAAACCTAAACCGAACCAAAAGTGAACCGGAAAAAGCAAAAATATTAGGGTTTCAGTTCATATTTGGTTTCAAAACAAAAAAATCGAAGGAAAACAGAGATTCAACATTTTTGGATTCGGATTGGTTCCGTAAACCGAATCTGCATCCCCTTTTTAAATTGTTTAATCAAAGAGAATGGAGCTGGAAGATAAAAGCATACCTTCTGATAATAGTTTCCCCTCTATCCGCCGGAGCAGTCGCCGCCTATCTCTTTGTCGCGGATGGGATGTGGGAGGTAAAGAATAATGAGGGAAAATGTGGAAGATGGGTATTTATGAAACAGGGTATAATAGTAATCTAACTCATACGTACAATTTACACTTCACGGATTTCAAGGATCCCGAAATCCGGTGTGTCGATTCTGAGAAACTTTCTGTTTTGAGTATAATAGTGAGAAACTTTATACTGATGAGTCCTCTTTTGGAAAAGTGCCCAAAATAAAGTTTAAATAAGAAACTTATAAAGATTAAATTACACTCTGTGGAAGTCACAAACTCACAATGGAGATGTAAAATTCATGATTTTAATCACAAAAGTTTGAAATCATCGGTGAAAAAGATTAAAAAAAATGATTTGTTGTGCCGAAACTTCGTCTCATCGGTGTAATGATAATCAATCATTAAGGGGAAGTCAAATTCCCATTGTACTTCACGTTTGTAAAGTTATTTTGTTGTGATTGTAATTTTGATATAATAAACTCAGAACGGAATCACGCTCTGTAAGACAACTTAAAGATCGTGGTTGGTAGGGGACTTTTTTATAATATAATAAGGTTTGACCGGCTCAGCCCAGGCACGAGACCAACATTTGGCAAAGGAATTTGAAAGAGACTGACATTAAAAGCCGTCAAGAGCCAAGTAGACTGGTGGATTTTCCTTTTGGCCAACGGTCAGGTCCTATTAGCTAGAACTGGATTTTCAGTCCTACCCCATCCGCTGCTTTTGGAAATAGGAGAATCTTGACTGCTATAAAAAGTAAAAACTAAGAAAGTCAAGATTCTCCTATTTCCAAGGACAACGGATGAGATAGGACTGGAAATCCGATTCTACCTAGTAGTACCTAACCATTGCCCTTTTCTTTTAACAGGGCTAGTGCTGGTCAACAAATGTTAATAATTGTTCTACTTTTGATGCTTCTGCACGATAGATAGATTCGGGGGCTTATACATAGAATAAGACTGTATGGAAAGCCTATTGTATAACAACTTCAAACATTAAGTGGGGACTTCGCCCCCACTATGCAATATGTTGCTATGCCCCTACGTGTTGACCATAATAAATGTTGGCAACGCTCAATAAATGTCACTGAAGTTAGCAGATCGTGTGGCCCACAGTCAATGTGCTGAGCATGTGCATGGATATCTTTGAATCAACACGAGTACATTTTTATAATTCGATGACAAACTATACATGTTGTGATGTGTCCCATCAGATGGTTAGCAATGCATCAAATCACCATTGGATCAGCAGTTCCAAATAATTGTTGAACCATACCACAGTGAGTTGTGTTGCTTAGGAGTGCTCCGGTTAATAATCTTCTTCCACCAACTTTAGGAGATGCACACATACTTTTGTGTATCAAATCAGTGAAAGATCAAAGAAAACTTATATATTTGACAAATCGAAGTCGTCCAACTGCCAGAGCACCTTATGAACCCACACTAAAGAGAGTACTCATTAGAGGATGTGAACCATTTGATTGAACTTCATTATATACCATTACTACATCTATCATAAAGTGACCGAAAGTGAATATTGAGATAGATGTGTAGTAACAAGAAAATTCGAAATCAATATATCAAAAAGAAAAATTGAGTCAATAAAGAAAATAAATCAGAGGATGTCATTTGAGGTGATTTGAACATATTTATCAGAGGCATGAAACTGACCTTATACAAAAGATTGAGAATCTACGAGCAAAAGTAGAAGAGGAAGACCACTAAAGATCTGAATGGAAGCCATTGAAAATGATATGAAAAATTACGAAGTGACAAAGAGCTTAATCATGTTCAGAAATGAGGGAAGATATAAGAGTTGGATAGCCCTCCCCAAATATGTAAAATAAGGTTGTGATTATTTGTAAGATAAGTTTGTAATGATGATTATGATGATGACGATGATTTATATTTATCATGATAGGATCAATATTAAAGTTTTCCAGTATCTATCCTGCAGTTTTTCCGCACGAGTGAAGTTAGTTTAATATTTCAAATCTCGAAAAGAAAATTAATAAGGGTCCGACTCTCCAGACTGTCATTTAAACAATAAAACGGTGTAAAGTGATCTTACACAATCAATAGTTTAAGATTTGTGTAATTTATACCGTCAAAGTGATAGATCATAGATTGAAGCACAATAAGCCCAAAAATAGTGTTTTAGGGAGACTTAAACCATTCGATCAGTGGCTATAATATTACCCGTTGATTTTGGTTTTAATGGCTGATATTAAAGTACATCAATTAGATGGTTGACATCCACTTATACCTACCTTTCTTTGGGCTGAGACATGTTCCAAAGATAAGTTTAGACTTTGGACAATTTAGATTCATCACGGAGTTCACCACTTGGCATAACTATAAATACAGTTCAATGGTGTGAGATAAAAATCTCCTTTAGTGTTTAATATCATTTAAACACCAACATGTTGGTCAGAGCCACTGCCCCAAATAATATAGGTGGTAGTTGTATTTGGAGTCTTTCTATATGAATAATGCTCACCACCAAGCTCAAACCAACTAGCAACCACCTCTCTCTTCATGCATTTAATACACCCAATTGCTCAGGCAAATTTGCGGAGCCTCCAAAGCCTCCATTTACTGTAAATTGAAGAGCAGAAAACCATAAAACCAGCAAATAGATTGGAGAAAAGGAAGATTACCCATCTCTTTATACATCATAAACTCATCTGGGTTCCTCTTATTTTCATAAAAAACCATCTCTGTTGAAATGTCTTCCAGGTTTTCTTACCAGATATTGAAATACAGGTACAATGCTGAAGAAGAAGAAGAAGATGATGATGATGATAATGAAAAAGAGATGGGAGTTGGTAGAGCAAAGCGGTGGTTGAGAGTCAGAAATTTCCAAGTAAGAGGAGATCAAGGGTCCCAAACCCTGGCTTGAGAAGATTCCTGAAGAGAAAATCTAAGTTGGTCTCTTCTCTCAGAGGGTCTGTGAATAAGGTTTTGAAGAGGCTGATTGAGAGTAGGTCTCATTTAGGAGACTTGTTTAGTGGAAACTATGGGTTGGTGCAAGTGAGCCCTTCTCCTTTGAAGTGTTATTGGGAGAAGTCTTTCATGGTTCATGACCATGGGTTGGTGCCTACTTGGCACTCCAGTAATCTTAGGAGGCTTGCTTGAGTTGTCTTGTCTACTTTGGGTTTGAAATGGGAATGAGTTCAGGATCCAACGAGTGTTTGGGTCTGGCTTTTCACTAAATGTGGTTTATGAGTTCACGATTCAAATTATCAAAAAAAAAAAGAGTTCATGATTCAATTAGTGTTTCGGTCTGGTTTTTCACTAATTTTAATGAAGTGTATCAAATGATGACTATGATGTTCTGTATTGATGATGACAATGATGACTTATTTTCATTTTTGTTTTCCAAATGAGCGTGTTTTATATTGATGATGATCATTTGTTAATTCCTATATGCATCCTTCAGCTCCAAAACCAGTACATATCAGACAATACATGGGCATGGATCAGTCGATAGACACATACCAATTATGTATGCATGTTCAGAATTCCAGACGAAACTGATATGTATCATCCAATGCATATCGATTTCGGAGCAAACTTTGAATGCATATATTTTTGTATCTATCGATACATGCCGATACATACATTTCGGTGAGATGTATTATCAGGCATGAACAATAACATATGTGGCTCATAACGGGCGGTACGAGTTTACATCAGATGATGACTACATGTATATGGAAAAATGAAATCAAACCATGGATTCATGGAAATACTTCCAAAATGATAAATTATGTGCTTTTAACCACTATACTCCGAAGTATTGGTTGTTGCTTAATTAGATTTTGAATCTGCTGGTAGTTTTTCAATAGAAGTGTAGAACAGATCATCATATAAAAAAAAAAGTTTAGAACAGATTACTTTCATTTGCATATATAATTGGAAATCATAACTTAAAACTCAAGAAGGATTCATCCACAGTATCCATTTCTCCCGAGCAAGATTACTAATGGGCTACTGATTTTGGACACGTGGCACTATTTTTTAAAAAGGTGACACATGATGCAAAGGACATGATATAATGATCTGCTATCATGTGAAAGGCCTTTGATCGCTTTGAATCATCTGATGGGCATGTTTTTTTCAATGCAATTTTTGACCCAACTAGGGTTGTCAATAGGTCAGATCAAGGCCGGACTGGGGTTCAACCTGGCCCTAACCTACTCGGACTAAGTTCCCAAGTTTTTCAGCTCGGCCCTAACCCAAGCTGCGATGTACTCAGCTCAAGTTTGGCCCCTATCGGGCTTAGGCATTTTTCCGACTGTTTTTTTCTAATAAAATTTGGTTGGGCTATTTTTTGGGGCTATTTTTTAGGCTATTTTTTCTAATAATATTTGATTAGGATGTTTTTTTTCTAATAAAAATTTGAAGGTTAATAAATTAATTAAATAATTATATTAACATTATAGAGGCTCAGGTACATGCTTTTATTCAAATATTTCATTTCGATTTGTTGCACAATGAATATAACGGACAACGGTTGCTTGAAAGGACAACGGTTATAATGGACAACGATTAATCTCATGGCATTTAAGTAAAATATAATTAATTACAAATATATTTTTTTATAACTTTGAAAGGATAAGTATATATATATACACGTGAACCCCGCACGTGCGATGCATGTGAGAGCCGTTTATTTGGTGAATGAATCGTCACAATGTAAATTTTGAAAATATTTTTTTACATTTAAAAAAAAAATCATTGGGCAACGAAATTTCGGTTTGGTTGGGTCTGAAATCGAATCCGGTATATTCACCGAAATTTCGGCTGAACATCTCAGGCAAAATTTCGGCCGAAATGTGGTGGACCTAGACGAAGTTTCGGTGCTCATACTTTTTTTTTTTTTTTTTTTAAATCAAATATTATCAGCCTTCAAAATATTGGCCAATAATTTGGCCAACAAACCGAATACAGTATGTTCACCGAAATTTTGGAATTTCGTACTACAAAAAATAAGACTATTAGTGGCAATTTTTTTAACAAAAAATTGTTGCTATTAGTCCTGCCGCTACCAAAAATTACCTTAACAGTAAGTGCCGCTGAAACACTTTATTTTTGTAGTGTCAGATGAACATCCCAGACGAAATTTCGGCCGAAATGTGGTGGGTTAGGCCGAAGTTTCAGTGCTCATACTTGTTGTTACTTTGTTTTAAAATAAAAAATTATCGGCCTTCAAAATATTGGCCAATAATTTGGTGATTAGCAAATTATCGACTAATAACTTCAAATTATTGACCAAGGATTTGAAGGCCGCGATTTTTTATCGCAAATTTCGGGATTTTGTTTCGGTGCGGTCCGAAACTGATGTGTTTTGGCCAAAATTTTGATCCTTGACCCCAACTAAAATGAAGTCTTTATCGTTTAGGATGAAGGTGGCAAACTCGGTATCGGTATCGGGTATTGATCTATGGAAGAGCGATACGAATCGACCGATATGTATTAGCCCTTTTTAAAAAAATATAAAAAGGCAAAGTCTCGGCGCAAATCGGTATGTATCGACCGATGCCTGATGCGTGACGGCCGATATGGACCCGTATTAGCCGATACTGATCGATAATTTGAAGTTATTAAATTATCATATTATCGGCTGATAGCTTCAAATTATCGGCCGATAATTGTGGGTTTAAAAAAAAAATATTGGGCATCGAACTTCGGCTTGGACCAGAAGATTTCGGTTGAAATATCGTCTAGGATTTTCAGCCGAAATCCCGACATTTGGTAGGGTTCAAAACCGATTCATTTTGGCCGAAATTTTGATCTATGTTGTAAGGTATGACATCCTAGACAATACCAATATATAATGGCAATATGTACAATTTTTCAGCACCTCAATACGTATCGGTTCTAATACTTCTCGATCCTCCAACTCGGAATCAGTATCGGCTGATACAAGCCCGTATCGGCCGATATGTATCGGTTTGCGCCGAGACCTTGGTTGTTTTTTCACAAGAGCCAATATGTGAGGACCGATACATGACATCGAGTTTGACACCCCAATCCCAAACGATAAACACTTCATTTTAGTCAGGGTCATGGATAAAAATTTCAGCTGATAACTTCAAATTAGCAGCCGATAATTTTGGATTTTTTAAAAAAGAAAATTTTAGCACCGAAATTTCGGCCTAGGCCACAAGATTTCAGCCGATAATTTAATGATTAGCAAATTATCGGCCGATAACTTCAAATTATCGACCGAGAATTTGAAGGCCATGATTTTTGATCGAAAATTTTGAGATATCGACCGAAAATTCCCAATGAAATTTCAGCCGAAATCTTGTCATCCAAGTCAATTTTGATGCCCAAAATTTCTTTTTTTAAATCCAAAATTATCAACTAATAATTTAAAGTTATCGGCCGATCTCATTATATTGGCCGATAATCTGATGATTAGCAAATGATCGGCCGAAAATTTTGGATTAAAAAAAATTTTCATACAACAAAATTTCGATAGAAATTTCTGTGACACCCAAAAAAGTGACCTTAAAATCAATTTTGAGCATTCACGTGATATTAAGGTCACTTTTTCTAAGATGTGTGCTAAGTTAAATAAAACACTGCTCGTGTGACAGTACTCTCATGATCTCAAGATCCATCATGCGAAAGATTGGAAGGATAAACGATGTGTATCGTCTAATTCAACGCAGCCATGTGTTTCAACATGAGTGAACTCAACGATTCGGTGGGTGGATTTAAAAAAACTAAAAACCAAAACAATCGAAACAGGTGAATTTTATCCATAGAACCCAAAAGTAGAAGGGGAAATTTAGTCTCTTTACTTTCCTTTTTGAAAGTTTGCTAACATAAATCATTTGCTAGCATATATCGAAACCCAATAATAAATTGCTTTGATTTTTTAGGATTTGCTAACATAAACCATGAGGAGGGTTTGCTAACATAAACCATAAACCATTGATTTTATCTTGTAGCAATAGAACCCAAGGACCAATGGAACCGAATTTTGTCCTCTAGCTTTCCTTTGTTTTTATATATATATTACATCCGGGCCTGGTGCGGGCCGGGTGTTGGAACACTCAACCCAAGCCCGGCCCGGATTGCAACATGTTTAGCCCAGTCCAGATACCAAGCCGGGTTTGCTTGATAGAAAGTACCACTTTTCCGGACCGGGCGCGAGCAAAAATCCGGCCCGGCCCTGCTCATTGAGAGTCCTAGACCTAATAGATCATTGTATGGTGTCATTCACATCATGTGGAATGCAACGCGTCCAAAATCAGTGGCACACTATCATTCATGCATGATAACAGGTTGATTACCATGTTGATGCTCATAAATGAAAATATATGCATTTTACAGGTGATCTTTATTCCACAAATATTTGGAACTGCATTGGTTATTGGTTTTAATGGGCACAACCACCCTCCAGAAAGGTAACAAATTTAGGAAAAATGACCGTATGCTTTCCCTGACTTCACCTGCGCAAATGCATGTCTAACTCTTATCATTTTTCCTATTCTATGCAAGACATTGGTTCTCATAAACTGTTTTTGGAGAGGCTCTTAATAAACAATTTATCAAACTATCAATCCACACGAAGCTGCCGGCTAAGGTTACAAACCGCAAACCCGAGCAATTACAGTATATTACAATGAATCAAAAACATTACATACTATTGCTTCTTACAGTTACAATTTGTAGGTATCAGTGATACAAACCAACACTACTGACACAAAGCAATAACTATAGATAATATCGCCATTGGTAATATAATGGGCGAATTAAGCAGTGCTAAAAAATAGTGTAAGCTTACGATCTCTTTCCAGAAATCGTAAATGGTGGGGAGTAAGGGGTTGATCCAAATCAGAAATCGAACCAGTCATCCATCTACTTTACAGATCCGAGAGCTCCATGGATGTAAAACAATCAGGATACTCTAATTAGTACTGATTAAAATTTCTATAAGAATGATATTGTTCTTGACGATAACCTGAATCCAATTCAGCAGAATCAGATAATAGTGAAGTTTGCAAGTGCCGCCCTTGTGGTTCTACAAGGAACTGATTTGTGTTTACATACCACTCGATCTCTGTGATCAGCCGATTCAGCTGAGAATCCCCTTGTGCTTTCAAAGCGGCCAGAAACTGATGGGAGATCACATTCAGAATCTTTTTAAACTGAGATTTATATTTCCGAAATAGTGCAAAGCCTGCCATCTGTCGATAAAGGAACTAATTTAGCTATAAAACCCGGTGTATGCAGTCAACAGGAAAGGTTTTCAGGTATGTGAGTTAACCTTAAGGAAGGCTGCCAGTGCGACCGCGGTAAAAATGTTGGCAGGAAGCATGTTCAAAAATCTTGCAAGCCATGCCCACCCTTCATTTAGGCCATGAAGGTTTCTAACACCATTAACTTCCGTCTGCCCAAATAAGAAACACAACGAATAATGTTTAAAGAGAATAGAAAATGGTATATAACACTTATATTTGCAATTTGCACTTCTTTCAAACTTAACTTCTTCACTTCACACTAAACAGCAACCAGCAATACACAAATGGGATAAAATCAGTTATCTGAAGATTTCATCCCATGTGAGTTTTTAGGGAAGAAATACAAAGTCAAATGACTGTTAAAATCGCATTTTGCCAGTCATCCAAAGAGGTCAGGGATGCCAATTTGCAAACAAGATGTCGTCCCATAAGCAAATTTGTGGCCCGGCAAACAACCCCTAAATAGATACCATTTTTATTTTCTTTTCAAAGGGCTGTACTTTCATCGTGTACAGAAGTATGCAAGTCAAATTTCACTGGTAGAGCATCTTATTCCTCAAGTAAAACAACACTTAAAAGTTGTAAAAAATTTAAGAGGTCGGACTTTGGTGCGATGGCAAGTGCTGTCCACCCAAAGCAATAGGTTGCGGGTTCGAGTTCCAGAATCAGCCTCTCCAAAATGGGGGTAAGGCTGCCTACCATCTATGTCTCCAAGACCCCGCTTAAAACGGGAGCCTTGGGCATTGGGTATGGCCTTTTGTACAAAAACATTAGCATATACAGTAGCCAGGATTCTTGAAAAGCTAACGTGAAATTAGCGGGCCTATATCAATAATATTTGAGACCGATTCCCATCACTGGCTCTATCTCGTTAAAAAAAATATAATCGCCTTTCAAAGGCATTTACATGTCAAAAGCTGACATCTACAGATTTCAGGGCCCCAGAAATCTGTTATATCAGCTTTTGATGGTGACAGATCACTTCAATAGATGGAATACTATTGAAGTCAGTGATGGCCAATGAACTCATAATTTTTTAGTAACTATACACAAAGCTGATCTTCTCCCTATAGGATAAGATGATTAACTTGAACAAGTGCAGCATAGAGGGTCATATAAGATTCCACGCCTTCCAAAAATCGTGCTGTGCTTTGAATTTTCCCATTTTCTTCTTGGTAGCCAATCATTTTGTAGTAAGCTTCTTTGGACTTGAATGCTGACTGAAAAAAAAAAAGACATCATTTTAGAGTCCATGCCACTATAAAACAATTCAGTGCCAGAGGTCACACCCTAAATATATTGATGCAAACAAACCTTGCAAAGGAAAAAAACTGAAAACATGTTAGAGAGAGAGAGAGAGAGAGAGAGAGAGAGCTCAAAATATCTTATCCCATTAAATAAACAATCAACTTCTTTTTGTTTTGGCCCAACAAAGTATTTATTGGAAACATTATAATAGATTCACATTAACAAAAAAGAGTTAATTGGAGATCATCTTATGCATTCGGGCCATATGGGAGACGTTTTTGGCAAATCCAATTTGGTTGCTAAAAATCATATGAAAATCATCCAGCCCAAAAAAATATGAACATAAAGTTCATATTGAAGTGCTTGGATTCGATTGAATGGATCCTCCAATGGGCATATTTTTTTTTTTGCATAAAGGTCATAAGATATTCTCCCACTTGGACAATTTGAATCAGTAAAAACTGTGTGCCACATCTCACCATACAGCTTAAAAGTGAGAGGTGATGGCTTCATCTTAAGCGGAAGGTGAGGAGAGTCGATCCCAGAAAATAATAAAAATGGCACACTTATAAGAGTCCCAATTTAAAAATGATATAGTTAAAAGCCCCAATACTCGTATAAAAGCAGAGATCAAATTCTAATTTACAGTCCCCAAGCAAAGCAAAGATAAATCCTACTTCTAATGAACTCTAATTAGGAATAAAAAAAAAGAATCCCAATTAATATAAAACGCAAATGAGAATATTTTCCAAAAAAACTAGATAAATTAATGTCCGTATAAAAATAAAATCACCTATTCTGATTGAAGACTCAAATTAACAAAAATTAATCAATATATTCATACTTTTCTCCTTTATGCAACTGCCAATTTTAGTCATCACTGAGTCGTTGATCTCAAATAATTAAGACCTCCATAATATATGAAAAATATATCACAACTCCGAAAGTTCACCTTCGGCTGAAGAGTAGACTCAAATCAGGCATTTATTCACACACAAAATATTACTAAACATAATTAGAATTAGATAATATTGAGTATGCACACAACGATAATAATAATTTTAAATTAACAGAAAGCCTAAAGATTCAATTTTTAAAGGGTCATAATTTAATCTTGAGTTCTAATGCCAACATAAAATAATAAAAGTCCAAATTCTAATTTAATTAGCAACTGGGTATAGCCTACGAGAGAATCCTACTTTTAATTAAGCTTCTAATAGTTTTCAAAAACACATCCTGCATGATCTAAAGTTCAGTAGAGAAAATTTCTTCTTTTATTCAAAGTTTCTTTTAAATATAATTGTAGTACTTAATATTTCCTAGCTACTACAACCACAAATGATTTTAAAATAACTAGATAAATACATTGTTCTTTCCAATTAGACTAGCTACACAAATTTCGAGAACGTTTAACATTTATCTTGAGAAAACCTCACTCGGAATATCGAGACAATATATATATACAGGCACACACTAGGGGATGCATGTGCTATTCACTTAAGGAGACGTGTGAGAGAGAAGAGGGGAGACTTTTTGGATACTTTTATTTTCACCCCGGGTTTCTTCCATCTCAACTGGGTTTCACGTGCTTAAACCGTTGACTGCTTTTAATCAAACAACGGAGTTCATTTTTTATCCCAATCTTTGACAGATCTTACGATCATGGTTGTATCTTCAGACGGTCAGATTTTGATTCTACATGGCACACATCCAGCAATGTTACTCGAGAATCACGCTTGATGTACACATATGATCATGTTCATTTTTTGGGATGTGTGTCATGTGGAATCAAAATCTGGTCATCGAATGGTAGGTCAATGATCTCAAGATCTATTGTGTCGAAAATCAGAATGAAAAACGATCTCCATCATCATATTCAAAGCAGTTAACGGTTTAAGCACATAAAATCCAGGTTGAGCAGGATGAATCTTGGGTTATTAATAGAGGTACCATCTTCAAAAATCAGGGAGCAAAGACTGATGGAAATCTAATATTTTCGTCCCTCGTCTCGTCTCAATTCTGCCATTCTCGCTTTATATAATAGTGAAGATATATACTCAAAGATAAGATCAGATCAAATCTTTTCTCTTTTTTAGGATCGATAGTCAGAACAGGATTTTCTTGTGGATTGTGCTATGCACACATCTTGAGGAATAAAAGCATGCTTCCCAAGTGCTTTCTCCAGCTGAGTTGGAGGTCAGTTTCAGCTACGTTCATGCTTTCAAGTATAGTACAAATGTGCCAACCAATGGCTTTGTCCATCAAACGTTCTCTAAAGAATGCAGTAAAAAAAACTTACTATTATATGAAAAATCAAGTCCTGTATGCAACTATAAGTAACCAAATATTAGTGATCAAGAGGCAAGTGATGAAAGTAAGACCTCACCTCTGAATAATGTACATGCTTTGGAACAGTGTAGATGCAAGCTTTATGGAACTCTGCAAGTACAATATCCATTGCCGCTGGGACCTAAATGACAAATAATTCTTACATATATAAATGAAGTAATCATGGGATCAATTATTTCTTAAATATTAAAATAACTTGGGGACACATTTAAATAGAAGACGTGAATAAAGACAAGAAGAATTCATTGTTGGTCATTAACATCTATTATGGACGCATAAAATTGATAACCAACCTAAAAATCAAAAGTAAAAGGTGGCATCAGTTACATGGAGGCGCATTGATCAATATATTATAGTACAATCCCATGCCGTCATATTATTGAATTTACATCTTCCCTAATTTGACAGGTTCTTAAATTGCAGTGATGAGAGTCAATTTTAGTAGAGTATTATTTAAGGTTAAGAGTAATTGTCCTTAGAGTCGGGTTCCCTCTTTTATAAGAACCTACTCTTCTTAACTGTGGGATTCCATGGTAAATGAGACTTCAACACATCTTGAATCCACAGGACTTCGCATCTGAAAAACACAATTTCCATTGCTCAAAAGAAATCCGACTCTAAGAATTATTATTTGTTCAAGTATTTCATTTATGAGTTAAAACTACTGTTACCTAGACACATGGCACAAGTGCCAAGTGTCAAGATGCCCATAGGTGTTTGGCACGGCAATTTCTAAAGATTCCAACATGGCAGCACAGCCATAAGAAAAAAAAATAAAACAAATAAAACATATATAGAAAAAAATTTAAGGGAAATCTTAGAGAGTATATTGCGATATGTAATGAAGCAATACATAGTATATGTCATTAACCTAAATAAAAGTAAATTATATTATAAATATCATGTTCAACAACCCAAACCTTTTATTTAGTAGTCACTAAACTTCCCACAAATTTTTGTTAAACAAAGTTCATTTTATTGTTGTCAACGATGAGCATTTTGATGGTATTAGGTGGTATTTTCATACATGTCTAGAAGTTTCATGCTGTTTGATGAGTGTCCGAGTGCCACCAAGTGTTGGCACGGCAAGAATCCCAAAAGTAGAAGTGCCAAGGTAACACTAGTTAAAACTAAATGTGTAATAACTAATAACTGACAAAAAGGAGAGAATATCTCCCTAGATAAGGCTGGGCCGAAGAAGAATGGAAAGGTGGTGACAAATAAAAATAAAACATAGATCAAATGTATTTTCACAACAAAAACCAATTTAACATTAATAAAGCAGATTCTATCTTTTTCGTTCTAGGTTTTCCATATATGGTATTAGTTTTCTTTTCTCAAAATTTTGTATCTATTGATTTCTAATAAGAAAGAAACTAGATTCGCATATACACTTGGAAAAATAATTCAGACATTCATCAATAAACATGAAACATCACAGTTAATAATCACTGGCTTGCGAATAACAACGGGAAACTCTCACGATACAAAAGGAATTAAGAATATGGCGCTCCATAACGGGAGTTTTAAGTTATTGAAAGCTCCTTCTCAAAGCACCCTCTCAGAAATTCTTAAGGAAAAAGAACATAAAGAAATTAAGCTTTGAATTTAATAGAACATAATTTTTAAAAATAAAAATTTGTTGAGATCTGACCCACTTCTTTTTTCTATTTTTGAAAATTTTCTTTTCTTAAATTTAATAGAAGCAAAATTAGTGAACACCTGGCTGGAAAATTACTCACATGACGATAGCGGAAACAAACAATATGCCTGAGAGACCCGTTCTGGTGCTAGGGTGGGGGATTGGTTGTGTGCCCGGTGTCGCAACGTTAATTTCCGGCGCTGAGCGGTTTATCACCGGCACGGATGCGAATCCACCAGAACTGAGGGAGTAACGGTCAAATCCGCAGATGACCCCACTCCCTGGATGGGATATTCAAATCAGCCGGTCATTAATGAGACACAGATACTCGATTTACAACATGGATGGTGGTCTATTGCAGGGAAAAGATTCAACTGGGTGAACGTGGCTATCATGGCTCCGGCTTCTCGTCGTAACATGGTATCTTACGTTGAGATAGCGGGGAGAAGAGGGAGAGATACTGTTACATCGGGCAATCGCACACACAATGCCGGAGAGGGTGATCCCTTCCAACAGGAAATGGGACTTAGAAAGGGGCCGCTCCGGATCGATTCCGCTCAATTTCTCTCACTCACTAGAAACCTACGTCACTACTGGGTGGTGCTATACACTATCAGAGACTCCTTATCATTGTTTCATTTACACATGTAGTTACAAAATACATGAGAATTTACAAATAGGCCTATACTATCAGCTATCACCAAAACTAAGTTTCTTTAGCGTTTTCGGTCGGAGAAGGCAGCCTCAGACTTCTGTTTCAAAAAGAAATTTCACATTGAAGATATCTCGGTTGAGTGTGTATCTTGGGATCTCGCTGTAGCAGTTTTACAAAATCACCGAGAGAAAGGGGTCTGGATTCGGGTGCACAGACTACCACTCCATGCATGGTCCACAGAGGTACTCAAGGGGATCGGAAATCGATGTGGCAGGATCTGATTACTGATTCTGTAAATCATTAAACCGACATGACTGGAGTGCATTCCTAAAACCTGCGAAGTCTGCGTCGGCGGTCAAATATTCGAGGTCTTCATAGACTTGGAGTTGTTGGAGCGGGTGTTCGTTCCGCATCAGTCATGTGAAGAATCCGGGTCCTGGTACTCTGACGTAGACATACTCAGTCGTCCAATGAAAAAAGTCGAGCTAATCACCAATCCAGTCAAGGGCGGGGTGGAAAGAACTAGCCGGGTAACGTCGAGATGCTCGGAGGGGCACTCATCCGCGAACCCGCCCGCTCCACTTGGAGCCACAGAGGTGGGCGTCTGCGCCGGCGAGTGATCAATGTTCCTCGGGAACCCATGGGATGATTCATCGCTTTCTTGCGGATTTAGAGGAAGGAGAAATAGCTACAAATGTCTCCGACGTCACTGAACTAGAGGAGGGAGAAATAGTAGAAGACTTCTCTGACGACTTCCGACACCGGAATAGGCAGCTCGTATCTCCAACGGATCTATCACCGTTGAGGTTACCAATGGACGAGATCGTGTCATACTCCAACAACATTAACTTGCAAGCTCAAAAAGCAGGGATAGGTGAGCTGACGTGGACACCGGCAGCCAAGGACGACAATAGTGGTCGTACTTGGGATTCGATGGGGATGGAGGCTGCGAGTTTCCCTTCCAAGGAGAACACAGAAGAAACAAAAAAGGCCTTAGGGTGTATTTGCACAGGAGGAAGGGCTTTAACAAATGGTGCATCCCAAGAGAGGTTGGGTCGTCGACACGTCTGTCTCCTTGACTTGCGAGCACGCGAGAGATGGTGACACGTCAACCATTAGAACCTTCCCGAAACTAGTCGCCGGTTTTGATGCGAGAAGAGTACAAAGGCTGGGATTCAAGTGATTCGAACTCAGGGGAGGGGGATTGTCACGAGAGGATGGCGACATGTGTTAACTGCCTGGTTAGGGGAGAACAGCTGTCATTGAAGGCTACTTAGGTTTTTAGTTGTTGCAGCACGTGGATTCACTTATGCCATTCGGGTCTAGAGCATGGATCAAAATCTCTGTCGGAATTTTAAATTTTCGGTCGAGTCGTCTCAGTTTCGGCCTGAACCGACACGATAAAATGCTATTTATCGTCCCCCCTCCTAAAAAATCAAATTATCGGCCGATAATTTGGAAAATCAAAGTATCAACCGATAATTTCAAATTATCAGCCGAGATCACACATTGGAGTTTGAAATTTTTTTAATACGGTTTAGTTTAAACCCAGTTTTTGCAAAAAAAAACCCCAATTTTTTTTTCCTATCTTTCTTCTTCTTCTCTCCTCCATTTTTTCCCTCCAGTTTTTCTCTTACTTGCTTCTTTAATCCCAAAAAATTAAAAAATGGAGAAGGAAAAAAAGAAGGACGAGTAGCTACCTGGCAGTTGCCCTAGCCTCCCGAAATCACCTTTTTTTTTCCTCCCTTTCTTTCTTTCTTTCTTTCTTTCTTCTTCTTCTTCTCCTCTGTCTTCTTTTTTCCTGCAAAAAAGTTGCAAAACAGTTGAATGCCTTTAATAAGAGTGCCTTTTTAATAAACAGGAGTCATTACTTGCAGACGCTTTTTAAGTGATTGCACTGATATTAAAGAAAGACTTCGTAATTTAGGGACGGAAGCCATTACTTGCACTCATTTTTTAAGTGATTGCACCGAAGTTAAAAAAAAAAGACTATATTTTAGGGCCATGTGACATGTGAAAACACAATCTGGGCCGTCTGATTTAAAGTTCATGATCTATAGATCCTTAGTAGATAAGATTGACACGAAATATTATCTTCATCTTGTGATTAAATATAGCCAAAAGCTATTATTTGATACAACGGTTGACGACAATAGATCATATGGTAAATATCGTGTTTTGCTCCAATCTTATCCACTAAGGATCTATAGATCATGAACTAGATCGTTTTTCACATGTCACATGTCCCTAAAGGGAATCATTACTTGCACACGCTTTTTAAGTAATGGCTCCCTTAATAAAATAAGAGTGCCTTTATATCCACCCACCGAATCTTTGAGTTCACCCACGTTAAAACCCATTGACTGCTTTGAATCCAGCGATGCAGGTCATTTTCCATCCCAATCTTTCACACGATGCATCTTGAGATCATGCTCTTATCATCCACCGTCGGTTTTTATTTCACATGGTTTTTATTTCTCGAGTAACTTTTGAGATTTATTCAATGTGGAATCAAAACCTGACCGTCTGATATGTTTTGCATCAGCTCAAGATCCATTGTGTGATCGAAAATTAGCTTTACTAGTGTAAATATGTATTCTAACAATGTTAAAGAGTTTTAAAAAACCAAGAAAATAAAGTTCGACAAAGTTCAGCAAAGTTCAGAGCATATTTTCAAAAAAATCTGAAATTTACATAAATTTTGACCAATTTACGGTTTGGGTCATGAACGAAACCGAAACCGAGATTTTGATCCATGGTCCAGAGACCACATTCTTTATGATCTGGCTTCGGGTGGGCCCAACTTCATTGGGCTGGCAGTATCGAGGCTATTGGGGCCCGGAACATGATAGCTGGGCTTGGAAGGAGGGCGATGTCGTTCGTCGGACTGATGAGTTAACCCGTCTCGAATCTTGTTTCTCGGAGATCCCGACGATGCTATTGGAACCCCGGTTGAAGACTCTGCTTTCCCTCTCCACGTGATGTCAAAGCAGACCTCGGACACATCTTTTAACACTCATTCGTCGCCCCAGACAACCGCGGCGGAGGAGTTACAGGGAATATCCAGTGCTCTCGGTGAGAGCGACAACTCGACCAAGATCGATAGATTAATCCGGGTGAGCCGTGATCTCGGTATGTCGTTCAAAGGGTCAGAGGAGACTTTGCGGGAGGTATTTCGATCTGTACTGGTTAATCGCCAGGACAACAGGAAGAAGCGACGGGCTGGTTCGCGAGAGCTCGCTCAATTACAATGGGGGATGGCGGATGGAAAGGGGGCTGGGGGTGTATGACCCCTAACCTCTACTAGTGGGCAGGCGAAATGAAGTTTATCTATGAAGATGCTTTCATAAAATGTGAGGGGCATATGTGACGGATCGAAACGTGTCAGGGTCAGACGAGTGATAGCGTTGTTAAAACCGGCAGTCATTACGCCTCAAGAGACTACATAGGGTAGCTGCGACAGAGGCAAAGTCACGTATGTGCTTACAGGAAAGAACTGGGAGTAGATAGGCATCATCTCGGCGGGGGACTTCGAGCGGTATCCTAGTAGCATGGAACTCTGGGTTGTTCGACAAGTTAGATGAAGAAGTGGGGCTCTTCTCGGCCTTGGTGGTCCTACGGAATAAAGATAACAATAAATCATGGCTGTTTTCTAGTATTTATGGGCCTTCGGATGACAGGCAACGAAGCGGTTTCTAGTTTGAGTTGGCTGCCGTCATAGCCAGATGGAACTATCTGATATGCCTGGGGAGCGATTTCAATTCCATAAGATGGGGGCATGATAAACAAGGGGGGCCGCCAGATGCAACGGTGATGAGAGACTTCAATTCTTGGATATCAGACTGGGGGCTCATGGATGTGCCTTTAACAGGTTCAAGGTTCACATGGTCCAACCTTCAAAATACTCCTTCATTGAGTAGGTTAGACTGTTTCCTCTGTAACATGGAGTCGTTGGACATGTTTCCAACTGCCTGACTGGAATGTTTAGCGAGGGCAGTCTCTGACCATCACCCATTCGTGCTTACATGTGAATCGAGGGGGAAAAGGGCTGACACCTTTCCAATTCAAAAACATGTGGTTACTTGATGAGCAATTCCAGGCGGCGGTGCCTATCTGGTGGAGGGAACACAGGCCATCGGGTACGGCGGCATTCCGATTTATCTCGAAGCTACAATGGATCAAGATGTGTAGTAAGGAGTGGAACAGGGAGGTGTACGGGCTGGTCCACCTCAACAAAGGCGCGGTGCTCTTGAGGCTGAAGGAGATCGACAATCTGGAGGAAAGTAGGGCTCTTTCAGACGGAGAACGAGAAGAACTGGTTAAAAAAAAATAGGAATTCAGTAACTTATGTAGGGCCAAGGAGGTGTCATGGAAGCAAAAGGCGAAGGTGAAGTGGTTGAAGGAAGGAGACCTAAATACCAATTTTTTTCATGAGGTTGCCAACAGGCAGAACAAAACAAATTATTTGGGCAGCGTTGGGGTTGAGGGAGTTACTTATGTCGAGTATGATCAGATTCGCGACCAGGTTGTCGACTTTTACTCCAATTTCTACGCTGATGGCAGTCTGATTCCCCCTGATCTGGACGGGTTGCCTTTTCAAGCCATCATGCCTGATGATTATGAGGGTGTGGAAATCCCGTTTAATGAAGAGGAGGTCTGGAGAGTCATAAAGAGGGGGGGCAAGAATAAATCACCGGGCCCCGACGGATTTACCATGGAATTTTACTGTATGTTCTGGTCGGTGCTGAAGGAGGACCTGATGGATGTGTTCCATGAGTTTCATAGCACAGGTTTTATCAGGCGCAGCCTCAATTCGACATTCATTACACTCATTCCCAAAAGAGTTGGGGCCCAAGACCTCGCCGATTTTTGCCCGATTTGTCTCATCAATTGCCTATACAAGATCATAGCTAAGGTGTTGGCCAACAGACTCAAGTCGTTAATGGGTGTAATCATCTCAGCCAGTCGGTGCTTTTGTGTAGGGGAGACGATTAGTGGACCAGGTGGCGGTGGCCCATGAAGTCATCCATTCCGCTCATCAGGACCGTCATCCTGCAGCCTTGTGGAAGGTAGACATGGAAAAGGCGTATGATCGTATTGGTTGGGGCGGTTTGGACTATATGCTTCGCAGGTTTGGGTTCAGAGTTAAGTGGAGGAGATGGATGCGGGGCTGCTATGCAACACCATGGTTTTCGGTGTTGATTAATGGTACACCAATTGGGTATTTCAAGAGCTCCCGGGGCATCCGCCAGGGCTACCCACTTTCCCCATTCTTATTCAATATGATGGGGGAAGCGCTTATGGGCCTAATTGAGTGGGCGAGACAGCCGAACCACATATCGGGGATCAGAGTGGGTGCCCATGGCCGGCACATCTCGATCCTCCAGTATGTAGATGACACTATTCTATTCGGAAGGGCCGACGTGGAGGAGTTCAGGTCTTTAACGGAGGTCTTATTCGTCTATGAGACAATATTGGGGTAGCGTATTAACTTCCACAAATTGAAGATCACGGGTATTGGGATCGATAACACACGATTACAAGATCTAACTGATACGGTTAATTATGAGAGCGAGGAATTTCCCATCAAGTACTTGGGGCTGCTGCTGGGGTTGAGGCAACCTGCAGCTAGGGCATAGGAGCCGGTGATTCAATGCTTCGAACAACGATTGTCCACGTGGGAAGGAAAATTGCTAAACAGTGGTGGACGCCTCATCCTACTCAAAGCTGTCCTGCAAGCTTACCTATTCTTTTCTTCTCAATGTTCAAATGTCCGATCGGAGTAATCAATCGGATTGAGAAAATACAACGGAATTTCCTTTGGGAGGGGTCGAGTCTGGACAAAAGATACCATCTGATTAATTGGGACACATGCCAACTTCCGATGAATTGCAGCGGGCTGGGAATTCGCAATTTAAGCAGGACCAACATAGCACTTCTTGGTAAATGGTTATGGCGAGTGGGACTGTGGAGGAAATGGAGTCTTTGGCGTAATGTGTTGATTGAAAAGTATGGACAATCCAACTCAAACTGAGGCATCAATACCTTGGTCAACAGAGGCACTTCCGCCTGGTGGAAAAATATTTGTGGCACTTAGACTCTTTACTCTAAGGGGCT
The DNA here is from genome assembly GCA_021018995.1 of Chloranthus sessilifolius. Lineage (NCBI taxonomy): Eukaryota > Viridiplantae > Streptophyta > Magnoliopsida > Chloranthales > Chloranthaceae > Chloranthus > Chloranthus sessilifolius. Next base: position 159,237,396 of record CM037584.1, read on the forward strand.
TCTTTTCAGCTGGGGCTGTGCGACCCGGATTCAGTTCTGGGAGTAAAGTTGGGCTGAGGGGGGGCCTCTCAAATTGATGCTCCCAAATATCTACTCCTTATTCTTGAACCCTAGAGGGTTGATCAACGATTTTGTCTCAGAAACTAGTGGAGGTAGACTGTGGGAGGTTAATCCTTGTAGATATCTGAGAGGCGATGAGGAGGAAGCTTTTTCGAACCTATTATAATCTCTCTATGAGATGCACCGAAACCCCCACAATCAGGACCGGCGGGTGTGGAGGCCTAGCAAAAATGACATCTTCAGTGTCAAGTCATATTATCGGGATGTTGTCGCGTCGTCCGCTAACCAGGTTTCAAGAAGCAGGGGTGTGGAAGGCTACCATCTCGCTCAAGATTAAGTTCTTCGCGTGGACGTTATTCAAAGACAGAGTGCTAACGATGGATCAACTCATTCGGAGAGGAAAAGATATCACCAATCGTTGTGTCATGTGCCCCCAGGGGGAGTCTGTCGCACATCTCTTCCTCCACTGTGCTGCGGCGTTCGAGATTTGGAGTATTTTTCTGAACCTGTTTGGCATGAACTGGGTCATTCTAGCCACGACTTACCATCAATATTTGGCGTGGGAGGCGGTTAGACTGGAAGGCCAGATTGGGAAGAAATGGATGGTGACCTTCTTTGCAGTCATCTGGTATATCTGGCAAGAGAGGAACACGAGGATCTTCAAACAGAAAAGTAAACCGGTGAGGATAATAGTGACAGTTGTCAAAGATCTGGTATGTCTATGGGACCCCACGGGCAGCGAAATGATCAGAGAAGAAGTTGAACACTGGGACTCGGGCTAATGAGGGAGTGGGTTGGGGGTTGCTCCATTTCTAGGGGCTTTTTATCTTTTTCCCTGGTGTACCTTCCCCTTTGTTTCTATTTTTTCTGTTCTCGTTTTCTTTTTGGTTGCCCTGTTTTTGTATTGTTCTTTTCAGCACCTTGCTGGTTATCAATATAATCTCAATTACTGATATAATAAAAATTAATTAGTGAACACAGCATTCACATCTAGTATGTGGTTTCAATGCACAGTTAAAGAAAATGGGTTGTTGAATTTCACAAATGGCTCAATACATGGGCCTAGATATGGGATCACAGAGGCCTAGGAGATGATCAAAATCATTTTCTATCGGCCATCAAGGTAAATAGGTCATACAAGCCAATTGGGATTGAAGAAGAGTTCGATCGAAAGGAGACATAAGAAGACGAGGTACACACGGAGGAATATGATGACAATGATTATTTATTTATATTAGAGGGAACCATTAAGTTCATATTAGAGTATATTATTGATACTGTTGATGTCCCTAAAAGCTAAGGGACTATAAATACTCTATTTTGTTTCGACTTGAGTACTAAATGTAGTACTTATTAAGTTGTTATATTAGTTTTTGTATATTAAATTTGATAGTTACTGTTGACTAATTATAGTTACTTTTATTAGTTAATTACATTTTAGTCGTTACTAGTACTGGAGATATAATATGAAACTCAGTGTCAATGATTCCCCCCCCCCCCAAAAAAAAATCTTTAATACCTAGTCATTTAACCATAAACGTTTTTGGAATGAGTGGAGAACCAACATCGAGAGAGGAGTAATAGAAAATCTAGCCTTGAACAAGAATGAGTGGAGAACCAAGACTCACAAGCTGACCCCCAAATAGATGAGACAAGGAGATGATAACTATGATCCCGGTGATGATAATAATGATTTAAATGTTAACTTCATGAAAATAAGCAAAGATTATATGATACTTCCAATGTCCAAGATTCTTCCATAAGAGTTGGTGTTAGGTGCCCGACCCATACACCAAGGGAATGCAATGGTCAATCTCCTTCACCAAAATGGTCAAACCTTGGGAGATGCACATAAATTTATCAGTGTGCATATCGGTGCAAGTACGCTTTTTCCCTTTCACCGAGGTGGGGCTCAAGAATATCTACATATCTCCTGAGGTTGGCAAAGGGAGATTGACCCATGCACAGCCCTCGGTGCAGAAGTTGGGCACCTAATACTACTCCTTTCCATAATGTCTAGTATTTGACCTTAAGATGGGCAGACCTATCCGATATAACTACAAGTACACATTAAATTGATCGAAGTTGGCAAAGAAAGAAGTGGATTTCAAAAAAGACCCTGCCTTAAAAAGATAACATTTATTAAATGAACATACACATTTGTATTAATCAAAGAAGAAGAAATGTTACAGAAAAAATGCCCAACGGAGTTACGGGACATACCTGGGAAGTAACCAAGACAATTACTTGGCCGCAAGCGAAAGATGTACTATTAAAGCTTACAGTAGGTTTTTCACATAAGGCAACAACCTGGAATATCAATAACTTTACATTTGAGTATCAAATGGAATTGGTAGATGGTAAATAAAACCTCATATATGATGGATTACTTGAGTATTTATAATACAACGAAATTAATAAAACATGATGGGAGAAAATCAATCATATATCAAGAAAATAGTTGCTCTATGAAAGTAGTGATTGATCTACTTCAATTCATCTCTGGATGTTTTCATATGAAGCTTTAATTAATGACATGTGATGCTTGAAGCTTTAAATATTGTTTGGTTAACTCTATTTTTTCTTGTTATTTTGATCTAAAGTTTTATAGGTCAACTTACTTTAAACTTAATTCTGTGACTTACGAATATATATGTTGAAATTAGTTGTTACTTGCTAATTCCTTGATGGAAACGGATGAGCATATAATATTTATTTTGCTTTCATAATTTCAGAGTTTCTATATTTATTCTTATTTTTAAAAAATAGTAAATGGTTTACTGTTTACCATTCGATTCAAAGGACCCCTTACGATAGACCTGATTTACAATTTGTCAATTTGTTCATGAGTGTTTCTCGTGTGAAAATTGCACCAAATTCAAGTTGCCTACTTGTCTGGTGACCCAAGAACTATCTCATTTTTTGGATACGTTAGGGGACATTCATCATGTCTCATCATCTACTTTTGGGACATTTTTGTACAACAGGAATTTAGAAAAACTAACATCCCAGACACTTCTTGTAAACAAGAATGTTGTTTTCTGAGGTTTTGAGAATCTCATGCTCACAATACAAGGTTTTTGAGCAAACCTAAGAAAGCCAAAATTATGGACACTAGTAAACAAGAATGTTGTTCTTAAGTTGAGAATCTTATCTCTGCAGCCAATACATGGTTTTTGAGGCTTCTTATATTTTTGTGTTTGTTGCCATTTTTCTATGAAAATCTTTTGTTTTAAAGTTTTTGTATTGTTATGATCCACTCATTTGTAAAAATAGCCAAATAGTGGCATAATGATTAAACCTTTCTGATGAGCAAACCTTAATTAATGCGAGTTGGGATTAACTTCACATTAAATTGAATAGCGAAAATATTCGAAATCACCCAAACACATAAAATAATCCAATAAGTTTAATTAAAACAAGTAGGTTAACTCAAATTTTAGCGCTTGCATGCATCGAAATTCCCGATCTAGAAAAACGGCTCCGATGAAGGAACTCGAGTTTCAATCTAATTTAGGGCACCAAGCGACAAATACGGTATCGTCTCTTGACTCCTCCAGGATTTAAAATATGAAGGCTCGAAGATTAATTCAATCAAAAACGGGAAGATCAAAAGATATCAATTAATAAGGGTTTGGGTTTTGATTTTATTAAAGGAAATAAGGGAAAATATTACTTGACAATAATTAAAGAAAAGACAAAATAGAAAGTTAGGGTTCCAAGGCTTCACACCAAGGGTTCCGAGGTTTCTCACCAAGGCTATACATCGGCTTCGCACCAAGTCGCACGAGAAATGAAAATCCACTCTTCAGGTTTTGAAAGATTCACTCTTTTGGTTGAAAACTTTTCACAAATCTTCTAGGATTTGTACAAGAGCAAGCTCTCAATTTCATTCATTAATAATCAACTCCAAGTTACAATGCTTATAAGGACCTTATATAGTAGGCCTCAAAAGAAGAAAAGCCTCAAACAATTAAAACACTAAAAAGGACAAGTTTGCCCAAAAAGCTAAAATTCCGTCTTTTGGTGGATTTGACTCGCGCAATAAATCGCTCGATCGGTTCTAAAATCGACGATCGATTTATAGATTTATATATCACTCGAAGTCTTGGTCCACAATCTATCGATCGAAAGTCTGGATTCGATCGATCGACTGAGAAGATTAAATTTGTCAAAAGTACAGAAGCCACTGTCCTCAATCGATTGATCAACTAAACATGCCCAAATCTTCAATTTCTTCTCAGTTCTTCAATTCTGGCTCCACTTTCGTTTCTTCCGACGCTAGAAAATTTTTTGCGGCCCAAATCTGACGCTCTCAATCTTGATGTCCCCATCAATTCTCCGCGAGTGGGAGAGCTCATCTCCGATGAGTTGTAGAACCCACGTATGGTACACTTTAGGTGCTCAACTCCAGGTTTGTCTTTGCATATTGTGAGATACGCATGACGTTTGTCCGCATTGGTAGTAAAGTTTGGAAACTCTAGAAAATCCTCATTCAAATTTTTCTCATATTGCACAAGTAGGGTACGAGTTATGAACTAGGTAAATGGGCTTGGTTCGATTGCATGGGAAATAAGGAATGGGTCAAAGGACATAATTGTAGGACCTAGACTAGGTGTAAGATCTTTCACCAAAACTATCGGATGATTACCCTTGTCTAGAGAAAAATCTAGACTTCCATCATTACCTCTTTTCAAGATCGAAAAAGGCTTCATATGCTCGGAACTATCGTGAATTAACACAAAATTGTCATTATTAAACTCATTAAACAAATTCATTGTGTTAGTGGCATTCTGTATATTTTCAACATTCAATAAAATCTGATCGTTAATCCCATGCAAATTAGAATGCTGGCACGTTCCTACCGACTCTAACAACTCATGCAGTATAAACACACTACCACCACTTTCTTCGGGAACAGAAAACTTCCTAACACAACCTACGGTTTTCACAGGAATTTCATCCCCTTCGTCACTTGGCATTTCAATAAGTTTGTGCACTTCTTCCAACTCATTGCCCTCTTTGTCGGTATACTCCTAAATAATCAAGGTTTGGGCTTTACTGGGTCATTGAGATGTAAAGTGACCAAAGCCTTAGTACTTATAACACTGTTGTGGTGGACACCGAGAATTCTCGATCAGGTTTCCTTTACCATTGTCAATCTAAGGATTCACGGGTTTTGAGGATTGACTATAGGTATCATTCACCCTTTCAGGAGGATTAGATCGAAAATCAGGATTAGAGGATTTAGATCGATCACTGATTGGAGAGTCGAGATACCTCTCTAACTCTTGCACTCTAGCATAACATTCTTCTAAATCTTCAACAGGGTGAGGGATGAGTTCTTTTCGTAACTCAGGACGTAGGCCAATTCGAAACCTAGATAAGGTGATATGTGGACTCTCATAAGCGTTAGCCCGAAGTAAATATTCCTAAACTTATTGATATATTCATCAACAGACATGTTTTCCTGTTTCAAACCATGTCATTGATCCATGAGACAGGGTATCATGAAGTTTCTCTTTCATGTTTGCTCATGTGGCGATGGGTTCACGTTCGAGAGCTTCTCGACATCATTCCACACTAGTCCAATAAAGTTTCGCTTGTCCCACAAGTTTCATCTTGGCAAACCTCATTTTTGCTCATCCAATATTTCATACCATTCGAAATAATGGTCCATGGCAACTACCCAATCTATATGGATTTTGGGGTCCATCTTTCCTTCGAAAGTGGGAGCATCAACCTTAACCAACTTTGTGACTCTCTCATCTGGGTAGGGACGATTTCCACGCCTAGGAGGATCCCTCCTCTCATCAAAATTAACCCTATAATGTACACCGTGAGTCGATCTAGACAACTCTTGGAGTTGTGCCGCTAAATCAACCTGTTGGGGTTGTTTGTTTTGCAATTGGGCTTGTATGGCAGTCATCTGGGTGTTAAAACTTTTCATGAAAGCGGTTAATTGTTCCGGATTCGTTGTGACACTCAAGATAAAAGAAAACACTAACACGTATATGCAAAGGAAACCTAAAACTTAGTACGGGTACTGGCAATCCTAAACTAGACTGTTCTCTGATACCAAAACTGATGCGGGACAAACGCTAGACCTAATTAATGCGAGATGGGATTAACTTCAGATTAAATTGAATAGCGGAAATATTCAAAATCACCCAAACACATAAAATAATCCAATAGATTTAATTAAAACAAGTAGGTTAACTCAAATTTTAGCGCTCGCATGTATTGAAATTCCCAATCTAGAAAAACGGCTTTGATGAAGGAACTCGAGTTTCCATCTAATTTAGGGCATCAAGCGACAATTACGGTATCGTCTCTAGACTCCTCTAGGATTTAAAGAATGAAGGCTCGAAGGATTAATTCAATCAAAAAGGGGAAGATCAAAAGATATCACTTAATAAGGGCTTGGTTTGAGTTTTGATTTTATCAAAGGAAATAAGGAAAATATTACCTGCCAATAATTAAAGAAAAGATAGAATAGAAAGATAGGATTTCAAGGTTTCACACCAAGGTTGTACGTTGGCTTCGCACCAAGTCGCACGAGAAATAAAGATTCCCTCTTCAGGTTTTGAAAGATTAACTCTTTCGGTTGACAACTCTTCACAAGTCTTCTAGGGATTGCACAAAAGCAAGCTCTCAATTTCATTCATTAATAATCAACTCCCAGTTACAATGCTTATAAGGACCTTATTGTAGACACCCCAATTTTGCCCTCTCGGAGTATACAAACCTGTTCGGTTAACCTTTGACCTTGCCCATAACTTTCGGAAAGGGACTCATCCTTTCCGAAAGCTTTAAAACCCTGATACGGGGACCATATACTGAAACAATAGTATATGGTCGAAGCACAGGCTGAAACAATAACCCTGTGGCTCGAACCCGACTATCCCAAATTCTACGCCCTCACATAGGCGCGCAATTCGATTGCATGCATGGACGCAAGCGTGCAATTGGTCCCACTTGGACCAGATTCGTTTTTCCCGCGGACCGCCTTAGGAATGGATCGCGTGTCCTATACAGGACACGCAATCAGATTGCCCGCCCATTCACCGGTGCGCAATTGGTCCAACTAGGACCAAAACTCCATCTTTCATAGACCGACTAAAGACCCGATTACACGGTGCGTAATCGATTGCAAGCCCCCACCACCAGCGCGCAAATTGGTCCCTAGTTGGACCTTGTCTCTAATTCCCATGACCGCCTAAACTCCCCGATCAAGCGCATGTACGAGGGCACTTAATTGGATTGTGTGTGCTACACCAGGTGTGCAATTATAACCAAGCGAGTTGGAACTAGGACACCCCGGCTGAACCAGTCAACCGCTCACTCACTGAGTCTGTGACCAACTCAAAGTGTATTAAGCGCACTGCACAGGGCGCATAATCAAATTACACGCACTGTATGAAGCACACAATTGGGACCGACCGGCCAATTGCACACCTCCCATAGAGCACGTAATTGCCCCGATACCTATAAATAGACCTCCCTACCTCGACCAATTAACACATTTTTCATAGAGATCTCTTCTCTCTCGAGCTCAGGCCTCTCCTAGGGAGCTTGAGTTCCTCCTCTGCGGCACCAGAAGGAGAAAGAAGCGCTCGGCTTCAGGTAATATCCTTCTAGTTCTAGTTCTCTTCCTAGTTCTAGTTATTAGTTCCAAGGTTCTAGTTCTAGTTCTTAATTTTCTTTTTTTTTTTTTTTTTGATCAGTAAAGAAAGATTATATTAAAAAACAGCAAGGCGTTGCACACAATACAAGCACACCTCTCACTAACCAAAGAAAAAAAGGCACTCCACGAAAGACGTGGAGCAAGCGAAGTAAAGATAAAAATATACAGAAGCCACTATAGAACAGAAAAAAGCCCATCCCACTTAACCGGGGTCCCATAGGAAAGAGGGGAAACTATCGCCGGTCCCACCTCTCGCGACCCAAAACCTCACCAGCGTAGACACCGACCTAATAACCATACCCACAGGGTTCTTCTCTTCGAAAATCCTGCGATTCCTCTCACACCAAATGCACGAGAGAACAGCGAAAACAGTAGCTCTCCAGCCAGCCCTTGACTCCCCCTCCAATTCCACCGCATCCCAGCTAAGCAAAAACACATACGGCGACTCGGGTATAGCCCAAGAGATTTTAAAGAAATCAAGAAAGACACTCCAAATCCTGGCAGCCGCACTACAGTGGAGGAAAAGATGAGCAGCAGACTCCACCCCATCAGAACACATCACACACGAAGTCGAGACATCTTTACCCCTTCATACCAGCTGCTCCCTAGTAAGGATCCTGTCCTTGCACAACGCCCAAACAAAAAAACGGACCTTCAAAGGAATAGGATCGCGCCACAGCCATTTCCCTTCAAAGTTGATCAACAGCCGCCGCGACAACCAACGGTACAGAGACTTAACGTTGAAACGTCCATCAGGCCGCATGATCCATACCCTCTGATCCACCCGACTGAAATTCAAATAACTTAGCTGCGTCCCATAAAGCCTACTTAGCAGATCCAAATAACTTCCCACCTCGCAGTCTCTGAGGAGCCGTCTAGTAGGCACATCCCACACCATACTTCCACCAGTCATAGAGACAAACTCTCGAATCGTACCTTCCGGATTCAATGACAGCCCGAAAAGGACCGGGTAAGCATCTTTATGCGGACCCGCATCCAACCAATCATCCTCCCAGAACCGTATCCGACTACCACACCCCCAGCTGTATCGCACTCCTTTAGATAGAGAAGGCCACAAGCGAGAAATACCTCTCCACCATGTCGAGGTACACCTGTGCGTTGAGGGGGCAATGCCCCAACCCCCCTGTGATAAGCCATATTTGTCAGACAACACCACCCACCAAAGATTGCTTCTCTCCTCCACCCTGCCCGCTCTCCATATCCACTTACCAAGCATGGCCAAATTTGTCAGTTTTAGATTCCGGATCCCCAACCCACCATAATCGAGGCGCAATTGACATGTATCCCAATTAACTAGATGGTACCGCCGATTTAGCCCCGACCCCTCCCATAGGAGACATCGCTGAATATGGTTCAGTCGAGTAAGAATTTTAGCTAGACACTTAAACATACTCATGAAGAAAAATGGGATCGACGACAACACCGCTTTGAACAATATCAGCCTGCCCCCAGTACTCAAGAGTTTACCTTTCCAAGATGATAACCGCTGCTCAAACCTCTCTACCACCGGAAGCCAGTCGCGGATGGAGGGTTGTCTGATCCCAAGTGGCAACCCCAAATATCTGATGGGCAGGTCCTCAATATCACAACCAACTGACACAGCAAGGTCCATCAGCACGCCATCCTCCACCCGATCCCAGAAACAGCCAACTTATGATAGTTGACCCGCTGCCCCTAAACGGCCTCATAAATCGATAAGACATCCGCCATGGCGCCAAGCTCCGACGCATCAGCCTTCCCAAATAATATAGTATCATCGGCATACTGTAAATGAGAGATAAACCTGCCTAGCTCACCCACCCGAATCCCAGTGATCATGTTCAACTCCATAGCACGCCCGATCAGCCCGGATAAAGCCTCGCCAACCATATTGAATAGGAGGGGGGATAATGGATCCCCTTGCCTGATGCCTCTAGAACTCTTGAAATACCCGGCCTGGGTGCCATTTATCAGAACCGAGAACCACGTAGACGTATACCACACATCCATTTTCTCCAAGTGGCACCGAAACCGAACCTCCGTAACATGTAGTCAAGATTTTCCCAGTTTACCCGATCATATGCTTTTTCCATATCCACCTTCCAGATCACAGCCGGCCGACGTTGCGCATGGGCCGAATGAATAGTCGCAGTAGCCACCGCCACCAAGTCCGTAAGCTGCCTACCACGGACGAAAACTCCTTGATTGCCGGATATAATACTGTGCATTACCCACTTGAGTCTATTTGCCAACACTTTCGATACAATTTTATAGAGGCAATTAGTAAAATTTATGGGACGGAAATCAGAAATATTCTTAGCCCCATGGACCTTGGGAATGAGAGTAATAAAAGTGGAGTTAAGGGATCTGCCGATGAAGGCAGTGGAATGAAAGTCATGAAAGACCTCCATCAGGTCCACTTTTATGGTATCCCAAAAAGCCCGGTAAAACTCCATAGTGAAACCGTCCGGCCCCGGTGCTTTGTTACGACCCCCAAATCTGATCGCAGTCCACACTTCCTCCTCAGTAAATCTGCTCTCCAAACCCATGCTAGTATCCTCCGAGCTGGAATTAAACTGCAAATCATCCAAATTCGGCCTCGGAAAGTCCTCGTCCATGTACAATTATTTAAAGTAACCACAACATGGTCCTGGACCTGATCATGACAGGAATACGTCACGCCATCCACATTAATGCATCCCAAGTACTTATACTTACGAGCATTAGCAGCCGCATGAAAATACTTGGTATTCGCATCCCCCTCCTTAAACCACCGAATCTTCGCTTTCTGCATCCAAAACACCTCTTCAGCCCTACAAGTATCCCTGAATTCCGCCATTAACAACAATCGGGCCTCCCTCTCAACCACAGAAAGAGATTTGGTCTCCTCTAAGTCATCTAGCACCTTCAATTTGGAGAGCAAATTCTCCTTTCTAACATGAACCCGACCATATTTCTCCCTATTCCAGATTTTGATTCGATCTTTTAACCGGCGTAGTTTTGACAAAAACTGGTACGCAGCAGTCCCCGTCCCCACCAGTTCTGACCACCAGCCCCGGACCTTCGCCCGGAAGGACTCCCCCAACAGCCACATATTCTCAAACCAGAATGGCGACGGCCCCTTCCCACCGGACTCATGCAGGAGCAAGAGGACGATGATCAGAAACCGCATGCGCTAAAGCACCCAACCGGGCCCCGGGAAAAATGTCGAGCCAGTCGGTAGAGCAAATAAATCGATCCAGCCTACTAAGAGAAGGATTGTCCTATAGATTGGACCACGTGAACCAAGCACCAATCAACGGGACATCAAGCAAACTCCAATCAGCAAAGAACGAGTTAAAATCTCGCATCACACCGGTATTAGGAGGGCCACCTTTCGAAATCCCATCTGACCGCGTTGAAATCCCCACCGAGGAATAGTGGAAAATCCCACCTAGCAGCAATAGCATTCAGCTCAAACCAAAAGTCACCCCTCTCTTGGTCGGACGTCGGACCATAAATGCAAGCAAAGCTCCATTGATTCCCATATGCCTTATCTCTAAGCACCACTGATGCGGAGAAAGAACCTAGTTCCTCATCCACCTTGTCAAACAAGGCCGAAGACCAGGCCACCAGAATCTCACCGGAGGCGCCGATGGAATCAATCCCAACCCAGTCCCACCCTCCTCCCCCCAAAACCGACTCAACCTTCCTATGATCACAACTTCCCCACTTCGTTTCTTGTAAAGTAACAATGACCGGCTTGAACGCCATAATTACCTGCTTAACCCCCACCCGCTTGGAGCGGTCACATATACCTCTAACATTCCAAGATAACATCCTCATTATCAAAACAGATCAAACCCGCCCACCCAAACCCCAATTACAGCCCCCCCACCCCTCCCATCCGACATACCCCATTGCAATCGTGCGAGTTCCCGCGAACCACCCCGCCGCTTCCTCCTGGCGTCCTGGCGAGAAGAAATAACGGATCTAAACACCGCGATCCTACAAACGACATGCCAAGATTTTTCCCCACTTCAATCAACCTATCAATTTCAGTGGCATCAGCAAGAGTCAGATTAGCGACACCCACAGAGGTATCTTGGAGGCCAGGCAGAATCACAGATCCATCTGATTCCCCCCTCGTAATCAGTCCGACATCTCCCTAAGCGGTCGATCAAACAGGCACATCGTGAACCGAAAACCCGTCACCTGCAGATCTGAAATCGGCACTCCGAGAACAGCCTCCACGCCGCAGAAGCTCCTAAACCCCACAATCTCCATCCAAATTGAGCATTCCCCTGCAAATAAGCCCATGGTTCCCCCCTCCCTCATAATAGAGTACTAAGTGCGCATCCGGGTCAGCCCACAACCGGCACCTAAGACCCAGCATACCATCCCCGAAATAGGCCTGGGCCAAACCACCCCCGAGATCCGAGCCAATTGGACCCACTAGTTCAAAGCAGCCCACCCCCACATGAGAAGCCCGAAACCTGTCAAAGCCATCCACGGGCCCACCCCCCTCGTCTCATCCCGATACGACTTCACCGATTGACACGTAATCGAGACACGTGTCCCCATATGAAAAGCGGGATAAAATTCCCCCCTCTTATAAACCCCGCGGTCAAGCCCCATATCCAGCACAGAAGACGCTCAAGAACTTTCCAGACGAGATCGACGTGTCATCCCCATAGGCCCCCTCGCTCCCCGAGACAAAAACCCTCCCTTTCTTCTTCTACGATAAACCTTAAAAACATTTTTGGGGACAAGAGAAGCATTCCGCAGAAGGAAACCGTCGGCCTCAAGCTCCATCGGATCCCGGGCACGCCCTCCAACATCATCCTTCCCATCTGACAACCCCCTGATCTCACCTAACCTCTGTATGTGCAGGTGTACCATCTCTGGCTCATCGTACGAAGTGATCTGAGCCGTAGATCTGCTTGCTGATGCGAGATCCGTCGCCGACCCTCCCGCTGTCGACACAGCCACCTCGCCGACCTCCAAACCCTCAAGCGACAAGGAATGAGTGATCCGGAGCAACCGTGAATCGACACTGTCACCCGTCGGTAGGTCAAGAGCCGAAAGCACCCGGTCGTCGAGTATCGTGAAACACCCTATAGCGCCTCTCGTCGGTATCCGATCCGGCGTAGCCCCTCCATGTCTGATTGGATCCCGCACCGGCTGAACTACTACTATAGGACGATCTACGAGGCAAACGTCAGAGGAAACGAGCCCCGAACCAACTTCAATCGGTTGATGCTCAACGACCGTCCACTCGACTCGCGCAATTTCTACAACGAGCTGACATCGGTGGCTGCCAATCAGCGGGTCAATGGTGCGAGGGATGCTAGCGAGCAAGTCGACAGCCACGAGGATGGGAGCGTGAGTCGTATCCCAGAGGTCCGCGGATCGCCGGTCGACCCGGACAAAACGACCACATCGGTTCCTGATCCCTAGTAGTACCTCCGGGGACCACGCATGAAGCGGGAGCCCAAAGATGTGTAACCATACCCCCTCTTCCTCCTCCTGAACTCGTATCTCGCCAACCAAAGGCTCCCAACGTCGACAATCTACCTGGCATCCATTGATGAAGAACCGCTTTTTGAGGCAAAGAGCCGAGGCACCTTCCTCCGATCCGAAACGCAAAAGGAACATAGAGGAGGAAATAGTAGATATCATAGGTCTAGTTCTTAATTTTCTTTCTAGTTCATAATTTTCTTTATAATTCATAATTTTCTTTCTAGCTCTTAATGCAAGTTCAAATTCTTCGTTCTAGTTCTAAATTCTTAATTTTCGATCTCGGTTTTTTATTCCTAATCCTCAATTCTAAGTTCAAATTCAATTTTTAAATCTTCAATATTTACAAAATAATCTTTAGCCACTATATTTGCCCAAGGGAGCTTACGGAGGGTACCCGGGAACGGGGCCGATTCTTCTTAGAATAACGAGCCACAACCCTTTTTTTAATTACTCTCGATAGGATTAGGAGACTGGGTTAATTAGACTCCCGGTAGGATTAGGAGACTAGATCAATTAGACACCCAGTAAGATTAGGAGATTAGATTCGTTAGAGTCCTAGCAGAAGTAAGAAGGCCAAACTAGTTTGATTAAAGGCAACCCAAAGCTGCTGAAGTTGGCCGGCCGACGTTCAGTGAAGGAGTTCAACCTGCAAGCCCCCGCTGTTTTTAAAGCGTGATCAGTGACGTATTGCATTGTCGATAAATATCTGCAGCTGGCGATCGCATCACCCAGGTACTTTCCATTTAATATTCATCTCTTTAATTTCAGCAATTTAATATTTCATAGTATATTATTCATCTCCTTTGCCAGAGTCCACTTGGACCGAATTGGGCCACTTATTCTGAGGACCGAAAGGAACTCAGAAAAAGCGCGTACCAACAGACTGACAATCGCGCTGGGACTCCTTTCGCTAGGGTTGCCCCGGTTTAATTAATTTGGTTTTCATTTTTTCCTCTTTTTTAATTTGGTTTTTATTTTCGCTTTATTCTATCACTTTTTACACACTCACGCTGTATACCTAGCTTTTCGAAAACAAACAAAAAATATAATAAAATAATAAAAATAAATAATAAATAAAACTATTTTAAAATGTTGAACTTTAATAATATCGATCCACCCTCATGGGGCTCCCATAGCGACCCCGAGTATAATGTTCGGCCGTCTCCGTGGACAGCCCAACGTCGTGCTCGGGTAAATATGGTTAGTCTGAGCAAAAAATACCCCTTCGCTCCACAAAACACAAATCACAACGACAGCAGCGGAGAAAGTGGAACTGAGCAAAGCGACCTAGCTAGCGAAGTTATAGACCACACTGCCAGTGCACTCCCGAAAGGAGGAAAAGACGTCGACGCCCTTCTCCGGACTTTGGCCAACTTATACAAAGTTGTAAAAGACCAGCGACAAGTTACTCCCGAAAGCAGACAAAGAGAAAGGACGTCGACTCCTCCGCGTACTCCGACTCCCCCAACACGTGATACGCGCACCCTTCACACCTCCTACGACAACAATCACCGAAGACAGCCCGAGACACCTAAACAGGACACCACCGTAAATATGAACTACCTACATCGACTTCTAGACAATTACATGGCTAACAGAGAATGCTCTAGCCACACCTTTGGATTCGATAAAGTCTGTCGAGACCTCGATTTCACTATACCCGCCGGGTTCAAACCACCCAAATTCAACAAATATAACGGTACAGGTAACCCAAAGCACCACTAGGCCATGTTCTATAACGACTGCCTACCGATTCGAAGAGATTGCTAGAAGGAGAAGCCCTTGACTGGTTCGCCGCCTTGCCTCTAGCCGAATTCGAGACATTCGAAGACTTAGCCGATATATTCTTAGACCAATACCAACACCTCACTCATGAAGAAATCAGTCTCGTTGACTTAATGCACACAAGACAAGAAGACGACGAAGACTTCGCGACGTTCGCTAACCGCTGGAGGAGGATCGCTTCCCGAACATGAAATCAAATAAAAGAAAACGATACGATAGAGATTGTGATCATGAACTCCCGAGAGCCTCTCCGGAGTGTTCTCGTCCTAAGCAACTATCACAACTTCACAAGCCTTTATCAACGCACTTTACGCATAGAACGCCGCCTGAAGAATGGGGACCTTAATCTCTCTACCTTAACATCCAACGGACCCTCAAACACCCTAAACAAGACTCTAAGCCTTGAACAAATAAACACAAACCAAGGACAAAACCAAACAAACCCTCAACCATACCACCGATATGACCAAGCTCAAGATCTATACCCAAACCTATACCCTGACCAAAATCAATTACCACACATAAACCAAGATCAACACCCTTACCAACCTTTATACAGCAACCAATACACAAACCCGCACTACGATCAAAACCAACTCCCCGACACTACGCAAACTAACACTTGCTACAACCCGTTGTTTGAACAAACTCCATCAAGCCCTCAACTCGCATACGATACCGTACACTCACTCCTACCCCATTCCACCCAGCTAGCCTAATCTGGAGGATTGAACCCCCTTCAGAACATGTCCATGCCATCCATTCACGACCAACTAACCTTGTCCCGCGTACTTATAAATGCAAAATCACCTTTCGCCCAAAACCAGTCACCATGATCACTAAGATCCAACCTATCACCAAAGAAACTCAACCTATCACAAAAATCGCCGAACCCAGTCCCGAATCAACTCAACCCATCACCAAAGTCGACACACTTATCCCCAAACTAACTCAACCTACCCCTGAATCAACTCGACCTACCTTCGAACTCGATAACTTACCCACCAATGAGTCGACCACTGCGCTCCCCAAGCTTATACCTAAACCAACCTTACGACCGATACCTGGACAAACTTACATACCAGTTCCAGAAGAAATTCCCGAACTAATCTATCCATATACTACAATACCATTCAAACTCCAACCAATCACAAAACTAAACTCTGAACCCAAACCCGTAATCAAATCTATCCCCGAAATCACCAGCCCTCTCACTTCAGAACCAATCCACCAACATACTACGACACCATTTATACTTAAACCGATCACGAAACTATACTTTGAACCTGAACCAGTAATCAAATCAAGACCCCTAATCAAACATACTCTGGAATTAATCCCCGAGCCCGAACGCGTTATCGAACACACGATCGAACACATCACCCCACCAACCTTAAACCTGACCCTTGAACTAATCCCTACACCTACTTTAAAACATGAACTCAATAACGAACACTTCACTCCACCAACATCCAAATCAACTCTCAAATCAATCACTACGCCCGCCTCAGAACCTAAACTCACTACCACCTCACCAACTTCAAATCAAAATCTCGAACCCGAATCAATTACTAAACATACCTCCGAACCACCCATTTCACTCACTCCAGAATCAACCATTGAACCAATCTCAAAACCAACTCACAAATCAATCTCTACACCCACCTCAAAACCTGAACTCACCACCGGACTTACCACCTCACCAACCACGAAACTGAACCCCAAACTCAAACCTATTATAAAAACTAAACCTATCATGAAAACAAAACTTATTATCAAAACTAAACTTATCATCAAACTTAAACCTACTATCAAAACTAAACTTATCATCAAACCTAAACCTATTATCAAAACTAAATTTGTTATAAAACCTAAACTTATCATCAAACCTAAACCTACTATCAAAACTAAACCTATTATCGAATCTAAGCCTATCCTCGAACATGAACCTATCACCGAACCTAAACCCATGATCGAACTTGAACCTGTCATCGGACACGAAACCAAACCGATCATTGAACTTAAACCAATCGTCGAACCTAGACCCGAACCTATCATCGACCCTACACCCATCGACAAGCTCGAACCCACCATCAAAGGCGAACCTACCATTAATCCCGAACCCATTGTCAAACTTGAACCTGTCGTCAAACTCGAGTCTGTTATCGAACACGAACCCGTCACTAAAACCAAACCTACTCCTACAACGCCAACCACTCACCTTTGAGCCAACTATCGAACCTATCAAGGAGTCGATCATCGCTCCCACTTTCGAAATCAAATCAAACTTAAATCCTACGACCCCGATCAACATCCAAATTGGTATAACACCGGATCCAGATTTCAGTAGACCTCACAATCAAAGCTTTCACATAACACCAACTGGCAACGAAACCGCTATGTCAAACAGTCGACACAGAGCTTCCCCGAAAAATTATAAACATAACTTTAAAACAACCTCGTGATATATCCAAAGTGTGAATTAAACAAAACAAGCAGAATCAAACAAAACTAAAAATCCACATGCCAAGGAAGGGTCCACCATGGTCCACACTTCCTTATCTTCATTTTGTTCTGCCTTTGTCTCACCTTATCACTCTCTTTACGAAATCAACATCACACTCCCCTTCAAGCTCATGGGAAGGACCCTGTCTCATTTGACTCCTTTCATTAAATCAAAACAATACAGCCTAGAACTATTCTCGAATAACCACCAACAAAAAATAATAACATTACACAAAACCTCATGGAAAGGATCCTGTCCCATAGTCCAACTTTACAACATACCCCACTCCATTGAGAGGCTAAAGAAGGTCCCTCCCGACAAGGAGGCCCCAGCCATAAAAGATTTATAAAAAAAGAAGTTAAAAGACGTCACCCCTATTTCGACAAATCTCACATCATCTAAAACACAAACTCGAACATTAACCTCTCTCATCCCTGATCGATCAGATCGAAAGGGATCAAGCACCCCAGAATAATATTATCTAATCGAACGGTCACTCCGACCATCCAACAGGTCCCACCAAGCGGACTTCCTGAGTCAATCTCCTGCTTAAGGAATTGATGTTGTACCATAACACAATAGTAATAACAAAAAAATAATACAAAAAATATACAAAACAAGAAAAATATATACATTGGCCAGCAATATCTCTCACCTATAACTCTTACTCGACCGAGAACTCGGAGTCGATGAGCTAGTGCTAAGAAACAGTGGCTACACAACTGCCTAGCCTATAGGAAATCAAAGCCCACGTGGGAAATACTTATATTATTTTGGCAACATGCTCAAGAAACAGCTACAGGGGAAGGACTTCTTAAACCCTAGGGCGATATTCACAACTCAGTGACCATCATGTCTCGTAGCCTAAACAGGCATACTCACACATCTACCACCTTCGTAGTCATCACAAGGCATTCCCCAGTTGTAGGTCTTTATTTTTTGAAAAATACTTTGAGTATCATCTGACTCATTGACCACCTTCCTATTCGGGCCAATTGATCAAAAGGATCAGTGAATCATGAAATTTTTTTTTAAATATAGAAAACTTTGGATTCTCATACACCTCTTCAGCCATTAGAATCGATGTTAGAGCAGAAAAAATGAAAGTGCAAAGTTCCATCAAATCTCACAATCCTTGCGTCAGTAAGTTGTTTCAAAAAAAATATACAGACTTCAAAAAGAAGCACAACTGAGCAAGAGCATGCGACGAATGAACAAATCAATGAATCCAGGAAAGCATAAGCAAAACTCTGAGGGCATCCCTGGCATCTTTACACTACTAGATGTCGTCGTGCGGTGGCGGGAGGAGGACAAAACTCTTGCTAGCCATAGAATTTCATGATTTGATGGTACTGGACCATGACGGAGAGCTCAATTATGGCACCGCATTACCCACCTAAGAAGAAAATAGTTGACTACTATTTCAAATTTTGGTTGAATAAGAAGCTACTCCAGATCAATAAACCTTACCTCCTCTTCACCCATAATTTTTTCAGACAATGAGTCAAATGATTTTCAAAATCTTTTTGAGAATAAAATCGAAAACTCTCGAATGACAAATGATGCAATCACCTATTATCTACCATTCACCTCAATCTTGTTAAAAGCTATGATACATGATGATTGTTCAGCACTTACAAGATCGAGTCTGGCATATGGCCGAAATAATCGAGCTACCTCCCAACAAGGGATCATCCCAAATACACTCCAGGACATCTGTGAGGCAGATAAAAGTTTCATCACTTGACACTGGGCATTTTTTTTAAGAGTGCTAGCACCTTGATAGCGATACTTAGGTCACAAGACCGATACTCCAAACTGGGACATTTAAAAAAAAAAAATTCAGTTTAATTCTTTTCCACCATGGGACCCCAAAACAAACGTCCAAAACAAGACACATACACCCCCTCTCCCCAAAAGAAGCAAAATCCATGGCAAATAAAGATAAACCAATAATCCATGGCAAAACGTCTAACACTCATCTAAAGCTTTGAAACCAAATTCAGACATCTCTAACAAGTGTCATCCCAAACAAAAGACCAAAAATATATATATATATATATATATATATATATATATATACCTTAAACAGAACAAATACCCAAAATTTTCCTTTTGTCATAAAAACCCATTAATAATGATAAAATACAATCCCAACCCATCTAGCCCATAAAAGTGAGCAAAATCACTCAATAAAAATAAAAATAAAATAAATATAGCATTGAGAAAATAAAAATAAAATCAAACCAAAAAAATACAATAAAAATCAAAATAAAACCAATCAGGGGTGAGGACATCTCCTCGTAGTCCCATGGCAACCAAATCAGTCCCCAACATCCCCCCACACGCTCTGCTGCACAAAATAGAATAAAATAAAATAAAATCATCGCTCATAGTCCCAATAACAAAACCCAATAAAAATAATAAATAAAATCTAAAAGTCCCATCGCGATGCAAAAGCGAAAAATAAAGACAACGACACATGAATGATGACAAAGTAGCCAATCAAGCTACTCGTCCCATCACAACCAAATATCACTCTCCCTTCCCATCACGTAACCTCACACGCCGATCAGAGAGAGAGAGAGCCAGTAATGACTCATCGACGCCGATCAGAGAGAGAGAGCCAGTAATGACTCATCGCACGCCCTCATGTCCCATAGTGACGCCAAAGGCCCGCCACACCACCAAGGTCAAAGGTAAGTCCCGTCGCGATCTCAGACAGCATTCAAACTGACCCCAATCCATCGCATAACCAAGAACTGCTACAGAAATGCACTATCATTGTCCCATCGCGACGTTAAAATAGTCAAGGAGCTATCAACCGAAATGCCCCATTACATAACTACCAAGTCCCGTCGCAACCCGCCACGGCACGCAACCAGAAGGGGAGCCTCAACCAATACCCCATCGCAAAAAGCAAAGAGCCGAACCCCCCAAATATCCCACCACACAGCAGTCGCCAGACTCCACCGCACCAAAAACATGCGCTCGCCGACAGAAGAAGAGAGGAATTCCTCCGACGTCCCATCGCACCCATCAATTATCAAGTCCCATCGCCAACATCTCATCAGGCAATCCGGATGTCCCATCGCGCCAACGATCAGCGGGCCTTGCCACGACATAAATGAAGGAGAGGAAACTCTAATGTCCCATCGCGACCCCACCACAATAGCCAGCGAGTCCCATCGCAAGCAAAAGCCTCTCGCCGGCAACAAATCAGGTAAGTAAACACCCCTTCCTATACTCGATATTCCTTGTAAAATATAATTAGATAATATTAAGTAAAAGTTTAAAAAAAAAATCGTCTCTCCCAACTCATGAATCACTGTAGTCCTCCCATAAGAGACAATCATCAGTATTCACGAGAAGATTAGACGGAGTATCCGGCATACCAAGCGTCGTCTTGACAACCAAACAAAGGTCGGGTTCATAAATCCCATTCCGATGGATCTGCTCAGCGACGTCTCGGAAGCCACGTTTTCCGAAGTTTTACCACAGAATTGATCTCAAGTTAAAACCCGAATTTCCAAAACTCCTATCTATCAAATTCTTATCTCTCAACACCCCAATCCGTTCTTTCCCCTGAGAAACCGAATACTAAATATACTCAACTCTGAGAAACCACAAATGTCCACTACAAAGGGACACCTGACGCGCCATTGGTGAGAGCAATGACGCACTCAGTCTGACATGACTCGCGAAAGCCTTCACCATTACATCAAATTACATCATATCATCTGGTCACTTGACCTTATTTCAGGACGTTCGTATAATGCCTCCTGATACCTCGATTGCATCAATGTCCCTCTGTTTGATTGCCCCTTGCAGCAGGTCGCGACATGCGATGGAATGCCCCTTGCACCCACAAATTAGGATATGCCGACTTTCCTCCCATTTGACTGCCACTTGCAGCAGGTCGCGATACGCGACGAGATGCCACTTGCACCCGCGGATCAGGATATGCCGATTTTCCCCCTTTTAACTGCCACTTGCAGCAGGTCGCGACATGCGACGGGATGCCACTTGCACCCGCGATTGTAGATACGCCTTTCGACAGCTACCACTGGGCCCGCGAATGCTCCATCTTAGCTAGCACCGATAGATAAGAAAGTCAAGCATTTCATGTCAGCTCCCCAATTCACACTTGTGATCGCTCAAAGAAACGAGAAGGTACCTCAGAAGAGGGGTGTTGACTTCTTCAACGCATCCTTACTCCGCAAGGATGCGCCGAAGAGGGGCATCTGTAGACATCCCAATTTTTCCCTCTCGGAGTATACAAACCTGTTCAATCAACCTTTGACCTTGCCCATAACTTTCGAAAATGAACTCATCCTTTCCGAAAGCTTTAAAACCTTGATACGGGGACTATATACTGAAACAATAGTATATGGTCGAAGCACAGGCTGAAACAATAGCCCTGTGGCTCGAGCCCAACTTAGCTCGAGGAAGATCTCGAATTTTGCGCCCTCACAGAGGCGTGCAATTCGATTGCACGCATTGACACATGCACGCGATTGGTCCCACTTAGACCAGATTCGTTCTTCCCATGGACCGCCTTAGGAGTGGATTACGCGCCCTATACAGGGCGCGCAATCAGATTGCCCACCCAGTCACCGGTGCGCAATTGGTCCAACATGGACCGAAACTCTGTCTTTCGTGGACCGACTAAAGACCCGATTACGCGCCCTCACCAGTGCACGTAATCAATTGCACGCCCCACCATCAGTGCACAATTGGTCCCCAGTTGGATCTGGTCTCTAATTCCCATGACCGCTCGAACTCCCTGATCAAGCGCATGTATGAGGGCGCTTAATTGGATTGTGCGTGCTACACATGGCACGCCATTAGTTCCAAGCGAGTTGGAACTAGGACACCCGGCTAAGCCAGTCAGCCGGTCACTCACTAAGTCTATGACCGACTAAAAGTGTATTAAGCGCACTGCATAGGGCGCGTAATCAAATTACACGCACTGTACGGAGAGCGCAATTGGGACCGACCAGCCAATTGCGCACTTCCCATAGTGCACGTACTTGCCCCAATACCTATAAATAGACCTCCCTACCTTGACCAATTAACACAATTTTCATAGAGATTTCTTCCCTCTCGAGCTCAGGCCTCTCCTAGGGAGCTCAAGTTCCTCCTTTGCAGCACCAGAAGGAGAAAGAAGCGCTCAGCTTCAGGTAATATCCTTCTAGTTCTAGTTCTAAATTCTAATTCTCTTCCTAGTTCTAGTTCTTAGTTCTTAGGTTTTAGTTCTAGTTCTTAATTTTCTTTCTAGTTCCTAATTTTCTTTCTAATTCTTAATTTTCTTTCTAGTTCTTAATGCAAGTTCGAATTTTTCATTCTAGTTCTAAATTCTTAATTTTCGATCTCGGTTTTTTATTCCTAATTCTCAATTCTAAGTTCAAATTCAATTTTTAAATCTTCAATATTTACAAAATAATCTTTAGCCACCCGATTTGCCCAAGAGAGCTTACAAAGGGTACCCGGGAACGGGGCCGATCCTCCTTAGCATAACGGGCCACAACCCTTTTTTTAATTAGACTCTCGATAGGATTAGGAGACTAGGTTAATTAGACACCCGGTAGGATTAGGAGTCTAGATCAATTAGACTCCCAGATGGATTAGGAGATTAGATTCGTTAAAGTACTAGCAGAAGTAAGGCCAAACTAGTTGGATTAAAGGCAACCCAAAGCTGCTGAAGTTGGACGGCCGACGTTTAGTGAAGGAGTTCAACCTGCAAGCCCCCGCTTCTTAAAGCGTGATCAGTGACGTGTTGCAGCGTCAATAAATATCTGCGGCTGGCGACCGCATCACCCAAGTACTTTTCATTTAATATTCGCCTCTTTAAATTCAACAATTTAATATTTCATAGTTTATTATTCATCGCCTTTGCCAGAGTCCACTTGGACCGAATTGGGCCACTTATTCCGAGGATCGAAAGGAACCCAGAAAAAGCGCGTGCTAACACTTATATAGTAGGACCTTATATAGTAGGCCTCAAAAGAAGAAAACCCTGAAACAATTAAAACACTAAAAAGGACAAGTTTGCCCAAAAAACTAAAATTCTGTCTTTTGGCGGATCCGACTCACACGATAAATCGATCGATTTATAAATTTATAAATCACTCGAAGTCTCGGTTCACAATCAATTGATCGAAAGTCTGGATTCGATTGATCGTCTAAGAAGAATAAATTCGCCACAAGTTCAGAAACCACTGTCCTCAATCGATCGATCAAGTATCTGGAATCGATCAATCGACTAAACACGCCCCAAATCTTCAATTTCTTCTCAGTTCTTCAATTCTGGCTCCTCTTCCGTTTCTTCCGACGCTGGCAAAATCTTTTGCGGCCCAAATCCGACGCTCTCAATCTTGATGTCCCCATCACTTTCTAACTAAATCACATCCACAACATTATGAAAGCAAAATTAGTGAGGTCATCCACTCCCATGAGAGAATAGGCAACACTTCCAAGCTCTCACAACCAAACATATTCACTTCTCATTTTCAGGCCATCCTTGCAATGTTTTTTTATGGCAAGGTGTGGCGGTCATGGTTGTCACGGCAACCCCATAGCCTCTCTATGGCGATGGGAAACGCCATATACAACCAAATAGTGAGGATGTTGCTAAATAGCGGTACCACAGTGTCGCCATGGCGGAATGGCAAGGTGTGGCGGTCATGGTTGTCACGGCGACCCCATAGCCTCTCTATGGCGATGGGAAACGCCATATACAACCAAATAGTGAGGATATTGCTAAATAGCGGTACCACAGTGTCACCATGGCGGAATAACGCTATGCACGCTGTTTTTAATTTTTTGGATACAACTTATAATACTTATTAAATAAATAAGTTATAAGTATAACATAGTTATAACTTATTAGTTACAAAAGTTAACTTATAAGTTATAAAACCCTCGACACACTCTCTCTCTCTCTCTCACTCAACTACGAACACCAGCGTTGACGACACCTCAGCGGGCAACGACACCTCACTATTAGAATCAAAGAACAAGGTCACCTCACAGTTGATATTTATTTAAGCTAGAACATGAAATCCTCAATATTAAAACCAAAGAATGATGCCTAAGTAGTTGAATTTTTTTCTTCCTCTATATAAAAAAGAATACTAATGATGAATAAATAAAAATTAAAAATTAAAATATATATTTTATTGGAAAGTAAAGACCCTATGTTCTCTATTTCTCATAAATAAATATTGGCAACAATGGATTTTTCATTTTTTCATAGTTTACACTTTCCATGAGAAGGAATCTCGTTGCGCAAACATGCTCATTGGATATGTGAAGGTAAATGTTATTTATGACCCCACATCAAGCTTGTCCAAAGCGGTAGGTGAAGCGCAGGTAGCTGACCAACCCCCCCCCCCCCCACCCCACCCCACCCGCGACTCCCGCATGCAAGGCATTAGGTGGGGCATAGGTAGTGAAGCCCAATAATGTTGCAATGTTTTTATACATTAGACTATATAGGATTCATGATAAATAAATAAAAACTAACAAATAGTGATAATAAATTACCGATTGAGAATCTACAGTACTATTTAATGGTGGTTTGGAAGTATGGATCAAAATATCGGATTTTCGATACATATCGTCCAACCCCAAAACCGATACGTACCAGACGATACATTCCGGTATTTTTCCAAAAAAAAAAAGATAATTTGAAATTATCGTCCGTAACGATACATTGGACTATACGAACGATAATTTGACTGTTTTTAAGGGGGTCGATAAAAACTCAACTTATCGTATCGTCCAAGTCCAAAACCGATGTCCGAAACGTATCGGTATCGGACGATATTTTGATCCATGTTTGGAAGTGTAAGTAACAACTAATAACTAGCAAGCAACAACTTACAAATTAAACAAGTATAACAATTAGTTTCAAAACAAAATAAATAAATTTGTATTTAGGGACAGAAAAATTACTAATAAAAAATAAATAAACAATCAACAATAATTCAATTTAAAGTTGGTTTAATATCATTAAAAAAATTAGAAAATTTTCAAGAAATCAATTTCATCCAATTTTGATCTATAAAAATATGCATAAAATAGGGTTTTTAAGGATTGGGCCTTTTTCCAAGTGGTAATGTTCTCAAACGCGTAGCATTGAGGTTAAATCTCACATTTATTTATAATGAAAAGGATTTAAGGATGATGTTCAATAATATCCATTAGCTTTTTTTCTTAAAAAGGGGAAAATGAACCTTTTGTAAAGTTTGGGAATCATGCCATCTTTAGATAAAACCGTTGCAAGCGAACCAAGTGATGCAACCTCGTATGTACAATGTCAAAGCCCGCAAAGAGTTCCAATAGAAATTAAAAGAAAAAAGTTCGAAGCATGGGGTAAAAGGCGATCAAGTACCGATGAAGGAGAAAATATGGAAGAATTCAAAGAAAATATGAAAAAAGGAAAATATAAATTTTAATGATGAAAAGTCACTGATCAGATATGGTCAGAGTGCTCAACTTCCAACCTCGTTACTTTTATATTTGACCTATTTTCAAGTACCAAACGGTGTCAGATTGATACATAATTTGTCTTATTTAAAAGCTTATTAAAGTAACTTTCCAATGAGATAAGAAACATGCAATTTCTATGAGTATTGAATTAATGGTGATGATGCATTACAAAGTGTTAAATTTCATGACTTTTGGTTGAATTAAGAATTAATGTATTTTCTTAGAAAGAGGTTTAGTTTCATTGTTGTTTACAACTTTATTTTATTTAGTTTAGAATAGGTTCTTTAAAAAAGGTGTTATACAAAGTAGAATTTAGGCTAATTTCTATTTAAAAAGTTATTAGAGTTGTATTAAGACTTTCTTTTAAATTGTAAAGCCTAGTTAAATGCTCTCATTTATGTAATTGACAGTTTTGGAATTATTAAGAATTATTTTTTAGAGCTCAAGCCTCAAATTTCATGAAGGATTATTGGTGAGCTTGTGGGCCATTGCAAGAGATATATAGTGGATATCTCTAATCTACCACCCAGAAAGGCTCGATCTAAACCTCTGCAGTTTTCATTGGTTTGTGACAAAAACCAATTGTATCCGCCATCAGTTTACATCACCTAAGCAAACTTACTTAGCCTACAGAAAATCTGGCATCCTACCACAAGGCGCAGCTTTTGACAACCTAGCCCCACATGAAAACACTATCCAAGCACAATTAGGGTGTCAGTAAGATGCGCACCTCCCCCCCCTCATATATATAGATGTATAGATAGATATACGCACAGCAACAAATTCATAGATACCTTCCCATGGAAAATAACTATATGATTATGTCAAAGATCAAAACATATATTTCTCTTTAATATTTATTTTAAGTCAAAAAGAGAAACTACACGGTACCTTCTTCGCAAAGATTTCTATAGAAATTGATTGAGGACAATTAGGATCCCTGAACACTTTAAGCAATTCACTGACTTTTGCCCTGCAAAGAAGCAAATTAATTGAACTTTTGTATCATCATCAGTTGCATCATACTCGAAATATCACATGACAAAAAATTTAAATTACAAACTTATCATTCAAAAATAAAATTAATGACAAAAAATGCATATCAATGGAAGACTTATAAGCTGATATTGTCGAATGACATGAATTTAACTCAACTGCAAGCACGGAGTATCTCTAAAGCAGTATGAAACAACATAGTTCAAGTGAATCTACAACTCGCTCAAGCACTATAACTATAACTCCGTAAATAACATTTAAGCAACCGAAAATAGCATCACAACTAGATCCAGGTAGAATAGGCCCCTCCCAACCTTCTTTTATCAAAGTAAATTATAAAAGGGCCAGGTTGACCGACAAGCCCAGTTCACCACAGACCAGATATGAACTAGATGTTCCAACAAACTAGTGCTAGGTTATAAATTGTGATTAATAAATGGGCAAGGCTTAGATTTGGGTGATAAACCAATTCTTTCGTCTTTTTTTAGATGATAGGTAAGTTGGGCTCGAACCTGCGACCTTGAGGTTTGAATAATGACAACCTTCCATTGCGCTACGGGCCCAACCTTCCTTGGCTTTAGCCTGACTATGGAAGCCAGGCTAAAGCCAATTTCTACGCTCAAATTATAAATGGCCCGAGTTTCACCTGAATTAAAGGATTGGTATAAATCAAGCTCACCTAAGGCTAGACCTGGCCCAACCAATAAGTCTGCATTACAGCAAAATGTGATAGGTTTTCAAATAAACCTTTTCAGAAGGTGGTCAATTTTCAAAAATTAAATCAGATTAGGATAGTTGATGAGTATTTCACAAGTCAATGGGAATAGTGGAAAAGTAAGTGCTAGGTGGTGCACATGAACGCTCGATTGGCATGTCTTTGATTGTGTTAAAAATCAAGAAAATATGTTGATTTCTGAAGTCGTCTATAGACATGGGAAGACCAGGTCTCGGAATGTGAGATTGCGAAGGAACCTAAGGGAAGCGGAAATTGAAAATTTTTCTATCCTGCTGACTGAGTGTTATGGTAGCAGACCTAACCAAAGCAGGGTGGATAGGAGGACTTGGACCATCGATACAAGTGAGGCTTTTCAGTGAAGTCGTTATATACACTCCATTGTAGAAGACCTGTGGTTAACAAGAGTTGTATTAGTCCATGAAAAGAGACCCGCTCATATCAAGATCAGCCTCTCCTACTAGATTGTTTCGTGGGAGAGAATTCTGACTATGAATCAGCGTGAAGAGAGGAATGCCCATTAAAAGTAACTATGTAACATTTGGTATGCACGGGGCAGAGGTTAACCACCTTTTGATTCACTGTATTTTTTAGGCTCAAATATAGACTATGATGCTGCCCCGTTTCATATGAGCCAGTGTTTTCCAACGACATGTGGCAGTTTTTTGCTGCTTAGGAGGGGGCGGGTTTTAGTGGCTTTGTTAGAAGGTTTGGGGGTATGGCCCATATGACTTCCATGTGGGTTGTTTGGCTTGATAGAAATGGCATTATTTTCCGAACAAAGAGGAGATCTATTGCATCCGTGATGAGGTTTGCTATAGAGAGTATTTTAGAATGGCTTTGTGCTAAAATTCGAAGGGGTCGAATATAGTTGGGGTCCATCAGAGATCATTGGGAGGACATGGCGAGAGAATTGTAGGTCCAGTGAGCGTTCTTTGTGTCAATCGTTGTTGGCGCTCTATGTAAGTCTTTTTTTTCTTGTGGGCTTTTGATTGTTTTGGGCTGTTTGGGGTATCTTTGTGCTTAGTCTCTCGCTATGCCGCAGGTATGTGAACTGTCTCCTTCCTCTTTAATATATTCCATCTCATAAGAGGTTCTATGGGGGGGGTTGTGATTCCTCACTTAGATATGAACAATTGAGATCAATTAATAAAACTTTTGGAGCAGTTTTCAGTTAGTTTGGGCAATTATCGAAAACTTCCCTGAATATTTTGAAAATGGACAGTTATTCCTATAATTCTAGAATATGGGGGAACATTCACCGCACATTATATATTCCTATAATTCATAGGGTACAGGGCACGCTCACCGCAGGTTAACTATTCATATAATTCTAGGATATGGGAGATGCTCACCGCGGATTACATATCTTCTCCCCCCCCCACCCCCCACCAAACCAAAAAAAAAAAAAAATTGCACGTGTTTACCGCATATGTTCACTGCTTATGCAAAAAATATTACTTGGGACGAACTTGAACCCAAGAACTATAGATTCAAAACGTAGATTTATAACCAAAAAGCTACCTTTACACTTATGGGCTATTCGTCTCATTTTTTAGTATATCAGTAATCTTAATGTTAATTTTCGCAAAAATAAAAATTTGCCAACATAAACTTACGGAGAAAGGACAGATATATGTCATAATCAACTGAGACAGTTTTTGGCTTCTCAAAATGCATCATCTCACCTAGCATTCTCTTGGGTCCCACTAATCTGTCTTAAAGGCCTAGCAATCTGCCGTTCATAGTTATTAAAAACCTGCCATAAAAGTAACCTTGTGACCAAAAGAAAATGAATAAAAATCTCACATAATAAAGGAAAAAGTTTCAGCAAAGAATCGTGGAAAAAGTGCAAAATATATTAAATTGTAAATTTCATTGTAAGAAAGTGACAGTGAGTCTCTCTCACACACTGAGCGTGTGCATGTGTGTGTGTGCACGTATCTATGCGTGCATGTGTTTATGTGTGTGCACACACACTCACACATACAAGCTCTGCAAATGGAGCAGAAACTCTGCCAATGGGCTTCACATATATACCGACAATAAAATACTGTATTTTGGAAAAGAAGTAAAATATGCTCAGAACTTGAAGCATT
This sequence comes from Chloranthus sessilifolius, assembly GCA_021018995.1. Classification (NCBI taxonomy): domain Eukaryota; kingdom Viridiplantae; phylum Streptophyta; class Magnoliopsida; order Chloranthales; family Chloranthaceae; genus Chloranthus; species Chloranthus sessilifolius. The sequence goes on from CM037584.1 coordinate 159,267,260, forward strand.
AAACAAAGTAAAGCACAACATAAATTAGATACAAAACAAAAGACCATAGATAAAAGTGTCAATTTTTAATTTTACCTTATTGGAGCCTTGCTGCAACATATAGTTCTTTTCAGCCAATTCCTTGTACTTTCCTAGTCTCTCTGCCTCTACTTTTAGTGCAGTTTGAGCAGCCTTAACTTTCATCCCTGTCAGGTAAAGTTTAAAGCCTTATTAGACATCAATCTTTTAATAAAAGCAACGTGGCTAGAAGAAATTAAGAAAAACGGCCTGAGAGTTTCCATTCATCTATAAAGTGACATTTCCTACGAGCTGCACATATTTACGCTCCATAATATTTTGGCCTCGGAGGATATAAATATGGATAATAGGTAACTATTAGGTTTAGATATAAATTTCAGTACTGTGATACACATCAGCCATTCAAAAAACGTATCCTCCAGTTATCCAGTTCAACCCACGAGTGTTTGTATTGCAATTCAGAAGATGCACAGATGACAGAGTGTAAAATAATCCTGTAAGGGTCTGGATCATGTGATAAAAATATTTAGTTTCTATTGTCAGGTGAACAAGCTAATGCTATCAGGCGATAAAAGTCGGATTGGACAATATTTTTAATCCTTCGTTAAAAAAAAAAAAAAAACAGAGCAGAAATGTAAGGTGAAATTCAGGACCACCAGTTAGAATATATGTAAGAGAATAGTTCTGTTATGAGTCATAATGGGTGTGTCATAGGGCAAGGTCATCTATGATTTCCAACACTGATGACATCAGCATGACATCATACTGACATCTATATGGTCAAACCTTTTACCTCAAAAATCAAAAAAAAAAAAAAAAAATCCACCATTCAGCACTCTTCACAACAGATTCACAGAGATATGTGCTCTCAAGTTCTGTGAAGACATTTGGTGTGAAAGGTGCTCAGATTTGCATCGGAATTTCGTAACCTTATGTGTGATTCCAGATTTATGTTGATTGGTGTTGTATTTCTTGAATTATGGCAAAACAATTGGATGAAGGTCCTTGTTTTCCCATTGTGAGATACTATATGTCTAGTATAATTTGGTATATGATCTTAAAAAGTTTTGCAAGTCCAACGACTTCAAAACAGCAATATTGCTGGAAGGTGTCATGGTTTTCCACTAGGCAGATAGTAGTGCTGGATTCTGTTATTATTTCTTGTAAGTGGAAGGAATTGGAAGAAATGAAGAAAGAAAATGAAAATCTAAAATTTATTGTCGAGAAGTCTGATCAAACGGTCAGTCTTTAACTTCCAATCATGTCACTTTAATGTTTGGCTTATTTCAATTGTCAACGACGTCAGATTACTGTAAAAAAATGGTCTTATTTGAAAGTTTATCAAAGTAGTTTTCCAACGAGCCAAGAAAAGCGCAATTCTAACGAGTATTGAAGATGTTATGACCAGTTTTTGGAGGCTACACTGAAAGTGATGACTAGTTGAATTAGGATTAGTTTCTTTATTATTTCATTTTAGGCAATAGGATTTGTTTCTTTTATTAAAAATCAGTTTAGTTTCCTTATTATTAGGATTTTATTTTATTATTTTAACAAAATTAGAATATTTTCTTTATTTAAATTAGAAATTAGTTAGACTAGGATTTATGATTTATGCATTTGAAAAGTCTATTTAAAGGTCAGTACTGCTAAAATTTAATTTAGAGTTGAATGAAATAATTCTTTGAGTTTTTTAAAGCCTTACTAGTTGCGGCTAGTATTTTGTGTTCCTATGGGTTCACTGGCAAATGAATTTGTTGGGCTACTTCTTAATTCAACGATCATTTAAGATTAATTTCAGCCTTCTTGTAGTTTTTGTTTGTTTTGTGTCACAACTAGTACCCTCTCAAGTGGCTATCGTGCAAGGATTTTTCATTTGGCATCAGAGCGCACTCGATTCAACACGACAAGTTGACAACCTCCGAACAACAAATTGAAGTGATGTTCAACATTACAAGATGAAAGTGAGAGCAACGTGGAGCACGGTATACGGACAAGGATTGTGGAGATGACAAGATATTCAAACCATCACTCTGTTATTGGTTTGAGCACAAAGATCACCCGTAAATAAGCTACTGGCTTATGTATTATTTGAAAAGGACATCCAATTTCTAAAAATTGGAGGTCGAATTTTCCTCAAGAGTGAAAGACTGATGCAATGGAAAATTGTAATCTACTACAAAATCCAAGAAAGAAGAGTACAGATTAGAAGAAAGAAAAGGAAAATTCGAAATTTGTTGTCAAAGAGTCTATATGATCGAATAGCCATAGTCTTCAACTTTCAATCTCATCACTTTTAAGTTTGGCTTATTATAAAGAGGCTGGTACCTAGTTAATGATGAAGAGACCTCATTTTTACTGGACTCTGTGTGTCGCTCATTGTGTGGACCTCATTCTTGAGGACTTGGGAAAGAAGACCAAGGCACAAACAACTATTCAGAAGGGAAGAACGATTAAATTTTTTTTGTACAACAGTAACAAATTGGTCAATTTAATGAGGGGGTTCACTAAGAACTAGCTGCTCCATCCTGGAATTACACGATTTGCAACACAATTTCTAGCCCTACAGAACTTGGCTAGATATAGGCGTCAGCTGAAAAGCATGGTGTCGTCCGAAGAATGGGGAAAATATGAATCAGAACTCTCACAATCAAAGAAACATGTTTGCACTGAAGTTGCTGACTTGATCTATAACACCCAGTTTTGGGCAGATGTTAACCACCTAATCATCGTCACTACCTCGTTGGTGCAAGTGTTGAGGTTGGTGGATGGTGATGAGAAACCAACGATAGAGTATATATATGAGTCAATGGACAAGGCAAAATTGGCTATCAAAACTCAATGCCCTACAAAATATAAACGATATTGGGCGGTTATTGACAAAAGGTGGGATAAACAATTCTACCAGTACTTACATGCCGCAGATAAAACATGTTAAACTGCTTATGTAGTGATTTGTAATTATTTATGATTTTTCATATTATTCACTGTTTCCACATACTGATGAAATTACTCATATTTTATGTATAACACACAACTTGAATCCAGCCTTCCAGTATACGTGACGCTTCGAGTTGAGTGAGGCCGATGAAGTGTACAGTGATTTGCTCAATATCATCCAAGGAATGGAGCCTAAGTTGGAGGACCAAGGTCAAGCCATAAGAGATGTGAGTAGTCATAACTCATAACTCATAAGTCAAATGTCATTTGATATGTTTATTGATATGTGGGTTATTATATTCCATCTTTATAGATTGATATGTTCCGCACGAAACATGGGTCATTTGGGACGAGGTTAGCGCAATCCCAAATCTAACACGACAAACCAATTAATTGGTGGATGCACTATGGACATGATGGTCCAATATTGAAACGGATTATCATGCGCATTTTATCGCAAACATATTCCTCATTCAACTGTGAGCGGAATGGGAGTACTTTCTCTCATTCACACGAAGACAAGGAATAAGCTAACTATGAGTCGATTGGAAAAGTTAGTCTATTGTCATTAAAACATACGAATAAGGGTCAGGAATATGCAGAGGACCAACCGTGGTAAGCAATTATTTGACGTCTTAGTTCATACAATTTTTATTTGATGTAATTGATGAGGCATATACTAATTCATCCATCATATTCTACCTTACAGATAGCGAATATTTTAAACCCATCGAATTAGATTATATATTCGCCCTTTGAATCAGTGAATCGAAGAGAGAGCAGCGCCAGTGTTGGATATTGAGCACTGAATGGCTGGACAATGCAGAAAGAATAGCGGAGGAACAGATTTCCCAACAACCTAGGCGAAAAAAAGATTGCATCGCCATTCAGTGGTTGGATCTTATGACAAAACGCAACCCGGTAGTGATAAGGGGGGTGATGACGATGATGTGGGTGGTGGGGGTGATGATGGAGGCAATGAAACCCACGTTGGCACTAATGGTGGAGGGGATGATGTCGGTCCCTCTTATTCTTATGAAAGTATTGCCGCATGGGATGATGAACCGGAAACAATGTTTGATACTCCTACATTTAGAGGTGGAGGGGTTGAAGGAAGAGGAACTTCAAAATCTTACCAAACACCACCACCACCACCACAAGCTCCACAAGATGATTTGGGTTATACTCATTGTTGTCAAGTCACTTAAGTCATGCTAAGCGATTTGACTCCATTTCGCTTAAGCGAATCGCTTAAATCATGACATACCTTTTTTTTCAAAAAAAAAAATTAAAAAAATTAAAAGTAAATTAACAATAAGTATTCAAGTCTCTAGAAGGGAAAAATAAACATTCTTGCATTTAAAAAATAAGTTTTACATACTAATATTCAAAATTATAACTTCAGTTTTGATACTGAGTACCAGCAATGTACTCTTCACATTCATTTCTAACCCATTGTGGTACGTCTCCTCCATCATCATCGCCAGTATTGTCGTCGTCATCGGAATCATCTTCTACATACTCTTCTTCCTTTGTTTTGTCTTCATCCAATCTTACTAGTATAGAATCTATATCATTTGGTTGTCTATCCTCTTCTATTATTTCATCTTCTTCATCAATATGCATGTCTTGGTTGCTACTACCTCCACCAACAGTTCGACTCCTCCTATCAGTGGGTGTCGGACTAAGAGTCCTTGCTTCAACTTGGGCCCATGTCAAATTTTCCCCATAAAAGGCAGGCTCATCTGGAGAATCAACTTTCCATGGATGGTCAGCAAGCACATCATCCACACAGATGGGATCATAGAACCCTAGTTTCTCTCGTCTTTCAAGGAATCATTCACGCAATTTTTTATTGTACTGCACGAACACCAAGTCATTGAGCTTCTTTTGCTCAAATCGGTTCCTCTTCTTTGTGTGGATCTATTAGACACGAGGAGTAGGACTATTAAAAACCTTACAATTTAATTAAAATATTCATGGATTGAGTTTAACTTTTTAAGACTTCAATTACCATCTTAAAAGAACTCCAATTCCGCTCACATCCGGAAGCAGCACAAGTAAGGCCAAGTATCCTAATGGCCAGTTTTTTCAAAATGGGATCCTTTGTTATCGGATCTACCCCATAAGTTGCCTACCACTCGATTGTAGATTAAAGAAAATTACTAGAAGTTAGAACTACTAGAGTAGAAATAAAATACATTAATTAGTTTGAACTTTAGAAACTTTTAAAGTTTGTACTTGGAGTTTTTGTAGTTTTATGTCGGATAACTATGTCCCTTCCTAAAAATCCTTCCGCCTTCTTATCACTGTCTAATTGATGGCTTATTCTATCTTATTCACCGCTATCAGGAACCATCATTTTTAAGCAATCAAGAAAGTCAACCATGTGAGTGGCATCCACTTCATCTCGATCCGGGTGTGCAAAGTACACCGCCGGATTAAGAATGAAAGCGATCGAATATAGTAGAGATGCCATTTGACTTTCTCACCACTTGTTGATTATATCCAACACTAGTTGATATAATCTTGACTTGAACTGATTATTAGATTTTATTTTTTCTTGGGCACCCTCCATAAAACTATATATATATATATATATATATATATATATATATATATATATATATATCCATCCCATTGGTGGTTTCTCATCACCATCCACCAATCGTAACACATCTACGATTGGTTGGGAGTCACGTAGGGTTTGTGCAAGACTAGTCCAAAATTGATTTTAGAGCAATGTTTGTGCAACTTGTTTACCATCGGCTTTCTTTGACCAAGGTCCATTGTTCCAATTGGCCAATGTTACAAAACTTCTAAGCTCCTTTTTTTCTCATACAAGCTTTATAAAGTTAAAAATACGGTTGCAAATCGGGTCACGGGGGGGAGAAATAAATTACCTCCTATTGTTTTACGCATTCTTTGAAGTAGAAGCGCACGTTTGTACAAAAAAATAATTATCCTCCTAGCCTTAACAATTGTTTTAATATGTAGTTTGCCTCTATCCTCTAGGATTAGATTTAAACAATGGGCTGCACATGGCGTCCAATATAGTTGTGGTCGCTTCTCCATAAGGAGGCAACTGGTGGCTACGTAGGATGCTGCATTGTCCGTTATAACTTGGACAACGTATTCGGATCCTATTCTGCGATGGTCTTATCCAAAAGTGTAAATAAATATTCAGCCGTGTGAGAATGGGCCGATGCATCTACCGATTTTAGGAAAATAGTTTCGATAGGACAATTTGCCAAGAAGTTGATCAATGTCTGACCGGTTCTATTTGTCCATCCATTGGCCATCAATATGCAACCGTATATTTTCCATACATCCTTGTATTTGGCTAATATATTGTTGGTCACTCTCACCTCTTCTTTGAGGCATGTTTCCCGGATTTCATGGTAGAAAGGGGGTTTAAGTCCGGGTCCAAATTGCCCAAGAGCTTCAATCATCACTTTGAAGCTCTTTAGCTTGACGATATTGAAAGCAATGCCGACTTGGTTGAATCATTACCCTTAAATCAGTTCTCTAGTGTTGTTTGGGCGAGTCCTTTAGACTCCCTTTGATTAACCACATCCTCTGGATGTAGTTAACACCACCCTTCTAGTGTACCACAACCACGTGCTTTTTTCGATGGTTGTTGTGGAGGTCGTCTACTTTGGGTCGTTGATAGTGTAGATCTATCATCTTCATCATCATCATGATTACGTTCCATATAGCCTTATAAAACAATATCTTGATCATGTTTTTTCCTAAAAATTTTGTCCATATATTCCATTATTTCCTTTAGGATTTTCGAAGTAGCTTTTCTACAAGCCCTAGCATTTGATCCGGCTCCATGAGCAAGAAGTTGTTTATGATGGCCTATGCCACTCGTGCTCTCATAATCACACAAGGTACAAACTATAGTTGATTTCTCGGTAGGACTCTTATACCATCCATATTTCCAACCCTGATCATTTGATTTAGGTCTTAGAGGATCCGGGGTTGAAGATGTAGACATAATTAATTGGTGAATGATGATAGAAAGTAGGAGCTAGGAAAAGAAATTTAGAGATTTAAAATTTTTGAAACAAAAAGAATAAAACTCAAACCTCCCAAAAGGCTTGCTTGCTTGATCCAGGTCACTTCATTGATAGAATATTAGAACTATAAGCTTTCTTCACTCTTGAATCTTGATCCTTGATCTTTCTCTTTCAGACTTTGTAACACACTAACACTAATATTACTAAGTTTACAACAATTTAATAACCTAAAAAAAATGATTACAAAGCATAAAATTTAAAAAAAAAAACTAGATAGGAAAGATGAGAGGAGAGTGGGAGTAAAGAATGAAGATTAGAGAGGAAGTTTAAGCCAAAATAGTTGTGTGGGGAGTAGAGGACCCAACCCACCCTTTTATAGAGGCAATGGGACCTCAAAAAACAAAAAAAAATATTTAAGTGCGATCGCATACTTTTGTATACGATCGCATAATGTGAAAATCGCACAAGCCATATGCAAAAATCGCCTAAGCCAAGATGCCTTATGCAATTTTGTAGCTTATGATCGCTTAAGTGAGCGCTTATGACAACAGTGGTTATACTATATCTAGCTTCGGGGGATTTAGTTTGCAAAACAGCGAAGATTCAGCAACCAGTGATCCATACCCAATCCGTCAACCAACCTACCCCTAGCCATATGACTTCGTTGGTCAACTTTTTGGAGGACCGACATTTACCTATTACACTGAACCATGTTCGTTGCTAATGCCTCAGTTTCAAGGGGGGACATATGATCATGGGCATCAATATGGCCAACACTATAGGGAAAGCTCGCACACTGATGATAATGTGATCACAAGGGCGAAGAACCACCACGGAATTCAATGTGGCTTTAAAGTAAGTTTTTCATGTATAATTTAACTTTTAAAGCAGTTATGATTCATGTATAACGTAATTTAGGTTCTGCGTTGATAAAATTCCAAAATATGCATCAAATAAGCCTTAAATAATTTTTTTTAAATTGAAATAAATAGAAAACCATTAAATATAATTTTTCAAAATTTTATAGTATTTTTTGGGATTTTTTTGAAAAAAAAAATGTATCGGACGATACGCCGATATGTATCATCCTGGAGGTTGGACGATACGTATCAGAAAACCGATTTTTTGATCCATGGGCCCACTTATTAGTTTTTTATCTCAAAAATATTCCTCGATCTCTGGAACTAGAAGAGAACTTCTCAAGCTTCTGAATTCTAAAATTGCATGCTAACAAGAGTCCAACAAAAGCCTTGAAAATTTGAATCTCATATTAAAATAGACGCTAGGTCTTTGATTTTGTCAACATTAAAAACATTAATTGGTCTCAACGACTAGATCAAGATTTAACTTTCTCTTCCACCGAGATTCAATTTGTAGTGTATAAACTACATCGAGAAACGCATTTATCCTCCACCAAGATTCAATTTGTAGATTGGACTCCTAAATTAGATCAAGATTAAACTTATAGATCAATCTAATAGACGATTATTAAATGATCAAACATCAAATTTTAGATATCTCTATCTCCATTATAAATCCAAATAGTAAGTACGATCGAGAGATGAACAAATCGTGAACCTTAGATATCTCTAAATCCATAGATCGATCTCATAAAAACGACCAGTAGATGGTTAAACATTATCTTATATCAATATATCGTTAAAGATTATCTCTAGATCCAATTTTTTTATTCTTTTTTGTTTATCACTTACCCACAATTTTTCATTTTTCATTTTTCATTTTTTGGCTGAGAAATTTCTATGAGATGACAAATTTTTGCAATAAAAGATAGGAGGGAGAATGAGAGCTGTTTTATACCAAGTTAATACAATATGGTAATCAGGTTAACAAATAGGAAAGAAGACGAGAAGAAGAGGAAAAGAACATGGGATCACTAATCTTATACTGGATGATCTCTAGAGTTTGAGTCTGGGGATCAACAACAGGGTCATAGAAGAACTTCATAACATGTGATCAATTGTAATAGTCATCATGATACACCTAAAAATAATTTTTTTCTTAGTACCACGAAATTCAAAAACAACCTTCTTACAGAGGAGTCACAGCAATTTACGAAACAATGGATAGAAGGGCAAAGTATTGGTAATTCTAAATAAATCAAGGGTAAGATATTGATTGAAAGTACAAAATTGTCAATTGGAAATTTGAAAATTGAAGATGGGAGAAAGCAATGGGTTAATTTTATCTTAAATCACAAAATCCATGCCCTTGAAAAAATTGTTGTACCTGCTGACTGCACTTTATTCAGTATATCAGACCCCAATTCCTTGGATTGTACATCTCCTGCACTAGTGTCTCTCTTGTTTTCCAAAGCTTTCCTTTGTGCCTCTTCCTCAGCAACCCTTTTTGCAGTTTCAGCAGCTTCTCTTTCTGCAGCTTCATTGGCTGCCCTTCTCTCAGCTTCCAAAGCTGCCTGGGCTGCAACCTTGAGTCTAGCCTGCACCAAAATGATGATATTTTTCCTTTCATCCATAAAAAGTACAACCACCATTCACTAGAAAACATGGGGAAGGCATTGAGAAGCAGCATGAGAGATTTTGGAATAATAAAAAATTTAGACTAAATAGATCTGAATTTTGCAAAGCTGGCCCCATTTTTATGGGGCAACCGATGATGAACATGACACTATAAAAACCTTAACCAGTATTCATAACCAAATATGAATATATGATCAACAATAATTTCTTTATAAATGGTCGTCGATATTAACAATCAACGCCACTAAGAACCAGGAAACTAGTTTTCTGTGGCAGGTGATAAATGGAGCAGCATCATATGTAAAAACAAGAAAAGCATCTTACGAAAATTGTACTTGAATCAGATGCTATCACCGGGTAATAGTTTTTTAAAGCTAAAAACCATGATTGTCAGATCAAACCTGAACTTATACCCATAATCCCAGCAATAATCTTCAACATGGCCAAAGATGGAACTCATTGGTGGACCTCAACATGGCCAAGTACCTAACTCTATTAACACTATAACAAATGTATCCAAATTTTGTCAAGATGGACAAGTCTCACAGAAAACTGCTTAAGTTGACTCAGGAATCAGATGACAAATTCCAAAAACCGATTTCATATTTATGAACCTTAAGTCAAAATCAAAAGCCCACAAGAATTAAACCCAGTTGTAGGTTCTCCAAGGGCAGCCGATGAAGCACCAAAAGATCCTTCCCTGCAGAATCGCTTCAAAGAAAATGAACAAGCAGAAATAACTAAACAAGTAAAAAGGGATCAGCACCTTAGACCGGAAGAACTTAATACAGCTTACAAAACCCAGCTCTGGTGAATGCTAAAGATCTCCCATTATAGGAATAGACATCTTCAATGAGAGGAAATTAAAAAATTACATAATGCAGCACCCTTGCAAGCCGAATATACCTTGATAAGAGAACTTTAAAAATGGAGAAAGTAACTAATAAACAAGGAGTAACTATTAAAGGAATGGGGTGATAGATAGGCCTTGAGATTCTACAAGGGAACAGGCACATGCAAGACATATATCATGAGATTAGGATATTCTACAAATTTTTTGGACAAGAAGTGAACAGGAAAACTTCTGGATCCCTTAACTAAATTGTAAATTGAAGTCGCCCTAAGAAGGCCTACACTGTTTTAAAGAAAGAACAAAGGTGGACATAGGGTATCCAAAATTTATGATAGAATTGCAGCGATAACCATATATAAACTAAGTTCAATAGGCAAAAACATTCACCCGTTAGCATTGAGACAAAGTTCGTTTTCGACAATATTTCGGTGTACAACATTTCGGTGGGGAGTCATTCTGGTTCATTTCGGATAACTTTCGGAAAAAGTTTCAGGGTGTGGTGTACAAAAAAATATATAAATTATATGTTTACTTTTCTAAAAGTATTATTTATTATTTTAAAAATAGTCAAATTAAGAAGATTCATTAACTTCGGCAAACTTAATGAAATTTCGCCAAAATCAATGAAATTTCGGAACTTTCGGTGAAATCACCGAATTTTCGCCGAAAGTTTTGACCGACCCCTGTTTCAGTGATTTTCGGTGAAATTTCGAAACTTTGCGCCAAAATTTGTCACTATGCCTATTAGTTGGGAAGTTGGCCATCTACAAATGGTATAGTCGAGTGATATCAACATTGCAAGAATATTCCAACCAAAAATTAAAACCCTAAAATCCGACACCATCCTAAAGCTAGAAAGAAATTATAGTTATAATGGGAATAAAGTATCTGAAGTTGGATAATTATTAGTTGGCTCCATGAATACAAAGTTACTCTAAGAGACTCCAAGAAAATAATCACAAAGATACTAAACCTCTGCTTCCGCTTTAGCTTTTTCCTGGCGTAACTTCTCCTCATGGAGAGCTTTTTCCTTTCTTTTCGCCTCTTCAAAGGCTGCATCACTTCTTATTTTCCTTTCTTCTATCTGGGATCTTTGTTCATGGACCCTTTGCACAGCAGATAAGTGGCTATCAAGTGCTTCTGCACTACAATTATACCAATGTATCATCAGCAAAAGTGTTTTAGAAATAAGTACTTTGGCCCATTTATAACGGCCTAAGCATTGACAGATATTAGACAACACATATGATGTATGCCACTTAGAGAAGACAAATTATAGAGTCCCTGTACAACCAAAAAAAAATTAACCAAAGATACCATTTAACAAACCAATCAATCTTTAATGAAACCAATATGAATTTGGATGGGCCCTCCAAATAAGAATTTCCACTGATGTAAAATGTAAAAGGTAGACTTTTTGAGAAACCACCTTTAATCAGATTTTAGAAGAAACATTGGGAAACAAGGTTAATAGACAACAAACATTTTTTATGTTCAGCTTTTACTTTTAAAGATTAAATTTGGCATATAACATAGAGTGTGCTAATAACTTAAAGACTCGGAGTTAAAGGTTGTTTCAGAGCCTAGTTTAACTTTCAAATATTAAGAAACATTTCGCAAATCTATCTCTTGAAATCTCATGAAGCAACAGAATTTTGTCAGCGTTGTGTTGAGAGGTCTGGGGGTGCAAACTATCATGAATCAGTGCCAACACAGATCACGGATTATGAAGTAAGATCATACTTCCAAGAAGGTTTGTTATGGAATTAAAATTTGCATCTAGGATGCCCTAGGGCCTTATAGTATTGAATGCAACCACTTACCTATGCAATGGGAGACCATATCTCCTATGCTGTGCCATTTTAAGTATTTAAAATTTAGATCCAGCATGCAACAGAGGGACGAATCAGAGGATACCCCCATTGCATGCAGGGCACGTGAAACGACAGCAGATGAGGCCCCAATCTGCCCAACGCCCATGAGCCAGGCCTAATGTTACTGGGAGGTGTGGGTTGCTAATGCCTGGCCGAATCTGATCCAGTCCGGGTGATCTGCTAGCCAAGACATGCTAGGTCCCACAACGGCATGCCCGCTACGGAACTCGGTTAGCACCCTTAGGCCATGTTTGAATACCCAGAAAGACTCTGTTTCCGACCTCAGACTCGGAAAGTAACAAAACTGAGGCAAATCCGACCGTTTCCTACCTTCGGTAATTCCAGTGGGCCCCATCAGAAACCGCCGCCTTTCTGAGTTTGCTGCAGCTTATCAATTCCGAGCAAAAATTGCAGAAACGCTCAGAAACTGAGGAGAGGTGAGTATACTCCCCTCTGACAGTTGTACCAGATCACTACTCTCCAACGGCTACTTCTACTGTAGGTCGTCTTCTTCCCAAATGGAGAAAAACAGAGCAGAAGGTTGAAACCGAGTTGCAGAGTACCCTCTTTCTCTTATCTTCACATGAGGTAGTCCCCGATCTGTTCTGTTGGATGAGGCGCCATGCGCCATGGCTGACGATTCTGTGCTTGCTCTTCTCCCTCCTGCGATCTGCGAAATCTTTTATGGCAGAAAAATATATAAATTCGATTTTTGATTTTGGATGTCTGATTAATAAATTTAGATTCCTAACTTACCTTAAAAAGTATGGTACGAGATTTCTTTACGCCTGAAATTTCTCAAAACCAAGTGGATTTGCCGTAGTAAGAAGCTGCGATCCGGAAAGGTGCCTTAGCTAGCTGGAGAATAGAGAGAGAGAGAGAGAGAGAGAGGGAACCCCATCGGCTATCACATTTCACAACACATCATCCAAAGCAAAGCTCGTGAAGGTACATGACACGCTTTTATATTCATGTTTTTAGAAGCATCTCGAATGGAGGGGTTACTACTTCCACCCCAAGTTTTGGTAAGTGCACACTAGACTAAAACGAAACCATCTAATATCTTCTCTTTAGTTTGGTGCCCGCCTAAAAAAGTCCGAGTGGGAATGATAAAAGTGTACTGATATTTGCAACCAAATATTCAGTTTGAGCAACCAAAGTTTTCTAATTGAGTCAGATGGGAGATCATTTTTCATCTTAATCCTCTCCACTAGATCTCGAGATCATGGCTCACCTATCAAAGAGTCAAATGTTGATTTCACGTAACACACATCCCCAAAAGGTACGGAGAACCTGTTTTCTTAGTACACCCATCATCGCAATTAGTATGGGATGTATGCACCGACGGAAGTGTTCAATCTCCCATGGATCGTGCATCGGCCAAAAATGACCTTCAAATATATACAGCACGGTATCGGATGCTCTACCGTCATTCCTACGGTCATACGATGCCCCTTAACTAGACCGATTCTGTGCTTTTCTGGAATAATTAAAAGAACACAAGAAATCCTTCGTTTCTGAGAAATGCTAAGAATCAGAGCTTTTCTGAGGCCTAAAAGAACACACCTGGGGAAACCCAGGAATCTGAGTTGGCCAGGAATCTGCAGGAAATTGAGTTGTCAGGAATCTGAGCTTTTCTGAGATAACTGGGGAAATACCCAAGCATGGCCTTAGTTGTTGAGGCTACTGATGCTCTTCCTCTGTGTTCTTCTCGGCCAGTGAGGATGGGTACACACTCCCCGAGTAAATTTGTTCTTAGTTTGTCCAATATCCATCCAGCTTGTAATGTCAACTTGCTGAGATGCCAGATCGAAAAGAAAGGAGGAAGTAGTCAGGTGACTAAAGCTGACACGTACGTTGAGTTCATAAAACAAGAAATGGGTTGATTGACCAAGGGATGGAGGAGAGGCATTTCACATATCCTAATATGCAAGATTTTCCCACCCTTACAAGGTTGGATAGTTTTCTTTGTACTCGGGAGTAGGTGACATTTTCCTAATGTTCTCATTGATGGTCTGGTTAGACCAATTTTGGATCACATTCCCATCCTTCTTAAATGCGATATTATAAGAGAGGGCCTTCATTTAGATTTGTAATATGTGTTGAAGGGAGGAAATCTTCTGAAATATGATAGTTTTGAAATGGGATTCGTGGAATGTAGGGCAGCGTCGAGTATAAGGTGACCTTCAAACTTAAGAAGCTTAAGGAGAAGATTAAGGAGTGGAACGTGAATGTTATCAGGCTGGTGGGGGAAAAGACAGAGGAGTACTTATGCAAAATCTAGAAGCTAGATGAACTTGAAGAGGCTAGGAGTTTATATGCGTAGAAGAAGTAGGCTAGGGAGAGCCTTCAGAATTTGCATAATAAAAATGTACATAAGAGATATCTTGGAAGCAGAAATTCAGAACAAAAGGAGTGAAGGTTGGGGATAATAACATGAAGTTCTGCCATGTGATGGCCAATAGTCAGAAAAAGATAAATACCATCCAACACCTGATGGTGAATAACGAAAGGAGGACCATGGGGAGTTGGAAAGAGAGATGGTGAGGTTCTATGAGGACTTTTATAGGGCTAGGATAGACCTACTTTGGATGGTCTAGAGTTTGATTTGTTGTCAGAAGGGTAGAGGGTCAGACTGGAGGGAGAGTTTAGTGAGGCAAAGATTTGTAGTGTGATGTTTGGTTTAAGAAAGTCTAAGGCTCCGGCCCGAACGGCTTCACTATGGAGTTCTTCACAGCTTTTTGGGACGTCCTCAAAGAGTATATTTTCTGGTTGTTAAATGAGTTTTAGGCCAAAGGCCAGATTGTTAGAGTGCTTAACTCCACTTCCATTACCCCATCTCCGAAGAAGGATGGAGCAAGGTTCTTGTTAATAGACCAAAATCATTAATAGGGAAGAGTGTCTGATTCCAAAGGGGGTTGTAGAGTGTAGATAGTTGATGGATGCAGCGGTCATAGCTCAAGAAGCTCTTGACTGGGGATATAAGTCCACAGAACCTAGAATAATTTTGGAAATTGATATGGAAAAGGTGGCAATTGAGTTAAGTGGGGTTTCCTTGAGTACATGCTCCAAAGAGTTCGGTCTTGAGCCAAATGGAGAGGGTGGATGAAGATGGCTATTCCATGGCATAGTTCTCCATCAAGATCAATGGATCCCCGTGTGGATCCTTCAAAAGCTCAAGAGGGTTGAGGTTGGGAGAGTAGTTCCTCTTCTCCTTTCTGTTTAACATTGTGGTGGAATCATCAAGTAGATTGATTAAGAAGGCAACCAGGCTTCATTTCTTCAATGGTTTCGAAGTGGCTAGGGAGGGAAACCTGATAAGTGATATCATGCATCTCTGATATGCGGATGATAGCATGATATTTTGTGAGGACTCTAGAGAGGAAGCATGGAGAATCAAGGTCATGCTGCATTGTCATGAGGCCGTTTCGAGTCAAAAGGGTAATTTGGAGAAGACTGCATTTTTGGCAGTTAGGTTGGAGGAGGAGCTTGTTGGACAATACAGTTAGGTTGGAGGAGGAGCTTGCTGACATCTCTAGATACATCGACTATGCCTGGGAAAAGCTTCCCTCCACTTAGTTGCGGGTGCCTCTGTGTGATATTATGAGGCCATTTCGAGTCAAAAGGAAAATTTGGAGACGACCGCATTGTTGGCAGTTAGGTTGGAGGAGAAGGAGCTTGCTGACATCTCCAAATACATCGAGTGTGCCTGGGCAAGCTTCATTCCATTTATTTGGGGTTACCTCCGTGTATTGGAGTTAGGGTTGTGCAGAAACCGACCCGAACCGACCAAACCGACCCAAATTTCGGTTCCGTTTCGGTTTTGGGACATATCGGTTCGGTTTCAGTTTCGAAAAATAGAAACCGATAGTTATCGGTTCGGTTTCAATTTTAACGTTAAAAAACCGAAACCGATAGTGGTGCATGCCTGAGATTGGGGTTCTGTGAAGTTATTGGGATCTCGATATGATTTTTCTATTATCTGCATGCATGTATTTAGATGGATCTTGTTCATGCATGGCCTTTTGAATTGGTTTGTGGAAAATATGCTTCAATCATTTAGGTTCTCTATTTTGATTTATGTTTTCTCTCTTTATGCAAAAATCTGAATATATATACAAGTTGTAATGTAATGAAAATATGAAATAGCTATGAAGGGTCATGTGTCATGAATCTGGTCGATCTGGACAATACATGTTGGCAACCCATATCATGCATTTGAAAAATGCTCGACATTTCATAAATCAAAGGATTGCTAAATGGATGGTTGAAAATTTTATGATCAGTTGTCTAAAATTTGACATACAATTAGATGGTTAGGCTTGTTTGACGTTCTACTTTCGGGTTATCTTCTATCGAATGGCGGCCTACCTATGGATGATTGGACTATAATACTGTATGGATTCATGCCGTCAAGACCCACCAGTGTGTACTAATAATCGGTGCATCTGCCCATCGATCTGAACTGTCCGATAGGTGCATTAATTTCTTGGAAGTTCTTAGCCATTTGATCAATCACCTACTTTTGGATGGTTAATAGCGAATTAGTGATATAGGCAACAACCTACAAAGTCTTCAATGATCTGACTCTTATGAATTAGCAATGGCTTCCTAATAAATAAATAAAAAATTAATGAGGTTTAGAAACCGAAAACCGACCCGATAACACCCCTAATTGGAGTAATGGGTAGGGCTAAAGATGTTAGAATAAGCTTGCTATATGGATGACAATTTGCTTCCTATTGGTAGCATATTGACTCATATTATAGTCGCGCTCACGAATCTTCCGGTCTTCTTCATGCTGATGTTCAAATTAAAGCCAAGGGTTATGTGCTTTGCCCAACAAGATAGCTCTTTTTTGTTATGGCGAGACTTTTCCGAGACTTCTTTGGTTTGAACCATGGGTTGTACTAGCTGCAAAAAATGGAACGTGTGTCCCTCGACCTATACTTTTTAGCTACAAAGTCTCCATTTGAAAAAAAAATCCTAACTGGGAGTTACTTTTATAAAGCCCTTTTGTAGAATTGTTCTTATATTTGCCTATACGGTCAACTTTGATGTATTTAAATAGGAGAAAGCAAGGATCAAAATTTTGGGTAAATTTTTGGTTTCGGGCTTGACCGAAACCGAAAATTTGAACCGAAATTTCAGCCGAAAACCAAAAATTTGGCCAAATTTTTGGCTGAAATTTTGGGTCCCATATAAATTTGGACCGAAATTTCGGTCATTTCGGCTAAAATTTTGATCCTTGAGAGAAAAAACCTTTCTACCTCAAGATCAGCAAAGATAATGTTGCCTTGAGATGTGTGATGTCCCAAAATTTGTGTTGTCCTTGAATCAATGAAAATGATGCCACCGCTGAACCTATGCTCTGAGTCATGTAAAATTGTCATAATGTTGCTGAAAATTGTATCGATGAAAATGATGCCACTGCTGAACCTATGGCCTAAAATCTATGCTATATGCTGTCTTTTTTTGCCTCGAGATCTGTGTTTGTTGCACCTCATATACTCATGCTGCCATTAGATTTACTATCGCTATTTCATCTCATTGTATTGAGACCTGTGTATCTCTTTCCCCCTTCCGTTTCTTTTCTTTTGTCATTTCATATTTGTATGTGTGATGATATGTGAAACACACCTTCTGACTGACTGCTGTCCCTTCTGACATGGATGATGAGTTCTGTTGCTGTGGTATGCAGCTTTTGGCTTTATAGCCATTGTCGCTACTGTGATATGTAGCCTTTTTTATCGACCTTATGGTCTTGCTTTTTCCCTATATTAGGGGGAGATGGATCAGAGTCCTTATAATTGACAAGTTGAACATCATCGACATTGATGTTCAACTTGAGGAGTGTTAGATGTATTGATAAGAGATGTGAGCATTAATTGGATGGTATGAAATATGTGAGAAAAGTGTTATAAAGATTAGTATGGGATATATATTAGCATGTGGGCTGTAAGAGGAGTTAGGATGTGTACTTGCAATTAGTAGGTAGGGAATAGTGCCACATTGAGTATGTATAGTTTGTGGCTCAGGTTGTTGCCCTATAAATAGTCCTACGATGTAACTTGTCATGATGATCTGGTGAAGCAAAGATGTATTCCATTTAGCAAACTGTCTCCTCTCTCCATTTCTTCTTCTTCCTCCAATAATGCAGGTTATTATGATTGTTATTTCTATTTTAGTTTCTAGGTGTTATGTTTAGTTTAGATTTATTATTGCAACTCATATTTCGTATTAAGTGTACATCGGAAGATTAATTGTGCACTATCATAGTTGATAGTAGTAATCAAGAGAACATCATGACCTGTATGATGGTCAATAAGCTGATATTGAAAGTGGGGGGATGATGCAGCCATGACAAGATGAATGAAAAAGAGAAAAAGAGAAATTTGGGTGAAAAAGGGAAGAAGCAAGCCTGTTATGCTTACAAATCCATATAAAGAGCAACTCGTTCCGGCGTGTGATCTGTGTTTTGAAACTGTTGTAGACTGCATGAATGCTTCTACAAACTCTATTGCATTAGCTCACTGTAGTCAATATCATTCATTTGATTACCATAAAAAAATTGGGGGCGTTAAAGAGGCTAATAAACCTGTTAGTTAACATGCCCATTAAATAAAGTTCTTGTGTAACCATTACGGTGTCACATGATAAGCAATTTTCTTATATGCTATTGGTCAAGAGACTTTTTCTTATATCAAACACAAGTGTGTGGTGATTTGGACGAGAGGACAAAAACAAAGGTCTGGGATGCTGTGAGTGGCTGAGATTAATTACAATTTATCTGTAATTGGCTAAAAAGTAATTCACTAATATGTTGCTACATGCTTGGTCGAATAAAAACATTCACCTGATTTGTGAGTGGCTGTTTATATAGAATGAAAATAACATGAGATAAAGAGAGATTTGAGGTTAAAAATAAGAGGCAGAAGATTTGAAGACAGGTCAGAAAGTACGGAGTGAACGGAGACTACCTTAAAGAATTAAAGAGAATCCTAATTCACATGATCACCGAAAGATCACATAACACCAGTTATAAGGTATTTCGCAAGAAGTTTAGGATTTGATAAAATCTCTGTTTTCCCAGCGTGATTTGACTCTCATTCTTTGTGTATTTTTTTATTCTGAGGAAAAAATAAGAATACTGAAGACCGTCATTGTACGATTAAAAGTTTATTTTGAGTAAGCAACTAGGGTTAATGTAAAGATAGTTAAGGTTCATTTTTAAGTGTTGTTATGACAGTTTTTATTCTTCCAAATTTTATTATGTAAAGAATTTTATAAAGAAGATGAATCGCCTCATTTTTATAGTTCCTTCTCAGGTATTTTATTGCTTTATTTCTGATTGAATCATTACTGGGCTAATGATCATAGACATTTAAAGTCATAAAAGTTCGTTTTTTCTATACATTCTCAGTCATTCTAAACTGCTTTCAAATATTTAAAAACCCCGCATGGTTAATAGCCTTCTAAATAAGACTTCCCAAGTGCTAAAACATTATAACAATTTGCAAGCTTACTTTCTACTGAAACTACTAGAAAGATTATATTCTTTTCACAAGTACTTGTTTTGAGGTATATTTTGTATTCTCAAAGTATAAGCATCTAGGCTTTTGGAGGATGGCCACTATCAAAAAGTAAGATTTTAGAGGATGGCCACATCCAGGCTTTTCAGAAATGTCCCAAGCATAAAGAATTTTCAAGAAAGACAGGAAAGAAAAGCCTACATTTTGCGTTGATACTGTGTATCTAGTCTTCTATCCATCTCCTCCCTTGCTTCTTTGAAGAATTTCTCAACACGATTAAGTGCTAAGGAAGACTTCTCGCTTTCATTACTGAGAGCAGCCTCCAATCCAGAAATTTTATTTCTAATCTCCTCCTGTTGGTTAAGGAAAACATTTCAAGATGAAAAACATGCACACTAGTTTTAACTTTTAAGCAGGAGCTAAAATCCTATATCACAAAAAGTCCCTATGCTACTGCTAATGGACAAATAATCCAAACAAACATATTAAGCTTTGTTATTCGGCAGATGCTATGCCAACTGGCATCAAGTGTAAATAGTTGACTATAATCTCCCGACGAACTGCTAACAGAAAATTGCAATATCAAATGCAAGTGAAAATTTACAAATAAAAGGATCAGAAGAGTAATGCCCCAAGTTTGAAGAGGCACTGAGCCAGAAAAATGTAAACTCGTACTCCAGAGGATAACCATCGACTATATTAGTCAAATGAAAATATTAAATGTTGTATTGACTTCTTAATAATTGGCAATTTGGCATATACTATACTATACTAAATTAGCAATCCAAGGACAGAACAATTCTCAAAATTCTGTGATCAGCTCAGAACTAGGCCGAATTGATGCAGTTTGGCTTCATCCCAAATGCGGTGTTCAAAAACCAATTATTTAAAAAAATTGGCTAGTTTTTAATAGGTTCTAACTATTGAGATTCATACAAGGAAATTGAAAAATCAAATTCTCAGTTGATACTACTCTTTTGAACATTTAAATATGGCAAGAACAATATGCTAGTTGTCGAAAAATAAAACGGAAACTTTGAGTAGCAGTAGCACACTAGAACCATAAAAGGGGATAGGATTGTCATAAAAAACAAATGGAGCACATATCTATGGTAAAACCCAAGATTCTGAAATGGAATAGCTCATAATGCTCTTCACAACAAAAAAACAAGGGTAGATTTTGTACTGATTGAAAGATAAACAACAATAATGATAATGAGGCCCTTGAAAGAGTGCACTTATCTGCTAGCACTGACTAGTACCATTGATTTTAAAGAAATATGTACTGCAAACTTTGGTACATTGAGAGCAATAATTTTTCAGTAAGGTGTATACCAAACTACCAAGTGAACTTTTTACACGTGGAATCTAACTCTTCAAATTATCATTGGCTGTAAGTGACTTTTAGGGTGACAGCTAGCTCATCAAATTATCGTCAGCTATTATTACTCTTACAGTAACTAAGAAATCATGTTGGACAAGGTCTTTTCTGTCAAACTAACAAAAGAATGAATATCTATCTTGTCTGTTTAATAAATGCCATTCTATCAAATGAATGATAAATTGACTACAATGAGTTAATGCAAAAGAGTTTGTAGAAGGATTCATGCAGTCTACAACAGGTTCAAAAATCACAGATCGCACGCTGGAACAAGTTGCTCTTTATATAGAAGGCAAGCTAAAGAAGAGAAATTACTCATTTATGGTTTATGAGAGAGTGGGGAAGAAGAAAAGAGAGAGAGAGAGAGAGAGAGAGAGAGAGAGAGAGGAGACACCACAAAGACCACATATTGCTATTCAAGATAATTCAAGTTGCAATAGACAAGCCCTTTATATAGAGGGCAAGCTAGACACCTAATATACTACTCAATGTGATACAACACCTACTATGCATATCTCTCAAGCCATTTTGAGTTAAGAAGATATCAAAGCAAGTTTCTCTCTAAAAGAACAATGAGTTCCAAGGTGTGAAGTGGGAGAGAAAGGGTGTTATAATTGGGTTTCGAACAAGAGAACCTTTTCATTTTTCATTTTGTTCTCTTTCACATTTAATAAGAATAAGCAGTGTTAAGCTTTTTATCATCCTAGTGTTGAGTTATTTTTCTGTAGGGCCTCCCCTACAGTATCTTTTACCGCGGAAGAATTTAACAACCAAGTTTGGGATGGATCGGTGTGGTTGCTCTACGCCTTGGACACCAGACTATCGAGCCATGAGAGAAAAGCATATTGGCTAGTGATTGTAAGGCCCCAATTCTTGATTGTAAGGGACATCAAAGGCTCCTGCCCTTCCATCCGTGGGATAGATAGAGAGGGAGGACAGGGATTTTGGTTTTTTCATATTGTCAAATAGTTGAACAACGAAAATTGATGAAATTGCCTGATTGAATTGATTGGGTCATGCAGGTACAACGTTCAAATCTCTTGGTCTGTTCAAATGTCTCAGCTGCATGCATCACTGCACTTTCACTTGACACTTATTGAACGGCTCGTCTCGTCGTGACCTTATCCTGGATTCTCAATACTTCTGACGCTCTATCCCCGCAGGGGCAGAGAACTCGTCGTTGTCTTGGTTGTGCTACCAACTTTGAAGAAGTCGGAATGACAGGGACGCCGACATTGTAGACATCGGATACAGACCGTTTCGCGTGTACCGGCGTCGAAAGAAGCGGAACGGAAACAGAGACCAGAACCCGACTTAAAAATCAGCGTGCTGGAGCAATGCACAGTCAATCGATCGACATCTAGTATTCGATCGATTGGCTGCGGCCTACGAGGGAGTAATTCTGGCGAGATATATATATATAAGTTAATCAATCGAATACCAGATGTCGATCGATTGACAGTGTTGTGACCAGAGACCAAATTATTATATATATAAGTCGATCGATCGAGACCTTTCATCAATAGATCGATTTTCGCGAGAATGGGATCCGTCAAAATTAGAATTTGAGTTTCTAGGGGCACACTTGTCTTTTTAGTATTTGTTTTAGGGTTTTCTTATGCTTTAGAGACCTCCTAAATAAGGTCTTTTAAAAAATAATGTAATTAGTTATTATTATTGAATGAAAAAGAGCTTTTGCTTGTGTGCTTGTGATGAGCTTCCATGAAGAGTGAATCTTCGCTTCCCGAGAAGGATTTGGTGTGAAGCCCAAAATCTATCTTCTATCCATCTCTTTATTTTATTTTATTTTTCTGCTTGTTTTGATCCTATAAACTTTAAATACAGCCGTTATCTTTTTCCAAAATTCCTAAATCTGAACCATTGATTCGAACCAATCTTAAAATCCTAAATTAAACCATCCAACCTTTAAATACCCCGAAGTTTATAAATCCTAGATCTCATCTGCGTCCTCGAATCGATCCGATTCAAGCCCAGATTTCATCTGAGCCATTAAACCAACCCGAATCAAAACCCTTAGAACACTCGCGATTCCATCATTAAATCTCAAGCGGAGCCCTAATCTGAAATAGCTAGAGTTCTACCTCTAGGACCAATCTACACTGCAAAGCTAACGGATCTAGCACACGGACCAAACCCTACTCGAATCTAGCACGATTTTCCAATGGAAAATTATGAATCCCGAAGGTATCCACATTATTTGCAGGTTTATTGTTTAATTAATTTAGTTTAATTTCAGCAATTAATTAAATCATAGCATTCACGTAGTTTAGGGGTCTTGTCCCGCATCACGGAATAGGAGAGCACTCGCCATAATACATTATAACTCCAATGGACCAAAGTCATTTTCCATCCATAATTGTGGATTAGGCTTCAAAAGATGGGCAGCTTCTCGCTTGATTTGGAGGATTAAGGTGACTACTTATCCTGCAGTCATTGATAATAAGGACCAGTTTGGTTCATGGAAGATCAAGGAGTGAGAGATATATCTTCAAAAGATGGACCATCTTCCATGTTTGGGTCCTTTTTTGGCTACATTAAAGATGGGGTTTCATCTTTTAAGTGAGTATTCCTCGTTTTATGGAAGATTGATATTCCACATGATGAGGTGGAAGATCGAAATTCCCTTTGAGTCTCCCATGCACGTGTATCACGTGTCTCCTTTTTATTAAAACAATTTTAGAATTGGATGACATCCAAATAAAAGCTAACAAAGTAGCTCTTTCTTTCTTTACCTCAAGCAACTCTTGTGTTTTCCTCCTTTGAGAACTAGCATTTCTTCCTCTCATATGAAGCTAAAATCGTTGCAAGCTACGATCGTCGTTGAACACCATATCACCACCAACGTCGTCGTTGCCAACATATAGCACGTCATTGATGCCGAAGATCTTGTTGTGCCACCACCTGAAGTTTAGTTCGTTCTTTCTTTCTCTCATCTTTTGGGTTAATCTATTTGGGGGATCATTTATGTTTTTTTCCCTCTTTAGGGTTCTTCTATTTGGAGTTTGATTGATCTTCTTCTTGTTTCCTTAGGTTTTCATTTCGTTTGCTACAATTTGATCTGATTTCTGAGCTCTTGGTAGTTCGATTGAGTTTAGATTCTTGATAATTTGGTTAATTTTTCCCAGTTTTGAGTTCATCATTGTGGTTTTCTTGGTGCAATTTTGGTATTTCTAACTTTTCATTCTAAACAGAGTGGTTTCTGGAATGATCAATGTCGTTTTTTGCTAAGTTGCTCATCCAGTGTTCCCCTACGCAGTCGCCTAGGGAACCAGGTAATCGCCTATCTACCTAGACAATCACACCCATGACATCCATGATGACTACCATTAAAATTAAAATTTCAACAAGCTGCAAGGATGGGACATAGATATGCCTTGACGATATGGTAGCACTATCGAGTCTCTTGACTGGTAAAATTGGTTGTTGCTGCCAGCCACAAACTGCCCAACAACGACTACAAAGCTACCTCTCAGACACCTCCAGTATAATACCATTGTTGACTACCCTAATGTTTTTGTAGACACCAAGAAAACTCAACCGATTCTGTACCCAATCACTACCCAGAAATTTTAAAACAAAATATCAAGCTATTTCTCCATAACTTTCTAGTAAATGTCAGCAGAGAAATAATCATGCACGAACATAGAAGTTAAAGATTTGTAGATGAGTCGAAAAAGGTTTCTGGGATCTTGAACGATGCTAAGTGTTCAGGCTTTAGCCTATTGACCAGTAAAACAGTAGCAAAATCAAATCAACAACAAAATTCGGACCTTAATCCTTAGTTGGTTTTCAAGTTCTGATTCAAACAAAACGCCTTCTTCCAGCCCTTTCTCATACATCAGACGGGTTTGATCCATTTCAAGATCTGTATCATCTTCAGATTCTTCGGTGTCACTGAAAGGAGATAGTTAAGGATTGATCAATCAAAATCTACACTAGCTCAATTCTATAAAGATGCCAGTAAGTAATTTATAGACAAAGAACCATGACGAAACAAAATTATCTACCTCAAATCAAATCCCACAAAGGAAAATCTCCGGCCTGCCATCAGACTGTTACGTCTTAACTCTTCCTCATCACTCTCAGCATCCACCATCTCGCCATCAGCCACACACATTACAAAAGGCTCGTCATTCCTACAAATGTGCTTCCCATTGGAAAATCCTCTGAACATCAAGTTGAACGAAAAAGTATTAAGAATAATAATTATAAGCAAATCTAAAAAATGAAAGCAAAAGCTTTATCAACGAAGTAATTGCATATGAAGCTGTTATTCTTGCAAAAAGAATTGAAAAGAAAATTTTAAACAAATTTGCTTGATGAGGTGTCACTTAAAACAAATCAACCACTGGATACTAAGAAATAACGATTTTGCACTGACAGTAAAAGTTGTTATCATAATTCGATTTAGCCAGCTCTGACACTATTATGACTTCCGATATGTATAGAACAAACGCCTACACTGCAGTCTAAACTGTTTCGTTGGTACACATTTTATGAAAATAATAAAAATCAATATACACGTGCTTTGGGTCCTTAATTGTTTGCATCAGTTATGGACTATTTCAAAGAACAAATACATGATGGGGTTCCATGGTTTATGTTGTCTGCTAATAATGTGGTAATAATTTGCCAAAAAGAGGTTTTACAAGTCACTAATCAAGTGTTTGGTTTGAGTAAGAACCAGGATTGAAAAATTACAATAAGACTTTCTATGGAAGAGGTCTGAGGCGGGGGCCGAATTCCATCTTGTTTAATGAAAAATGGTATGGAGGGAAAGAAAGAATGGGGTGGCATGAAAAGCATGAAACGAGCCCAATGAATTGTGGAGAATTGTTCTTCAGGAGAAATATGGAGCCGACCAAGGGAATTGGTCCATATCAACAAACTTCTCATCAAGAGCTTCAAGTATTTGAAAGGTTATTTCGCCGTATGCTGAAAAAATTCTACAAAACATCAGATATCAGGTTGCAGATGGATCTTGGCTACAGTTTTACATGGATGATCGGCTTGGGGTGATCTCTCTAAGTAGCAGGAATGAAGCAATCTTCAATTTGTGGTAAATAAATCCAGTAATATTGGGAAATGGCTGTCAGAAATGCATATGGCACAACAACATAGGATTTTCCTCTACGAAGAAATCTCAGGGGAGAATAGATTAGAGCCATTGTTTGTCTACTAAATGAGGGGGGCAATCAGGATACGCATCACGCACTCAACAGGAAAAAAGAATTTGGACGCTGGTTTTATCAAGAAATTTTTACAGTGAAATACTACTTTTTATTCTTTACACCGGAAGTTTCTCCTTAGGTAAACAATTGGAAGTCTAAGGCTCCCCCTAGAGTCATAAGTTTCTGCTGGAAAGCCTCATTAAATAAGATATCTTAGATCACCTTCAGCGCAGAGGAATGTGTACAAAAGCTGAAGAAACATTTAAACAACTTATATTATGCTGTTAATTTGCATATCAAGCTTGGGTCCACTAATTGAACCTCTTCGGTGTTTGCTGACCTCTCACAGAATAGTAGGACACTTGTTAGCATCATGGGTATACAAGCCATTCTCATCTCTCAGTTGTCTACTTCTGCAATTTCATATGGTAAAAGTGTTGTAGAGTTTATGGGAGGAAAAGAAACTCGATAATTTTTTTAGGGGAAATTTCACCAAATAGTGACTTCATCAACTCTCCATTCAATGTCGGGTGAGTATGAAGGCAGCAACACTTAAAAAATTTTGAAACCTTCGGATTTCTAGCATCACAAGGTGCTGGCAGCATGACATGAAAACTAGCCCAGGTAAAGCGAAAAGATCATTTAACTGGCACTTTCCCCTCCCGCAATACCTGCTTTATTGAGTGTCCTTGTGTGTGTAGGTGTAGGGATGTGTCTAGTTAAGGTGTGGGTTTAGTCCCACCTCATTTAGAAGTAACTTTATGTTTGATGTGCCCCTATATATAAAGAGCGCCTAGGTCTTTTGTCAAGCATCTGAATATTAACAATGTAGTTCATTAGTGTTATTTGGGCTATCTTCTCTCCATGTTATCCTCCCTCTCTCTCTTTCTCATAAACCCTAATAACTTCTCTTCGTTATTACTTCTATTATATGGTATAATTCGTTTTAACTTGGTATCAAAGCCAGGTTGGGCTTGGTTGTCTAGTTTTCTTTTTCTTTTGTTATATTTTCGTTCCAGCAGTCCATGGTGCAGCAATGATCTTGGTTTCCAACAATAGCACCAATCTTAGATTTGTTCCCAACAGAAACTTCATCAAACATCTTCACATAGAGTTATCTCTTGTGCTTGTGAGGGTGCTGTCGATGGTGGTGTTTTTGGTGGCTTGCATGGTGGAATATTTCAGCGGATATGGCTGTTGAGATGCTTGCACACAACGTGTTCGATAAAATACTCGTAAGGAAGAATTTAGAGAGTGGCATTGATTTTTCGAGATCATACTTTCTTTGCTTGTGTTTTATGTTGTGAGGGGCAGCAATTTTGACATTAGGTTGGGATGATAGTCCATACAACTAAATTAGTTGTGCTGATCCCAAACAAAAAAGGAAAAAGGAAAGGGGAGAGAGAGAAGTACTCATGTTGTTGGCAGCCCCTCCTCCTCCCCTATGGTGGAAATCGTATGTTGTGGTTGTGTAAATGCACAAAAAACTCATCTTTTATGCTTTAAAGGGGCAACAGCTCCTAAGGTTGGATACGGTGATGGCTTATATAGCCTTCTTAGCTGTATATATGTTGCTCCTGCCTCCTAGCAAGCACTGTTGTGTTGGCATCTAGAAGCCTTTATGGTGTATTGAAAGGAAAAAAATCGAATAAAGAACTGAAAAAAGGGCTGCTGGGATATAGTGTAGGCTGGTACAGCCAATATCGCTTTAGTCATTTAAAAAAAAGGGAAGAAAGTATAACAGTGTTACCGTGAGATATGTGAGGCCTTAAGATTTGTGATCATACTGCCTTGGAATCTGTGCTATTGCTGGAGATAATAGGTGCTGCATTGGGATCTCTGCTAAGGAGTGAAGTGTTGGCTTGGCTGCTTGTTACATGGATGGTGGATTTGTGCCCATTTGCCTTGAATTTTATGGTAAATATGTGCTGTACTGTCGCTTATCCTTTGACACTGTTACGGGTCATTCTTTAAGCCTTTTTGGCCATGTTGTTGGTGCCAAGAATATGTTGCAAGCTAAGTATTTAGCCACTTGTTTGGATCATGGTGTGTACCATGACCACTTGAGTGCAGTGTTGCACCAAGTTGTTGGTGAGTGCAAGTGTTTGGAACACGTTATTGTTTGTTGTCTTGGATTCCTAGGTACGGGTTTTGTGATGTGACCATATCAAGCAAGGGGAGATGGTGGTGTAAACATATACCTTTTTATGTATTTGTAAGTAAGATGGACATCCAAGTCACGGATGCTCCAACTTGAGGAGGAGTGTTGGAGCTAAGTTGTGTGTCCTTGTGTGTGTCGGTGTGCGTAATGTGTCTAGTTGAGGTGAGGGTTTAGTCCCACGTCATTTAGAAGTAAATATATGTTTGATGTTCCCCTCTATATAAAGAGGGCTTATGTCTTTTGCAAAGCATCTCCATATTAACAATTTAGTCCATTATTGTTATTATGTTCTCCTCTCCCTCTTCTCCGCCATCTCTCTTTCTCTCACAAACCCTAATACGGGTTCTTCTCTTTGTTATTACTGTTATTATATTCGTATATGATGGCCTTTCATTGCTACCTATTTAGGCCATTAACAACATAAAAGACAGCTGGAGTTGTATTGCATCTCATATTTTGAGGGGCGCGAACTATGAAGTAGATCAGTTGCTAAGAAAAGGAGCTGCTTTTATTCAGGGATATCCTAGTTGTATAGCTAGTAACTATTTAGTCTATACTATTTCTTTTCTGCTTTCGCTCTGCATCTCCATGAGGTCTGCTTTGTACCTTTTTTGTTTCTTTTTAATGAATTTACCACTAATGACAAAAAAAAAAACCAATCAAGAAGGTAAGTGACAGGGACGACGACATTGTGGACATTGGCTATGGACCATATTGAGTGTACTGGCGGCGGAAAAAACGGGACGGAAACCAGAATCGGGCGTAAAAGCAACCAAAACCGAGCATAAAGGAGGAAACGAAGGAATGCACAGTCGATCGATCGATCCCAGGCTTCGATCAATCGATTGCAGCCAGCGGGATTTAAATTTTGGCGACATTCTGTTTCATATATATATATATATATATATATATATATATATATATATATATATACACTCAATTGATCGACCGTAGGATCGATCGATCGAATTTTCACGAAAGAGAGCTCCACCAAAATACGGAAATCGTTTTGAGGGGCATACTTGTCCTTATTGATTATTTGTTTTAGGGTTTTATTTTGTTTTAGAGACCTCCTATATAAGGTCATTAAGAAAAACAATGTAATTAGTTTTTTGATTAATGAAAAAAGAGTTTATGCTTTCTGCTTGAGATGAGCAACTACAAAGAGTGAATCTTCTTCCCGAGAAGGGTTTAGTGTGAAGCCAAGGGTGCGAAGCCCACGATCTCTATCCATCTTATCTATCTTTTGGTTTTATCTTTTTCTACTTGCGTATCGATCTTAATAAACCCATTTCAACCGTTACCCTATGATTTCTCAAAACCCATTAACCTCTATATTCACCAAAGCCATCGAACCAATATAAATTGTTGAATCGATTTGATTCAACAAACCCTAGATCGAACCAGTGATTCCATCATTGAACTACGAGCGAGCGCCCTAATCTGGAAGCAGCTAGAGTTCTATCTCTAGGATCCTCCTTCCGCGAGGCTAACGGATCTAGCGCACGGATTGGACCCCACCCAACCCGTACATGATCATCAACGGAAATCTGCGAAATCCTAAGGTATCGCGATCGTTTGTGCGATTTATTGTTTAATTAATTTAGTTTAATTTCGGTAAATGGCATTTCATTTTCATTCACGTTGTTTAGGGTCATCGTCCCGTGTCAATAAGTAAATGATAAATTGGAACTACAAAGAAAAGCATTAAAGGCAATAGGTTGAGCAATTAGCAAATGAAGACAGATATATGTGGACACAAGAAGGGGTAACTTTTCAAATTAAAAAACTATTTAGTCACAATGTGATAGGTTTCGTTATTATGAATCTAGTATATTACAATGAAATGAGTTTGACGGGGACATCTTAAACAAGATTAGTGTTGGGTGAGAAAACAGGAGACACGAGTGGTGTTATGTAATCAACGAGTTTTGTGATGCGGGACGGGAACCCTAAAATGCAAGCTTAATGCTTTAATGGAGTTTTGCCGAAATTAAATAAAATTAATTCACGTTTAATCGCAAAATTATCTCAATACCTTAGGGTTCTGAGAATTATGATGGGTAGATCACGCGAGATCCGGCTAGGGTCCAGTTCGATAAACAAGTCCAGTTAGCGTTAAGGCGAGATCGGGCCTTGAGATAGAAATCTCACTTTTCCAGGCTTGGGCGTTTGTCGTCGATCCGATATGGATTTACTAGTTCTTACTAGGGTTGCGGAATCGGGTTGATTTTGATGGCTCAGAGGAAAGCTAGGGTTTGGGATGATTTAGGGTTTCAAAATATATTAGGGTTTAGAAAACATAATAGAGATAGGGAATAGAAAAGATAAAAAGATAACTTTGGGAATCACTCTTTTGGCCTCACACCAAACCCATCACGAGGAAGAAGACTCTCCATTCAAGCAAAAGCTCATTCAATATTCATAAAAACTAAATTAATTGTATTTATAAGCTCCCTTATATAGACAACCAAATAATAATTCGAAATAAAGAGTCCTAAAATAACTAAATAACTAAAAAAAGGTAATTTTCGTAAGAAAAACAAAATTTCCATCGTTTGACAGAACTCTCCATAGACGTCCATCGCCTACGAACACAGAATGCCACGGACGTCCGTTCATGGTCACAGACATCCGTCCCACAAAACAGTGAGACATGTTTTCGGACGTCCGTATTGAACCTATGGATGTCTGTCGCCTGTTGGCGTCTTTTGCCTCTGTTTCTCTTTTGAAGTTGTAGCACTCGGGCTTCCTCTTTGTTTCTTCCGACACCGGTAAAAGCGATGCAGTCCAAAACCGATGTCCACATACTCGGCGTCCCCGTCAATTCCCCCGGACCAAATAGGTTTCATCACCGATGAAACACGGTCGTGGTAGCTATCGAGCAAGTCGGGGTCCAATCGCCGAACCTCCTTCTCATGAATCCATGTCCTTTCAGACTCTGCTTTTCCGACCCATTTGACCAAGTACTTCTGAAATCCTCCATCGCGTGTGGATACAGCATGATCATTTAAGATATCCTCAATCACATCTTGTCGCTTTTTGCTTGGAGAAGGGAGTGGTACCGAGTTCAACGCTTGGGTGAGGTTGGGGCTAGGAGAGGGCTGGAAAGGATTTGCAAGAGGTGGGATTTAACCCAAGTAAGGAACCAGGTCCTCCATATTGAATGTTGAACTAACCCCCGTTCCTGGAGGAAGCTCAAGTACATATGCATTAAGACCACTCATTGCCAAAATTCTAAAAGGGCCAGCACCTCGGGATTAGAGCTTCTTTGTAGATCCCGATGGGAACCGCTCAGGCTTAATTCGGACCATCACTTGATCACCCACCTGATATTCTTTGAAACGCCTACGAGTATCAACAGATAATTTGTATTGATTGTTGCTTGAGTTAATCTTTTGTTTACTTTCGGCATGCAAGCTATGAATATGTTATGCAAATGCATCGGCTGACTCAGATACTCTATGTAACGTTGACATGGGGATCAAATCTAAAGGCGTCCTAGGTTTATGACCATGTACAACCTCAAAGGGACTCACGTCTATGGACCTATTGACAGAATTATTATAGGCAAACTCAGCTATGGGTAAAATGGTATCCCAGGTCCAAACATGATCACCGATAAGACTACGAAGGAGATTCCCTAAACTCCTATCGGTGCTCTCAGTTTGGCCATCCGTTTGAGAGTGATAGGCCGACGAAAATTGGAGTATGGTGCCCATCATGTTCCAAAGGGCCTTCCAAAAATAGCTAGTGAACTTGACATCCCTATCAGACACGATGATTTTGGGAAACCCATGAAGATGCACAACCTCTGCGAAAAATAATTTAGCAATGCGGGATGCATCAGAGGTTTTGGAATAAGGTATGAAGTGGGCCATTTTGGAAAATCGGTCCACCACAACAAAGATGGAATCATGCTTCCTTGGCGTTTTGGGAAGTCTGAGCACGAAATTCATTGAGAGGTCTTGCCACAGTGTGTGTGGGACGGGTAACGGGGAGTACAAGCCGGTATTTTGCTTACTTTGTTTCGACACTTGGCAAGTATGACAACGTTTGACAACCCGTGCGACATCTCTCTTTAGGCTAGGCCAAAAGAACCTATCATCTACAAGCGCAACAGTCTTATTACGCCCAAAATGTCCGGCTAATCCTTCGACATGTAACTCCCAAATGAGAAAGTCACGCAATGAAGTGCGAGGGATGCAAAAGCGATTGCCTTTGAACAAGTACTCATCCTGGATGGTGTACACGGAGTGTGTGTTGGTCGGGTTACTAAGGAGAGCAGTGTACTCTACCCCAAAATCTGGGCACTCGAGGTACTCATCCTTTAATTGTTCGAACCTAACAACCTCGGTACTCGTAGAATGCAAAGTTGTCACCCAATGACTAAGCGCATCAGCAGCCCTATTTTCAATACCGGCCTTATGCTTCAACACGAAGGTGAACCCCTAGAGGTATCCAACCCATTTTGCGCGCCTCGGATTTAGCTTCTTCTGAGAGGCTAAGAAGTGTAAAGCTTTATGGTCGGAGAACAGCACAAATTCTTGCAGTCAAAGGTAATGTTTCCAATACCATAAGGAACGAACGACAGCATAGAACTTCTAGTCATAGGTGGAGTATTTTTGTTTCGCGTCATTAAGCTTTTCACTAAAATAGGCCACTGGGTGGCTAAGCACTCCTCCTATGCCCACACCTGATGCGTCACATGCAACTTCGAAGACTTTAGAAAAGTCCGGGAAACGCATGACGGGTGCACTACTCATCCTTTGTTTGATCTCAGCAAAGGTTTTTATCAGCTTTGCCCTATTTGAAGTCCCTTTTTTCATGCAATCAGTGATTGGGGCCATGATGGTGCTAAAGTTCCTGATGAAGCGCTAATAGAAAGTAGTCAAGTCATGAAAGTTGCGGACATCGTGTATGTTTTTAGGTTCAGGCCAGCCCACAATGGCTCTAACCTTTTCGGGGTCCGCGATCATTCCATCGGCCTAGATAATGAATCCCAAGAAGACAACGGAACGTTGCATGAAGGTGCACTTCTTAAGATTTGCAAACAATTTCTCGCCCTTTAGGGTCTCACAAAAGTGTTGATCCTTGTCATGACTATAAATCAAAATGTCATCGAAATACACAAGGAATTTGCTTAGAAACGGCTTCAACACTTGGGTCATGAGTCTCATAAAAGTACTCGAGGCGTTAGAAAGGCCAAACGACATAACCGTCCACTCATAAAGATCATCCTTGGTCATAAAGGCGATTTTTCATTTATCACAAGGGCAGATCCGGACTTGATGGTAGCCACTTTTGAGGTCTATCTTTGAAAAGATAGAGGCACCAACCATCATATCTAGCATGTCGCCGAGCCTCGGTATGGGAAACCGATACTTGACCATAATTTTGTTAATTGCCCGACTATCCACACACATTCACCAACTTCCATCCTTCTTGGGTGTGAGTAGCGCGAGTATGGCACAAGGACTCATGCTCTCTTTAATGAATCCCTTTTGAAGGAGATCATTAATTTGTCGTGTTAACTCGACATGCTCAACCGGATTCAACCTGTAGTGGGGCAGGTTCGATAAGGTGGATCCGGGAACTAAGTTTATGGCGTGTTGAATGTCACGCAGTGGAGCGAGTTCATTTGGTTAGTCTTCGAGGAAGACATCCACAAATTCTTTTAAAATCGGCTCAACCTCCTTGGGGTGTTCGCCTATAAACTCAAGAGCTTTCTCAACAGTAATGATAACGTAGACCACGTTCTCATCCAAAGAAGCCTTCTAGAACTCTGAATGGCTCATAATATTAATGAATTTAGATGCATCACCCTTCTCCTCGACTTTGTTGGTCGATGGCGTTTTGGGAGGCAAAGGGTGTAAAGTGATCTTTTTGCCCTTATACATGAACGTGCATATGTTTGATCGACCAAAAAGGGTCACGTCCATGTCGTAGAGCCACGGCCTTCCCAAAATGATATAGCCCACATCCATCAGTACCACATCACACCATAAGGTGTCCGAATAAGAACCCAATCGAATCAACACACGACACATTTTCGACACGGGAATGAATGAAGAGTCAACCCATGCGACTTTATCGGGTGTAAGCCCCAAGCAGCGTACGGTGTGAGTTGACACTACATTAATGCAACTTCCGCTATCCACGATGACCTTACTACTCTTTTCACCCAATCTGGCAAAGGTGTGGAAGATATTATCCCTTCGCCAGTCATCGTTCTCATCCTGTTGAGGTTGTGCAAGGGCACACCTCACAATTAAAGCACGACCACTATCATCACCCTCCTCATCGCTGGGTGGGACGTCCAACTCAAACACTTATTCTTCAACCACTATCTCACCTTCATCCTCCTCTCCCTCAATGAAGAGATTCCTTTGGGGGTCTCTCGTAGGGCATTGGGCGGCAAAGTGTCTCATCTCATGACACTTATAGCATTTAACTTGAGAGCTACCCTTTGAGGATCCTCCGACTACACCTTTTCCCTTTTCAAGCCTCGCATTGGTAGGGATAAGCTGTGTAGGTTTGGGAGGAGGATTTCCAACATTAAACCGTCCCTCATCGGAGCGATGGCCACTGTGTTGTGGCTCAATTCGCTTCAGCACTGATGTTTTCAATACTGTTCGAAATCTTGCACAACGGCGTAACATCTTTCAAGAGTTTCCACAAGGTGAGAAATCAACTCTTTTTGCAAATTTAATCGCAATCCGGTGCAGAATCTAGAGAGAGTGATTTCAAGGTCTTCCGATACCTTAGCCCTCATCATAAACTCTTCGAACTTGCCAATGTACTCGATTACGGGCATACCACCTTGGCATAAGTTTTGCCACTAGTTGAGGAGGCGTTGGTGGTATGAGAAAGGAACATACTTCTCAGTAAGTTTTTCTTTCATGTCGTCCCAACGGGTAATGGGAGGACAATTCGCATTCACCCTTATGCACTCAACATTGACCCAGAAAAGTCAAGTTTGCCCAATTAATTTCATTTTTGCGAGCCTGACACAACGGTCGTCATTCATGTCATACCAATCAACGCGTTGGTCCATGTCGGAAAGTCAATCAAGGAAGACTATAGGGTCCATTCTTCCATTGAAGGTTGGAATGTCAACTCGAACATTCTTGAGGAGTTGTATTCCGGGAGTCATCTCTTCTATGATCTCGACGGTTCCAATTTTGATCATCTTGGCGACCATTGCATTCAAAGCGCGAGCCTTCACGCTCTCGGCGCTGATCTTGGTGCTCATCAAACCCATCTAACTGGTTGATTTGATCATGCAGCCTACCATTAGAAATCCCTAGAGTTGTCTGAGCTTGCTCTATGATATTCAGTCGTGCATTGATTGCACCCAACTCTTCTCGCATAACTCTAAGAATATCAAGAATCTCATTCCAATCCATGGTGATTACAGAGGTCTATTAGGGTTCTAGTATGGAATGCAATATGGACTCACAAAAGAAAAATAATGTAACAAAATAAATATGACAAGCAATCATGCCCTAACCTAGAAAACCTAGGGCTCTGATACCAAAACTGACGCAGGACGGGAACCATAAAATGCGTGCTTAATGCTTTAATGGAGTTTTGTCGACATTAAATAAAATTAATTCAAGTATAATCGCAAAATTATTTCAATACCTTAGGGTTCTGAGAATTCTGACGGGTAGATCGCGCGATATCCGGCTAGGGTCCAGTCCGATGCACAAGTCCCATTAGCGTTAAGGCGGGATCAGGCCTAGAGATAGAACTCTCACTTTTCCAGGCTTAGGCGTTCATCGTCGATCCGATGTAGATTTACTAGTTCTTACTAGGGTTGCGGAATCTGGTTGATTTGATGGCTCAGAGGAAAGCTAGGGTTTGGGATGATTTAGGGTTTCAAAAAAGATGAACATAATATATTAGGGTTTAGAAAACAAAATAGAGATAGGGAATAGAAAAGATAAAAAGATAACTTTGGAAATCACTCCCTTGGCTTCACACCAAACCTATCACGGGGAAGAAGACTCTCTCCATTTAAGCAAAAGCTCATTCAATATTCATAAAACCTAAATTAATTATATTTACAAGCCTCCTTATATAGGCATCCAAATAAGAATTCGAAATAAAGAGTCCTAAGATAACTAAAAGACTGAGAAAAGGTAATTTTCGTAAGAAAAACAAAATTTTCGTCGTTTGACGGAACTCTCCACGGACGTCTGTACTGGGGCCACGGTCGTCCGTCGCCTACAGACACAGAATGCCATGGGCGTCCGTGAATGTTCATGGACGTCCGTCCCACAAAATAGTGAGAAATGTTGTTCCCGGACATCCGTGTTGAACCTACGGATGTCCGTCGCCTATTGACATCTTTTACCTCCTTTTCTCCTTTGAAGTTGTAGCACTCGGGTTTTCTCTTCATTTCTTCCGACACCGATAAAAGCGATGCGGTCCAAAACCAATGTCCACGAACTCAGCGTCCCCGTCATTTTGTCATATTAGAAAACTATTTAGTGTCACAATGTGATAGTTTTCGTTATTATGGCTCTACTATACAATCAAACGGAGTATGATGGAGACACCTTAAATAAGAACAGTGTTGGGTGAGCAAACAGGAGACACACAATGCAATCAACGAGTCTCACTTCGATTGAAGGAATATTTTTATAAGGCGATGGTAATACCTATATTATTAATTGTTGCAGAGTATTGGGCTATGAAAAAGTGACAAGAAGATAGAGTGCATATATTTAAAATGAAGTTGGATGCATGGAGTAACAACGAATGATGGATTAAGGAATGAGTACATAAGAGGAATTAGAAGGAAGTAGTTAGTGAGCAACGCTATGAAAGACTGTAAGTGACAAAGAAGCTAGTGAGAAGCGTATGAAAGATTGTAAAATGACAAAGTTAAGGACTTAAGGAAAGTGAGTGGAGAGACAGGACTTGTGAATTCCACCCCAAATTAAATGCTAGAAAGCAACGACAGTGTTGATGATAATGACACATCGCAGTGCACATATTATATACATATGTGTATGTATATGTATGTATATGAGGGCCAGGACGCTACCTATGAGGGTAGCGGTTTGGCGCTCCCTGCGACTTAACTGGGCGCCACGTGGCACCAAACTCGAAAATCGAATGCCAAGGTAACTTGCCCAAAGGTCGCTCAGGTACCATCTTTAAGAAAAATGCTTTTTTCACCATTGGATATTAGATCAAAGTTGCAAACATCCATTGCACCATGTTTGGGCTGTGAACAGCATATTGATCCATGATTTGAAGGGGGTAACAGTTCACAAAGAAAAAAAAAATTAAAACCCTAGGGGGTTGACTGAACCCTTAAGAGTATGTGGTGTAACTCGCAATCACATGTCACACGGCACGTGACCCAGCATTTGAAGCTACCTTCATGGGAACCACCCATTTTCCCTATTGAATAATTAATTTGGCCTGAATCAAATGTCAGACATTTTAGCCATTGGCACTACCAATACAACTAAGATGAACCATAGCTAATCACTCCCTTTAAAACATTAATGAGAAAGAAAAACTAATCAAATCAAAAATACACATTTAGAACACTATCTCACAACCACTAAAACTTAACATCAACAAAAGGAGATAGAAGAATTGAACATTCCATATTTCTACATACATACTTTGTTTTCGGTAATTTTCCATGACCAATCAGAGAACCGCGGAGCTCTAATTCTAAGGCATTTATCTCCGAGACAAGAACATCCAAGTTCCAATTAGGCTCTGGATCCACAAAAACTCCATTAAAGTTTTTGGAACAATGGAGTTGCAATTCGGCAAAGCCCCTACAATGAAAATGGATGATTAAGTATAAATTTCCAACAATCATACCCTAGGTTTAAAAACAAATGAATGAAGTAAATAAAGCAAACACTTATCTTACATTTTCGATTACTTCGCAAATCGCGAACGAAAAAACGCAGGGTTTTTTTTTCAGATCAATGGATTCTTATTCGCTGTAAGTCTGAAAATTCCCAAATCCAAATAATAAAAAATAAATTTACTGATGAAAAAACCCTCGAAAAGCATACAATAGTACAAAAATATAAAGGGAGCCGTTAGTTGAACACGGTTTCGTTTTATTTTTTTTTATGGAACACACGGTTTCTATGTACTTGAACCAAAATTTTAAAAAAATGGTCATTGCACTGAAACTTTGTAATTGCACCATAAAAAAGATATAGGCCTCGTTCGGGAGCCGAATTTAACCCAGATTCTGAGTTTAAACTCAGAAAGTTATCAGAATGTGGTGTTTTCCGACTGATTCTCGCGTTCGAGAGTTTTTTTGGGAAGCGGGAATCCGAGCAGTTTCCGAGTGAAAGCGATAGCTGGGCGTCCGAGCAAATTGCTCGGAAGAGCTCAGAATCTGAGCTCAGATTGTAGGCGGTGTGTTTACTTCACAGGATTGTATACATCAGATCCCAAATATGCCTAAAAACAAAAAAAAAAAAACCAAAAAAAAATTGCAGACCAGTGGGAGAAGATGACGGTGAGTTAATCTAAACTCACCGTCGCCGGTATGTATTTTTGGCTCACCGGACCGTCGCCGTTGGACTGCTTACTCCCTTCAGATTTCACCCTACCGTCACCGAGGCGCCTATCCCATGCGTCCGTATGCGGGAACCAATGTATGCCTATTTGTTTTATGATGTATCCCGGTTTGCTTGCTTATATATCCACCATTATATATATTATATTATATAATAAATATAATATAATATATTATATTTTATATATATATATATATATATATATATATATATATATATATATATATATATATATATATATATAATATTATAATAAATATAATATTATAATAGCAATTACAATTATACAAGCAACATAGTAAAGGCAGCCGAACTTTGATATTATATATTTTATAACATATAGAGTCATTACTTGCAGACGGTTTTTAAGTGATTGCTCCTAGGTTAGAGAAAGACTTTGTATTCTAGGGATATGTGACATTTGAAAACGTGTTCTGGGCCATCTGATTTAATGTTCATGATCTATAGATTCTT
This sequence comes from Chloranthus sessilifolius, assembly GCA_021018995.1. Classification (NCBI taxonomy): domain Eukaryota; kingdom Viridiplantae; phylum Streptophyta; class Magnoliopsida; order Chloranthales; family Chloranthaceae; genus Chloranthus; species Chloranthus sessilifolius. The sequence goes on from CM037584.1 coordinate 159,306,782, forward strand.
AGTGGGTAAGATTACAATAAAACACTATATTTATCATATGATCTATTATTGTCAATCGTTGAAATAAATAATAGCCTTTGACTATATTTAATCACATGATGAAAGTTATATTTTGTAATAATCTTATCCACTAAGGATCTACAGATCGTGAAATTTAAATCAGATGGCCCATATTACGTTTTCGTATGCCACATGTCCCTAAAATATAAAGTCTTTTCTTAACTTTGGTGCAATCACTTAAAAAGCAAGTCTAAGTAATGGTTCCTCCGGCATATAATGTTACAATTACAAAAGTAAAGGCAACCAACTTATATTATGAATATAATATTATTATTAAGAGGGCCTTTAAATCCCATCAAATCTTTGAGTTCACCCACATTGAAAAACATTACTGCATTAAATCAAATGATGGAGATCGTTAATCATCCCAATCTGAGCTCACACGAAGGATCTTGGGATCATAGGTGTACCATCAGACGATTAGTGTTTTATTTCGCATGGCACACATCTCAAAAAAATGATCTTAACATCACGTACACTCTCAAAATTGATTTTAAGGTCACTTTTTTCGGTGTGTACCACATGAAATAAAAAATGGCTTTTTAATGGTACGCCCATGATCTCAAGTTCCATCATATGAAAGATTGAGACGATAAATAATCTCCATCATCTGATTCATTACAGTCAATGTGTTTCATCGTGGGTGAACTCAAAGATTTGGTGGGTGGATTTAAAGGTACTCTATTATTAAAAGTAAAGGCAACAAATTTTGTTTTATTGTAATGGGCGGCTATCCCATGTCAAGCTAAAGCACCAAAGCCGGTGCTTCTCGAATTGAATTGTTTTGTTGATTAGATTCATTACAGCCTAATTTTTTATTTTGTTTTTGCCGACTGCAAATATCAGTTTAATCCTCTAAATGCGTGTTAGTGGCCTATTTTAGAAGTAATGGTCATTAAATCATATTCGAAAAAAGACTCCGTCAAATATGTTCACCCCCATCTCGATTGGTTGCCCGTAAATTTTGAGAGAAATCTGAGTACGACACATAAATCGATGATTCCATTACGTTTCTACGGTCATAGCATAACCACTGATTGAATCGATTCTGAGAATTTTCTGAGAGAAACTTAAAAACAAAGGATTCTGAGTTTTATAAGAATCTATCAGGAATATGAGTAACTTAAAAACGCATATGGGGAAAATCAGGAATTTGAGTCTGTTAAGAATCTGTCAGGAATCTAAGTGTCCAAAAATATGAGCTTTTCTGAGAAAAATCAGGAAACACCTGAAAGTGAGCCATTAATCCAAGTCATTTGAAACTCTTTTAATCGTTATTTCCAGTTGCAGTTAATTAAAAGAGGTGTGCAATTACGAGGGCACAACCGTCATTATAAGAAAAAAATAATTTAAGCGATCCTCCTAAGGGAGCCATTATTTGCATTCAAAAACTTGACCCTTACACCAAGTTTAAAACAAAGACTTGCAAGTTTGGCAACCTCTATCATATGAAAACACCATCTAAGTTGTTTGATTTAGAGTCTGTCGTTTAAAGATATTAAGTGTAAAAGATTAGCACAAAATATAATCTTCATCATATGATAAATATCGTATTTTTCTTCAATCTTATCTACTAAGGATCTATGGATCATAAACTTTAAATCAGATGGCCCAAATTGCATTTTCACATGTCACATGTCCCTAAAATACAAAGTCTTTCTTTAACTTCGGTGCAAGGGACATATTTCCCTTGGTATATATAGCTAGGGCTGCAATAGAGCCTAACTAGATCAATAGCTTGACTCGGCTCAACCCGAAAATGAGATATTTTTCTGTCTTAAATTCGGCTCGAGAGCCAAAGCAAAGTTCTTTATTTAAAGCTCGATTGAAGTAGAGTTTTTTTAAATTAAAATTTTTATTTTGAATAATTAAATTAATGGTATTATATAATCCGTATGCATTAAAATATTTACAATTATAAAAAATAATACGAAATAAGAGTAAAGCATGAATCATAATGATAAAAATTTGAAAAAATCATCAAACATTAAATTCGATCACAGGCTTGTGAAAGCTAGCTGCTCATAATTTATATTAAATTAAATGAAAGTATAGACAGCATAATTAAAAACTAAAACTAAGACTTAATCATACTCAACTCTAATGTGTGTCTCTCTATATCTAATCTATTCTATAAATTTAACCATGTGCAGATCCTCTTATTTACAGATGCATAAGAGTTTTATTACATATAAAATTGGAGTGCAAGTAATGACTCCCTTTTTTTAAATGGGAGCCATTCCTTACACACACTTTTCAAGTGATTGCACTGAAGTCATCATAATTTACCCTTGCACATGCTTAGTGTGACTACACCAAAAATTAAAAAAATTGCACCATAATTAAAATGATATTAGCCTACATCTCTCTCTCTCTCTCTCTCTACAGAAACCCTCTCTACACCTATCTTATTCTTTGTCCACCATTCTCTCTTTCCCCCCACCATTTCTCTCTCCGCCTCTCTTTCTCAAAAAATTTCTCTCTCCATTGTTTTCTATCTCTGTAACGAACAAAAGACACTTGGTATGAACTCCTCTCACACACCGCGTTGGGAGAGCAACCTCCTAATATATAGACTGGTTTATAAGCGGTGGTAGAATCCTTGTGGACTAAGGAAACCCAATATACAACTTGCACATACTAGTGATGGATTAAACAAAATCTTATCAAAGGATCCCTATAGCTGATTTATAGGTTGGGCACGGCTAAGTGATGATCGCCCAATCTCGCGTTGAGGTGATGATCTCGCCCAATTTGTGAGGATTCCACAGAGTGTTGGTTATTACACTATACCGTTCACACTCACTCTCTCCCTCTACCGATCTCTCTCCCCTTATTTTTCTCTCTACAAGTCTTTCTCTCACTCCACAGTCCTACCTCTCTAGCCCTCGCTCTTTCTCTCTCTACCATCTCCCTCTCCCTCTCCCTCTCCCTCTCTACACCCTTCTCTAGCCACGGGAAAGAAAATAATGGCTTTTCCCCAAATATAATCTCTTATATTTAAGATGCAACCACAAGGGTAACTTACTCATTAAAATAATAAGATAATATCAGATTTTTTTTTACAAGTGTAGAGCAACCACTTGAAAAGCATGTGCAAATAGTGACTCCCTTTTTAAATCCTATGCTACCTGATTTCCGTGGGCAAGTAATGGGATCTCCCAAATATTAAAAAAAAAACCCTTGTTTTTGGTCTTATAGAAAGAGCATACCGTTGGTTATATATTTTGGAAATTTTAGTTTTCGCTCTAAAGAGAAGGATTGCTTGAAAAAGTAGGTAGATTTAGAGTTGGGTGCTCTGCCGTACACTAAGGATGGTGCATGATCAAACTATTTATGTCAAATGTGAAGAGCGAAACCGAACACGGCTCGAAAACCGGCAAACTGAACCAGTCTGAACCGGACTGAAATTGATTTGAAACTGAACTGACTTTATTCTAGAACGGTTCCGTTTCGACTTTCAGTGGCGGAAACCAAAACCAATTAGGTAGGATTAGAAAATAAAAAAAACGGAAATAAACGAAAACATAAAAACTCCGGGAATTGCTAAAAGAAATATAATAAAATCGAATGAAAGCTATGAATCGAACCGATTTTTTCCGATTTTGGTTTCAGAAATTGGAAAACAACATTCAATCGAAAACCAAACCAATTCATTTCAGTTCTGGCTGAGCCGAAAACCGAAATTTTTTATTTCGGTTTGATTCGGGTAACCAAATCTGCATCTCTATCAATACTTCATTTGGTGTAAGTTTAGTCTCCTCCCAAATAGGTACATAGTTATTTATGAATAACAATTATGAGAGTACGTTCTTCGAAAATGTTTGTGCATTGAATTGGCGGCACCACTCACCAGCACCACCCGCGGTGCTCTCGGTAGGGTACGAAATGCCACCTTATCCTTATACATTTGTAACATCCCCCAACTCTCCAAGGTTTGGTGTTAGGCAGTTCGCCCTTGCAGTAAGGTTCCGTTTCGATGTTTCATAGGAAACAAGAGGAAATGGAGTTATGAATCCTATGAATTCCAACCTACTTGGAATCCACAAGAAACCAGAGAATCTGGTGTTTGGATATCAAAATAATATATGGCAAATGAGGGAACTGTTAGAAGTTTCTATTTTGGTGGCCGTCACTATAGTCAACTCGTTGACGGTGAATTGTGTAAGATCAATCTTGAGATGTGTAGTTGCTAATTCGGTGAGTTTGAAGAGAATAAACAACTAATAGGTAAGTCTTTTAGTTATGGTATGATTGTGATTACTAATCACAATATAATTAATAATTCAAGTCCTTAATGGGAAAGGACTCTTTGACTATAAATATAAAGGGTGTCTGGTCCCAACGATTGCTCGACACAATTCAATCCTCCCTATTAGCAAAAGCATTCCCATTGTGTTAGGAGATATTGAAAGTGAGAAGATCGTTGAAGATCAGCAACCCACCATTAATGACTCAAATTTAAGGTGCGCACATATTTTAAATTTATGGATTGTTGATTTATTATTTTTGATTGATCATGCGCCTAAATTCTAGGGCATATATTTGGATGGTTGGATCAATAGATTCATAAAGATCCATCAATTGGTATTAGAGCCATGATTGGTGTTTGATCGATCAAAACATTATTACACGAATTTTTTTTTGTATAATATTTAGTAGATTGTTTTAACTGATCCATCGCGCTCTCATATATATGTGTGTTATCTACACTGTATTGACTAGTTGTGGACCACCATGACTCTATTATTGGTCTGTCAAGGCATGAGATGCCCATATCAGTTGCATAAAATTTCGTTTCTGCAATTATCCATAATAAAAAACTATTTACTTTATTCTCGATAAAATCACACGAAGAGGCTATTACTCAAGTATAAAGAAACTATTTACCTTACTGAATAAAGTAATCCCCTGTGAGCTATGGCTTTTTTTTTTGGGGGGGGGGGGGGTCTGATCCCCATAGATAGTTTTGTGGGATGCAAATCATGACTGTAAATAAAAGATACCCGACGGGTCAAATGGGCCTATGACCCAACCCGTAGCATTCTTCCCATATAAGCTTAAGATCTGACCCGTTTTGTGACCCGGCCCGATTAATAACGAACTCGGGTCATGACCCGGTCCAGCCCATGGTCCGATCCAGTCCATTCCCGGGCCATGATTCATGACCCGATTCGGCTCATTAAAAACAACCCGTTTGTCCTTAAGGCTCAATTGTGACCCGTACTATTTCTTATTCTTTTTGGGTAATTTCTGAACTATTTATAAGTCCGATTTTCGGAGATTATATATGGATTTTGACTTTCTCGAGCTTTCCGGATCTGTTTTTGAGATCTATTTTTGACAATGAGCTCTCTATTGTGACATTTATTTGACCTGATGTTTTTTTGATAATTTTTCATCAGATAATTATTATATATTTGAGTGCCTTTAATTAAAGTCGGGTTTTAGAGATTGTGGCCCATGACTGATACTTACATAATGTTACCCATGATTATTTTTAATTTTTGATACTTACCCACAACATGAGCTAGATTTGGCTACTTGTATATCTTCAGTGCCTTATTTTTTATCATTGATTAACCATTTTTGTAACCATCTAAAATATTATCAAATCGAAATTGAGAACATGGCTTGGAAGGATTCTTCTGCCCAACGGTAATAATCTTTTCTAGTGTTGTAGTTTTTAAAGTATGATTTATTTTTATAAAAGATAGTGCTACAAATTTAGTGAAAGTGTGTAGTGAACGTTGATGTCACAACTTAAGTGATTAATTCTGCCCAACGGTGATGAAACACTTAATATTATGTGATGGTTGTATTTTACTATTCATTATTTTGTGTGTGAGTACTGCTAGTGTGTTGTGACTCGACCCAACGGAGGGTCATAACGACGCAATTAGTACCACAATCATTAATGAAAATTGAGAAAGCGGCTAGTGTGTTATGACTCGACCCAACGGAGGGTTATAATAATACAAATTATATCTCAATAAAACCACATTGGTTTTAATTTCTATTATATTCTTTGGCATATTTTAACTCTTGCGTCACATAATATAATTATAACCTTGTGAAATTGATAGTTACTTTAATTGTATGTGGACATAATAAAACTCTTAATTATTGTGCAGCATTGAACCCGTCTTCTATTACTAATATAATTGGTAGAATTGAACTTTTGAGTGGCTCAAATTATGACAAATGGAAGGAATAAGTGGTAATTGTTCTAGGCTGCATGGATCTTGACTATGCTATACGATCTGATAAATCCAAAGTGCTCACCGCTGATGCCTCAATTGAGGATCTGGCAGTGAATAATACGGATTTAAAAAAATGGGATAGATCAAATCGTATGAGCCTCATGATCATAAAGAGTTTCATTACTGATGCGATCCGGGAGGCATTCCTGACTCGCACAACGCAAAGGAATACATGCAAGCCATTCAGGAATAATTTCAATGGACTTCTAAAGCACTTGGCAGTAGTCTTATTATTAAAATGGGAATCATGAAATATGATGATCATAGTGGTGTACGGGAGCACATTATGAGAATGAGTGACATGACGACTCAATTGAAAGAAATGGACATAGGTTTTTCTTAGGGTTATCTTGTTCACTTCATTATGACTTCTCTTCCTGCATAATTTGGTCCGTTCAAGATTAATTATAATACGTAGAAAGATAAATGGAAGATGAATAAGTTAATCGCTCATTGTGTCCAAGAAGAAGAAAGACTTCGGGCTGAAAAACCTGAAAGTACTCATTACACCGCTCTTGGACCGTCGAAAGAAAATTTCAAGCGAAAGAAGGGATCATATAAAGGAAAAAATATAAAAACTTCCCCACCGAAAACCAAATAAGGAGAAGCTAGTGGATCTACTTCTGGCATCAAGTGTCACTTCTGTAAGAAGAATGAACACATCAAGAAGAATTGTCAGAAATATAGAGATTGGCTGATTAAGAAAAGTAATGACCTAGTCTTTGTATGTTTTGAATCACTTTATGTTGATGCTCCACGTAATACTTAGTGGATAGATTATGGTGTAACTATTCACATAAGTAATTCAATACAGGGATTTCGATCCAGCAGGAAGCTAAATAAAGGCGAACGAACCATCAAACTCGGAAATGGAGTAGAAGCAGACGTGGAGGCCATTGAGACTCTCCATCTTATTTTAGATATTGGTTTCATTTTAGATTTAGTTGATACTATTTACGTTCCAAGTATCACTAGAAACGTTATCTCAATTTCTAAATTTGATTCATTAGGTTTTGAATTTAAATTTGGACATAATATTTTTACTCTATTATTTCATTTCGATATTATAGGTGGTGGCTCATTAATGGGAAATCTTTATCAGTTGAATTTGGATTCATCTTATGCCCAATCTTTAGTTTCTATGCATGTGGATGATAAAATTAGTAAGAAATGAAAACGAGCAATCGATAATTCCTCCATTTTATGCCATAAACGTTTAGGCCATATATCTAAGGATAGGATGAAAAGGTTAATTAAAGATGATATAATCGATACACTCGATTTCTCTGATTTCAATACTTGTATTGATTGCGTTAAAGGTAAACTCATAAAGACTAATAAGAAAGGAGCTATCAGGAGCACGAGTTTACTAGAAATAGTTCACATTGATATTTATGGACATTTTCCAACTCCTGTTATTGGTGGTTATTGGTGGTCAAAAGTATTTTATTACCTTCACTGATAATTATTCTCGTTTTGGTTATATATTTTTCATCCATGAGAAATCTGAGGCCCTGGATATATTTAAAATCTATAAAGCTGAAGTTGAGTTACAACTCAATTCAAAGATTAAAATTGTGAGATTTAATAGAGGCGGAGAGTACTATGATAGATACTCTGAAACAGGTCGCAATCCAGGATCATTCGCCCTGTATCTACAAGAGCATAGTATTGTTGCTCAATACACCATGCCGAAAACACCTGAACAGAACGGTGTAGCTGAGCGACGAAATCGTACTCTTATGGATATGGTCAGAAACATGTTGTACAATTCTAAGTTGCCTATGTTCTTGTGGGGAGAAGCCTTAAAAATAGTGGTACATATCCTGAATCGGATTCCTAATAAGGCGGTTCCTAAAACTCTTTATGAGCTATGGGTAGGAAGAAAATCGACTTTAGGATATTTACACATTTGGGGCTGTTTGGCTGAAGCAAAGGTGTATAACCCACAATTAGGAAAATTGGATCCTAAAATTATAAGTTGTCATTTCATTGGTTACCCTGATAGGTCAAAAGGTTACAGACTTTATTGCTCCACTCATAGTACTCGAATTGTTGAGACTAGATATGCAAAATTCTTTGAGGATTGTGAGAACAGTGAGAGTGTTGAACCTAGGAACATCACTTTTGAAGAGAATCGGGTTATAATTCCTATCCTTTTATCCAAGAAAACGTGGCACCAACACCAGTTATTCAAGCAAGTGTTGATGCACCTGTGGCTATACTTATTGAAACACCCCACATTGAAGAGGCTCTTCTTCCCATGGCGACTGCCAATGATCAACCATTGTGTAGATCAGAGAGAGTGAAGAAGCCAGCCATTTCTGATGACTATATCGTCTACCTCAATGAGAGTGAGTATGATTTTGAAAATGAATCAGATCATGTTTCCTTTAGCCAAGCCATGAAGTGCGATAAATCCAAGCAATGGCTCGAAGCCATGAAAGATGAGTTGGAATCAATGAAACATAACTCAATCTGGGATCTTTGCGAGTTACCTGAAGGAGTTAAGCCTGTAGGCTGTAAATGAGTATATAAAACTAGACAAGACTCCAAAGGAAATGTAGAAAGATACAAGGTCAGGTTAGTCACTAAAAGTTTCACTCAAAAAGAAGGAATAGACTATAAAGAGACATTTTCTCCTATCTCCAGAAAGGAATCCTTTCGGATAGTCATGGCATTGGTAGCTCATTTTGACTTAGAATTGCATCAAATGGATGTTAAAACTACTTTTCTGAATGACGAGTTGCATGAAGATGTCTTTATGACACAACCTGAAGGTTTTCAGGTTGAGGGGGAGAGTCATTTAGTTTATAGACTCAAAAGGTCTATATATGGTTTAAAGCATGCATCTCGATAATGGTACTTAAAATTTCACGAAGTCATTTCGAATTTTGGTTTTAAAAAAAATACTATGGATCAATGCATATATCTTAAAATCAGTGGGAGCAAGTTTATCATCCTTGTTTTATATGTTGATGATATATTACTTGCGAGTAGTAATTTGAGCATGTTATATGAGACAAAGAATTTTTTATCAAAGAGTTTTGATATAAAAATTCTTGGTGAAGCTTCCTACGTAATAGGAATTGAGATTTATCGAGATAGAACCCGTGGCATATTAGGATTGTCTCAAAGAGCTTATATTGATAAAGTTCTTAAAATGCTTAACATGCATAATTGTTCTGCTACTGTTGCCCCTGTCATTAAGGGTGATAAATTTAGTCTACTTCAAAGTCTCAAGATTGATCTGGAGAGAAAGCAGATAGAGACAATTTCCTATGCATCGACAGTTGGGAGTCTCATATATGCATAAGTCTGTACTCGTCCAGACATAGTGTATATAGTTGGAATGCTTGGTAGGTATTAATGTAATACTGGTTTGAATCATTGGAAAGCAGCCAAGAAGATTTTTCGCTATTTATAAGGGACTAAAGGACACATGCTCACGTACAAAAAGTCGAATAACTTTGAAGTTATTGGTTATTCTGATGCCGACTATGCTGGGTGTCAAGACACCCGTAGGTCCACATCGAGTTATATATTTATGCTTGTAGATGAACCTGTATCTTGGAAGAGCGGTAAGCAAACGCTGACTACTTCGTCTACTATGAAAGCAAAATTTGTTACATGTTTTGAGGCAATATGTGAGGCGATATGGCTGAGAAATTTTATCTCAGGACTTCGAGTTGTTGATACTATTTCAAGGCCACTGAGAATCTTATGTGACAATTCCGCTGCGATAGCTATCTCCAATAACAACAAGACTAGTAGAGGTTCCAAATATATTGATATCAAATATCTTATTGTAAGGGGAAAAATTCAGAATCAAATTGTATCTGTTGAAAAGATCAGTACGACACTCATGCTGGCTAACCCTCTCACTAGAGGCTTACCTCCCAGGCTCTTTTTGGAGCATGTTGCACGCATGGGATTAACGGATAATTTTAATAGCCTTTGAGAGTGGATATATAAGAGTAAATACATTTGTTTAATTGATTCAAAAATAAGGATTATTTATTTGCTTTTCCATTTTATGCAAATAAAAATTTGGAAAATATGGTGCCAGTAGATGGCAATAAAGTAGGATCATTAATAGATTGAGTTTACATGTAATCACCATTCAGTTTGTAAACTTGCAATCTATGCGAAATCATACTAGTTGGAATCCATGTCAGTGATGAATTCCAATACGGTAACTAATGAACGATCATATATCGATGATATAATATATTGACTACATTGATTATGTGTTGAAATTCTCATTGGAGCGGACTGATTATTAAGACTTTGATTGAGATTAATTGTAACTTACCATTCAAAGAAAGTTAGCTAATATTTGGTAATCGGAGTTTATTGACATAGTTTGGCCAAGTGAGAGACTGTTAGAAGTTTCTATTTTGGTGGCCGTCACTATGGTCAACCCGTTGACCGGTGAATGGTGTAAGATCAATCTTAAGATGTGTAGTTGCTAATTCGGTGAATTTGAAAAGAATAAGCAACTAATAGGTAAGTCTTTTAGTTATGGTATGATTGTGATTACTAATCACAATATAATTAGTAATTTAAGTCCTTAATGGGAAAGGACTCTTTGGCTATAAATATAAGGGGTGTCTGGTCCCAATGATTGCTCGACACAATTCAATCCTCCCTATTAGCAAAAGCATCCCCATTGTGCTAGGAGATATTGAAAGTAAGAAGATCGTTGAAGATCGACAACCCACCATTAATGGCTCACATTCAAGGTGCGCACATATTTTTAATTTATGGATTGTTGATTGATCATGCGCCTAGATTCTAGGGCATATATTTGGATGGTCGGATCGATAGATCCATAAAGATTCATCAGGAACAGTACCATCTTCAGTGCTCTCACCGAACACCTATAAAAATCAGAACTCATAGCTATATAACACAAACTCTTTGATCTCTACACAGCTCAATGGATCATTTCTGACGAAAATGACAAATTCCTAACATTTGTCTAAGATTTTGTCATTCAAATCATTTCCGGAGGCGAGGAAATCGGGCCCATGTTTCCACACTAATTTTTTCCCCAAACACTGGAAAGGGCTGGAAACCTTTTATTTTCCACCTGCTTCCTTTCATTTTCCCCAATCCAAATAGGGCCTAAGTGATGTGTGCCAGTCACTAACTTTCTCTTACAGAGACCATAGTCACAAATAGGGAGTACAGGAATAAGATGGCAAGGGAAAAATTCAAAAACAGGGCGGAAAACGGCAAGTACGAAAGAAGCGAAAAAAAAAAGAGGGGGAGGAAGCACGAGAATAATTAATATGGCAAGGAAAAAATATGGCAAAAAGGGTAAAAAATCAAAAATACGGGTAAAAGTATAAAAATATAAAATATATGCCCTTTTGAGGCTCGGGGACGGGTTGGAATGCATGATTGATCCATGCATTCCAATCAGGTGGAGTTCATGTGGAAACTATCAAGGGGATCGGCCGAGACGGAAACTTGTCCATACATGATTAAATCACTCAAAAATTTTGGGTACGATCTAATGCATATCCACGATACATAATGTGGTCAAAGAGAGATAAATGCAATGCACCAAAGTATGTGGGGAAGTACTCAAACTTTGACCACTAAAAAAAAAAATTAATTAATTTTTTTTTTCTAAATCACATGCTAGATGGCACATGATCCGAGAAACAAGTGTTATTTTGGGATCACCTGCCACGTGGCACATGATCAGGGATTGAAATTTCACAGATTCATCTATGCATTCCAACCCATATGTCTTTTTCCCATATTGAAATTAAAATAATAAATATATAAAAGTAAATTAAATTAAACCTTTTTTTTATTTAAACCTCATTTTATACATAAAAAAACAAATAAAATATGTTTTAAATGAAAAATACGTGTTTTATATTTTTTTTGGGTATAAATGACTTTGTATAGGACTCTTGAGAAAAATGCAAGTTTTTGTCACTGACTTATTTGATTGCACTTATTGGTGAAACACGTTTTGATGCCAATACGCGTTTGGCTTGTAATAGTATTGTGCACATTAGTCTATTGTTTGTAATAGTATTACAAGCATTAGCCCAACGTACTTGGAATTTGTTAGAACAATAGGTTCGGGTTGCAAAAGTAGATAAAGATTGGAATTAAAATATACGTTGATCCGATTCGAGGCACATTAAATATCGTTGTCTTTAAACCGAGATTTTCCCCTACCACTATGATCTAGTGGTCATCAATAGGTTACCGGCAAATCGGTTCCAGGATACAACGAACCGGCAGCGTATCCGTGTGATCAAATTTGGTGAATCTGATCACGCAACCAGAACACCAAAAAACTAAAGTAGAACTCTGAGAAGGAGAAAGCTTAAAGTCGCGGAGAAGAAATTTGCGAAAATATGCAGTGTGACAAATGAGAGGTCTTGGAGCCCTTTTATAGATAAAACAGGTGTAACCGAACGGACATATCCGTAAAACAGGTGTAACCGAACGGGCATATCCGTAGCATATAACTAAACGGTCGGATAAGACATATCTGTTTAAAATTCAAATAGGCGGTTACACACTTATTCAAAAGTTTAATTAAATTACCATATCGCCACGTACACGTACACGTACATGTGCCCGTCTCGTCCTGACCCGGCTCGGCTCGGCGCGCGCGCGCGCGTGTGACTGATGGGTTGCATGGCGGTGGAAGCTACAAAATTCGGTGCCCCCTGGGTGAAGGCTATAAGCCTTGAGCCAAGATAAAGATATATAAGCCAAACCCAAAAAAGAGTTTACACGATGTGGGACAAATCCCAATTTCAAAAGCTTATTTTTTAAAACCTTTAAAATATCCAGCAGAATCCGCAAGAAGTAAGAGAATTTGGTGTTTAGATATTACCTTTTTGCCGCCTGCCATTTAGCATTAAGACAAATTGGCTGATTAGTATCTTACACAAGGTGTCAATTAGGGTATCGGTATCAAGTATCAGTCCATAAAAGACCAATACGTATCGGTTCAATACCTATATGGAGGATAACTCAAGCAAAGATTCTCAACTTTCAAAATGTGGGAACTTGGAACCTGGCGAATCGGTCAAAAGCGTGATGTTTACCTTTCGAAATAAGATCGTAGGAGTGAATGACAACTGGATATACGGGGATTATGTTGGATTGGAATCTGGATTGACGTCCCCCAATCAAAATTTGATTAAGTACATGAGCAACATTAAATGTTAATGCCTTACCAAACCACAAAACAAAGAAAAAGCCGAACCCACCACCTTCTTTGACTAAAAGTTAGGAGTGATGTTAATGCCACACCTTGGTTTATTACTTACACACAATGGCGGAACCATGTGTGGGCGAGTGGGGGCGCTCGCCCGCACTAAAAACCCCCAAAACCAAAAAATAATAATAATTTGTTAGTTATTTAAAAAAGTGTTCCCTACCTGACAACATCCTCTCTCATATATGTTTCTATTTTTAAAACCCTTAGCTGACATCTTTTATTTGATTCGTTTTCTAACAGCGTGCACATCCTTTTTATATGTTTCTATTTTTAAAACCCTTACCTGACATCTTTTATTTGATTCGTTTTTTAAAAGCATGGTGTCGCCCTTTCTCCCTATTTGACACCCTTTCTCTCTCCCTTCCAATACCTTTATAGATCAATCAGTTTAATGCAGACAGTCGGCCATGGAAATGCGCATTTATTTATGCACAAACTTGTCCATAAAAGTTTACTTTGATTGGGATCATTAAGCTAAGGGCACGACTCTCCATTGATGGATTCAAGGTGTGAGCCATCTGCACCATCAAAATGATAGATCATAAGTTGAAAGATATGGGCCCAAAAATCAAATTTTTTGAGAGGTTTTAACCATCCGATTTGTGCACTCTAATACTAACCGTTGTGTTTAGTTTTAATAACTAATATTCAAATTCGCCAATCTGATGGTTCACATCCACTAATGGACATACTTCTTTGACTAAAACATTTTCCAACAATGAATTACCTCCTAAACTATTTAGATCGATCGATATCAGTTACATATTAGGAAACCACACTTTAATGGTATGAAATAAAAAAAGTTAATTTAGCATTGGTACATTGTTTAAACATCATTTGGTATTTAAACGTCCATCAGGAGCCCTTATCCCTTAAGCTAGTTATCAAAAGGAAAAAGGCGGGGTGGGGGGTAGTAGGATCATTTGTAGCTAATTCAAGATCCCAAATTAGTTTTGATAGATTGGGCTGAATTTAACAAAAAAATAGGGTAGCATTATTTACACCCGTTAAACTAAATTTGTGAAGAACACACACAATTCTACCATAAAAATTCGATGACTGTCTTGAATCAGATGATGGAAATGTTTTTCATCCCAATCTTCCACACAATAATTCTTGAGTTCGTGGCGCACCTATCAGACGGTCATATGTTGATTCCACGTGGCAAACATAACCAAAAGTGATTGTTTTATAGGTATGCCCATGATCACGGTCACTTTTGGGGATGTGAGTCATGTGGAATCACAATCTGACCGTCTAATAGATGCACCATAATCTCAAGATCTATTGTGTGGAAGATTAGGATGAAAAATGATCTCATCGCTTGATTCAAGCCAATCTGATTTTTATGGTCGAAAATGGAAATGCGTGTGTTCTTCACAGGTTTAATGAGTATAAATAACGCTACTCATATGTATATGAGTATCTTTGCTACCCATATTTATCTGAGTATCTTCGTTCGCACTTACTTCCGAAACCTACTGCAACCCATTGGCATCTTGAAATCAGACAATGCATATTATTTTTTGGGCCAATCTTCCACACAATGTGGCACTCATTTCGAGGATTAGGTGTCACATAACTTGGACAAAATCGATGAGGTACCACTCAAAAAATTTAGGCGTGATCCAACACATATCCACTATTGAAATAAGGTGTTCAAATTCAATGCACCAAACCGGGTCGATGTTATTCTGTCATTGACCCATCAAATTGTAGACACCCATTTTCGGCCCACCTAACTAAATTGATGTGAAATTCAAGTTATTTGGGGCCCTAGACACACATTAACAGATTGGGGAAGCTTGTAACGACATCACATGAGATCCCCCAAAGTTTAGAGGCGAAATCTCAATGTTCATGATTTTCTAGGCAAAATTATAGCACGAGAGGATCATTTACTCGTGCGCTTTAAAGTATCTATTTTTGTTTTGTGCAGGTTCTTATCTCTTGGATTTCTTATTTAGATTGGATAGGCGCGAGAGAGCTATAAATAAATAATATAATTTGTAAAATATTAAATTTAATTTATCTTGCACCCTGACTGGATGAAAATCTTGGTTCCGCCGCTGCTTACACACCAATTTCATCACTATTATTGTGTGTTTTTTCATGTTGGGTATTCGTAGTAAAACTTTGAGTTCCATTAATAGCAAACTAACATTATTTTTTTCTAATATCGAGGGTTTTCGAATTATGTTTTTACTGTGCTAGGTATTAGAAATTTAGAATGGATTCAGTGTTGAGGCGTGAGCACTGTGAAGTGTGAAACCATACACATGACTCGAGTAGTGGGCCAAAGAGTGATACCGATACATATTGGCCGATATTGGATACCTTGATCTTATACAAACTAACCAACAAACTACCACAAACTACATACATAAAATTTTCAAATTTCTCATAAAGGAAAATATTCAATTTCCATTGTTAAACAAGTATTAATTAAGACAGATATATGTGATAATTATGCTAACAAATGTAAGCGGACCAAAAAAAAATCCTTCTTGGGTTTGGAAAACAGAAATCCCTGGTTTTTACCCAAAAAAAAAAATATTTATCACACTAAAGCATAACTAACAGCTAACATAATCCCTTATCGGAAAAAAAAAAACAGCTAACATAATCGAAAATTGGTTTCAAAAAAACCCTATTTGGCAAGAATGCATTGAGAATTGTAGGGACCATATACATAGAAGAAAACGAGAGTAAAATCACCAGATAGCTCAATCAAATCAAAGGTGAATGTTTTCAAATCAATCTCTAGAAAACAGAGTAGCAAAATTAATGAGGCTGCAATTGGTAACGTGGATTTTGATTTGGGGATTTCAAATTCAAGCATTTCAAATTCAACATTTCAAATATTTGGATTTGCAAATCTCTTGTTTGGATGTTTAAGCATTGCCCAATGATTTATAGATACTTTATTTGGCTATTTGTTTTATAAAAAGAATTTATATTTCATTGGTTACCTTCATATATTCTATGTAAGTAGGGATGCAAGTTCGGTGTACCGAACCGAATCGAATCCAATTTTTTCGGTTTTCGATTCGATACACCATAAATCGAAACCGAACCGAAATATATCGGTTTCGATTTCGGTACACCAAATTCCTCCAACACATAAACCGTTCCCAAACTGAAACTGAACTTTTCAATGTTTGATTCAATTCGGCTTAGTTCGATTTGCTTCGATTTAGGTTTAGAGGAAAAAAATCCAAAATGGGTGCAACTGACAATTTTTTTTTCTGAACCCAAACCGAATTGAACACCAAAAGTTTGGTTTCGATACACCAAATTCCTCCAACGTATAACCCATTCCCAAACCGAAACCGAAATTTTCAATGTTCGGTTTGGTTTAGGTTCAGGAAAAAAAAATGAAAATAGGTGCAACTACAATTTCCTGATTGCACCCGGCACCATCTGAAAAGGTGAACGACCAAAATCGGCGTTGTAGCCATCGACGCAACTACCTAGTTTTCTAGCCATTGCGGAACTATAAGCTTGGTTGGGCCGATTGAAGTCGTTGGGTCTAGTCTGATTTGGCACTAGTTCAATCCGGTCCATTTACCACCGGTTCAGCCCGATTCAATTATGTTTAATTCGGGTTGCCTCATGCCCAACCCAACAAGATCGATCAAGTTTAAAAATACTCGGCTCATGCAGGTCTCATGCAGGTCTAGTATCAGGTCGAACCGTACCTATAATAGGACTAGTAACAACTTTTTATTTACTAAACATAATCAATTATATGTTAGTGTAAGATTTTTATTTTTAAATAACGCCTACGAGGTGTTATTTACAAATTCACTTTTTTACAATACAGACACGAATTTCTAAAATCCGGTGAATTTACCAAATCCAAATCCAAACACAAAAAGATAAATCAAACAGTGAATTTGGATTTAGGAGATCCAAATCCACGATCCCAAATGCAACCTAAATGATTTTGAAGCTCCTGGGTCTTGAGCAACAAATATAGGTTAAAAACAGGTTTTACCAGAAGGATCATTTGTCCTTTCGCTCGACAATATTTAAAGTGAAAGCCCTAAGCCTTTGATTCACATTATTTCAAAATTTTATAATCTCCTAAGCAGAACCAAAAACACAATAAACCTAAAAAATGCCCCCTAAAATGTAAATAGTCAAATAACATAAGCCCCCCAAAAAAACTTAATCAAAAGGCTAAACTCTAATAAATCGTCTAACTTCTATAAAACTACCTCTTCGCAGTGGACGAATATATAGGGTGGGGAGATGGCTCTGTAACCTGCCATCATCTTTATTAGAAAGGAAGCTTCAGAGTTGTTTTTCCAATGACAAATAATGAAGAAGACGAGCCTTTGGGCTCTTTTATGAGAATTGAAGCCCCAACGGTTGGAGAACCATTACTTGCACATGGCTTTTAACCATTTGCACCAAATTTCAAAAAAATTGCCATTGCCCCGGCCTTCCATGATTGCACATATGAATAAATGAAAAAGTACACATTTTCATTTCCCTTTATCTTTTTGTCTTCTTCTCTTCTTCTTCAGCCGGCAGTAGTTCGTCTGCATAGTGGAAGAGGCCTCAATTCCATACTCGGAAATGATTACAATTCAAAATAAATTGAATAAAGAGGAAAATTAAAAAACTACATTGAAAACCAGAAATGCTACAAAAATTTGCTTCAATTTGTCTTGGGTTGTAGAAGATTGCGTTTCCACAATCACCTCCCACCACAACAAATTGGAGCACAAGCACCTTGTAATCTGGTTGTTGTCATTTCTACCCAATCTAAATTTCAAATATAATAAATTTAATAAAATTTCAGAAGAATCAGTGCCTTTAAAATGCTGGTAGCATAAAAAAATCTTGATCACTCAACTAGCATCTGTTGATACAAAATGGTATTGATAATGACTCCAAGGCACATAGTTTACTACGTTGTCTTAAAGACAATAGACGCCCTCACTCCGTCGGATAAACGAAGATGCAATAGGGTCCCCAGTGAATCTGTCTTCTGGATACAACAGAGTCTAGTCTTACCAATAACCATATGCACTTTTCTAGATTGCACTTTCTAGAGAAAGAACTTGCCACACATATTTTTTGATATACGAAAAGATTCTTAAAAAAAATAAGAACGTAAAAGCAGAGGAGAAATAAATGTTATTATTGTTTCTATTGTATCTTTTTAACCCGAATCTAATCTCTATTTATAGAGAAAATCACAAACCATTGTATCTTTTTAAAGAGTTGTTTTTAGATTTACGATGAAGAAATGTCAAACTTGGGTCTTTTTAGATAATGGTAAAGAGAAGATCGATTCACTTGTGTCTTTTCAGATTGACGTAAAGAGATGCGAGACTTGTGCCTTTTCAACTAACGGTAAAAAGATAAATCAAATTTTGAAAAAATACTTTGGAGAGAAAATATTTACAAGTCTGTCATTAAATTATTTTATAAGTTTGTCATTGAATTATTATCAATATATAATGATAACTATAAACTTAATTTTGAAATACTAAAATATACATTACTAAACTAATATATATAACAACACCTGCATTGAGCAACCTCGGTAAGCGACGAGGCCTTGGTTACACGGGTTCTCCTCTAAAGTGACGGTTACTGTTGTTGCTATTATCTACACTCAAGTTGCTCAATGGAGCTTGAAATTCATTTCCATGTATGCAAACAGAGAATTGTTAGGGTTTTTTGAAAGAGAAAGAGGGTTTATGATAAAATAATAAAAGAGATGAAAATCTCAACGACACAATAAAGAAAATCTAATTTTTTTAAGAAAGAAAAAATATAAACATGAACTTTGGTTGCCTTGATGGTGCAACAAGTATATCTTGGTCATTTAAAAAAGGAAAGCTAATACTTACACACGAGATTTGTATCATGGCACATACTTGAAGAGAAAGATTTCATTATTTTTGGGATATGTACCACATAGAACTCCATCCGGGCCGTCTGATTTGAAGACCATGATGGATAGATCACTAGGGCTAAAAATTGGCACAAAACATGATCTCTATCATCTGATTTGTCAAAGTCAACGCTTGAATCAAGTGATATCCTTTGATTGTATTCAATCAAATGATAGAGATCGAGTTACATGCCAAAATTTGGCCTCAAGGATGTTTCCATCATGGTCCTCAAATCAGACGACTTAGATGGTATTACATGGGGCACTGATCCCAAAAATAGCGAAGTCTTTCTTTTTAAGCATGTGCCACGGTACAAATATCGTGTGCAAGTTGTAACTCCCTTAAAAAAATTTATAAATGACTATTTTTTAAAAATTGGTGCAAGGGTTTATGTAATGACCCGACTTTCTCATATCCAAAATCCAAAATACCGGGAAGGCCAAGTCGCCAACCTATCAATAAATCGATAAGTCGGACAGAACAGCCAAATATCAGAGTATAACGAAAATGAAGCTCCATTTCTAAAACAAAATGAGAGCACAAAGTTAAAGCAAAACCCAAACATAGATAAACAAAAAAAATCTCACATACAAGACATATCTAAAAAAGGAACGAAGAAGAACCATCAGTGATGGCCAATCCAACACCTAAACAACGGTTCTTGATAGTGGTTTCTCAAAATGAAATCAGAAAAATAAAATATAAGGCCTAGAGCCCATAATTCAAACAGTATCTAACTCAAAAGCTCAAAAAGAATATACCACGAAACACAATCCTAGGCTAAAAGAAAGAACTCGTCAGGAGGGATCTCTGACTCTTCTTCCGAGTTGTAATCTGGATCACTCTCGTAATCTTTGGCCTGAGTATCTATACCTGTGACGTATAGTCGGGGTGAGCTAACAACTAAGCTCAGCAGAAGAAACTCAATCTTATTTACATTTTCATAAGAACAAATATGGTTCAAAGATTGAAATCGAAGCAGATGTGTTTTCAAATATATATCATAAAGCAAGTCATGTACTGAATTTCCAATGCTAATAGCAGTTAAAGTATTATGAACGGAAATAAAAAAGGTCAGAATTTTATATGCTTTTGGATTCTTATTTATGCAGTGTTTTTCTGATTAATGACTTAATTGATAACTTAAACTTTTTCTTAAGGTATTATATCATGAGAGCATGAATAAAATCGATGGGAATCTCTAACTAACCATCGTCGTTCAATGAACCCTTCTCAGGTGATGCAACAAGCCCCTACACTATGAGGGTAACTTGTGTCATATAGATACACAATCAAATAGGTTCAAATATAAACTCACAGATATCCCGTCGTGTCGGTCACGGATATTCCACCGTGTCTGTGGGGATTCGTTCACGAGAACCAATCAAATGCAGATTCTAATACATATTTCAGATGCATATTCTAGGATTCAGGATTCAAGTTCGTGTTCAAATGTTTCGAAATTCATGGTTCAGAGTTCATGCTAATCAAATTCAAGACATATTTGTAGCAAATTTGGAGTTCATGATGTATTTGGAAATAAATTCAGATGTATTCAAAAAACAAACTCATATTCTTTCAAGAAAAAATGCAATTAATATTGAGGTTCCCCTACCTTAGACTAGGATTCTTTCAAAGTTATCCAAACATCCTCACCAACGGTTTCTGATAGGTAACCTAGACTTTATTAACACCACACAACATGTTAAAAGTATAAAAAATAGACAGACAAAAGTTTCCCAGAGTTTTCCCAAAGAAAAACAAAATTGGTCAGAAACAGGAGAAATTTGAACGTTCGATTTCATTTTCGAACATTCGATTTCTTCATAAATCAAGCTTGTCAATCAGAGCCAAAATCGATCGTTCAATTTCAAAATTGACCGTTCTGTTTCAAATTCAAAGGTTCGATTCTGGATTTGAACGTTCGATTTCTTCAGATTTCTACAGTTTATCAGGTTTCATTCACACGACTTATTTTCTCCAAAACCAATTACTGGTTCCAAATTTTAAAAATTCACATATAAACTAACCTAAATTGAGATAAAATAACTAATGAAGATGAAATTAAGAGTCTACCTCTCAAGGTAACTCTCGCGGCTTTCGATGATCAAATTATAAGGCGTCGGATTGAGTCCTGTGAAGTCTAAGTCAGCAAATTCCAGAACACACTCCTCGTTAGCACAGAGAGCAACATCTGCTCATCGTGTAGATAATATACTAACACAAGATCGATTCACACCCGATTGACACTACTCCCTTTCAATCCTTTCGTTCAAATCATTGGTGGATTACAATGCTTTTCTATGGTCAAGATAGCGAGATTGATTTGGGTGATGTCTAAGAAGGAGAAGGAGAAAGTTAGCTGGTATTTTACGAGAGAAACAAACGAATGAAAGTTGCTTTTCAATCCCCTTCTTTTATAAATCAAAACAAGCCAACCAAAATGTCTTGATATTTTCCCAAAATATCATGATATTTCCATTTCAAATTCTATCCACTTAAATTTTAAGTTTGAATTGGGTATTGAGCACACATACACAAGTCGGTGTACAGCTCGTTGGCTAATGGTCCTAACCATGTCTAAACCAAATTTCTTTTCACCAATAACATTCTTTCGAGTTTACTTGTTCATACTTCCAAAGTTATTGTGCGACTTTTTTCGGGCACACATATCGAGGTGATTGTGTTCGGGTTTGAAAATTTTCGAGTTATTACAGTTTAAAAGTATGTGCATGTAATGGCTCCCTCTGTACAAACCATAGTTACAAACAATGTATCAAAATTGGAATCAGTATCAGTCTATGGGGGACTAATACAACTCGACTGATATGTATTGGCCTATACCGGTAACTAATTAGTTTTAAAAATCTAAAATAGCCACATACATAATAAGATATAATATAGACTATAGACTATAGATAAATCAGAAGGACGAAAACCTGCATTTTCTCTCTCTAGTCAGACGTGCAACAAGAAGCAATCTTTCTTATTGTAATGATTATAATGTTGAGCAAAAAAACTCTCTAGATGGCCTTTGCACGTCTAATCACGTTGATGGCTTTCACGTGTGAAAAAGATAACCAATAAACCAAATAACCAATATTACAAGAAGGTAGAAAGAGAAAGAGATCATACCACAAACAAGAATAAGATTTACGTGGTTCAGCCTAAGCCTATGTCCATGGGCAGTCAAACAAAGTGTTTTCACTATCAAGAAGAAGATGCACAAAGGTTACAAACAATGGAGATCGAATTTTCCAATCTTACCCAATATTGGAAACCACAAATACCGATGCCCAAAAAACCAAGACTTACATGCCAAATAAAGCCCCAAGGGGCTCCCAACCCCAAAACCCCAAAATGTCCAAAAAGATCACTCACTTATTTATAACTTGCCTAGTTTCCTATTTAGACTAGGACTCTTCTTTTATAGCAAGTTTTTCTCTCACACTAAATAACCCAAAGAGAACCCACATTCCAAAAACTCTTCCACCTTCCAATTTTGGTTTGGACTCTTATTCTCTATCTTTTAGATCTTATTTAATAGGATTCTATTTTTATCCGAACCCAAAATAACGAGAGTCCATATAAGACAAATTGGGTCAACAAGTTTAACCCAAAACGAGCCAAAACCTAACAATCTCCACCTTGGCGAGATTTGCAAACCAACAATAATTCTCCACCTTGACATGAAATCTCATGCCATTCAAAATAAATCAAGCATCTTCAATTTCAATTTCAAAACTGCCTTCAAACTTGCCCACTGACACCAATGCACCCGAAGTGCCAAATTACCAACGCACCCGAAAGTGTCCAAAATGCCAATGCACTGGAAGTGCTAAACTACCAATGCACCCAAAAGTGTCCAAATTGTCAATGCACCCGAAAGTGCCCAAAATTACCAATGCACCCGAAGTGCCAAATTGCTAATGCACACAAAAAATATGCAAACTGTCAATGCATTCAAAAGTGCCAAACTGTCAATGCACTCGAAAGTGCCAAAATTACCAATGCACCCCGAAGTGCTAAATTGCTAATGCACAAAAAAAAAGTGCAAACTATCAATGCACTCAAAAGTATCAAATTGCTAATACCAATACATTCGAAAGTATCAAATGTGTCCGTAGGCTCCACCACACCCGAAAGTGTCAAACTGCAAATGCCCGAAGGATTATTTGCAGTACCAATCTCCATATCAACAATGATGACTGCTCCACCTAGCATAGTGCTTCTTAGCAACTAGTGCCCTTCATCACAAACTATTTCTGATTTTTCACAAAACACAATTGATTTATGCCACAAGTCTACCGATTAATCTTGTCTCAATCTTTCTCCATCACATCTAACCTTTCACACAACCAATTGTAAAAGCCACCAACAACAAGCGAAATTTTTTCGCGGAAATAAAACGATACCCAAATCGAAACTTAGGCTCTGATACCAATTGTTGTGTAAAAAATCCCTCTAGATGACCTTTGCACGTCTAATCACGTTGATGACTTTCACGTGCGAAGAAGACAACCAATAAACCAAATAACCAATATCATAAGAAGGTAGAAAGAGAAAGAGATCATACCACAAACAAGAACAAGATTTATGTGGTTCGGCCTAAGCCTACGTCCATGGGCAGTCAAACAGAGTGTTTCCACTATCAAGAAGAAGATGCACGAATGCTACAAACAATAGAGATCGAATTCTCCAATCTTACCCAACAAAGGAGAATCACAAATACCGATGCCCAAAAAATCAAGACTTACTTGCCAAACAAAGCCTCAAGGGGGTCCCAACTCCAAAACCCCAAAACGTCCAAAAAGATCACTCACCTATTTATAACTTGCCTAGAACCCACGTTCCAAAAACTCTCCCACCTTCCAATTTTGGTTTGGACTCTTATTCTCTATCTTTTAGATCATATTTAATAGGATTCTATTTTTATCCGAACCCAAAATAACAAGAGTCCATATAAGACAAATTGGGTCAACAAGTTTAACCCAAAACGAGACAAAACCTAACATATAAAATATATATCGGTAGTTTGGAGAGGCACAAACCTCAGTGTAGAAAATTCATCTATAGAGATGGCACTGATACCAAAAATAAAAAAATTTAAATAAGTTAAAATATATAACAACATTATTACCTAAAATTTCTAGATCCAAACCCAAAAATGTAATGCTCAACAGGTTTTATAAGATGTGACAAGTGACAAGTAAAAGCGTCTTTGCAGCTCAGATCCAAACCCAAGTTATTGCAACTTAGCTGCTCTTGACTGAAAGCGTATTTGACACATTTATGGTTGAAAGCGCCTATTGACTGAAAGCGTCTGACCCATTTATTGCATTTACTGAAAGTGCCTAGGGAACCAATTGCAGCTTTGTGATACGACGATACCTTATACGTATTGGGACCGATACGTATTGGTTTGGCCGAAAACCGATACGTATCGGTATCGGTCGATTTTTGATACCGTGGTTACAAAGATCGAATACGGATTGGAAATAATATGACAAGGAAAAATTTCGGGAAAAAGGGTTAAATTTGGGTAGTTCGAGAAAATAAGGAGAAAAAGATAGAATAGGGGAAAGAGTATGACAAGGGGAAAAAGGGTAAAAAATGAAAAGTACAGAAGAAAATTAAAAAAATATAACTATATATTATTTAGTTAAACCCTTTTTTAGTTTAAAACGGGTTTTATATATATATAAAATGTCTAAAATACGTTTTAAACGAAAAATACATATGTTATACGTTTTGGTGTTTAAAACACATTTTCATACGAAGCCGAGTTTTATACGCAATTTTTTTCAATAAAATGGAGTCTTTGTTACTATGAGTACAAATAGTTCTCCAATTATCTCATCTCCCAAAGCCATGCGTTTAGTGCTTTGGTGCTCAGGGATAAAAAAATTGGATTTCTTTTTGTTTTCGGTGGGAACCGAAACTAAACTTTTGGACCGAAATTTTTTCCCTAATACAAAAAATACTGAAATTTTCAGTTATCCACCGAAACCGAAATATTTTCGGCAGAAATTTTGAACCATGTTGGTGCTTATACATTGTTGTGCAACTCCCAAGATTTAACGAATTTAGTAGGAAATTAACCCAGCCACTGTTAATTGTACCTAACACCAACTTGGGACAAATGATAAAGTCTAGGAAGATGCACAAATATATATGAGCTCGCAAAGTAGTGAAAGTATGTTCTTGACCTTTCAATGATTAGGTGGTCAAAATGTATATGGGTGGCGTTATTTGTACCTGTTTTTCTATGAAGAACACACGTATTTCCATCATAAAAAAACATTGATTGCGTTAAATCAAATGATGAAAATCTCTTTTTTATCCCAATATTCAACACAAAAGATCTTGAACTCATAGCTCTAGATTCCACATTGCACACATTCCTAAAAGTGACTCTTGATAGATCACAGTGACTTTTGGGGATATGTCTCACTTGGAATCAACATGTAACCGTCTGATAGGTGAGCCATGATCGCAATATGTGTTTTGTGGAAGATTGGGACGAAAAACGATCTCCATCATCTGATTCAAGGCTGCCAACTTTTTTTATAGTGGAAATATGTGTGTAACATCTTTGAGTCCCAGTGTAACATCTTTGAGTCTCAGTGTAACATCGTCTGATAGGTGAGCCATGATCGCAAGATGTGTTAGTGGACAGAGATTGACCAGTATAACATCTTTGAGTCCCTGGAAAGCACCTAATACCAACTCATAATGATCTACTTTTATTAAAGAAAATGAAGATTGGTGTTTAAATGATCTTATCCAATGATATTATGCTTTTGATCTTGGGTAATGGGTGGCGATATTCATGATTTTCTTTAGCACACTTATTTTGTAAAGAGCATCGAGCAAGTATTCTCTCTCTCTCTCTCTCTCTCTCTCTCTCTCTCTCTTCATACACACATCCTCATCGATTTCATCCATCTACAACACCAGTTGCATATGTGTTCACATCGATCTGCTACATTGTTGAACACCTCGCTCGATACTAGCAAATGATTAATTCAGGTGCATGCCTTTTGATTATAAAACAAACAGTTTCATAGTAGTTTATAGGCAGGGGCTCCTCTTTAAGAATGTCCCAATGGCCAAAAACCGCCTCCATTGCTTGAATGACGTCAACTCTAAAAATGTGGCGGTAATAATCCACCGCCGCAATTAATAACCCGACCATTTTGGCGATGTGTTGGAGTTACCAAAAGCGTACACGAGGCGTAATTTGCTCAATTATTCCTTATAAAGGTGAGTAGACTCCCCAAACAGATAAATGTATGGCTTCTCCCCAAACAGATAAATGTATGGCTTCTAAAGGTTATTGGGTGCATTTAGATTGGTGATGTACAAGAGAGTCTGCTTTGACCTCCAACCTTCGAATGCCATTAATATTTTAGTGGGACGAGGAAGAAGAAACGCCGAAAGGTTGAAAATATGGTACGAGAAGGGATGAATTCGAAATCCAAAAAAATAATTTTGCATGATGTAAATGGCTTTCTATATAAGACTATCTTTTATCTAAACATAAAAAAAAAACTTAATTTTTAGATTTGCATGTGAGATACGAGTGCAAATAATGTCACCCTTTGATCTTACACCACCAAGGATGGTTTGTGATTACGCTTGTAGTGCATGTTACCTCTTGCGTTGTCTAATTCACAAGGTGTCAAACTCGGTATCGGTTCATGGAGGACTGATACGAATCAGCCTTTATGTATTGGCTAATACCGATACGTATCGCTTGTTTAAAAAAATAAATAAAAATGATTCCCATTCAATGCAGTGAAGTGTGAACCAAACTCGTTTATACATGTAAACTTGGAAATTGGAAAGTGTCTTTGTCACCATTTAATGACAATTGCGACTATCACATCACTGAAAAGGCAACCTTTTGGGTATCTCTAAACACACCAACACGTTTACTAAAAGCACCAACATCTTAGATCTCTTAAAGCCTATAGATTGCTCCAGATCAAATGATGGAGATCGTTTTTCTCCCCGATCTTCTACACAAAGGATCTTGAGAGTATTTGATTTCCACATGTCACAGATCGCTGAAGGCCCTAAAATCACGTTTGAGTGTGATGTTTACCATACGATTCAAGATCCATTTTTTTGGGATCTATGATATGTGAAATCAAATAAGGACCATCTGAAAGGGGATACATAATCTAAAGATCCATTTTATAGGAGATCAGGGTGAAACACGATCTCATCTTCAGATCCGAAGCAATCAACTGATTTTACGCAGTATGGAATGTTGGTGCTTTTAGTAAAGGCATTGGTGCATTTAGAGGTACCCCTGTTTCCTTTAGGATAAGACTTAAGAGTTAAGAGATTGGTTTTTTGTCATTAAAGTGTACAAAATCTTGAGAAAAAAAATATGACTGACTTGAAAGAGATGTTTGTAACCGCCCCACTCGGACAAGAGTAATGCGCCAAGCCGTTGACACACGTAACTTTCGTTAAGGCTTCATCATTGCAATTACTAATTAAAAATTAAAAATCATTCGATATCTAATACGTCTCGATTGGCCAGACAATCGGTATCGGCCAATATTTAATTCCTTGCTAATTCATGTTAAAGCTTGCATACGATTCTAGAGAAAATGTGAGCCTTTTTTTTCGAAAAAAGACATGACTGGAGATATACGTTAAGAGAGTTGTACATAAAAAAGTTGTGAAAAGTTAAAGTTATGTTTAAAAGCTAAAACTCACGCTTAAGATAAATGGATAGACTACGCTACCAATTCTTCCAAGAAAATCTCACTCAATGCTATCTCTAAGTTCTACTTGAAATAACTTTTTGATTATGATTTTCTACCAAAAGCAAGGTATCAAATATCGTCCAATACCGATTCATATTAATTGTTCGGCAAATCGACACGTGTCGGCACCAATATATATTAGTATCTAACTCGATATCAATATCGATATCGACCGATACATGCCCGTATCGACCGATATATATATAGTAAAAAATAGGCTATTATGTATCGGCTGATTAGTATCGGTCTTCCAAGGATCAATACTAGATACCGATTTTGTTACCTTGACCAGAAGGATCCCAATTTCCCTTGAAATTAGTTGACAAGCTTGCTATTATGTATCGGCTGATTAGTATCGGTTCTCCAAGGACCGATACTACTGCCAAACCGCAAATTCGCAAACGGTAAGTTGTTAAGAAAATCGTATTACCTTAAATTTAGAGTGCCTTTATCTGCAACCCAACAAATCTCTTAATGCGATTCATAGGTGGGTTGTGCAAAAGGTTGTGAGTTGCAAATTAACCTGGTTTATTTTATTAGCAATTCATAAATCTTTTAGTGCAACCGATGCTTGGTGGTACCAAGATTTTGTAGGCTGCTTTCAAATAAACTACCCTAAAATTTATTACCACATCTAAGTGTTGCTTCACAAAGCCCTTGTTGAAAAGACAACTTTCCTTATTACTTAAACCCCAACATTACTACTACTACTTCTCTACCCTTCAAGTAAAGATATTGACTAAGAGTTTGAAGTGTCTGCTTTTCTCCCAAAGTACCTCGTTCTTGCGTATGCTTTTAAGAAATTTAAGACGTCTAGGTAATCTCAAACATCACAATAAGTTGCTCATGTATTATTGAATTAACAGATCCTGTGACCTAATCATAGTAGTAGCTAAGAATGGGGTTACCATTGGCCAAATAAATAAACTAATTGACATAGTAGCAAATTTCGTTTCGGGACAATATTTCGGTGGGTTCGTTTCAGTTCACTTCAGATAGAATTCCGGAAAAATTGAAGAAGTTTTTTTAAAAAAGTTAAATTGAAGAAAATTTTAAAACAACATATTTGTAAAGAGCCATTACCCAATGCTCGTAGGGATGGATGGATAGAGACATAACCTTTGATTTTTTACATATAAAGCGGCAGCCGAAGCCTCTTAGCACCATGCAATGACCCATATGTAAATAATACATGTAATATGTATTATTTATATATTATCTAAGCGTAAGCTTGGAATTACTCTAAGTTACCTAAATAATAAAACAATATATGTAGTATGTAAAAATTAATAAAATTTCATTAATTTTATCAAAATTAACAACATTTTATTTTGTCGAAAATTTTGGCTTGCACCATTCAAAGTGTCAAAATTAGTATCGGACTCGAGTATCGGTCCATAGAGGACCGACACGACTCGCCAATACGTATCGGCCTATTTAAAAAAGAAAAAAAGAAAATAGATGTATTGGCTGAAACGAATACCGTATCGGCCATTACCTGACCCATATCAGCCGGTACTAATACCGAGTTGTATCAGGGCCAACACATATCGGTTTGCCGAGAAACCGAGATATATCGGTATCGGCCGATTTTGTATACCATGGGTCCATTACACCAAATTTCACCACAATTTACTGAAATCATTATGTTAATTGGAGGGTTTGAACCATCCGAGCCCTGTACTCTAATAGAGATGATTGCATATACATGTTTTTACAACATACGGTATTTAATGCTTGCGCTTCGACTAATCCCTGCCATCACCTCCACTATGTCATGATTTATGCGCCTTAATGGTTAAAACTTAAAACTGTATTATCACCGTTCAATCATATGGTGATCATTTATTCCCATCGAAATAACACTTGGAGTCAACTATTATCATATGTGCCACATGTAGGATATAGATGACCCGAGCACCAAACACCCAACTAATTACTAAGTGTGTATAACTACACACTTTTTTCACTGATAAAATCATTAATTGATTTGAATCAGATGATGGAATTTTTTTTTTTTCCAATCTTCCTCATGATAGATCTTATAATTATGGCGCCCTTATCAAATAGTCAGATATTAATTCCACAGGGCATATATGTTGAAAAGTGGCCTAGATCATAGGCAAAGGAGTGGACCTTCACTTTTAGAGACGTGTGCCATGTGGAATCAACATCTTACCGTTTAATAGGGACTCCATGAATTGTCCGTAAAAAAGATGTAGTACTTCCTACTAAATGGGTGAGAATAGCTGTACCCAATTACTAATTCCTTTTTGAGGTCCCAAGCAAGGTATCAAAAATCGGTCGATACCGTTACATATCGGTTTTCGGCGAAACCGATATGTATCGGTATCCCGTATCGGTATCGCCGATACGTCTCGGTTTCGATCGAGATTTTTTATTTATTTTTTAATTGGCCGATACATATCGATATCGGTATCGGCCGATACGTATCATCCGATTCATATCTGCCTCGGGTAAATCGATATCCAAGACCAATACCAATTTTAATACCTTAGTCCCAAGCTCTTTCTTGTCTAGACAAAAACATCCTCTCTTGATTACTCCTAATTAAATGAAACAGAACGTAACGGTTAGAACTTAAAACTAACTTGTGATTGCAAAGTTGGTGGAGGGAAGAGATATAACTCCATACACCTCTTCCTTTTCGGCCACCCCACAAGCCCATCAACATGAAATTCTTTCTTTTTTTTCTCATCCTCCATTCTGGTTTTCTCCTCCAAGAGTCTTCAGAGGCTCTGCCTCTTTCGACAGATTCCCGATGGATCGTCGACGAAGCGGGGCGGCGAGTGAAGTTGGCGTGCGTGAATTGGGCCTCGCACTTGGAAACCATGCTCGCCGAAGGGCTAAGCAAGCAGCCCGTGGATGTTGTGTCGAAGCGGATCGCTGCGATGGGCTTCAATTGTGTTCGGCTTACGTGGCCTTTGTATATGGTCACCAACGATTCATTGGCTTCACTCACCGTTCGCCAATCTTTCCAAAACATGGGCCTCAATGAGTCCCTCGCCGGCATCCGAGTCAATAACCCATCTATGGTTGATCTCCCCCTCATCCAAGCCTTTCAAGTAAGTCCATGAACACTTTTGTACAATAGGAGAAAAAGGGTTGATACCGCAATAATGTAAAATGACAAAAATACCCCTGATGAACCTGGTACTCCTCATCTCTTAGATTCACAAAGATGAATAAGGCCAGGTTCGCCGAAACCTGGTTTGATATCAATGATTAAGGATCATATGGTTATCAATTTCCTTTTATCCAGTCATATAAAAAGCCGGCTTCCAATAATCAGTGACAGCTAGCCTTCGACAACATGCGATGGCTAAGAGGTGCTTCATAACCTTATGACGATCAATATGGGTTATAGCCCACTCATTTATTTATATTTTATGAGTAAGGTCAGGCCTTAAGTGAAATATTACCCATGTCACTCTCTATTGAGGCACATTGAAAATTTGGCAATGAAATGTGTGAGACCTCAGAACCAAGTGTCAAAGCAAAACAAGATATTTTGCCTTTGAGATAAAAATATACAAAGAATTTGTATATGGAAGAAGGTGGTTGTCATATAGCTCAATTATATTGGAAGGTGTACGATGAGAGGTCTCAAGCTATGGAGTTGGCATTAATACTACAAAACATAAGACTACTAGCGTCACAAAAAACTATCGTTATTAACAAAAACAAAACATGATTAGTAGCAGCAATTTTTGGTGCCATTAATAGTCATATTTTTTGTAGTTTAAGTAAGCAGTCAGAACTTTATATATTGGTTAGATTACTTTTTGGGACACATGTTATATGGTTTCCGTATGATCTTATACCCCATTGAACTACCATTATGACTAAAATCAATTGGTAATGAAAGAGGCGCAACTCAATATTTTATGATGCCGGGAGAGCGTTTCGAGTGTAATCTTCCTTGGGTCCAAGGTATCAAAACGGGTATCGGTCCTCTAAGGACCGATACATATACGTCAGCAGGATTTTTGACAAAAAAGTATGAAAACCAATGGCTCTTTGTAATAAAAGCTCATTAGATAGTTAAAGTCAAAGATAGTGGCTCTGTCAAATGCCAAGAACACGAATGAGCTAGAAATGTGTTAGTATATGACAACACACAAAATTAACTCTACTGATAACACAAAGCAACAAAAACTAATGAGTTTTTGTCACATTGATTTGACATGAGAATAAAGAAAAGCATACATAGCCAATTAGGGACAGGCAAGAGCTGCCATACCTGACACATATCGGTTGGTCATAAAACCGATATGTATCGTTATCGGCCGATATTTGATACCATGCTTGGGTCTACTAGAGTTGTATAGGGATCCAACATATTATACATCATGTGATTTGAAAATCATATTCTAAAGATCTATGGTGTCGAAGATTGCAATTGAAAAATATCAGTTAAGACCATTTAAAATTAACAGTGACGAGGGTTCATGCCTACCGTACCTATAAAAAAAATTACATAGTTCCTGAGCTATTTGACTGCATTTGAATCATCAATAGAGATGTTTTCTTGCCTTCATTTTTTGATCTAAAATCTTTAGACCATGGTCTTCAAATTACACAACTCACATGAAATGTGCCTAAAAAAGCGACTCATGAATCATGCTTGGCACTCAGGTCGCTTACCTAAAATCCCAACTCCATGATAGAACATATAAATAGATTCCTCTTGAAAATGAAAATGAATCAATTTAATAAGGACAACAACGGCATTAAAATTTGATAAGATAATTTTTTAATGGCTATAAAGCAATTTAAAACTCCAAAATTAGTTAATTAATTAAAATTTTGTTTATATTTCTTTTATAGATATTTTATACAAAGTCATAATCAAATTATTTTCTAACTATAGGCAGTGGTTTCAAGCCTCGGCGACAACAAAATTATGGTCATATTAGATAACCATATTAGCAAGCCAGGGTGGTGTTGCAGTAACTTCGACGGCAACGGCTTCTTCGGCGACAAGTACTTCGACCCCAACGAGTGGATCGAGGGTCTAACCCAGATGGCTAGCATGTTCAATGGCTCGACCCATGTTATAGGCATGAGTCTTAGAAATGAGCTCCGGGGGCCCAAGCAGAACTTGACTACTTGGTACAGGTATGGATTCTATACAACTGTACTCCATGTAAATCAAACTTGAAGACCAAGTTTAACTAATCAATCATTTGAAAGAATAGTTGATGGTATATGATTTATTGCTACAACAAGTGAGTAATAGCTAATAATTAGTATTAGGTATGATATGGTCTTGGTACTCGGGTTGCTTTTTGGGATGTGTAGTATGGATCCATCATGGTTGTACAAAATATTGGGTCAAAAGATCTCAAAGGCCATCCAAATCAATGGTATGTTGATCAACATGATAGCCACTAATTTTAAATGACGTTTTGACTCCTTTGATTCAAAAGAAGGTGACCATTTTTTGTTCCAATCTTTTGCCGAAGATCTTTAGATCAAGGTGCACCTATATAACAATACACAATGAATCTATGTGGCACCAACCCAAAAAAGTAATCTAAGAACCGAGTCACCTGACTCTAAAGCCCCTTAATTAATGTTAATTTATTCCAGGCCCACTGGATTAGAGGGTCCAACTCAGGACAAATATATTCAAGTTGGCCTAGCCTGGAATCGTGGGTTTAGTCAATGAACCACTTGGCAATTCAGTTTGTTCTAATTCTGTTAATGCTAAATATTTTATTTTAAAATAAAACAAATAGTAAATGTAGGGGATATGAAGTTAAGATTTTATTGTTATTAAATTTTATAGCTAACCAAGTAGTCATAAATTATAACCGGTCGAACAATGGCTCAACTGGTATCCTCTTCCCTTTGGAAGTAACAAGTCATGGACTCTAATCCTCAGGCCTACTCTTGCCCTTTGTGCGGGTCTCCTTCTAATGTGTAGTGTCAAAAATATGGATTCTCCATGTGTGCAAGTTTGCACAGGCACTACAATTGCGCTGTCTATGTCATATGACATCCTCAAAAGTAGTCATTACTCTTAAGCATTTTTTTATTAGGAGTGCAGATTTATATTATATAATTAATATATACAAAACTCATCTTACTCCTAGAGAATAGGGTTTGCTTCGTAGTAGCGAATTGCGGACAACAAACCCAAATTCAAACCAATCGAACCTTCAAACTAAGTAACTCTGATCCAAACCAACTAATATTTTCTTTTGCCAGGTACATGCAGAAAGGGGCCGAGGCGGTGCACTCGACGAACCCAAACGTTCTCATTATACTCTCAGGATTAAATTACGACAACGATTTGAATTTCCTTTCAAAGAAACAAGTGGACTTAACATTTATCGGGAAGTTGGTTTTCGAAATCCATTGGTACGCATTTTCGGACGGGCAGGCCTGGGTGAATGGCAACCCGAACCAAGTTTGTGGTGCCATCGTCAATAATTTTATGAGAAGAGTAGGTTTTCTTCTCGACAAAGGGTGGCCGTTATTTCTCAGTGAGTTCGGCATCAATCAGAGAGGCGTCAACGAGAACGATAACCGCTACTTAAATTGCTTGTCGGGTGTTTTAGCTGAATTTGACCTTGATTGGGCCCTGTGGGCCTTGCAAGGGAGTTACTATCTGAGAGAAGGGACAATTGGGCTAGATGAGACTTATGGGGTCCTAAATTGGAGTTGGTGTGGAACCCGAAATTCGAGCTTCTTGGAGAGGATTTCAGTTCTTCAATCTCCTTTTCAAGGTGTGTCCTTATTCTTATGCCAATTGTGATTTGGTCCTTTTGGTTGTACTACTAGCTACATTTGGACACCCACTCTATATATATATATATATATATATATATATATATATATATATATATATATATATATATGAAAATTTAGGCTTTATTTGAACACCCAGTCTATATATATATATATATATATATATATATATATATATATATATATATATATATATATAAATTTAGGCTTTATTTGGACACAAAAAAAGAAAAGGAAAAAAAAAACCCATAAATCTAAAAGTGTGGAAAAGTATTTAAGGCACCTCTGTTCATGCCTACAATATCACTGAAAGGGCCTAAGTGGGAAAACCAATGAAATCCATTGACGGCTTGAAATCAGATGATGGAGATCATTTTTCATCTCAATCATCTACACAACCGACCGCAAGACCATTTTATGGTCAGTTTTTTATTTCATATGGTAGAGATCTATAAAAAAATGGCCCTAAAATTAGGCTTGAGAGTGAAGTGTGACATGTGATTTTAGGGCCGACTTTTGAGGATGTGTCATGTGAAATCAGAAACAAATCATTTTATAATACCCTCATGGTCTCAAGATCCATTATGCGGATTTTTCGGAACAAACGATCTCAATCGTCTCATTGGAAGAAGTCAATAGATTTTAGACATGCAATTTCAGTAATCCTATAGGCGAGAACAAAGATATCCAATATTTAATTTAACTTAGGGAGTCTATTAATATTTGGACACATAATGTTGGCTCTTGCTTATAATTTTTTTTAAAAAACTTGCAATTTTAGGCATAGTTCTTAAAAAATATCGGAGTCTTTCTTTTAAATTATGTGCGTGGGCCAACTTTGTGTGTGTAAGCGATGGTCTCCAAAATACCCGCAATAGTGAATCTCAATATCTTCAATCGTGTTTGACGAACAGGTCCTGGCCTTTCCCAAGTTAACATACGTAAACTAATTTTCCATCCATACACCGGTCTCTGCGTCCTGCGGCAACTTTGGCTTGACCAATTGAAGCTCGGCCCCTGCACAAATTCTGAAGGTTGGGGGTACAACATACAAAATATTTTGACCATTAAGGGCACATACTTCTGTTTGCAAGCAGATGACTTCGGCAAGCCGGCGAAGCTCGGACTCTTATGCACCGATTCGAGATCAAAGTGGGACATGGTATCTGACTCCAAGATGCATCTGTCGTCGAAGCTATCGAATGGCAGTGCAGCGTGCTTGGACGTCGACGCCAATAACACCATCATCACCAATCCATGCACATGTCTAAGCAAAGACAAATCTTGTGACCCTAGTAGTCAATGGTTCAAACTTGTTAATAGCACGAGAGCTCGAACGAGTAGTTCTCTTTTAAGTTTGCCTCGAAGTATTGGTACTGAAAACGAAGGAAGGGGCAGTCTATGAAATGTATAAAATTAACACCATTTGATCATGGATCAATAGAAAAAATGTTACTAACTTTTGAAATAAGAGACATTAATAAAGATAGTTCTTTTTTTCTTCTCTAAAAATCAAAAGCTTACATGAAATCAGGCCGGGCATGGCCTGAGATATAAATTAGGTCGGGCTGGGGCCGCTGGGCTACTTAAATTCAAACCCTTCCTGAATTGGTAATGAGGCGGGCCAGGTTTAATTTGGGCCCAAGCATTTTCCATTATATAATCAGCTTTGACAAGATTTTGATAGGCCCGTCATTTTCGACCCCAAAAACGAGGCGTAACCTGGTCTGGCTATAAAATCAGATCGGATGTAGCCCGACTACATCCGTGGCTCGGGTTTATAATTTAAGCCCAAACCCGACATTAACGAGCGGGGGCAGGCTTGAGCTGAAGTCCGGGCACCAGTGTTCTCGTGGAATGCATTTAATTTTTTTAAAGTCCACAATTTTTTAACTGTTAATTGACTGCTTAACTCACCGAATGGTAGAGTATAACGGTAAGGTGGGTACATGGCAAATTAAATATAGGACAGTGTCATACTGTGTGAACAGCTTTTGATAGACAATTTTGCAGGTAGCTTATGTGGCAAGTGATTGGCTGCACACATAGCGGGGATCAAGCACTACAGCCAATCACGTGTTGCCACATAAACTGTCTATAAAATTATCCACCATTTATAATTTTCCCCCCCCCCACACACACACACACACACACACATATATATATATATATATATATATATATATATATATATATATATATATATAAGCCAAATAGGTGGTTTAGGATTTTGTCCGACCAACTTTCAAAAATGACAAAAACATCCTTATTCTTATTTAGTTATTCTCAACATTCATGAATATTTTATCCTCATCTCAAAAAAAAAAAAAAAGAATTTTTCATCGAGGATTTTTAAAG
Source organism: Chloranthus sessilifolius (assembly GCA_021018995.1). Lineage (NCBI taxonomy): Eukaryota > Viridiplantae > Streptophyta > Magnoliopsida > Chloranthales > Chloranthaceae > Chloranthus > Chloranthus sessilifolius. Next base: position 159,344,214 of record CM037584.1, read on the forward strand.
AATATGATACTAGATAGTAAATTTAAAATAATATTTTTATTTTTCTTAATAAGTTAAATCAATGATTTTTCAGGGTATATATAGATTGTTTTATACTTTCAACAATGCTTTTGTATTGGTTCTTTAAACTTGTTGTTAGACTAGATAAATACGTGTATCACAATATTTCAGGCCCGTCTTACCGTTCATTGTGCTTTTACTTCACAAGTTATCTAAATTACTCATCATTATTATTTTTTGTAATACCTAAGGTATCCCTACTTTATTGAAATGGTGATGGCGGTGACCATTATCTTTTTAGTAATTTATATGGTCTTTTTAATAATTTACATGATTAAAGAGACAACTTACTGAGTAAAGGAAATCCTGTAGAATTAAATAGAAAGGGAGTATCCAATTACCCTTAGAATACCAGGAATTCACAAAACTACCATCACTGGTCCAAAGCCCTAATACAATTATGACAAAATCCAAAATCGAAGTCGTAATCCGTATCGTTAATGTCTTTAATTTGGGGTTTACGTAAAAAGGGTGAGGGCAATTTTAGAATTTTGTTGTTTTAAAGTAGATTTGACCTTTGAGCATGCAAGAAAGGGGTTTCTTTTTGAGTGCCTTTATACCCACCCACCAAATCTTTGAGTTCACCCACGTTGAAACCCATTGACTGCTCTGAATCTGACAATACAAATCATTTTTCATCCAAATTTTTCACACGATGAATCTTGAGATCATACTCTTATCATCCACTATCGATTTTTTTTATTTCACATGGTATCCATTCCAAAAAAAGTGACCTTAACATCTCGTAGAACTCATCAAACTAAAAAAAATTCACTTTTTGAGATGTGTACCACATGAAATAAAAAAAACATATTGTCTGATGGCACACCCATGATCTCAAGATCCATTATGTGAAAAAATGGATTGAAAAACGCTCTGCATTGTCAGATTCAAATCAGTCAATGGGTTTATGTATGGGTGAACTCAAAGATTCGGTGGATGGAATTAATGATACTTCTTTTTTTGCTTCTCTAGAGTAGTAGGTACGACTATTTGCAACCAAGGCCGGCCCTAACATTTTGGGGGCCCAAGGCGAGTTCGTAAAATAGGGCCCCTATTTCATATTATTTTATAATATAAAAAAAATTCGCCACAATTTTTTTTTTTGACAAATAAAATAATACTCATATTCTATTTTAATATATATAATTTGAAAATGGAAATACAATTTCGGTCATTTTGTATTTCTTTTCTTCTAAATTTAATTTTGCTGTTGAATAAATTGCAAATTTACGCAGACACAACCCACAACACTTCAAAATAGCTGAAAATCTAATTGCAAGAATATAATTTGACTAGGAAGTTGAATTAACGTAGATTAAGGCCTACCTTTTCCTCTATAGTTTTATGTTAAAACACATTGATCACAGCCGCAATATCACTAGCAAATTATGCTCAAAAATCTTAGTGAAGCACAACACACTAGCACCACCATATTATTATTAAATTGATATATAAAATGCTATATTTTAGGATACAATACATAAATTATACTAACAACAACACACCTTGTAGCAGATAAATTGAGACGAAGCACAGTACTACAATAGCAAATAATGCAGTATATGCAATGAAGAACAGAGGCAGATTATTGTTCCTTTGGGTGTGCGAGAAGAAAACTGTGATTTGTTTATAACAGCTATCCACATATATAATACAGAAGTTCACATCATCATTAAACACTTTCTCCTTATTTAATTCAGCACTTGTCAGGTTCCTAACTAAGCGAGTCAGACTCAGGACCGACTCCGAGTCCAACTCAGAAGGGGCCGGAGTTGGAGTCTAAGTTTAGACCCTTTGGTATATAACAAAATCCTCTCTAGTCTCTGTCGTCTTCATCATAAAAGTGGCATCCATGATCATGTAAATGGATGATTGTGATGAAAGATCACATGTGCCCACAGTAGTTATCCTATCTATGTGTATTAATAAAGAGAACTGATCAAGTGTAAGACACATATACACCACGAAAACCAATATAATTAAACAGGAAATGCAAACTCTGAAGATGATAGCATGACAGCATGGTTCCACTTGGAGCTTCCAAAATCTCTAAAATGATGCATCCACAGCTAAACTCAGCCGTTGGATGTCAACCACTTCAAAGAAATAGTTTATAAACCCAATGAAGCCAAACGCAAACAGCAAAAGTCAACGGAACTCACCTGCGACACCACGACGTGTTGAACGTGGGGCGCAGCAATTGCAGCATCTCCACCGGTCACGTGTACGTCAGAGAGGTACTGGAGAGAGAGGCGTTGGAGAAAAGAGACTAGAGAGGGTTTGGAGTGGAGAGAGGAGAGGGTTTAGAGAGAGAGAGAGGCGCTGGAGAGAGAGAGAGACAGAGAACAAGGGTTTGGAGAGACTAGAGAGGAGAGGGTTTGGGTTTGGAGAGAGAATCGCTGGAGAGAGGAGAAACCGAGAGAGAGAGAGAGAGGGGCAGCGCTAGAATCTGGATATGGGGCCCTTTATATATATTTTAAACCTAATTTTTAACAGAGAAATTTTATTTGGGGGCCCTTGAAAATCGGGGGCCCAAGGCAGCCGCCTGGCTCGCCTTGGTCCAGGGCCGGCCCTGTTTGCAACTTGCAAGTGAAGATTTGGTCTTCGTAGCAAGGGTTCCCACCAATACAATGTTGACTTTCTTGAATTGGACGATCAAGATCTCTTTTTGTCGCAATTTGCACGATATAAATCTTCTTATCTTCTCACTTCTATGAGATGGTTAGATGATGATTCAAAGTGGAACACATTCCAAATGTGACCATGATCATCGGAGTAGTATTCAGAGATTTATTTTCGATTTAAAAAATATATGACTATCTGATATGGGGCACACGATCTGAATATGTACTATGTGAAATATAAAGACTAAAAATGAACTATACGATCCCAATCAAGGCAGCCAATGGCTTTAACAGTGGAACCCCTGGCTGCAAAGATCGAATATTTGACTGTAAATAGTGATATTCTTTTTACACAGGTACCATCGCGGAAGGGGGGCTTGGAGGTAAGTAATAAGTAATGGAAATGGGTAATAATATATGTCCTCCAAGGTAAATGTACACCATTATTTTGTGGAATTAAAATTTTTTATATAATAACCATTTATGGGTATTCAACTGGTGTATATAAGTTACTATGATATATTCATGTACTTTTTCCAATCACAGTAAGAATGTGACCATGATCATAAGAGTAGTATTCAGGGATTTATTTCTCATTAAAAAAATATATGACCATCTGATATGTGGCACACGATCTCAAGATGTACTATGTGAAAAATAAGGACTAAAGATGAACTGTACGATCCCAATCAAGGTAGTCAATGGCTTTAACAGTGGAACCCTTGGTTGTGAATATCGAACATTTTGCTGTAAATAGTGATATCTTTTTTACATAGGTACCATCACGAAAGGGGCGCTTGGAGGTAAGTAATAAGTAATGGAAATAGGTAATAATATATGTCCTCCAAGGTAAATGTACACCATTATTTTGTAGAAGTTAAAATTTCTAAATAATAACCCTTTATGGGTATTCAGCTAGTGTATATAAGTTATTATGATATATTCCTGTACTTTTTCCAATCACAATATTAAGTGTTGTAGAAAATCATGTCTTTTATGTATTTCACTATGCAACATTGCTTATGTTATAGAGAAATATTAAATACTTACCTTGTTATCATTACAAACTTAAAGAGACAAATTTGACCCATTTACTAGCTCTCAAAAAGTACCTTAAAGAATCTCAAAGATGCTAGAGATTTTAGCACCAATGTTTACAACATGAAATTCTACATTTACAAGAAATTTCTACCATTCAACCCTTTGACTGCCTTAAACTAGAAGATGAAGTTTATTTTTTGGTTAGACCTTATTAAAAACAGATCTTTAGATCACATTCGAGCTATCAGATGGTCAGATATGGATTCTACCTTGAATAAATCCATCAAAAATACCCGAGAACCCTTCACATGGTATACCGATGATCAATGTAACTTTAGGTGATTTGTGCCACTTATAATATATATGTGACCGTCCGATGGATAATTTGTGATATGAAGATATGCTTTGTTGAAAATTTGGATGAAGAATGATCTTGGACGTCTAAATTATCCTTTATCTTCCTTAACCTTTTATGCCCGCTCTTTACAATTTTCTTTTGTAATTTAATAAAAAGTTAAGGATAGAAAAGGAAAATTGAATAGGAATTACTTGGTAGGCACTAGGCAGGCTTGTCCATCTTTAAAGGTTTTTAGAAAATTAATTACGAATTGCTTGGTCGACACGTTTTGTTCATTTTTGAAGGTTTTCTAATGCCCTTTGTGTTTCATGTGATTAGTGGTCGCCGATATATTCAGTATCTTTCACAGTGAAAGTTTCACCGCATTAGGGGAAGTTTTAGATAGAAAGTGGAAAGTATCGATTTTGGCTCTTCGCTCATCGTATAACTTATTGGAAGTCGCCGCCAGAAAAGTGACTCTAGGAAGACAGAACTACTGAAGTTTAATTAGTACAAGTGGGTGACAAGACGACAAATCGATGAGAGGAAAAGAGGTGCCAGCCAAGAAATAGGGGAGGTAAAATTAGGGTTTTGTATTATTCTCAGTTAAGATTTTCAAAATTTCTTGCAATTCATAACAGTGTTCTCTGTTTTTTATATAGGTGATTTTTTTTTTCACCTAAAATGAAAAGCTAAAATAACAGCTTCTTTCTATCTTATTCCCTTTGTGATCTCCAATATATAAGAGGTAGCGAATGACAAAACCCATTAGACAATAACCTAAATCACACTTTTTGATCTGTATTAGTTTTTAATACTATATAAATTGTTAAAAGAAAAGAACAATGATTCAATATTCTTTCTCAGCTGTTGAGGTTGCTCTCTCTCCAAGTTCGCGCCTAAACAGCTGGAAGGCAATGGAAATGTGGTCTTTATACTGGATTTTGTGTAGATCCTGATGTTATATGTCGACCTCTTTTTTTTTTTCTTTTTTTTCAGGTAACCAAGTGATGAAGATAAGCATTTGTTGGCTCGACAAACATGCTTATTCAGAAACCCGGTGATTGCAAGATGAGTCATCGCGATGACCATCATCACAACCTTCAATTCCCTATTTTTAAGTAAGAGGATCTCTATCGAGCTATGGAACTTAATCATTTAACGTACCCAACCCATTAGTTGGTGCAACTAATTAGTTTGACGCTGCCTATTAGTCTTTCACCTGATGGATCTTCAGATGAGTCTTTGAATTCACCCACTTAACCTTTGAACTTACAGATGTTGAAAACCCATTGACTGCTTTGAATTAGACAATAAGATCATTTTTCATTCCAAATCTTTCACACAATAGTTCTTGAGATCACATGCATATGATCAAACGGTCAATTTTTTATTTTCATGTGGCTCAAATATGATTTTAAGTTTACTTTTTTGGGATGTGTCTCATGTGAAATAAAAAATTGACCGTCTGATGGTACAACCATGATTAAGATCTATCGTGTGAGAGATCGAGACAAAAAATGATCTCTATCGTCTGATTCAAAGCAATCAATCGGTTTCAATGTGCTTAACTTAGAGATTCAGTGGGTGAATTTAAAGGTACACTATTAAAAATTAAATATTTAATTATTTTTGGTAATGCAAATGGCAATGGAAGGCTTCACTCAGAACATTGCATAGATGATGTAGACCAACTCGGTGTTTGAGTCCTATATTGGCCCTACAATTCTCTGTGAGGTTAGATGATGGCAATTATAGGAAAGGTGCCTACCTTTGTTATTTCATTGTTAGTGGTTCATTCATTGCAAATATCTTTGAAACTCTCTCTATTCTTATTTTACGAGTTCTTTCATTTACAATCATTGATTTTAAAAGTCCGCTATATTTAATCATAGTAAACAAATTGTTATTGATGGTGGTTTTTGCTTTACCTTTTGCATCCAACTTATGTGGTCTCAACTACCAAGTAAGAACTGATATCATACAAATGACTGATATTTGCTCCATATTATACAGTATCTGGCAACAAAGTGAATAATGTTAGATATGTGAGTACTACCAATGTAAGGATTCGCTCTATGGCCGTCAATTTGGGAACAAATTAAACTTCATTTCTTGTTGTCTGTCTGACTTTTAGAGATTCTTTTTTGTCTATTTTTCTCTATATTTACAGAGGATGCTATTTTTCATCTGTTGAGAATAAATAAAAATAGCTCATAAATCTATAATTCATGTTTACCCATGAACAAAGTGTCTCAGATTCAAATCTTCATTTTGTTGGAGGAAGACTTGATCTTCTGTGAGGTACTAATTATATGATAATCAGAGGTTCATATATGTTTTGATTGTGCAAGATGAACATTATTATTATTGTTATTTTGTTTTCTTATGGTTATAAAGCTAGATTTTTTGAACTAATGAAATATGAAAAGAAGCTTATCTATGCATGTTTCAACCATACCTTGGACCCGAAATATTGAATATGAGACACTTTCTGAGAAAAAATTAAAACTATAATTTTACTCATTAATAGGAAGTCCCTATAATAGCGAGGAGTTCAAGGAGTACTTGTTAAACTTAAAGTCTTCCTAGCCGCTCCTATGAACTTATTTTTTTTTCAAATTGTTGCATAAAGAAGCATCGATAGATATGCTCGTGATGGAGGCACAGGTGGAGACCTTGTCGATGTTGGTGCCTGGTGCTCATGAAGGCTTAGAAGCGGGACGTGTGTGGATTATGAGATTGGTGAGCCACTATTTTAAGGTTAAATTTATAAATTTTGTTACTAACTTTAGTTTCATCTATTTTAAGACCTAGGTTTTGGAGTATCTAGCTTGAGTTTTGTATATTAGCTTGCGAAACATCGAATTTGCTAGGGATGTATTTTGATTAGAGCTTCATTGATGTTGTAGTTCTGTTATATTGGGGATTTATTAGATTTTGTGATGATTTTGATCTATTTTTTAAGATTTCTTATGGAAAATTTAGATCAAATTTAGATCAAATGCTATTGTAATCATCTCCAAAATTTAAACATTTTTAATGTTTTGCCCTTTTTGAGCTTGAAAGTATGCATTGACTATGTTATTGTTCTCATTTCTATTAATTTTCATTTACTGTATTTATGTTTTCTTTTTTTTAGATGCATAGTTCTCATTTTATTTAGCAAAGAATGTTCCCATCATTAGTAGAGCCATGTACCGATGATAGTTAATATAGAGTTGGCATGTGTCATGTATAAACACTCTTTCTGATATCTAATTAATTTTTTAGAGGTAATATAATATGATTCACTGTATTTTCAAAAATCATGTCGGATGTCTTTCATTAGTCTTTCATCAATCAACACCGTCATGGGGGCATGATTATATGCTGATTGATGCCACTAAAGAAGTAAGGGCTTCACAGGATAAAAGGAAAAATCATGTGACAGAATATACGAAAGTTTACGTCACTTCTCATTCTCTTATAGGTATATCAACAATCTCATACTTTTAATTACTAATTTCTAACTTTTACTTTACCTAAATATGTAATTATCGTCTACTAGATATTGTTACAATTGTATTGGATGTAGCTGAGTGCCCATCAACTACCCGTAAAAGAGATGGAACAGAGATAGTCTGTCGTGTAATCACAATATTCGATATTGAGTAAGAGTTTTCATAATGTCATTTTTCCCTATCAATTACTCTTCTACATTCTTTGGGAACAATGTTTTGCTACTTCACTGCCAATAAAAAAAAATTGCAGGTCAATGGAATCGTTCTGTCTCACTCTGTGAGGAAATTTAGCAACTATAGATGCAGAACAGATAAAAAATGGATTTCACTCCTATCTTATTATTTTAGCAATGGCTATAACAGTGCACGAGTTCAATGGTTAATTTCCTTAAAACTTGTTTTCTTATTATCTCATATTGTACTTATTTATAAAGTTGTCACCCTTAACATTGTGATTGCTACAAGAAAACTTTCATTATCCACAACTATAAGTACAATAATAGAAGTGGATACAAATATCAAGAAAGCAAACAACCTAAAGGAATGATATTATACAATATAATGAAAGTAAAATGTTTTTCCTTTTACTTCCATTATGTTCTCACACATTCGATTGAAATCGTCTCATACTATAGGATCTTTGAACACAATGATTTCCTTTCTAATCTTCTCAAAAGCTGTCATCAATACCCAATAATGGAATTACATGAAAACCAACAGATATCAGGTATTCTGTCAGTTAATCCATCTGAAGTACAGGTGTGTTTTGATTTTCATGTCGATTCAAGCATCCCTTTTAAAATAGAATGTGCCTCAAATTATTTACTTCTCCCCTCTTCTTCTTATAGGGTCATGAATACAAGTTTAATACATGTATTGATGAGATTAATAATACTTCCAACCCTTGGTATGTAGAATGTAAGAAATGCAATAAAAAACTTAAAGAAATGAATAATAAATGATAAATGTGGAACTCTACAGAAAGAGACTAGTTTCAGGTATAATCTTTTCTTCCTTCTCATAATACTAGCTGACATTTGATCTCATATATTTATTCACAAATCTATTTTCATAATCATAGGTATAGGATGAGAGCTAAGATTGATAATGGTAGTGGTACAATTTGGATTGATATAATTGACAAAGAACTTGAAAATGTGCTAGGGTATACCATAGTGGACCTCAAAGCATTGAAAGTGAGTTTCATATCCACTCTTCTTCATATATTTACAACATTCATTTCAGCGTTTCTAAAATCTATACTTTCCCTCCACCAAGATTATAGCATCTCTGACTTCCTCAAGTGCATGTCACGATGTATTGGCAAGAAATTCATTTTCACTAGCAAAGTTAATATTTGGGGAAATGATGTCGAGAAAGCGCAATCATATACCTGCATTAATCTCTTTAAGCATGCTAATCTGAATTGATGTTTTTATCATACTGTATATCACTTTTAAGTGCTACGGACATTGTCTTTTACTCAACTGCTTTATATAAACTCCAAATACGTAGTAATCACTACAGTAATTCCTCTACATTTACAAGTTGTTATGTATTACTATATTTTTATAGGTCATGAATAGAAATTCTATAATCATCATATAGGGGGCAAATTTAATTCACGTACTTCATCAATTATCATAATCCCAAACTTAAGTGTCGGACGTGCGAAGCACATGCATTTAACTAGTATATATATATATATATATATATATATATATATATATATATATATATATATATATATATATATATATATTTATTCCAGTAAGTCAACTTGTCAAGATCGTCCAATCAATGGGCGGTGTTCAGGGATGGCCAAAACCAAAAGATCCACCAATCAAAATGCTTTCTAACCGCCCAAATCTTTACTTGGTTTTGAATAGATGGTTTGTATCTTTTAAGAATAGCCTATTAGCTATTAGGTGACTAATCACCTTGAATCAAAGATAAAGCTAACAATTGATCAAATGGTTTATATCTTTTGCTTATTAGCTTATAGACAGTGTTATATGGAGGACATATTTTATGCAGACAAAGTGCAAGAGGTTGATGTGGCACAATGCAATTGACTGTAAGTGCAGTAGGACTCTGATGCAGGTCAGTGCAGTCAGTCACATCATGCCAAGTTAGCTGTCTGCACTTTGTGCACAACAAATATGTCCTACCTATATAATTTTACTCTAGGACTAAAGCTCATCCTAGTTGTAAATCTCTAGTGAGAAGAAAGGGTCGACTCTAGTCTACTCACCCAACTTAGTGAAGTTAGTAGAGGAGGTTGAAAGTCTAAACCCGTCGTTAGAGTTCAATCTCTTCTAGATGGAACTTCAGAGCCAACCTCAAAATTTATAAAGAGAAAAGTGAGGAAAGAAGGCTATAGGAATCCCTATTTATAGGACTCCCAAGCTTAGGAGGTCAATTATACGCTCTAATTCTTTTTATACATTGGTTATGTAGGCCTATCATTGAAGTTATATGCTCTAATTTTAGTATATATATATAATTGCTCAGCGCAACTAAACATTGAACTTTGAGGATAGAGGTCCTAAATAGATTGGAGCAATAATAGGTTAGGGGCAATGCGTATAATTGAATTATACACTGACTCATAATATATAATTTCCTTCTGGAAGCATTCAAAAAGGCGTAAAAAGAGAAAAGCCGGCGAAGGGATTATACAATTTATTAGAGGCATGTATAAATGATAATATGTCGTGAGCTCCAAGTATAACGACATTGGACGTCGGTGGGCGACATATAACCAACATGCATGATTTTTTCATATTTCCCAAGTCTTCCCTTAAAATTATTTATCATCGGGATATTAGGCATTGGCCATAGTCTTTGAGGTGCTGTAATTTATCACGAAAGGTCGAAAATTAAGTGTCTACAAAGCTGAAAGGGCCAAAGTTAAATGTCCAATTTGAAAAACTGGTTGTATTGGGAAAAACCCCAAAGTTGAGCAAACCAAATCCGATTGAACCTTTGATTTGGGTTCTTAAATATCCAATGTAACCAGATTGGCCAAGCTTATAAGATGGGTGCTTAAATACCCAATCTAACTGGGTTGGCCAACTCTGAGCTAGAGCTAGATGGGCACTCGGGATGAAGACCTGGGCACAAGTTTGATCCATTATTGATTATGAAAAAACATAAAAAAAAGTGTAGTTCACTTTCAATATACATTGGTTAAGAAATGAATGGTTAAACGTTTAACAATGGGTACCTCTATTCGTGCCTACGGGATTACGGAGGGTGCCTACCTAGGAGACCCACTGAAACTCATTCACCGGTTGGACTCATATAATGAAGATTGTTTTTCAACCCACTAATCTTTCACACGTTAGATCTTGAGACCATGAGCTTATCATCAAACAATCATTTTGATTTCTCTTTTCCTAAAACTGACCCTAAAATTGCATTTGGGCGTGATGTGTGTCATGTGATTTTAGCATTTCAGGGCTACAATCAGATGTACACATGATAACTTTGTGTGGCAGACATCCTAAATAGTGACCTGCCTACCGCCAAGTCACCTGTTGCAAGGCCACTTACCTTAAACCAACTTCGATAACTAACATATTTTAAGATTCCAACTTGGATCTCTCAATTCTTGCAAAATAAGAGGGCCAATACGAGGTGCATGGAAACTCGAGTATCTGGACTAAGACAAGTAATTATGTAATTATGATTCCAACTTTGGATCTCTCATCTGACAAAGTCAGGTTTCATCAGGTCTCCGTCAACTGATTAATTAACATAGAATTCAAGAGACAACTGTTACAAATAGAGCCTTCTTCTTTGATCCATTTATTGATCCAAGGGGGCTGATTGCCTGATTCTAGAGCATTAGTGCTTAGGTGCTCTACCTAATACCAATACTAGACATCAGTCTGTATCCCATTCCTATTCATGCTTCATGCAGTGGGTTATGGTTATAAATGTGCCGGGATTGGTTTGATCCTGACCCGACTAAAATAATCGGGCTGGCTAAAACCCTGTTTGAACCTAGTCTCGTCCGTCCAAGCCCGACTAAATTACTAGAAGAGGTTGGCTTGGACCAATTTCAGCTTGGCTCCAACTCAATTTGGCCCGAACATGGTTTAGCTCGAATTTGGGCTAACATAAAAAGCCTTGAGCCTGAAACTCGATTCAGCACAGCCAGAAGCCCGATCCAGCCTGATCCATTGGCAGATTGGTTCATAGATAGGTTATAGTACACGGACCGTGTACATAATACAAACTCTTCCTCACTAAACCCCTTAATGCCAAGGGTTTTAACTTGGGCGATTTACAGAAGAAGGCCCTGTGCCATTTTTTGTAACGAAAAAGGGCGTCGTTTTTTATAACGAAAAAGGTGTGCCTTATTTTGTAATGAAACAACGCCCTGACACACTTTAAATGACAATCATTGATTGTACAGGTGTTATCGGGCCGGTTTGGGTCGGTTTTCATGCTAAACAGAAACCGAACCGATAACTATTGGTTTCTAGTTTTTCAAACCGAAACCGAACCGATTAGCTTCTAAACCGAAACGGAATTGATAGTTATCGGTTCAATCGGTTTTCAATTTCTAAACCTCTATTTTTTTATTTATAAAATTCAAAAAAAAAATAGCAAGGAAGAGAGAGACAATGAAGATTAAAGAGAGGAACAAAGATAGAGATATATATATAGAGGTTAGTACCGTAAAACGCCCCTGAAGGTAACTTATTACCATTTCGGTAGCCATCTTCCGTTTATTATCAGCAGGCGCCCAAGCATCGTGAAGAAGCCCGTTTACAACCAGTTGACAGAGAACCTACGAAATGGAGATTACTGAAATACCCTCTCGAAGAGAGGAAAAAAATCCCAAAAAGAGCTTCTTCCTTCGTCACCCTCCTCCCTTTTCTTTTCCCGTTGTCCATTTGTGGACGCCGCCGTTGGAGGGCTTTTCGGATCCGTCATTTGTTGACGCCGATTGTTGAGCCGCCGGAGCTGGGACCTCGAATTCGAAAAGCAAAAAGCTCTTTCCGCTAGTTATCGACGCCAGCGCTCGGATTGTCTGTCTCCGCTCTCAGTTGGGTCCCCGGTTTCCATCTACGTCGTCCGTCGTTTGTCGACGCCGTATATTGGGCGGCCAGAGCTGCGACCACGATTTCCAAAAGCAAAAGCCACTCTTCGCCCTTTGACGACGCCGGAGCTCAGATCGTCCATCTTCGTTCTCAGCTGGGTCCCCGATTTCCATCTTCGTCTTCTTCAACAGTAAGTGAAAATGCATGTGTGTTGTTTATTTTTTTATATCTGTATTTTTTTTGTGATTTGTTGCCTACCTAATGTTTGATGGAATGCCTCATAGAACTGAATGATTATTTTCCTCTGTGTTGTTTATTTTTTTATATCTGTATTTTTTTTGTGATTTGTTGCCTACCTAATGTTTGATGGAATGCCTCATAGAACTGAATGATTATTTTCCCAAATATCAGATTGTTTATTTCAGCTGTGTTTCATTAATGTGGCGATTTGTGTGCCAGTGCTCCCCACCGATAAACCTTTTGCATCAAAGTTTGAACTACTCCCCTCCTAGAAACATCTAAGTCTCTAACCCATTCGAATGAGATCAAAAAATAATTTTTGTCAGTTGGACCTTCATGGAATGGAGGTTCACAGATTATCCTTAATTTGTTATATTAAGTGTGTTTCATAAAAAATCAAGTATCATCATTATCATATCATCAAGCATGGAGGAGGAAAAAAAGCTTTTAGAAATCATGCATTCAACAGAACTCAATATTGGGAATTTCTTTATCCTCCAAAAATATAATAACATACAGAGTGGAAAATAATAAGATCCTTGTAAGAGTTACCTGCTGGTACTTGGTCTCTATCAAACTAATTTGTTTGTTGAAATCCAAACCAGTTTCATCAGCCACAAATTACGGTGCGGCAAATTAGGAAAAGAATTTGCAGACACAAATTACGGTGCGGCAAATGCAATCATTCATATAATTGTAAGATAGATGAGGCATGACAGCCACATTATAGATAGATAGAGCACTGAGTGCTTTTTTGCCCATGGGTCAAAATCTCGGTTTACCATATCATATCGTTCAGCCCTAAAACCGATACCTACTGGACAATACGTATGGGTTCTGGGATGATACATTCCGGTATTTTTCCAAAAAAAAAAAAACACAAAACAATAATTTGAAAATATCGGTGACGATACATTGGGCAATAAGTTGAACAATTATTTGACTAATTTTTAAGGGGCCCGAGAAAAACTCAATTTATCGTATCGTCCAAGTCCAAAACCAATACGTATCGGTATTGGACGAAATTTTGATCAATGTTTTTGCCACATGTTTTTGAGCAATAAAAGTAGTAAAAATTAATACTTATAAATTGAACTTAAGTGGGCCCAAAAACCACCCTCATTGGTGGATTTGAACTGTTTGATCTATACAGAAATTCATATGGTTGTGCATATATTTAAGAGAAAAGTACCATGAGACGCCCCAAAATCATCTTTATCACCATTTCCCTGGATTTTTATTTTTTTAATCATAAAGCGCCCCATACGGGCAAAAATGGGCCGTGCTGACCCGTGTATTCCCACGTTAGCATTTTGGGGCAATTTCTTTTATATTTTTTCCCCTATTAACTGCTTTTACACACTCATTTTTTTTCTTTCTAACCCTACTTCTTCTTCTCCAAAACCCTATGTTTGTGGGAGGCCAACTCACAAAGGACGGATAAAACTGTAGAAGAAAAAAATGAGCTTGGATCAATCTACGGTTTAGTAAAAAAAAAGTGACGAAAGCGAGGGTAAATAGGAGCTTGGATTAATCTAGAGCTGCTTTTACATACCCCTTCTTCTCCCTAACCCTACTTCTCCAAAACCCTATGTTCGTTAGCGGCCGTCTCGCAAAGTACCGATTAAATCGTAGAAGGAAAAAAGTTATAGAAGCGATGGCAGATAGGAGCTTGGATCAATCTAGAGCCATTGGAGCATGGATCAATCTAGAGCCATTGATTCCCAGATCTGTAGAGCAAGAAATCATTTTTTTTTTTCCAGATCTATAGAGCAAGAAATAAGTTTTTTTTCTCTTTCTTCCTCAAATTAAAATTAATTTAAATTAAATTATAATTTCCAAATCCATATTGAAGCAAAGTTGTGCACGGATTACAAGTGATATTTTTCTCTTTTTTCCATATTATAAAAAGTTTTTTGATGGTTTGTCAATTTCTGACTTGACAATGTGTAAAGGTCATAAATGGGGTCTTTGGTTTATTGTTATACGATTTGGAAGTTGAATTGAAGAAGAAAGCTAGTAGGGTATTAGAGAAAGCGACGGAGATCTGCATCATGAAATCTGTAAATTATAATTAAATTTAAATTTAATTTAATTTGAGTAAAATGGACCGTATGATGATACAACCGTAACCATCTATCTTAGATGAACGGTTTAGATCGACGATCATAGATACCAAATTTACTTTACAGATGGATCGTGTATAGTCCTCCACAGTAGTACGCGAGGTAATGTAACTTTATCTTTTTAGAATCCACACTCGTTGGCGTTGAAGCCATCTGTCCATCTCTTAGAACTCTGTCCTAAGGTATATGTACACGTGTGTTCCCGAAGTTTAGTTTGTTTGTAAGGCACATATTTTAATCAGATGTTTGAGACCGATTAATAAGAGGGGTAAAACTGTAAAAGTCACTTGCTTCCTGTGTGGGTTTCTACGGCAGACGGGCTGTTCAATAGACGTTGGGGCGCTCTGAAGTAATAAGTTATGGTTCATGTATTTTTGGTAATATAAAAAGGCACAAGCCATTTTTTCGTACAAAGCCCTATATTTAAATGGTCGATATTAAAGTGCACTGATAGGATGGTTCCTATCTTATTATAAGAATGATTCTCTTGTTGAGATGTGCCAATGATGGGCTGCTAGTTGGACTATTTCGATTCATCAAACATGTGTTCCATGTGGTATAAACCTATGAGGTCGTAGCCTATGTGCAGGGGTCAGCAGTGTCGTTTTGATAATTATATGATCATTTGATATTCCGGTGTTAAGTCATAGTTAGCACGCATTTTTAGGTGATTAAAGACAATTTGGCATATATCAATTTTTTCACAGCTCTTAGGAACCTATCTTGTGCAGGTTTTGAGCTATGGTTTCAAACTATTGAGCCATCAACCGTTTGAGGTTATGTTTAGATGAGAAAAAAACTATCAATGCTGAAATTTCTAGTAAAGGCATGGAATTTTCACTAGTTTAAGAAATGTTTATATGGTTAAAGAAGCATTTACGGATTGGTTGGTAAGATTGAAGAGCATTAGATGGACTAGTTGATTTGAAATCATTAGCTAGAGTGACCTAAATCTTAGATTGCATAGAAAACCATCTTTAATAGTCTCCAAACAAAATTGGCATCATATAGCTTGGTGGATCCTTCCATTTGGATTGTAATTTGTAAATTCTTGAAGGAATAAGTTCCAAATAGAAGAAACAATTGAGACTTTTTAGAAGCCAAATCTTCCATCAATAGTCTATTTGAAAAGAAATTTGAGAAAGTAAGCTAAATCTCCACCTTAGATCAGAGAGCTATAGAAAACATGATTTGTTGGCAGTCAGTAAGAGATTGGAAGTTAAGTAGAAAACTAAAAGAGGCCTCTAATTAACAAAGAAAATAAAGAAGCCTCTAATTACAATTAGTTGTGTAGTAATTGTGTTACTATTGAGTGAAAAGGCACTAATGTGGCGAATATTGTGCCAATGCTCCCCACCGATAAACCTTTTGCATCAAAGTTTGAGTTACTCCTCGGATTGGGAAAAATTTGTGATACATGCAATTTATTTAGTTAGTATATTCTATTTCTGAATACTCATAGCCTCTGTTTTATATGGGTCTGTTTATTCATCTTTCCAAAATTTTGACTTAATCAATTCATTTGTTGAAACGAGTCCGAAGAAAATTCATTATAGAGAGAGAAAGAGAGTCACGAAAAAAGGCTTAATCGTAGAGAGAGAAAGAGACTAGGCAAAGGCACCCTCTCTCTCACTAAAAAATAAACCCTCTATTTGGTGTAGGCCGGCAACTCAGGTTCGGCGAACACCGGATCGCCGGAGGAGACGTTGAATGACTATTCAAGTGCTATTCGGTAAAGAAATTTTGCACGGTGCATCGACTCCAGCCGTTTAAAAGTTGCAGGGACGTATTTTAGTAATAAATTTTTTTTTAGGGAAACGGTGTTAAAAATTATGGACGGTCGTTTTCTGGTACTTTTCTCTTAAAATTAGTGAGCCGAAATGGCTAACATGCTCCTTATCTACACTGTAAATAAGTTGTTGGACTGGTCTATAGTGAACCTGGTTAATCTGTAATTCAAGTTGTTCATTATTTGTGCCTTGTTTGAAATGATGATCAACCGTTTGAGTATATGTGTAGATGATAAAAGAAACTATTAATGCTGAATTTCCAGGAAAGGCATGAAATTTTCAGTAGTTTAAGAAATGTTTATATGGTTTAAGAAGCATTTATGGATTTGTTGGTAAGATTGAAGAGCATTAGATGGACTAGTTGATTTAAAATAATTGGCTTGGTTGGGGATGTTTGGGATCCGTAACTTTTAGTAGCCATTATATATGGTCATTATCCAAACTTAATTCTTATTTTCAATTTAAGTCACGAGCAGTATATCATATTGTCATCTCTTACTGAACAGGATATAACCAATTATGAATGATACGGTTCACTTGGTTTGCTTCTACGATGGATTGTTGAATGAATGTGGTTTGTCACCAAAGTACATTGGTGGGAAAAAAAAATTGAAGCTTGTTCAGTGCGACATTACATACGAGGCACTCGTGGAAAATATTTATGAGGTAATCAATATGGGTCGCGAGGAGTGTAAATTCACTCTCAAATACTCATGCACCTTGAGCGACCAAGTTTTGGTTATAGACATTGAAAACAATGGAGATGTGCATCAAATGTTTCTTGCAAATCGAGGATGCCGAATGATACATATATATATATATCATTAAAGAATTGACGAATGATGGAAACAAAGGAGTAGAGAAAAAAAGCATGAACAAGAAGGATGCATCCTCTTATGCGTCTCCTATGTTTGCAACTCCTTGTGGTGAGAAAAGGTAATTTATTCGTTATGTAATTGTTTTTGTACAATTTATCAGATCGATACACCCCATACAATTAAAAGACTATCTTTGTTCATAATAGGAAGGAACCGGTCAATGACAAAAGTAAACCTATTCATCCGTTTAGATTTCCAAGTCAAGATAGTGGCGGGTCCGTCGGTGATATTTCTAGATCATCTTCCAATACCAGGTAAAAGCATTTAATTTTGTCAATTAATTTTTATAACAGAAACTATATTTATTTTGTAAATTTGTTACAAAAAAATATTACGTTTTGTTTATAGGAGCCGACATGATATGTTCCCTTCTCGCGATAGCATTGACGACGACAATGCATCTAAAGGTTCTGATTCTATTTCGAATAAGAGTCATAGCAGCAACGAAGCTTCGAACGGGTCTCCCTTTGACACGAACCCCATGTGCGAGGCCATCGGTACCGCAAGATCAAGAGATAGTGGTGACGGATCTAGTTTGAAGAGTTGGATTAAGGATAGAAAGGATGTGCCCCCACGTGATCCGGATCGCTATGTTCGGACGTCTGATGTTGAAGATGACCTGCCCCCTTTCGAGGTATATGGGGATAAGTATCATTTTGATGATGAGAATTTATGCGATGAGGCGGGTACTTACAGACGGGAGATGACATCTATGCAAGTTGGAAAACTTTTAAACCCAGCGGACTTTCAAAATGCTTTGAAAGAATTTGCAATATTGGCGAATTTCCAATATGCACCATTAGAGACTCGTGCAACGAAGGTTGTAGCAAAGTGTGCCATTGCCTCATGCCCCTGGTGCATCCGTGCTTCAAAGATACGTTGTGATACCACATTCAAAATCGTTATTCATATCCCGCATACATGTGGACCAGCAGAGCGCGGGAAGGACCATCGACAAGCCACTAGTCATTGGGTTGTCGCATCAAGGGTCTTCTAAAATTGCATCCAGATTTTAATGTAGGCAAGATTATATCGTACATACAAAAACAATACGGTGTGGTAGTGTCATATCGAAAAGCTTGGCGTGCCAAAGAAATTGCAATGGGAGATATCATAGGTGGTTGGGAGCGTTCTTACGACTTATTGCCCAGATATTGTGAGGAGTTGATGCGAGTTGATCCTGATGCCAAAACAGAACTTATTCGTGGAAAGGATAACGCTTTTCTTAGGTTTTTTTGGTCATTTGGCCCATCAATCCGTAGTTATCGGAGGACTCTAAGGCCTATAGTATCTATCGATGGGACGTGTTTGAGGGGAAAATACGGAGGAGAGCTTCTAATGGCTCAAGTCACGATGGTAACAACGGATTGTTCCCTCTAGCATTTGCGGTTCTCGAGAAGGAAAATCATCAATCGTGGGAGTGGTTTTTAACATTGTTACGAGACCATGTGACCGGTAATCCTTCTGAGTTGATTATAATATCCGATCGACATGATTCTATAATGAAGTTTGTGCCATTGGTGTTTCCCAACTGTATGCATGGTTCCTGTG
Organism: Chloranthus sessilifolius; assembly: GCA_021018995.1. NCBI lineage: Eukaryota > Viridiplantae > Streptophyta > Magnoliopsida > Chloranthales > Chloranthaceae > Chloranthus > Chloranthus sessilifolius. The sequence continues at coordinate 159,363,424 of CM037584.1, forward strand.
TCCACCATTTGACAAAGAACTTCCTCGTAAAGTTCAAGAATTCTTACGTTAAGGGATTGATATGGAAAATTGCTAGAGAACTCACCCCTCAAGGGTATAAACATGAAATGGATGCTTTAGAAGAGAATTTTCCAAATTGTCATGCTTGGCTTAATGACATTGGCGAGAGACATTGGAACATTGCACTTTCCGGAAGCGGTATGGGATATTGACTACAAACTACTCGAGTGCATGAACTCAGATTAGTGCTTGCTAGAACTTTACCTATTGCTGATTGTTGAGCTCACTCATGCGAAGGTCACGATTACTTTTATCGAGGTCATTGGATGGTAAGGCTCGTCTAGTAAAGGAAAGAAGCTCACAAAATATGCAGATGCACATTTAAAGGATGAAATCATGTCGATTTCTAACGATATCCGAGTAGTTTGGATGTGTTTACAGTTATAGAAAAGGAAAAGACTCACAGAGTGAATTTGGAGACACGAACGTGTTCTTGTCGTAGTTATGATGTATTTGGTATACCTTGCAGGCATGCATACGCTGCCATTAGCTTCCGATCTGCGTCGGTACACGACTTTGTAGAAGAGTGGTTTACAAATGAGAGATATTGTGATACCTACAATGATGTCATGCAACCGATTGTTGATGAGAGTCAGTGGACAAGTGGAGCCACGCAGGAAGTTGTAAAACCACCACATGGTAGAACACGTTCAGGTCGGCCACGAAAAGCTAGGATGAAGTCAGCAATTGAGAAGGGTAACACCAATAAGTGCTCTACTTGCAAGAAAAAAGGCCACAACCGTAGAACATGCACGCCCGTGTCTCCGGAAAGAAAAAAAAAAACGAGGGTGGAGTGATCGTCGCAAGGATAAAGGAAATCACTTTTGTAACATTTTTATTTCAATTTGAAGGGGATTTTTGGAATTCTGCCTACTTGCATGTAATTTTGAGAATTAGTGGGTCTTGGAGACCTTACATTCACATTTTGTGATGGTTTTGTTTTGTTAGTAGTTATGGATACTTAGATTTGTTTACTTTTCAGTTATGTGTGGATGATAAATTAGTATTTTGTTAATTTGAATTCTCATGGAAGAATTTCTACATATGAATGCGATTGGCAGCAGTCGCACAAGCATCCATAATATTAGTGGAGGGTACAATTTCTCACAAGATGAATCTTGGGACCATGGGGTACCATCAAATAGTCACTCTTTGTACCACATGGTATAAATCCTAAAAGAGTTGCTCTAAACTCATGTGGCCAAGTTTTATAATGGAAAATTGAAATGATTGAAGAGAATTGAGATTTTAGTTTTAACTGTCTTCTGTTAGCAACATGAGTACACTATAAATACTCTCGCTCTCTCTCTTTCTCTCTCTTTCTTTCCCCCCCCCCCCACCCCACCCCACCCACAATCAGCGATTTTAGTTTTAACTGTCTTCTTTTAGTAGCATGAGTGGACTATAAGTACTCTCTCTCGCTTGCTTTTTTGAATCCAACACCCCCCCTCCCCAATCCCACTCCAATATATATATATATATATATATATATATATATATATATATATATATATATTGGAGAGGGAGTGAGGGAACCAACAAAATAAGCACACTACCGTCTAAATCAAGGTGTGCACTTCACTAATACATAATGTGACTAAACCCATCTTTTGCCACATTATCCGCACGTTATTTGTTTCTTTTCCATCCTGATGAAAATTGTTTTATATTCGACATATTCACTTATATTGGATGGAGTAGATGTAATAGGTCATCCAGACTTCAATGATGCAAAGGTTTATACTTTCCCATTGCATCCCTGAGTTGGAATTTTATTCCTTTTTTTCTGGCACTTAAGACACTACATTTCCTGAAGGCGGAGTTCGAAGGCTGTTGCATTTGCAATGAAAGCTCATTATGGCGATTGAGGAAAAGCAGAGCCTTACCTCATTCACTGTATCCATACAAGAAGAATATTAGCAGCTTTGGTTCCATCAAGCGGAAAATGAGTATATATCCTCCCTCTAATAATATGTAGTTCAAGTTGTGCAGAATTTGCTCCAGCATGTTGGTTTATAGATTAAGCTTACAAATTATGCTCCTGGTTGAGAAAAATCTTAGCAACTTTGGTTCCATCAAGAGGCAAACGAATTCATGCTGTCCATATAAAAAATGAAGCTTAACCATGTGGCAGCAGTTTCAACAATCATCTTGTTTCACACATTAAATTTGCAAACAGTTTTTTTCTTGTAAAATTGCACTTTCTGCACTGAGAGCATCATCATGTTTTTTATCTTCACTGCTAAGATACAATTTGTTACAGGCCATAAACACGGTAGTTGGTGGTCCGTTGTTTGGATAAATTGAGTTGCTTCAGGAGTCCACAGGATGACTAGAAGATGAAATTGCATTAATGAAAACAACATAGAAGCGCCTAATAAACCGTATAATCACCGGAGAAGTTATTTGATTTTCCAAGAGCTCTTAAAATGAAAATATGCGGTACCCGCATTATTTTCTGTCAGAATTTGAATTAAATATTTTAGAATCAATGGGAGACCCTGGGATTATACTTAGTTGTTGCTATCTAGGATTGCTGCAGGTTTAATTCTAAGTTGTTGCCATCTAGGACTGCTGCAGGTTTATTTCTTAGTTGTTGCTATCTAGGACTGCTGCAGGTTTAATTCTTAGTTGTTGCTATCTAGGACTGCTGCAGGTCTTTGTACGTAGTTGTTGCTATCTAGGACTGCTGCAGGTATGGTGCTTAGTTGTTGCTATCTAGGACTGCTGTAGGTATGGTGCTTAGTTGTTGCTATCTAGGGCTGCTGCAGGTATGGTGCTTAGTTGTTGCTATCTAGGACTGCTGCAGGTATGGTGCTTAGTTGTTGCTATCTAGGGCTGCTGCTGATCATCCAGAGTATTTTTTTTTCTTTTTTGTTTTTCCCCCTGGAACATGCATCATTCAAAGTAACTATCTTCCATTTAGAGTAGTCACTGGTCAATCTTATGTTAGATGTTGAGCAGAAAGTAGTGCTAGCAATGGGTCTGTTTGGGCCATACTTTTGGTTGACGCGACCCGACCAGAGAAACTGGGTCACAAGGTATATAAATTATAATTTATATTAGAATGAGATATATCAGGGGCATATGCCCAATGATGAGATTTTCCTCTGGTCTTTAGTCAATTAGGCAGTTCAAAGATGGTTTTGACACATGCCCTGTGAAGAGATTTTCCTTTGTTTTCCATATTTTTACTGTTCCCCACATTGTGTAGTTGATGATGTTTTCATCCACCCGAATGATAGAAACCATTACCAGCTTTACTGAAAGACAGAGCTATAGTTTTGAATTGCTTCGATCACTATCTTACTTGATATTAGATTGTATTGATTTGATTATTCTTATCCAATTACAATCGGATTGCTTCAATCCCGAGAATATATAGTTTTAGATCATATTACTTCAATCCCGAGAATATCAGCGGTAAAGAGAGAGAGAGAGTTATGAATAGTTTATGCTCTTTGAATCCGGCTAATAAATGAGCTGAGTTTGGGACAGGATTTTTGGCCTAAAAAGGTTGGGCCCATATGAACCTTGTTTGAGGCTCTAATATTAGAAATAGGGATTGTTGAAGTGTCACCGACCTCATGAGAAGATTATGAAGACTTCAGACACACACACACAAGACTGCTGTAATCTTTTGCTTCATGAAAGTATTTTGCCACAAAAGACTCACAACACAAGCGATCAATGGTTGATCAGTTTTCCTAGGGACAACTACAACTCTTACTGGTTTATAATCTAATTCTAGGCGTAGTACAGTAGAGCATTTTCTTGAAAGTGAAATTTGTTAAATCCTAATACATCTTCTATGCAAACTAGGCATACGCGACTATTTCAAATGAAACTTACTAAATAGATATTCCGACTAATATAGAAGAGGCGCAACACCTCTTTCAAATGTCACCACTCCCAACAGAAGTATTGATTACGTTCGCATCATCTGAATCGTCCCCGTCGACCTCTTCAGTGGAGGAGAAAATGACGATTGGCACAGCTTCCGTCATACCAGGCAGCACCGGAAGAGCTAAAAGCTTAGTCGGAGTCTCCTCTCTGTCGCTTTCATCTTCGACTTCAGCTACAACTGCATCAATCGATGAGTCTACGTCCATCGGGACAATTGGGTAATTTTCGTCGGAGCCCTCCGGTGGGAACTCCGCTTGAAGCTGGCGTGTGATGTAGGCACAGCTACGCTTGTAGCGGCTGTATGACGATCGACTATGTCCCAGTGGTGGTCGAGAAGGTCATAGCTTTTTGGGGTTTTCACGTGGGGGTGAATCAAACTCCATACGAGGAGGGGATGGAATAGACTCGGTGCTATTCTCAGAAGACATTAGTTTTATGCCAAGTACTGATGCCCCAGTGGTACTTACAAGAGTTATAGTCCCTCTATTTATAGCACAATATGTTGACGTGCCTCCCTTTACATTATAATAGTCACGTGTTTTGCCGAGACCCTTTGTGCAATTCCAATCTAAAATAAGATCCAAATACATGATGGGATGATATAGTCGCCCTAGATCGCATACTCCAAAGAGTATATACTTGAGCCCCGCCATCTAACTTGACGTGACTAGACGATGGTATCGGACTTGCTCCAAGTCGCCGCTCGAAGTTGTTCGCCACATCGCTTAATATTGAGACGGTAAATCTACGATATAGGCTTTGACCGCAACATACACTTATGAAATTTTAGACTTCCTCATCGAAGATTACCGAGGAGCACCATCGATGGCTGAGATTGAAAGGTGGTTTTCTTATTGTGATTCGAGCCCCGCCATCTAACTTGACGTGACTAGACGATGGTACTGGACTTGCTCCTGTCAAGTCGCCGCTTCTGAAGTTGCTCCGGTCACATCGCGCTTAATATTGAGACGGTAAATCTACGATATAGGCTTTGACCGCAACATACACTTCTGAAATTTTAGACTTCCTCATCGAAGATTACCGAGGAGCACCATCGATGGCTGAGATTGAAAGGTGGTTTTCTTATTGTGATTCGAGCCCCGCCATCTAACTTGACGGATCGGATGATGGTACCGGAACTTGCTCCTATCAAGTCGCCGCTCAAGTTGCTCCGGTCACATCGCGCTTAATATTGAGACGACAAATCTACGATAAAGACTTTGACCGGACATACACTTCTGAAATTTTAGACTTCCTCATCGAAGATTACCGAGGAGCACCATCGATGGCTGAGATTGAAAGGTGGTTTTCTTATTGTGATTCGAGCCCCGCCATCTAACTTGACGTGACTAGACGATGGTACTGGACTTGCTCCTGTCAAGTCGCCGCTTCTGAAGTTGCTCCGGTCACATCGCGCTTAATATTGAGACGGTAAATCTACGATATAGGCTTTGACCGCAACATACACTTCTGAAATTTTAGACTTCCTCATCGAAGATTCCCGAGGAGCACCATCGATGGCTGAGATTGGAAGGTGATTTTCTTATTGTGATTCGATCCCCGCCGTCTAACTTGACGTGCCTAGACGATATGGATAATTGCCGATCATGGACCATTGTGCTACAGGCCCAAGCCCATGACTAAAAGCAAGGTATTGGTCCATCTTCTTCCGATACTTATCGGCCGAAATAAATAATTTTCGATCCCGCCCTGAACAATGTAGGATAATTTCTCATTTGTGAATGAAAAAAAAACAGGTAGCAGGAAAATTTTCTCATTTGCGCATTGGGATGAAAAAAATCAGGTAGCAGTATTATCTTCTTGTAAAAATTCTCTTTCGGCTTTCCACGTACTACAGCAGTATTTCACTCATCTCCACAGGTAATTAATGTTGGTTTTTGTTATGGTGGTGCAATATCTAAACTCTGAATCCGGCTACATAATTACTCTTGGTTTTTGTTATAGTGGTGCATTGTCTAAACTCCATATTAGGCTTGGATATTTCATTGTATTTCACCAATTAATGTAGACATTTTCTAATCATAACATTTTAACATTTATTAGGGGAGTGTAGACAATGCACCATCATACAAAATGAGATAATGGGTTAGAGCCAATATTGGGAGTAGTGGGTTAGGTCATCTTGGAAATTTGAGCAGGGAGATTGAGTAGGGATGTCAATGGGTCAGGTCAATCCGACACCCAACTTGCCTGACCAGGTCGGGCATTAGGTGTCCGATCCGACCTGAAGGCCAGGTGGTATCAACTAAAAGATCGGAACAGCTCGGGTGGGGTGACAGGACGATCAGGTCAGATTGGGGTCGACCTAGCCCAACAAAATTTTCTATATGATATGAAATCAAGGAAAATAAGGAGTTTTAACGGGTCCTCAAGGTTTTCAGTTATGATCCGTGCGGTTGATCATATGCCAATTTCCTATTGAAAAACGACTGGCGCAACCCATTGACAGCCATATACTGCCCTATACTTGAGCCATCAGCTGCTTATTACTACTTGCGGTCACCTTTCTAATTATTTGAAATGTAAACTTGGCTCACTTTTTTTATCTGGATAAAAAGTCGTGTTGCTTGGTCAAAGTCCTTTTCTCTGCTTATTTGGCAGAGTTGTGATCATCTCCTTGGATATCATATGCATTTTAGTGTAGAGGAAATTCTGATTTTCATGTGTTTTGAGTCTCTTAATTGAAGTACTCTTTCATACATATCTTGAATAATCTCCATATATAAATTCGGGTTGCATTATTCCTGCATCCTTCAGATTATCTCCTCAACACTTTGTCATAAGCCTTTTGCCAAATTAAGAAAAGCTATATGTATGTTTTTCCTTCTCTCCCAAAACTTTCCATAAGTTGCCTCAATAGAAAGATGGCATAATTAATTAAGATTCATTTTTGCAATCATTTTACAGCTACATGTGATGAGCTTGCCTAACTTCACACGGGAAAATCTGGTAGAGGGCGGGGCTCGAATCACACGGCAAGTTAGATGGCGTGGAAGTGAAGATTCTCACATATCCAACATCTCCAGATCTGGTTGAACATGAAATCAGGTTCAATCAGTAGGACCTGACCGTTGTCCGACTGAACCTCATTCAACTATAAGGGCAGTGGTCAGGTATAACTTGTTGGACCGGATTTGATTTCGTGTTCAATAAAGAGAAACCTGACTTCCATAGTTTCCAATTCTATAGGATGACATGCAGTCAACACTCCCCTATACTATATCGCGGTATTAGTTGAACACGATATCGGGTTCAAACAATTGGACTTGATCATTGCCCCAACTCGTATTAAGTGATTGGATACATGTGGGAATAATGGTCATCGAGTGCCACCAGTAGCAAGATTGCATTGAAAATCATCTCCATCTTAGTGATTCAATCGGGTGAAACATCAATAAAATGAAGGGATAAAACAAGTTTGGGAGACATGATAACAGTTCATTTGAAAGGCATTAGAGCACTGTGAATCATGCCGTAGGGAGATTTTTTTGATGCAGGTCCTTTGTGTAAGATTGGGGTTAACTGCATTAGGATCCATTTCTTTGTATATTTTCTTCGTAACCAAATTGATTTGTATTTTTAAAAAGTTAGTATCCCGTTCGATATCTCGCTAACTGATTCTACAGTTAAGCTGCGACCATAGCAGTTGATTCTAAGCTAACAACCACTTCGGTTTTCATCTTTTATACAGGAACATAGCAGATACAAAATATATTCCAACGACGTGGAGGCTCCAAAGATGCATTAATCTTGGACTGCATAATCCGGGGTGTCCATTCATTGCCGCAAACCATGTTACTCTTCAGGTAAAGAGGGTAATAACCTCTATCATTTGGCTTGCTTTATGGGTTTTTCTTGATATTTGATCAACTATAGGTCTGAGTTAACGATCCAAAAGAAAGGAGAGAACGCCATATTTCTCAGACGGGCCGATGGAGGGAACGAGTTCGTGGGGCTATCCCCTACCACTACCGCGAAGTTGATCTGGTCAATAGAGGAGATGGTAATCCAGAATGAGCCATCCGGTCGCAATCAAAAGTCCTTCATGATATGTTATTTGTGGACGCACTATTGTTTATTATGTAGACATTTTCTCATGCAAGTTATGTTTGAATAATTACAATTTAGTGAAATTATCTACTTTTCTTGTGTCAATGCTGTCATAAATATATTCATGTAATAGGCACGGATTCATAGCAACATTGAGGGGATTCATCTTTTTGCCCCCCTGGAAATATCTGAAATGATAAGATTGAAGATGCAATGGGTCTAAAAAAATCCCACCCTGAATTGACTTGTTTCCAAGCAAGGAATGCGAGTTTCACAACAGCAACATGGTCGCAAGATTAAGGATGTGGCATGTTGAAGAGATCATGTTTTGACGTGTGGTTTCAAAAAGCTTGCCAAGAAGGAAGTTATTTGAATTTTAGAGACTATCCCTTTGTAGTTCAATAAAATGCAGTTTTACCTTGGTAAGTTATTTGGTTAAATCTCTTTCACCCGTATGCATGTATTTATGAGGGAAAAATTGAAACAAAGTAATCTAGCATTATATTTATGAGGGAAAAATAGAAACAATGTAATCTAGCACTAATTTCCAGAAAGCATATTCTGTAGGTACACTTTTTTTTTTTTTTTTTAATCAAGATAAAAACTGTCACCTGAATTTCCATTAATGTTCATGTCCTGAATTATCTATATCAGTTTCAATGATACTACCTGACCAATTGGCAGCACTAGCTTGATTCGAAATCAGTTGGTCAACTGAAACCCTCGCTATAATCGTAAGTCCGAAAAATGAAAAGGTTGCACTGCTTTTATAATAGAGTGCACCTTATTTGTCGTAGGACTACATGAACAGGGCATTTGAAAGATCTGGAAGTGAGACATAGTGAGCAGATCGGGGTTTGGCAGTGGTTTGGAAGCAGTAAAATTTAAGTGAGGACGACGAGTTTGGAAAAAATGTGACAAAAAAAGTGAAGACCAAAGGAGGCTTCAAATCATAGCAGATGGTGGCCTTTTTTGGTCTCACTATTTTATAAAAGCGATATAGAGATTTTACAGAAGCGATATTGGCCTCAGAAAGTTAATATCGACCGTTACTTAACGGTATGCTATGATCATGTTGAACAGATTATTCTTTTGTTGAAGACTTTAAGTGAGGTCGACATAAGTACCTTTATTTGTGCCCTCTAATATAATAGTCGGACATTCTTTTGGACATGGGTACCTCTATTTGCACCCACACATTCTTAAAACGCGACCATGATTTAAAGAATGTGATAACCATTCATTTGTTCCGATTACATGATGGAGATCGTTTTCACCCTGATCTTCTGTACAGTAGATCTTGAGATTATGTCCCACTTACCAGACGGTCTTTTTTTATTTTCATTTGTTCCAAATCCTCAAACAATGATCGCAATTTCTGTTTGAGTGTGATGTGTGTCATACGACGCCAAAAAATGTCATATGATTCCAAGGGTATTTTGGACGTACTGTGGGGATGATCTACGAAACATCAACTCTGCAAATAATAAAAGCGATTCAACCAAAATGTAGGATAAAACAACACTGAATAAAACAACACGTAAACAACACCAAATAAAACAACACGTAAACATAGGATTGGCTCAAGGCTAAAGGTTGAGGTTCAGTCAGTCCTACTACTGCTATTCAACTACTGCCCGATGGCTTTATCCAGAGAACGACTAAGGGTTTGACAGCTATCAGTCTAGCTGACGAAGAACTGTGGTTCCTGAATGTCCTTCCCCACCATAGAACTCAATGGGTGGCGAGCTTGTGCCCGTCTCATCCGCTTCGACATCTACTCGATGTGGCATGAGTTCGGCTCCTGGTAGTACCTTACCTTTCATCTCCTGTTGAACATTAAAATGGCGCATTATGATCGATATAAAAATGAATAGTTTCATTAAATAAAAGGAGGGAGAGTTCGAGACAATGGATATGCTTCGTGATAATATTAACCTTCCAGGTCTTATTATTAAGTGTGAAAATCATTGTTGAGCGCACGACCCCAGCAGACCTCAATGCTGCTGCATCAAAAGCATCCTGATGATCTGTACCATGCAAATTTTATCAGTCAATGATTATGATAAACTTGGGAATATTTTTAAATATAGAAGCCAAAAATCTAGAGAAAATGCGTACAAATTATATAATCATCGGTCTCGATCTTCCCTATTATCGCTTGGCCTTTGAAGAACAAGTAGCTTAACGCTTGCATGTTCTCTGCAGTTTGTCCAAACGACATACGATTCAGGACTAGGTTCTCATAGATTACTTGTCCCTTCTCCGCCAAGATTGCCAGCATCGTCGACATGTTGGTGCGATTAGAATCCTCCATCTACACAACAAATAAAGGGTCATAGCTAATCGGTGGAGAATTTCACCATCGTATAGAAACAACTAAATAATGTATATGACTCATACGACTAAAGCGACGTTTACCGTAAGCAAAGGTGACGACGAATGAGGGTCGAAACCTATGAAGACCTCCCATTTATAGGACTATGGAGAAGCCCGCACCATGGATTATTGCCTGCTAGACATTCAAAGGCATCCTACTGGTTGGTAGAGCATAGGACTATTGGTTGCTCGAGCATAGGACTGTCACCCGAGATTCGGAACAGTGCTCGGCAGATCCTCTAGTCTCGTCATAACAGTTGCTATGACCTCTAGTACAACGTTGGTTACTGCCTGATGGACAATCCATAGTAACCTACTGCATTCAGTAGAAGCGCCCACTTTTGTAGAGAACCCTCGCTCACCTTTGACTGCTTCAGATCAGATGGTGGAGATTGCTTTTCACTCAGATCTTCCCCAAAACAAATCGAGAGTTAACGTCGCACCTATCTGGCAATCCATTTTCATTTCGTAGGTCGTTGATTATCGCCTGTTAGACAATCAGAGGTAACCCACTGGTTGCTCGAGCATGGGACTGTCGCCCGAGATTCGGAACAGTGCTCGGCAGATCCTCTAGTCGCGTCATAACAGTTATTGTGACCTCCACTGTGTTATTCATTATTGCTTCGTATCGTATGGTGCACAATAGTATTACGTGAAGTAGGGTGGCCAAATAAATGGCCATCGGATAACTCTGATCTAATCTCAGGATCTATTTTGTGAAAGATCGAGGTGGAAAATAATCTCCATCAAGTTTTCAAGTGGTCTATGACTTGGTCGGTTTCAGAGGTTTCATGGGCCCAAATGAAAGTACCAATATGTTGGTCTTCAAAATTTATTTCGGCTGCAAAACCATCCCGCTAGTCGTAACCTCTTGAATGTTGGTTTCAAATTCAAACCTCAAGTAGCAGGGGCAGAAACGTCATTTCCAATACATATATGACTCATGTGAGGGAGGGCAAATAGGCAGACGGACGAGTTTCTCTGTTGTCCTCTTCTCTTCCTCTTAAACACTTGAAATCGCAGCCCAACCTACCTCTGAACCCTACCCAGCCGTTTCTTACCAGCGACGGCTACCACTACCAGGCGCTTTTATCAGTGTAGCCTTGGTAAGCACCCGACTGTTGAGGCTGGTATTGCTTCAGAGATCGCTTTGTATTGCCTCAAAGATCACAGCCCAGGAGCTTTTATCAGGTTTGTCTTGGTAACCACCCGACTGTTGAGGTTTAGTTATCTCTCTCTCTCTCTCTCTATATATATATATACCCGAAGGGTTTTTTCGATCTTGCAAGTGTGTGATATGAATGGCCTCTTTTGTTTGATTCTTCAACGCCATTTTTACATCAGCTAGCAAGTGTTTGGGAAAATGCCTGTGAGGAGGTCCGAATTTTTTTTTTTTGTGCATCCCCTGTATTTTAAATCTAATGTATATTAAGGGCATGTCTGATTGCACATAGCGAAAATGTGTTTCGGTCCCATATAACCCCCACCAAAATTTCGGTTTTGGGTCATGTCCGAAATCGGTTAGGGACCTTGAAAAAAGGGAAATGGCTTTACATTTACAGATATCATTTTTATCGTCATCCGTTCAATCTGTGCAGTGAGTTCACTCGAATCCCTGCAGTGCGTCAATTTGTTTAGTTCAATCTGTTCGGTTCATTCTTGTGCAGTTACAGATAATATCTAGGATCATCAAAGATTAATATGGCCCCATCCCTGTGAGTCAATGGGCATACGTGTGTGAGAATTGAGATCAAACATTCTATCAGCCACCTATTGGGTGAGCTTTTCCATCAGATTAAAAATAAGGTAGGAAAAATGACAAGAACGCCTAAGAATTTGAACACCTAGGAAAGATTCCCATAAGTTCATGTGATTTTTAATTAGTTGATATATAGTGAGCATTCTCTTGCAAGCAGTTGTCCATTTTGCATCCTTTTCACTCATTCGCACGTGAGTCGGTATTAGGGAACTGATCGAATATGAGCTGACCAATCACATGGAAGTATACTTTTTAGTTTCCCTTGATATGACTCTATACAAAATTTGGCATTTCCATGACCTGCAACCATCCCTAGAGCCCATGGGAATATATTTCTATTTGTACTTATCTATTGTATGGTTGTTCATAGTTCGCAAGCTCCGTATTCTAGTCTCCGTAATGAGAGTAAGCATCTACTTGAGGGAAGAAGCTAATGGATCATTTTCTATTTTGAATGTTTTTATGATGATCTCCTTTGGTGAAAGGTCATCAATGTCTAATCAAGCATTGCATATCTGCTTTCAAGTCTAAATGCGTTCACCCATCAAGGGCATGCCTTGCGGTGAGCATGTGCAATTGTCGTGTCAAAATCTAACGACTATCCCAATAGTTGGTTCTTCCGCTGCCCACTGGATGTATGACCCTCATTGAATCATATTTCTTAATTATGCGATCGTTGTCATTCATAAATTACCAGTAACGTACCCTCTTCAACTATGTGTAGGAGAAGAAGCGATGCCCATATTTCGAATGCTGTGATGAAGACCTATACAAGGATCTTCAAGAGAGCCTTCGAATCTGTGAGGCTAAATCCATGGAAGTGCAATTTCTGAAGCGTGAAATAACTATGTTGAAGAAACAAAGAAAGGAGATCATCTTCCTTACAATTTTCTTCTTTGGAGTGATTATAATGTTGTCATATTTTAATATGAAAAAGTAGACTTACACATCTTAGAATGTATAAAATCAAAAGGGTTTCCAAATTTTGCGTGAGATTGTTATGCTACAATATGTTCACTACTTAATTTCTGGTGCGAAACTGAGTATAAGTCAGTTACTTTTTGGACCAAAGGGACTATTCTATGTTTAATTAGTATCTAATTAAAGCTTAGTTTTCGTATGTGAGGATCACTTCCAGGTGCAGACGATAGTTATTTCGAGAATGTATATAATCACATTCTACAATATGTTCATTACTTAATTAGTATCGCTTTCAGGTGCAAACATCACTTTTATCTTCATGATCTTCTTCCCATATCGCATAATGAATATAATATATTTGACATTTCAATGATTTTTTATTTCAGGAAGGTATGATATATGATACGCTTGTGGCGACGAGGGACATATGAGATCATTGTGGGGCAGCCGGGCCATTGATGGAGGCCGACAGCCCCAAGACTAGAATCAAAGCGTAATTCATTTGTCGATTCCAATGTTCTTCGTCACTTGTCTTTTGTTAATCACTATGGCCATTCGCAAATCTGCAAAGTACCTCTATGCCTTCCATTATATATATCATTTTATTTTCTTATGAGAACTAAAACCCACACAACTCTCCATAGAAGTAGATTTTTCTATTATTTTGCGTTTACCCATTTACTAATTGGTACATACACAAATCTTTTTTAGAACCGAATTGGTGAAATAACTGAAAAGTTTACTTTAACCGATTTGTGCTCTAATAGATATACAAAAATTAATGTGCACCCAAAAGCAGTTATGTTATAGTTACCAAATTCCCTTACCTTATGAAAAAATCCCAAAATATTCACGAGTTTTGAAAAATAACGAATAAAAATATTATTCCTCAACTCTTTGAAAAAAAATTTAATTATGAGAATCATTCGTTTATTTCATGAGTTATTTGTGAATTTCTTGAAATCCAACTGTAGAAGAAAATTGTTTCATTAAGTGAGACTTGTTTGTTAGGCGGCACCCAATGTGAGGATCACTTCCTGTTTAGTGCTTTGTTGTTGAGTATCTCCGCTACACAAAGCATAGGTGTAAACATGGAAACCCTTGAAGATATCTTAGCGGAGGAGGGATCAGCAAATTACGAGAGCTTGGTCTTAAACCGTATGTCCTTCTGTCAAACGGCCCAGAACATGCAGGCTTTGATCTATTTGTATTTGCAACGTAAAGTTGTAGTCCACCAAACAGAGGGGAGGGAATATATCGTTTGTACGCGCATTTTTACCCATTAAATTCATTTCTTTGTAGGACAATGTAAATTTCATTGTCGGTATTGTAATGATGAACGTATGCAAGCATCATCGGAGGGCCGACAATGCATCCGGGATGACGGCGTACTCGGTGGTTCGCACAACAAAGTTCATCCAATTAAATCAAAGGATATGGGAGGTAATTTCAAATCTAATCTTCATCAACTTCTTTCGAGCCCACCACATCTAATTCATCATTGTTTGTGATTGCGGCAGTAACTTAAATATTATTAATTTATTGGCAGGATATGATTAGCAAAGTTCCACTCGGGTGCGAGTTGATGCCGCACAGAACCCCACATGAGGATGATGACCCGTTCAGCTGGAATGGCAATGTCACGTTTGATAGGGAGGGCGGTCTTGTCGGGTCAGGGATCAGGTGGCACTATTAGTATTTTCAGCTGTGTTGTTGATGATAAATTAGTAATTTCTTTAATTTGAATTCTTGTGGAAGAATTTATGCATATGAATGTGATTGGTCGCAGTTTAATACTTAGTAGTTGCTATCTAGGGGAACATTGCTGGGTTAAACCGGCTTAAGTCGTTGCTATCTAGGACTGCTGCAGGTTTAATCCCTTAGTTGTTGCTATCTAGGACTGCTGCAGGTATAATCGCTTAGTTGTTGCTATCTAGGAATGCTTGCGGAGTATAATAAACTTAGTTGTTGCTATCTAGGAGCTGACTGCGGGTTTAATCATAGTTGTTGCTATCTAGGAGGTATAATTAGTTGTTGCTATCTAGGGTGCAGTTTAATGGCTTAGTTATTGCTATCAAACAAGATGCACCATAGGTTGATTTAAGATAAGTTTTACCAATTTGCAACATCATTGGGGCTCTTCAATATATAGTCATGATACCGATTTTTCGTGTTATAACTCTCATTTTTGGCGTTGGCATATTTTACACTCTGGACCGTTTTATGAGAGTCTCAAAACTCTTTACCGGAGTTTTAATCACATGTTTCATGCTCTCACCAATAACGTTGAGTTTCATTGAAACCGTGTGATTCTTCTTCATCATAGACCTACGTTATAAAAATCGAGCAGTGCATATTCTTTTAGTTGAGCTTCTTGTTCTCTGTTTTCGGTATGATTTATGTGGGTGGGGTGCTTCGGGTGGGGGCCATGGTGATGTCGTAGCTCCTTACAGATTTTTTATTTGTATTCTTCACTTGTAATAATTCCTTATTTATTACCCCCCATTAAACCTTCTTTAGTAATAGTAGGTGGGAAACAATCACTATCTGCAATAGGTAGTAGACTATGAAAATAGTTAGTACTGTAGGCTTGGCCCAAGCACCAGGAATTGTGCTTGGGAAATCCATCTACTACACATGGCATACGTTGTCATGCATTGATCATAAATATTCAAGTGGCCGTTTATTGTGCAAATGAGATCCTGACCAAACTAGGCATTGCAATTAATCGTAAAAATGGGGGGCTTTTAGTGGCGAGCTTTTATAGGCGGTTTACTTATGGGCGCTGGCGAAATGATTAATTTGAGCGCGTCGATATGGCTCTGGCTGTTTATTCACTGAATGTGATAGTAAGATATGGTGAGCAGTTAGATATGCTTCTGTGGATGAGTTCTCTTTTGAAAAGTTGTAGCCGAAAGGATAACAACAACGACTATGTGGAAAGAGTCCAACATCATGGCTAAGTACTATCTCTATGTTGGGTCCATTAAAAGCGCTCCAATGCCTCACCCTATTGCCAAAAGGAATAAAAAAATCCTTACTTTATTCATAAAATCTCGATGAAGATTGAAAGGATAAATTCAATCATAAATAAATTGAAACATTTTTTTTTTCCGATAAAATTTTCCATAAAAGCAGTTTTGTACCATGATTTCAATCAATCTTACCCAATAGTTGTTTAGAAACCAATCAAATAGACACGGAGACTTTAAAATTATCAAATAGACACGGAGACTTTTGGCACTTCAAACGGTGTCAGAACGGTCGGACGGGTTCATGGTGGGCTTTAGACCCAATTATTAATTGGATTAAAAATTAGATCGACCAGCCCATTTAATAAGCGGGCTTTTGGCAAACGATTAAAAATCGGTGTCCCTTAAGCCAAACACTATATATACCATTTTCCCCTTAAGTAGTTGGGTTTGGCATGTATGTTGCCAAGTTTAATTGGCTTGATTCTGGAGCCTAAAACCCGGTCCGCCAACCTGCTTAATAATCGGTGGGTAAGGCCCAATTATCAATCGCCACCACTACAACCAAAAGTCTTGGTAGTCTTCGGGCAGCTGTTGACACCCTACTAAAGATGGGCGCCAGTAGAAAAAGAGGAGTCAAGATCTTGTGTCTCACGTGCCTCATCAAGCGTCGTGGGCTATAGGAACTTGAATTTAGGGCAACAGCGGTTTTGAGTCGTACGCAAATTTACTTTATTTTGACCAAGCCTATACCCACTCAACCCTACTTTCATATATAAAAGATTAGAATCAGATGTTTCATGCGACTTGACCAAGTCGGTAGGGTTGGATAGCACTTGGGGATGAATAAAATAAGGTTAAAGCAGCCAAAAGGCAATCAGAACTAAAACACAATTTTGCTCAATTGTAAATCTACCCTTTTTGGTTTCTTTTATCATAAACTTTGGATCAGCCTCAGACATGATGCTTAAAAAAAGATTAGAATAGGAAGTAGGTAAAATTACACTATCCTCGTACTTAATAATCCCCCATATTCATCCCCAAGTGCTTGCGGGTAATCGAAATGAAACACTAGCCTTGCATTTTTACCATTAATTGCAATGCCTAGACTTTTCCTCACATTTTTTCCAAACTCGTACCTACCTAAATTTTAATCTTTAAACTATTGTTGAACCCCCACCTGGTCACCATTTTATAAAACGGAGTGAACCTATTTTATTTTTCGGACGTGACCATTTCACCAAGAGTTTGAGTTGAGTGTGTATACCATTAGCTTTCCATTGTATGATGAATAAAACAAAATATTTGAGACGTGTGAATAAATCCAGTGACTGATATGGGAAAACCCTACCAAATTCTTATCGGCCTAAAAATCCATACCACGGTTGTTGGAGGAAGCACGTATATGAAGATGGTGCACTGT
Organism: Chloranthus sessilifolius; assembly: GCA_021018995.1. Lineage (NCBI taxonomy): Eukaryota > Viridiplantae > Streptophyta > Magnoliopsida > Chloranthales > Chloranthaceae > Chloranthus > Chloranthus sessilifolius. Next base: position 159,380,915 of record CM037584.1, read on the forward strand.
GCTTCCATAGCACCTAAAGTATCACCGTGATAAGATCCATTAAGAGGGCAAGGACCGTGAGAAAGAAACAAATAAAGGAACCACCCAGTTGCGGATCAAATACCTACATGGGTTAAATGCACACTCTGGTATAAAAGTGAACTTCATCATCAAACGGCCCATGGTGGTGTTTAAATGATGTTATACCATTATAGTTAAGACTTTTAATCTCACACCATTGAAGTGTGATTATCATGATGCCATGTAGTGACCATATGTGATCAATGTAATTTGTCCAAGTTACAATATTTCATTGGAAACGTCTCAACCTAAAGAAACATGCCTACAAGTAGAACTTTAAATCATTAAAATTGAAACAGCAATTGCCATTCACTACGGTAGGATTATTTTAATTTCCTCAAACACCATATTCCGACTGTTGCACTTCAATATATGATCCATTGATGGTGTAAGATCCTTTACACACCATTTTGGTGTTTAAATGATCGCCATCAAGCCCATAAATATATTACAATATTTCACATGCAAACTATTGACAATTCGATAAAATCGTTAGACTACAAAAATGGGAAAGAAACATTCAAAAGTATTACGCCATTCTATATCGGAAATAGAAATCGCCATTTTTAACACGCAAGTGGTCACGCAAAGGATCATTCCGCATCCAATTTTGCTATGATTCCAGTTGAGAACCGCCATAGGAGCATTCATAGCGTACCGCCATAGGTTGATTCGGTTTAAAGCTCGCTTCTTCAAAGGTCTGCGTGTATTTAAAAAATATAAATAACCAATCAATTACAATATTACAAAATCATAACTATTATTATAAGGTGTTGCCCATTAAGACCTCAAGATGATGATGCTAAAGGTACACCACATAATCACTTTATGATTGACTATTCCAACAAAGATTAATCGTTCACAAGAGATATATTCTTTGACCATTTGAAGCATGATATTCATGAAGCAATGGTAAGCATTAATGTTCAAAGCATTAGTCTCAACCAAATAATTTATCTTAAATAAAATTTTATATGGAAGCACAATATAAGCGGGGCTCAATGGGAACGGTCTAGCAACTGGGAAGAAGAAGAACCTCTCTCAATATGAATCGACCCTTCTTCTTCCTTATTATAGACCAATTTTTCATGGAAAATCGTAAGTTTGCAGGTATGAACCTCCAAACACAATGCGAGAAGATTGCCCTATACAAGATGAGGGAGTGAAATCTGTTGTCTGATCCACCGATCATCGGAGTATCCCTAAAGTAATTGAAAGGGTCTTCACGTGGAGCGTCTTATAAATCCTGTGAGGCGGAGTTGTACCTAACGAGACATAAGCCCATCTTCATGAAAAAAGTATTATGTTTACAAAGCATCAGCGAAAAAACCAAAAGATGGCCCATCTTTCATGAAATAATTTTAAGAAGTTAATTACATGCTCATCAAGCTTTAAGTATCGATTTGAATAATTTACATGTCTTAAATCTACTAATTGATAGGCAATTCACATGGCATGAGGAAGATAAGATACTTAACCCGGAATTGCCTTAGGTTACTGTTCTCAGGTGTGCATGACACTTATCTTGGCAATTCACATGGCAAGAGGAAGATAAGATACTTAACCGATGGTGTATACCATTCCAACCTTCCTTTGCTTTTAACCGAGGCCTAAGCGATTTGGACTATTAAAGTTGTTTATATATGGTGCTCAAGATGTATACCTTTATCGGCTTTTCCCTATGGTTCAATGGCGCCTAATTATCTCAAATGCCGCTCGTCTCTGAAGTATATCATATCCGCTTTGCATACATAAAATAATGAGAGGGTCATTTACTAATAAACACAAACCGCTAATGCAGTCAAATCTTACAAATTAACTGATTGAATGAATATGTAGCACCACGAGAGGCATAATCGATATATTTGAGGCGAACATCCCATCCCAACCGTTGGTACGCCTAGGAATGTCCGCAAGACCACGACCATGACATATGACCAACATGTCATTCCCTAGATGACTCAATATCAAAGGTAGGAAGTCCTTCTATAACGGAGGAAAAAGAAACATAGTTAGCCCCATATAACGCATCATAATGGGGAGTTCAATAATATGACCCTGATATCAAAACTTACCAATATAGTAATCTCTTCTTCATACTTTATAAGAGCGTCACACAAAAATGAGTCGAGAACCTCTACCATCTTATCTTTCACATTGATAATGAACAAGGCCCAATGCCCGGGACTCTCCCTGTGTATGGGCATAAATATCTAAACATAACGACAGGTATGTCTTGTTATGATCAATCACATATGTCAATTACATAAATGAAAAGCACATACAAATGACTTTAAACATATACATTTATATTCTCGACACAAATACATATATAATCCAACTAAACACATTACCTTCTCGACATTAGTAATTCGATACCCAACACGTTCCGGGTCCGAAAATTTCTTTAAGTTGCTACTTATTGTAAGTGTTGGTGGCAACGAACCATCTGATCCCATGGTCGTGTTGTACTTTGCGTTCAAGGTGTTATATCCCTTGCTGGTAGTATGCAACAAACCCTGTGCGGACAAAACTAGTGTTAAATGTGATTTTCGTCATAAATAGAACTTTGAAGGGGATCGCGAATACACTTACGAGATACCACGTAGGGAAAAAATGACACTCCATAAATTTATCCTTATATTTCTCCTCTCGTTTCTTCAGTAAAAATAAATAAGCGTCCATAACCTGCTATGCAATCCATATATATGATGACGTATTATATTTCAGTACATTACGGAGTGAGTATTTAGAATTTTCAAATCCTGAAATTAGGTCATTTCAATACCGCTCCTGATAACCACGTTGGAGAACGTAGCGTCTTAAGCTCTGATAGCGGTAGAACTTGCCCCTTGTGATAATGAAAGGCCTTAGTTGAGGTTACTCCATGAGGATTAATCAGGAGGCTGCACATCAAAGATACAACTTTCGCTTAGCATAATAAAATTCATAATGTTTAAAACATACTCAAATAAAGCAAATACACGGCAACTAACTTGTCGTTCGTGTCACTCCAGTACTTCTCGACGAGATAACTTTGTTCCAAGCTCAACTCTAGTTTAGCAGTGTGTTTTTCATACCGCACTTGCTACATGCACATAAAGATAAAATAAAATTTACGATTATTCGATCTTCTTACTTATAAACTACGTACCTCTTTCGCATTTATCTGTTTCTTAGTTGCCCTTCGATTGTTAAACGCTTGGTACGGAGTTCTCAGCAAGTGTGACTTTTTGACACCCGTTTCCCTAGGCACTCGAGGTTCTTTGACAAATCCATGTTGATGGTGCGTGTGTTATCGTTTCCGGAGTCATCTATGATTGGGGTTGAGCAATAATCTACTGGCACTTCAGCCGCATCACTAGGTAAATTGATTACATCATTCTCGACTTCCGTATTAGTTGCTTTGCTCTCTTTACCATGTTTAGAAAACTCGGGTGTCTTTGTTTCTTAACTTGGTTTCATATTCTTATTAGACCCACCTTAAAATATGACCATTTTAGATATCAATTATATTCTATAGACAAAAAAGGGATTTAACTAAGAAAATTAAGTTTGTGATAATACCTTCGGATCGGAAATTGGTATTTCTTCCCTATGTTCTCTTACGCTCTCGGTTAGAGGCGTCATGATATTGATCCTTGGTCCCTGTTTCATACACAAGTTAGTGGTTTAGCGTGTGAATAGTCATCCGATTAGAAAACATTGTTGATCAACACACGCGATATAATATTGTACTAAATGATCTCCTACTATCATTTGTATCTTGAACTTAACTTTTTTCTTACCTTCGACACTTTTTCCTTCGATATTTTTGTATGTTCGTCTTCCTCCTTTACCACTTTCTCTTTCGACGTGATTGATTGCTAATTTATAAAGAAAATAAGTGATTGGTAACACTCAATTTCAACGAAAACAATTACTAAATCAATAGCCCGATATATTTTTCTTCATTTCCTTACCTTCAACTCGGCATAACCTTTCTCCAAGAATCGGACCCTTTCCTTACAGGATCGGAGCTCTTTCTTTAAACTTCCAACTTGCTTCACCATTAATTCGGCTGTATTGTTTTCTAGTCCTCTGGCATTTAAGGCTTTGCGGATGACATTGATCCTTGATTCCTCATGTGTGACTTTAATCTCAACTGTCACCTGTGGAAAAATACATCAAAGATATAAACTACTATAAAACAAAACCAAATACAATAAGAATTCGATTTTTGGGTTATAGGCCATCTTACATCGGCACTTCTCAACACACATTCGTATGCTTCGCGTGTGAGCGGTAAAAACGTGGAATACCTCCGATACCTTGGAATCCTCGACTGTAAGGAATGAGGAGCTACAATGGAGATACGTTCAAGCGCCCATACCTGAATTACAAAACGAGCTTCATAAAAAGAGTATGCAAAGATTTTCCCCAACCAATGACTGAAACTACAAAGTGTAAAAGTACGAAGAGCGTATGCATTACTGACCATTCAAATGAGTGTGCTTTTATATGATTTGAACTTCTTGACAGATCTTTAAACCTTTCAACAATTCCTCATATACAATCTTTCCCCATGCAATTTTATTGAATTCCCCAATGTCGTAAACCATGTATACGTATTCTATGTTGACAGTCCGTTGTTTGTTTGGTATTAAAAAGGTCACAAGTAAATACAATAAAGAAAGTCTTCTGAAGTCATCAAGGTTTTCTAAGGAATTTAAATTCTTGAGAATATTCTCAATTTCGCTCCTCATAATTTCTTTCTTCATACCAAAATAGTTACTACAGAATAATTTAACTTCATCTTCGCCGACTTTCTTATCAACTTTACTAGGCCCACCAACAACATCTAGGCCAGTAATCATGGCCATTTCGTTCATATGAAAACGTATGCGCTTACCGCCTATTACAAACCATTCGTTTACAAAATCAAACTTCTCGATCAAAAGATAAATCAGACTACAACATGTGCGTACATTGGCGAGCTCGAGAAGGGGTCCAAAGGATGTTGGCATAAGGGCTTCCTTCTCAAAATTTTGGAGAGAAGAAATAAAATGGTTGACTCTGCTTGGACTACATGCATTATATTCCTGAACATGTTCATTAAAAGACATAAATGTGAGAACTGCTAGAGTAAGTATACTAGGCGCAATAAATTACCAACATAATATATGGACTGAACATACCATTTTCTTTGACATCTGTCGGATCAGAACAATGTATCCTACCAATAAATTGTAGCTTCTATCGTTGCTACCTACTGCCTTAAAAAACTAAGGAATCATCTTTGACAACCTGTGTTAAAACATTGAACACGAAATAAAGGCATGGGTCATTAATTAAGAATCGAGTGACAACAAGTACCAATGACAAAAATAAAAGAGTCAATTTTTTTTACTAATTTTTATCTCGCTAATTGGGTTTTTTGAGTAAGTCCACATCGTTATACACAAACATTTACAACGTAGAAAACCAAAATAAATAAATAGTTCAGCTGACGTAGCAAATTTTATTCTTCCAAGTAGTATTCATTTAAAATCCAAACCAAATCAGTAAAGGGACTCAATGCTCTGAATTATGTACATCTAAATATTGCTTAGACAAAAGAAAAGCATCAAAATCACCAATGAAAACTATTCAATCCACATCGACTAGCCCCATAAAGGCGGTCCAAGCTGATGTGATTGATTAGCAAAACTAAGATCCGCATTATATGAGACACGAGGGCGGCAATAGATCGGGCCAGCCTACAAACAATAGTCCGCGCAAAGGGTTTATGGCCCGAATATTTATTGGGCCTGGCTAAGGAGGTCCGGTATCTAGGCCAGATTCAGGAAGAAGAAGAATAGAATAAAGAGATGTGTGTCTAAACACTCGTAAATTGATTAAACCATAAAAACTTCGTAAATTGATTAAACCAAATAAAACATTAAAAATGATTAAACATTTTAACTGACATTAAAAATAGACACTAAAATGATGTGTGTCTAGGTAACATAGGTGATGTGCATAGATATTTGTTTAGTGCTAAATTGTATCTAAAGAGAAAAGAATAAAGGTTCAATGGTTTTCACTCGAATACCAACTCCCATGAGAAAAGACTTTCCCTCGCAAATACCCATGTGGCATTCGATTTGCATTTTGTCACATACTTATTCAAATCTTCCAAGAAAGCGGTTGATGGCCATGATGTAAAGACCCTTGGTGCTAAAGATTGGAAAGTGATCACCATCATGATTAAGATAGTCAAAGGCCATCATCGATTTCAATGGTTAAAACGTCAAATCAGATGATAAAGATAGTTTTTCGTCCTAATCATTTGCACCAAAATTCTTTACATCATGGTCTCGGTGTTTCAAGAGGTAGAGCTCTCAAAATACCAAGTCTTCTTTTCAAACTATATGTGCAACGGTATAAAACACGCATGCAATTAGTTTCTCCCTTGTTATTTACTATTATTCATGTACATCAGTCACGAGTTTTGGGGAGCAAGTTAGCATACAACAGAATACATCAGCCCATAGTCGGTGACCCAGTTACATAGCAAGAAGACATCCATAGTAACCATAACTATTTTATCATTAATCTCAATCAGCCCAGTTGTCCCGGCCACGGACCACGGTGCACAAAAATATCAATAATTATGGTTATTATTGTTAATAAGGTTAGGTTCCAAGCTGGTTGAAATCTGATTTCGTGTTATTACATATTCAACCATTGGAAATGAGAGAATCTTTGACTACGTCATCCTCTAAAGAGTGGAAGTTAAGATTCTCTCATAACCAATGGCTGATTTGATTAAGATACAAAATGAGGTTCAACATGATGGACGACCATTTAATAACTATTTATAGTGTATGGTAGTGATGTCGTACTTAACAATGGCATTCAAGGCGGTCAATTTTTAAATGAAATAGAGAATTGTTAAGGCATTGACTTATCGATATCTCTTAGTAAAGTGTCTCCATTAGATTATATCATGTTTCCTTTGGTTGCCTTGCAACTTCCGCTTTTTTTTTTAGGTTGCGGAATAATAATATATTGCTACATATACTGCAACATGATATAATCTAGGAATAGCAATAATAATATATTGCTAGTCACTAGGTCTTCAACAAAAGCAAAATCAAATTTGCTCAAGCAATTTCCTAATCGACATAATATCTTCAAACTGACACCACTTTCCTACATATCGATTATGTTACGCCTTACAAACATTGTGACTGACGCCAAATGAACAAAGATCTATACCTTCCTTTTGATGTGCCACAATCACATTGGGAACCCGCCATAGTTGAGTATGGTTTGTTATGGTAGGAATATAAGGTGATCTCTTTGTAAGAACATTAAAAGGTTAGGCAAAGTTATTCATCAATCAAAACTAACCGGTGAATGGATTTCACTTGATTTTTTCATCAAGTGCATCATATGGTGGGAAGGATCTGATATAAAGATTTGGTAGGTTGAGGATTGCATTAGAAAAACATCTCTATCGTCCGAATCAAAGCAATCAAATGACTTTACAATGAGCATCTAAACAGGTTTGGAAATTTACATGGTAACCTTTTATTTTAAAGGCGTTTAACCGATTTTAATCACACAGATGCTTTTTCCATGCAATCTTCCACCCACGGACCTTTAAATTGAGTCATTTGCATCACATGGCACGTTGATGAAAAAATCGTACATGTACCCAATCGTGACTTCCAATCTCTATACCAGCTCAATAAAGAATTGCTAAATGAGCTTAACATGTTGGCCATTATGTAGAAAATGGAATCCACAGCCCCTCATTAGAATATATCAAATTTTTTTTTAAAAAAAGGCATGTACTTACTATGTATTTATCTCCGACTCTTGGTCATTGTGGATCACCTACATAATAGGGCATTTGTAGATTAGCGGAAACTAGCACTAGTCAGTAATTTTTGTCTTGTAAGTAGCAATGCACATATAAATAAATATAATAAATAAGAGATTACGGTTCCAATAGGGGCAAACCCAATGTACTTAAGTTAAGGAAAATGACCTCATGTAATGGGATTAGATATGGTGGTTATTATGTGCCCGTGAATTGAATCGCAAAGAGCACACAATTTCCATATCGGATATTGGAAATGTCTATGGTGAGTTTCCTACCAATATATGATTTAAATAAACCTAATGGTGTCAACGTGCAGCTAAGTTAAAGGTTCGGTCTAGAGGAAGAGGCTCATTGGATTTTGTGTTTGATTAATAATCAAACTAGACATGAGCCACATATGTTATCATTCAAGCCCACCAAGCTACATCTGATTAAAACTAAGCCATTTCAAGCCCATACTAAACCCACCCATTGGCCCTAAACAAACTATATCTACCCACAATTAGCATGCACACCTACAAGTAAAGGTCCAATCTATGGGCAATCTATTCAATGATGGGCTAGACTTCTATTGGCCTCAATAAATTAGTGGGGAATGAGAAAATCATATTTTCATCAGACTACTAAATTAGAGAGAGAGAGAGAGCTAGACACATATAGAGGTTCCATAACCATTCCCATCCAAAACCAGTTATTTAAAGATAAAACATTCTTCCCAAACCATAAAAACATATTCTAATCCATCTAGTAATGAATTTTCATGATGAAATTCAAGTAACTCCGAACTTTTAACAAAAATAGAGACATCCTAGGCCTAATATTCCAAAACTGGGCTCCCCTATTTTTTGCATTGCAAGCCAATGAATGACAAGGAGCTAATGATGAACACTAGGCTCCCTGCTTTTTGCATTGCAAACCAATGAATAGAAACTGGCTCCCTATTTTTTGGCATTAAAACACGCATATGAACACAACCATGAACCAACATCCCATGGGGTTAGCATCCAATCCCATTAAGCAATACAACTTCAAACTAGATAAAAAATTGGGGGCATGAAGAAATAAAGGGCTAGAATGATGCACATAGATTTGAGAAAAAACAAATAGATAAACCTTATGCCCAACACCAGAGTGATATCCATTTGCAAGCATGGAATTTACAAAATGAAAAAAGCAGTGAAAAAGGAATTGACACCAAACCACTATCTAAGACCAGAAATGGAGAAGATTAGGTGCCAACCAACATCGGAAAAACTCCGGAATCTAATGAGAAGTGAGGACCACTAGTAAAAGTCTAGGATATGAAGAGAGAAGTCATTTCCAGCAATGTTATTTGGGCCCTCATACACTATCATAACAGCAAATAACCTGAGACTTCAAAGAAGGTTTTAGAAAAAAGTTAAAACTTAATAAGAGCATTTCACCTTAACAACATCCCCCAAGATAGCATCGATATAACTTATTGGAACTGTTGAACAGAAGTTTATACCATCTCTTTTAATATTTGAAAGTTCCTCAACATCAAGGTAGACATAAAGATCCCCTGGAGGCCCCCTGCCTGAAAGAGAAAGTGCAGGTTTACTACCAGTGTATGGTAGTAAAGTGTCTCCATTAGATTATATCATGTTTCCTTTGGTTGCCTTGCAATATATCATCAAAAGGAAGGTATAGATTATACATGTAGGTTGCGGAATAATTGGGGCATGCTATTCCTGGGTGGCGTTATCATGTCAATGACAATACGAGTTGGGCAATTCAGCTATTCAAACAGAACCTATTGTTGAACAAGTGTTTCTTACTCCAAGCCCAAGGTCAAATGCTGTATCGGTCAATTTTTTTTTTCTTTTGAAAAAAAGTAAACAAAATTGAAAAAACGGTTGGTATCGATCAGTATCGGCCAATACCAAGACAGTATTGGCTGATACTAACCCGTATCGATCCGATACTGATACTGCCCTGATACCTATATCGGGTATTGGTTCTCAACGAAACCGATATGTATTGCCGATACCTATCGGGATCGGCCGAGTTTTGATGCCATGGTGTGAAGGTTTGTGTTTGTATGTATGTGTGTGTGAAGGATAAGTTCAAAATGTGTCCTGATCATCGACATGTAGTACCTATTTACATTGAATCGACCATCCATGTGGTAGATCACATATATGGTCCGCACGTAAAAATTGATATCCTAAACACCCAATTAAGAGTTCTCATTAAATCGGTTGAAAATAAAAGTAGTTTCTTTTTCAAAAAGTTAAAATCATTCAATCAAGGTGATCTGGACTCTAGACTCCAGATTCGTGGTTGTGTTGGTAAGAACACTTAAGGGTAGGTTTGTGATTATGAGGGGGTCGTGGGGATTCCCAAGAGGAGGGGGGGAGAGGAATTAATAAAATAATATTATGAACAGTAAATGGCTCAATAAAGAGCTTGTTATATATATATATACATCACTGTAACAATGGTAATGAAGACCAAGACCAAAAGCAGAATTCTTGAAACTCCGTTGCCTACCTCGCCTTTAAGTTTACCTTGATTAGAACATCGTATTTGAGATCGAATTGCGTGCTAAAATATCTTAGGCCTCGTAGCACTGGCAACCTACTGTTGTGCCGATTCTTCTTCCCACCGATTAATGACTCATATGAATTAAGCTCCCATCACACCTTGAGAGAATCACACTCCCTGACGTAAAAAACGATATCAACAAACACTCTAAAATTAAGCTCCCATCACTGTCGACTTCAACTTTGCCATCCCAATGTTTACATTTCTATTTGTTTCTCCACACAATCTCTATTTGTGCCACATCCAACTAACATCTCCTTGGATCATCTGCTTGAATTAATAAAGGGATCTATTGGCAGAGCCCATCAAGCAAGATGAATCCCAATTATCATCACCAAAGATTGAAAAAGAGGATGCCTTATGACCGAAGATTTGATCGTTTTCTTACGAAGTGCTCCAAATTTAACCAAGCTAGCAAATATCTTTGTAAAATGTGGTCCTACTTTTTGTGAGGAAATGTTTTACGCTTTGATGTTACTTGTTTTATGGCCAGTGCCAATGATGACAAAGATCTCGCCTGACAAAGTTGTCATCCATGGGCTATTATTAGTTCTTTGATTTCTTCTTCTCTATTTTGATCACTAGCCCCTTATTATTAATCGAAATTTGATTAAAAGGCATTAAGAACTTATAGATATTTCCAAACTTTGATATTTCAAATATTTTATTTTACTTCAATTATTTTATTCAAAATTTTCATTCATCAATTGATAACATTCATCAAAACATCCCAAAAGTATCGGAATATATAATGATTGCTTCTTCATTCTTTATTGATAATTATACGAGACAAATAGGCCTATGACTATCTTATTAGTTAAAGTAGATTACTTTAACATTTTTAAATATCATAGCTCAAAAGTATGTCACCAAAACTCTATCAAGAGTTATATGATCATTCCTTCTTGTTTATTACACTGAATATCCTTGGGCTTGTCCAAAAGTACCATTTTAGATTTCATTGATTGTTTGGTCCAATGAGTCATTCCTTCTTGTTTATTATGAATATCCGATGTAAAAGTCAGAATTGAGGCCAAAAATCTAATTGTTTACGTTCAACTTCCATGCCAAAAATCTAATGTATACTTTACCTTCATGGATTATATATAGTAAAGGACACATGAGAAGGAAGAGAGAGGCCATTAAGCTCCTTGTTTATCTCCTCAAGAACTAATACCATTTTTCAATATTTTATTTACCTAAACCCAATCGAAATGAATCGATTTTGGTTTCAATTGTTTTTTTTTGAATACGATGCGAAATATTTCATTTTCAATTTGGTTTCCATATTTTCACTACTTTTTTATGTTTTTAATGTATTTTTTAGGTTTTTCTTCAAAAAACATTTTTGGTTTTCAGTCCGGTTCGAGACTGTTCACAACGTTGGGAGTAGATTGCATAGATCGGATGGCACATTACTCTAAAAAACTGAGCTTTTTGGGCTCATTGCATATCAATCTATGATCTAGCAGTTTGACGGTGTGGCTTACCCACACTTCCAAGCAGTGCCGATATTTGGTCATTTAAACAAAATTTACGTGAGTGGTCCCAACAAAAAGTTATCATCAAGTACACACCCTCTAAACCACCCTGGGAATATAGATGGCTAAAATCGTGAACAAGCAAAGAGGCATTATCCCATTTGGTACACTCCCTCCATTGTGAGGGAGTAGGTCGTGGGTTCGATACTTGTCCTCCACGTTGTTTCCCACCTTTGTCTTCACAAGGTGTGGGTTGGATTTTATTAGTTAATCCTCACCACTGTAATTGGTGCTCCCTCACGAGCCCAGTTGGTACACACTATTGTTGTACAAGAAAATTTGTCCAACATTTTCTTGAAATTTTGGTTTGACCCTCATTTCGCGATATTTCGCCAAAATTTTTCACTATGCTCTACACTACCTATATATTATGGGCGAGCCGCTTTTTAGTAATATAAAATGCCTTTTTTTGGTAATATAAACTAGGATCTCTATACTACAAGAGATCTATTACGAAAAAGCGAGGGCGAGAGACTAGCGGTTGCTCTAATATGAATTACGGTTGGGGGGTTCTTCAATTCTTAACAATTGAGTTTATATCTGGCAGAATTTGTGAAGTTTAGTCCTTCAAAATTATTTTGAAATCATTTGGCGCTCTTCAAGCTTTTAAATCTCTTTCTAATGCATAAATCAATTGGCGCTCCTCAAAATCAAAACTTAAAATCAACTAGAGATTTTGATCCTTCGCCTGATGGGTAAAGGGCATCATAAGCCTAACCCGACACCTCGAAAACCTCATCCCCATTGGGTTAAAAAACCCCTATTTACCTTGACTCCCTAATATAAAATATCGGGTCAAGGCCGTCAGGTCGACCAGATCGATGCGATTTTATGCCCAACCCGACCCAACAGGTCAAATTTAGGTGTCCAACCCAATAAATGCTCCAGGTCGGGCAGGTCGGGATCGGGCCAATCGACCCTATAATGACCTTACACAAAGGGTAAAATTCATGTAAAAGGAGTATACCTGAACAAGTTGGTCCTCATTGAGAGCAGACAAACTAACAAGGATTGGAAATCTTCTAATAAATTCTGGTATCAAACCGTATGCAATAAGATTGCCGCTTTCAACCTTAACAAAATAATAAATTATCACTCGTAACCATAATATACAATAGGGGCCACAACATGAAACTAGGGCCCTATTTGGCATGGCTCCAGTTTTGCGCTTCCACTTAAAACAAATTCCCTAGCGCTAAAGCGAAGCTGATTTTGAATGCTACCAGACCAGAAAAGTTTAAAACCCCCTCAAATCTACCGCTTCTTAAAAGTCCACGCAGAAAACACATTTGTGCAGGGTGCGTAACCGCGCACCATTAACGATCATTAATGAGGATTGGTCCTCAAGTGCAAAGATGGCACGGCCATGTACGAGGACCCACCCGTTCACTAAACACCAACATTTTCAGCAATGCTATTGGTCGGTTCCATCATCTAATCGACCATCCATTGTTGCACAAATTGGAATCGATAGTTGGTCGAGCACCAAGGATAGTGATCGGCATTGGTGTACACCGATTCAAGATTATCAATGGTAAGCAAGAATGAAACAATTCTTAGTGTTGGATCAAGACAATGAAAATTGTTCATGGTCCATATCTAACTTGAGAAGTCCAAGGGTCCACACCTAATGCCAATAACTGCTGACAATGACGCAACTCTTGGTTTTTATTGGTTTTCAGTTTCACCACTTTTGACTCCAAAACCATATTGCACGCTACTGTTGCAACCAACACACCATTTCTTCCCACGTAACCCACTTAGTGAGTTGACCAAACCCATATTGCAGGCAATTGTTCATGGACTTTCTAATGCATAAATCATTTGGCGCTCTTCAAAATTAAAACTGAAATTCAACTACAAATTTTTAACCTTGGCCTGATGGGTAAAGGCCATCATAAGCCTGACCCGACACCTGACTCGAAAACCTCATCCCATTGGGTTAAAAAACCCCTATTTACCTTGACTCCCTATATAAAATATCGGGTCAGGACCGTCAGGTCAACCAGATCGATGCGATTTTATGCCCAACCCGACCCAAGAGTCAAATTTAGGTGTCCAACCCAATAAAAACTGTGTCGGAGGTCGGATCGCCAATCGATGACGATGACCTTTTTACACAAAGGGTAAAATTCATGTAAAAGGAGTATACCTCAACAAGTTGGTCCTCATTGAGAGCAGACAAACTAACAAGGATTGGAAATCTTCCAATAAATTCTGGTATCAAACCGTATCGAATAAGATCGCCGCTTTCAACCTTAACAAATTAAAAAATTTGCACTCATAACCATAATATACAATAGGGGCCACAACATGAAACTAGGGCCCTATTTGGCATGGCTCCAGTTTCGCGCTTCCACTTAAAACATATTCTACATACGCTAAAGCCGGGTCGATTTTGAATGCTACCAGCTTTGGCCCATTTTCGGGAGCTTATGCCCATTTTCAGCTTTGCAGGTAGCTCTTTAAATGAAATCCAGGTGGGAAGTTGTGTAAAACAAACAACATCTAACACTCTAGTGTTGCCTTTCACTGTAAAGTTGGGAGCGTACTCACAAAAGGGTCCGACTTTTTCAAAAATCGGAAAAAGTCGACGACTTCCAGTCATCCCGACTTTATCGCCGATTAATCGGCCAGGACTTGACCGATTAATTGGAAATATTTGTGATGTAGTCCGATTTTATTTTATTTTTCCTTCTAGGCAGTCGTGTGGTGAGCGCAGAGCGAACTATTCTTTCACCTTTTTCCACTTATACATGAGGGAAAAAAAAGTTTCAGCTTTTGTTCAGTTTGTTCCTATAACCTTTAGGTTTTAGACTATTTATTTCGTTAATGGGTTTGTTTTGGGAGGAAACCATGAACTACCAAACATCTTCAGATCGACATGATAACAACAGAGCAAAATGTCGTAAAGCAAATCAAACATTAAAAAAATATTAAAACACACAGTAACAACAAAATTAGTCAGGCCCGTGAACTAAAAGAAACAAAGCATAAAAAAAGGGTTTCTGCAGAGTAGATTACCTGGAGGTCCTTCAATGGTAAGACGACCAAGTGAGCTTCGACGCCCTTGAAGTGATGTAATGCACCTCCAGATCATGCATACACAATGCAAATCAAGAGATATGGAGAGAGAGAGAGAGAGAGAGAGAGAGACGGGCGGTTGAAGTGATGTAATGCACCTCCACCCACTCACCTCGCGACAAGCAGCGGCGCGAGATTTTAAAGATACGCGTTGAATGAGAGGAGGGCTTTTCGTGAGGCTTCTCCTACAACCGCCTTCAACCACGGCTTCTCTCCAACGGAGGATTAGGGTTTTCGCTAACCCTTTCGCACGAGAAGACAGCCCGAACCAGAGGCTTCGAATGGAGGTTTTAGGCTTTATATTGATGGCAAAACTGATATTTAACAGACTTATGAGGGGATATAATGAAAAGGGTAAATTTGTAATATACTCTATGCTTGTGCGTGGGTTTAAACGGCATGAGGGCTGTGCAATCAGCGCTGGGGCGCCCGGTAGTGATAAAGAATGGTTCACGTTTTTTAAGTAATAAAGTGAGGCACAAGGCGCCTTTTGGTACATCGCCCATATATATATATATATATAGAGAGAGAGAGAGAGAGAGAGAGAGAGAGAGAGAGAGAGAGAGAGAGAGAGAGAGAGCTTGTGATGAATGACGTCGGAGATGGCGAGTGAAAGGACGACGGACGGCAAATGACCGACGATGGCATGTGAGAACTGGGAAGTGGAAACGAATGAGATATGGGATAGCAAACGTTTTTAGCTTTTTGCTTGTTTTAAGTTTTAAGATTTATCCCTTATTTTCTAATTTGTAAGTTTTAAATTTTAAGTTTAGATTTTAATAGAGAAAATTTTAATTGCAACATATTTTTGTATGCACCTAAGTAATATCCTATTACCGATTTCTTATAGGTTCGGTTTTGAGTATTTTTACGTTAAAGTCAAAACCAAACCGATAACCTGATAATCCCCTTTTCCAAAATCGAAACCGAACCAATATGCCCTAAAATTGAAATCGAACCGAAATTTCGATGGGTTTCAATCGGTCGGTCAGTTTTATGCACAGCCCTAGGTCATCGTTGCGTACCTTGGTTGTTTACGTTTTTGCCCTTCCTACATCTGTCCCCATAAGTGTAATGAAATTACATTTATGCCATAATTTATATCTTGCCAGTGAAGCGCTATCTCTCTCTCTCTCTCTCTCAGCGCACGATCAAGGAGGGTTCAGGGTTTAGGGCGATTTACAAAAGAAGACCCTCACAGTTTACGAAGACTGGCATATACTATAGAGCTCCTGCGTCGGCGTTTATTTGAGGACCCACACAGTAAGCGGCCCGAGCGCCACTCTCTTCTCTCTCTGCCTCACATTTCTCTGTTCAGAAACCATGAACAAGTTCCTGCAAAGCGTTTCTGGTATTTCTTCATCAATTTGATCTTCTTCTTCTTCTTCTTCTTCTTACGTATTTCGATCTTCCTCTCTTCACTTTTTTCTTCTTCTTCTTCAGGCCATCGCAGGGGCCTGATTCGGTTTATGGGTTCACCTTCCCTCGCTTCTGCTTCTTCGTATTCGGTCGCTGCGTCTTCCGGGTTGGCTTCGGAGGAAGAACACGCTAAGCGAAATTACGCGAGCAATGTCTCTGAGTATAACACCGTTCTGGGTTCTCTCATCTCTCAGCGAAGGTGATTTTTTTTATATAGTAATTATTTTACTGGGTTTTGTGGTATTGGTTGTTATTGTTGGAATATTGTGATTTGAGATTGAGATTTTAAGTTTTGATTCAATTCCTATGGAAAGACTCCACAATTCGGATAGGTAGATAGTTTAAGTTGACCAAACACAGAATATCCCCCATTAACTACATCTAAATACCATTGACTGCTTTGAACCGGACAGTGTACATCGCTTTTCATTCCAATCTTCCACACAACTGATCTTGAGATCATGGGCATATCATCGGACGGTTAGTTTTTGATTCCACGTGACACACATCCCCAAAAAGTAACCCAAAGACCATGTCGCACACATAGTGTTCACAGCCCACTTTCTGGGACGTGTGGTATGTGGAATAAAATACTGACTGACTGATGATATGCCCATGATCTCAAGATCAGTTGTGTCGAATATTGGAACGAAAAACGATCTCTTTTGTCCAATTCAAAGCAGTTGATGGTTGTCTGCTGTACTTTATGGGGGATATTCAGTATTTTTTTTGGGGGGTGGGGTGTTAGTAGCATCCTCCTTCCAGTTTAATGCATTTTAATTGTGGGCCTTTTTGGGGTTATCTATTGTTTCATGAAGCCGCATTAAAAATGATTTTTTTATTATTTTTTTTTGGTGATTTTGCTAATGGTTTTCATCTTTGTTGTTAAAATTAATGTGTTAAAGGACCTAAACAATAATATCAACAGCACCTAGGTGTTAATGCAAGAGACAGTTAAGCCATATTACTTTGGGGTCATAATTCACCGCCCTAACTCACCACCACACTATGCAACTTACCTCTGAGGATGGCAGTAGCTCCAAGGCTCCACTCCCTATATGATGTAAAATTGCTAACCCTTGGTAAATAGCGGGAGAACTTCAAACCAATGTTAACCGATTCGCCGGTTCGCTCAGTTCGAATTTGGGTCCGTAATTCTCAATTCGCTACATTCAAGCGAATCCGGTTCACTGAGGGTAGGATGAATGTTAAAATAAAAATAAAACAATATTTTAATAAATTTAAAATTTATTTATTAGTTACAATTGAAAATTTATAATTTCAATATATATAATTTCTGTGCTTGTTGTTCACTACTTTAATGGATAAACCTTTCAAACCAAAGGGACTGACTTCGAACACCCTGACCTGCACTTTTTGCTTTAAAAAAATAAAATTCAAACTGTAGACCGGTTCGCCCACTCTGAGTGAACCGGCGATTCGTACCCTTACCTAGCGAATTAGGTAACTCTGCTTCAAACCTGCTGGTTTAGCATACTACTTATTGGCCAGCCCATCTCTCTCTCTCTCTCTCTCTCTCTCTCTCTCTCTCTCTGTCTGCACAGGTCCGTTTTGCGGACGGTTTTTGCTGGTCTTTGCCTCTTGGAATGCCCATTTAGACCTCCAATTATGGTCTGGAGACACCCTTGATAGACACCTTGTGGCTCGAGACCCATCTCTCGCGTGGTCTTGCACACTTGGCCGTAATGGCCCAAGTCGCGTGCCCACCATAGCACCACCAAGTGCCCACACCAAAGCCGTTTGACACTAACAACACACCTTCTCATGCTGCTCTTCTGTCCAACAACATCCACGTCACTCCATATATGCCCCACCCACACGATTCCTTTGTGTGCTAATCGACAATTTTTCATGTACCTCTGAGCATCAATACCCAGCCTGCGAGGTTCTCATTCTCCATGCTAGCATCATGTTTTGCACACTGTTGTTATTTTTGCCATCTTATAATCACTTATGCCATCGCATATGTGACATTGTAAGCGTGGATCGCGGAAGCCGTACAGGCTTATGCGACCCAAACAAGTATATGAGACTTAACCGATCAGCCATGCGCCCGGGTCGGTCAACCACGAGGCCTAATTACTAATTTTTTATATATATAAAATATTTTTTTTCTTCCATTTTTAGGAAAAAAAATTATGCCATGGTTTATGCGATTATGCAAATCACATACTCCATTTAACAACATTGGTCTTGCCTCCATGCACCATATCATATCACATTACTCAGAGTCGACTTTCACTTTGGTACTCTTTTTGTGGATACCAGGCGGCCCTTTCGCCAGTTCTCCCTTGGAAATTCAAAATTGATTCAATTACTACAGAAAAATTTCAAGATGAGGGTAGGTAAACAATTTAAGTGTAATGCAGTTTGATTGTCTCTTTTCATGGTTATCTATTGTGAATCCGTATTTTTGTAAGTAGTTTTTTAATTTTTTTTTGGGTGGTTTTGTTATTGGGTTTCATCGTTATTGTTAAAATTAATGTGATATGGGCATGAAAAATACACTAATTTGTGTTTGCTTTCACTTTGGTAACCTTTTGTGCCAGAGGTTGTCTCTTCTAGGACTTGAACCCGAGATGTGGTGCTAGTTCTGATACCATTTGTTAAAGATTTAAGCAATACATCAGAAGTTAAGCCTTTGTTACTATGGGTTGTAATCGGGTTTATATATATATATATATATATATATATATATATATATATATATATAATGCTTTCAATTATTTTGCTAATGGATTTCATCATCGTTGTATTAATTATTGATTCCCAAATTATGCAATTTCAGAAGATTCCAATAGAAAATGGTCCGTGAGAAGAAAATGCATACATAAATTTTCACAAGCAATGAATCAGATCCATACTGATGGTCCAATATCTATTTAGTTATTTAAATTTTTAGGTGCTGATGGTCTTTTTTTATTGTTGTGGATATTCTACATTTTTTTATTTATTAAAATCTTACATCTCAATTCACATGGGAAATTGATCCGCAATTTGACTTTAATCCTATTTGAAAAATGGTACACCAATCTGAAGAGTGCACTAAAAGAAAAACAGCTGCGATGATCTTGGTGGTTTAAATTTACTAGGATCTTATTATTTTAGATAATTCTTCGTAAAAGACTAAGTTTACTTATCTCGAATGATTGATTAAAACATTCTACATTGTTCATCACTAAATGTATCATAAAATATCGTTAATTAACTGTGCAACCGTGGACCTTGATCGATCCGTCGCGACGACGCGCTCTTGTGAAAAATATAGAGTCGCCATCCAGAGCTTTTGGTGTCCCGGGAAACCTCAAATCAATATTAAATGCACCGAAGTGCCAAATGTGACTCTGATTTACTGATTCACGCCAAAGGCTCTTGGGTAGGGGCTTTAGTTATCGATCGGGAAGGTGTTAGGCACCCGATCAACCCCCTCGTAAGCGGTCTCTACTTATGACCAAAAAGAAAAAAGAAAAAAGAAAAATAAAACAAGACTTCCTCTTGCCCGAAGGCACTCCGCTTCTATTTCCGTCTCCCGCAATCACCGAAATTCCGGTGGCGTAATGATGTAAATTCAAAAATAGAGGAAAAGCGAAGAAGGTAGAGGAATGGAGGGGAGAGCTGGAGCTCTCAGGTCCTTGTAGCATGGCTGTGGACTTTCACGTGGGTGCACTTGAGGGGCTTCCGATAGCTAGAAAAGTTGGAAGATGGGTTCTAAACTCTAAAACTTAGTAGCTAAGGGGTAGAGGAAGAAGGCTAGGGCGTAGATCTCACCTAGACTGAAGGATTTTTGATGGAAGATGGGATCTAAAAGATGGTTTTGAATTCTGGAATTTGTATGGATTTGGTGCACCAAAGGGGAGAAAGGGATCTCTTAATCTTTTTCTCTCTCTTGGAAAAATTTCAAGCCTTTGTAAAGGGAGGGGTACCTCTCTATTTATAGAGAAAGGGGTGGTTAAGGGGTCATTTAAGAGCTACTGGGATTAGCAATTAGGTAATTCCCAATCTAAGGTTTCCTAGGGTTTTGGAAGCTTAGATATGTGGGAAAGGGGTTCAATGGTAGATGATAGGGTGGGGGTTCAAATGACTAGAGGGTTGCAAATAGGGTAAATGAGGGTGCAACAGTCCTAATGAAACCCACCCTAAACATTGGGATGGTCAACAAGTCAAATCCCAAAAGTCATTTTCGGGCAAAATCCAAGAATTACTGTAGCTAAGCCTAATTTGTGTAATACACACGCTAGGCATAATACACACGCTAGGCATATGTACAGTGCTCGAGAAGTTCAGAGCCCGCTAGGGGCCCCATCTAAGCTTAGCGTGTGTATTATACACGCTAAGCCAGATCTGTGAAAAAATGGCCTAACGTGTATAACATACACGCTAGACAACATTTTTCTCAGAAATGGCTTAGCGTGTGTATTATACACGCTAAGCATACCCAAAGCCTCGAGAGGTTTGGAGCTTGTCGAGGGGTTCACTCAAATGTAGTTTTTAGGCCCGTAACTTTGGATTGTCATAACTTTCGGTGTAGGACTCGGATTGAGGTGATTCTTGGCTTGTTGGAAAGCTGAGAACCTCTATTTTCCAATGATATATGATTTAGTTTCAGCAGGGGTCCCGACAAGCTTTGGCACACCTCTTCCCAACCACTGCTCGGGAGGGTCAATAACAGGTTCAGAGAGGGTTCTATAGGTTGGGGTTAATTCCTAAGGGTTTAGACAAGTTTCTAAAGGTTTGGGAAGGTTCCTAAGGGTATGGGATATGCTATCGGAAGCTCAGGGGTGCGTCCTTCTCGAAGTATGTTTTGATCGGGCCTTGGGCCAAATTTGGGTGTCTACATTAACTAAAATATTTGTGGAATGCTAGAATATGTTTGACTTGGTACTATATTATTGATCCATAAACTGTTTTAAAATTATTTGTTAAAACATATTCTCTTGTTGATTCAGACATTTCTTGTTGAGAGACGTGTACGAGGACATGCTACTTGATGGAGTTCAACCCATAAGAGACACTTTCCATTCTCTAATTGTTGGGACGATGAAAGGGAGTCGCATGCAAGATGCCTTTTTCTTTAGAGATGAGATGAAAGCAATGGGACTGGTTCCGGATGTAAGTGTAATGTTTTTTATCCATCACACAAAAATGGTTGGTTACAGATTTACAGTTTAGTAGTATAGTTACTCCTGCTGTTTACCTTCACCCAATGCAGAAATCGCATTGTGTGAGCATCCACGGGGACCATTTCATTGTTTTGTTTTAATTAAACAATTGGAGCCAAAGGTTGCGGGTTTGAGCCACGCCGGGTCCTTTGAGTCATCTAACCTAATTAAAGGATACTTCACCTATAAAAGAAACAGTTTTTGCAGTTTAGCATGGAAGCTTTATGAAGGTTTCTGAGTTTATGAATAGAAGCTTTATAATTAGACACATCATTTTCTGAGTTTGTTTGTGAAGATAATAATAAGGTTTCTATGGGCATGAATATATGCAAAAGAAGAAGAAGATATTAAGAAGGTTTCTATGGATATGTTTTGAAATGAAAAAAATTGCTGCAAGAATATTTCTTGTATTGCATAAGCACATTAAGTTTTGTTGGTTGAAGCTGCACTTGTATTTTATTTTAATATATAGTCTTGCACCTGTGAAAAAAGGAGTTTTTGCAGGTTCTTTAGTTGTTTCTCTTGTTTTTTGTTTTTTTGTTCTTTTCAACCTCTAAACTTCTATGAAATCTAGTGAGTCATGCTCCTTTTTCATTTCATTTTGACAGAAATGTTAAGGACATTGATGTTCGTTAAAGATTATCTGATGGGAATACGATCAGACTGCAACATTATAGCTATAGACTGCAGTTGAAATTTATCATGCTGCATTGGGTGCAAGATTCACCATTGTCAACGTAAATTTTTTTCCGTGGCAAGGATGCCTTACTGTCCTGATGTTCAAAAGCGTTGTCGGACATGACTAATCCCATCTTTTGGAACTAACTCCCTATAAGTCTATAACTATCCCAGTGCAACCTTATTTTCTGAAACTACATGAATGTTCCACAATTCTATAACCAGGAGGGTTCTTCATTCGATTCCAACACTTTGACATCCCCTTTGCTATTACATACTCAAATACAAGTAGCTGTAACTACATACTTGTCGACACAATAAAAAAAAGATGAAGGGAGGAACTTAATAAAACAAACCATTACGTACTTCTACATTATCCTTCTAAAACCTGTAGGCAGATAGGTCCTACCATTATAATTTGTCTTTTATTACCTACTTCTACATTGTCCTTCTAAAACCTGTAGGCAGATAGTGTCCTACCATTATAATTTGTCTTTTATAAATAGGGAAGTATGTCTGAATTACCGAGAACCCCTTAAAAGTTCTAGGTTGATAGGTCTTTCCCTCTTAAGTCTATGATGAAATAAGCGGAAACTCTTCTGGAATCATTGTAGATCCCCTTCCCATAATTTCGTCTTCTGTGTCGAAGTAAGGGGACGTTTTATTGGAATTATTGTCGCGCTCCCTTCAATTCTATTTAAAGGTAAAGTAATCGTCTTATAATTTATATAAATTAGTGTTTCTTCAACAAATGGTGAGCTATATATTAATTTGAAGATAAAAGATATCGGATAACTCATATAAATCTCTTTTGGATGATGAAGAACTAATAATGCACATAACTCATATTCATCTAAAATGCACATAGCTCGTATACATCTATTTAGATGTGAAAGAACTCGTGATGCTCTTAATCTCAAGGGGTTTGATGCGTTGGCCATGTACCCGCCTCAGGAAGCGGGAGACTTGAGTTTGAGTCGCCTCCCATGAGGGGCTGCCGTAGGGATTTATCCCGTGCTGACCCTGCACATGCTAACTTGGAGCGCACACGTGCCCCTGGGATTAGTCGGATGCTTTGAGAGGCCTAGACACCCTAGTTTTTCAAAAAAAATAATACTTCATGATGCCTTGCACACGTTCCTTGAATGAGTAAAAATACGACTCACTAGTATCTTGAAAGAAATATATTTTCAGACAACTTGATTGAATACACGAATTAATAACCTACCATGTTCCAGTTAGCACGAGTTCCTGTGTTTAAAGCATATGGACTCCATAAGGGACTTGATGCTGCAATATATAAAAACCTCTCATGGTAAAAATGGTTTAAAAACTCAACGAGTTGACTCGGAACTCGGGCGAGTCGACTCGACCAATTTTCGACCCGACTTGTCTATAGCCTCGAATAAGGCTCCAACTCGGTCGCCGATCCACAACTCGGGAACTCAACCGAGTTTGTCGGCTTGGCGAGTCGACTCTAGTGATTCAAATGAAGGACCGGCGGGGGGTTTTTATAAACTAAAAGGGCATACTTGTCCTTTCTCCCCCTTTATATTTAAAGACGTTGATAAAAAAAATATATATAAGACGTTGATCCCAAGTTCCCAACTCCAATAATCTCGACAGACAGAAGTAGAAAGAAGAAGACCTCTCATGCCCTAAAATCTCATCGCAACCCTCAACCCCTCTCGTGCCCTAAAATCTAGAAGAAGAGGAAGTAGTAGTAGAAGAATCACAACCCTCTTGTGCCCTAAAAGCTGTAATTATTATTATTTTTTCGCTTTTATGAGTAACAAATTTGAATCGCAGCCCTCTCGTGCCCTAAAGTCTGTAATTTATTTATTTTTTTCACTTTGATAAGCCACATGATTTGAATCACAGCCCTCTGGTGCCCTAAAATCTGCAAGTTTTTTTTTTTTTTTTTTTTTTTTCACTTTTATAAGCCACACGATTTGAATCGCAGCCCTCTCGTGCACCATCTAAGCCATACTATTTGAATCGCAACCCTCTCGTACACCATCTAAGCCACGCTATTTGAATCGCAACCCTTTCGTGCACTATCTAAGCCACACTATTTGAATCGCAGCCCTCTCGTGCACCATCTAAGCCACACGATTTGGCTCAAATTTTCAAATCATTTGGCTCAGATTTTCTTTTTGCACATTTATTTTTGGTGCAAGTTTTATGCAGAGTATATATATATCTATCAAATTATCAATATCATTGTTACTTAATGCTAAATATTGTGGTAGATTTGATAATGTAAAGTTAGCCTTTCGTTTAAATGTAATGAATATTTAGATGGATGGTGTTTTATGAATTTCTAATTATTAAATGGATGGAATATGGACAATAATGAATTTTCATCTATTAAATATTTAAATTATATATATATATATATATATATTAAATAACTCGAGTCGGATCGATTTTCCACACTGACTCTACTAAGATGATTTCCGAGTCAAGTCGAGTTTCCGCGTTTTAAAACCATGGGTCATAGTATATCGAGTCTCAATAAGATGTGGATGTTCCTATATATGAAGACCTCCCATTATTAAATATAAACTCTTGGCAAGACTTCATGCTCTGCTACATGAAGATCTTTCATTGTTCAATCATATTTGATGCTCTGATAGATGATGACCCCCCATAGTCCCATCGTTAAAATATATGACCTTTAAAAAGGGACTTGAAGTTTTGATGCATGAAAACTTCTCATGGTTATCTTATATGTACCCCCGATAAAAGACTTGATGCTCCGAGACATGTAAACTCTAATGGGCAAAGTATATGGACTTCCTACAAGAGACTTGATGTTTTATTATATGCAATACCCATATAGTTAAAGTATACATACTTCCAATAGGGACTTGACGTGTTTTTCTTTTGAACGGTGAATTATATATTAAAAAATAGTAAAAGGTCCAAAGGTATGATGTATTTTCTTACTCTACCTGCTGCACCTAGCTTCTTTTTCCTTAAAAAAAATATTGGATTCCTTTCCTTCAAAACTCCCCACCATACAGCCATAGGGGATATTGACGCTAGGAGTTCTATTTGAGGGTTGGATATGTGCACATGGCAACCCACTAGAAATGCTTGCATATCTTGGGGAAGCAGACACTGAATTTTGAAAAAGCCGATTCCATGTAGTTTTTCCCGTTGCACACCAAATAAGGCCATGGTTTACTGTTTCAAGGTTACTATTGCATATAAAATATTTATTTGCAATACCTTGTCCCTTTTTCATCCAATTATCCACAGTCAAGATCTTCTCCCAAGCAGTGCACCACACAAAACCCTTTATCAGAATTTTCAGCTTCCACATACCAGTCTGTGTGGACCGGGATTATAAATTTGCCCATTCCCATCCATTAAATTATGTTTTATTTACTTGATAATATTTAAGTACTTGGAAAGTTTGTTTTAAAGTGTCAAGGAGCATCTTCTTACAGTGACCACAGCCCTCCCTCAACCTTTTTTTTGTTATTGCTTATAGCAAACCCATCTCTCTTATTGTTCTTCTTTAGAGCCTCGATTCGATGGTTGCTAGCTAGGTTTCTAAACCCATGGACAAATCCTGGAAGACCCACAAGCACATTCAATACTGTGTTTTCTTAAAAAAAAGTGCGTACTTTTTTCTTTTTACAAGTTTATTGAGTTACCAGCCGAGTGAACTCGAAACTCGACTGAGTTACTCGCTAATTTTTTGAGTTGTATATAGAGTTTTCTCGAAACTCAAGCAACTCAAGTCGAGTTGGTCACGCTTTAAAAAACTGATACAAACTGCTTTTGATTGGAAGGATCATTACACTTATACCCTTTCTGAGACAGTGGGTACCCAATAAATATGCACCGGACGATTGGTGCATGGTACATGAACAAAGCTTACACGACAAGATACACGGGGGAAGACCAAAAAATAACTCGAAGAAGGAGACACTGTTTTAAAGGGAGATTTTTCCATTAAGAACAAGAGTGGGCATTGATGAAGGGCAATTTTTTGGAGGGCTGTTATAGCTGCAGCAACTATGGTTTGAACTGTGATTTAAAGTGGATTTAAATATGGTGGAAGCTTGGCCAAAAAAATAGTGTCAATGGGGGGTCACATGAGCTTCAGATTTTCTTGTCAGATATGGGTGCTTCATATCCTTTAGTGCGTGGAATTATTCAAGCTATAGAATCACATATGGTGGTACCTCTCCACTTCAATTCAAAAACTTCATCTGTCTACCCAAATGTCAAAGGCTCTTCTCTCAGGTTATTGCCCCTTGCTGTTACTTTTCAAATAAATGATATTGAAAATGGCTCTGAGGCACATAGTTCACTACATTGTCTTTAAGACAATAGATGCCTCCACTCCGTCGGATACAACGAAGTTGCAATCTGGTTCCCAACGAATTTGCCTCCAGGATACAACAAAGCCCGATTTTGTAAAAAACCGTATGTTTTCTGCTAGATTGCACTTTCTGGAAAGAGAACTTACCACACAGATTTTCTGATGCACAAAAACTCTTAAAGAAGTAAGAACTTAAGAGAGATGAAGAGAGAGAAAGAGTGATTACAATTTTGGTTGTGTTTTCTACTCGGGATATGATATCTATTTATATAAAAAATCTCCAACCACTGTGCTACTTCAAATGTCAATGAAGAGGCAAATTGTCATTTGGAAAACATCTCTTCGGTGTCAAAAGACCGTTTAACGTCTTTTAGCCATTAGGCTGAGCTCCTTTGGCTTAAGAGCAGTTGAAGGCAACCGTTGGGCTAGATTCGTTAGAAGCGCCCACTTATTGGGCTTAGACACATTGGACCTTTTCGGCCAACGCCTCTTAAGCCTCTCTCTCTCTCTCTAAACAAAGGTATGTTACCTATTGGCTATGCCTATGATGTTAGATTTAGTATGCATCTCTTGTAACATGAGAGCATGGATTTAACTCTTAATGAGTCTGTAGACATTCATTTGCTTGAGTGGTAAAAAAGTTACAAGAGCACCCATGACAAGATCACCTATATGAGTATGAAAGTGAAGCCGCTTCAATATAGATATGGTCCTTTCTCTGAGATACTCATGAAATTAGGATCTTAGCTCATGGTTGTGAAGCGCACTGTGACGGCCTTATTAATCTGTGCGCCAGCATGAAGGCATGGCGACCTTGGAGCCGGGCTTATGGCTAGCAAGAAGGCGGGCGGACCTTGTAGCTAGCTGTGTAGCGCGTGTGCGCAGAGGCACGTGGCCCTGCGACGCGTGCATGTTCTCCTTATGCATGCTGCGACCTAGTGTGGTGACTAGACGCATGATAGGCTTGGAATGCGGTGCTCCACGTAGGGGCACGCGACGTCTTGGTGCCATAAGGCACGTAATGCGGTGCTCCGCGTAGGGGCATGCGACGTGGTGGTGCCATGAGGCACGTAATGTGAGGCGGTGCCATTACGGTACGCGATGTGGTGCCAAGAGGGCACATGACATCTAGCTTGAATGCCAAGCGATGCGGTGCTAAGAGGGCATGCGACATTCGGGTGCAATGACGGACTCGAGATAGTGTCGAGTGGACATGAGACACAGTCACGACTCGGACGTGATGTGGTGCCATGAGAGTACGCCATGTCGTGCCACGAGGGCATGCGACATGAGGGCCTTGCGACGTGGTCGCGACGCGGACGCGACACGGTCGCAAGTGACGCTGATGTGTGACCTCACAAGACATGTGGGCTTGGAAGATGGCACTGTGTGCCACGAGCAGAGGATCGTGTGCCATGATTAATGCCAAACTACCTACCTTTGCAGGTGTGTGCCACGTGTAGAGGGCCATGTGCCATGGTGGTATGTCAAACCAAGGGGTTTGAGGTTCTTCTGCTGGATAGCCCAAGTTGGCGTTTAGACCATACTTGGGGGAAGGGAGTTGTGGAGCTATTCTCCCACACATGGGGCCCTGCGTTGCGGGACAAGTGCATGGGCTTTCTAGGTTAGGGGTGGGCCTAGAACATCGCTGCAGCGATGCGGCGCTGCGGGGATGCCATGTGTCACCTAGCGTGAGGTTACCATGTGGCCCCGGGCCGGTGTCGCAGTGCACATGGGTCGGTGACCTCACGGTGGGGGACGCAGCGTGCGCACTAGTCGAGGGCCTATCGCGGACGTGCTGGTCGCAGTGCCACACGATGCTTGGTTTGGATAGCATGAAGAGCTGTATGCTACTCTAAGTGTGCTGGTCGCGTGGGCCACACACGATGCTTGGTTTAGATAGCATGAAGAGCTGCATGCTACTCTAAGTGTGCTGGTCGCGTGGGCCACACACGATGGTTGGCTTGAATGACATGAAGAGATGCATGCCACACTGTCAGAAGTGAGGAACTAGTGCACTGCAGAGGGTGAAGCTAGGCAGGCCAAGTGGCACTGAGGTGCTGGCATGCGTGTCCTGAGTAGATACGTTGCGCTGAGAGGGTTTGCCTCGGGTGAAGGCAACCACGATGCGGGAGTTCCCGTCCTCTAGACGTGCGGTATCAGAGTGATGGCTGGAAAAGATGACCTTGCTGTGCACGGCAGCAAGGCGTGGTACGAGTGTTATAGCCATTGTTAGGTTATGCCTCGTGAAAACTTGTATTTGAGTTAGGCTGGCCTCGCTGTAGCGGCAGCGAGGCGCCGCATGGACGTCGAAAAATTACTCTGTGATAGCATGCCTTATGCAACTCATGATTTAAGTCATAGTAAGTGTATCTATGTATGTGTAATTCCGATTTGTTAAATAGGTTTTAAGTTAAAAGCTATAGGCTACTTAAGAACCTTACAAACTTTGAATTATATGTACTAGTCAAAGGTTCAAACCGAAAGGTACCTTTGACGATGCTTAATATGATTGTTCTGATACACATATTATTATTTATAACAAGTGGAGGAATGTTATATATTAACGTAGTAATATATATTAATAAATTAATATGTATCATTATATATTAGTAATAATCTAATGAAAAACTTGTAAAAATCTTTTACTTTGTGCGCAAATGCAGAGAACTAAAGTAGAACTTTTTGGTGTTTCTTACTGGTTCTTTACTTGTCACTTGGATTGATGAGGTGGAAAGTAAATGGATGACTATTATTTATTTTACATGGATTGGTGAAATGGAAGACTCTCATTCGTTCTTGGGTTGTTCTCATGTGTTTGGTTGAAAGCTTTTCACATGGATTGGTTTGGCGAAGTGGGGGAGATGAACTCTATAAATAGAGCTCCATGTCTCGATACTTTTCACACCAAGTCTCTCTAATCACTTGAGAGCTCCTGATGGCTGCATAAGCTATGAAGGAAAAATAAAATTTTTAGAGTATGAAGATCTTTATTATGGGTCATAGGTTTTTTGTAATCTCTCTAACTAGGTGGAAGCTTGGCAAGAATGACTCCTACTTTGAAACTTTCAAGAAGTTTCATGTTCTCTTCTTCCATTTCAGTGACGATGAACTGTAATTCCTAGACTTGTTCAAGAATCGGTATATCATCAGTTATTTTGAAATCAAAATCTCTAGAGACTAGAAAGGCTTTATATTGACATCTTCAGTTCATTACTTATTCTCTAATATTTTATCAAAGATATATTTTTCCTACATGGCTTATGCAGGCACTAGGATCTCTCAAGTGATTAGAGAGACTTGGTGTGAGAAGTGTAGAGGCATGCAGCTCTATTTATAGAGTCCACCTCTCCCACTTCCCCAAACTCAATCAATGTGAAAAGTTTTTAACCAATCAAATCAGAACAATCTAAGAACAAATGAGAGTCCTCTATTCCACCAATTTATGTCAAATAAATAATAGCTATCATTTCCTTTCCACCTCATCAATCCAAGTGAAAAGTAAAGAAAAAATAGTAAACACCAATTTTTTTTTTTTACTTTAGTTCTATGTACTTGCACACAAAGTTAAAGATTTTTACAAGTCTGCCATTATGTTATTATTAATATATAGTGATACATATTAATGATTTTTGGACAATAAAATATATATTACTACACTAATATATAATAGCTACTACCTAGTGGGACGGGTCTTGGCAATCTCAGGTTTTTTTCGTAGGATTTCAAGTCCTGGAAAAATAGGGCTCTTTGTGATTGAAAATTGGGATATCGAGTCCTACATAATTAAAAGTCTTTGATCTTTTAGGGGGTTTAAAGTCCTCTAAAGTAGGGAGATTTGTTTCTGTTTAGTTTCTTAGAAGTCCTGTTGGTTTAGGAGTTTAATGCTGGAAGTTTTAACTATTTTTTTATATGTGAAAGGGTCGAAATTCTTATGAATAGGTTTATTTTATTTATAGAGTTATTCTGCAATGAGTGTCCACCCATGATGGGTGGACACGGCAGTCCACATGTCTGTGTGACTGCATGACTTGCATGGAAGTCTGTGCACGTCACGCAGTCACACAAATTTGTGGACTGCTTTAATGCACATGATGGGTGGACACCCATTGTAAACTAACTCTTATTTATAAGAAAAATAAGAAACAAATTAAGAGAAAGAGGAGCTGAGATTTCTGAGTTCTCCCTTGCTAGTTTTAAAAACTTTTTAGTCTGTTTTTGTTGCTTGTTTCTGATTTCTATGGTCAAACTTGAGACTGTCACTCTGTGTTACTGCTGTGCTTGAGTCAGATTTGTAGATTCCGCAGATTTTTTAGTCTCCATATCTCTGCTGATTCTGAGCACGTAAATCCGACATTCATTGGAGTTGAGTGCTTCTGTGATAGACTGTCCAATCTACTAAACTCCCACTATTCTGAAGATAATATTCTGTGAATTTGTGATTATTAGTGTTGTTATCTTGTGAATATTCCACTTATACTGCAAATTAATATCCATGGTTAAAGATGAACTTGTGGCTTGTGTTGTTACACAATAGATGCTGATTTAAGGGAGGTTTTTTTCTCCTTAAATCTGTGTTATCAGTCTATTCCTGAGCTATTACTTGATTTGCAATTGTTTGTGGGATGCTGTATACTCTAATTGGTATCAAAGCTGCGTCAAGCAGCTCAATGATAATGACTTCAGACTAGAGATGTTTAGGAACATGCGTATCTAATAAAACACCCAAGTAGCTTCAAATAATGTCTATTCTTTCTCTCATCCATGGTATCAAAACTTGACTGATACCGATATGTATCGGTTTCATCGAGAACCGATATCGATACCATCCTGATATAGGTATCGGGGTGGTATCGGTATCAATATTGGTATCGGACCAATACGGGTCAATATTAGCTGATACTGTCTATCAATGATCAATATCCGTATCCGATCACGGATATTACCGATATGTATTGGTCTCAGATGGACCGCTACCTGATACTGAGTTTGATACCTTGCTCTCAGCAACCCTATTTTGTCTCGGGGTATAAGGACATATGGATTGCTACACAATGCCATGTTCATGAAGGTATTTTTGAAGTTTATGGGAGACATACTCCCCTCCACTATCTAACTGCAATATTTAAATATTTGCATTACACTCCATTTGTACCATCTTATGGAATGAAGCAAAGATAGAGGCAATTTCATCTTTAGATCTCATTAGATACAACAGAGTCATGAGAGTAGAAATCACTGATAAACAAAGTAATGCAAACCAAAACCAGAGACAATAGGTGATGGTGTCCGTTTGTTAGTGCTAATGATCTCAAAAGGAACAATACTCCTATTACTTACAGGATAGGAGGATCAATGACGTTTGGCCAACTGGCACATTTCACACCTAAATGAGGATGGATCAAAAGATTTAAGTGTGAGGAAATAGAATATGTATACGTTTTCCAGGGACACGACACTAGTGGCGCAAGGAATAGAAGTAGAAGAAACTTTTGGCATTGTTGAGGATTGAGAGCTGACCCTCTTTTCATAACCTTGTTTAATGAAAGACGTTTAGTAATACTACTCATGGTTTAAAAACTCAGCGAGTCGACTCGGAACTTGGGCGAGTTGACTCAGCTCGATTGGGTTATGAGTAGACTCGGCTAAGGGATCAAATAGGGCTGTGACTCGAGCGACTCATTGATCCGATTCGGAAACTCGACCGAGTTTGCAGATTCGACGAGTCGACTTTAGTGACCCTAAATGAGGAGAGGAAAGAAAGAAGAAGAAAGAAGAAAGAAAGAAAGAAAGAAAGAAAGAAAGAAAGAAAGAAGAAGAAAGAAAGGAAGGAGAGAAGGAGAGGAGAGAAGGAAAGAAGGAAGGAAGGAAGGAAGGAGAGAGGGAGAGGAGAGAAGGAAGGAAAGAAAGTAAGAAAGAAAGAAAAAAAAGGAAAGAAGCAAAGAAAGAAAGCAAAACAAAGCAAAGCAAAGAAGCAAGAAAGAAAGAAGCAAAGAATGCAAAGAAAGAAAGCAAGAAAGAAAGCAAAGAAAGAAAGAAAGAAAGAAGAAGAAGAATATATATTAAATAACTCGAGTTGGATCGATTTTACACTACTGTTATATGTTGTTGCAGCCCCAAGAACCTTCCCATAGTAAGATTGGAGAGTCATCCAAACGCCATTATTAAACACATGCATCTCCATAACAATTCAATAATTGATCATGATCATGACCACGCGATTGACAAAAGGAAAACTGAGCCCAACTGCTCTAATTAAGTCAAGAAACATGTACAAATAGGCAATGGATGAATCATGGAATGCACAAGATTTCACCCCCCAAACAGCCAGAAAGAAACCTCTCAATACAAATATCTGCAGCTCTAGCACCTCAGCTGAACAACGAATTATCCTTAATAACTTCCACGCAAATCA
This sequence comes from Chloranthus sessilifolius, assembly GCA_021018995.1. NCBI lineage: Eukaryota > Viridiplantae > Streptophyta > Magnoliopsida > Chloranthales > Chloranthaceae > Chloranthus > Chloranthus sessilifolius. The sequence goes on from CM037584.1 coordinate 159,414,057, forward strand.
GAACACAAATTGCAGCATACCTATAACTTTGCACTGTTAGACAACAGTGAAAACCAAGAAACCGAGAGGCCTGGACACTTTATGCATGCAACATCTACAAATCAAAACCAATCGGTTTTGGGGTCAATCATTTCCGAGACTCAAGGGGCTTTAATTCAAGGTCGCCAACTTCTAGACATGCAGGTCATTGCCCATGAGGTGGTTCACTCGGCTTTCTCTACTTGAGCCTTGGGTTTTGTTTGGAAAATTAATATGGAAAAGGCGTATGACAGAGTAAACTGAGACTGCTTTGATTATATGATGAAGCGGTTCGGTCTTGGTAATACCTGGAGAAACTGGATAAGAGCTTGTGTCTCTTCGCCCTGGTTCTCGGTGATTGTCAACGGCTCATCTGCTGGGTATTTCAAAAGCTCACGAGGTCTAAGACAGGGGGATCCCTTGTCTCCGCTTCTCTTCAACATGGCGGGGAGGCGTTGGGGGCTCTTATCAACAAATCCCATGCGCTTAACTGAATTGTGGGAATCTCGGTGGGCAACAATGGTCATGCCATAACTCACGCCATAACTCACCTCCAGTATGCTGATGACACAATTCTTTTCGGTAAGGCTAACCAAGAGGAAGTTTCTGCCTTTGCTAACATCCTATTGATTTACGAAGCAGTCATGGGTCAAAGAGTCAACTTGCAGAAATCTACGAACTCGGGGATTCATTCGGAATCGATGGTGGCCGAGGGTTTAGCCAATACGGCTTAGTGTGTGACCACTCTGCTCCCCATCTCCTATCTGGGGCTCCCACTTGGCACCGGGAAGCCAAAGGCCAGCGACTGGGAGGGGTTCATACAAGGATTTCAAAGGAAATTGGCCTCATGGAGGGGGAAGTTCCTTAGCATGGATGGGCGTAGAACTCCGTTCTCTCAAGCCTTCCAATCTTTTTTATGTCTATCTACAAATGCCCGATGGCTGTCATTCATTCCCTTGAGAAAATTCAGAGGGATTTTCTGTGGGAGGGCGTGGGTTTGGATAAAAAATATCACTTGGTGGCCTGAGAAATTTGTCAACTTCCTAAGTGTTTCGGAGGGTTGGGGATTCGAAACCTTCACCAAACCAATATTACGCTTCTTGGCAAATGGCTTTGGAAGGCTGGATCGACTTCAGAGCAAAATAGGCTATGGCTGTCCATCCTTACTCAAAAATATGGATGTACTCGTGGGTCTTGGGGGATTAATGTCAACCGTTCTAGGAATGTTTCAGCTTGGTGGAAGGGCATCAGCTCTGTTTCGATCGATTTTTCTCGTTTGGTCGGTTATAGCTGGGGTGATGGGTCTCGGATTTCCTTTTGGGATGATCCCTGGTTGCTCATTTACCCGCTTAGAATGATTTTCCTGTCCATCTTCAGCGTCTCCATTGCTCCCCAATGCATGATAGCGGACTTCCTATCAACTCTTGGTGAGACGCCGGTGTGGGCTGTGTCTACTAGGAGGGCTCTGGTAGAGGACAAATTGGATCACTACCTAAGATTGATGGCTGCTCTTTATAGCTCGAGCCCGAATCGCCACCGCCGTGACCTCAGGACCTAGTTGTGTAGTAAGAAGGGGGACTTCTCGGTTAAGTCTTTCTATTGAGCCCTCACCTACAGATCGCTCATCAGAGTGGAGTGGTTCTTCATCTGGAAGGCGCCAATCCCTCCTAAGGTCAGATTCTTCATTTGGACTATGGCGAGAGATCGCATTCTGACAATGGATCAGCTTCTCACTCGGGGCAAGCGACTTCGTAACAAATGTCTAATGTGCCTCTTGGCGGAAGAGTCGATTTCTCACCTGTTTATTCATTGCGGGGTGGCTACAAAAATTTGGGGCACGATCCTGATGCCCTTTGATCTAAGATGGGTGGCACCGGAAAATTCGCTAGGGGCTTTTTGGCGGGTGGGGGCTTACGCGGTGATATGGTCTATTTGGCTCGAAAGGAATGCTAGAGTTTTCAATCGAAAGCGTCGACCGATCAGCACCGTTCTTAACTTTATCAAAGATCTGATGTGCCACTGGGTTGTGCTGGACAAATACGGGGGGCAGGGAGTAGGGGGCCTGTGTCTATGACCTTCTTCTACCTCAGCGGCTTTTAGTCGGTGTCGTATGTTGTTGGGCGGGCTGTTTTTCTTTTGCTTTTTTCTGGCTTGTGTTCTCTTCTTCGCCTGTTGTTCTGTTCCAGCTCCTCGCTGTTTTTTTTTCTTTGGAATGAATTTTTTGTTATCGATCGAAAAAAAATGTTGTTCTAGCCTCAAACTGATCAACCCTTTGTATGATTTTCTTGATCTGGCCATCCGAAAACCTCTGAATCTCAGAAAAAACATGAAAAAACAGTTTTTCCTCATCTTGGAAGGCTGCTGGAAAACACCTTAATCAGCTAAAAAAATCCCTAAAAATACCTGCAGTACTTACAATAGAAAGAGCTCTCAGGGAATCTGATGGGGACATCAAACGTTACAATGTGTATAAGAAGCGCAAAAAGAAATTCAAAGCATTGAGACGTTTCAAGGCACTATGGAAGAGCCATGAAAACGCATATCCGCGTGTGCATCATGAGAAAAGACCCATCGGGAAGGCATACATGTGGGGAACAAAATAAAGAAAAAAGTCGTCATTATATGACGAACGTACGTGGTCTCAGGATGGACATCTGTGAGCCATCAAGGACATCCATGATTTAGACCTTGTTCGGATTTTGTGCACACTGTCGAGGAGGGACGTCCGTGAACGCTATTCGCGATTTGGCGGCTAGACGATATTTGGGGTAAAACTTACCGTTTTTAGTGTTTGTTTAGGTTTACGACTTTCTAATTTCAAATTTTACGTCTAGTTAGAGTTTCTAGCCTATATAAAGGCATGTAAAGACTTTTATTGCACTAGTTGATGATTAATGAAAATTTATGAGTTTTGCTTTGCGTGAATTCATTCCATCTTTTTATCTATCTTCTTGATTATTTCCAGGTAATTTTAATCTTTTGTTTCGCTGATTAAAATCATTATAAAAACCCATTAAAATAGCCTTTTTGTTTATGGTGCTGGAATTTGTTCTTTAATTCCCTATTATATGAAATCACATGATTTTCCTTGAATAGTATAAAACCGCCTCTGACTTTAACATTTTCAAACCCTAGAGAGGAGTCAAGAGACATCATCTTTATTGTCGCTTAGTACCCTGAACTAGATCGAAAACTAGAGTCTATCATTGGACCCTATTTTCTAGGTCTAGAAAGACTATATGTTGACGAAACACTAAATCAAATTAATCGAATTGCCCAATTGAATTTGTTTTCTATCTTATGTGGTTTAGGGATAATTTTGATAATTCCGCTGCTCAATTAAATCCCAATTGATTTCAATTCGCATGTATATGGTTAAGCGTTTTTGTCCTACATCAGAATCACATTCTCAAGCACAGCTGAAGTCAACCCCTTTGGCTGATATCAACATGATGCATGCCTATGTCAGCAAATGACTTGGTCACTGCATGGGGTCAGGTAGATCGGTGCTTTGATACCAAGTTGATTTGGTTACGGTCTTATGGGTGATTGGATGATGGATAGAGTGATAAGGTTAGGGTTTGGTGAAGATTAGGGTTATTGGTTGAATTACTAAACCTCTTTGTTATATATTATATGTTATTTACAATTGGATCCCATGTAGAAAATTAACACCATCTTAGTTATGAAATGACTGTCTAGACATACCCGATTGTTTACAATAGACATACCAACAATAGATTCCTCTTCATGTAGTTGTTTGGGAAGCAATTGGCCCTATCGAAGGTCTAATGTTTGGAGTTGTTGATTACTATCATTAGTTCTTAAGAGAGATCAGGCCCATATAGTCCATTCAAAGTTTTTTTTTTTATAAGTTTTTGGTTATTTATTTTTTATTTATTTTTTACTCTGGCCAGTTGGAATTACTTGTCTTAATTTTCCAGAGGTTTTGGACTATGCTACTCGAGGATCCCTTATCTTCATGCTCCGTTTTCATTTAAAATTGGGATACTTCACTTGCTCTTGTTGCTTCTTCCAACATGAGTATATAGTCCATCATTTGCATGGCAAGTTGAGGGCCTACGGTCTGAATGTGCCACTAATTCTTGAAATAATCTATATTTAACTAATTATTTCTTATATATCGTAGCCTGTACGGAATGATTTTTAAAGCCGTTTATGTCACAGGTTGCTTTATACAATTTCTTGATCTCACTTTGTGGGAAATGCAAGCAGTCTGACATTGCAATTCAAGTAAGTAGACTCTCTCTGTCTCTCGCTTTCAGTTTCTAGATTTTTTAGTTTGACCGTAGATGTCTTGATACCTATATTCTATAGATCCTATACTAAAATTCTGTGATGCTTCACGGGGAGAATATTTTGAATTAGAAAAGATGCAGTGAGAACTCAAAATTTCCATAACTAAAACAGTTCTGTTAGCATATGATTCTGCACCTTATTTAATTCGTGAAGACATCTTTAGTCTTTAGATGCAGATAAATAAGGAAACATGGACTTAAAAGACTGCTTTATTCTATTGGTCTGTTGCTGCTATAGTTTTCTATTGTTTTTTGATGATTGTATACTTCTACTATTCTAAACTTACTCATTTGGAATTTCTTTGGATGAAGCTTTTGGAAGAAATGAAAAGAGTTGGAGTGAAACCAAATGGGCAAACCTACATTTGTCTCCTGAATGCATGTGCAGCAACTGGCCTTTTAGATCGAGTGTATGTTATTTTGTGCTTGACATTTAGTTTCTTGTAATTATTGTAAATCAGTGGTTTCAGGAATTGTTTCATGTGGTGTACTTCTTTGTTTAATTAAACTAAAAATATTCTTTTCAATTTGTTGCTTAAACGTGTTTAAAAATCTACAATATTAAACACTAGTGGGACACTAATAAAATAAAGGGTACCTCTATTAGCATCTACCGCATTGTGAAAGCACCTACACTCCCACGTGCGAGGTAAAAATACCTTTTTTTTTGAGTTGCTGAAAGCACCCACTTATGGGGCAAAAATATGTAAGAGCACCCACCTGAAGCACGGACTTCTTCTTCCTCAACTCCGACAATTAGGAACAATGATGACGACATTACCAAGCACCCTCTTCTTCTTCCTCAACTCCGGCGAGTTGCAACGATCGCGATGACATCACCGAAGAGCATCTTCTTCTTTTTGTTCTTCTTCTTCCTCAACTCCATTGAGTCGCAACAACAATGAAGACATCATCAAAATACCAACCAAATCTCACAAAAAAACTTACATAAAGGAAGGAAAAAATTGATGACGGTGGGTACCCACTGTCAGATTTAAAGAACTTGCTCTGAGCACCCACCGCCAGTTTACATCTTACAGTGAATTCCCATCGTCAGATCACAGACATCCTGTCCGTGACACCAGCTGTGGGTGCCCACAGTTAGGTTATCACATCTGACGTCGGTGCCCACCGTTAGGCTATCACATCTGATGGTGGGTGCCCACAACACTGTTGTCAAAAGCGATCGCATATGCGATTGCATATGCGATTATGCGATCTCATATGCAATCATGCGATCACATATGCGATTATGCGATCTCATATGCAATCATGCGATCACATATTTGATCCTAAAGATGATTTTCGCATATTCCATGATGACATGCGATTTGGAAGGTATGCGATCGCATACCACTCCCTTATTTTTATTTATTTATATTTTTTAAGCATCCCCAAAGCTTATAAATAGGGGGTTCCTTTTTCTAATCCATACCACATCCATCCAAGGTATGATTTGTCTCTTTGGTCTTTTTTATTAGTTTTTAGTGCTCTCTTCCTCTCTCTCTCTCTCTTCCTCAAAACTTTGTTAATAATTCCTTTTGCTCTATTTTGTAGTTAACTAAGCAAGAAACTTTAATCTTCATTGACATTCCATCATTCTTCAAGCAAAGAGGGAAGAAATCACTTTAAGAATCAAAGATTCAAGAGTTAGAAATTAATTTATAATTCCTATTAAATTTAGTTTGATTGTTTTTCCTCCTTATTACACCTCATTTCTTTCATTTTTTTCCTTTTTTAGTGTGGTTGTTAATTGTTAAGCTCTCCAGTCTCCACCCACTTTTTTAAATTACGTTGTCATTATGTCTACGTCCTCGAACGACGCTCTTAGGCTGACAAATTCGGCCGATCCGGGTTGGAAATATGGCCGTTACAAGAGTGTAACCGAAAAAAATAAAGTCCAATATACCCTATGCCCCTATGTAAGCATGGGGGGAATAGGGAGACAAGCAACATCTTGCTTGATAATCCGGATCGAATGCGAAGGCATGCCCAAATGTCATGCTGGAGATTCGAAAAGAGATCATGGAATGGATGGATAAAACTTTGAGGTCGAAATATAACGACGAAGTGATTTTACAACAATACTATGATGTTGATGAAGATGAGGAAGAAGAACATGATAGATCTAGTCCCTCCACGACTCGTAGTGCAAGACCACTGCCCTCTAAAAGAGCACATGGTGGAAAGGGAAAGGGAAAGGGAATAAATAAATTCTTCTCTTGTAGACCACATCCCGAGGATGTGGTAGACGCTAGGGGTATGGGCCCGACCTAAACCACTATAGAAAATAGGTTTAAAGCTAAGGACCGACCCGATTCCATTCAATACGTGGCTAAGTGGATGTACTAAACCGGTATTGCATTCAATGCTGTAAAGTTAAAGAGCTTCAAAGTAATGGTTGAAGCCCTTAGACAATTTGGACCCGGCTTAAAACCTCTCGTATCATGAGATAAGACATACATGTTTTAAAAATGAGGTAATCTTCACAAAAGCCTTTCTCGAGGAGCATTGAAAGGATTGGAAGATATATGGGTGCTCACTAATGATCGACGGTTGGACCAATAGGGCCGGTAGGTCAATCAACAATTTTTTTGCAAATTTTCCTACCGAAACTATGTTCATTAAATCTGTAGATGCTTCGGCCCATTCTTACACGACCAAATATCTATTTTCCCTCATAGATGAGGTGATAGAAAAGGATATTGGTGCACAATATGTTGTCCAAGTTGTCATGGACAACGCGACAAACTTAGTGGCCGCTGGTAGACTAATAATGGAACGACGACCACACATATATTGGACCCCGTGTGCGGCCCATTACTTAGACTGAATCTTAGAAGACATAAGAAAAATGCACATTAAAATTGTAGTTATGGCTAGGAAGGTAGTAGTGTATATGTATAAGCATACACTTCTACTCCACTACATGCGTAATGCAATTGGGGGTAATTTGCAATGCCCCGCCATCACCCATTTTGCTACGGCCTTCTTGACATCAAAGTATGTACGTTAAAAGAGATGAGCTTAGAAGCTTCGTAACTTCCACCCATTGAAGGAATGAAGCTTGGTCAAAGAAGGCCGAAGGAAAGTGGGTGGCACAAGCCATCTTAACAAACTCTTTTTGGAATAATGTTGCCCAATCACTTAGAGACTCGCAACCAATCGTAGAATTACTACGATTGGTTGATGGTGATGAGAAGTCGGGTATGGGCTATATTTATAGTTTTATGGAGAAAGCTATAGAAAAAATTAAATCTAATAATATGTACAAATCTCATCTCTATCAACCCATTATTGACATAATTAAGAACAGATGGGGTGTCCAAGTGACTAGCCCATTGTGTTCTGCCGCATTCCTCCTAAATCCCGCAGTCTATTTCTCTTATCCGAACCGGGAAGCGGCAGAAGCAACACATATTAGTGGTTTCCTTGATGTTTTAGAAAAGATGGTTCTGGACAAAAGCGAGCAAGATTGGATTAACAACTCTTTCAACTGATACAAGACTGCTCAAGGGATGTTCAGAAGAGAAATTGTGGTTCAACAACGAGAATCCAAATTACTTAGTAAGCAATTTTATGATTTATTTTTTAATTTTATTTCGTTATTGCAAATTTGTAATTAAATAATCCGTCTCTTTATATATATATATATCTATTATCTAATTGATACTATTGTTTGTAGCCGATTGGTGATTATCCTATGGAGTGGATTCGGTGACAAAATGTGGATTATTGAAGATGACCATTAAGGTTCTTGGCCTTACATGTGCTGCTTCGGCATGTGAACGGAATTAGAGCACATTTGCGATGATAACCAGTTTATTTTTATTTCATTTTTAGTCTCATAATTTTAATTTAATTGTTGTTTAAATTTTAATAGATATAAATATTTATTAAATGTTTTTTTTTAAATAGATACACACGAAAAAGCGGAACAAACTTGAGCAAAGAAAGCTCAATAGTTTGGTCTTTGTGCAATACAACCAAAAGCTACGAGATCACTTCCAAAAAAATCGGGAACATCCGGGACACTATGCTCCCATCTCTCTCGAAGACTTGTTATCCGATTCTCCTTGGATGTCGGATGCCTCCGATAAGCGAGTCTTTGCGAATGAGGATCTTACGTGGAAGCAAGTGGAAGAGACCGCTTTTGGTGATGAGCTTCCTACCGAGCGGAGGAGAAGATCGACAGTGGGGGAAGGTAGCTGACGCTCACGCTTGCATCAAGAAGAAGATGAGATACATGAAGGAGCACCCATGGAGGATATAGATACCGTCTTAGTGAGATCGGATGATGAAAAAATCGAAGAGGAAGTACAATATGTTGAAGGAGACTATTCGGATGATGATGGCAATGCAAGTGACGACAATGGTGGAGGTGGAGATGTACCATTGTGGGTTAGGGAGAACTGTGTAGAATTTTTGGCCAGTACACTATCATTAGCATGGTTTTAAAACACGGAAACTCGATTCGACTTGAAAATCATCGAGTAGAGTCAACTCGGAAACTCGGTCCGACTCGACTCACTCCAACCGGGTTATATATATATATAAAATGGGGAATCAACATTTGACCATCTTATAGGTGATCATTGATCTAAAGATCTGTTCCGTGGATGTTGGGCCGAAAAACAATCTCCATCATCTAATTCAACGCATCGATCCATGATCTAAAAACCCTGAAAACCCTGAGTGCGCATGTAGAATACTCGGTTGTACCGGTACCTACTAAAAAATTAAACTGAACACTGAACTGGGAAAGGGCATCGGTCCAATCTGAGACTAGAAGGTTGAACTGGGATGGATCGAATTGGTTCAGCAAAAACAAAAGGAAAAGAGATTTTAGGGTAAAAAAAAACAAAAGAAAACATATTTGTGGGAAAATTTTAGGGCTTACCGGTCGTCTTTCTTCTTCTTCTTTGTTGTTCTTCTTCTTTCTTCCTCCAGATTTCTCATCCTCCAGAAATGACGTTGATTTCTGTCGAGGGTTTGTATGTAAAGGGTATAAATGTGCTAGATTACAAGTATGCCCCCTAATAAAATTAAAACCCCCGCCAACCATTTGCCACTTAAGTGACTCGCTGAGTGGACAAACTCGCAAGAGTTTTCGAGTCAACTCGGCGAGTCGACCGAGTCTTAGCCTAGATCGAGTACACATACGAGTCGACCCGAAACTGGCTCGAGTCAAGTTTACTCGTCGAGTTTTAATTCCATGATCATTAGAAAATAGGAAAAATGTTAAGATACTTTTACTAAATAATATTTTTCTTCTTTAGTCTTTTCCTTTTTTGTATGTTCTATGTTCATTTTTGTACTATTTTGTTTAACATCAATTAAATTTATATTTTCCCTTGTAACTTATGGGTTATCTACTTATCTTATATGCTCTTATTCCGTATTCTAGACACTACAAAATTAATAGAGCACAAAATTAACACAACATATATTATACACTTTTGGGAATTTTTTGGGATTTTGGGGGATTTTTTTGGGTTTTTAAAAAAATAAAATAAAATAAAATAAAAATTTATGCCATCACATAATCGCATATGCGATGGCACTATGCCATCGCATATGTGATTTGACAACAATGGCCCATAATCATATTTTTTTAAAGATTTGTGTGATTTGGTTGGTCTGTAACTCGTCGGAGATAATGAAGAAGAACAAGCTGCTTCGTTGATGGCGCCGTCTTCGTTGCGACTCACTGGAGAAAAAGATCGCTCGAACTGGGCTGTTCGGCTCGATCCGGTTCAGCTCTTCAGCTAATTGTTTTATTTTATTTTAATGTGAAAATGAATAGGTAGTCACGAAGACTTGAACCTTTTTCTTCTACCTACATAAGTACGGAGGTAACCAACAAGCCCGGTTCGAGCGATAAAGAATATTATATATTTTATTTAAAATTCATTAGAATACTTGACATTGTCATTTAAAACTCATCCTACAACTAGAGAACCGGGTTTACCTGGATATGCGCATTGCGAATTGCGAACCAAGAAAACCAACGAATCATTTAATTATGATTATCAGAACACTAGTCAATTAGTTACAAAGTGTTGTGGAATCGAAACTTACACGTTGAGATCGTGGTCGGATAAAGAGGAGACATCGAAAGAGAAAATGGACCCGTGAATGGGTTTTTAAAAGACCCGTTAAAGACCTGTTGCACGTTATTTTAGGCATTTTATCTAGGTTTAATTTCCTTTTATTAGGATTCTTTTAATAAATGGTTTGTTTTAGGATTAGTTCCCTTATTTGAATCATTTAAGGGTCAGGCACACATGTGATATGTGACTGCTAATTTCGTCACTTCCATCGCAATCATCGGAAAAATGGTCGTAAGTCTATCAATATATGTCGAAATTGTGTGATTCTTCTTTTGCTGGAGAACTACTTCGATAAGCTTTCAAATAAAACCAATTTCACGGCAATCGGACATCGTTTGACCCTTCAAAAGTGATCGCGTAATAAAAAATGGATTAATAGTGAAATTAATTGTGACCATTAGATTATAAAGTTTTAATGGTTGATTAGGAGTTTTAATTTTAGTAGTATTCTTAGGGTTTCTTTTCTTTATAAATATACATTGTAATCTCTTATTGAATAGTGAATGGTTAATGAAAATTTGCTTTGCAAAATTGAGAGCTTTGAATGAAGTTTTCTTGAAAGGTGTGATTCTCTCAAAATTTAGAAGAGCGATTCTTCTTTCCGCGTGCGGTTTGGATTGAGGCCAACTATCTTCCTTAGAGCAATCCCTTGGATCTTCTATCCCTTTCTATTTTATCTTTTGATTATTGTCAGGTAATTTATTTAGTTTGTTTCTTTTATTGAAAACCCATAAATTCAAAATATCTTTTCCTTGTTATATTGTTACTGGGATTTTGTTCCTAATTCCCTAACCCTTATTTGTTGATTCCCTTTGAACGATTTAAACCCGTCAGGCCTTAAATTATTCAAATCCTAGCAAGGAGTCAAGAGACAACATTGAGATTGTTGCTTGGTGCCCTAAACTAGATCGAAATTAGAGTCTTATCTTTAGACCTGTTTTCTAGATCGGGAAATTCATATGCTAACGGTCGCTAAATCGAATTAATTAAATTGTCCTAATAAAGTTATTAACTATTTTATGTGTTTTGGGAATAATTTCGATATCTCCGTTGCTCAATTAAATCTCAAATTGATTCCAAAATTGCATAACCATGATTTTAGCATTTTTTTCCTGCATCACAAAATCTTCCTATTTTTACTTAATTTATCTAATCTTGTTTCTGTCATCATCAACCATTTATCCGTCCATTGTTCCAATGATTTTTTTTTTATATATATCTAGCTAATATTAATGTATTTTGTGCATCACTCTTTTGAAACAATAGTACATCTCTAGGCGTCAGACCTTGTTTTTCCTAAATGCTCTATAATTCTTCTTTCCTTCCATTAGGCTTTTAATGTTGCGAAAGTGCATTTGCTTTTTAGGAGCTCTTATTTGCTGCTGGGGTAGTGATAGTTTAAAGTGAAATTTTATTTGTCAGTTTTTTTTTTTCGTCATGAAATACTTATGCAATACTATTGATAAGGGACTCGTGGAGTGAAGACACGGTGACCAGAATCACGATGTTTCATTTGGTTTCGAAGTTAGAAAAACTGAAAAAGAAAATTAAGAGATGGAAATGTGGAAGCTCTAGGATGGTTAGTAAAGTCAAAGAGTTATTGCCTGCGATTTGGAAGTGGGATCGTATTGAGGTAGGAGGGTCTGCTAGTGATGTAATGTATGGAAAAATTGTTTTAGTGCGTAACACTAAATAAACTAGTATGAGAGGTGTGCATAGTGGGTTTTACTTTTTAGTCCGACATTAGGTAGAAACATAATAGGTCCCTATGTAGCCCTCTATATAAAGAGCTTCTCTCTTTAACACATATTGCCTTAATCAGCAACAATATAAATATTATTTTGCTAAAGTTAATTAGTAGAGATTAAGAGGAGGTATAATTCACAATTTAATCACAAAGTTCAGAAAAATAAAGGAAATATAAATAATTGAAAATTTCAAGAAATTGCGATTTACTCATGAAAATCATTAGAACAAAAATTCAAGATTTAAACATGAATTGTCAACAAATAAGAGAATATCGTTACTATTGTCACGGTCTTGTCTGTTACCTGGAAATTGTCTGTTATATTCTGAAAAGCAATGCTACTGCCTTATTAGTTATTTTAGGCGTTTTCAAATTTGCAGATGATTACTGCCTTTTATGGGTCATGCTACTTGGTCAAATACTGAATTGCATCTGTTTTTGTTCTCAATATTCTGTACGAATAATATGGAAACTACATTAACAAGTGTGCTATTCTACTTGCCTGAATGCGATGCAAAATTGAATTACTATTAGATGGTTCTTCCAATGTTGCAGATATGCAATTGTTCGTGACATGACTGCTGCCGGTCTTGGTTTAAACAAGTTCTGCTATGCTGGACTTATAACCGCCTACAAAAACAAAAAACCAACCATTCAAAACAAAAACCAGAAACCAACAATAGATGAGACTGCCACCAAAGTACGTTGTATATATTTCCATATGCAGTACTTAGATTTCTACTTGTTGGGTCATTCTTATTTCTAATTCGTTTTTCTTGGAAAAGATTATTGAGCTTGTCAACCAGTCAAAAGGCTGGTCATCCGTTGAAAACGCTTCAAGTGATATTGCCGAAAATGTGATGATGGGTGTTCCCGAGGAAGAACTGTATAACATCCCAACTGCAGAATTTGTTCAAAGACGTGGATTTATTTTTAGGCCATTAACAGTTTATCATGTTGCTCTTCAAGCGTGTGCAGATTTTCAGAGTGTAGAGGTATATTTTTCTTTGTTTTTATGCCATTTATGCTATTAAATCTAAGGATCTATCAGACAAGTTTATTTATTTATGATGGATAATTTATTTAACAGGTTTATCAGAGAAGGACAATATCTAATATGTTGCTTGTGTGATATTAGCATGTGTGAAAATAGAGCCATATATCTTAACATGGCCAACAGTCACTGATTTCACTTATTTTTCTTGCTTGTTTTTAGGGGTGTATTCGGTTTGGTCGGTTTTGGACCAAAACCACAAACCAAACTGGTCCTAATTGGTTTTTAGATTTTCAAACCAAACCAAACTAACCCGATTCAATTCGGTTCGGTTTGGGTCGGTTGGTTTCGGTTTTCCTATAAGTTCTACTTGCACATCAAAATTTTCTCAACTTCTCAACCGATTTTGCTATAAGTTCTACTTTACCGCTTTAGGATTTAGGAATAGGCTAAGGACAAGGGTAGGGTTTTATATAAAAATATGCAGTTTACTTAAATGCCCTTTCAAATTGATCAAAATTCCCCCCTATATATATATATATACAAATTACATTTGGCGGTTCAGTTCGGTTTGGTCGGTTCGGTCCAAAAAATGCACAGCCCTACCTGTTTTGGTAATGAATTCCTATCTTTTTGAGTGTTCATATACGGATTGTTTTATTTGGATAATGAGTGTAATGATGTCAAAGTGTATTTTTTCTGTTCTTTCAAATTTCAATACTCAAGGTGGCAATGATAAATAGAATTCAGGCTGAGAACTTATACTACAGATATTTGTAGTGAAAAAGGGAATTGTTGAGCCCAGTTTTTTTTATTTGATAACTTATAATTTTCTTATTCTGCTTGTTGAATGTGTTCATATAGCTTCGAAGATGGATGTCATGGGCTTTAAAATGTTTACGTGTTTGGTATTTTTGGTGGTTTGTGAAATAAATGACTGTATACTACCGGAGTTGTTATTTCCAAGCAAAACAGGAGGGATAGGTGGAGCGTGGCATTAGATCCACCAATGGGTGGCTTTGGTCAAGTTGGTGGAAGGGAGTGCAGAAGACAGAGAAATGTTTTGAGGAATATATTGAGTTTAATGTCAGTCAGGGTAATAGAAATAGTTTTTGGAGCTAGATCTTGTGTGGTAAACAAAGGCTTTTGAAAGGTGGTATACACAGATTGATGATCTGGCGGTTAATAAGAACGCTAATGGTGGATGCGATATGGGGGATTGGTAGGAGTTAACAATCTTGGAATATGCAGTTAAGGTGAAATCTGACTATCTGAGAGAAAGAAATTGTGGAGTTTATTAAATTACTGGAGTAGGACAAGGGTAAGTGACGCGGGACAGGAACCATAAAATGCGTGCATGATGAATTAATTGATTTTGCCGAAATTAAAAAAAAGATTAAATCAACCTTAGTCGCAAAATTATCTCAATACCTTAGGGTTCTGAGAATTCTGATAGACAGATCACACGAGATCCGGATAGGGTCCAGTCCGATGCGCTAGTCCCGTTAGTTTTACAGCAAGATCGGGCCCTAGCTTTCCAGGTTTGGGTGTTTGTCGTTAATTCGATGTAAAGTTGCTAGTTCTCACTAAGGTTGTGGGAATGGGTAGATTTTAAGACTCAGGTGGAAACTAGGGTTTTGGTTGAATTAGGGTTTCAGAATAGATGAACAAAATAGATAAAGGTTTGTAAGACGGAATAAAGATAGGCCGATAGAAAAAGATATAGAAGATAATAGATGGGAATCACTCCCTTGGCCTCACACCAAGCCCCATCACGCGGAAAAAGAATCTTTCTCCATTCAAGCAAAAACTCATTCAATATATTCAAAAACTAATTAAATTGTGTTTACAAGCCCCTTTAAATAGGCAACCAACTAATAACTCAAATTACAAGAGTTGTAAAATAATAAAAGACTAAAAAAGGCAAATTTTGCAGAAAAAATAAAATTTCCGTTGTTGGGCGTAAATCTCTACGGACGTTGGTCCTGGAGGTTACAGACGTCCTTCGCCTACGGAGTTCAGAACCTACGGACGTCCGTGATGGTCACAAATGTTCATTGCACATTAAATAGTGAGGTTGCTTATTTTCGGACGTCCGCCCAGAACCTACGGACGTCCGTCGCCTGATGACGGCTTGTGCCTCATTTTCTCCCTTGAAGCTGTAGTACTCGGGCTTCCTCTTCGTTTCTTCCAACGCCGGTAGAACCGATGTGGTTCAAAACCGATGTCCATGTAGTCGGCGTCCCCGTCAATTCCCCTGGACCAAATAGGTTTCATCACCGATGGAGCGCGGTCATAGTAGCTAACATTTCGGGGTCTAATTAACGAACTTCATTCTCATGAATCCATGTGTTTTCAGAGTCCGGTTTATCGACCCACTTGACTAAATATTTCTGAAATATTTCGTCACTTGTGGATATGGTATGGTCATTTAATATTCCCTCAATCACATCTTGTTGCTGTTTGCTTGGAGAAGGGAGAGGTACCGATTGCAAGGTTCGGGTGAAGGTTGAGACTATGAGAGGGCTGGAAAGGGTTTTCAGGAGGTGGGGTTGAACCTAGGTAAGGAACCAGGTCCTCCACATTGAACGTTGAACTAACCTCCGTACCTGGAGGAAGCTCAAGTACGTATGCATTAGGGCCACTCCTAACCAAAATTCTAAAAGGTCCAGCGCCTCGGGATTGGAGCTTTTTTGCGGACCTCGATGGGAACCGTTCTGGCCTAACCCGAACCATCACTTGATCACCCACCTGATATTCTTTGAAATGCCTGTGAGTATCAACAAATAATTTGTATTGATTGTTGCTTGAATTAATCTTTTGTTTAATTTCGGCATGCAAGCTATGAATGTGTTGTGCAAATGCATCGGCAGACTCAGATACTCTATGTGACACAGACAAGAGAATTAAATCTAAAGGTGTCCTAGGCTTATGACCATGTATAACCTCAAAGGGACTCATACCTATGGATCTATTGACAGAATTGTTATAGGCAAACTCAGCTATGGACAAAATGGTATCCCAGGTCCTAATATGATCATTGGTAAGAATGCGAAGGAGATTCCCTAAACTCCTATTGGTGCTCTCGGTTTGGCCATTTGTTTGAGGGTGATAGGCCGACGAAAATTGGAGCATGGTGCCCATCATCTGCCAAAGGGTCTTCCAAAAATAACTAGTGAACTTAACGTCCCTATTAGACACGATGGTTTTGGGCAACCCATGAAGACGTACCACCTCCGCGAAAAACAACTTAGCAATGTGGGATGCATCGGAGGTTTTGGAACAAGGTATGAAGTGGGGCCATTTTGGAAAATCGGTCCACCGTAATAAAGATGGAATCGTGCTTCCTCGGTGTCTTGGGAAGTCCGAGGACGAAGTCCATGGAGATGTCTTGCCACGGTGTGTGTGGCACGGGTAGTGGGGTGTACAAGCCGATATTTTGCTTACTCTGTTTCGACACTTGGCAAGTACGACAATGTTTGACAATCCTGGTGACATCTCTCATCAGGTTAGGCCAAAAGAATCTATCCTCCTCGAGCGTAATGGTCTTATTACGCCCGAAATGTCCGGTTATCCCTTCGGCATGTAACTCCCAAATAAGGAAGTCACGCAAGGAAGTGCGAGGGATGGAAAGGCGATTGCCCTTGAACAAGTACCGATCCTAAATGGTGTATGCAGAGTGTCTGCTAGTCGGGTCACTAAGGAGAGTAGTATACTCTACCCCAATATCTGGACATTCGGGGTACTCGTCCTTTAATATTTCGAACCCGACGACCTCGGTGCTCATAGTGTGCAAAGTCGCCACCCGACGACTAAGCGCATCAACAACTTTGTTTTCAATACCGGCCCTATGCTTCAACACGAAGGTGAACCCTTGGAGGCATTCAACCCATTTCGCGTGCCTCGAATTTAGCTTCTTCTGAGAGCTAGGAAGCGTAAAACTTCATGGTCGGAGAACAACACAAATTCTTACGGCCTAAGGTAATGTTTCCAATACCATAAGGAACGAACAATCGCATATAAGTCCTTGCCATAGGTGGAGTATTTTTGCTTCGCCTCATTAAGCTTTTCACTAAAATAGGTCACTGGGTGACCCTCTTGGCTAAGCACTCCTATACCCACACCCGATGCGTCGCATGCTACTTCGAAGACTTTGAAATAGTCCGACAAGCGCATGACGGGTGCACTACTCATCTTTTGTTTGATCTCGGCAAAAGCTTTCGCGTGGCTTTGCCCCATTGAAAATCCTCCTTTTTCATGTAATCAGTGATTGGGACCATGATGGTGCTAAAGCTTCTGATGAAGCGACGATAGAAAGTAGCTTATCCATGGAAGTTGCAGACATCGTGTATGTTCTTAGGTTCAGGCCACTCCACAATGGCTTTAACCTTTTCGGGGTTCGCGACCATTCCATCGGCCGAGATAATGAATCCCAAGAAGATAATGGATCGTTGCATGAAGGTGCACTTCTTGAAATTCGCAAACAACTTCTCACCCTTTAGAGTTTCGCAAACTAACCTAAGGTGGTTCAAGTGTTGTTCCTTGTCATGACTATAAATCAAAATGTCATCGAAATACACAAGGAACTTGCCTAGAAACGGTCTCAATACTTGGGTCATGAGTCTCATAAAAGTACTTGGGGCTTTAGAAAGCCCAAAAGGTATGACCTTCCACTCATAAAGACCGTCCTTGGTCTTAGAGGCAGTTTTTCACTCATCACCGGGGTGGATTCGGACTTGATGGTAGCCACTCTTGCGATAGAAAAGATAGTGACACCAACCATCATATCCAGCATGTCGCCGAGCCTCGGTATGGGAAACAGATACTTGACCGTAATTTTGTTAATCGCCCGACTGTCCACACACATTCGCGAACTTCCATTCTTCTTAGGTGTGAGTAGTGTGGGTACGACACAAGGGCTCATGCTCTCTTGAATGAACCCCTTTTCAAGGAGATCATTAATTTTCCGCGTTTACTCGGCATGCTTAACCGGATTCAACCTTTAGTGGGGCAGGTTCGGTAAGGTGGATCTGGGAACTAAGTCTATAGCGTGTTGAATGTTCACGCATTGGGGGGAGTTCGTTTGGTAAGTCTTCGAGGAAGACGTCCGTAAATTCTTTTAAAATCGGCTCAACCTCCTTGGGGTGTTCGTCTATAGACTTGAGAGCTTTCTCGACAGCGATGACAACGTAGACTACGTTCTCATCCAAAGAAGCCTTCTCAAACTCCGAAGGGCTCACAATATTAATGGATTTAGATGTATCGCCCTTCTCATCGACTTTTCTGGTCGATGGCATTTTGGGAGACAAAGGGTGTAAAGTGATCTTTTTGCCCTTATACATGAATGTGCATATGATTGATCGACCAAAAAGGGTCACGTCCATGTCGTAGAGCCATGACCTTCCCAAAATGATATGACCCACATCCATCGGCACCACATCACACCATAAAGTGTCCGAATAAGAACCCAATTGATCGGCACACGACACCTTTTCGACACGGGAATGGATGAAAGAGTCAACCCATGTGACTTTATAGGGTCTCGGGTGGGCTTCAGGTGTAAGCCTTAAGCGGCGTACGGTGTGAGTTGACACTACATTGGTGCAACTTCCGCTATCCATGATGACCTTACAACTCTTTTCACCCAATATGGCAAAGGTGCGGAAGATATTCTCCCTTTGTCAGTCATCCTTCTCATCCCGTGAGGTTGTGCAAGAGCATACCTCACAACTAAAACACGACCACTATCATCACCATCCTCGTCGCTGGGTGTGACGTCCGACTCACCTTTTTCTTCAACCAATATCTCACCTTCATCCTCCTCTCTCAATGAAGAGATTCCTTTGGGGGTCTCTCGTAAGGCATTGGGCAGCAAAGTGTCCCATCCCATGATACTTATATCATTTAACTTGAGAGCTACCCTTTGAGGATTCTCCGACTACACCTTTTCAAGCCTCGCATTGGTAGGGACATGTTGTGTCGGTTTGCGAGGTGGGTTTCCAACATTAAATCGTCCCTTTCCAGAGCGATGACCATTGTTTTGTGGCTCGATTCGCCTCACTACCGATGTTTTAAAATACCGTTCAAGATCTTGTACAACGGTGTAACATCTTTCAAAAGTTTCCACGAGGTGAGAAATTAACTCTTTTTGCAATTCAAATCGCAATCCGATGCAAAATCTAGAGATTGATTTCAGGGTCTTCCGATACCTTGGCCCTCATCATGAACTCTTCAAACTTGTCAATGTATTACGTCACGGGCATACCACCTTGGCGTAAGTTTTGCCACTGGTCGAGGAGGCGGTGGTATGATAAAGGAACATACTTCTCAGTAAGTTGTACCTTTA
The DNA here is from genome assembly GCA_021018995.1 of Chloranthus sessilifolius. Classification (NCBI taxonomy): domain Eukaryota; kingdom Viridiplantae; phylum Streptophyta; class Magnoliopsida; order Chloranthales; family Chloranthaceae; genus Chloranthus; species Chloranthus sessilifolius. Next base: position 159,433,594 of record CM037584.1, read on the forward strand.
TATCGTCACAACGGGTAATGGGAGGACAACCCACATTCACCCTTATGCGTTCGACATTGACCCAGAAGAGTCGAGCTTGCCCAATTAATTTCATCTTGGCGAGCCTGACACAACGGTCGTCACTCATGTCATACCAATCAAAATGTTGGTCCATGTTGGAAAGCCAATCGATGAAAACTTTAGGGTCCATTCTTCCATCGAAGGTTGAGAACTCAATTCAGACAATCTTGAGGAGTTTCACATCGGGGTCGTAGTCATCTCCACGATATCTCTATGGTTATGGTTCCAATCATCTTGGTGACTATTGCGTTCAAAGCGTGGACCTTCACGCTCTCGGTGATGATCACAACACTCATTAAACCCATCTAACTGGTTGATTCGATCACGCAGCCTACCATTAGAAGCCCCTAGGGTTGCATGGGCTTGCTCTATGGTATTCAGTCACTCATTAATTGCACCCAATTCTTCTCGCATACCTTTAAGAGTATTGAGAATCTCATTCGAGTCCATGGTGATCACAGATGTCTATTAGGGTTCTAATATGGAATGCAATATGGACTCACAAAAGAAAATAATGCAACAGAAATAAATATGACAAGCAATTATGCCCTAACGTAGAAACCTAGGTCTCTGATACCAAAACTGACGTGGGACGGACATGGATCAAAAAACCGGAAAACTGATACGTATAGTCCAAACCTCCAAGACGATACGTATCTGGTAACATCCGATACATTCAATGTATCGACGATACATTGAATGTATCGGTTTGATACATACAATTTTTTTTTCAAAAAAATCCCGAAAAATACTCAAAATCAGAAAAATTAAATTTAATGATTTTATATTTATTTCAACTTTTTAAAAATTTATTTAAGGCTTATTTGATGCATATTTCATAATTTTATCAATGCAGAACCTAAATGACATTGTACAAGACTCATGATCAAAATTAAAAGGTATATTATACATGAAAAACTTATTTTAAAGTCACATTGAATTTCTTGGTGGTACTTGACCCTTGTGATTATCATCATCAATGCGCGAGCTTTCCCTATAATGTTGGCCATATTGATACCCATGATCAAATGTTTTCCCTTGAAACTGAAGCATTAGCGACGAATATGGCTCAATGTAATAGGTAAAGGTCGGTCCTCTAAAAATTTTACCAACGAAGTCATATGGCTCGGGGTAGGTTGGTTGAGGCCGATAGTATGGGTTACTGATTGCCAATGTTTCAAAAATCGACTGGGGCGGCCGCTTGGGTGGATCGGGTCCCCAGCCGACTCGATTTTTAGTGGGGCGGTTTCTGAGGCGGGTTTGGGCTTGGGCGCCCGCCCGGGTAGGTCCAAAATTGAATTGGGGTGGGTCAAGGTGGGTCCGGCGGCTATATATAAATATAAGTTTTTTTTTCCCGTTTCATTTCAATCGAAGGGGGGGGGGATTTAGGGCTTAGGGAGATTGAGGCAGTGAGACTTCTTCATCTGTTCTCTTATCGGCGACAACCGGCCACCTCCGACGATCACCAGCGACCGTCCGGTGAGTCTTTTTTTTTTTTTTTCATTTGTTCTTCCTTCCTCTTCTTCTATGCATTTTCTAAAAAAAAATTTGATCAATCTCTATACTTCTTTTTTGAAGCATAGGGATCCGGCGCTCCTCCCGCTGGCATGCATCAAGCCTCCAGCTTTGGCTCCGGCTCCGATAGTTTTTTTTTCTTCTTCTTCTTGTCCTCTGTTTTATTTTTATTTTTTTTGTCAGCCATTATCTTTTCTGCTTCTTCGAAGCTCCGGCAAGGCGGCGTGGCGGCACCCTCTAGAAGTCCAGCAGGCAGCAACAGCAGGTATTTTTTGTTTTTTTTTTCCCTCTGGTTTTTCTTCTTTTTTCTAGTATTTTTTTTTGCACCAGTTTATTTTGGCTGCATTTTTTTTCTGCATTTTTTTTTCTTCTCATCTTCTGGATTGGGCCGATTGGCTCATTGGCTGCATTTTTTTTTCTAATTTCTTGTAGTGCATAGTGACAGATATATTAATATTATATATATATATATATATATATATATATATATATGTGAGATTGTGTGTGTGCGTTACAGTGCCATATATATAATTATATAAAAAAAGTATATATATGGTTATATGCGACTATGTGAGACTGTGTGTGTGTGTCACAGGCCCACAGTATTACTTGCACATGCTTTTCAAGTGATTGCACCGAATTTAAAGAGTGACTTGGTATTTTAGGAACATGTGATTTGTAAAAATGTAATATGGGCCGTCGGATTTAAAGTTTATGATTAATAGATCTCTGGTACATAAAATTGGAGCAAAACACGATACTTGTCCTATGATCTTATTGTAGTCAACTGGTGAATTATATAATAGCCTTTGGCTCTATTTAATCAAATGATGAAAATTATTAATCATAAATGTTATATTTTTCATAGATATAATACGTTTATGATTACACGCCCGAACATCCCCCCGACCTCCCTAACCCGCCCGACGATTTTTAGAACATTGCTGGTTGCTGAAACTTCAGTTTTTGTAAACTAAATCCCTCAAAGCTAGAAGCCATATAACCCACATCATCTTGTGGACCTTGTGGTGGTGGTAGTGTTTGGTAAGATTCTGACGCTCTTCTTCCTTCAACCCTTCCACCTCTAAATCTACGAGTCATACATTGTTACCGGCTTATCATTCCATGCGGCAATACCTCCATAAGAATAAGAGGGATCAACATCATCCCCTCCACCTCTAGTGCCAAAGTGGGTTTCATCACCTCTATCGTCACCCCCACCATCAGCCCCATCATCGTCATTATCACTATCGAACTGCGTTTCGCCATCAGATCCAACCACTGAATGACAATTCAATCTTCTTTTCCGTCTCAGTGGTTGGGAAGCCTGTTCCTCTGCTAATCTTTCAGCATTGTCCAGCCATGCAGTGCTCTCAGTATCTAACATTGACTCTTCTCTCTCTTCTATCCACTGATTCAAAGGGTCATCCTTCGTGAATATATAATCCAACTCGATGGGATCAAAATATTAACTATCTATAAGATAGAATATGATAGATGAATTGGTATATGCCTCGTCAATTATATCTAATAAAAATTGTATGAACGAAGACTTTATATAATTGCATATCACGGTTGGTCTTTTGCATATTCCTGACCCTTAATCGTATGTTGTAGTGGCAATAGACTAACTTTTCCAATCGTTCCATAGTTAGCCTATTCGTTGTCTTCGTGTGAATGAGAGAGAAGGTACTTTAATTCCGCTCACAGTTGGACGAGGAACATGCTTGTGATAAAACCCGCATTGCAACCCGCCTCAGTATCGGATCATCACCTCCATAGTGCATCCACCAATCAACGGGTTTATCATGCTTGATTTGGGATTGCGCCAACGGGGTCCCAAATGACCCATATCTCTTGCGGAACATGTCAATCTACAGAGGTGGAATACAATAACCCACATATCAATAAGCAGATCATATGACATTTGACTTATTAATTATAAGGTATGAATACTCACATCTCTTATGGTTTGACCTTGGTCCGCCAACTCAGAGAGCATTCGTTGGATCACATTGAGCAAACCGTTGTACACGTCATCGGCCTCACTCAACTCGAAGTGTCGCGTATATTGGAAGGTCGAATTCAAGTAGTGTGCTATACATCAAATATGAGCAATCTCATCAGTATATGGAAACAGTGAATAATATGAAAAATAATATTTAAATAAAAATGACTACATAAGCAGTTTAGCATGTTATACCTGTGGCATGCAAGTACTGGTAGAATTGTGCATCCCACCTATTATCGATAATCGCCGAATATTATTTATATTTTGTAGGGCATTTGATTTTAATAACCAATTTTGCCTTATCCATTGACTCGTAAACATACCCCATCATTGGTTTCTTATCACCATCTACCAACCTCAACACTTGCACCAACAGGGTAGTGACGGCGATCAAGTGGTCAACATCTGCCCAAAATTGGGGGTTGTAGATCAGGTCATCAATTTCATTGCAAGTAGGTCTCTTTGCTCGTGGGAGTTTTAACTCATATTTTCTCCATTTTTCGGAGTTGACCATGCTTCTCAGCTCACGCCTATATATAGCCAAGCTTTGTAGGGTTAGAAATTGTGTTCCAACCAGTGTAATCGCAGGCCTTAGCAACTCGTTCTTAGTTAAGTCTCATCAAATTCACCAATCTGTCATTGTTGTACAAGTAGTAAGTAATCTTTCTTCCCTTCTGAATAGTTGCTTGTACCTTTCTTCTCTTTTTCAAATCCTCAAGATTGAGATCCACACAATGAGCGACACACGAAGTTCAGTACAAGTGAGGTCTCTTCATTATTAACTATCTGCTTGCGGCTTTGTAATTAGCGGCATTGTCTGTTACTACTTGCACAACCCGCTTCTCTCCAACAGCTTCAACTACCTTATCTATTAGTTGGAAGAGGTTCGCGTGTTTAGAAACATCAACTGATCTTAGAAATACTGTCCCGACATCGCTGTTTGATCAAAGTCTTGTGGAACTGGTCCATCCATCGCACATAATTGTGTAACCTCTCTCATCCCATACTTTGTGTAAGTTGTCTACATAAACACCTATCTCATCGTACTCATTATTTAGTAAGGGCCCAGCTATCTCGTATGCAGAAGACTTTTTAACTCCTGGATCAACTTCTGCACTTGTATCAATCATACTTTTGAGGTACGACGACTCCACAACCCGACTCGGAATGTGGTTGTATATAAAAAACTTTACAATGAAATTTTCAAGCTTCTTCCCCATTTCTTTCAGTGAGATTGCACTTAATTTAGTTTGCTTGGAGCTTTCTGTCAGATACATGAACGGATCCATGAGACCTGTAGTACGACCTGGTCTCCCTTGCGGATGCTGACCTACGCAACCCATTAGTCTCCTAAATCTCCTCATCATCATCAACATATGGCCTATGACTAGATCCACCACTAGCAGTAGACATGGATGGGCCCCTCAACCTGGACTAATACCGATAATCGGCTTCATCCTAATCTCGTCGCAGTCGTGCTTCTCTAGCACTCTCCCTCATGACTCTCATTGTCTGCTCATCCTCATCCTCATCATCCTTAGGTCCAGGTGCATGAAACTCTAGATCTTCCTTGTTCTCTCATACATTTCTCTATCTCTGTCGGCTTCTGCTTTTTTCTTTCCTTTAGCCGCTTGCATGTTGGCTTTGACAGCTTCTCTCAGCTCTCTGGGTACATTGGGATATCATTTTATCTCTCCCTTAACGCGACTCAAATGCTCCTTCAACTGTGTGACACCTCCTCCCAACAATATTTTTCACAAAGCTTGCATTCTATTCGGAGTCATTCGCCATCTATTGTTGTGCCGTATTGTCAGGCTAGATCTTGTCCACGTGTCATATTTATTTATTTTACCTGCATAAATGAGCAAAATATTGGATTAAATTACATGTGATACATCATTGCATGAATAAGCAAATTATTGGATTATTCTAATTTTTAATGACATGAGATAACATTTTCAAATATTATTCTAAATTTTAATGACATGAGATCATAGTGACAAATTTCGCCGAAATTCGGCGAAATGATGGTCTGTCAAAATTTTGGCAATTTTCGAAATTTCAGTATTTTCGGTGTTTTGCGTCAAATTTTGGTAATTTTCGGTAAATGCACCCCGAACTCCACAATGCATCTTTACCAAATGCAGCCCCAAAAAATAAAATTGCAACCGCCTCTTAAGTAACTTAGTTGTTTTAAAAGGTTGAAAACAAAAAATCCATCGTGTTTGAGTTATGAGAGTTGAGAGGAGAGGATTTCTATTTAGGGTTTGAGAAACCCAATTTCTAATCCCATCGAGCCCCACCTCGCGCCCCACCTCTTGCCGCCAACCGTCGTCCGACAAACCTCATTTATCAAGGTTTTCTTTTTCTTCTAGCTTGTTCTTATTCTTCTTCTCCTCATTTCTCAAGGTTTTTTTTTTTTTTTTTTTTAGTAATCCGCCTGGCAAACCTCCGAAGTTCAAAGCTCCCAACCCACACAACACAGCTGCACAGGTGTGTTAATATATATTAATTTTTTTTATACTTTTTTTTTTTTTTTTTTTTATATATATGAAGTGGGGCTTTTTTATATATCAAATGGGGCTTTAATTTAATCGGCTATGATCATCCAAATTCCAAACACGAATTTGGTGTTTAAAATGTGGGTGAGGACTCAACAAGACAACAACCCATATATATATATATATATATATATATATATATATATATATATATATATATATATATATATATATGGATTCATAATGAAAGATGGATGCTTGCTATTTTGATTTTATTGTCTTTTTTAATTTGAAATTTCTGCTTTGTTATTTTAATGATTGTTGTTGTTGAATATTGATATCTGAATTGTAAATTAGTGAAGCATCATGAATTCATAATTCACAATTTTACACACCCATTATATATTTAAAATTATTTTTTAAATTTTAAATATGTTAGTAAATATTTTAGTCATTTTTTAAAAATATTAAATATTTTTAATCCCCGAAATTTTCCCGAAAGTTATCGAAATTAATCCGAAACGTTCCGAAAGGATCCCCCACCGAAAAATTGCCAAAAACAAAATTTGTCACTATGCGTGAGATAACATTTTCAAATATTATTCTAATTTTTAATGACATTTAAAGTATGATTCTAATTTTTAATGATATGAGATAACATTTTCAAATATTATTCTAATTTTTAATGACATTTAAAATATTATTCTAATTTTTAATGAAATTTTCAATAAAAAAAATTTTCAAACTTAATGTACTTACTCTAACACAATTTATTTTTACTAACACAATTTATTAAAAATTAATTTTTAAAACTTAAATTACTAACATAATTTATGTTTAAGTGTTGTATAAAAATTTATTTTTTAAAAAAAACTTAATTTACTAACTCTAACACAATTTACTAACACAATTTTCTTTTACTAACACAATTTATTAAAAATTAATTTTTAAAACTTAAATTACTAAGATAATTTATTTTTAAGTGTTATATAAACACTTATTTTTTTTTTTTAAACTTAATTTACTAACTCTAACACAATTTATTTTTACTAACACAATTTGTTAAAAATTAATTTTTAAAAGTTAATTTACTAACACAATTTATTTTTAAGTATATATAAGAACTTAATTTATTTTTACAACTTAATTTACTAACACAATTTGTTTTTAAGTTTTATATTTGGGGGTTTAAATAATTTTTAAAACTTAATTTACTAACCCAAAAAGGAAATTAAGTTTTAAAAATAAATTAAACCTTCAAATATGATAACCCCCAAAAATAAACCCTCAAATATGATAATATAGGCTCAAATTAGGCGGGTTTAACACAAAACCCCCAAATTTGGGTTTAAAATTTCAAGATCTACCATATTATGGGTAGGTCTTGAAATAATAAACCCCTAAAGTGTAAGAAAATGAGGGAAAATGTTAGAACACATACCTTCTCTATGATTTTCAGCGATTCTGCGGCGATTTTCGACAATTCGGGTGTGTTGATTCGCGTCGATACGGGCATTAAATGTTGTTTTCGGAAGAACACCAAACTTAAAGAAGGGAAAAATGGCTGTCGTGCAAAGGAGTCTCAAAAGAGGGGTTTTAAAACCCTCTTTCTTGCATCACATGTGACTAGGGGCCCCATCTGCGAATAAATGAAATTATCGGACGATAATTTCATTATTTTAAGGTTCAGGTTTAACGAGCCATATTATCGGACGATAATTTGAAATTATCGTCCGATACGGACAATAACTTCGAGTTATCATCCGATAATTAGGTGGTTTTGGTGGGTACCCGGTAAAAAGCCAATTTACTGTATCGTTGGGGGCCAAAAACGTTACGTATCGGTATCGTCTGATATTTTGACCCATGGGGACGGGAACCCTAAAATGTGTGCATGATGAATTAATTGATTTTGCCGAATTAAAAAAAGATTAAATCAACCTTAATCGCAAAATTATCTCAATACCTTAGGGTTCTGAAAATTTTGATAGACAGATTACGCGAGATCCGGATAGGGTTCAGTCCGATGCGCGAGTCCCGTTAGCTTTACGGCAAGATCGGGTCTTGAGATAAAACTCTAGCTTTCCAGGCTTGGGCGTTCGTTGTTAATCCGATGTAAAGTTGTTTATTCTCACTAGGGTTGTGGGACTGGGTAGATTTTAAGACTCAGGTGGAAACTAGGGTTTTGGTTTAATTAGAGTTTCAGAATAGATGAACAAAATAGATAAAGGTTTGTAAGACAGAACAATAGGCAGATGGAAAAGATAAAAAAAGATAAAGAAAATAGATGAGAATCACTCCCTTGGTCTCACATCAAACCCATGACGGGGAAGAAGAATCTCTCTCCATTCAAGCAAAAGCTCATTCAATATATTTAAAAACTAATTAAATTGTATTTTACAAGCCTCTTTATATAGGCAACCAACTAATAACTCGAATTAAAAGAGTCCTGAAATAATAAAAGACTAAAAAAGGCAAACTTTCGCAGAAATAAAAAAAATCTCCGTTGCTGAGCGTAAATCTCCACGGACGTCCGTCGCCTATGGAGTCCAGAATCACGGACGTCCGTGATGGTCACGGATGTCCGTTGTGCATTAGACAATGTGGTTGCAGAACCTACGGACGCCCATCGCCTAATGATGGTTTGTGTCTCCTTTTCTCCCTTGAAGCTGTAGTATTCGGGCTTCATCTTCGTTTCTTCTGATGCTAATAGAACGAATGTGGTCCAAAGAATCGATGTCCACGTAGTCGGCGTCCCCGTCAGTAATGCAGATCGAAATAGCCATGACAGAAGAGTTTGGGTTTCAGGGAAGGGTTATATCATGATCGATTAGATCCGCATATTCCTTTTTAATGAAAGGGCCGTTAATCGAACAACATGGCACGAGTATGAGAAAATTGGATGCACCATGTTGGGAGAAGTTCTATATGTGGGAGATAGCATGGAGTAGTATTCTAACCTGTGTTCAGTTATGTAAAAGGGGAATGCTAGTTTCTACAAATGAATTGGGTTTTTTGTGGGGGGTTCTGTAAGGAAAATGTCGAGCACATCTTTCTTAGATGTCACTTTGTAAGTTGTTTATGGGACACTTTCTTAGTAGACTGCTAGGTTAGTGGTCATATGGATGAGACCTATGTGAAGGTATTGGCGGCTTGGTTAGAGGCCCCTTCTGTGACTGTGACAATATAAACATCCTTTGGTGGGGTGCTACCAACTGTGATCTTTGGGGAGTTTAGAAGAAAGGAATCAGAGGATACTATCCGCAAGAGGTTTTGTATGTGTGTAGACACAAAAAATTGTGTCTTTTTTTTTTAATAAATATACAGATATAAATTTGTATACACACAATATTTGTGTCCTTTTTTTTGGATAAAATAAAATATAAAATATATATAAAAAAAGAGAGAAGATAAATGGAAACCCTAAAAGATTTGTGTCGCAGATATAGATCTGTATTATTGATAGTGGCGGATGCAATAAGGGGTGAGTGAGGGCGTCCGCCCGCAATGGATCTCAAAGCAATTTTTTTTTTCCACTTATCTTATATGTAATGGGTATTCCTATTTGCAACTATAATTAAGAACAAAAAATTTAAGGCTGCAAATAATGGTACCTATCTTATATAACTTCGCCCCTTTTTTCCTCTCTCAATCTCACATCCCTATAGAATCTCTCTATCTACACGTGAATAGCACATGGGATTTAATATTAGATCCATCATTTTTAAAGGGTGGCGTTATTTGTACTCGTTAAACTTGTGAAGGATATGCGACACCCCTCAAATAAAACAAGTTGACGGCCTTGAATCAGGCGATGGAGATTGTTTTTTGTTCCAATCTTCCACACAATATATCTTGAGATCATGGCACACCTATCATACGATCACATGTTGATTCCACATGGCACACATCCCCAAAGGTGTGTCTACACCTATTTATAAAGAGTAAATCTATAGTTGCAAATAATAAAGCACATCATTACTCACCTAAGCACCTATTTTTGCTCCCAAAATCTCTCATGGGCATCTCCGCTTGCGCCTGCGCATTCTCTAAAAGCTCCCGCGTCTCAGATCCCTTGAAAGTCATTGATTGCTTCGGATCAGATGATGGAGATCGTTTTTCACCCCGATCTTCCACAAAATAGATCTTGAGATCATGCCTCACCTATCAGACGGTCAGTTTTCATTCCATGTGTCACAAATTCCTAAATAATCCTTTAATCATATGGCATATTTTTGGCATCATGTGGCACACATCATACTCAAACGTGAATTAGGGTCATTGGGATCTTTAACACATGGAATAAAAAATGGATCGTCTGATAAGTGAGACATAATCTCAGGATCAATTATGTGGAAGATCGGGGTGAAAAACGATCTTCATCATCTAATCCGAAGCAATCTATGGTTTTCAAGGGGTCTAAGACGTTGTCGCTTTCCAAGAATGTGTGGGCGCAAATAGAGGTACCCATCACTCATCTTTAAAAATAGATCTCTTCATACATGCATTTTAAGTGTTAATACTATTGACATTTTTAATCAAATAATGGAAATTATTTTTCGTCCCAATTTTCGACACCACAAATCTTAAGATCGTGGTCCCATAATTTTGGTGAAATTTTGTTAAATTCGTTGAAATTAATGAAAATTTTGCAATTTCGGAGAAATCACAGAAATTTCGTTAAAAGTTCCATTCGACCCCTATTTCAACAAGTTCCGGAGAATTTCGTCAAAATTTATCTCCTTGACTTGCGCCCCGTCTAGATGAAAATCCTGGTTCCGCCACTGATTATAGACACAAATAGTTTTTATCTTTTCTGATAAAGTAAATGTAAAAAGAGAAGAAAGTATACACAAATTATTTGTCTTTTAAATATTATATAATAAATGATTGGAGAAAACAGAAGACACAAAAACGTGTCTTTTCGTCGAGAAGAGATGAATAAAGGATAAGAGGAAATAGAAGACACAAAAATGTGTCTTTTCTTACGAAAGATATGATCCTATCATTTTTTTCTCTCTTTTCTCTCCACATTTCTCTCTCAATGTTCTTTTTCTCATTTCTTTTCTCCCTCTTATCGTTTTCTCTTGAAATATGGCCCAAGCAGGTCACTTGCGTGGGCCATCTCATTCTTTTCTCTCCACATTTTTCTACTTTCTTTTCTCCCTCGTTTTTTTCTCTTGAAATATGGCTCATGCAGGTCACCTGCGTGGGCCATCACACTCTTTTTTCCATTTCATTTTTTTTTTCCTCTTCTCTCATTGTTCTCTCAATGTCTGAGTCTCTTTCAAAATGGCCCACGCAGCTACTTGCTTGGGCCATCTTCTTCGAACATGGGTTATTCTTTTCTCCGCTTAAGCAAATGACCACCTGCGTAGGTCAAATATCTAGAGAAGATTTTTCTCTCAATCCGCGTGAAGACTAAGGCGCACACAACCCTCACGACCCATGATTTTTGTGAAACTTTTGCGGAAATCGAATGATTATAACTTCCCGTAACTGCTATCATAAATCTATAAATAGAAGATCCTTTATTATTCGGAATCCGAAAATTCTTACACGAGAGCCATGCCGAAAACTTCTCTGACTTTGATTCTCTTGCAAGAGACCTTAAGTTATCTCCAAGATTCTTTCCGTCTCCTCTTCTTTTCTCCTTTGACTTCTATTTAGAGTGTACGGGAGAGATAAGTTTAGATTGAAATTTTGAATTCGGACGGTCTCCGATACGGGTGCATCTAGGATAAGGGCTACGATCCGTAACTACATGTGGTACGCTTATGATAAGAGTTATGACTCTACCTAAGTATGATTTAGGGTTGTAGTTTGGGATTATGCGTTACGGCACGTACCCAATTCCTTGTTTACTTGGAGATAATTAAGCTACATGAGTACAACTCCTTGTTTAATTCTTAGTACGCTCGGATTGCAACCACAAATCTGATATCCGTATGGGTTGCAATCACGAATCTAAAGAATGATTCTCGACTTCGACATCCGAAATACTCATCTACAAAGAGTCATAACTATCAGATTTACCAGATCTAAATCATGCCTTGAAACTAGAGTTTCCCTCGTGTGGGTTAAATGTTTTAACAATAGATTCATTGACCTTTAGTCAAATATCACAATACGAGATCATAATGAGATCCAATAGTAATACGAGATCGTAACGAGATTTGACGGTGAATTTATTCCATATTGGCCAAATCTTAATCCAACGGTGGATTTATTACGTATTGACCAAATCTTGTTTTTTCAGCATCTTGCTGCGCATCAATATATCTCCTTTACTGATAAAAAAAAATGGTGGATTTATTACATGTTGATCAAATCTTGTGCTTTTGGTATAATCCAATGGTGGACTCGTTGACTTTTGTTCAAATCTAATGGTGGATTTGCTACATGTTGACAAAAATTTCTAATTTTGGTCAAATCTAAAGGTGAACTAGTTGACTTGTAGTCAAATTGTCATAATACGAGACCGTAATAAGATCCAACGGTGGATTTATTATGTATTGATCAAATCTCATGGTTTTGGTCAAATCCAACGATGGATTATTGACTTTACGTTAAATGATCGTATTTTAAGATCATTACATGATCTAATGTGAAATCATCACAAAATAACTTATGATGTTCAAATCCTAAGGAATTTGATGTTATCCAACCCGTGACTTGACACCCCATAAACAAAAGTGCTAATTCTTTGGATGACCAGACATCAGAAAATGGATTCGGTGTTTGAATGTCTTCTAGACAAATGAGCATGAATTCATTATGAGACTCATCCACAAACTCCTCATACCCATATTTGACCATGCCTATCAATCGGATGGGTCTTACTTCCAGAGAAGGGGCTCTCATCTCCGACGTCATTTATTTCACATCTCCCGAGTTTGATGAAGAGAGCATACTGTGCGCCCATCTCATACTATGAATACGAAGATATTAATTAAGACTTAGACTTAGGATTTATTTTATTTATTTCAGAGATGTAATTACTTTACTTTTCTTTAGTAGCTTTTAATCAGAGGTATTCGATTTTAATGTAATTAACGGGGAATCAATTGCGATATCCGGAAGTGTAAAATCCGTTATTTTCAATAAAACTCTCTCCTAGCGAGGAGAAATTTGTTATGATTGATTTGTTTTGGATTGATATTCTACGCAAATTTTGTTGTTTACAATGTGTTTGGATATTGAGGGCTCGATTCCTCAAGATTTGATCAAATAATGCTTGCCATCCCCTCTTTGCTCATCTCCTACTGCGGAGAAGACCTTTAGGGAGTGGGATCAGCTAAGGCCTCCTTAGTTGACAACTTGTACTTTCCTCTCGTATTTTGTTTTTGTTTGTTTGTTTTATTTATTTATTTATTTTTGTTTTCTGGCTTATTTACTTTCTTATAGTGCTTGAGTCTTGTTTTGTTTTTCTTTTCAGCAAAGCACATTGCTGTGTCTCCTTTAATCTGCTGTTTTTTTTTTTTCCTTAATTAATGAAGTTATGGCCTTGCACTCATTTAAAAAAAGGTCCCTCTAATGTAGGTGGAAATGGAAGCATTGTAGTTGGGTTTGAGGATCTTCTCTGGTGAGAGTTATTGACCTCCTTTATGGATTGAAGGTGATTCACTCTACATTATATAGTGGGCATCCTAGTTGTTGCCTCCTCCTTAGAAATTTGTCAAGCCTTTTTTGAAGGGTTGGGAAGCTACACGCACAAGGAAGTAGGAGAAGAGGAAGACTATTGAAGACTTGAAGGGAAGCCATGACAAAAATTATGGAGGAAGAGGACTCGCAAAGCCAACCCCAAATAGAATGGATAAGGTTGTGATGAAGATGATGATGCCTAAATTTGGTGATGAGAAGACTTCAAGGGATCAAGTGGTTTTTATTTTTATTTTATTTGTTGTTTTGTTTTTTGACTTTTCAATTTCGCCAGTGTTTTCTTGAGTCACCATTTCTGTAGCTTTCTTGCATACTTTACGTTTCCTTATAGGACTGTTTGGAGTAAATGCTTCTAGGAATTTTGTTGTTTTCTTGGGGATTTTGGTAGAGTGTCATTTCAGATATTTTGTTGTGTTCAATAGAGTAAAATAATCATTGAAGTGACTGTAGATGTTTAATTCATCCCTTGTATTGTCAGCAACAATCACTTGGTTTTGACATTGTCTTACACGTGGGCTTCTTGAAGTTTCTATCCCATGTTTGTTTGAAAAAAATGGTCATTCTCAGCAGAAGTCAAAGAAAATTGTGATTAAATGAGGTTAGAGAAAGTGTTCCATGGTGGAGCAAATCAAGCCATTGTGGTTTATGCTTGTCCATTATGAGTAATGGATGTAGCAAATGCTACGAGTCTGAAGGAAATGCGCTTCCTAGTGATTCATTTTCCTATTTTAATGATGCAAGATGCATTGGATATGGAAGTTGAGATGTACGGCCTTTATCTCGACTTTATCCTTTTTATCTTGCTTCTAGCTTTATTAGGATAAAAATTAAAAATCGTATACCATTGAGGTCCTTCTCTTCTCGAGACTTGAATTGCATGGATATTGAAGTTGGCATACTGATGACCTGGAAAGAAGTCTCAGGCAATTCCACGATGTTGCTATGGAAGCAAATTATTTGACTTCTATTATTGATTATTGAATTCTAAAAGCTTGTTAGGTATCTTCAGCCACTACAGCTGCTGCATCTATTGTGTATTATGATTTGTTTTTCTCATACCTGAGATGAGTACTTTCGCATTGCTAATATAATTCCTAAATCTTTATGATTAAGAGTTATATACAACAACCCAGCAAGCCTCAGAATGTCATGCCTAAAGAATCTTGATCTACTACTCTCCATCCTTCGGTTTCTATCCTCCTTCCGCGTATGGGTGCTGTCAATGTGAATATATCGTTTGATCTCATTATGACTATAAATGTTCAATTTTTTTTTGAAGTAACTCGTTTTACATATTTGTGTATATATACACGAAATCTTGAATTATTATCAATCAATTTAATTTTGTTGTTTAATTAATATTTTAGACGTTGGAAACACTTCTGGAGATGCTCAAGCAGGATGGCTTTGCTCCTGACGCCTTTATTGTAATGCAAATTATGAGGAAATTTTTAATAGTCAATCTACTGAAGAAACCTAATTTTATCCAGCTATACATCAAAATTTTTGTACCAGTGATGGTTCAAGCTCAACGTCATTTCTCAAGCACCATATCTTCCAATACGTATCAGTATCGGTGGTCACCGGTACGGTTCATTCAAGGTACCATACCGGTGCCTCTCATAAAATTTTTGAATGTACCAGACGACACATACCAATGTATCTTCCGGTACGTACTGGTTTTGGAGCTGGACGATACGTACCGGATTTTTTATTTATACTTATATATATATATATATATATATATATATATATATATATATATATATATATATATATATATATATATATATATATGTGTGTGTGTGTGTGTTATTGTAAATCTTTTAGTTCCAGATTGTTCGCTGCATTTAAAGACCATAATTCCTACTACCATTGTGACAAATACTCCATTTTTTTTTAAAAAATGCGCATTTTATTCCACAACGTATTGAATACGTATGATACCGTATTTTAAAATAAAATGCACATTTTCGTATAATACACCTCTTTCACGTATTAAATGCATAGTTTCACGTATTAAACATTTTTTCCCCTTATTTACCGTACTTTTAAAATCTGTTTTGTAATTTTTTAAATCTTTTTTACTATTACTTGTTTTTCCCCAAATTTTCCCAATTTATCTGGTTTTTTTTTCCGGCTTCGTATTTTACAGTTTTCTACCTTTCGTTTTTTCCCCGTTTTCCCCCTTGTTTTACCCTTTCTTATCCGACTTTCTCCCTCACCGTATTTTGTCACTTTGCGTATGATTATTCAATTTGCTTCTCTGTTGAGGATTGATAATATTTTACCCTTGTGGCTCCAAGTCATCTTCTCATGCTCCATAGCTCTGCTCTTCACTTTTTCCATTGAATGGAGGTATATTACTGGCAGTAGCGAGCATATCTATCTTTCTTTATTCAAATCTGTGCAGGTGTGTGCTTATTAGACTGGCAGTAGTGAATGAGCATGCATATGCTTATTATATATGTTATTTTATAAATATTTTTTTACTGTACTTTTTTTTATAAGTGATATTAATCTGAAAAGAGAAACCAAATATGATGCTGCACGTAAGTAGAAATCAAAGATACACGGATGCCAGCTGCATGCATATTCACAAAGTCAGGATATGGCAATAATTCGGCAAGGGCTCAATTCAAGAAAATTTCATAAAATTTTGGAAAATAAAAAATAATAAAAGTAATTATGATATATTTTATGTTAGAATAACGTTTCTAATAATCAAAAGAAGCTATATGGAGGTCAATGCATGACACAGCTATAGTTACATAATCCATGTAATCATATAAATGTATATGCATGATTCATCGTAGTGATATTTGGGAGAAGTTGGCAAACCCTTAAATAAAATTTTTTTATCATTTTAGGAGACTTTTGTGAGTATGGCTTTATGATGAACAAATTATTCAAAGTAATAGCATCCTAACTATTGCAAGGATAAATTTGGCAACAAGAAATGGGGTGAATTTTCAATGACAGTATATGAATGCCTCTTATAAGCGGAAATCAGCATACAAAGCTGCCAGTTTGCATAGTAACAAAGTCAGGATACGGCAAGTTCAATTCGAGAAAATGTGGACAAATTAGGTAAAATTCGGGAAAATAAAATTATAAAAATATAGAAATACATCATAAGATATCTCAAGTTAGAAATAATGTTTCTAACATTCTCCTTATGTGTTGTAGAATGAAAAGATGGGAGTTTGGGCCCTAATTGATGCTTTGGAGATCTATCAGAGGAGGGGACGAAGTCTTTGACAAGCCCTAGAGTGGCTTGGGCTGCCACTAGGTTATTCTGATAGCAAGTTGTTATTATCCTCAGTCAAAAAGGACATTATTTACATATTTAGTACGATGGGAAGGAACCAACTGATAGCAAGGCAACTCCTATTACCTACCAAGATGATCGAGTCCACAGTAGCTGATTTCTTGCAATAGGTAATGACTAGGAAGGTTCTGGTCCTAAGGGAAGGGGACTGGATTTGTTCTCGGTGCCGGAATGTTAATTTTAAAAGGAGATCCAAGTGCCATCGGAATGGGTGTACTTCTTTGCGGACACAGGGAACGTTGGTCAAAAGTGCACGGGAATCTATCTCTCCGGCTAGTCCTAAACATCAGGCCTTTGTTAATGGAGATCAACTCCGGGACCTAGCGCAGGGCTGGTCTATTGCGGATTCCCGCAATAGAGTTACGGGGAATCAGCGGTGTGGACCTCGTTTGCATCTGGAGACGTCGTTCGCAGATGTCTCTAGGGGGGCCCACGTTGGAGCTCCGGTGGACCAAGTTTCTCTTCCTACTTTGGATGGGGGGAAGGATGGAAACCGCCTTTGCTTTACGAGTCCTATTTTTACTTCAGTGGTTAATAACATTAAAGACTATTAGCTTATCATTCATTACATTAAAGATACCGTACAACCTGTTCATATTTACTTTTGGTTACAACAATGGAGCTTACAAAATAGGTCAACTGTTTTGGCTGTTTCCGACACTAATTTTCTATTGCGGTGTCCTTCGAGCAAAACGGCGAATGATGTCCTTGACAAAAAGGTCTCCTCCATTAACGGCAAACCTGTTGCTTGTAATCGATGGGAGCCGGAAGCCAGTCTTCTGCAGATCCACCGTTGGTTGGGGGGTATCTGGATCCGGTTATTCGGTCTCCCCCTCCAGGCTTGGACCACTGAGGTCCTCCAGGGGATTGCCGGAAGGTGTGGAGGATGTATTCTCATTGACTGGAGCACTGAAGATTTGTGGGAGACTCGATTCGCACTCGTCATGGTGAGATCCGACAATTGGGAGGCTATCCCCCGATCGTGCAAGATCAGCCTCAAAGGCTAAGAAATCACTATCTTTGTAGAAGTGCAGCTCTTGGAGAGGGTATTCCTCCCGACTCAGGCGCACCATGAAACCGAGCGGTCCGGGACACCCGACGAAAATGTATTCAGTGGTACCACAGAAGAAATCCTGCTGGAGGTCGACCCATTCAGGCACAGGGTCCATCCTGCATTCAGTGCAGACCTCGAAGGGTGGCTCTTCCTCGGATACGAGGCTCCACCGGAGGTCGTCCTCGCCGACGAGATCTCCAGGTAGCGGAAAGAGAACCTAGGGACATGACGAGGAGGCGTTCTCGAGTTCGCTCTTAATCTCGGCCTCCTCTCAGCAGAGGTACGACGGTTGACAGAGGACATGATGGGGGTAGTCTGATGTTGGAGGAGCTGGAAGAAGGGGAGGTGGTTTTCTGACACCTTGCCAGTGATGCCTTTTTCTAGGCTTGCGGCAGTGGAGCACCGACTGTCTTCGGGGTTGTTTCTCGGCAACATTCCTCCGCCGACGACGTTCACGCAGCGGTAGTCGGTTCCCGAACCCCTTTTTGATCCTACGGTGGAGATGCACCCTTTTTCACGAAGCCCAGGGTCCCTGGCGGTGTCAACCTCGATCCACCACCATCGATGTTTCCTACGGCCGAGATCTTCTCGTACTACAATGCTGACCAAGTACACCTGTCGAGGAGTGGGTTAGGTGAGTATATGGAGATGCTGGAGCGAAAGGACGAGATCTGTGGTCGTACCTGGGATCTGATGGAGACTGAAGTTGTTTTTGCTTTTTGAGGAAGACCCTCTCTGCTAACAAAAAAGGGATTAGGGTTTTTCAGCGAAGGAGGAGGCCTTATGCAGGATCTCGGGGATTGAGGTGTAGTGGGATGCTGGCACGTCACCGACCAAAGGAAGTTTCTGGAATCCCAACTGAGCTATTGGCTAAGGCTGATAAGAGGTTTTTAAGGAGGGGTACTGTAGAGGCGATATCTGTTGATGGCTCACGTGCTGGCACGTGGTCGTTTAGTGATGCACAACTGTATAATGAGACACAGCTGGCGGGGTGGGTCCAATGGGTTTTAGCCGCGACAGACCCATAGAGGGTTGCACTTCTATCAGGTCCGGGTCATGAGGTGAGGCTATTACGGGTATCTGTCGGCTTGGACTTGTTGTGCCTGTACCCAGGGATGACGGGAAGAATGAAGGAAAGTGAGTCATCTTTCTCTGTGGTTGGGGAGACTCAGCAGGTTAATACTGCTGGCCAACTTGTTTTGTCTTTAAATTTGGGGGGTTTTGTGATGGAAGGTTCCCGGGTTTGCAAGCTCATCCTGATAGAGGTAGCGTCGGAGCAGGGTTCCAATATGGATCCTGATTATGTCTGTGGGGGATTGGGGCGACAGCAGAGGGGATTGATGGAGCACATGGGGGAGGAGATGAGTTCACATCAGGGGGTTGGTTTGCCCAACCAAATCATTGACGGCTTTAGCAAGGATGGGACTGGTGTGGGCTCCAGGGACTCTGCGGATATTGATCGTTTGATCTGCCTAGGCATAATCTCGATATGTCGTTCAAAGGATCGGAAGCAGAATTGCGGGAAGCGTTCCGATCCATTTTGGTCAGTCGCCGGGATAACAAAAAGAAGCGTCGTAGTGGGTCGCGGGAACTGGCGAGATTGCAGTGGGTGATGTCGGATGGGAGGGGTGTAGGGGGTGTATAATTTACACTCCTTTTTTGAGCGGGATGTCAACCAGTTTGATCATGAAGATGTTATCATGGAATGTGAGGGGTATCTGTGATGGGACTAAACGGGCTGGGGTGAAGCAAGTGATTGCAGTTGTTAATCCGGTCGTAGTTAGTCTTTAGGAGACCAAATGGGGCTGCTGTGATGGGAAGAAGGTTCGGCCAGTGCTGGGAAGGGACAAATGGGATTGGATCGGTGTCAACTCTGTTGGTGCTTCTGGTGGTATATTGGTGGCCTGGAACTCGTTAATTTTTGACAAAATGGATGAGGAAGTGGGAGTGTCTTCGGCATCTGTGGTGCTTTGGAACAAGGACTCAGGGAAAAAGTGAATGTTTGCAGGTATTTATGGGCCTTCTGTTGATAGAGAGCGGGATGAGTTCTGGTTTGAGTTGGCTGCTCTTGCCGCCAGGTGGGGTTTTCCGTTATGCCTCGGTGGGGATTTTAATGTCATAAGATGGGGATCTGAAAAGCTGGGTGGGCCGCCGAATGTTGGACTTATGAGGGACTTCAACTCCTTTATTTATAGTTGGGGGCTAATGGATGTTCCATTAACGGGGCGCGATTCACGTGGTTGAACCTCCAAGATAACCCTTCCTTTAGCAGGCTGGATAGGTTCGTCTGTAATTTCGAATGGCTAGAGTTTTTCTCGGGTGCTAGGTTGGAAGCCCTAGCTCGGGCTGTCTCTGATCACCGACCCTTGGTGTTGATGTGAGTCTAAGGGGAAGGGGTCGTCTCTATTTCGATTTGAGAATATGCGGTTGTTGGTTGAGTCCTTTCGGGAGAAAGTTTCGGTGTGGTGGCGAGAACCGGTAGCTTTGGGGACTGCTACCTATAGATTCATATCTAAACTCCATCAGCTGAAAGACAAGATTAAGGTGTGGAATCGGGATGTGTATGGGCTGGTTCATGTTAAGAAGGAGATTTTACTTGAGAGATTGAATGAGTTGGACAACTTGGAAGAGGATAGAGCCCTTACGGTGGACGAAAGAGAAGAAAGGTTTTGTAAAAAACTGGAGTTCAAGAGCACATGCAAGGCCGAGGAGGTAAGGTGGATTTAAAAAAGCCAAGGTTAGATGGCTCAAGGAGGGGGATGCTAATACTAAATACTTTCATGTGGTTGCCAACGCCTGGTTCAAATCAAGGTATTTGGGGAGCATCGTGGTTGATGGGGTGATGTATGTGGGTGAGGATCAGGTCCATGAGAATATCGTCGCATTCTATGAACGGATGTATACGGATGGTGGTTTTCCGCGCCTGTAGTTGGATGGGGTACCTTTTAGTGCTATTTCGTCGGAGGAAAGTATGGGGCTTGAGCAGCAGTTTAACGAAGAGGTGTGGCGTGTGATCAGGTTTGGTGGAAGGAATAAGGCGTTGGGTCCGGATGGTTTTACCATGGAGTTCTTTCGGTCTTTTTGGGAGACTATAAAGGGGGAGTTGATGGGGGTTATGTCTGAATTTCACACTTCTAGATTCATTGGGAGGGCTCTTAACTCCACTTTTATCACCCTCATTCCCAAGCGTGATGGAGCCGAGGATATTTCCGACTACCGCCCGATTAGTCTCACAAACTGCCTTTACAAGATTATAGCTAAGGTGCTAGCGAATAGACTGAAGCTGGTGATGAGTAAGATTATCTCGGGTAATTAGGGGGCTTTTGTGCGAGGTAGACAGTTAATGGACCTGGTTGCTGTGGCTCATGAGACCATCCAGAGTCGGCTCACAACCATCATCGTCCGGCTGCGATTTGGAAGGTGGATATGGAAAAAGCGTATGATCGGGTGAGCTGGGAAGGTCTTGATTATATGCTCGGGAGGTTGGGGTTCGGTGTTATCTGAAGGAACTGGATGCGTGGGTGTTACTCTTCACCGTGGTTCTCGGTTCTGATTAACGGCACTCCGGCTGGGTATTTTAAGAGCTCCAACGGTATTCGGCAGGGGGATCCGCTGTCCCCGTTTCTTTTCAATATACTGGGTGAGGCTTTATCTGGGCTGATAGTGCATGCCAGGGAGTGCAATCTTATTACCGGTATCCAGGTTGGAACGCATGGCAGATTCATCTTGCACTTACAATACACTGATGACACGATCTTATTTGGAAAGGCTGATGCTACGGAGTTCAGTGTGTTAGTGGATTGCTTTCGGTGTATGAGGCGGTATCAGGGAGGCGTATCAATTTTTCTCAAATCCGCGTCACGGGGATTGGCGTTGAGGAGTCTAGCTTGGCGGAGCTTGCGCGCACTGTGAGTTGTGGCATTGAGAAGTTGCCTATTAGATATCTCGGTTTGCCACTTGGCCTTAGACAACCCACGTCTCGCAAATGGCAACCTGTGGTGCAAAGGTTCGAGCAACGGTTGTCGTCGTGGAAAGGGAAGTCACCGAGTAGTGGGGGTAGGTTGGTTCTTGTTAAGGCGGTCCTTTCGTGGATGCCCATCTTCTATATGTCGATGTTTAAGTGTCCGACGAAAGTTATCAATCGACTTGAGTAGATCCAACGCTCCTTTTTATGGGAGGGTTCAGGGATGGATCGAAGATATCACCTTGTTAACTAGGATACTTGTCAATTGTCAGTCGATGGTGGAGGGTTGGGGATTCGCAGCCTGAGACGGACCAATTTGGCGCTTCTTGGGAAATGGTTCTGGAGAGCGGGGAGGGTGGAAGAGAGGGATAGCCTCTGGCGCTTGGTGTTGGTCAAGAAATACGGGCAATCCGTTGATAGCTGGGGGATCTGCTCTACGGTCCACAGGGGGACTTCCGCATGGTGGAGAGGTATTTGTAGCTTGTGGCTGAGCTTTGCTAGAGGATTGCGGTTTAGCTGGGGGTGTGACACCCGTATCAGGTTTTGGGACGATGTTTGGCTGGATAATAGCACACTTATGTCCTCCTTCCCAGGTATCTATGCTGGTTCTTTGAACTCGGGTGGGAGGATAGGATTGACAACTTTGTCTCGCATACTAATGGGGGGATACTGTATGGGATTTTGCTACTAGAAGGTCCTTGAGGGATAGTGAGATGACCGAGTTCTCCATTCTGATTCAGAAATTATATGAGGCGCAACGGAATTCTAATGGCTGTGATATGAGGATATGGGCCCCTAGTAGTAATGGTAACTTTAGTGTCAAAAGTTTTTTTAAACTGTTGTCACCGCGTCCACTTATCACCTTTGAAGGTAAATGGCTGTGGAAAGAGCATATACCATCGAAAATTAAGTATTTTGGGTGGACGCTGTGTAAGGAGAGAATCCTTACGAGAGATCAGCTTATTCATAGGGGGAAGGATATTACAAATGGCTGCGTCAGTGTTCTGGCGGGGTGGAGACTGCTGCTCATCTCTTCCTTCATTGTCGTGTTGCCTATGAGATTTGGTCTGTAGTCTTTAAATCTTTTGGTTTGAGTTGGGTTATGGCGGAAACGCCATATCAGCACTTGATGAGCTGGTTATTTGGGATGGTTGAGGGCAAGAGTCGAGAGTACTGGAGGACATCCTTGTTCGCCGTCTTTTGGTGTCTATGGCGCGAGAGGGATTTGAGGAATTTCGAGAATAAATGTAGGCCGGTAGGGATGATTATAAAATCCATTACAGACCTGGTCGGGTTTTGGGTGGCTAGAGGCGGAGAGGGGCATGGTCACTCTCCGTATATTTGGGATATGGGCTAAGTTGGTCGATATATTCTGTTGTGTGGAGAGTTGTGCACTTTCCTCTTTTCTTTCTTGTTTTCCTCTTTTTTTGTTTGTTGTTGTATTGGTTTTCAGTGTCTTGCTGCGTTTCAATATAATCCTTTTACCGATCAAAAAAAAAAAACAAGGCAACTCCTAGATATCTCTTAAGGAGGCATTGTCTTCACTCAGCATTTTACCACTTGATGAAACGGATAAACACACTGAAATAACTGTCAAATTCAAGGTATGGGAATGAAACAGCTCCGAAAATATACAGGAAAATGGAAAATTTCGGCAATTTCGAGAAAAAAACCAGGAAAGTTTCATAAATTAAAGAACAAAAATTATATAAAAATAAAAATATATATGTTGTGATCAAACATGGGTTTTAAACGGGAAAAGGACATTTTTTCGGAAGAAACAGGAATTTTCTCGGAAAAGACATTTTTTCGTTAAAAAAACACGTTTTAACCGCAAATTTTTTTTCGAAAAAACACGTTTTTGGTCCCTATATTGTATAGAAGGGATCTCAGCAGATAGTTTAGAAATGCTTCCATATACATAATTTTTTTTTGATTTGTTGCAAGTGTGGAAGATAATTTCTGCTATTCAATTGTACATAGTATTTTGAAGGCTAGAGTTTCAGCATTATTAACCACGTAAACTAGTTCCTTTCATGGTTTGTCGCAGAGTTCCCATGCATAGCCTCACTAGACATGTTAATGGAGAAGATCGATGATTTTATTTCTCCAATGGAGAACATGCAAATCCTCATTCAGAACATAATTGATCCAAATAGTCAATATCTACACTAAAGAATTCAATAACTAGTATCAATAATTGCAGAAGATGAAATTTTTGTAAAACATCTCTCAGAAAGTTTCAGATTACATGGAATAACATATTAGAAATTCTCATATGGTTTGAAACCATCAGCAACATGTTTCTCAGCTGTATATCCGCATGGTTCAGAAGGCAGTCTGAATCAATCGAACAATTAGTATGTAGATTTTAAAAGGGTACCGCTATTCGCGCCTAAGCGATTACTGACAGCACCTACATTGGAAACCCACTTAAACCCATTGACTGCATGGAATTAGACGATGAAGATCATTTTTCACCTCAATCTTCCTCACAATGGATCTTGAGACCATGAACCATCAGATGGCCAGTTACTGAGCCAACGTGGCACAGATGGACCTAAAGTCACATGGTTCACATCACTCTCAAACGTGATTTTAGAGCTATTTTGGTGGGATCTATGCCACATGGAATAAAAAACTGACCGTCTAGTGATAAGGTCATGGTCTCAAGATCCAATTTGTGGAAGATTGGGGGCAAAAATGATCTACGCCGTCTAATTTCAAGTAGTCAATGGATTTTAGTGGGTTTCCGACTAGGCTCTTTCAGTAATCACATAGGCGCTAATAGAGGTACCCATTAATGATCTTTGTACAGGGACAATGATTTCCAGACAAGAGTGGATGAACAAGAGTAAATCAGATATTTGATATGAAGAACTAAAATGAAGGATGCAAGAATATATAAAAAGAAAGGAAATATATAAGAATGTGGAAGAAAAGTGTGAAATTGAGATGAGAGAACATGGTTAGGAAATATGCGAGTATCAACCCTTTTTCTCTCAATAATATAAAACTAAAAGGCAGTTGACCCTTAAATTCTTATGGAGATTGGAGATACAATGGCTCAGTATCCTTAACCTATTCTACAAATTACAAGCTCTTGAGCATAGTCACAAAAGTTTCCAATTTTTGAAAAAAATCGAAAAAATCGGTGGCTTGGAGTCATCCTGACTTTATTGTCGATTCATCGGCCAAGTCGCGACTCGACCGAATAATTGGTGATGTTTGGGATCATGGGTCAAAATACCGGAAATCCGGTACGTATCGTCCTGACCTCTAGGACGATACGTACCGGGTATCATCCGATACATTCAATGTATCGGCGATACATTCAATGTATCGGTTTGATACATTCAAAAAATCGGTTTTTTGAAAAAAAATCCCAAAAAAATCCCAGAAAATCCCAAAAAATATGAAAAATTATATTTATTTATTTTGTATTTATTTCAACTATTTTTGCTTTTATTTTTTACTTATTTGATGCATTATTTAGATGAATATATAAGTAAGATGCCTATTTTGTAACTTAACCCAAGTCACATGCCTATTTTGTAACTTATTTTTGACTTAACATCACATTTTTGACTTAATGTAATAGATCTTCTAACATTATGTTCGACCAGTTGATCACATGCCTATTTTATTAACAATATTTCATAATTTGATCGACGCAGTCACGCATAAACTAAATTACAATGTATATTGACAAAAATAAATTATATATTGTCAAAAATAATAGCTATGTTGATAAAAATAAATTTAATTGTACATGGAAAACTTACTTTAGAGCCACATTGAATTTCGTGGTGGTTCTTGGCCCTCATGTTCATCGTCATCATCGGTGCGCGAGCTTTCCGGCCTTTGCCTATAATGTTGCCCATATTGATACCCATGATTATATGTGCCCCTTTGAAACCGAGGTCAGAATAACGAATATGGCTCGATTAGTAATGTAAAGGCCGGTCCTCCAAAAATCTGACCAACGAAGTCATATGGCACCGGGTAAGTTTGTTGTGGCTGGTAGTATAGGTTACTAGTTGTTGAATCTTCGGTATTTTGCAAACTGAATCCTCCGAAGCTAGAAGTCATATAACCCAATCCGCATCATCTTGTGGTGGTGGTGGTGGTGTTTGATATGATTCCGACGCTCCTCTTCCTTCAACCCCTCCCATTCTAAATGTAGGAGTGTCGAACTGTATTAACGGCGTCGAGTCATCATCCCATGCCGCCATATCTCTATAAGGATCAGAGGAACCAGCATCCTCTCCTCCACCACTAGTGCCAACGTCCCCTCCACCATCATGCCCTCCACCATCATCCTCACCACTCCCATCATCACTACCGGGCTGCGTTCGTCATCAGATCCAACCACTGAATGACGATTCAATCTTCTTTTCCGCCTCGGTGGTTGGGAAGCTTCTTGCTCACTTCTCTTTCAAAGATTGTCCGACCATTTAGTGCTCTCGATTCAAGATCGGCTCTTCTCTCTCTTCGATCCATTCATTCAAAGGGTCATCCTCCTCGAATATATAATCCAACTGGATGGGATCAAAATAATCACCGTCTGCAAGGTAGAATATGATAGATGAATTAGTATAATATGTAAGTAAGACTTCATATAATTGAGGATCTAAGACTTCATGTAATTGCTTACCACGGTTGGTCCTCTGTATATTCCTGACCCTTAATCGCATGTTGTAGTGGCAGTAGACTAACTTTTCCAAT
This sequence comes from Chloranthus sessilifolius, assembly GCA_021018995.1. Taxonomy (NCBI): domain Eukaryota; kingdom Viridiplantae; phylum Streptophyta; class Magnoliopsida; order Chloranthales; family Chloranthaceae; genus Chloranthus; species Chloranthus sessilifolius. Next base: position 159,460,420 of record CM037584.1, read on the forward strand.
CGGTCCATAGTTAGTCTATTCCTTGTCTTAGTATGAATGAGAGAGAAAGTGCTCCAATTCCGCTCGCAGTTGGACGAGGAACACGTTTGCGACAATACCCTCATTGCTACCCGCCTCAATATCGGACCATCACCTCCATAATGCATCCACCAATCAGCGGGTTTGTTGTGTTTAATTTGGGATTATGCCAACGGGGTTCCAAATGACCCATGTCTCTTGCGAAACATGTCAATCTATAAAGATGAAATGCAGTAAGGCACATATCAATAAATAGATGATAATATCACCTGACATTTGACTTATTACTTATAAGGTATGATACTATGATTACTCACATCTCTTATGGCTTGACCTTATTCCGCCAACTCAGGGAGCATTCTTTGGATTACATTGAGCAAATCGGTATACACTTCATCAGTGTCACTCAGCTCGAAGCATCGCGTATACTGGAAGGCTGGATTCAAGTAGTGTGCTACACATCAAATATGAGCAATTTCATCAGTATATGAAAATAATGAATAAATAAATAAAACTCACTACATAATTGTGCAATATGTTATACCTGCTGCATGCAAGTACTGGTGAAATTATGCATCCCACCTCTTGTCGATAATCGCCCAGTATCGTTTATATTTTGTAGGGCATTTGGTTTTTATAGTCAATTTTGCCTTATCCATTGACTCATAAACGTACCCCATCGTTGGTTTGTCATCACAATCAACCAATTTCAACACTTGCACCAACGGGGTAGTGACAGCGATCAGGTGGTCGACAATTTGCCCAAAAGCTGCGTCTTGTAGATCGGTCAAGACAAGGTGCAAGCTAGTCTCTTTGCTCGTGGAGTCCTATTTCATGTTGATTCCATTCTTGACAACACCATGCTTTTCACTCACGCCTATATCTAGCCAAACTCGTAGGCTAGAACTGTGTTGCAAAACGTGTAATCACAGGTCGGAGCAACTCATTGTTCGTGAAGGCTCTCATTAAATTGACCAGCTTGTCACTGTTGTACAGGTAGGAAGTAATCGTTCTTCCCTTTTGAATAGTTGCCCGTGCCTTGCTTCTCTTTCCTAAATCTTCAAGAATGAGGTCCACGCTTGATGTGGCTACACGGATTGATCAGTGGCGTCTCTTGCCATTAGTTTTAATCCGGCTGCTTTGTAGTTCCGCCGCATTATGCATTACCACACCGCACAACCCGCTGCTCTCCAACCTCATGGACTACCATATCCATTAGTTGAAAGAGGTAGTCAGCAGTCTTTACGTGTCTAGAAGCATCAACTGATTTCAAAAATACTGTCCTGACATCGCTGTAAACCAAAAGGTTTATCAAACTCTTCTTTGTGGGACCAGTCCATCCATCGCACATAATTGTGCAACCTCTCTCATCCCATACATCCTGAAAGCTTTGTACATAGGCAGTTATCTCATCGTACTCATCTGTTAGTAAGGGCCCAGATATGTCGCATGGAGAAGGCTTTTTAACTCCTGGACCAACTTCTGCACTTGTATCAATCATTCTTTTGAAGTACGGCGAGTCTGCTACTTGGCTCGGAATGTGGTTGTATATAAAAAACTTGGCAATGAATTTTTCAAGCTTCTTCCCCATTTTTGTAAGTGAGATTGCCCTCAATTTGGTTTGTTTGGAGCTTTCAGTGCGATACATGAATGGATCCATGGGGGCTGTAGTACGGCCTCTAGTTGACGGCCTATAATCCCTCCCGGATGCTGACCTACGCAACCCGGCAGTCTGCTCAACATCCTCATCATCCTCAACATGTGGCCTATGACTAGATCCACCACCGCTTGAGCATGGATGGGCCCTCAACTGACAAACCGATAATCGGCTTCTTCCTGATCTCGCCGCTGTTGTGCTTCTCTGGCACTCTCTCTCATAGCTCTCGCTATCTGCTCATCCTCATCCTCATCATCCTCAGGTGCAGCTGATGTAAACTCTGGATCTGGCCTCCTGATTCTCTCATACATTTCCTTATCACGATCGACTTCAGCTTTTTTCTTTCCCTTTGCCGCTTGTAAACTAGCTCTAATATTTTCTTTTACCTCTCTGGGTACACTGGGACACCCTCTTGTCTCTCCCTTTACATGAGCCAGATGCTCCTTTAACCGTGTGATACCTCCTCCCAGCAGTTTTTTTCCACAGCTTACATTGTGTCTGGAGTCTATTACCATCTATTGCTGTACCGTATTGCCACGCTGGATTTGTCGAACGCACCATATTTATTTATTTCACCTGCATGAATGAGCAAACGATTGCATTAAAGTAAACATCTAATTTACACTTGAAAATAAAATTTATTTTTTAATTATTGCTATTTTAAAAATATTAGATTATATTTTATTAAATTTATTTGATTTTATTCTAATTTTTATAAAATTTAGATTACATTTGAATTTTTATTTTATATTATTCTAATTTTTAAAAGATTAGATTATATTTTATCAAATTTATTTGATATTATTATAGTTTATGAATGTTTATTTGATATTATTATAATTTATGAATATTTATTTGATATTATTATAATTTATGAATGTTTATTTGATATTATTATAATTTATGAATGTTTATTTGATATTATTATAATTTTTGAATGTTTATTTGACATTATTTTAATTTTTGAATATTTATTTGATATTATTTTAATTTTTGTATATTTATTTGATATTATTATAATTTTTAAAATTTTATTTGAAATTTATTCCATATTATTCTAATATTTTATGGGACATATCCCATAATATTAATCATTTTAATTGTATGTGAGGGTTACATATAATCAATATGGGTCACATATAATTAAATTTATTATTAAAATTAATATGGGTCACATATAATTTTATATGTGACCCATAAATTTAATTATATGTGACCCATATTAATTTTAAGTTTAAATTATATGTGACCCATATTGACCCCATTATTTAATTATATGTGAGGGACACATATAATCAATATGGGTCACATATAATTAAATTTATTATTAAAATTAATATGGGTCACATATAATTTAATATGTGACCCATAAATTTAATTATATGTGACCCGTATTAATTTTAAGTTTAAATTATATGTGACCCATATTGACCCCATTATTTTATTAATTATATGTGACCCATATGATATGTGTCCCATATTATATGTGACCCATATTGATTACATGTGACCCTTAATTATAATTATTTATATTATTTTTGACCCATCATATTATTTTTGACCCATTATTTTTATTATTTTTAATTAATTTAAATATTTTAAATTATTTTTCCCCTCTTCTTAATTTAAATAATTTAAATAATTATAATAATTAATATTATAGGTAAATAATAAAATTTAAAGGTAGATCTACCTAATTTAAGGGTAGATCTACACTTATATAAGCTAGATTTACCCTTAAATAAGGTAGATCTACCCTTATTTAAGGTAGATCTACACTTATTTAAGGTAGATCTACCCTTAAATTAGGTAGATCTACCTTATTTCAGTATTTAAAATGAAATAAAACGATGGTAAAATGATAAACACGTACCTTCCACGTTGATCTCGTGATTTTTTGTGCGATTTGGCGCCGATTTAGGGTGCAAATAACCCAAAAATGAGAGGAAGAAGAAGGAAGAAGAGAGGAAGAAGAAAGGAGGAAGAAAATGGGGAAAAAAAGGGAAAACCCGACCCTCTAGTCGGGTCAAAGGGTGGGGCCCACCGAAAATTTGAAATTATCGGACGATAATTTCGTCCTTTTTTAAATTTTTTACTTTTGCCCAAATTATCGTCTGATACGGACGATATTTTGTCGTATCGGGCGATAATTTATCTATTTTATATAGGGTACGATACATACCCTTTGTATCGTACCGCTGACCTCCAAAACCGATACGTATCGTCCGATACGTATCGGTATCGGACGATATTTTGACCCATGTTTGGGATGTGGTCCAATTTTTTTTTTCGTCACTAATATTTAAGGGGAAAAAAACCTTTAGGTTGGTACGATTTTGTTCAGGTTATTCATAAAAAACATTTAGATTTTGCGTATTTTGTACTATTTTGTTCATTAAAATCATTATTTTTTAACTTGAAATATATTATGATAATTTTTTATATTCCCCGATTTTTTCTGATGTTGACCGACTTTAACTGAGTTTTGACGATTGTTTCCTATTTTTCCCTAGTTAGACCCTTGCCGATTTATTGCCCACTCCCGACTTTGTGACTATGTTCTTGAGATGACAAAATAATGTGTTCAAGAACTAACATGCTATTGAATTTAATCTTGAAATTGTTTCCTATATATGTAGATACACTGGACCAGGCATACAAATTACTGCCAATTTAATAGCATGCTAGGTTTAATTTGACATGTTGAATCGGATATGTATCATCTATGTATCTACTATTAACTTGCCTCTTCTCCTGTAAAATTGGTTTTTGGACACTGTTTTCAGAAATTGGAGATTCTCTGCAGTAATATTAAATTTTGGATATTTTTTTAATCATAGATTCTAATGAACCTTCTGTGTGATAACAAAACTTTCTATCTCTGTATTTTTCCAAAAAAAAAAGAAGAGTTTTTTATTGTAATACTCTTGACATAAATAACACGACGCAAAGAGTTTTTCAGAAATGTGAATTATTCTCACTTCATCCTCACCTTGGATTACCAGGCAGTTAACCGACATTATACAAGGTAGTTAAGGCGGTGTGGCGAAGTCATGGCGAAGAGGCTCGGTACGCTATGGCGAGATTATATATCATTGTAATTTAAAAAAAAAAATTATTTTATCTATTAATTAGTAGTATTCTTTTTTTAATATATTTTTTATATAAGAAAAAAAATTATAGGAAGAAAAAAATTCAACTACTAAGGCATCGCACTTTAATTCTAATATTGAGGATTTCATATTCTATGAATAAACAAATATCAATAAATACAAATCAAATGTGGAACATTAACAAATTTGCAACATGGTAAGTAAAATAAATAAATATGAAATATCAACGAATATAGAATATTAAAAAATATAAAATATTAAGTACACATACGATAGTGTCGCCGACGCTAAGGTTTCAGCGACGCTAGTGTTGGTAGCTGTTGTGACGAGAGAGAGAGAGAGAGAGAGAGAGAGAGAGAGAGAGAGAGAGAGATTTTGTAACTTTTAAGTTGAGGTTTTGTGACTTGTAAGTTAACTTTTGTAACATATATATTATAAAAATGTCGTAACTTATATATTATAAATGTCGTAACTTTTGTAACTTATATTATATATTAACTTCTAAGTATTATACGTTATTATCCAAAAAATAAAATAGCGTGCATAGTGATGCCATAATTCTATTCCGCCATGGAGACGTTATGGCGTCGCTATTTAGCGATCATGACTGTTTGATTATTTGGCGTTTCCCATCGTCATTCGCAATGACGAGGCCACAGCATGGCCTTGAAACCATGCATTTATATATATATATATATATATATATATATATATATATATATATATATATAATTTTTTATTGGTAAAAGGATATTCATTTAGAAAACAAAGAAGTTATCGGAAAAAGACAGCGAGATGCTGAGGCCACATAGACTGATATGAAAAAAAGAACGTCCAGCCAAAAAAGCATAAAAAAGAGGTTGCCCTGAAATAAACCACGAGTGAAATCCCGAACCATCATCATCACCCCAATGACCCCCCTCTTTATCTAGTCCTATCTGCTCTATATTTAAATCCCGAACCATCTTCATCACCATGCCTTTGGGTTTTCAAATTCTTCTCAGAGTTCTTTCATTTCTTTCGAGCCATATCGCCCAAAACACTGCAAACATTGCAACCCTCCAAAAAGCTCCTTTGGTTCCTTCGAAACTGACACCGTTTCAAGCTTCCATCATTTGACTACACAACTCCGGCAGACCCAACTCATAGCACCCCTAAACAATATTTGTATGCTTGCTTGGGAGCTTGTTTCTGTTTTTATTTAACTAATCCTCTGCGGTTTTAGACCCACAAATAGTGACATGGACACATGGTCATCCTGTATTGTGTAGCTGTTCGCTATATACCTACTATTAATGAAAGCTCAATATTTGGTAGGTATTTTCTTTGTTCTTCAGCACGAAGAACATAAATAATTTATTTGCATGTTTGAACTACACCTGATTTTCTACTCTCATTTATCTGCGCTTTTGTCCCATTTGTGTTTTTCTTGCAACAGTAATTTACTTGTCCAGAGGTCTTGCCATTGATTCTTCTCGTCTCCCTGCCAATAACCCAGGAAGCACGTAGGCTAAGCGGGCACGTGCGACCTAGAGAGTGGGCACTTGCAGTCTACATAGTCAGGCATGCGCCCTAAGGGGCTCGAGGTCTGGATACCTCCAATATCCAAAAAAGAAAAAATAGATGGCACTATTACACCCGTGATGTTTGCCATTTTATACCCAATCCTTTGCTTCACTTTTATATTTTTCTTGAGGTTTAATATGAAGCTCTAATATGATGGTTATTGAATAATTTTTCTTATTGTCTAATTACCGTTTCAAGCAGGTGATATTTAGTTTCTGGAGGCCTAATTCTTTGTATTGGCTAACAAGCAGGTGTTATTTACTTTCTGGAGACTTTGATCGTGGGGTTAAGACTTTTGATGATTACTTGAAGTCTGGAAAGCCACCTCTGGTTGAACTATATGTGGTAGGTTTATATCAAAATAATTCTGGCGATTCCTCAGAATAAACTAATTGCGCATTTTGCTCCTTGTAATTCTGGGCACCAATTCTTTAAGTATCTTGATATTTTCAAAGGGAAAAATAAATGAAAAAGTGCAAAAGAAGAAATTTCCTTCTGATAATCCTCCAAGATTGTTACATGTCTATTGATGATTAGGTTTCCATATGTGTGACAGTGATACAGATTTGTATGTAATGTCAGACATGGATATGAGGTATCAAACTCAACCTTTCCAAAAGGCCATTTGGCAGACAGATATAGACTATCACTGCTCCATTTTCTATAAAGCTATGCTGGCACTATTTGTACGCCATGTGGCACAACCTTCAGGTCACTGGTTCAACCCCTGCGTACCCATCAAAAGGAAAAAACGGTTTGATATGTCTGTGGGCCTCAACGGCCAAGAATTTTTTATTTATCAATGTGCCTGAAATGCATAGAAGTTCGTTGACAATCAATATCCAACAAAGGGTGGATAGAACAAATGTTAAAAAGTTGGAGCCTCCACCGATGGGCATGTTGAAACTAAATTTTGATGGCAGGTCAATTGGCAATCCTAATCCCATCGTGGTTGGGAAAATGACTTGGACCTATGAGGCTACAATCTTAAATGCCATTATGAGCCCTATTGGTGTTTGGGGGGACTGAAATTCGAGCGCTTTTGAATCCTATTCAAATCTTGAGCAACTTTTCCATTGCTTGCATTTTGGAAAGGATTCTCTTGATGCCATCAGATGGATGATGAAACAAAGGCACATTTGTGGATAGTGTAGATGGGTGATCTAAAACAAGAAACTATGCTGGAGAGAGAATATTCCTTCTCATGTTTTTTGCAAGGTCAAACTATTGGCAGATTTGTTCTCTAGGATGCAGTGGACTGCTCGGATATTGTGCTTGGGTTGTGTAATACCTCTTTAATGTCGTGTGCTCTCTATGTTTTACATTTTGATATGTTTTTTTGCGATTTATCGATTTTAGTTTATCCTCGTAAGCTCCTTGTTTAGGGGTTTGTACTTTTTCAATTTTTTTTGAAACAATTAAATTATCACTATTTATAAACAAACTGTTGGAAAACTATCATCACCCATGGCATGGGCTAAAATAATTTGTTCCTAGATCTTGAGTTGGCCAGCTGTCCGAATAACAAAAATGATTAGTTATCTATATTAGGTGAATGATATTTTGGAGTGGCAAGAGGCAAATGACAATTTCAAGATCATAATTGTCATCATCATAGCTTTATTTTATCTATTTGGGGTTGGCCTTGAAAGTCCTAGTTCTCCACTCGTTTCTGATCAATGCTATGCTCTCAGTAACATTGTAATCTTTCATGTCCGTTCTCACTGCTTCCTCTAGGTCTTCACTAGCCTTCATCTTCTCTTACTTGTGTTGTAGCGTCTCAACCCTCCTTCCAGGATATGCTTCCGGCCTCTAATAAACATGTCTAAATAAACTTAGCCGACATTCTAAATGTTTTTCTTTTATAGGTGCTACTCTCAGATATCCTCTTATGTACTTGTTCCTAATTTTATCCTTTCTTAATACTCCACACATCCATCTTGCCATATGCATCTCAGTCTCATGTACTCTTATCTACTTGTCACTTCCTTTTAGCCCCACATTTTGCACCATATAGTATGGCAAGCCTTACTGCCATCTTATAAAAACTCCCCTTCAATCAATTTGGAATTCTTGGGTCACATAATCCTTTGCTTGCTAGTCTCCATTTCATCCAACCTGCATTAATCATGTTTTAGATGCTCAACTCCACCATTTGGTTGTAAAGTAAAACCTAAATAACGAAAGCCCTAGATGGTTTTTTATTTTAACTAATTCGTCCTCCATGCTATTATGTTCACTAAATTTGCACTCCATATATCCGTCTTTGTTTTTCTAATTTTCAAACCTCTCGACTCTTAAGGCCTTTCTCAATAATTTCTATTTATCATTTATTTGGTTCCTTGTTTAGGCTACTAGTACCACATCATCTGCAAATAATATGCACCATGAAATGTGTTCCTATATGTCTATGGCTAACGTATCCATGATCAAGGAAAGTAAAAAAAAAGGGGGTCGAGGCAAATCCTTGAGGCAACCCAACTCCAACAGGGAACTCACTTGTCTTTCCACTCGTAGTTCATATACGATCAATCACCCTTTCATACATGTCTTGGATAGTCTCAATATAAAAGTTTGAGATGCATTTCCTTCGACACTCTATCTACGCCTTTTCCAAATTAATAAAAATCATATATAACTTTTTACTTCTCTCAAGATGCCTCACTAGGAAGATGACTTCCATTGTTGATCTCGCCGACATAAATCCAAACTGGTTCTTTGATACACTTGATTCTCGTCTTAGTTATTGTTTTGTTATTCTTTTCCATAGTTTCATAGTCCGGCTCATACTTTTATGCCGCATTAGTTAGCACAGTTTTTATGTCCCTTTGTTCTTATAAAAAAAGACCACAATGCTCTTCCTCCATTCTTCAAACATTTTCTTTGTTTTCAGTTTCTTATTATACATTTAGCCAACCAATTCAGTCAATTTTCTCCCATCAAAATCCAAACTTCTATAGGCATTCCATCAAATCCTAATACTTTCTTTTCTTCATCTTTCTTAAGTTAGCTTATGATATTTCATTTATTATCCCTTGGTTTGGTTTCCTACTTCCCTAGCATATTTCATGTTTAATATATCTTTAAAGTATTCTTGCCATCTATTCTTTTCTCAGCCTCCTATGATCTCCTTTAACACACCCTACTTGGTCTAGTTTTCTTGTCTTTAATCTTGGCAAGTTAGTAGATTTCTCTCTCCTTCATTTGTTCCCTGCCTAGTGTACAATTTGCAGTGTTACCTAAGCACTTTTACTTTTGGATTTTTGCCGTGCCAACCATGGTCAAAATATCGTCCAATACCGATACGCATCGGACGATACGTATCGGTTTTGCACCTCACCGATGCGGTACATTCAAGGTACCGTATCGGTGCTTTTCATACAAAAATTCAAAATTTCGGACGATACATTGGAATGTATCGTCCGATACCGATACATATCGTCCGATACATATTGGTTTTGGGGCTGAACGATACGTATTGTTTTTTCGAGATTTTAACCCTTGGTGCCAACACTTGGTGGCACTTGGACACTCTTCAACACAACACGATACTTCTAGACATGTATGAAAATAGCACATAATATCATCAAAATGTTCCTTGATATTTGACACAATAAAATAAACCATCATTTTATATAAACAATTGTGTAAAGTTTAGTAACTTAAAAAATAAAAAGCTTGGGTCCTTGAAAACGATTTGTATAGTATAGTAAACTTAGGTAGGTTCATGACATTCTATATCTTCTCCAATTGGCTTTCAACAATTTCCCTTCGATTATTTTTTTCTGTCTACGTTTTTAAAGAAATATATTTTTTTCTTAAGGCCATGCTGCCGTATTAGAATCTTTAGAAATTGGCCTGCGAAAACATTTTTACACTTGGCACTTGTGCCAGTTGTCTAGGTAACATTGACAATTTGTCATACGCTTCATACTTCACCTTACAGCTTTCTTAGCATACTCTTTTGGCAAGCTTATATCTTCCAAGATCTTATGTATTTCTTGTTCTGTCATTCCTTAAAGTACTTCTTTTCCTCGGTAATTGACTTTTGAACCTCTACATTCCACCACTAAGTTTTGTTTTATCTAACCCTTCCTTTAGATTCTTCGAGGACCTCCTTAGCAACTTGTTGAAGATATGTGCCATTTGTTCCTGCATCTAATTTCAAGATTAAGTAGTGAATTTTCTTTTGTGAATCCTTTGAAGCTTTAAGAAAGAAAATTACTGGTGCAGGGGAAGGCAGGGGATATGTTTGACATATGGGATGAGCTGAGCGTGATATAGGTGGTGAGCGGTGGGCTCAGCCTGTTGTTTTGTTCACCTTGTTTTTGGCCTTCTTCTTTCCTGTCATGTGCTCGTAGCTACTTGCTGTTGCACAAGTATATATTTTCCTTTCCTTTTTTGAATATATTTCCGATTACCGATCAAAACAAAAGGAAAAAAGAAAATTACTTGATGAGTCAAACCTCATGCGTGAGCCAATCATTTTGGTTGCCATTTTATTCATGAGAAAATATTGTTAATATACAATGGTATATAATGATTTGCTTGAAAACAAAGTTCCATGGATATCAGAGAAAGCATCACACTTTGAAGATATAATCTATTCACCAACAAGCCTTTGGTATACTTCTGGTTACATCCACTTGAAGACTTGTGACTCTTGTATTTTATTGTGTACCTGCTATATATATATATATATATATATATATATATATATATATATATATATATATATATATATATATATATATATATATATATATATATATGAGGGGTATTGTAGTCATTTTATCCAAATATTTGAAGACTAGTAGAATCTCAATATTCGAAGACTGAATCAAGAGACCCATCTAGTCTCTTTGATGTACTGAGTTTTCTCTCACTTGCACAAATTTCAAACAAGCTTTATAACATAGGAAGTGGATCACTCTCTTTGATGTATAAGCTTTATGGTATATTCCTATGTAGAGTGGATGTGTGTAGAATAGATGGGTTTGTATGTATTATTTCCCCAACTTAATATAAATGCTTGTAACTCACTCAGCCTTCTCATTAATTTTTTTATTTTCTTCTCCTCTTCTCTAACCCTAAACCTAATACCACCTACATACCTACCTAACTCGAATACCACTAATTCATATAACCTACCATTGACCTTTACATTAATCTATTCTACTTAGTGGGAATTTATATGGATCCTCCACCAGGTTTTCTGCTTCAGGGGGAGACTGAGAAAGATTGGAAACTTAAAGTCCATATACGGTTTGAAACAGTCAGCTCGGCTCGTGCCTCGTTTTAGCATTTTAGTGAGGTAGTCATGGGTATTGGGGCATCGAAGATGCCACTCAGAGCATAGAGTTTTTTTTATCATTCTAGCCCAGTTGGATGCACAATCTTACTGGTTTATATTGATATAATGATTATTGAAAATGATTCCTCTTTTATTTTTCATGTAAAAAGAGGAGTTTGGTAAGTTGTTTGAAGTGAAAGACTTAGGCAACCTAAATTTTTTTCTTGACTTCGAGGTTGCAGATCCAAGAAAAAGTTTTTTATTACTCAAATGAAATGTGCTCTAGATTTGTTGCTTGATAAATGTATGCTTGGATAAGAGCCTGCTTCCACACTATAGATTCTAAGCACCTCTTCATGAGTGTGAAGGGGAGTTGATATCTGACCTTAGAGAGTATCAGTCTCTGGTGAGCCTATTGATTGATCTTACAAGAACAGACCTTATTTTTGCCGTGAGTCTTGTTAGCCAGTTTATGCATTCACCTCGTGCTACCTGTGTATCATTCCCATGGTCATTTTCACATATCTGGACACACTGATGCTGATTGGACTGGATCTGCTATTGATTGTCACTGTACTTCTGGATATTGTGCTTTCCTTTGAGGCAATCTTGTATTATGAAAAAGTAAAAAAGACAGCCAGTGGTCTGATTCTGGCCTCCAAGTCTAGTGTTGAGGCCGAGTGTCGTGCGATAGCTCATGGAGCATCTGAGTTATTATGGCTTCGCTCTCTTATTTTTTAGCTTGAATTTCCAGTACGTACTCTCATGCCTTATTCATGGTGATAATGAAGCCGTCGCGAAGTTCGCATCGGATTCTGTACTGCATGAATGTATGAAACATATAGAAGTTGGCATTCACTTTGTGAGAGAAAAAGTCTAGAAATACACGTGAGAACTATTTGATATATCCTCTTCACTACAACTCGCTAACATTTTCACCAAGGCCGTAGAGCCTGCGCTTCTTCATAATGTGACTGTCAAGTTGGGCATGTATTTATATTTATCCTCCAGCTTGAGGGGGAGTGTTGTTAGTACATGCTTTATGATATCTCCTTATGTAGTGTGGGTGAGTGTAGAATAAATGGGTGTATGTATTATTTCCTTAATTTAATATAAATGCTAGTGAGGGACTCCTAACTCACTAAATCTTCTCATTAATTCTTCTCTAAACCTAATAGCACCTACCTACCTACCTAACCCTAATACCACTAGTCCATACCACCTACCATTGACCTTTAGATTAATCTATTGTACTGGAGTCACCAGTCAATGCTTTCCTATATCTCATAGTGTATTAAGATTCATCTCAATTTTTTTCCTTTATTATTCTTTTAGCGTTTAGATTATCTCACTCGTGTGGTATAGTTTGCAGTATAAAACAGGCCAGAGAGTGCCAGGCTATGTTTTACAGCTTATCCTGAAAATGAATGATACATTTCCATATGGTTATTAACTCAAAACTGGAGTTAAAAAAGTGCTTATTCCTTCAATTTATGTGGTTCCAGACACTGATAGAGGGAGCCATGGTTGGACATACTCCTCAAGGGATGCAGATTGCTCAAGATACACTGGTAATCTGTTGATTCTGTTCTACTGATTTGTTGTAGCCTACAAAATTACTTTATATAAGGTCCATTTCCAGGTCTTAGTTATTATATTGTTGTCACACAATTATTTTATATAAGTTCCATCTCCTGGTCTTGGTTATTATATGGTTGTCATATAAAATTGCTTTATATAAGGTCCCGTTTCCAGGTCTTAGTTATTACTTATTATATGATTGTGATACCCTGCAGGAAAAATTGACTGCCAGAGGTTTCTTTTTGAATTTTAAGATGGGAAATGACCTCCTTCTGGCAGCCTCGGGAGAGAAGGTAAACTCAGCCGCTTATTTCTTTTAGCTTCCCCGAATTCCTTTTTTCTTTGTTTTGCTTACCTCATTGATATCTCTTGGTTGTTCCATAATGAATAATCCGGTGTTTTAGATTGATCGATCTGATTATTGGTTCAATGGATTGTATTCAGACTGGTGGATACACTACTGCGAATTACCTATGGGATCTAATGCAAAGCCGAAAACTCACACCCACTTTTCCTGCTGTTGAAGCATATTATAAGGGCTTAAAGGTGACTTTTTATTTACTTTTCATGCATGGGCTCATGCAAGTTGATGCCCCTTCCAGATGGATGCTAGTTTGAGCCGCAGTGTGCAACTCAGTATATATATATATCTATATATATATATATATATATATATATATAGAGAGAGAGAGAGAGAGAGTTGTGTGCCATCCATATACCTCTATTTTCTTCGGGCTTCCGTCTTCTATGCATGTTTTAATTTCCTTGCCTGCATGTAAGGGTGCAGATTCGGTTAAAAGAACAGATCTGTTCGTTTTCTTTGGAAACCGGAACCGAAACCTTAAAATTTTGGTTTTTTCTGTTTGATTTTGGCTTACTTATTATTTTTTGTATTTTTAATTTATTTTTGGGTTTTTTAAAATTTTTTGGGATTTTTTTTTTGGTTTTCTAATCCTACCAAATCGGTTTTACCATCCAAAACTGAAAACCAGAATCGGTTTGTTCAATTCGGTTTTCGCGTTTGGGTATCAGGTCAAAACTTGCACCCCTACCTGCATGAGTCTGTTGAGTGCATGCATCTCTGTTTATGTGTCTATGTCTAAAACATATGTACTTGGGAATAATAACCTTGGCGTGCGTGATCTGTGCTGCAATCCAATGTGCAATCACACCAAAATTTGGTGAGACATCGAGCTTTCCAGTTTGAGAATCACCGCATTGGCAGGCCCTAGTACAGCTGACATGTTGGGGTTGGACGGCTGTGATGCCGTCTTTGGCCAAATTTTAGTGCCCGTTTCACACTGAATCGTTAGTTATCTGTCACTTCAGTCACGCACACATGCTTCAGCGCACACTTTGTATATTCTAGTATCTGATTGGAACTGCATGTATTTGATTTTTTTTTTTTTTCCCAGCAACGAGAGATACCTGCAGATGATCCTCGACTCTTACTTGTTGAGCGGACATTGAACTCCTTGCGGCAAAGATTTGGAGCAGCGAGGCAATAGGAGGAGCAAATCATCAATCCATCGCTCACTAAACCATGTTCACTCCGTTGCGTTGAATCAATTTTGTTCTCATTATGTAATCTTATTTTCTGCAAATTTACCATTTCCGTTGCATTCTCAATAATGTGGAGCATCAGCCTATCAATAGAGAAAATTTCAGTTTTTTGGTATAAACTTTTTAATTGTGATTTTTTTGTTTATTTTATTTTATTATTATTAATTTTTCTTTTAGTCTTGAACTTTGCACTTAATTTGGGACTTTTTTAATAACACTCATCTTTTTCACTATTTTCTCTATAAATTTTGATGTTATTTATTCAAAATTCTTTTGCAGACTTTTTTCTGTACCCCCCAATCAGTACAGCAGCTATTGGAAAAAAAGAGACTGAAAATTCGAAAAATATTGATGATGTCGAGAAAAAAAAAAAACCAAATTAGTCGCAGCGTTTGTTGTTTGTTTAAATTTTTTTGACCACTTTCGGTAAGTTGCGATTTAGTCACAATGTATTCGTTTGATGTAAATCACCATTAAAATGTGAGTTTTTAAAAAAATCGCCGATTACTGTCTCCATGTTGGTGATTGATTGAACGGTGTGGATCATTATACTCGTCATATACTCATTGGTGTGTAGAGATGGGAGACAGTTATCTACGATGATGCTGTTATGATCCATTGCCGTTGTTCATCACATGGACATGCCATCTTGCTAACAGATCGGAACTTGGATGGACGGTGTTTGATTCGTTTATACGCAACGATCTCTGAGATGTCCAAGCGGCAAGTCATTGTTTGGTGAATCGGATCATGCTCATCATATGATACAAACCATCTGACTAATGAGATTTCATTCACTTAATGTAAACCGTTGCCCACTCCATTTTAGACCCAACTCTTTTCCTGCTTTATGAGATTTGAGAATATGTTTGCTTGTTTGTTATTTAAATTATTTTTTATTTTTTTTTTTAAATGCCGATTTTCAATGATCTTATATATCTAAGACTGCAATTTTGTCTTGTCATTAATTTGGGGCTGAAAAAAATACCAACTCTTTGTATAAATTTATTTCATCCCATTTGGTACCGAGTAGGCATTGGCATGGCTTTAAATATCAATCGTATCCTATACATATTAGCTTATATTTATGGGGTTAGTCCCCCACTCAATACGACAAGGTAGCAAATGGGACTTGGCATTGGGTATTGGTCTATGGAGGATCGATATGTGTCAGTCTCGGTCGATATGCTGATACCTTCTTTTTTCTTTTTTTAAAAATAATAAAAATATATAATACATGTTTGGCCTATACCCCTCTTTATAAGACAAGGTAGCAAATCGGGACGTGATAACGGGTATTGGTTCATGGAGGACTGATGCGTATGATACATGTTATATACTTGGGGCATGTTCACTTGGCTGTAATCCCATTATATATAATACACTTTACATGTAATAAAGTACACTTTTTTTATTTGTAAAAAGGTATACCTCCGGTGTAATATGGTTGTTTAGTTCACTATAAAATGAAGGTGTAAAATCTATTTTATAGGCTACTATTCACTTTACGATTTCTGTAATTTTTTGCATGTACTATTGACTATCTGAAATCTTCATGTCCGCTCATTTTATATCTCTTCATCGGTTTTTATAAAGGTGTCTGTTTTGCATAAAAATTTAGAAAAGTGTCATTCACCCATGTTCAAGTCAATCTACCAATTCACATTTATTCGAGTCACTCTTCTTATCGTTCGTGGTCATGCGACCTTTTTATAGATAAGATTGACTTTTATGTTATAAAAAATATAAATAAGATAACATACAAAATGTAAAGAAGCACAATAGTGTAGTATATATATTTTTGACATTGACGCATTTTATCGAACAATTGTCCGGCAAGGACAATGCTCTTGCATTTAGAATGCAAATCAACTAAAGCTGTATCTAAAACCATATCTTTCTTGCCCAAAGATCGTAAACCCACCGACCCATTTCAAGATCCCCTAAATTTGCACACGTAGTCAACACACTCGATAGGGTAACATCATCCAATTTCGCTTTTTCAGACACCATCTCGTTAGATAACTGAATTGCTTGCTCGAAACTACCCATTTGAACATGCCCACTAATCATTGTCGTTCAAACAACAACATTTGGGAATTTGATCAAAAACTTGATGGGCACATGCAATTCTATGCGTCTAACATACATGCTAATCAAACAACTCTGTACAAAAGGGTCTTCAACAAAACCACACCTAATTACATATACGTGGATCGATGTCCCATGATTTAATGCTTGCAATCTAGAACAAGATTTCAAAATAATAGGGAATGTGTAATTGTCAAGAAGATTACCAGAAAGGAGCATTTGGGTGTAGTGAGATAGAGTCGTTAGAGGAGATTTTGAACACGAAGAAGCTCTTATCACGCAATTCGGGTTTTGGGGTTAGAGATGTGGTTGAAAATTAGTTGGGCGCAGTTAGATCAGAGAAGGCTGTAGTAGTGTAGAGAGAGAAGATTTTGATTATGATTAGAGAGTTTGAATAATAGGCGGTTGTAACGGCTAGTGGGTGGATATTACGAGCCCCAGCCCTGTAAGTCGAAATTATTAAGGTAGCATTTAGTGTCACGAAGCCCAAAAAATTACACCCAAATGGCTAACCAAAGTTGTATTTTTTTATGGTAAAATATAAAGATTGCACGTAATATTGCAATTTTTCAGCGAAGTGAACGTGCACTTATAATATTAAAACTATAGTTTAGACTTATAATCAAATCTATTAGATGACTTTTTTTTAATAAAAAAGGAATAATTTTTTTTTTACCTGCAATAAATAGATATTACGATCCCTAGCCTCGTAAGTCAAAATTATTGAGGCAACATTTAGTGACACAAAACCCAAAAAATTACATCCAAATGAACAACCAAAATTATACTTTTTTACGGTAAAATATAAGGATTGCACGTAATATTGTAATTTTATAGTGCAGTGAATGTGCCCTTATAGTCTTAAAACTGTAGTTTAGACTTATAATCGAATCTATTAGATGGCTTTTTTTTAATAAAAAGGAATAAAATAAAATATATTTTTTTCAAAATTGGTCCCTGATATGTATTGACCAATATTGTACAATATTGATTAATACTGATATCTGATACCGAATCAGTATCGGCCGTTACTTGACACCATGCTATACGATATTACACGCGTTTCAATATAGGGTTAAGTGTCAATTGATATCGGTCAAATATTAGGGTATATTTGTTGATATGGCTGCTATGAATCCAACAAAATCCCCAAAATATTTGTAGTTAAATTTTTTTTAATATATATATATATATATATATAACTTTTTTATCCCAAAAATACCCTCATTTGAATCGAAAGGTCAAGTTTGAGCTCAATTTACCTATATTAAAAAAAGAAAAGTATTAGCCGACCTGACTTGTATGCGTCAAATATAACTCGGTACATATCAGCCTAGGGCCTAGGCGCCTAGCCGGTACGCCTGATACATATCGATTATGAATCCTTGGGTATTAGGTGCACCCCCGTGCACCATGGGCGGTGCATTTAGTTAATCTGAAAATGCTAAATCGGTCAATCATGAGAATATTTGTTGATAGTTACTTGAAAATTTGAAGGTATAAATCCCTTAAAGACTTCAAGTAGGCTTTTAACCTTTTGGTAACTACGATCGAAATAGCGGTTTTGGGCATTAATGAAACTGAAAATTTGCCTGAAATTTTTTCCTCCATGTATTTTTTGACCGAAATTTTGGTTCAAAATTTAGTTTCAGTAGGGACCAAAACTGAAACATTTAGCCAAATAATTAGCGGTCAAATTTTTGAACCTTGTCTGGTAAAGTGGTCTTCCTCTTCAACTACTTGAAGTATCTCAATCTTTTGTATAAAGTTTGCTTTGGCCTCGGATGACGATAAATGGGCTTGGCATATACTATTCCTCTTTTGATCGTAACGAAAGATTGAGGTCACTTAAATATCAAAGCTCAACGATAAAGGAAAAAAGATCAAAAAAAGGCCCCATTCTCATTTTTATCATAAAAAGGGTGAATATTTTTTAGGAAAACTTTCCAAATTGACCCTGTCAAATTCACCTTTTAGGTCAGAGACCTTATATTTTCACCCTTTACTTAATCGACGAACTCAGCTAACACAAAAAGTCAGAAATACCCCTTCTTACACTTTTTTCGTTTTATATAGTTTAAAATTTTAAATATTTACACTTTTCTATATTTATGCGATGTGAAACGGGATCAATGTCATCTGATTTGAAAGCCACAATATAAAATCGATGGTGTCAAATATAGACACAAAAAAAGGTGATATCACCTCTTTAAAAAAAATAAAAATAAATTAATTAAACAATCGATGATGACTCTTTAAACAGTCGGTACTAACTATTTAAAGAGGCGCTGACGACTCTTTAAATAGTCGATGTCGACTGTTTAAGCAGTTGCCATCGACTGTTTAGACAGTTGATCCCAACTATTTAGATAGCCGCCATTGACTGTTTAGACTGTCGATACTGACTATGTAAACAATTGTCATCAACTGTTTAAAAAAAAAAAAAACAATCACCATTGACTGTTTTAAATTTTTTTTTTTTTTTTTTTTAAACAATCGATGGCGACTGCTTAAAAAGTAGGTATTGACCATTTAAAGAGTCATCATCGCCTCTTTAAATAGTCGGTACCGACTGATTAAAGAGTCGCCATCGACTGTTTAAATATATATATTTTAATGAGGCAATATTACCACCATCGACTTTATATTATGGCCTTCAAATCAAACAACATAAATCCCATTTGACATCACCTAAATAAAAAAAAATGTAAATATTTAAAATTTTAAATTATGTAGAATTAAAAAAGTGTAAAAAAAAGGTACTTTTGACTTTTTGTGCGAGCTGGAACTGGCTCGACTGGTCCAGTTGCTTAAAGGTGAAAACATCGGTTCTCCGGCTGAAAAGGTGAATCTCACGGGGTTGATCGGTTAAATTTCCCTATTTTTCAATACTTCAGTAGCGCGCCGTACGGTCTTCAAAGTACAGCTCCCATATCAACTATGCTGAGGCGCGATTGAGGTGTATCGATGAATCTGTTTAATCTCTCTCTCTCTCTCTCTGCGTGCGATTTAGGGTTAAACTGACGAAGGGAGTCTCTCTATCAACTTAAACTCTCTCTATCCGTGCGATTTAGGGTTTTCGGAGAAGAAGACCCCACAGTTGACGAATCTTTCTCCACCAACTTAAACTCTCTCCGCGTGCGTGTGATTTAGGGTTTTGAACTGTTGATAGAGGGTTCTGTTTACATCGTGATAAAAATTGCGTTTATTTTAGCGAGATGGCCACCGGCGGCCACCTTTCGTTGTTCCTGATGAACTCATCTGCTTCTGCTATGATTTGCAGTGGAAGAAACCCTAACTCGGTGCGAATCGACTGACGAATCTTCTCTCTCTCTCTCTCTCTCTGTGCCCCCAATCCGAAACTTTATCTTTTTAAATTGGGCTCCGACCACCATTGTAAGTTTCTCTTCCCGTGATTTTTCAAATTTCATATGCAAATAAAGCTGATTATTTCTGCTGATTATTCCCTTCTTATGTTTACTTATTTGCCAACTTGTAGTTAATCTCCATTATGTAAACTGGTAGTGTACCCTTCATCACCATTCAATAAATAAATAAGTGTTTATGGAAATATTCTTGGGCTCATAGTGGTTATTTCTGTTTCCCACTATCAGCAAGCATTGATTCCTGTACTCAAATCTAAATCCTCTTCCTGTATGCATTGCTGGTGTTTGATGTTTTGTTGTTTACTAGAGATTCTCTACTCCATGGGTCAAAATATCTTCCGATACCGATACGTATCGGACGATACGTATCGGTTTTGGGCGTGAACGGTACGATACATACCCTATGTATCGTACCATTAGTTAAATGATGAAATTATCTTCCGATACGGACAAAATATCGTCCGTATCGGACGATAATTTCAAATTATCGTCCGATAATAAAGGTGAAACTTGAAAAAAAAAAAAAAAATCAAATTATCGTAATTATCGTTCGTATCGGACGATAATTTCAAATTATCAGACGATAATTTGGTGGGCCCCACCATAGACCCGACTTTTAAGTCGGGTAAACCCTCTTCTTCCTCCTCTCTTCTTCCTCTCTTCTTCATCTCTTCTTCCTCTCTTCTTTTTTGATTATTTACACCCTAAATCGGCGCCAAATCGCACAAAATATCACGGGATCAACGTGGAAGGTACGTGTATTTCATTTTATTTCCTAAAATAAGGTAGATCTACACTAAATAAGTGTAGATCTACATTAAATAAGTGTAGATCTACACTAATTAAGTGTAGATCTACACTAAATAAGTGTAGATCTACCTCATTTAAGGGTAGATCTACACTAATTAAGTGTAGATCTACACTAAATTAGTGTAGATCTACCTTATTTAAGGGTAGATCTACACTAAATTATTAATATTATAGGTAAATTTATCATTTACCTATAATATTAATTATTTAAATTATTTAAAATAATTAATATTATTTAAAATAATTAATATTATTTAAAATAATTTAAAATATTTAAATTAATTAAAAATAATTTATATTATGTGACTGTCACATATAATTAAAATAATTTATATTATGTGACTGTCACATATAATCAATATGGGTCACATATAATCAATATGGGTCACATATAATTAAATTTATTATTAAAATTAATATGGGTCACATATAATTTAATATGTGACCCATAAATTTAATTATATGTGACCCATATTAATTTTAAGTTTAAATTATATGTGACCCATATTGATCTTATTATTTTATTAATTATATGTGACCCATATTGATTACATGTGACCCTTAATTATAATTATTTATATTATTTTTGACCTATCAATTTAAATATTTTAAATGGGGTCACATATAATTATTTTTGACCCATCATATTATTTTTGACCCATTATTTATATTATTTTTAATTAATTTAAATATTTTAAATTATTTTAAATAATATTAATTATTTTAAATAATATTAATTATTTTAAATAATTTAAATAATTAATATTATAGGTAAATGATAAATTTACCTATAATATTAATTAATATTAAGGTAAATCTACACCAAATAATTTAGTGTAGATCTACACTAATTTAGTGTAGATCTACCCTTAAATAAGGTAGATCTACACTAATTTAGTGTAGATCTACCTTATTTTAGGAAATAAAATGAAATACACGTACCTTCCACGTTGATCCCGTGATATTTTGTGCGATTTAGCGCCGATTTAGGGTGTAAATAATCAAAAAAGAAGAGAGGAAGAAGAGATGAAGAAGAGAGGAAGAAGAGAGGAAGAAGAGGGTTTACCCGACTTAAAAGTCGGGTCTATGGTGGGGCCCACCGATAATTTGATTTTTTTTTTATTCTTCAAGTTTCACCTTTATTATCGGTGAAATTATCGTCCGATAATTTGAAATTATCGTCCGATACGGACGATACGGACGATATTTTGTCCGTATCGGACGATAATTTCATCATTTAACTAATGGTACGATACATAGGGTATGTATCGGACGATATTTTGACCCATGGTCGAAATAGATTCATGGATTGTATTCCATGTACCCAGATGGGTATAAATATTGAGGTCAGTTTGGTGCTCTCTCATTGCAGGAGCTGCATTGCAAGAGTTGGGTCTGCCAGTCCCGATTTTCTTTCTCGACGTCGATAACATGTATAGTGATGATGTTATGATATTTTGATCGCAATAATGATGACTTTAAGGTTGTGCACATAAACTGTTTGATGAGGTGCTTGAGAGAAGCATGGATAAGTAAAAATAAATTTTATAAGGTTGGGGAGGTGTGATATTTGAATGTGAAAGCAGACTCTCTTGCAATTATTGTAATACATAATTTTAGCTCTAGCAATAATAACAAATGACAGTCCAAGCGAATCCCTTCTTGGAATTGGTTCTCTCACATTCACTTCACTTGTAATGCCCCCTTTTTGGAAGTGGTTCTCTCATATTAGGAGAGAGGAAAATGAGTGAACACCTGTGCATATGCATTTCCTTTAGAGTACTTCGTCACCCCATAAGTATATGTCAACTTCAGACAAGTTGTCTCGTGTTCATCACCATAGCCCATCATGACTATGGCATACTGTAGAGTTCATGCAATAGAGACGAATTGAACGCTTCAATATATATATATATATATATATATATATATATATATATATATATATATATATATATATATATATAGGGAAGTAAAATTTGTAGCGAGAAACAAAAATATGTGTAATTTGAGTGACATAAAATCACTACACAATTTACTTAAGTAGAATACATATACCATATAAAGTAGAAAATTTATCTTGTCAGCCGGCTTATCCATCTTCTTCAACATCTTCATGCCACAGGCCTACAAAAGGTATAAACACCAAGAACACTCAAAATTAACTTATCATGTATATTTTTGGTGACTAACCACTCAGATCCATGGATGGAGTGGACACATTTCAGAGCTTCTACATGTTTACAAAGTTTTAGAATATAATACAAAACTAATGTGGTTCTAGACTACCACACTAGAACTCGAGAAGTGTTTTTGCCTTCTACACTTCTAGTTTGTAGCCTTCTCTCATAGGATACAACATCTTATGATCTTCTATATATCTGAGATTGCAGTCAATAGAAAATATAAAACATAAATGTGCCACATGTCTAATTTTTTTTTTTGATCAGTAATAAAGATTTTATAGAAACCAGCAAGGCGCTGAAACCGAATACAATCTAGTTACTTAGAATAAAAAAACAGAATGAACGAAGCTGACAATGGAGCAGACTAGCAAGCATCACACAAGTTCACAGTCCTCACAAGTAAAACCCCCTAACCCCGGTCCCAAAGAAAAGTGCACCTGTTGTCCCCATTCCCTCCTCGCACACTCCAACAAGTAACAAGCTCGGAGACCGCACGAATAACCATTCCGACCGGTTTGGTTTTGTCTTCAAAAATTCTGCGGCTCCTCTCGCACCATAAACACCACAAAGCAGCGAACATCGTCTCCCTCCAGCTCCCCCTAACCCCCCCATTAACCAGTGTTGCTTCCCAGCTCAACATGAGCAGGTGAGGAGACCGGGACATCGTCCAGGACATGTTGAAAGCTTTTAGAATGACACTCTAGACCTTATCAGCCAGAGGCCAGTGAAGGAAGAGATGGGCTGCGGACTCCACCCCATCGGAGCACATAATACATGCCGTCGGGACGTCATTACCCCTCCGAATCAGCTGGTCCCTAGTAAGAATCCTATCCTTACACAGCGTCCAAACGAAGAACCTGATTTTGAGAGGAATGGGTTCCCGCCACAACCACTTACCGTCAAATCTGATAAGCGGCCGATGCGAATACCAACCGTAAAGGGCTTTGGCGCTGAACTTCCCCTCTCGATTCAGGTCCCAAATCCTCTGATCAGCCCGCATATTGTTTCGCTGCGCCGCGTATAGCTTGCCCAGCAAGTCCACATAATTCCCCTCACTATCTCTTAGGCGCCTTCTGATGACCACATCCCAGGTACACCTGCCATTATCAAAAGAAACGAACTCATCGATCCTACCACCCGGGTTCGGGGAGAGGGTATAAATATTCGGGAAGATAACTCTGAGCGGGTCCACATCTAGCCACAGATCTTCCTAGAATCGAATGCGGGACCCACACCCCCAACTGAACCACACCCCTTTAGCGAAAATCTCCCACGTGCAGGAAATCTCTCTCCACCACAGCGAGGTGTTCCTGTGGGTAGACATACCAATCCCCCAGTTCCCCCAGGAAAGCCCATGCTTGTCGCACAAAACCAGCCACCAGAGACTGTCTCTCTCCTCCTTTTCCGCTCTCCAAATCCACTTAACGAGCAATGCCAAATTGGTACTCTTGAGACTCTGGATCCCGAGCCCACCGCACACAATAGGCAGCTGACAAGTGTCCCAATTGACGGGATGATACCGCCTATTCAAGCCAGCCCCTTCCCACAGAAACGTCCTTTGGATGCGCTCCAAACGATCAATAATTTTAGCAGGGCACCTGAACATGGACATGAAGAAGATGGGAATAGACGAAAGCACCGCTTTAACCAAGACTAGCCTTCCCCCACTACTCAGCAGCCTGCCTTTCCAGGACGACAATCTCTGCTCAAATTTCTGCACCACCCGGAGCCAGTCGCGGCTCGTGGGTTTTCTGATCTCGAGAGGCATACCCAGGTATGTGATGGGAAGCCTCTGAACACCACATCCAACCGCACCAGCCATGGACGTCAGCGAGTCCTCCTCCGCTCTAATGCCCGAAACAGTTGATTTGAGGAAATTAACCCGTTGGCCCGAAATCGCCTCATACACCGAGAACACATCAGCCATAGTGCGGAGTTCCATCACGTCAGCCTTCCCATATAAAATCGTATCGTCCACATACTGCAAGTGCGTTATATATCTCCCCTCATTTCCAACTCTGATGCTAGTAAGCATGCCCAATACCCTAGCGCACCCGATCAGACCGGATAAAGCCTCCCCCACGATATTAAACAGGAAAGGGGATAGAGGGTCACCATGCCTAAGCCCCCTAGAGCTCTTAAAATACCCCGCAGTAGTCCCATTTATCAGCATCGAAAACCACAGAGAAGAGTAACACCCGCGCATCCACTTCCTCCAAATAACCCTGAACCCCAGCCGCTCAAGCATATCCTCTAAATTCCCCCAGCTGACCCTGTCGTAAGCCTTCTCCATGTCCACCTTCCAGATCACAGCCGGCCTACGAAGAGCATAGACCGAGTGGATGGTCTCATTAGCAACAGCCACCAGGTCCATAAGATGTCTACCACGAACGAAAGCCCCCTGATTGCCCGATATGACCGATTCCATCACCCACTTATGCCTGTTGGCCAGCACCTTGGCAATAATCTTGTACGCGCAGTTGATCAGAGTGATTGGCCGGTAATCGGAAATATTTTCAGCCCCGTGAACCTTGGGGATGAGGTAATAAAGGTAGAGTTAAGAGCTCTCCCGATAAAACCCGTGGAAAACCTCCATCAGATCGGCCTTAATAATCTCCCAAAACGCACGGTAGAATTCGATGGGAAAACCATCCGGCCCCGGCGATTTATTACTGCCCCCAGTTCTGACCGCAGTCCACACTTCGGCTTCCGTAAATGCACACTCGAGCCCCTTGCTAACCTCTTCCGAAATGGAAGTGAACTGCAGCCCATCCAAACCCGGTCTCGGCAGCGGCTCATCAGTGTACAATCTTTCGTAGAAATCTATTATATTCTCCCGCACCTCATCATGACCCATGTATGACACCCCATCCACTATGATATTCCCCAAGTACTTTGCTTTATTGCGAGCATTAGCCACCGCATGGAAATACTTCGTGTTGGCATCCCCCTCTTTGATCCACCGAGCCTTCGCCTTTTGCATCCAAAGAACTTCCTCAGCCCTGCAAATCTCACTGAACTCTATCTGTATACGCATTCTAGACTCCCTCTCGACTGCCGAAAGATTTCTGGTCTCCTCCGCATTATCTAGCACTTTCAACCTTGACATCAAATCCTCCTTTCTAACATGCACCTTCCCATACTCATCCCTATTCCAGACCTTGATTCTATCCTTTGACCGCTGCAACTTAGTGATGAAGCGGTACGCCGCCGTCCCATTCGCCACTGGTTCAGCCCACCAGCCCCGAACCTTCTTCCGAAACCCACCGTCCAACAACCACATTCTCAAAGCGAAAGGGCGAGGGTCCCTTTCCACGGGACTCGCACGTGAGGACAATCGATGATCCGAAATGGCACGAGCGTATGCTTCCAACCGGCCCCCCGGGAAAATGTCAAGCCAGTCGGTAGAGCAAAGAAATCTGTCCAACTTGCTGAGAGACGACGAATTTTGCATACTAGACCACGTAAATCCATGAGCGGAATGTCGACTAACCCCCAATTCGTGATGAAGGAATTGAAATTCCTCATGACCCGAAGGTTGGCAGGGCCCCCCTGCTTTTTGAAATCCCACCTGATAGCGTTAAAGTCCCCAGCCATGCAGAGCGGAAACTCCCATCGAGCAGTCAAGGCATTCAACTCGAACCAGAAGTCCCCCTCTCTCTCTCGGTCCGTCGCTGGACCGTAGATGCCTGCAAAACTCCAAACTTTCCCCGATATTTTGTCCCGCAGCACCACAGAAGCCGTGAAATACCCCACCTCCTCATCCACTTTATCAAACAAAACCGACGACCAGGCCACAAGAATCCCTTCGGAAGCGTCGATCGAATCGACTCCGATCCAATCCCAGCTACCCCCCCCCCCAAGATCGAAGCAACCTTCCTGTCATCGCAGCTTCCCCACTTGGTTTCTTGGAGGGACACCACCACAGGTTTGAACGCCGCGATTGCCTACTTGACCCCCGACCGTTTCAGCCGATCGCTAATGCCACGAACATTCCAAGATAACATCTTCATAACCGCACCTAATCACATCCCGCCCAAAACGATAGAAGCCAGTCATGGCTCCCCCTCCCTTCTCCCATCCGACATACCCCAATGCAGCCGTGCAAGCTCCCGCGATCCACCCCGCCTCTTTTTCTTACTCTTCTGACGACACGCGATGATCGACCGAAACACCTCTCATAATTTTGCCTGAGATCCTTTAAACGTCATCCCGAGATTACGGCCTACTTCGATCAACCGATCAATTTCCATCACCAACTCAGACTCTTGAGCCTCTCCACCCTCTGAAAGGTCTGGGTAAGGTTGAATCTGCAGATCATCCACTGTGAGATCCCTCGACTCGACAAAAGCTGTGTGTGGCTGTGTTCCTCATGCAAAGACCAACTCGTCCCAATAATTGGCCGACTTCCCTCGTCATAGCCTCAGATGGGCATCCCGGGAAGATCGCACTAAGAAGTCGTTTCGCGGCGTTTGGTAGTCACCCCCAACTTTAGAAGCTCGCCATCAGAAATAGAAACAACAA
Organism: Chloranthus sessilifolius; assembly: GCA_021018995.1. Classification (NCBI taxonomy): domain Eukaryota; kingdom Viridiplantae; phylum Streptophyta; class Magnoliopsida; order Chloranthales; family Chloranthaceae; genus Chloranthus; species Chloranthus sessilifolius. Next base: position 159,488,208 of record CM037584.1, read on the forward strand.
GCTCCTCAACATCGTGCCGGGTTATAAGCCAGCTTCCCGGGCCAGTCCATAACCGAGAAATGAATCCCATCGAACCGGGTCCAATGGGGTTAAAAGTCGCCCCCCTCGTCACATCTGGGTATGGAGAGCTTCGAAATTTGACCCTGGGAAACTCCACCGGGTCCTCAACGCAACTTAAGACCTGACAGACGAGGCCATCACTTTTGAAACACGTGTCGGCCTTGGGAGCTATCGGAGTAGTTCACGTTACTCTGCCACGTGTCGCTCCCCCCTTGGCAACCTTAAAAATCCCCCCAGCCTTCAAAACCGCGGTCAAAACCTTCTGCTTCATCGCTGACCCTCCGGAGACTTTTGGAAGCAGGACACGTGTCGCCTTCAGAAACCTTCCCTTTCCCCGAGTTCCCCCCCTAAATCGTCTCCTTCTAATATAAACCTTAACAGGCTTTACGCAACCAGAACCAGCAGACCTCTCCAACAAGCCGACCGCTTCGAGTGCCATTGGATCCCAGGTACGGCCTCCACCCTCGTCCGACACATCCATCAGCCCCCTTCCCTTACCTACTTTCTGTCCTTGCAGGTGTACAACATCTGGGTTAAGGTATGAACAGATCAGGGCCGTAGATCGCCCCGAGGTTGCTAGGTTCCTCGTCGGAGTACCGATCATCTTTGTCCCACCAGAGTCCCCCTCCAGTCCCTCGGTCGCGGAGGAATGAGCGATTCGGAAACCGACGGCCTCCCCCGCCGCCGGGGTCGGAGCGATGAGTGGGCCCAAGTCGTTCGCCGGGTTAGAGGCCGTGCTCCCCTTCGCGCCTCCCGCCGATATCCAATCCGACGAAGCCCCTCCATGTCTGACTGGGTCAGACAACGCCTGAACTATCATTATTGGGGGCCAACGTCTGGGGTCAAAGCCCCCGAAGTCGGTTTGACCGGCTGATGCTTGACGATAACCCGCTCCCGTCGGGTGAGTTCCACCACGAGCTAACAACAGTGGGCGCCAATCCGCACATCGATGATACGGGGGATCTGATCGAGCAAAGTGACCGCCACGAGGATACGCAAATGGGACGTGATCCAGAGGTTCGCCGAGGGCCGATCGACCCGGATAAAGCGTCCACATCGGTTTCTGATCCCCCGGAACATCTCCGGGGACCACGCGTGGATCTGGAGTCCGAAGATGTGTTACCAAACCCCCTCCTCCTCATGCACTTGAACCTCGCCCACCAGAGGTTCCCACCGACGACACTCAACCGGGCATCCGTCAATGAGGAACTGTTTTTTGAGGCATATCAGGTGACCTCCTCCGACCCGAACCGCAGAAGGAAACAAGAAGAGGAGATATTAGACGCCATAGGCCTTTCTGAGAGCTTCCACGTGTAATTAATCCATCTGTGTATAGATAACAAAGATAGCATATCCGTGTTAGCATCCAAGACCACCTAGTAATATCTCAGATTCTCGGCGAGAGAGCGTATGTAAGGTAGGTCGGCTCCGAGAAACCCACAGCAGTCCGGTTCATCCCTAATCGATGGTTCTCTCGGAGGTGACATCACCGGCCCCAGAGTCACACCACGGGTATCCCGCATGACGGAGCCGTGGTAGCGAGAGTCCAAGGAAGAAAAAGTAACCGGTCTGTTCCTCCTTGCGGCTATCGACCACCCCCGGTGGATATCGCTAACCTGAGACTCACTTAAAACTACCTGCTTCTCAAACCTTGGAACCGGAATCCGGTCATCCGCTGCCGCAACGGTTTTTCCCAGTGCACGGGTGGCATCACAACCATGGCGGTGGCAAACCGAGCGACGGCGGAAGTTGACGTTGTGACACCTACCGCATATCCAGTCACCCGCCTTGAGCACCAGACACGGTTTAGATTGCCCACCACTCGAACTAGCGAATGCCCCACCACTCGATCTCGCAAACGCCATGTAAAATTAGACTATCATTTTTGTCTTTATTACCTCAGAGAAGATTCTATAACTGTTAATATTATCCATATGGTTATGTAACACCAATCCATTGATGCCACATGTCTAATGAATAGCCAGAATAATACATCTAGTCTGTGGTTGCTAGGAGAGCTGCAGAACTTCATAAAGTGATCAGGTTACAGCAATGGCAGTATCATACCTGCCTGAAGAATTCAGTATACTTGGACAGCATTATTTCTATCCCAGCGTAAAAAACTCAAAACAATACACTTCAAATAATAAATGTTGAAGAAGTCGGTACGCAAGTATTCAATTTGTAATATGGTCAGTTCAAGTAAATGTGGCAACTACGGTCTGTACAAATTTATTATATACTGTTCTACACATATGTATAAACTACATAAATCATCCAGATAAAAAAGCATGTTGAAGCTATATAATGAAGTGATCTCTGTACGAAAAATAATGCAAAACAAAAGAAAAGCAAGATCAATTTTTAATAGTCGAGTGGGTGTAACTTGTCTAACAAGGGTTTTTTTCTAGCTTCTAGGAGCTCCTTGGATAGCTGTGACTTAGTACAGCCTATGGAGTCTGTGCATTAAGGGGGCTGATATAGCTTTTTTATCGGCTTTTAAGTAGAGTAAAGCCAAGAGGGTCTCACGAGTGGAGAGAATGAGCCAAGAAGAGCGATAGCGGAGGTCCTAGGTCTCTAATACTCTAAATACTTTGCACAAATCCCCAACTCCTAAAACACAAATAGAATTTTCAATCGCTAGAGTTGGCATGAATACTTTATTTCTTTCCAATGTTGGCACAACAAGCTTCTTCTCCACCCATTTAAGACAAATATTTCTGCCATCCTATTGCATTCAATTTCTTTCACATAGCCATCTTTCATCAATGAAAACTCTTCTTCCACTGCATCAGTCACTACCTACATCCTGCTCTTCAGCATTAAAGGTTTCAAAAATCGTGAGAGCCGCAGAAATCACAATCTCCAGCAATAAGCTAATTGGGGATATCTAGCATTATGGACTATCTCTGTCTTTCGATATACTTGCTGTGAACAGTTGAAATTTGGCTAAAAAATTAGCTGAACCTACCCATCGGAGGAGATTAAAAAATAAGAGGTAATTTTCTCCACAAGTGGGGTGAAATTCCGATCTTCCAAGTTTACTTGGACTATATCCTAACAAAGCTTGATTCAGGTCACTATATCCTACCAAAGTTTTCTTGGACTATATCCTAGGCAGTTAGCTGCTATTAGCATGGTTCAAAATTCTAGACAAAACCAATACGTATCGGTTTCGGAAGGCACCGGGTTGATACAATGCAATGATTCAACCCCTTAATGCACCGGCCAAATTATCGGCGGGCTCATTGAAATTATCATTTGCATCGGATAATAATTTGAAAACGATGTGAGATACATCTTCTGCCTCCCCTGGAAATAGCTCACACAATATACATGACCATGGTCATGAGAAACCTGAGAACAATTGAAAAGGGTAAGGAGCTGTTCCGGACTAGAAAATTTTCAACGTGTATTTATAGAATTATAGTATATAAGGCTCTAGAGTTCCATCTATATTTATAAAGGCTCTATAATTTTTCAAGGTTTATTCAGAGAGTTCAGATTTTGTGCGTGGAACGATTTTTGGTGTAGAATCATGTTAATCTGAGTTAAAAGAGTTAAATGTTAACCTTGCATTCACAAGGATAGTGTTTTAGAAACAAAACTATGCAGAGGGTTTTTGTTTGTCTTTATTTTGGCAGTAGAAGTTTCCTACCATGTCAGTTATATTTCATTATGTTATTGGAGCATATATATGTGAAGTTATATACGCGATAAAAAATAATTTCTATGTTGTAAGTGGAATACATTAAGAACACCATATCTGATTCCAAAGAAATCCAAGACCAGTGTCATATATTTATTATATTTTATTATTTGCTCAAGTAATGTGTTCCTTGATCATAATTTGCATGGACCCTTTGCTATGAGATAGCCACAACAATTGTGATTGCTGCTCAACTAATCTTCAAATTTAGGAACAAAATATTTTCTGAACGACCTTCTATCGAGATATTACCCAAAATGGTGCATTTCAGTACGTTTAGAAAGGCATGGTTTCAGTCACTTACTCCAAAAACACAATTAGCGAAAAAAATCTTCAGAAAATAAAAGCGACGCTGAAAAAATATTTTCCTCATTTTATAAAGGGTGGAAGGTACAGAGTACAGACCTGATTGAACTTTGAAGTTCTGCATGAGGAAATTGAAATTGGAAGTAGAAGATTAATCAAAGACAGTTGCAGGAAAGTAAGCAACTTCTTAGATGCAGATATTATGTTGGTAGAATTAATCTACCATTCAGTTGAGAATTACAGGAGACAACATTTTATAAACATGGAAGCAAATAACACACAATAGTAAAATAACAGCAACAGATTTTGTAAGCCTCCACTGTTCTACTTCTACTCAAATCTAACTTCATATGGAATCCTCCTGAAATCTAGCTTAAGAAAAATATATGGATTCTAAAAAACCCTCCAATTAACTACTTCATACCCAGCAGATACAACCAACTGGAGATTCAGAACTCAAAGCAGCAGCAGATTTAGCTACTTCAAGACATTTAGATGAATTGCAAGGAAAATAAAAAGATATACTTGCTTACAAATAAACTACCCATACTATTAGTGATCCTGACAAATTTATCACATTGTTAAATGTAGAGGTTCTTATTATTGTAATTATTTGCTAGAGGATGCATGACCAACCATCTGAAATTGTCTCTATCATAGCCATTTCATTAATAGTGATCACTGAGTTGATCCATTTATTGTTAGTAGGTTGGCATACCAAGGGATATTAAGAACCGCTGTCTGAAAATATTGAATGCTTATAAAGAACAGGTGCAGATTTTTAATTTTTTTTTTAATTTTAAAATGCCGATGTTCAATGATCTTATGTATCTATGAGTGTGCAATTTTGTCGTCATTAATTTGGGGCTGAAAAAAATACCAACTCTTTGTATAAATTTATTTCATCCCATTTGGGACCGAGTAGGTATTGGCATGGTTTTAAATATCAATCGTATCCTATACATATTAGCTTATAAGTATCGGGTTAGTCCCCCGCTCTATACCACAAAGTAGCAAATCGGGACTTGGTATCGGGTATCGGTTCATGGAGGACCAGTATGTATCGGTTTCGGTCGATACGTTTATACCTTCTTTTTTTTAAAATAAAAATATATGATACATGTTTGGCCTATACCCACTCTATATGACAAGGTAGCAAATCGGGACTTGATATCGCCATATCAGGTATCGGTCCATGGAGGACCGATATGTATCGATCTTGGTTGATACAGTGATACCTTCTTTTTTAATTTTTCAAAAAAAAAAAGAAGAAATATGATACATGTTATAGATTTATAGTCTTAAAACTATAGTGTAGACTTATAATTGAATCTATTAGATGGCTTTTTTTGGTAATAAAAAGGAATATTTATTTATTTATTTTTTCAAAATTGGTACCCGATATGTATCGACCAATATTGTACAGTATCAGCTGATACCGATCTAATACCAAATCGGTATCGGCCGATACTTGACACCATGCTATACAATATTACACACTTTTCAATATAGGGTTAAGTGTTGATTGATATCGGTCAAATATCAGGGTATATCTGTCGATATGGCCGATATGAATCCGACAAAATCCCCAAAATACTTGCAATTATATATATATTTATATAAGTTTGCTTATTTGCAGAAACGGCCCTATAGTTTGAAACTTTTCAAAATAGGCCAGCTCCAAGCCAAGCCGTTTCCACATCAGCACTGACCTCTTTTTTCATTGTTATATATTTATTTTTCATTATTTTTTGTCATCCCTTTTTCCACTGGTAAGCTTATTAGAGTGCACCTTATTTAATAACTACTATACATCAGTTATCTCAACCAATTGTAATGCATGTTAAAATTCTAAAATACAGAAGAAAATAAAAATAAGATGAAAGAGAGAAGATAGAAATATATAACAAACAAAAGCGATCGCTATCTTAAGATAGTGTCCTGCTATCATAAGATAGCGGTCGTATTAGAGTGTACCTTATTTGATAATTACCACACATTAGTTGTCTCAACCAACTATATTAAAGCGAGCCGCTAACTTAGAGTGTACCTTATTTGATAACTACTACACATCAGTTATCTCAACCATCTTAAAGAGGGCCGCTAACTTAAGATAACGAGCCGCTATCTTAAGATAGCGACAAAATAGTGGTAGTATTAGAGTGTACATGACTACCACATATCAGTTATCTCAACCATCTTAAAGTGGGCCACTAACTTAAGATAACGAGCCGCTAACTTAAGATAGCGGCAAAATAGGACGATAGTGTCCTACTATCTTAAGATAGCGGTAGTATTTGAGTGTACATAACTACCACATATCAGTTATCTCAATCAACTATCTTAAAATGGGCTGCTAACTTAAGATGGCGAGCCGCTCTCTTAAGATAGCGGTAATATTAGAGTATACATAACATAACTACCACACATTAGTTATCTCAACCAACTATCTTAAAGCGAGCCGCTATCTTAAGATAGCGGCCGAGAGCGGCCGCTTTTGTTTGTTCTATATTTTTATCTTTTTCTTCTTTCTCTAATCTTCTTTTTTATTTTCTTCTGTATTTTAGATAACTACAATTGGTTGAGATAAATGTGTGGTAGTTATCAAATAAGATAAAAGAGACACAAAAAATAATAAAAAATAAACATATATATAATGAAAAACAGGTCGGTGCTGACGTGGAAACGACTTGGCTTGGAGCTGACCTATTCTGCAAAGTTTCAAACTATAGGGCCGTTTTTGCAAATAAGCAAACTTATAGGGCCGAAAATGCAAATTTCCACATATATATATATATATATATATATATATATATATATATATATATATATAAATATAAAGCTTTTTTATCCTAAAAATACCCTCCTTTGACATAGACAGGTCAGGTTTAAGCTCAATTTACCTATATTAAAAAAGAAAAGTATTAGCCGGCCTGGTTTATATGCATCAAATATAATACATATCAGCCTGTGGCCTAGGCGCCTAGCCGGTATGCCTGATACATATCGATTTTAAATCCTTGGGTATTAGGTGCAGGCCCGTGCACCATGGGCGGTGCATTTAATCAATCTTAATATGCTAAACCGGTCAATCATGAGAATATTTGTTGATAGTTATTTGAAATTTTGAAGGTATAAATCCCTTAAAGACTTCAAGTAGGCTTTTAACCTTTTGGTAACGACGATCGAAATAGCGGTTTCGGGCATTTCCGAAATCGGAAATTTGAACTGAAATTTTGCCTGAAAATTTTCCCTCCATACATTTTTTTGACTGAAATTTTGGTTCAAATTTTTGTTTCAGTGGGGACAGAAATCGAAACATTTCGGCCAATAATTTGAGTTAGCGGCCGAAATTTTGAACCTTGTTTTGGAAAGTGGTCATCCTCTAATATTTTCTTGTGCTTGTAGTGTTTCAATCTTTTGTACAAAGTTTGGTTTCGACCTGGATGAGGATAAATGGGGCCGGCCTGTACTATTACTCTTTTGATCGTAATGAAGGATTGAGGTCACCTAAACCTCCAAGCTCAACGATAAAGGAAAATTGCTATTTATAGGCTGTCATAGAAGTCAATCTGTTGTTACTATGGAAAATTGCCAACGGAAGGAAGGTTTTGTGTAGACAATGTGCGGGCAACCTGCATTGGTTGAGCCTGACTGCACTTCCAGCCAATTGTGAAGCGCCACGTCTGCTGCCCGCACTTTGGCTGTACAAAATCTGCCTGCCATATAACACTGTCCTATTCCTTTTATACATATGGTGCCAATCCTCATCCACGGTAGCCACGTGATACGAAGTCATCATTAAATTGGATTCAGCCTTGAGATCATTGCCACGTCATATCCACCGTTTGATTTAGAATGTAAAGAGCTTTCGCATAGACGGTTAGAGAAAGTGTGGGCAACTCCAAATACCAATTAAATTGATAAAACTACTTAGTCGAATGGTTTAATTTTCCGATGACTAGGGTTGTCAACGGGTTAGGCATCAACTCTATCTTGGCCTGAACCGGCCCGATTTAGGTCAGGTTTGGGCTTAATTGAAAAGTTTGAGCCCGGAATCACTTGGGCTGACTTGGCCCGATTATGTATTTGGGCTCGGTTTGGGCTGACTGTAACCTTGGCTGGCCCGGCCAAATCCGATTATCTCAAATTTTCTCTCTCTACAATCTGTTATAGTGCCTCGCTCTCCCAATCTCTCTCTCTCCCGCGTTCTCTCACCTCTATTTTGCGGGAGAGATATGAGAGATCTCTCCCGCGATCTCTCATATCTCTCTCTCTCTATATATATATGTATATATAGCAGCGGACCCATTCATGGGCGAGCGCCCGCACTCAACCAAAACCTTAATTTTTTTTTAAAACATCTTTAACCCTAAAAGGGAAAACGACAACTCAACGTCTTAGCCTACTCTTCTCTCCTCTTCTGTCGTCCTCCCTTTGGCTAGAAGCCGTGAGGCCCGCGACGTGCCGACGCCCTCTTTGACTCCGTCGCCCAATCAAGCCTTTTCCAGCCGGTGATCCATCTGCTTGCCGCCGCCGCCCAAGCCCAAATTTTTAGGTGAGAAACCCTATTCTTCTTTTTTATTTCTCCTTCCTCTCCCTCACCATCTCCATCTTTGTTCCTTCTCTAAGCCCAAGGCTATAAAGGCAAAACTCAAGCGGCCAAGCCTAACTACTTGTCCTCTCTGTTCTCTGTCGCCCTCTCTCTGGCTCGATGCCGCGAAGCCCTCTCTCTCTCTCTCCGTCGCCCGATCAAGCCTCTCCTAACTGGCGGCCCGGCGATCCATCCACTTGCTGCCGCCGCCCGCCACCCAAATTTTTAGGTGAGAAACTGTAAAGTCCCACATTGAGTAAGTAGTTGTCCTGGGTGATAACTAACGACCCCACTCTTACATGCAAGACACGTTTTGGGTGGGTACGACAGACCAAAAACAAAACCTTGAACGGAAATGACTACTGGTAGGGACTAGGTAAGTCTGGTGGGACCAAGTGGAGCCACCCAAAGATGACAATATCTTGACACATGGCATCGGGGCGTTATAGAAACCCTCTTCTTTTTCTTCATCTTCCTCTCCATCTCCCTCTCTGTTTCTCTCTCTAAGCCTAAGCCCAACGCTCTGCTCCAGGCTCCAAAGACAACAACCCTTTCTCTCTCGGTTTCTCCCTCTTTGTTTCTCTCTCTGTTTCTCTAGCCCGCCCTCTCTCTTTAAGCCTAGCCCACTCTGAACGCCAAAATTTTTGGGCATGGGCCGTGTGGCTCGCTCAGGCTATGGCCATTGACCTTTGTCCCAATAGTCTATTTTCTTTCGGGTTATAATTTTTTTTCTACAATAGTCTTAATAGTTAATTACATTGTGTAGATTGTATGATTTTATTGCAATTGGATTGTCGAAATCGGAATCGTTTGAGTTAAGATTCGTTGGAAGTGAAATCGTTGGATCGCACTAGATCGGAGGTAATTTTATTTCATATTTGATGAAATTAGAGTTATTTTTAGGATGTGTAGATGACTTTGTATAATTTGGATTTTTTTGTGAAATTTTATAATTTTGTTACTTTGTATAATTGTGTAATTATTTTTTATAATTTTGTTACTTTGTATAATTGTGTAATTATTTAGGATGTGAATGTGATTATGTGAATTAGGGTTTCCGTAGCCCCTAAACCCTAAACCCCTAATTCAATAAAATCAAAACCCTTACTAATTCCCTAAATCCGAAATACCTAAAGCCCTAATTTCCTTGAAATTAGGGTTGTATTCGGTTTGGTTTGGTCAGTTTTGGACCAATACCGCAAACCAAATTGGTTCTAATCGGTTTCTAAATGTTCAAACCAAACCAAACCGTCCAATTGTTAAACCAAACCAACCCAATTTGATTCGGTTTGGGTTTGGTTCGGTCGGCTTGGGTTGTCCTATAAGTTCTACTTGCACACTAAAATTTTCCCAATTTCTTTTTCGGTTTTTCTTTTTTCCAATCCAAACCCAAACTGGTACCCGTCCAAACCGGACGACAGTTCAATCCGGTTTGTTCGGTTTGGCCCAAAAAATGCACAACCCTATTCGAAATTCCTAAAATTATAATTTCCTAAAGCCCTAATTATCTAAATGTGAATGTGATACGTTTATTAGTTATTTGATGAGGTCGGTTTGGCCCAAAAAATGCACAACCCTATTCGAAATTCCTAAAATTATAATTTCCTAAAGCCCTAATTATCTAAATGTGAATGTGATACGTTTATTAGTTATTTGACGATCAAGGTTAAATTTGGATGTATTTTATTAGTTACATAGTCAATATTTCCAACAGGTATCCCATAACTAGCTATTGTGCCACTTTGGTACACGGGCACCCAACGACTAGTCATGGGATAGAATGCATCTCCAATGGATATCCCATATCCCATTTTAAATGGGATATTTATATCTCATTTTTTGAATAAATGATTTTTTTTCCAATATACTAAGTTTCCTTTCTTTTAAACCATATTAAAGAATTAATTTTAAGATTAATAAATTTTTTATTTATTAAAAAACCAAAATTTGGGATACCTCATGGAGTTCATAGGTATCCCAAATTTGGTATCCCTTTTTTGCAAATGGGATACCTCTTGGTGGTGCTCTTAGGGACACTTGGAGGATTGTTTTCTCATTGCGTCAAACTGCTCCGGCTCGAATCGTATTCAAAGCGTAAGGTATTTTTCTTTCTTTCGATTTCTGAACTCTATTAGACTAGCAATCTATTAGGGTATTAAATTAATTAAGGTTTTAACTTTAGGTGAATGCTTAAAAAACCCTAATAAATTTAGTATCCTATCACTACAACTTTATTACCTTAATAATGTTAAAACCCTAATTGTGTATATAAAAATATTCTAACTATGTTCACTTTTTTACCTTATTTAGGGTTTATTAATATCTTAAATTAATCATTCCAAATTTCTGAATTTATATGATATTTGTTGTCTCTATTTTTTTTTGGTTTATTGATTTGAACATTCTAAATTTGTCCTTAAAAATTAAAGTGTAGGGTTTATGATGTTTGAAATAATATTATTTGCTTACCTAGATGATCGTCAATATTGTTAGGATTTTACAATTTTTGGGTAATTTTATTCACACAATTGAAAATTTTCTCATAATCTTACTCTATTTTAAAAGAAATTTATTTTTAAGAGGTAAATCATAAATTAAGTGCTAATAAGATAATTTCTCACTACTTCACCACTACTGAATGATTGTTTACTTACGGATATTGAGAGAATGATGTTTTTAAGAGCATCGACAATGAGACGATGCTCTTACATTTTCAAAGCATGGGTCAACGTCATGATCAATTACCATTATAATTGTAAATGGTCTTTTAGTAAAAGTTATTTTTTATATTGATTAATTACACAATTGAAAATAAAAATTATCTTTTTGAGCAAATGATGTATAATTTAATATTTCCTTACATTTTTTTTTTTTTTTATAACATATAAGTTAATTACTTGCCTCCCTTTTAAAAGAACCCTGGCTCCGCTCCTGCAGGCTGGCACAAATCAGACCCTGCTAGTGTTAAGTTTGAGCTGACCCGACATAATTTAATTCCAGGTCTTGCCATCCCTAATGTTTAGGATAAAAGCAAATTGGGGCTATCAAAAGCCATGCCAAAGTGCCAAGTCCGGCTGGGCCCAACCCGTTAACAGTCCTGGGGATGACGACTATATTCAGACCGAGTCCGGCTAGGTGGTGTTAAACCACTCTATTTGAACCTACGCTAAAAACTTTGGATTGTTTTGAATTAGACGATGAGATCGTTTTTCATCCCAATTTTTCACATAATGGATCATGGGCATACCATCATACTGTCAATTTTTTTATTTCATGTGGCATACATCTCAAAAGGTGATCTAAAATAACAGTTGAACGATCATATGTAAGGTGGCATCTGATTTTTAGATGTGCTAGTGCCACTTGCAATGAAAAATTGACCATCGGGTGTTATGCTTTAGGGGTTTGCAATGGGCAGGGTTCCAATATATCCAAGCCTGATCGGGCCTGTGGTGGGCTTATGATTCCTAGTCCAATCCCAACCAGGATCAAACTTTAAAAACTCAAGCTCGGCCCGGCCAGATCGTTTATTCATAGATGAGGCTAATGGAATGTGATTATGGAAGGAGAGGTAAGGAACCTTCCTTGGTCTTTATCCTTTTAAAATCTTTCTTATGAATATATGATATCTTGAAAGTTTTTTCATTAGGAAGATAATATCTTCAAAACAGGTTTGTATGACTAGATATTAAGAGACAGAGAGACACAGGATCTCCTCTACTTTAATTGGATGACATGCAATGATCCAAAAATCGGCCGGGGCGGCCACCTGGGCGGATCAGGACCCCAGGGGCCCCGACTTAGGGGTGGGGCGGCTATTGAGGAGGAATGGGCTTGGGCGCCCCCCCGGGCGGCAAATCGGGGTGGGGCGGGTCGGGATAGGGTGGGGGACTATATAAGTTCCTTTTTTTTTAGAACCCTAATCTCTCTTCCTCTCTTCTCTTCCACAGCCCACACCGGTGACCTGGCAGGGATTATTTATTTATTTTTTTTCATTTTCTTCACAGCCGGTAACCACCTTTCATTTTTTTTTTGCAGCACAACTGGTAGCTGCTGCATCCCACACTCCACCAACGACCACCGACGACCAGGTAGGGCTATTTTTTTTTCCCCCAATTTTCATCATTTTTTTCACTTTTTTTTTTTTTTTTTTTTTTTCATTTTTTTCATTTTTTTTTTCTGCGGCACAGCCGGCAGCCGCCAACACCCCACCGGCGACCACCGGCGAGTCGGCGACCACAGGTAGGCTGTAGGGGGTATTTTTTAATTTTTTTTTTCCCATTTTTTTCATTTTCTTCTTCTTAGCTTCTAAGCTGCTTCTTATTTTTTATTTCTGCAGGCTACAACTTCTTCTTCTTCTTCTTCTTCTTAGCAACGACAACCCTTCCGACTCCTGCAAGTCGGTCCGTGCTCCGGCAACAGCCACAGCCACAGCCACACAACCACATGTATTTTTATTTTTTATTTTTTCTCTTCTTTTTCTTTTTCTTTGTTTTTTCCCCCCTAATTCCCTGACAATCTTCTTTTTCTTTTTTTCTGCATTTTTTTCCCCTGCATTTCTTTTTCCTGTAATTATTATTGCTGCATTTCTTTTTCCTGCAATTTTTTTTTCTTGCAATTTTTTTTTCTTGCATTTTTTTTTCATGCATTTTTTTTCCTGCACAGTGTGTGTGTGTGTATGTGTGTGTAGCGGCTGCTCGGATCTTGGGCGTGTGTGTGTGTAGCGGCCGCTCGGATCTTGGGCGTGTGTGTGTGTGTGTGTGCGTGTAGCGGCCGCTCGGATCTTGGGGCGCCCGCCCGAACATCTGCCCGAACCTGCCCGACGATTTTAAGAACATTGATGACTTGACATTGATGATAGGAGCAAGAAGTTAAATCGGTATTAGTCTATGAAGGATCAATACGAATTGGCCGATACTGATACGGAGCCTTGATAAACTGGTAATTTAAAGAACAAAAAAATTAAATGCAAAACGTATTGGAAATGTTTACTGGGAACGTTTACTAAAATCGAGGCATAAGACAATGATGGGTTTGGCAGGCTGAACCGCTGAATTGACAACTGCTTCCCTGCGTCTTTTCAAAATAAAAACAGTAGGGTACAGATGTTGACGCCCACCTCCCAAACCCCTCAAAAATCGTTGATTGCAGTCGCTCAGATGATGGAGGTAGTGTTTCACCCCAATCTTTCATAAAATAGAACTTGAGATCATGGTGCACATATCATATGGTTAGTTTTTAAATCCATGTATCACATATTTAAAAAAAACGGCCTTAAAATCACGTTTGAGCGTGATGTGTGTCATATGATTCACAAACATATTTTGGAGATTTGTGGCATAATAAAAAATTGGGGTGATTTACAAAAAGGAGCCTTGCGCCGTTTTTTATGATGAAAAAATGTATGCCTTATTTTATTCTCCAATAGCGCCCAAGCACTCTTTAAGCGGGTCATCCTTCCATTTTGCATAGGTAGGATCATATAGAAGCAATAGGTAGTTGGCGTTTTTGCCCTTAAAAAGTAAAGAAATTACGTTTATGTCCTAAACTACCTATTGCAACTGAAGCGCTCTTTCTTTGTGCAATCAAGGGCTCTCGGAGAAGAAGACCCCCACATTAGAAATTGTTCAAAATTTCTTATAAACCTCGGATTTTCCTTATGGATTCGGGTTTTTTATTTGAGTTTATTTCAGCTCCGGCGAACCAGAGACTTTAGAGTTTTCAGAGAAGAAGCTCTGGCGAACCATCGTCTCTTCACAACGGAGAAGAAGACGATGCCTTTGGGTTTTCGGAGAAGAAGACCCCCACATCAGAAATTATTCAAGATTTCTTACAAACCTCGGATTTTCCTTATGAATTCGGGTTTTTTATTTGAGTTTATTTCAGCTCTGGTGAACCAGAGACCCTAGGGTTTTCGGCTCTTCACGGCAAAGAAGAAGACAACGATGCCTCTGGGTTTTCGGAGAACGGGGATTTGTTAATGACCTCTAGCGACCAAACGAATGTGTTTCGGAGTAGGGGGATTTGTTAATGATCTCCGACGACCCAATGAACGTAGTGAGATAGAAACCGGCGAAGCAGCTCGGAGGAGACGACCGGCAAAGAGCGCTGTTTTTGTGAGATGCTGAGATCCGCAAAGCGGGGATTTGTTAACGACCTCCGGTGACCCAACGAACGAAGCGACATGAAACTGGCAAACCAGCTCGGAGGAGACGACCGGCGGAGAACCATGTTTTGGAAATAAACCAATGAAGAGGGAAGAGGGCACTTTCAGCTCTAGTTCACTAAGTAGGGGTTATTTCGTAAAATCCTTACATCGGAGATTTGCACCGTGCAGGGGCCAGTTTTCGTCGACGCAGCCCGTTTTCAACCTGCAGGGGTGGTAACTTGTAATAAAAAAAAAAAAACTCACAAAAATCATGTTAAAAATGCAATAGGGGTGCTATTTAGTACTTTTCTCAAAAAATTGACCGTATGATAGGTGATCCATAATCTTAAGATCTATTATGTGAAATACCTGTGCGAAATACGACCTCCATCTAATGTGATGAAATAAACTGTTTTCAAGGGTTCTGACACGTGGGTGCTTTCCCTAAACAGGTGGGCGCGAGTTCGCCAAAACAAAAGTAAATCTCCAAAACCATACCCCCTAATACTCTCTAGCCTAGCCCTCTGACGGCTCTTTGTCCCATATGCCAGTTGTATGCTCCAAGCGGTTAACTCTACCGACTTATCGGGTCAAAAGAGTGAAAATCCTTTGCATCTACGACGAAAAGCTCTGAGGAAGGTGACGACGACGCAAAACGACAGTAGTTGGCGCAAAATCATGGGCGGCGGAAATTGATACAAATACGTGTTGGAGCTGATACATATCCGTTGGCGAGAAAACCTATACGTATTGGTGTCGGCGAATATTTATTCTTTGGATAGGAGGCTACCAAATATGAGAGCCTGATGGGCTTACTGGCCCGTTTAATTATCGGGCATAAAGTGCTAGCCAAGACCGGCTCACTGGCTTTATGATCAAGCCCAAGGCCATTTTAAAATGGGACGGGCGGGCTACCCAGCCCATTGCCACCCTCAGTTAGGCCCATGGTTTATTGTGTGAAAGACTGGGATGAAAGCCGATGTCCATCAAGGATCAAAATTTCAGGTTTTGTTTTGGTTTTGGAGGGGACTGAAACCGAAGTTTTGGACCGAAATTTCGACCGAAAACCGAAATTTGACCGAAAATATGAATCCCATACATATTTGGACCGAAATTTCGGTCCAAATTATCGTTTTGGCATCATATCATGCTGCGAGATGAATGAGTGAAAATCTACCCTAGGGTAAATTTGTCTTACCTTTCTCCAAATTGCATCAAAGCAAAGAGTACCTCAAGGGTTTGTTGTTGACACTGTAATGTCACAAATGGGCCTCCTTAGGAGTTTAATTTCCCACATGCGTCCCACAATTGTTGTTGATGAACCTAGAGAGAGAGAGAGAGAGAGAGAGAGAGAGAGAGAGAGAGGGTGCTCCTAGGGGTGTATTCGGTTCTGTAACCAGACCGGTCCTAATCGGTTTCTAGATTTTCAAACCAAACCAAACCGTACAACTCTTAAATCAAACCAACTCGATTCGGTTCGGTTTGGTTCGGTCGGTTTCGATTTTCCTATAAGTTCTACTTGCACATCAAACTTTTCTCAGCTTCTCAACCGGTTTTCCTATAAGTTCTACTTTACCGGTTTAGGATTTAGGAATAGGCTAAAGACAAGGGTAGAGTTTTATATAAAATGCATTTTACTTAAAATTCCCTTTAAAATTAATCAAAACCTCCTCCTATCTCTCTCTCTCTCTCTCTATATATATATATAATTACTTACAAACTACATTTGGTTCGGTTTGGTTTCAGCTTGGGGAAGCTTGGAACTGAAACCAAACCAAACTTTTCGGTTTTCCTTTTTCCAAACCAAACCCAAACCGGTACCCGTCCAAACTGGACCAAACCCGGCGGTTCTGTCGGTTTGGTTCAAAAAATGCGCAGCCCTAGGTGCTCCCGCTCCCTTATTTTAATTTGTAAAAGCCAAAAGAGGATTAAAAAATAAATGGTATCTGTTCTTTTTCTTCTTATCGAGGCTGTTGGATGCTAGGGTTTCGTAAGAGAGGAGGCCAAATGAAACTGAAGAGAGAGAGAGAGAGAGAGAGAGAGAGAGAGAGAGAGAGAGAGAGAGAGGGTCAGGGTGCTCGCTTATTTTAATTTGTAAAAGCCAAAAGAGGATTTAAAAATAAATGGTATCTGTTCTTTTTCTTCTTATCGAGGCCGTTGGATGCTAGGGTTTCATAAGAGAGGAGGCCAAATGAAACTTAAGAGAGGAGCAACAAGTCCAACAACAAATGGATAAAGCTAGGGTGCGGTTAAAATTAAGTTTTATATGATATACTTGTTAAAAGCGAAAGTTTTCCCTTTTAACAAATACAAAATGACCCGCATATCGTTTTCTAGTCTCAAAACCGAGTTATATGAGTTAACTCGGTTGAGTCACCTGGAGCTCGATCGAGTTACTCATTTTACTCAAAATTCGAGTCTATATACAAGTTTATTCAAAACTCTATTGAGTCGAGTTTACTCGGCCGAGTTTCGGTGACTCGGTCGAGTTTTTAAACCATGATAGATAGTATATGTATTGGCCCATTGGGCGAGTCTCGAGATGCTACATTTGTTTGGGCAGCTCGAATACCGAGACGTATGACCCAACACATCTTGGCATTGTCCAGGATTTTGATCTATGTTTAGGATGTGAAAACCAAGTTCTCGGCCGTAGGCTCTAATACATCAGTTGATGGGGGGTTGACAGATCAAACATGCTAAGATGTAATTGTTTGGTAACGAGCTTTCACACTCCATTGTCTGGTTAATAATCAAAGCTTAAGTTCCTGATAGAATTTCACTACTGAAGAAGTCATCTCACTATCTTTTCGACTGAGAGGGGCAAGACACGTTCACTCGGCATGGATTTCCAAATGGTCATCATTGGGCATGCCATTTTCTCGTGCTTATCGCTGGGCCAGACCGACTACTCCAAGAGCACTCATCTATCAACCGGTTATTGGTACAAATAACATAAACAAAATTTAACCAATGGTTATTGGAAAAAGCAAAAGGAAGTAAATTGCTATATGAAACATGTCAATCTCTTGTCTGAGGCTTTGCCCATTATAATATTGCGACAAGGCATTTTCATCATCTGTTAAAAATTACTGTTCATGTTTGTATTTTCTTTGTAACTACAAGGTTCTTTGTTTTCCTTGATTTAGAGGAGCTGTGGTCCCAGTTGAGGATCAGCTAGATAATAATCGTCCCTTTTACCTGTTCGATCAATCTGAACCATCCAATAATTTGGGTGTTGGTTTGATCAGTTATTTAGTCTAAAGTCCATATTATTTGGAGCTTCTAACCATCGGATCAACAGCCAAAATTTGGATTGCCTGTAAAGTTATTTGAAACGCCCAAGAGGATTTCTACTTGTTTTTGTTTTTGATTAGTACCAAAGAAATTTTAGCGAAAAGGGACAATACAGAAAAAGATGTTCAGTGAGATACTTAAACACCAAAACTCCTGCTGGATACCTACATAAAGACTGAGGGATCAGAGATGACACGAGGTGTGAAGAAAAAACAGATCCAAACACATTACAAAACGAGCCTATCATCAACCCAATGCTGGCCTTTAGGCAATTGAAGAGCAACACGCAAGCCCCCTACATCATATCGTCCTCCGTTTTGTCCCAAACCTTGACTGACAATCCCGTCCCTTAACAAAGAGATAAAAGACCCGTCAGCCCCTGCCCAAGTAGATTGCAGTCACTAGCAAACTTACCAACCTTAGGAATAAGATGTCTTACACGTCTAAAAATCCTATCATTTGTCTCCAACCGGACAGCCCATATTTTTTCAATGCTGCTCTTCAAGAGACAATCTTAGTCCCATTCAAGTCATCAAAGTGGTATTTCCATCTGGGAGCTACCTTGGGTCCAAAAATCAAAGTCATTGGAGGATTTGAACTGTCCAATCGATGCACTTTCATACGGATGGCTGTCCATGTTTTTTAGCTTTCCATATTAAAATATACTGAGAAAATGGTGGCAATATTCTCATAGGCGTGATTATTTGGTTGACATATGTGCCAATGATGGCCTGCATGTTGGGTCACTTGGATTGATCAAATATGTGTATCATGTTGCTCATCTATGCAATGCTGGTCATTAGAGTTGATCTCGAAGGCTGTGTTTGGGATTGCTCTTTTAAACCCAAATTCAGCTCTTTCACTCTCCGAAAGAGGTAAGAACACTTACAACCAATTCAGTCCCATACTATAGTGCTCTGCGCCAGAGCGGAGAGCTGCTCTTTGCCTCCAAAGATCAATCCCATACACAGCCTAAAATATTACTCTAGGAGAAGCAAATCCCCTCCTGCCAGTTTGCTTAATAAGCCATATTTTTTTATTAACCCTTACATAGTTTAGCGTTCTTGTGTTAGTTGTCGCAAGGAAACTTGTGAATACGTCCACCTCCTTTTCCCACAAAATGCGCCAAAGCTTTATGTCACAAAAGAGTTCTATTTGTATATGTTGGAAAGTATGTGCTTCTATTAGATCGTCTGTAGATTGTATATGATCTTTCCTCATATCTGTAAGGGTACAGTATACTGGAATATATGGCTAAGGAGATAATTTAATCTCACTTAAGCCTTCTCCTCTAGTCTCTTCTATCTCTCTTCCTTCTTATCCTAACTTAAAACTACTAACCTAACCATAATATCTCTCTTCTATCTATTACATTTGTGTAAATGTAATAGATATTTATTTCTAAGGTTGGGGTTCTCATTAGCTTAAATTTGTTATCAATTCAGCTGGGGTTCTAATGAGATTTATTCTTTTTATATCAGGTTTTTGAAATATTTTTATAGAGGTGGTTGGTTGCATGCATCCTAGAGATTTATTTCTATATAAATAAATGTGATTTGCGGGTGTTTGCATGCATCCTAAGCATTTGTCCTCCCCTCAAAGAGTGTTAGGATACCCTATTCTGGAAAAAAAAAAATTTCTCTAGATATTTGTTTAAACGAAATATTAGGTATAGGTTTCTCATGGGATTTTCACTCAATTCAATTTATTCATTAGTACTCAATCAATTAGAATTACTCATTAGCAGTAGAAGGAAATGTTACCATGTCCGTTTAATATAATAAGTGCTTCTCTTATTAATAATAATTGTTAGATGAGCGTTTGAGTTTACCTTTTTTTTAAAGGAAAATAAATTGGATGAAAGAGATTGGGATCATTGGTTATTTAGAATTTGATTTGGTGGCTATATTTTGTTGTCAATGTAATGGACAAAGGATAGGGAAAAAGTTGAACTTTCGCCTAGAACCCAACACATTGATGAGGCAGGGTTTTAGGTCATGAACGATTGAAAAGCCAATGGATAAAAGCATAAAGAAACATGGACAAGGTGAAACAAGTTAAGCAGTAACACACTCGTTTGAGTTGGGACCCAATTAATTGAAGAATGGTCGATGCATTCTATTGTCGTATATGTATCGAATCAATAGAAGCAATGATCGATCATCTATCCGGATCGTAATGAAAAGAATAGTCCATGGTGGCTGTGTTAGAAATTTATTAAGGACTCGTTTAGGTGATTTTGAGTTTTTCTCAGAAAAGCTCAGAATCCTGCAGAATTTGAGCCTACTCGAATTCCTAGCTTTTTTGAGATGTGTTCTTGAGTTTGGTCAAATTCCTGGTGTTTCTGAGCTGTTCCCAGAAAAACTCAGATTCTTGTGTTCGTGAGTTTTCACTTTCCTGGTTTAGATGGGTATTTTGCCTTCAAATTTCTGAGCTCAAAATCTGAGCATTTATGAGTGATTTGCTATGAAATTAGTATGTCACTGTCACTTGGAAAAGCTCAGAAAACACTGCTTTCTGCGTCCAACACTCAGATTCCTAGCTTTTCTAGACTCTCGAACGAACCCTAAGTGTTTACGGTTCATGAATATGTGCTGAATTGTTTTTTTTTTTCACGATCCTAAAGTACATATAGTGTAGTTATTGGTTATAATATCGGTTCTGGTATATCTCATCGCTTGTGGATGGTTAAATTGTGTTCATGATGTAAGATGGTGCTATCTATTTTGAATGAACTCTGTTGAGTATAATATTATAAATCATTGGTTTACACCACACAAGTCCTTAAAACTGTTTCTTGGACACTTTCAGGGGCATTTTGGTCAATTAACCACAATCTGCTATCCAACAACTGTTTTTACCAAACAACAATTCCTAGGAGAGTAGGTCTGAAACTGCTCTCTGAACACTGTTACCAAACAACAATTCCTGCAAGAGCACTCTCTAAAAGATCACTCCTTACACATGAGCTACTCTTAGTCCCCAGGCAGGTATGCCAAACACACCCTTATAAAGCTCCCCTGCCTCCCTCTCACACCTCTCTCTACACATCATAGCACGTGCTCCCACTAGTTTACGAATAAAGTTATTCTTGCATTAACCTATTTTAATTAGATATTATTCAAATAACTTTATTTGTGTGGTTTCTTTTTAAATAGATTCTATCTCTTTTCTTCTGCAGAGAAGAGGGGTTCTCTTTCATAGTCACGACAACTGGCACAGAGGTAACTGTATTTCTTTTTTATAGTTTTTTTCATTCCTTCGTTCTTCTTCTTCCTCCATTATTATTATTATTATTGTCATTGTTCTTCATTGTTTATTTATTGTAGGCATCACTGGCATCATTGTCTTGCAGATACTTGGTTTGAGCTGAAATGGCTGAGGAAGGAGATAAAGTTGAAACTGATTTACTAGAAGATGATGCGTTGAATAGAGTATTTGACGACGAAAATGAGGCAAACCAGACAGATAAGAGGAGGAAACGTTTTTTGAAGCAAGCTTCTAGTTTTAAAAAGCGTGGAGTTTGCTATTTGAGTCGGGTTCCTCCTCACATGGATCCATTGAAGCTGCGTCAGATTCTTTCCCAATATGGAGAAATACAACGGATTTATCTCACCCCGGAAGGTAAATATTACTGTCTCTTAACAGTTTTTTTTTCGTTTCGTGGCAAGTTATTTGGATTCTTGAATAACTGGAAATATATGTGCACATAGTTTTTTTTTTGTTTTATTATTATTTTTATTTATATTGGTATATGGGCATTCATGGTCTTTGGCAGATGATGAAAGTTGTCTCTTCGTCCTGATTAAAGATTGATCGTTTATTTACTTGACAGATCCCGCTGCTCAGGTTCATCGTAAAAAGGCGGGTGGATTTCGTGGTAAAGAGTTTTCTGAAGGGTGTGTGTGATTCAATTTCAATCATTAATGTTGCTTAGTGCAGTAGATCTCTATAAATAGTTTTGCTGTTGTATGAGTGAGTCTTTGCAGTTTAAGTAGATGCTCAACAAAGCAGTTACATAACACATTATTTTTGGCTTTTGTGTAGCTTTTTGTTCCTAGAATCACTTTGATTGTTTGTTATATTTATGCAATATTGCATCAACTTTGGCATTTGTGAAAGTTATTGGGTTCATTTACTTGATTATTTTCAGCATATGAACTCTTGATAATGTTTGATATTTGTAGGTGGGTTGAATTTAGCAAGAAAAGTGTTGCAAAGAAGGTCGCAAATATGTTAAATGGAGAACAAATAGGTATGTTTCAATTTTATGGGTTGCATCATCCAATTTTGTTTCAATTTTTTATGACGTGAATATTTTTAACAGCAACCATAATTTTCGGATTATATATATCTTAAATGGACTAGAACTTTTTCTTAGAACACAGCTTTAATGGGACCGAGCAAAATGGATTTGGGCTTCTTTTCTATGGTCCTAGGAGTGCAAATATGCCGTGGTCCGTTGATAGGCAAAATTGGTTGTGCTGTATTTTTTGTTTTGTTCTGAGGCCCCATCTTGTGTCCTTGTCAGAGCGCATATTCATCCTATTTTATTCATCATCATAAAATAGGCTTAATTTTTTGGCAAACATTTGTGGTAGTTTTTATGTTCTGCTTATATCTGCTAAATTTTTCCGGAAGGTTGGAGTACCTATTCTTTAAAGATGGACCATTACTTAGAAAGACCATCATACCTTCTATAGAAAAATTTCTTATAAATGTATTGGGTTTTTGGCATATTACGAGGTTCTGTTTAGCACTTCTTTTCACTTGAATAATTGTGGTTTGAATTGAGGTTCTACATGTACATTGTTGCATTTTTCCTATAATAATACTTGGTACATTTTATGCATAATACAATTTCTGGTTTGGTGGATTCAACGTTTCTTTTAATTACTTGCGCCAATTACCCAAAGAAATCTGTCGGTTTATTTTTTTTACTGACTTTGACTGTCCTCTTTATTCAATGGATAGGTGGGAAGAGGAGGTCGTCCTTTTATTATGACCTTTGGAACATCAAGTATCTAAGTAAATTCAAGTGGGACAACCTTACTGAAGAGCTTGGTAAGCCACTCTCGATTGTGTAGTATGGTGCAACAATGATTTTAATCAATAGTCACGTATCTGAGTTGGGGGGTTGCCAATACAGCTTTCAAGAATGCCACTCGGGAGCAAAAGCTAGCTCTGGAGATATCTGCTGCCAAAAGGGAGCGAGATTTCTACCTCTCGAAGGTGGATCAATCTCGCGCTCTGAAGTCTATGAAAGATCGTGTAAAGAAGGTATGTGCATCCTCTACTTTTTGGTACATCTGATAATATGGTTTATACTACTGCTAATGAAAGGTATTAAGTCGGTATCACATAGCCAAGTTTCCTATAAGGGTTGTATTGGGTGATATGAACGATGTGTAATTTGTAATACCGGACCGGAAAATTGATACATTTTGGGTGATATGTATCAGATTGGATACTATTTTAATCCTTTCTATGAAGATAATACAATAACAGAGGATTTAAGGTTGTTGAAGATAGCCTGTTTGTTGATATAGATTGCAAAATGATTTTGATATTGGCTTCATTATGTAAAAACCCTGATCCCCGAAAAGTAAAGGATGCTGCATGTATGAAAGCTTGTTCAGAGTCTGTCGGGCTTATAAATTCCTACAAAGTTATATGAAAGATGTTAAGAGAAGGCATTAAATTTCTTTATTCTGTCAGTGGGTACTTTAATAGTGGGGATTCTCTTAATGTTATGAGATGGATAATGGCCAATTAGTCTTACCCGTGGAAAGTTGCACATTTAAATGATGATAGAAGCAACAAGACTACTGATAGCTTGGCTAAGGTTGAATTTCAAAGATCTACTTTTTATATTAATGATGTTTACCCTCTTGATATAGATATT
Source organism: Chloranthus sessilifolius (assembly GCA_021018995.1). Taxonomy (NCBI): domain Eukaryota; kingdom Viridiplantae; phylum Streptophyta; class Magnoliopsida; order Chloranthales; family Chloranthaceae; genus Chloranthus; species Chloranthus sessilifolius. The sequence continues at coordinate 159,512,227 of CM037584.1, forward strand.
GTTGCATTACAAAAAGATAGATATTGTTGCATTATCTATGCTGCCCAAATACTTCTTTATGCCTGCCATAGTGGTACCAACATGACATGATATAAATATTAGTATTTGATACTTCACGGATGCTCAAGGCTTGTATTATACTGAAACTATATTGCAGTAGACATATTAACCATATTGTATTACATTACTTACATATTTTTCTAAACTTCTACCAATTTGTCTATATTATTTTGTTACAAAATACATAAATTCTACTCATGAAAACAAAAATGATGTCTATGTTTTCCCCCCTTGTTGACTTTTTCCTGCACTCTAAAACTCTAATATACCCTTTAAAATTGAATAGATGGATATTCATGCTTCCATAATTCTGAGGGTAGATTTACTTTAAGTAATAAATGCCTCCACCTTTCTCTCTCGCTCTCTCACACCCTATAGAATCATGCATGTTCGAAGGCTCCCTTCCTTCTACTTTCTCATCTCACTTGACGTATGAAGGAACATGCATGATTCTATAGGGCTATATATACTCAATATAACTGCTCTCGCCCTCTCTGACAAGCACCTTCTCACAAAACATCCTCTTTATAACACCTTTCACAAAAAAACTACGAACTCAACTCTAGAAGTTGTTCCTCTTCTCACATTTTCTAGACACATTTAAATCATCCTTAAAATTGCATAACTACTCTCTCTAAATAAACAAAACTTCAAAACAGTATCATGCAAAAAAATTTCTTTCGACTGAGCATTAAAGAACTCTTTGTTTGATCGGTAATGCAAATAATGTTACTCGAAAGAAAAATATACAAAGCAGGATAACCTTAGCGATTCAATACCTTGATGGCTTGGATTGATCACCATGTTACACCTTAAAGTCAATCACGCCCACATTGGCCTTTCTACATTTTATTATGATTTTTTTTAACAACACAAGAAAATAATCTTGAACCCCGTCCTTTTTATGAAAATGGAGTTCCAAATGCTACTCTGGAGAAAATGTAACTTATAAATAGCTAGTTGGGCATTTCACTGATTCTGAGTTTACTTTTGCATATGGAAAATTTTCATGATACAAACCATACAGAAGGCGCTTAATAGGCTTTACTAGATTTTTTGTGCCATCATCAATAGTTATTCAGATTTTGACTATATATATATATATTTAATGGCACTGTGGTGTTAAACAGAAGCAGCAGTCTCAAGGTTTGGAGTTGGAGGCGGAGCCAAGAGTGATTCGAAAATTCCCACAGAAACGGCCAGTTACAGATGATGCTGCCCAAAGAAAAAGGCCTAGGCTCTCCAAAGACATTTTGTCAGGGGTGAGCTTCTCTCTTTATCTCGTGTATCGTAGATCAATCACAAACTATCTTGTGACATGTAAACGACATGTTGCTTCTCTGCAGGTGTTTGGCGGGTCCTCTTCATAGTAATGTTTATTATAAAAGAATCTAATCGTAGAGACGCCAAGATGTAAATTCTTGCTCCATTAGTAAAGTGCTCGCTATTCGAATCAAAGTTTTGATTTTCCCAGCCGTAGATTGTCAGACGGAAAAAGGGACCAGTATTTTACAGGAGTTTGGGTATATCTAGCCGTGTTTACAGCTAGATACAGCCACTAATATGCTGTGTAAGCCCGCATGTTCCAAGTATTACTCAATAATTTTTTTTGTTGGATAGTAATTGTAGCAAAATGGCTAGAATCAATATATGTTTCTATACATTTATGTTATTTGAATAATTTGACTTTTTGACTATTTACTGCCAGTTTGCTCTACATTTTCTTTGAGAAATCCATGCTGCAAGGGCATTCCATTCTTGGTTGGTACTCTTTTCTTTTTTTGATGAAAGATCACTTAGAATACACATTTTATCATTGCCACCTTTAGTGGACATACTGATTGATCCAACCCATCCAATATTTGGTTGACTTATGCGTGGGTCAGAATTTGAGAAAATGCCACTTAGATGTTTTCATCCGTCTGAAGGTGCAGGTGTAGGTTATCTATTTGGATTCGACTCACTGCCCTAGTGGAGATTTTAAGGTACGTGGTACACATTTCTAACAAATCCATTTTGTCCAATTTTGGAAGATCCTAAGAGCCTCACCCCAAAAAAACATGCCCCGAGGATGGTTTGTCGTGGTAGCAAATTGGGACTCATTACCGAGTGGAAGACCAATACGTATCAGTTTTGGCCGATATGCTGATACCTTTTTTAACATTCATAGTAAAAAAAATATATGATACATGTTATAGACTTAGTAGTCTTAAAACTAACTTATAACATAAACTATTAGATGTTTTTTTTTCAAAAAATAAAACAAATATTTTTAAAAATAAATAAATAAATAGATAAATAAAAATTCCAAATTGATAGGTATCAGCTGTATCGGCCGATACGTATCAATATTGGTTAGCCAAAATACTAATATGTCTTAGTTGTTATGTATCGTTCTCTACCAACAACATGGTTTGTACCATCCAATTTGAGTATTTTAATATGGCTGCTGTATCAAATATGAATAATGCTTTGATAAAAAATCAGCGGAGAAATAGGACTTGCAAAGTTGAAACCTAATATATAGGATAAGGCCGTAATAATGGTGCCAGTGATTGGATATGAACAATGGTTTGTACTGAAATTGTTTTTATTAAATGATTTACGGGTGGTGGTGATGTTACTATAGGTTTGTAAATGGGAGGCTATGGCAAGACGGGAATCAATGTAGGAGTGACGAAATGATCAAAAGATTTCATCTGCCGACAGATTCTTCAAGTATTCGGCTTCAGTGAAATAAAACTGTTGGAATTGTGGCCTCTAACATCATTGGGCCCTCAAATGATATGAGAAAGCAGCTAGGATGGAACGAGCCATCCTCCTTATGATGCTGCGTCACTTGGATGGATTGGATTGATAAAATAAGTTTCTTACGCCAGGTTAGGCATGCTCTTTGGAAGAGTAGACATATGAAGAACTTTATTTAAGATTAGGATACATACAAGATTTTTTCACTTTTTTTCTTTTAAGAAAAACCCAAGTTGTCTCGTTCTTTTCTCCTTAAAAATTCTAGCCGTCACAACTTCATCTTCTCTACCCACCTTTCTCTAAAATTATTGTGTATTCTTCCACAAGAATTACTGTGGGTTATTTTTCTACCGTCAAGATCGAGGAGGAAAAAGGTAAAATCGTGAATGGGCCATTGTGTGGACGCTAATCTCTATTGATTTAATCGCCGTCGATCTATCGATCACGCTTCAAGAGATGAGTACCCATCCATCTATCTGGTCACGTAGCATACGATCGATCGCGTATCGACAGATTAAATAAATTAAATCCGTGTATATTTTTGTATAAAAAGTAATTTTGAAAAAAAGAGTAATTCAGTCGCTCGTAGATAATTATTTATGTTTGAATATTTTAATTATACTCTTATTCTTTTTGCGGAACCCGAACCCTACCTCTCTTACTTTTACTTGTATTATTTTAATCATAGTAAAATTGAGAACCCAAATAACATTAGTGTATAGCATTGTTCAGGTATTCACACGGTACAGAGAGTCATCGTGTGCTTAAAGAATCCATTGTTGCCGCTCGGTTCATTGTTGTAACTTTACCTTATGCTTTATATATATTAGTTATAGGGAAATTTGCACTTTCGATCCTATATGTTTGCGTATTTGCAAAAACGGCCCTATAGTTTCAATCCTTGCATAAATGGCCAGCTCCAAGCCTAGCCGCCTCCGCCTGCTCCGCACCAGCAAGAGCCTATTTTATATAATATAAAAAAATTTGCACCACCCTTTAAAAGAGAGTATAAAAGCTACTTTTTACTTTTCATTTGTTACTGTTACGTTTTAAGTTTAACTTTTCTGAAAAAATCAAGATAGCGGCGACAAAGCGGAAAAAGGTCACAAAGGTCACATTACATTTCCAGGTAATCTAATTTTTTTACATTTCAGCACATTTAGTCATCTCCAATGTTTCCCACCTAACCCGCTAACTTACCGATAACTTAAATTATCGATCGATAATTTAAGTTATCGATCGATAATTTAAGTTATCGGTAAGTTAGCGGATTAGTAGTTTTTTCAAAATCACTTCTTTTGTTTATTAATTGCTTTTTATTTATATTGCAGTTCCTACTAAGTGATTGAAAATGACCATGACTCTAAAGCCCATCGGAAAATATTCTGGAGTTGGTGTTAAAAAATTTTACATACCAATCAGAAGAAGAGAAAGAAGATATTAGATGATTCAGTATTCGGTCATTTATTTAGGATGAATGAGAAATTAGGATTCGTTGGAGACTTGGTTGACGCTATTTTAAGTTTTTGGGTTGAAGATAATATTTTCAAGGTCAAGAACACCAATGTACTCCTGCAAGAGATTGATATAGCCTTAATTTTAGGCCTAAACATGTTGACGGAACGTGAGTCTGAGAAGGTGGCCGTAAAAGAGGAAACAACTATTCGATACAAATTCTTTCGGGGGAAGCCGGCGAAAGATCTCGTATTGAAGAAATTATTGACAGTGCTGATTTATCCAACGATGATTTTTTGAAACTATCATTATTATTTTTCGTATGTTCTTTTTTACTTCCGAACACATACCAGGAAGTAGATACACGGTACTTAGAATTAGTAGATAACATTGAAGAGTTCAACAAGTTACCGTGGGGCCTGATAGTTTACAATAATTTATTAGATAGTATATCAAAAGCGAGCGGCAGAAGGGAAATAGCGAAAAGGTCAGAAAATGGGCAATACAACATCTACGGATGCACTATCGCCTTATAGATTTGGGCGTTTGAGCACTTTCCTGCAGTTGCCACCGCTCCTATTGGGCTTAAAGAACCATTTCCAAGGCTAATGAAATGGGAAGACCCGAAATTCAGCCGTAATCCTAATTTATATCGAGAAAAATTTCTTAAGTCTAAAGTTATTTTAGAGCTTGAAGTTGAAAAGCATGAATTACAGTATAAATGGGTTCGATACTTTTTGATTCGAAGAGAAATGGAAAATAAGAAGGAAGAGACCGAGGAAAGAGAAGAGCCTTACTCCGAAGAAAATATATATGAATATGATGATATCCCAAGTCATGCGACACGTCCGGAAGAAAGAGCCGAAGAGCCGATTAGCCGAGATGACGACAATGAGGATGACGAAGATTACAGCAACGAAAACGATGATTCTGAGGTCGTTGTACGTCAACATATTGAACCAAAGGGCAAACCGGATATTAGGCCCCAGCCAACAAGAGAGCAGCCGGTTAGGCAACCACACCTAACCAAAGAAGTAATGGAGCTTAGAAAAGAATGCAAGACGCTCCGCATGACTGTAAAAGACATAAAAAAAGAATTCCGGCGTGCATTTACGCTGCTCAAAGGGCAAACACTCACCATTGAACAACTCGGGAGAGATATGAAGGCCTTACAAGAAGAAAATAAAGCAATACGGAAGGATCTTGATGCGGCCATCTCTCATTTAAGAAAGGTACCAAACCAAGCCTTTTCAAATTTAGAACAAAATCAATTCTTTACAAATTAATGCAAAATTAGCTTGTCGTCCGACGATGGAACTTATCGTCCGACGATGTAACTTATCGGACGATAATTTAAATAGTCGATCGATAATGTACATTAGCGGACGATAATTTAAATTATCGATCGATTAGTTAAATTATCGGTCGATAATGCGGTTTTTAATTTTTTTATTTTTTGTAATGTATTTTTTTTTGCAATTATACAGGATAATATTTTAACCTCTATGCTATTTGTCACCTTCGTTCCTTCCCCCACTTATCCTCAATCCACTATCCCTCAACCCACCGCTCATCAACAAAGCCATCAGTCTACTGCCCCAAAACCCACTGCTCCTCAACCAAGCCATCAGTCCAGTGCCCCAAAACCCACTGCTCCTCAACCAACACAACAATCAACTGCCCCAAAACCCGCCGCTCCTCAACTTACCCATAGATCTACTGCCACTAAACCTACTGCCCCAAAACCTACTGCTCCTCAGCCTACTAAACAACCCTTGGTTGATGTGGGTGATGATGGTGCTTCTCTTACGCAGCCTTCTCGTGAGTCACAGTCGGCATCACTAAAAACAATTATAGTGAAACTATCATCTACAAAAAATGAAGCCGAAGGTTATGACTTGCGTGCTCGTAAGAAGAGAAAGTCTCTGACCACTAAAGCAATAATAAAAAAACCAAGATTGGTTGTGGAGGAGGAGGAGGATGGGGCAAACTCAATGGAGCAAAAGTATATGCTTAGTTTTTGGAATCGGCCAGAGAACGAGGACAATGTGATCGTCAATACTATCATGGGTGTTGACATCACAGTTGCTCTTTTGAAGGTTCTCAAAGGATGCTCGTGGTTCGACAATGAAGACATCGACGCGTACTTGAGAGTCCTTGAAGCTATAAACGATTTAATGTTTACGGCCAATGCCGAAAAAAGCTGGTTCGCTTCTGCGTCTGCCCTGGTAAGGTTTCAAATATTTATTGGAAGCTCGTTTGTTTCTTTTATTTGTCTTTTCAATCACGACTTTTAATTAACTTCTTCTAATTTATTTACTTACTACATTATCCTGTTTCAGACTTTGTTTATGGCAGACGAGAAAAAATTTGAAAAATATATCGATAATGAAGGTATGGCTGCGCTCAGCGACCTCGATAGGTGGCAGGCCTATTGTGACGAATGGCATGCTCGTAACAATTCAAAGCCGATGGAACCACTATTGACAAATAATATCCGCAGAATTCACGCGATCGACTGTGGAACGGTACGTTTTTGAATACTAAACTTCACTTTATTTAACGTTAACGGCTTTTAAATAAAATTTATTATTTAAAATTTCGGTTCCGTTTATGTGCAGATTTATCTTCCGATGCATAGCCAAAAACATAGCCACTGGGCATTGGCTATAATTTCATTAGTTGATCGAGAAATTAAGTTAATAGATCCAGCAGACCGAGAGTGCTCAAGAAGGTTTGAAGCGCATAAAGAATGTCTATTGAATCACCTTCCGCGCCTTCTTTACGTTGTCGGTTTGAAGTCAGCTTTCGATCAACAGTGGAAGGTATCGGCGTTCAACAATGTCGTTCTCCTGATCCAAAAAAATGGTTGGGATTGCGGTGTATACGTTTTGAAGTATATAGAATACTTCTCCCAACAGCGGCATAGTGATTTCGACGATAAACATATGCAACAATTTAGAGCCGAAATCGGACATCTAATGTGCACGTTTGGGAAGAAGAGTTAAATATGTCTGTAAAATTTTTTAGACTTTTGTAGAGATGTTTTTTGATGAAATTGTAAATAATTAATTTTTATTAACTTGTATAATTTTCATTTTCGTTGTTATCAATTTATCGTAATTGTCTAACAATTACTTATCTAATGTTTAGATTTCACCTTGCTTGATTTATCAACGGAGCCTTCCTCTCTTGAGGCAATCATATTTGACTCTTATTGAACCACATTAAAGATATAGTTTCACAATTCCAATTGGCCAATGACTTAAAATATCAGCTGATATTTTAAATCATCGGCCGATATCTTAAATCATCGGCCGATATTTTAAGTTATCATCCGATGAATTAAGTCATCGGCTGATGACTTAAAATATCGGACGATATCTTAAACAATCGGTCGATGATTTAAATTATCGGCCGATGATTTAAGATATCGGCCGATGATTTAAAATATCGGCCGATTACTTAAAATATCGTCCGATTACTTAAAATATCGGCCGATTGTTTAAGATATCGTTCGATATTTGAAGTCATCTACCGGTTGGAATTGTGAAGCTAGATATCTTTGGTAGGGCTCTATGCCAATCATTCTATGCCAATCACTAGTAGATTAGGGGCGAATTTGGCAACTTCAAATCCTGTTTGAGTGAATGATTTATTAAGCACAGCAATATATTTCAATCACAATTTCAAAACGAAATTATTAGTCCAAAAAAATATATTAATTAATTGGCGGAAGTTGATCGCTCTTTTATTGAGGTCCAATCTGTTGATGTTGAAGGAAAGAAAAAGAGAAAAAAAAAATACTCTTCTATCATGAGATCATTTGGAAGCTCGATCGCCACTAGGTCTAATCTAATCTCAATCTGTTTTCAATCTCAAACTTTGAAGTAATATAAGTTAATTTCAAATATTAACAAATTTACACCAGCGACGGTTATGACCGTACTTGTTACAATTTTTACATTGTAGTGGTCGAACTTCGCCTTTAGATCTTATTCTCCTTTTCTTCGGACGACCGGCTTGACGTATTTTGTGGGGAGGCAAAACTTGAAGTCTTCTCTTTGCGAAGTCTATTGGCGCTTGTCAACGGTCGGGACAAAGTGTTCTTTATAAGTTTCCCTAAATAAGTCACTGGTAAACCAGTGTTCATAAAATTGGGGGATCTCTCTTTCTCTGTTTCGGTGCGATAATGTGGCGATCGCATGTGAACATGGTAATCTAAGAATAGCCCAACATCTACATGTATATGTTCGCGATTCTAGATCGACACTGTGAGTGTAATCACCACGTTTAACTTGAAATATATCACGATCATATGGTATGACGTTTTTTCGACGGGCCCATCCTGAATTTCTTGTTATGTGTTTTTCTGCCATCGGTGTTAACACATGTGTCATTTTATTTCTTTCCTCCTGACGACGAAGATAAAATTCGGCTACTTTTGTACGAATAGTTTCTAGCATGCTCACAATCGGTTCCTCCCTGACTATTTTCAACACACTATTTATGCTTTCAGCTATATTAGTTGTCAACATATCATAACGCTTCCCTTGAAAATAAGCGCGTGCCCAGAAATGATCACCAATTTCTTTAATCCATTTTGTACATTCCGGGGGGGTGTCGTCTTCTATTTTTCACATAATTCTTTTAAATTTTGCTTCTGAAAATGCACGGGCAGTAACCCAGAAAAGCGGTCTAGAGATTGTATCCTTATATTTATCAAACAGATTTAGAGCCAGGTATCGCATACAGTAGCTGTGAAAGGCGTTAGGAAAATTTTTTTCCACTGCTTCCAACAAACCTTTCTGTCTGTCTGATATCAAAATAAACTGTTCTTCAAATTCACCGATTACACGTCTCCCTAATAGATCAAGAAACCATGTCCAATGGTCTTCATTTTCTTTCGATACAACGCCGAACGCTATAGGAAATAAATGTCTATTCCCGTCTATCCCCGTAGCCATTAACAACACTCCCTTGTATCGTCCACGCAAATGCGTTCCATCTACCGCAATTATTCTTCGTAAAGTATTATGAAAGCTTCGAATGTAAGGTTCGAATGCCACGAAGAATCTCTGAAATGCATTATCAGGCTCGAGACACAATTTGGTCTGTACGTTTGGATCGACCCGCTGTAATTCGGCAACATATGACGGTAACATCTTAAATTGCTCCTTCCAGCTACCTCGGATGTCATTCAACGCCATTTCTTTTCCTCTCCATGCTTTCCAGTAACCTACTGTTATACATTATTTTTTTTTAATATAAAAAATTATTGAAGGAGGAGTCTTGTCAAAACCCTTTAATAGCTTATCTCTCACGAATGAAGCTATCCACGATGTCGTACATTGGCGATGTCCGCTTCCAAAAGCTGGCATTCCGCACGTGTGTTTCGGGTGGAAAGTTTTCACAGCAAACGTGTCTACGCCTACTAATTTCGATGCATGTATTCGCCAAGAACATCCTACTTCAACACACCTCGCTGTAACTCGAAGAGGACTGGTTTTTATTGGTTTAATCTAAAAATTATTTGTCATTGCAAATTCTTTAAGAAAATTTTGAAATGATTTCTTATTTCTAAACGCCTGACCAATGATAATCGTTCCCCCTTCATACAGTTCCTCATCGTCTGAATCCATATACTCTCCTTCCGAGTCATTAAGCTGATAGTCTTCATCCACCAGAGGTTGATCAATTCCCCTATTAGTATAAACACGCGAAGTGGGAGACGACGGAGCTTCATTATTTTCAGGATCACTATCACCGTCATCGACTGGATGGTTATTACGTGATTGGGATTGAGCCCGTCGATGTACGCTTGGTTGATGTGCAGTTGTTTGGATTGATGTTAGCCGATGCGGGAATGTTTCATGTATGAGAGGCTGTTCTGTTGAAGGCTCGATTATCGTTGGCTCCGAAGTTATTTGTTCGGAAGGCCATTGATATAGACTAAGGCCGACTAAAAATGGTTCCCACTGATTTACCGAATCGAAGTTGAACTGAGATGTATCATGCATCGGATTCATTTGATGACAATATCCTTGATCTTCATCGCCTTCACTCATCGAAATGTCTGAAGAGGATTGCTCCAGAAGCTTATTGTAGGTGCGAAATCCTATATTCATATTTCTATCATCGTCGACTATTATCGGTGCAACAATGTTCTCCTCTTCATACCATATTTCTTGATTTTCAATCAAATGTTCTGTTCCCACACCATGATCATCTTCGTTTGTTTCCTTGAACGGTTGAAATGTTTCTAAAGACGGTAAAATTTCTGCTACAGTAGTGACTAATGATTTTTCGATATAAATATTTATCACACCATCACCGATACGATATGCTCTAAATAAGTTTGTAAGATCATCAGAGTCAGACAATTCGGCAAATACAAGCTCATTCCCTATGCGTAATAAAATAATAAGTGTAATAGAATGTTCTTCCGGTCGTGTCCGACTGACTTTGTACATTTTCTCTATAAACTCATCAAATGATATATTCTCCGTGACAGTGACAATCCTCCGATGTCCTCCGTTGTAAGTATTATCTCTCACGCGTACGAAATCAAAATGGTAAAGAAGGGGAACATCCATTTCAACCTACAATATTTACAAAATTAAAATTAAAATTGGTTGTTTATAAAGAGTTATACTTGACTTAGCGCTACAATTATTTAAAAATATTATTAAAAAATGAAAGGAATGAAAGCTTTAGCGTTTTTGTCAATCATAGGATATCGCTCGATATCCTAAGATATCTAGCCGATGGACTTTTAACATAAACCATAATTCAAAAACTAAAAAAAAACCTTCTTTTAAGATATCGATCGATATCTTATATATCTTGGACTACCTACAATGTTTTGAAAAATTGGGAAAACAATAACTTAAAAAGATATTGTACTCGATATCTTACCTAGCCTATTGTATTCTCTATGTTATACGACCTGTAGTGGAATCTCGAAATAGCTTTCCAAGAGAGATAGAAAGTGTTAAAAAATGATACAGAAATTCTAGATTCAATGCTTGCATAGAGAAGCATATATATATATATATATATATATATATATATATATATCTGACGTGCATGCGACTAGGCTTGGAGCTGGCCATTTATGCAAGGATTGAAACTATAGGGCCGTTTCTGTAAATATGCAAACATATAGGGCCGAAAGTGCAAATTTCCCTTAGTTATATATCAGATTGTTTGGGTTAAAATATAATAAAGTACAATTTCTGTAGCTTCAATAGAATTTATAAGACGTTTTGCCTTTTTTTATTTATTTATTGTATTTGGATCTCATAATTGTATTTTTTAATTTATTATATTTGCATCTCATAAGACATCTTGCTTTTTTTTTTCTTTTTCTATTATTATATTGGCATCTCTCTTTCTTGTTGGATTGGGGTATATTAAATGCATCTTTATTCCTTGGATTTGGCGTAGCTGTTTATATATTATATTATATATAATATAATATAATATTGGAATATTATATAAGTGTCCCTGTTACTTTTGATTTAACTTATAATAATATATTATATTATGTAAAGCATTGTCAGAGAATACTTACCTGCCTGTTGTACCGTGAGATGAAACTCTTGACTCCATTGGAAATTATATACTGTATTAAGATTTGATAGTGTGTTGCCCCATCTAAACTTATAAATGTAATATATTATGATAATACCATTGAGCTAAGATTTAATTGAAAACAAAATGGGCACTAAATTAAAGTGTCACACGCATAGGTCTTAACACATTACTATTCCACCATTGGATGTAAACTGATGCCTAACACTATAAGGTACAAAAATAATAAGGTAACATCATCTAGCACACAATCTTTTCTCAAATGTCAATCAACTCCCCCAACACAGCCCACCGGTATACCAATACCATTAAATTTTGAAAATGTGAAATGATATCAGATGCCTTTGCTCACTGCCTACCAAAACTGTTTAAATAATTCTATTCTAAAACAAATGACAATTAATAAATTGTTACTTCTTTTAGAAATAAATATCTCCATAAATGTGAGTCAACTTTGGTCAAACATCTTGGTTGTATTGGTCACCTTTATATTATTCTATAATAAAAGCATATATATATTATTATTTTAATATATAATTTATATATAAGCCCCTTTAAAATTATATTATATACTTAATAATATATTATATAATAAAGGATGCTTGATTTTTTTAATTTATATATTCTACACAAATAAAGGTATTTGAGTACCTTATTAATTTAATAACATAACAAAGACACACAAAACCTTGTTTCAAAATCCCTTACCATGTTGTATCTACCGATCGACACTTTTATATCGATCTATCGATTCTATACAGAAACGAACCACTGGACTCTAAATTGTTTTAAATTCAGCCGATTGATATAAAAAATTGATCGATCAATCTGTACCTTAATTAAATAGTTTATATAACACAATTAAGACCGATTGATTCCAAAATTAATCAATTGATTCTCATCTGAACAGACGACCTTAATTACGCTATAAATTTCACCTTTGCACAACTAAAACTTAGCGCACATTAATCACTTGCACTTTTTTGATCGATGGTCGTGATGCAGTTAACTTTTAAAATAATAATATTTTAATTACACACTTAATAATAATGAATATATATATATATATATATATAAATATTACTTTTATCGCTTCAACGCGACCACTTTGATAATACGAAGTGTTAGAAATTCAATACCTCGTAAAGATCGAACTCTAACCTTTACGTTATCGAAATCACACTTTAATTACACTATTCCATATTGTATTGAGATGAGGTATAAATAAATTATAAGTATAAACCTAATAAAAATTTAGTGTAAATTTTTGTGTAAGTGTAATAATTTTATACTTCTATTTTGAGCATGCATACGAGTTAAGAATATGTTAAATCATACGTATGCGAGAGTGTATAAGATCATGCGTACGCTTAGGCGTGGTGATTCGCTGAGATGGTATCGAAGTCAGGAATATATCGTATTCACATGCTTTATAACTCATGGTATGAGACATCATGACGAGTAGGGTGAGTGCGAATTCAATGTAACCTCGTATATGGTGGCATATATGGTGACCCTATCACCCCTGAGTTCTAATATGATAGGATAAGATATGAGGGAAGGTACAAGGTCAGGTTATAGAAGTATGATAAGATATGAGTCAATAAGATAATATATGTTACGAGTATGATTGTAATAGTCTCACTTCGAATAAGTAAAAGTCTTGACCCTGGGCTATATGTGATTGCAGACACTACATGTCATGACGCGTTTTTGGTGGAGACTTAAGCTTATGTCAAAAATAAAATCGGGGCGAGGACCTAAGCCCAGAACCGGACAATATTGTGACATGTGGGTTTGGATCGTCACAGAATAGTATCAAAGCCGAGGACGATTCTTCTATAAGGTGAGGGGATTGTAATAGTCCCACATCGGATATGGAAAAGTCCTGACCCTGGGCTATATGTGATTGCGGACGCGATATGTCATGACGCGTTTTGGGTGGGGACTTAAGCTCATGCTAAAAACAAAATCGGGGCGGGGACCTAAGCCCAGAATCGGACAATATTGTGGCATGTGGGTCTGGGTCGTTACAATGATAATAAGACACCACTCTGTAGGCCAGCAAGAGATTAATAACTTAAAGTCTCTGTACGTGTCGTTCTTTACGTAACCACCGTAAGGGCAACAACATCTTCCGGGAGACAAGAGATGATATGCGTCATGAGTCGTAGCCTTCGGATCGGATGTGGTGTATGATATGAAATGGAGGGCGTTATGATATGATGGTATGATACTATAGTGACTCTCACATAATAGCTCGAGCAGCGACTCTGGCACAAGTCGTTAAAGATTTTATGAGTATGTTAGTTACGTTGATGTGATGTACAGATGTATGCGCGAGAATAATAAGATATGATATATTATGAGGTATGGTATGATATGAGATATGATAAGGTACGTTAGGATGTGAGTGTCTGGATCATGGTCATGCATTTATGATATGATATGAATTCTACGATATGTAAATGATGTTGTCTTTCTCTTATTATATTTTTGAGATATTATATTTAGCACTCACGTGATACACCCACAATGCACCTGAGTAGTTTGTGGTGGATCGGTTATGTAACCCACTGAGTTTACGTGACTGACTAAACTCATTCCACAAAAAACTAACAGCTGCAGGTGAAGATATGGACTACACTATCCCAGTGGACTTGATGCGCTTGTAGATTATGCAATTTATGAGGGTGACGATGTGGATGACCAGTTAGACGACATCAGATATGTATTAAGGGTTTTTTGCAAATACCCCCCTGAGTTATGCTAATATTACAAATAACCCTCCCAGTTATAGCTATTTGCTCTAAACCCCCTAGTTAGCATTTTGGTGTTCATAAAACACAATCTTTAATGGATGCAACTTTAAATGATTAACCAACCGTTAAAGAATAGCCTAAATACCATATTTATCCTTTTTTAAATTAAATTACTAAATTGCAACCCTCTACACGTGGTTAGAGTTGGCGGCCCTCCACTTACAAAAGAGTAGTTTAAATCCACCCACCAAATCTTTGAGTTCACCCACACTGAAAAACATTGACTGCATTGAATCGGATGATGGAGATCGTTTATCGTCCCAACCTTTCACACGATGGATCTTGAGATCATGGAGGCACTATTAGACGGTTGACTGCATTGAATCGGACGATAGAGATCATTTATCGTCCCAACCTTTCACGCGATGTATCTTGAGATTATGGTGGCACCATCAGATAGTTGACTGCATTGAATTGGACGACGGAGGTCGTTTATCGTCCCAACCTTTCACACGATGGATCTTGAGATCATGGTGGCACCATCAGACGGTTGACTACATTGAATCGGACGATGGAGATCATTTATTGTCCCAACCTTTCACATGATGGATCTTGAGATCATGGTGTCACCATCAGACGATTGGTTTTTCATTTCATGTGGTGCACACCCAAAAATATAACCTTAAAATTAATTTAAATCGTGTACGTGATGTTAAGGGCACTTTTCTGAGATGTGTGCCACGAAATAAAACGCTGATCGTCTAATGATATGCCTAAACGATATCCATTGTCTGATTCCATGCAATCAATGTGTTTTAGCATGGGTGAACTCAAAGATTTGGTGGATGGAAGCAGACACAGTTAGACAATCCAATTCCTAAAATAAAATAAAAAGATAAGTTTTTGTATAGAATGATAATATGAAGCACTACACTATTATTATATAATGGTTACCATTATACCAACGATGATATTATAGTGAATCCGATTAATTGTATAACCAATGATTCATCAAATGATAGCAATTAATCAAATTCGGAATTTTTCTAATCCATAATTGGGCCTCAAAGCTTAGGTTCTGTAGGGTAGACTAAAAGGTTGGATGAACACGATATTTTATATACAATCTAGGAAATAAGGGAGTTTTGAATTGGATCAGGTCAAATGAAGTAGGGGCTCGAGTCCAGTCGGTTGTCAAAATTTTGGCCTGCCCCAATCCATTGACAACCTAGTCTTCACTGATTTTTAGGGTCTTGATAGTTGAAGGAGCAGGTTTTTGACACAATAGGCTCTTCATAAGCTTGATATTCTCTTGATGCCAATGATGCCGATGATGGCCCAACAATGAAAATATCTAATCTACAGTATGAGTTATGACGTCACTTTTAGTAAATTCCACTTGGATACAACAAAGCTGAAGGATAAACCGATAAAATCGACCTTGTTTAGCAACCCAGGTTCTAAGGATCGGCCAATACCGAGAAAAAAAATTGTATCGATAAGTATCGGCCAATACCAATTGGTCTTTCATTTGATGGGTCTTGAATTATATAGGAAATTGGAGGGATGGGTATTTTAAGTGGAACATGTATACTGAAGGTTTTCTTTTAAAGGATAATTGCATCGTTTGCCACAAATCCTCCATTGGTTAAGTATTCGTCCAAACGTTAGCATACTTTAATAGGGTATCATCCATCTGATGAGTTTTGAATTTGATGGGTGAATGAAGGGCCTTTTAGAAGAGTACCTTTAAATACACCCACTGAATCTTTAAGTTCACCCACGTTGAAACACGTTGATTGGATTGAATCGAACGATGGAGATCATTTATCCTCCCAATCTTTCACATGATGGATCTTGAGATCATGATCGTACCATCAGACGATCAGTGTTTTATTTCACGTGACACACATCTTAGAAAAGTGATCTTAACATCATGTGTATGCTTAAAATTGATATTAAGGTCACTTTTATGGGTGTCTACCACATGAAATAAAAAATAGACCGTCTAATGGTACACGCATGATCTAAAGATCAATCTCATGAAAGATTGGGACGATAAACAATCTCCATCGTTTGATTCAATGCAGTCAATGTGTTTCAGCGTGGGTGAATTTAAAGGTACTCCTTTTAGAATAGTGGTAAATTATAATGGCATGACTTGTAAATAAAGGTGAATGAAGGGTCTTTTAGAATGGTGATAAACTTTAATGGCATGACTTGTAAATATAGATGAATGAAAGGCCTTTTAGAATGGTCGTATTTTTAAAATATTGGTTTCATTAAAGGCAAAATAGACTTTCCGTCCATAAACTCATGACTAGTTAACGACAGGGATTATATGAAACAAGAACACAAAAGTAGGGGCTACAGAATAAATACTCATAACTCAGGTGGTTTCTTATAATATTAGCATAACAGGGGAGGGTATATGCAAAAAATCCAAGTATTAATTATTTAGTAAGACTTTTCAGTGATTGGTTATACTTTTAATAATAGTCATTTGGTGTACTGGACTCAAATTTTAATGTAAGTTTGTTGAAAGAAATTTTAATGTGAGAAGAAAATTTGATACGCGATTTTTGGGAGCTTAGTTTTATGTAAGATCTTGTAAGATATGTATGCCCGCTTAGCGCCTTAATAAGCGTGGGGTGTCATGATACGGGATTCTAAACCCTTGAGATCGGCTAGGATTCTGGGTCGCGACAAGATAAGAGCAGCCGCTAAACTATGATGTTGCAAATGAATATCAGAAGAGAAAAGGATTGGAGGAAAAAAGGGGAGGATGCTCTTTAAAACATGAAAAATATCTCTCTTTAAAAGAGCATGAAAAATCATGCTGTTTTGAAGAGTGTTATTTTTCCTATTTCAGAGAGCGCGCTCTCTCTCTCTCTCTCTCTCTCTCTCTCTCTCATTTCTTCACAACAACAAAGAGTAGCATCTACTCTTTGCTACTCTACCAAAGAGCAATGCCAAACACAGCCTCGCCCGAAAGTGGGACAAGAAGGTTATTTATCTACAGAAGACTCCTATTTCCCTTTCTTAGGACCCTCCATAAATTCAATCAATGTCGCTTGGCTCCAGCTCGATGACAGGATATCCATGCCTCTTAGAGCACCGGAATAAGTCTCCAGGCACGTGCAACATCCGCACATCACACTTACCGGAAAGTAGGGATAAATCCCTGCTGGTGGGTTGATCAAGCTTTTGGTAGATCTTCTCATTTTTATCATCTCAGAAATTTTTAGCTGTGACCATTATAGGCATCTCATAGCATTTGTTTTTAAGCATTTACGAACATTGTAGTGATGTAGCCCCGGAAGGTAGCATTTATCATCTTGTCTCGAGTGTAGTGTGAAAATGCTACACTCCAAGTAGCGATGTTAACTATTCGGGTGATCCGATACTTGAATTGCACGACGACTTGTGGTTTTTATTGGTTGGTTGAGTAGAGTCGGGTCGGCCCTACCCTTATAAAATAAAGATAATAGGGGTTTTCTGTTCAGGTTGGGTGGGAATATGACAATCAAAATTTTGGCACCCAAATATCTATATATATATATATATATATAGAAAAAGGGTTGCGTATCTAATGATCCATTTGGAGTTTTACGTGGCACCCAAAACACTGTTTTGATGCTATGTGGAGTTTGGATGCTTTGTCTAGATCAATTCTAATAAAAATATTTTAAAAATAATTGTTTGAGACAAAAGTAAAACATTGATTGCTTAGCTGGAATGAAATCACTAAGGTTGCGTTTGGTATAACTCTTTGTCAGTTTCTTGTCAGAGCCGAATATATTTACTTTAGCAAGCCTCTCTTTCTCCTTATTAGCTCTCTGCAAAGTCTGCAAAGCAAAATTTACTTGCTCCAGTAGTTTTCCTCTTCTCTCTATTCACTATTTGCCGGAAAAGATTTTATTTGCTATTGTATGAAGAAAACTGTTGGAGTAAGTAAATCCTATAAAGCATAGAGTTAGCAAGGAGAAGGGGGCCTGTCACCTCTGACAGAGAGCTATGCCAAACACAATTTAAACCTCTAGTTGAAGGTAGCCTGGGCATTGGTCGTCTTTCCGATATGCACAAGGTCAGAATGATGGGTATACGATTGCCCGTATGATGGTACGCACACACCCCAAAAAGTGAACATAATCATTGCATAACATAAAAAAAATTGACCATCTGATGGTACACCCATGATATGAAGATCCATACCACGGACGATCAGGACGAAAAATTATCATTATCGTGTGATTCAAAGTAGTCCATCGCATAGCGGCGTTAATTGTGGCATGCGAAAGGATGATTTCGTGGTTTG
Source organism: Chloranthus sessilifolius (assembly GCA_021018995.1). Taxonomy (NCBI): domain Eukaryota; kingdom Viridiplantae; phylum Streptophyta; class Magnoliopsida; order Chloranthales; family Chloranthaceae; genus Chloranthus; species Chloranthus sessilifolius. The sequence goes on from CM037584.1 coordinate 159,531,166, forward strand.
TTTAGAACTAACAAAATAAAATACCCACCGTTTTACAACCTTTTATAGGCTCTGAGGGTACGTTTGGAATGTCAAATTTTTGGATGTCAGCTTGGTTTGGAGCTAGTCGGTTAGGTGAAAAGTGAAAGTATAGGGACTTTAACGGAAGAGGTGAATCTAACAGGGTTGATCTTACAAATTTCCCTTATCATTTCCAACTATTGTGGGATATTAGGTCTTGTTTTGACTATGATTTTTTAATTTGTATGCTTTGACTTTTGACCTTTGTAATCACACTCAGATTTAAGATTTTTGGATTTAGGGGTGTAACACACGTAATATAACTAATGTGTATTCCATTTTACCTGCAAAGAGGGATTTAACCGCATTATGTGTATTCCTCTTTGTGTGCCACTTTTGGGTTTTGGCCTCGTTTACTTCATAGTAATATGATTGCAGTAAAATCTCTCTTTGCAGGTAAAATGAAATACACATAATACAGTAAAATCGAATATTTTCCTATAAAATAAGGTGTTCACTTCACTGCATTTTTGTTTTGTAAAAACTACTTTTTTATATGAAATTTAATATACTGTCAAGTGAATAAGTAATGTCAAATGCTTGTAAAATTATTTTGGAGTGCTAACCATCGTAGCTGTTCCTTTTGTAATCATCACATCCTCTATTGGGGAAGCGCCCGAATTTGATGAAATTTTTACATAATGTCATCTATGCTATTATAATCGACTCTACTGGTTTATATTCCGAGGATTGCAATTTTTCGACCATTGATTACACAGTTGAATTTATGGATGAGTTATGCTATTTCTTCCAATAACCATATTTACCAAACTTCTTCTAAGAGTAAACATATATTTAAAGTACAAGTGCATGAAATGAACATGAAACATACACATGCCTTAATATTAGGCTACAAATATATACAGGGTGCCATTATAATATGGCCAACCACAAGAGCAACAAAATGGGATTGACACATTACAACAGTGAAAATCACTAAAAACATAAAAATTAAACATAATAAAGTGGCACAGAAAGAAGAACGTGAATGCCATTAACTAGTGTAGCCTACAAAGTGATGGATTCCGAGTTAGAATTGTCGTCGTCATCTTCATCGTTCATGTAATCCTCATCAACAAGATCTTTGTCTACTTCGTCTTCGTCTTCTTCTTCTTCTTCTGCTGCAGCTTCAACCTCTTCCTCTGCATCCTATACATCATCGACTTCATGTTGCTCCTCATTTCCCTCAGCTGTGTATTTGGATAGCCGGATACGTTCACGGGAGGGCTAGCAGTGCAAAGATTCGCCTAGGGAGTCGCTACATAGAGTACATGGTATCAACTTTCCAACTACTGAATTGGGGCCTACAAAAGAGCCGTTGCAAAATTATGACTGTAATTTTGGGATTTTACTTGTCATTTGCTAGTGAGTCATTTATTTTACAGGTAAGGAATCTTGGGATTTTACGCCACACTTTATCACGAGATAAACAACCGCAAAGTGGAATCTCCCTGTAAAAAAGTCATTTGCACAGCAAATTCCCCCCCCCTTTACGTTGTCTGATTTTTTGAAAAATTTGTGAAAAATTCGTTAATTTGGGGCTTTGCGAATTAATCTCAAAATTTTTAGGCGAATTCGTTAAAATTTGGGAATATTCACCAACAATTCTCAAATTTTGTCAATAAATTGTATTTTTAATTTGTAAATATTCTTTTACTTTTTAATCTTATTTTTTTTCTCTCTAATTTTTCTCTGAATATTTTCCGAACTTGCCGAAGTTTAACCTGGCCGAAGTATTGCCGGTCCCCTACTTGGTGATCATGGTCATGGGTGACCCATAGTCACAAAAATCGCCGAATTTTTGAAAAATTCGCGAATAATTCGCGAAGTTAAGGTCCCCCAAATTAATCCCAAATTATTCGCGAATTTTTCAAAAATTCGCAAATTGTTCTCGGATTTTTCAAAAAATTTGTGACAAACTAATTTTTTTAATATATATATATATATATATATATATATATATAATTTTTTTTTTTTAAATTTTAAATCTTTTTATTTTTATTTTTAATTTTTCTCACCGATTTTTCCTCCAAATATTTCTCCGAACTTTCCAATTTTGCCGGATTTTTTGAATTTTAACCTTGCCGAAATATTGTCGAACCCCGATTTTGTGACTATGAGGTACCTGGACCGCCATATTTATGTGTAGGATGAAAGGTGGTCCACGTTGGTGTTAGGTACCTGGACCGGATATTGACACTCTTCGTATATGGGTTATTTTTGGAGCTAACGTGTGATTTGAAGTCATGATCTCAGGAGCTAACGTGTGATTTGAAGTCATGATCTCAGGATCTAAGCAGTGAAAGCGCATCTAAAACTAATAAGATGTTGGATTTGTGTGGTAGCCAATAATTTTAAATAGCGTTTGCATGCTTTGAGACAAAAATATTTAGGGGTACCTCTGTTTGCGCCAATGCATTCTCTGAAAGTCATTGATTCTTTCTAATTAAATGATGGAGATCGTGTTTCACTATGATCTTCTACAAAATAAATCTCGAGATCATGGAGCTCCTATTAGATGATCAATTTTTTATTTCATGTGTCATAAATCCCCCAGAAATGGCTCTAAATTCACATTTGAGCAAGATGGGTGTTATTTGATTTAAGGGCAATTTTTTGGGGATCTTTGACACATTGAATAAAAAATTGGCCGTCTGATAGGTGCATCATGATCTCTATTGTGTAGAAGATCGCGGTGAAAAAGATCTCCATGATCTGATGTGAAGCAATCAATGGTTTTCAAAGGGGGTTTGAGATTTGGGAAGAGAATGCATTGGCGCATACTTGCACATGATGATTTCACATTGTACACATCCCAAAAAGTGAACTAAGTTCTTACCCAAATGGTATCTCTAGCGCCTAGGCGATCTGTGGGAGCGGCCCCGTCCCTGAGTCCTTGAAAACCATTGATTCCTTAAATCAGATGATCGAGATTATTTTTCACCCCAATCTTCCACACAATAGATCTTGCGATCATGACGCATCTATCAGTAAGTCAATTTTTTATTCAAACTGTCATAGATCCCCAAACAATAGCTCTTGAAGTATATGGCACACATCACACCCCAAACGTAATGTTAGAGCCATTTTTTGTGATCTGTGACATGTGTAATAACAAACTGACCATATGATAGATACGCCATGATCTCAAGATCTATGATGTATAAGATCAGAGTGAAAAACAATTTCCATCATCTGATTTTGAGGAATTAATAGTTTCTAAGGAGTCTGGGACGTGAGGGCTTTCGTAGAATGGGTGGACGCAAATTGTTGAATGCTTTGAATGAGATGATTTACATTGTTTTTCGCCCCAATTTTCGATACAATTGGACGTACCATCAACCGGTAAGATTTTGACAATTGGCAAACATCTCAAAAAATGGACATAATCATTACATATATCAAACATGATTTTCAGTTCACTTTTTCGAGATGTGTGTCACATGGAATCAAAATATGGTCGTATGGGTGGTAGAAGTATATATATATATATATAAAACTTTAAAGAATTTTCCTGGAGAAATAAAGGGTGTTTGAGAAGAAATAGTTCCTAGATTCTTATATCTCAAGAAGGTTTGTGAAAAGATGTGTTGTTGCATACCATGCAAGATCTGTGTGTTCTTGATCCTTGTGATCGTATTGATCGGCCTTCTTTCTGGGTTTACTGTCTTCAGGCATTATTTTGTCCGTCTGATCGATTTGATCAAGCATCATTGAAGCTAAAAAAATGGGGTAAATTTTTCCTGGTTTTTTTTTTGAACATGTGAAGTGACCATGCAATTTGCCAGACAGTTATTTAGAAATTGTTTAATTGTTTGATTGTTTCCTTAATCTTTCTTGGTGTTATATATGGTAATTGGCTTCTCTTATTTTTCTTTCTTTTTGGTTGGCAAGGATATGGTGAGAAATCTATGCATCTTTACCCTTTTACGGTCTAATCATATACCATCCGATCTAAGATGTTTCATCACTTTCTGAAATTTATGGTGATGATGAACCCGGCCATGCCAAAATATCAAATTGAGATGTTGATTTTGCTCACGATACTTAACATAATCTATTTTTGACAAAAAATTATGTCAAAAAGTTGCAAGTGATGATTTCAATGGACTTGAAATTCGTGCAAATCAATATTTTGCAAACGAAAAGATCTTTGAAGGTTTTAGATCAGATGATTGAGATTGTTTTTTGTCTCAATCAATTGTAAAATAGATCGTGAGATCATGGCCCACCTATCAAAAAGGATCTATTACTTTTAATTTTGGGTCATAATTCTGATTAGGTGTATATAGTATGCACTGAGGATGGTGTGTTTCCTTTAATCTATTATAGGATCATGGCTTTTCAATAATCAGATTAAATCTTAAGATGAGGAGGGGACGGTGTCCTCTGAGATATATAAATCTCTTAGGTTTCCTTACCCATCACGGAATTCTTAAGAAGAGGATATCACTTGATTCAATTAAGATTGCATTGAATCGGTTAAGCCTCATGGGTAAACAATTAATGGTCAACATTGGTCAAACTCAGGTTTTTATAAAGAAAGTATTGGGTGCGGTTCACAAACATCAATAATCTCTCGCTTGATCCACACCTCATAAACTATATATTCTTTTTGAAAATAGCTCTCTAAGATGCCAGATAAACAAGTCGGATGGCCATCCTTTCAAACATAAATATTGACCATTACAACTGAGTCGAATAAATTTTCTCTTGGACTAAGAAACAATTCTAATGAAGGGTGATGAATGCCCGTAATGTACTATTTTTCAGAATTGACACTAGAATAGTTTCAGTCTCTAAATTAGAACCATTAAAGAACTCGAGCTTTACATATAGTTTTAGTGATATAAGGACATGCACATTTTAATGCAATCTCTTGTGTATATTTTTTTGTCCGTTTTGCTTCATATCCTAAGGTATGTCATTCTAATATTATTACAGAATCCGCCTTGTGAAAATCATCACCTACCCATCAGAACGAAGGCTAGATAAAATGTGGTGCCTATTTACGCTAGTCCAAGCAAACCTTATTTGAGCATTTATGCTCTCAGATAATAATATCATTGCATATGTTGAATAATAATCATGGGATCAAATAAAGATGCATCAAAGTAATATAATGTCGAAAATAATAAGTAACGAATTAAAATAAGTATATTGTGAGATAACTCCCACTCAAACAGAGTCCTCAAAAGACTAGTATTTCCCAATTTGGTCACACGTTTTGAACACTTTTGATAAATTTCTTAGTAGCCTCACTATACCAATAGACAATCATTGGTCACCTTGATTTAAATGAATATTCTAATCTTTAGTGGATTTTATTTCATCTTTTATTTTTGACTCCCATTGTTTGTGTCATCTTTAAAAAACTTGACATAACTAGTCTCAACGTTTGTAAGGAGTTTTTGAGAGTGCTTTATAAGACACTCAGATTTAGGATGTACACAACAACTTGATAAATCTTAAACAATTCGAAGTCTTCAATTTTTTTTTTTGATGAATCATATAGACGCACATAAATCAAGAGAAATTACCTTTAAGGCTAATGAAGTAACGCTTACCACCTCGAGAAGGAATATGAAACTTATCACATATTTATGTGAATTAATAATAATAGTGCTTGTCCCTATGGTAGATCCAAAATTCAATTTTTTTTGTCATTTTTCCTTTCACACATTCGACACAAATATTAAAATCACTGAAATCTATCTTTGAAAGAATACCATCTATGATCATTGATTTTAGATGTGTCCTAAAGACAATAATCTATGCTGAGAGCGTGAAAAGTTCTTCAACCAAACAGTATATTTGGACCCATAAATAATAGAAGTCTAGCACAACGTAGAATGGACAAATGAATTATCAAGTATTGATTAAAACAAACTATTTACTGGAGAACTATATCCAATACTGACAGAATCCAAAGTAATAGTCAAATTATTATCTAGAAAAGCAATAATAAAAATAAAATAAAATAAATAAACAAGTCTAATCAGTCTAACAATAACAATAAAATTTCGTCTGAAAGATGAAATATAAAAGGAAAAAAATAAAAAAATAAAAACGTTCTCAATAAATAGCCTTTCATCTAACTTGGGACTCCTCCTGCTGATTAGCACCTCCTTGTCGCTTTTACTTCATAATATTTTTTCATAAGTAGCAATCTTTCTTCTTGCAGAGGTGGCAACCATCATCATCATCGATCTTTACAATATTCAGCTTGAAATCTTCCTTTATTCTCTTATCATTGTGGTAGTTTTGGTTCTGCTTTTTGAAAGTTTTCTTGTGAGCTGATTTATAGGCTGGATTATAGGAAACATTGTAGCCGAAATTTGTAGACTTGACTTTGTTCCCTCGAATTCGCTCTTCTTTAGTAACGCACATTGAAATCAATTGATTTAAATTCCATATGTCCTTCTGAGCATTATAGTTCATTTTAAAAGTATGAAATTGCGTAGGGAGGAATGCAACAGCTAAATGCATTACGACATCTTTTTCGATAATAATTTCTTGTACTTTAAATTTCATAGCTAACATGAACATTTTAAGGATAAATTCTCACTTCCATTGCCATCATATTGCATGTTGATAAATTGGACCAAATAACCGTACCGTAGGGATTTGACCGTTCCAATGAACTGGTCCTGGATGATTTTCAATAATTCCCTGATAGTTTCAGTGATTTTAATATTGTCCCTAATAGTTTCAATAATAGAAACACGTATGATCATCATTGTCATATGATGTATAAATTAAGTTGTACTCGCAAGTGCACGAATCGTGATGTAGTCAGTGGGTGCAAAGTACGAGATCGTTCCCACGAGGATTGGTTAGAAAATTTAAAATAAGAAATAACAATTAACTAAAAGAATTTTCACAGATCTATCACAGTAACAAACAACCTAGAATTTTGAGAGCTTTGATAAATGAGATAAATATTAACAGATAAATACTAACGGAATTTAACAATTAATGAAAGATAAGGATTGAGATGTTAAATCCTTCCATCATAAGTTTATCATTTACAGAATACCAATCTGTGGATTGAGATGTGAGATCTTTAACAGATTTCTAAAAAGAAGCACTGCCCCATACACACGTGAGTTCTAAAATATAAATCTGAGATCATGGAGATGTATGATTAACATCTCATGAGTGTATGATTAACACTCACACCTAGGATAACATTTAGAACCTAATCTCTAGGGTAATTTCCAAAGTACGATCTAAGATCAAGGAGATGTATGATTAACACCCCATGAGTGTGTGATTAACACCCACACCTCAGATAGTGATTGGAACTCACCACTGGGATAAAGTCATACTATCAATCCGAGATCAAGGAGATATATGATTAACACCCTATGAGTGTATGATTAACACTCACACCTTAGATGACAGTAAAACTTCACCCCGAGATGGGTAATAATTAGGATAAAATCATTATTGCAGATATGAAATCATAGGGCATGATTAGCTCCTAGATCTCAGACTGAAATCAGATTTCACCATTTTCAATAACAATATTGGGGCCTTAAAAAGTATCTGACATCTCAATCACACAGATCTATATTAATATAAATGAATACCTCGGATGGGGTTCATTAGATCCCCATCCTTAATGAAACTAGCCACACATGGTAACGGTAAACAACATGATTGAAATGTAAATCAACATAAACATCAATATTTAAAATACCGTAAAGAGCTTTAATATTATCCACAAAAAGCTTTAATCCAAAGTACGTACACCTTTTTCTTGAAAGTAGATCCAAATCAGAAAACTAAGACTTATCTTCCTCTTCAAATGAATATTAAAAAGATAGTTCAAGAAAATGAGACTCAATGCCCTTACACTTTGAAAAGCAGAAAACTAAAAAGAAGAATGCAGAATGAAAAAATTGATTAACTCCCTAACCGAAGGACTCCGGAATGAATATAACTTCAAGAATATATTTCTCCATAATTGCCAAAACGGGAGCCGCTTTTTCCTCCTTGAATCTAAGATTTTATTCCTTTAAAAGAGTACCAAGATTCTCGCGGCCAAACACAATTTCGAACTCAAATTCAAACTTGGTCGATTGATCAACTGAATATGGTCGATCAATCAACCATATCAGATTTTGTTTTTAATTTCCAAGTCCTCCGGATTAGGTTGATCGATCGACCAAAAGGGTTGATCAATCGACCTTCCCAGATTTTCGTGAAACTTGTCCCAACTCTTCGACAGACATCGCTTTAGTTTTTTGGTCATAACTTCTTATCCCGAAGTCAGATTGAGGTGATTCTCGCGGCATTGGAAAGAAGACGACGAGCTCTTCAACTTTAGTGTTTTAACCATTTCGTAAATCCGCTGTTTTAATGGTCAAAATTAAGCTCCAAGTTGGGATAAGTTCTGGATGATCAAGGTAGCACGAATTTGACGTTATATTATGAACTTTTAGGTTATTTCATGCTCAACGCATCTCTAGACCTGTAAGTCACTAAAACTATATAAAACATGTTAAATGGCTTTCATCGGATAGCTAAATGTAGGTCTTTAGGGGTGAAATATCATCATATTTTACTGCACATCATCATACGATTCACCTTTTCCCATTTTGCGCATTGGGCATTGGAGCTTTTGAGTTTTAGTGGCATTGGACGGTAAAGTCGACTTGCTCTTTGAGAGAACAAAGTCATAATCCATATATTCAAGGGTCAAATCAAGACTCATCCGCCAAGTGTTATAGTTAGTGCCATTAAGTTTTTCATTACTCTCCATTTGTTGGTATAATATTGATCCGTCCATAGTTGATATAAAAAGGAATCATTATCAGCACATTGTTCGATTAGAACTTTACAAAACAAGACTCATACTCAGGGTTAGGTTGAATTGTTTAGAGTCTTCACAAATATGTGCAAATGAACATTCACTCTGAGGGACAGACCTTACTCATTATCTCAGCATCCCCTTTGGGTAGAAGCTTTGACTCATCGTAAGTCTCCCTAAGTTGAGTTTAAGAAGGCACATAGACCTAGTCAGATGTGTTTTTAATTTGATCCAAGCTATCCATCAACTTAAGTCGGAAGTGTCGCTCTTCTCTTACCTAGACACACATGGTTATTTTGCTCATTTTATCTATATGAATTTTCTAAAACAACTTTGACCAGGAATAATAGTTCATACAGACAAATGGACGCGCAATTTTAATGAAATTGAATCTCAAAATTTAAGGATAATGCGTCCTCCATAAGCCGGTCACCTTTGGACAGACTACAATCCTACTTGTAGACACCCAAATTTGGCCCAAGGCTCGATCAGCACATACTTCGAGCAAGGAGTACCCTGGAGCTTCTGAAAGCATCTCTCAAACCCTTAGGAATCATCTCAAAAACTTTTAGGAATCATCCAGAACCCTTAGGAATCATCCAGAACCCTTAAGAATCAACCCGAGCCTTCCCTGACCCTTTAGAAACCTTCCCGAGCCCTGTTCAAACCCCCCTGAGCAGTGGATAGAAAGAGGAGTGCCAAATTTTACATAGACCTCTACTGGAGCTGAGGCCTATACTATTGGAAAGAAAATGTTCCTAGCTTTCCAACGAATCAAGAATCGTCTCAATCTGAGTTGTATATCAAAAGTTATAGCGGTTTGAAAATTGTACAAAAATGCAGGAAATTACACTAGCATGTATGTTATACATGCTAAGTCAATTTTTGATTGAAATTGGCCTAGTGTAATGGTTGATTTGAATTGACGACTCAGGTTGAAATTTACAGATTAGTGTAATGGTTTTTATTTTCCTTCTTTAATTTTCTATAGTTTGATTGATGCCCAAATTCTGGTAGATTAGAAATTAGTATAAATCTATATTAAAGGATGCTAGTTTTTGATTGACGCCTAAATTCCTGAGGATTGAAATATAGTGTAACGGTATTTTAAAATTGTAAATATCCGATAACTGAAGATTGTGATTGGCGACCATAATCTGAAGTAGGAGGATTGATGATTTAATTTCTGTAAAAATTAGTTTAAGAAATCATTCTTTATTCATATTTCTCAAGTAGTTTAGGAACTTAAAAAATAAGTATAAGTTTTCGGAAAATTAATATATATATATATATATATATATATATATATATATATATATATATATATACAAATAAAGAAAACCTATCTTCGTGGGAATGGTCCTATACTAGCTCTATAATTTTCATTGTGCGCTTGCAATAGGTTAAGACTTAACTAGAGATACATATAATCAGTCAAGTCAATTACCACGAAAATATTCTAGAATTTAATTGACTAATTTAATTACGGCCCAAAATAGCGTTACCTTTTGTGCACGTTCTCTTTCAGATTTAGAAGACTAGGATTCGTAATGAACGGCTAGATCTCCGATAGTTTTAAGGTGTCGAACGAACTCGCAAGTGGGTTCTCTCGATACCGTATAAAATAAAAGGCAAACAAGGGTTTAATGAAGAACGAGTAATTTGATTTTAGATTTTTATGAAATAAATGGGCTAAATCTGATATTCAATTGAGAAATAAATAACTAGGGTTATGCTATTTACGCAAATCGTATATCTAAAGAAGATATAGATGAAAGAAGAGTTGGCCTCACACCAAACCGCAAGTAGGAATTGAAGAATCACTTTTCGTTTTGAGATAATTACACCCTTACGAAAATTTAAAACTCTCAATTTTGTATAAACAATTTTCATTAACCGAAAACTAATAATAAAGTTGTTTACAAGCCTTTAAATAGGCTAACCAAAACCCTAACAATGCTACTTAAAATAAAACTCTTAATCAACCATTAAAACTTTCTAATCTAACGGTTATAATTAATCTCACAATTAATCCCATTTTTTATATTATACGACCACTTTTTGAAGGGACAAACGATATGTCTGATTGACGTTAAATTAGTCTTATTTGAAAGCTTATTGAAGTAGCTTTCCAATATGATAAGAATCATACAATTCCGACACATATTGATAGAGTTATGACCACTTTTCCGATGATTCGCAGAAAGTAACGAAATTAACAGTCACATATCACATATATGTGCCCGACCCATAAATAATTCAAATAAGAAAACTAATCCTAAAACAAGTCACTTATTAAAAGAATCCTAATCAATTAAAATTTTATCACATTCTTCTTTTGCCTTCAATAAGTTATGGGCGGCTGCTTGAATCAGATGTCCCCATCAACAAGTCTACAAGAATAGGCCCAAAAGGGTTGGTTTGGGCCGGCCTCATTTGCTAGCTAAACCCTACAATTTTTGAGCCTTAGGAATAAATGAGGCAGGCTGGGCCCATGGGCTCAATTAGGCAGGGCTGGGCCCACTGAAAGCTTAATGGTCCTGGGTCCCACAGTGAGTTCCATCATGTTTGCTTCTCAGTTTTCAGTATATTACTTTATAATCAATAAAAACATGTATTAATCCAATTCACTAACCCCAATGGAATTGACACTTACATGTAATATGATTCCCATGAAACCTACTGGTCGTTGTGCTACAGGGATTCATGTGTCTGCAAAAAAATGGTAAACCCTAGCATTGTGTATGATTAATCGGACGGCGGCGATCGTTGTTAGTACTGCTAAAATGGAGTTAAGAACAATGTTGGCCCGATGCCATGACTTTTTTACTGTCGTAGCTGTTTTCCCTTTAACCTGTTACAATAAAGAGCATAGTGGTGATTAATTAGCATCATAATTGAGCTTAATTATTTACTTATGTCAGGGACTAAGGCATTGATCTCCATCTTCACTGTAACCAAAATCGAGTTGACTTCGGGTATGACTCAATCGACCAAGTCATATGTTTGGGACAGTTTCATGTATGGGAAATTCATAGGCTTGCCTGCCCAAATATATCAGGTCCCTTGGCCGTCCCTCTTAGAGCGCTTGAGTAATCCCTGAGACAAGTTGGCACCCTCTCCCTTTAGTTGGCCAAGTAAGTAAAGGGATAAATCCCTGAGACAAGTGGGCACCCTCCCTTTAGTTGGGCAAGTAAGACAAGTGGGCACCCTCCCTTTAGTTGGCCAAGTAAGTAGAGGGATAAATCCCTGGGGTGGCCACTAAGGGGGGCATTTGAACTGATCAAGTCTCTCACTTCCTTTGGGCTGTTATAACTTGATCAAGCATTAACACCTTAGATATACCTTGATGAAAATCATGCTTGGGAATACGAATGTCAGCAGAAATAACGCAAAGGACCCGAACAAGTTCACGAAATCTCCCATGAAAGGAAACATCGCCGTTACGAAGGTGTTGAAGCTGAAAAGGAGCGCTCGAAGCACGAATCGGCGCTTGATATTTTCTCTAGAGTACATGCTCTCGTCTAGTTTAGAGAATCTGGTATCAAGGGCCTCATGAATTGGTGCAGCAAACATCTAAAAGTTCACAATACCCATCAGTGGAAATTAAGGGGCCCCATAAAACATTTCTATAGGATTAAACTTACATGTTGAGAGATTATTGACTGCAAAAAGGCTGTTGAATTGATTATGATCTTGGCCCATTTAGGCCCGCTTAGATCACTGGGGAGATATTCTGAAACTGATGATCCATTGGCCCAGTATCCAACTAAGCTCACACCATAGTAGACTGTGAGGCCAACTGTATATTGAACAGATAATGCTTTCTTCATGTTCATAATCGCCGGATTACGGAGAGTAGACCGTAGATGAACATGTTAATCTCAAATTTTAGCTGATAAAAAATAAAAATCTCAAATTTTAGATTATTATTATTTTTTAATTTTTGTGTTGCATAAGATGGGATTAGGCTTTAGGGTTGCTAATGGGTCGGATCGGGCCAAGATGATGGCTGCCTGACGATTAAAGGCCATATGCCCGACTCGACCAATGTGTCAAGGATCAAGTGTATAGGCCTGACAGTTAAAGCGCTCGATGTGTTATGGGTATATCCGTGAAACCCAATAACCCCTTATTTTCTTCGTTTATATATATATATATATATATATATATATATATATATATATATATATATGGAAAAAGTGTCTGTCCTCCAAAGTTCTAGGTGGAGTTCCAAAACATTGTTTCAATGCCACATGAACCTCGGGTGGATTGTTTAGATCATTTTTTCTTAAAACAAAATTTGAAAACTCATCACCATGTGTTTTTTAGCCATTGAAAGCCCTATATATATATATATATATATATACTAGTGGGCCCTGCACGTGTGGGCAAGTTATTTATAATGATCTTATGGACCGGTGTAAATGATATAAGATCATTTAAACACCATTTGGCGAAGCTAAATTAATATATGACATTAAATAATTCACAGATAGACCATTCGTAATAATAGATTTCAATTAATTGATTAAGATTATTGTGTCAATGGAAATCACATCATACATTGTTTAATCATTTATCTGATTTTCTCATACCTGCTTTGAGTTGGAATAAGAACATGATTGCAACATTAATTGGCAAGAAACATTGTTTGAACATGAGAAAATTCACTACAAATACTGATATCATTTAAAAAAAATAAAAAATTACGTTATTATTACAACTCCAAGATGATCAAGTTCTCCAACTTCTGAAACTCAGTTGGAGTAACCCCTTGAATGACATTTTTATAAGGTAGTTTGCACCAAGGTTAAGGGGAATGTCCATTTACAGATAATAGACCATATCCATATCTGCAAACAAGTAGCAAGGATATTAACAAATATATTTTGATGCAGAAGAAACAACAAATGCTTTTCAATAAAAATAGTCGAATCGATTTCTAAACATCCTAATGAGTTTTGTCATATAATCTAAATTATTCATAGCAAGAAACCGTCATTCAAATTCAAAATTCTGAGTTTCCAGGTACTCGGTCCACCTTTAGCATTGGTGGGCCAAACTACATCTCGAGAGATAAGGTTCTCATCTTTGTTTTACTTGTGGTCAAACTTGAACCCTCTAGAACCAGGTCATTTAGGCTTGGACTCGCACCTGAACTTTAAACCTGATTAAAAATGAGTCCATTGAAAGCCCCGGCCTAGCTGTTACGAGTCCTAGTTCTATTCTTGATTCTTGAATAACCTAAGGGGCATCAAATATCATGGCTTTACATGTTTGATATTTCATATAAGATCCAAAGCAAGACCATAACATATAGATCAAAGAAAATTGTTAATTGTTGCCTCAAATTCTTGGAAAAATCTCAAATTTGGTAACCGCGGAGAATTAGAAAGAGGTTAAATGTTATACACACATGTGCAGTGATTACAGAGTCATCCCCTTCTTGATCATTTCCGACAATCACGCCTTTTATCCTATATTTAAAAAATGGACAAAGATTTCAGTACCAAACATTAGTCAGAAAATTCATTTAGACTCCAATAGTGAGAGAAACACATATAAAAGCACTCACCTATTAATGTCACCAGTAACAGTGCCATGGAATTCTGTCGGTACTTCCAACTCCACCAGCATAGTGGGTTCCAGTATGACAGGCTTTGCAGCTGCATAGCACTGTATCATAGAGTGTGAAAAATTCAAACCAAGAGATACGCCACCAGTGTTGCTATAGGAAAAAAACTCTTCAAGTTCACAAGATGTCAGATGATGAGGGCTGACAACGGGTTGGGTCGGACCAAGCTTTAGCTGTGCCCGACCCTTTCTGTCCTCAACCCTACCTGGCCCAAGGGTGTACTCCAGCCCAGTTCAAAATCCCCTAAACCGTCATTTATGCATAAGATATCAGGTGAGGTCATGCAGATTTTTGCCCAACCGGACCCAAATTTTGAGTTCACCCACTCAAACCTGAAGGCCGGTTGGATGCTTCATGCCTGGCCCAACCCGATGGGTCAAGTTTATGTGCTCGATCCAGTTAAAAACTGGGCCAGGTGAGTTGGGTAATGGGCTAACCCAACCCTACCTTTAAGTCTACCTGACCTGACCCAACGAGTGAAGTTTATGTGCCCGTCCCGATCAAAACCAGGGTCGGGTAATTGCCCGACCCGACCTGTTGACAGTAGTAGATATTGCTAAACTTATAGAGTATGCAATACAATTTATTACAGAAACTCATCCTGAGATCATGAGAGAAGAAGCCAACCTGTCTAAATGCATAAATTGTGGCCAGTTTAAAAGCAAGTTCACTGGAATCCATAGCATGGGAAGCACCATCCGTCAAAACAATACAAAGATTTTCAACCGGATACCCTATCAATGAACCTCTGCACAAATAATGTTTGAATAAGATACATCAAGAATATGAATATTGAAAAAACAGTGTTATGAAACCACTATATTGCTCACGAATTGCTTGCTTCTCTAAACCCTTCTCAATTGCTGGGATAAAGTTTGATGGTACAGCTTGCCCTATAATCAAGTTCTCAAATTCGAACTTATTAGATGACCCCATTGGAAGTAGCTCAACATATCTGCACAACAAGAAAACAAATAATTTATAAATCAAATAACAAGCAATTGAACTACTCATAAATTCAATTTCACTATTTATACATAAGATGTTACAAGTCCTACTTAAAAGATACATCTTAACCAATGTGATATAAAAGGCTAGATGACACTACAACTACATCTTTTTTGTAAGTCTACTTGAGGTTGTTGGGTCTTCGCCTTACATAAAAAAAATTGGAGAAGATTACATATGTTAATAAATTGTATATAAATCTTCATCCAAAAGAGGTGAATGAAGAAGGCAAACTATTCCTATGTACCCATCTGATAACAGTGCTGACAACAGCTCCTCTTTTTGCTAGGAAATCACAGGTGTAGGTGTACTCACTTCTCTCCAAGCATGGCATTACACAATAAATAAGAGTTTCTCCTTGAGCCTTTTCTAAGCTCCACTAATTGAATAAGCTTCCACGCTACATTCACTTCTCCATTAAGTGAATTAAATCTGATTCAACCACAAGATGAAGGAACCCATTCTCAATCGCATACGTGAAACTGTAGGATATTGCCTATAAAGTTCAATTTGTATTACATCAAGATCCTGCTCAATCTGTCCATGGTAGCTACACCATGGATCAAAATATCGTCCGATACCGATCGGTTTTGGACTTGAACGATACGATACATTGGGTTTTTATCGCCCCCTTAAAAAACAGTCAAATTATCGTTCAAAGTATCATTCGTATCGTTCAATGTATCCTTCGTATCAGACGATAATTTCAAATCTAATCGGAAAGTATCGTTCGGTATGTATCGGTTTTGGGGCTAGACGATACGTATTGAAAATCCGAGATTTTGATCCATGAGCTACACAAATGCCTCCCGTTCCAACCCGAAATACTCCATCAAAACAAGCGTTCAACTCAGTTTTGGACCAATCAGTATTCAATTTTATACACTCAAATGAAAGAGATCCCATCAATATTCAAAACCAGCCTTTAATTCTCAAATCCCAGTTGTTAACACTCAATAACTGTATCATTATTATCATTGAAGGAAATATCAGCATCCATCCTAAGTGCAACATCTTCAACTGTAAGTTTAAGAAGTACCCGAAAGGAGATTGAATGCCCTCAATTACTCTTTGATTTCGCTCCATGCCTCCATCCAAATATGCCAAATAGTTGCAGCAAACACCAATTTTATTAAGAAGGCACTTCTACACCTACCTTTCACCAGTTTTTTTAATTCTTCAAGTTCTTGAACACTGCCAATCTTCAGCTATCCCTAACAGTCTCCAAATCCAGCCAGAGGAAATGCAGACATATATAGTAAATGTTCATTGGTTTCCAAAGCTTCCCAACACAACACATCTTGAAGCATGTCTAACCATTTGAATCATCTATACTACTAATCAAAAATTTTAATGCTACATTTAAAATAAATAAATAAACTAAATTTTACTGAATATCCTACAAAAAAATATAAACATTCATGACCTATCAAATATTCTAATGTATAGGTTTTAGAAGTGACTCCCACTAAAAATCATCATTTTCACTTAAATATCGGCCATAATCGAGAAATATCAAACGTCATGTATCAGGTTGGGCCCCATTAAATACAATATATACACCCCAGATTCTGTAACGGGTCAAATATTGGGTCCATCAAGTCAAATATCGGCCTATGTGAATCGGATATGAATCGTACAAAATAACAAAAATACACATTTTCAATTTTTTTAATTTCTGAATATGCTTGATTATTTTAGAAATAAAAAAGGTGCTCAAATATCATCTGGTTTGGCCGATATGCTGATACATATATTGGCCTGGGCCCAACCGATATGCTGATATACATCGGACTCCAAATCCCTGTTTTGTATCATCAAAATTCAACATTTTCTCAGATAACCTAGGGTTTCATTTCTCCCCCAACAACCATTTATCCAAATCCAATACGCATCCAAAGAAGCAAATTTTCTTCGTAACAAATAATTACCCTCTATCGGACTCAATTAGAAACCAAATTCCACTTCCAAACCCTTGGATTCCAAAACTAAAACCCTAAACACCAAAATTTCAGACACCAAATCAAAACAGATCCAAAAAATTGAAAATTGGTATCAATGGCTTTAGAATGTTGGACATATATATAATACAAAAAAGTTAAAATTTCAGATGCAAAAAACCCAAAAAAAAAAATAATTTTCAGATGCCAAAAACTCAAAAAACAAAAATAAAGTAAAATTTTCAAATGCAAAAAACCCAAAGCTGGTATCAATGGTTGCAAAATATTGGAGATCAAAAATACAAAAAAGGGAAAAACAATTTCAAACAATTGAAGAGAGCAGGGGAGAACTGCTGGAGCAGGTAAATCCTACTGTGTGGGGAGTTAGCAAGGAGAAGGGGAACCTGCTAAAGCAGGTAAGCCCTGTTCTGACAGGGAGCTAGCAGAGAGATATGTCAAACACAACCTTAATATCTACTGAATTATAAAGATAAATGGCATCATAAGACAAGAAGAAGCATTGCCAATGCCACATGGAGCATGCACATCCACATCATCCACTAACTAAATGAATGCTAGTGATGATACTACTGCATAGGTTGAACAATGTTTGCAAAGATGTAGATCAGCTAACAAGAGTTCATAGCCTTCTGTTGGAACAAGAACAGATACAAAAACCAATACTCTAACAATCAATCATCCAATATTCTAACTATCATGAAAGGGTTCCTTAAACAACACGACCAATCAAACAATTAAAGATTAATTACATCCATGGTTCCTAATTTGAAACAAGAACCCCCAACAGCCTAATAGGAACGCAAAATCTTGGATGATTATAAAAAACCTTGCAATAAGACCAACACAAAAGATTAAGACTAAGAAGCTATTCGGCTACAAATAAAAAGGCAGTAGGTATCTTAAGATGGCCAGCTGAGGTTAAAACCAGCATGTTTAAAGAAGAATAAGAAATATCGCAATGAGAGAAGAAAGTCAACTAAGAATAGTAGAGCTCAGAAACTACATATTATGCATAAAGGGCTATATGGTCAACTGAAACAGGCCAGCCAACAACAAAGGATGGCCCTATAACGTCCTGAAAAAATAGATTTTGAATGATATAAAGAATGATCCTTTGAACCAGGCATCATGATCCATAAAACATCTCAGTGATTTGTGACCAAATAAAAAAAAATCCATTCGAGACGAGATTGAATGGGGAGAGAATAACATGAGGAGCACATAATTCAATCCAACTTTTAGTCTCTTAATGAAATAGGTTGAAAATTACTTAACAGAAAAACATTATGATCAAATGCACAAAACCTAAAAACTCCAACATTGGAACGAAGCTGAAACAAATCTGATCTAAAGTGAAAATCTCAGAGGAACACATGCATCACATCAATAGCAACCTCATTATTATTATATGAATACAAAAGCAACCCATCAACAAGATGCCAGAAACATTTATAGATCAAGCAGAAGAAGGTAAATCGATCAAACAGATGATCGCCACAGGAATGAGAAAAAAGAACGAAAAGCTATAGCAACGTTAAAATGCATATAAACCCGAACCTCAGCCAGTAAAATGCACATAGAGAACTAAACTTAAAACTATAATGCCTTTAGACCCAAAATAAAAACCTTTAAAATGCACGAAGACCTAGATTTTAACAATCAAAATAGATTGAGACCCAAATGTCTGCCATTAAATTTAACATAGACCCAAACATGATCTTAAAATGCATATAGACCCATAATAGCAACTATTAAATAGCATGTACAATGAAATCTAAGTCATTCAAATGTATGAGATCCGAACTTGATAAAATGCATATAGACCCATAATAGCAACTATTAAATAGCATGTAGAATGAAATCTAAGTCATTCAAATACATGAGATCCAAACTTGATGAATGCATTTGAACCGAAAACAATAGCCATTAAAATACGTGTACATGAATGTCAACCATTTGAATGGATATAGACATGCATCTTGAAATGCATATAGACCCAAACTCAACAATTATAAAAATTCGACATACTCATGTCTTTAATAGGTAAAAAAAAAGTAAATAAAATAAAGAAATAATAAATATCAACAAAGATCAAATTAGAAGTTTTAAATGATCTTAGATATTTTATTAAATATATAAAGATCGTTCAAGTTATAAGAATAAAGTCATTTATCATTAAATAATGCTCTAAATAACCTGCAGATCTACACCAATTGACTGCTTTATAGGCAGATTCGGAAAATTCAGCTTGAATACACAAACCCATTACAATTCAATGGAAAACCATCAAAACTTTCCAAGAAAAGGAAAACCCATATAAAAAACAAAGTAAAAAATAAATAACAAAGAAATAAATCACATCTTTATTTAAGTCCTGTGAGCCATTGAGACCACGTGACTTCATCTCTTACTCTAGATGACACTGCTATACAGAAACTCATTTCAATTCAAGAAGAACACATCATATAAATTCAACTAAACTTTCGAAAAAAAATAACCTAGAGAAAAAAAATGAAAACTAAAATAAATAAAGCCCAACTTTACTCATGTCTTGGATTGTTGAACCAGTGGGCTTCATATCTAATTCTAAATTCTAAACTATCCTCCCATACACAAACACATTCCAATTCACAACCAAAAGACCATACAAATTCATCAAACCTTTCCAATACATGAAAACCTGGAACCAAAAATAAATAAATAGCACAATTATTTAACTGTAAATGATCCTCATATACAGAAGTGCATTTCAATCGAAAACCAAAGTACCATACAAACACATCAAAATTTTCCCAAAAAAGAAAGAAAAAGAACCCACTTCAAAAATAAAAAACGATAACTAAACAAATCGCAATTTTCTAGCTCTAAATTACCCTCATATGCACAAACCCATTTCAACTAAAAACCAAAACAACTAACAAATTCATCATTCCAAAAAAAGAACCTAGATAAAAAAAAGAAAGTGAAAATAAGTAAATCACAGCATTACATAAGTGTCGCAAGCATATTTAACTCGAAATTACCCTTCTATCACAATCCCCTTTCAATTCAAAACCAAAAAAATATAGAAATTCATCAAAAATTCGCAAAAAAAAACCAGTTAAAAAAAAAGGGAAATCACAATCATCTAACTCTAAATTACCCTGCTGTGAAAATAAGTAAATCACAGCATTACATAAGTGTCGCAAGCATATTTAACTCGAAATTACCCTTCTATCACAATCCCCTTTCAATTCAAAACCAAAAAAATATAGAAATTCATCAAAAATTCGCAAAAAAAAACCAGTTAAAAAAAAAGGGAAATCACAATCATCTAACTCTAAATTACCCTGCTATACACAAACTCAATTCAATTCTAGACCAAAATATCATACAAACTAATCAAACTTTCTGAAAAAAAACCCACCGAGATAAAAAAAGTTAAAAAGAAAAAAGAAAGAAAGAAGGAAAGAAAATTTCACCTAAGTTTGGTGAGCCGTTGAGACCTCTTAACCTTGTGTCCGATAAAAGAAAATCCTAGCAAAAGAGAGGGAAAATTAGTTTTGCTAACTTTATTTCTCTAAATTACCCTCATATACACAAACCCATTTGAACTAAAACCCAAAATAACTAACAAATTCATCATAAATAAATAAAAAAACTCACCTGATAAGCTGAAGACGTTTTCCAAAATATATTTACAATAATTACAACCTCAAGAAACGTCTTACATAGAGTTTATGGTATCAAAATATTTATAATAATTACAACCCAAGTGAATTGGTAACTATCAAACTATTTATACACTCAAAATTTTTTGTCGGATGATCTTTAAAACAAGATATATGCTATTGTATTTTCATTGTTTCTTATGTTTCTTCTCCTGTTCATTTAAAGATGGTGATGCATCTTCAACTGTTATGATGTTGAGCTTTCTAGCTCCAGCTCCTCGAAAATCATCTTGAGCAGAATTTACATGGAAAAGATATTCTTTGTTTAGACTATCGTGAGCAAAGTCTTTCAAAGATTTGGCACCATCCTACATAAGATTAATAAGATAGTGTTAGTAATTTCAAATAAGAATTGAGACATATAATTTTATATGATTCCTTATATTCAAATGAGATTGGAATGAAAATTAGTACTTTTAATTCTTTGGCGGTGCATTTGGTCATTTTTTCTGCATGCTCTCCAAATATAGCAACTCATGTACTCGATGTGTTATCGGTGATCTGTAATCTAACGATGGACCTGAAGCATTAAGAAAAATATTTGTTAGAAAAAATTAATGAGTATTGATTGAAGTTGTGTTTTATATAATTATTTTAGATACAATAATGAAATTATACCTTGGTTTTGTTATAGCAAGGCATCGATGACATGCTAAGTCTTTTTTTCCCATTTTTTTTGTACATATAGTACATGCATTGTACCATGGGTCAGCTTGTGTATTGACTTTTAAGACTCCCGCTTTGAACCAACACTTTATGTCCTATAAATATGAGTGTTCATTATGATAATGACTTTGAAAGTGAATAATTTGTTAGTAAAAGATTAGTGAATTTTGGTTTTACCTCTTGTTCTTCTAAAAGTTGTTTGATGGTAAAATTTAATTTTGAAAAAGAACTTGAAGTACTTTTGAGACTATTTTCCATTTGTATTAACTTCAATTCTTTTAATGTATCAATGTTTTCTAATGACATGCGTAAGAAAATTTTTAAAATACTAAAAAATTACTAAAAAATTTAAGATAAGAAATATTCATTTATAAGTAATGAAATAAATTTTCTTTTCTAAGATAAGTAATATTCATTTATAAGTAATAAATAAGATTTTTTGATACCATGAACGTAAATTTTCAACTTTAAGAATTGCTGGGTTGATAAGTATTTCGGTGAACGGTCTAGTGGATAATGAAAATTCTGCAAAAGTTATATAATTTGTTAGTTTATTTGTTGAAAAAAAGGAATTATAAACATATATTATTGTCAAAAAAATTATTTACGACTATCATAAGTGTGAGCTTTGATATTTGTTGCAACGATAATTGGCATATCTTCTAATAGCTGGGAAATGGTTTCACATTCATTCTTAGCTAGATTGTTCCACACAGTCAACGTCATGGCCTCTATGCTGTACTTGTTAGCATAAATAAAAATAATTAATAAAAATAGCATATTAGAGAGAAGAAAAAAGATTGAATAGAAAGTAAATCTTGAATAGTTTTACCTTTGATCAACGATTACCAAGTCTCGGATAAATAGATCAGCTTTACTACTTTTTCTTTTCCTTGTCTCAGTGGATCGAACATCCAACACAATAGCAACAAGATCTGAGTAATTATATTACTTGTTAGATTATAATATTTATAATTTATTTGATTTTAGTTATCTCCAATACTGAGTTTGAGATATTAATAGTTTAAGCAAAAAGTAATACCTAAATTTGTGTTAGTATCCTGATACTGTCGTAAACTTTGAAGAGGTGTGAATGTATATTCTTTCTCAAGTGGCTCGAAACTCTCTTCTCTGATTTCTTGAATAGTTGTTCCATTGTTGATGATCATTTGAAATTGATCATTGGGATTGTTGTATCTCGTATCTATCAATTTTATTGTAGCATTTGAAACATGATAGACTTTTCCTACAAGAAGTTGTGGTCCATAAACATTGATTTGTTAGTTGAATACTGTTGCTTGGATTTGAGTGTGCTAAAAAAATAATATTTCTTGAATTAGTCATTGAAAAATAAAATAAAAAAATGAATCAATATAATATTTTATTACCTGCTCATCAATAAATATTAAGTGCAAATATTGATGTTGATTTCGTGTTGACTTTTCGACAGGACCTTTTCGGATAACTTTGATTTTGATTGTGTGCTTAGTCTTTCCTTCTTGTAGGTCGGAAATAAATTTACATTCTTTAGCCATCTGCTTATTGCTATATAAGAATTAATAAGAATAATAATCAATCAATTTAAAGTAAAAAAATATGTAATTGGGGAACAATAGAGAAAAGTCTAATGAAAGAAATCTATGAAAGCAATTAATAAATATAAATATATATAATAGATAGATGCATACCTTTGAGTGGAGGTCCTATTGCTTTGCAATGGTGAACAATTCACGATACACGACATTTCGTGTATATGTACTACTATTCATGTTGGTTTTGCTTGATCTAATCAATGCCTTAATTCAATTCATGGATTTTGCTCTTGATAGTGCAACATATAATTGTCCATGAGAAAATACAGGTTGGGGAAGATATAATCTGACATTTTCTAATGTTTGCCCTTGTGCTTTGTTTATTGTCATAGCAAAACACAATCTAATTGGGAATTGTTTCCTCTTAAATATAAATGGATAGTTCTTATTTTCGGAGGGCTGAAGAGGAATTCGAGGCAAAAATACTCTTTTCCCAATGAATTGCCCAACTGCAATCTCAGCATCAATCACATTTGGCTTAAATTCCTTACAAACAAGCCGAGTACCATTACATAAGCCTGAAGAAGGATCAATATTTCTAAGTAAAATGATTGGACAATTTTTTTTTAGGATAAGCTCATGTGGTGGTAGTCCATTTGGAGTTAGGCTATTTAGAAACTCTTCTGGGTGATTTTCTGTTGTGTCATCAAGAGATGAATCAAAACTATAGTATTTCACAGCAGAGCCTGGATACCTGTCAATCGTCAATGAGTTGATGTCATCAACAAATTCATTTTTCGGAGCAAGTATTGCCCGACTTGTCATGAATTTTGAAGAATAAGCATTTGTTTGAAGATTTGGAAATATATTTTCAATCAATTTCATTTTTGAATTTGTGTCATCATCATAGTTAATGATCATATCATTCGGGATGCGGATCAAATCTCCATCAATATGTTGCTCTTCGCCATCACCAATACGCAATAAAAAATTACAAAATGATGGGTCAATTTTCGCTCTCATATTCTCTTTCAATTGTAGCTTTTCTAATTTATGCCATAACAATGACATCACTAAACTTGCATCAATTGCTTCTTCCTTCGTACTTTGGCTAAGTACTGGAAGTGTTTGTCGAAAATCTCCCCCAAAAACAATAACTTTACCACCGAATGATAATTTTGAGTCCATAATATCTTGTAATATCCGATCTAATGCTTCAAATGCCTGCCTTTTTGCCATGGAAGCTTCATCCCAAATTATTAGCTTTGCCCTTCGTAATAACTCAGCCAGACTGCTTTGTTTTGATATATTGCAGTTGGAGGATTCTTCAATATTGATTGAAATTTTAAATCGTGAATGTGCAGTTCGCCCGCCTGGCATAATGGATGCTGCAACTCCTGATGTTGCAGTGGCAATAGCTATTAATTGTTTAGATCTCAATTGAGCAAGAAGCGCCTTATATAAATAAGTCTTCCCTGTTCCTCCGAGGCCATCAAGAAAAAATGCTCCAGGTTTTTTGCTAGTTATTCTTGACATTATAATATCGTATGCTTTCTTTTGATCTTTATTAAGTGTTGAAATACTACGCAAATCTTCATCGGAAATGACAATAGCCAATTCTTCATTTATTTCCTTCAAGTTTCTTCTCTCTAGAGCAGTGGTGTTGCTTATTTCAGGAAGATCATAATCTTTGATATTTTTTCCCATTGATTCTAAGAATGAACTAATATTTTGTAACACATATGATGGAATCATTTCTTCGTTGATAGTCTCTGTGTTTTTATAGTCTTCAGCTATTGCCTCATAATGTTCTTCCCACAACTTTCTAATATTCCCTGGTGCACAGTATACTAATATCGTAGCAAACAGCCGGCGCAAACTAAATGGCATTTGAAATAATGAAGCTTCCGATAAACACTCTGAGATGCTATTGTCAGACTCAAGAAGGCCATGCAACTGAGCACACTGCTGGAATGTAGAACATTTAACTTCACTTACTTTTAATAAATCTTCAAATGTTGTAGCCCCTCGAATATGATTAAGCAACAACCTTAAATAATATATTTCACCTTCAATTGGATTTACAGCTACAATTCTACCTATTGATTCTTTCGATTGTCTATGACGCCAATATTTTTCTGACACATTCCATACATAATGTTCAGGAAATTCCTGATAGAGATATTTTTGAGCTTCTGGATCTATTTGATTCATGAGAAAATATTCTGTTAACATTGATTTTCTTGAAAATTCATTGGCAATCACATTTGCAAGATCGTCCCTTTCCCGAAATGTAACTAATTGCATGTTTGGTAGATGGAGATGCAAATTATTCACAGATGGATACATTTCACTTAGGGCAAAGCTATATATTCTCCACATTGCTTGTGACAGCCCGGATTTTGACACCCCAAAACCCGTGCCATCAGCACGATCATCTTGACCGTGCCCCTTAGCTAAGCACGGAACATTGGCATATCAAGCAAAAATGAAATAGTAAATGAAATTACGGAATTTAAATCTATATAAAAGCATTTCTCAAAAGACAGTTCTACCCTCATGCCTCTTCATGAATGGAGAACCAATCCGAACCATCGATGATAGCAAATCATCACGGATGGTTCGCCCTAAAAGAATAATCTCAATTTATACATGTACATTGTTTAGTCAAAACGAGGCTTGACATACCAAGCCGTACAAATCTCTATCCAAAAGCCCTCAAAGTGGCACAACGGAGTCCTCTAGAAGAAGTCCTCAGGAGGTGGCTCTAACTCTTCACCGGCCGCAAGGTCCGACTCACCGGGGTCAGCGTCTCCTGAAGCCTCGGCAGCTGCTAGCAGTGGACCTGCGACGTATAGTCTATAGGGTGAGCTACATCCTAGCTCAATAGGGAACAAAACACAGTTGAACATATAAATTATTACTCACATATATTCCATGATATGCCATGCATGATGTGTCTATGCAGTTACTGATGAAAACAGTTAAAAAGCATTATATTTTTCTGGTAGTTTACTCATGTCTTTATTTATTCATGAATGATGCTGGAAAGGCCTAAAGCAAAACTTAAACTTTCAACTTAAGTAATCCCCGAGCAATATAGCATCGAGCCCCGATGAGATACTCATCATCGTCATCTATATAGAAACTTTTAACGTATTCCCTGGGAATACAAATAGTACCCAAGCCCCTTTTCCCTAGGGATTGGTGGTGGGGTTTCGCTTGTCTCAAATCAACACCCCTGGGGTGTGCTTACTGTGTACGGATAAGCCTCCGCACTGGCCTACGGTTTCGCCGCCGTATCGATCACGGATATCCTGCCGTGTCAGTTGTGGATATCCCGCCACGTCGGTGGGGTACCCTATCAAACCTTAAATAACAAAAATATCGGTGCCTTACATATAGTTATTCACCGTGTAAATATGCTATATTATATCAGTTAGGCCCTATCAAACATGATTCAATCGTGGATACATCCCTGGGATGTATCCATTCACTTGTATCACACCTGATGCTCTAATCTCTTTACTTCTTCATCCCTTGGGGATGACTCATTATGATTACTTTTATTTATGTCACACACGCACACTTTTCCCAACTCTTTAAGCAATAAAACATTTGGAATTTTAAATCTATATCACTACATACATGCTCTTGTAAAATAAGGTACATGTTCAAGGAGTTCCCTACCTCAAGTCTTCGTTTGATCAACGCATCAAGGTCCTACGTGGCTCCTTGTGCACTTGCTCATACGTACCACCTATGGTACCACATAACATGTGAAACACATCACTAAGGATGCAATAAAGGAGGTCCAAGACCCCCCAAGAATCTCAAAGTTAAACTCAGAAGTCAACATAAACTGGCCCAGTCGATTAATCGATTTCCAAAATCGATTAATCGAAAGTCAATATCGATTAATCGATTCTCAAATCGATTAATCGAGATTTCTATTCGATTAATTGAAACCCAATTCGATTAATCGAAATTCTCTGCTCTATCAAGTCGATTCTCAATTCGAGTAATCGAGTTTCCAAAATCGATTAATCGATCCCAAATCGATTAATCAAAATTACAAATCGATTAATCGAATCTTCATTTCGATTAGTCGATTTCATCAAGCCCATTTCTTTTCTTCACTGGAGTCCACTGTAGGCTCCTAGTCGATTAATCAATTAATCGAGATCCAAGGTCGATTAATCGAAACTCAATTTGATTAATTGAAATTGGGGTCCTCTGACTTTTCAACTTCCTGGCCAATTTCGATTAATCGAAACCCAATTTCGATTAATCGAAATTGCCAGATTTTGCCCCCCTTCAGGCTGTTCTTCCAAATCTTTCTCCATTATTTTCCTTCTTTTTCTAAGCCTTTTTACCCTACATTTTACACCATTCTAACTACGATTAACCTCCCATATCTTATGCATTTAATTCATAAGAAATTTACCTCAATCAAATCTCAATTTGATTAGATCTAGTGGTTGGAAAGGCTAGGGTTCCAGCTTTGGCTCTAATGGATCCAAACCGTGTCGAATCCGGCTTTTATCACTTGAATCCCCCTTCCAATCAGTTGCAATAACTCCTATCTTTACTTTTCTCTTTCTCTCTCTCTTCTTTACTCTCCTTCAACAACCAAAATATAGATTTTAGGGTTATTAAACCCTTTTATCTATCCCCTTCCTTGTGTGTTGAGCACATACACCGCTGTAGGTGTATGCGACTTCACATTCACATCACACACCACACAATCTCACAATCCATCACATCTCATCCATTCATCACACTCTATGTTAACCATTTAACTCTTAATTGGTCAAACCTGTGACCAATCGGGCACGGATCCCGAGGTCACTGTTTAACGTGATTTTTTTGGGTATTACATCCTCCCACCTTGGGAATTTTCATCCTCGAAAATAACCCAAAGTGCGTCGGTCGGGGTCTCTCCCCCCCCCCCCCCACACACTCTTAGGTGAGGTGGTTTAGTTGACTCAGACGCATTTAGGTGTTCACAATTACAAGCATAGAAGTAAATTTAACGAAATTGAGCAATTTACACAAAAAGTCTGATTTGTATTTATAGTTGAAAATTTACAATGCCAAATAGGTTGGTGTACAAAAAGAAATCTACTAATCACAATGTAAAAATAAATACAAGACTCAGACAGTCCCCTCGCCAGGCTGGTCTGGTGCTGTAATGTGGTCTGGGTCTGAGCCGGGCTGTGACGGTGGTGGAGAACGTGGCCGAGTAGGCGAGAGGTAGCGCGGCAGTGGGAGCG
This sequence comes from Chloranthus sessilifolius, assembly GCA_021018995.1. Classification (NCBI taxonomy): domain Eukaryota; kingdom Viridiplantae; phylum Streptophyta; class Magnoliopsida; order Chloranthales; family Chloranthaceae; genus Chloranthus; species Chloranthus sessilifolius. Next base: position 159,559,835 of record CM037584.1, read on the forward strand.
CCTTTGTCGGGCGGTGGATGTAGATGTGGAAGGAGTCGCACAAGAGTGGCGTGGTGGGATGGAAAACGGGACCCCGTGGAAGGCGGTCGTCCAGCACACCTCCTCCCGAGCGAGGTAGCGTGGTAGTCCATCGTAGATGTAGCGAGGGTGTGGAACATCAAGAAGTCCATCCTCCTGCTTCATCCGCTTGTTGGCCTCCATGCGAGCCAACACGCCCTCAATGGTAGGACTGGATGGGCACGGCGTATGATGAGGTGGGTGTAGTGCGTGGAGTGACGGTGTGTGAGGCGCAGGTATGAGAGGTAGCCCTCTCACTCAATGGCTCTTGGTGTGCCCACCCACGGGTGGGTCCCGCTGTGGTGGTGGGGTGGTGGCGACTGTGCCGCTGGAGCGGACCCGAGCCAGAGGGTCCGCTGAGTTGTTAGAAGCCACGGGTCCATGAAGACTTGGAGAACGCCTTCACGCACTGTAGCCCTCACCTCGTGAGGTGAGATGGTGAGGGATCTGCTGAGTAGCACTCCAACATGCTCGAGATGAGGCGCAGCGAGGGCATCTTCCTTGGGCCGAGGAGGTTGCCCTTCATCGCTTGTTCCCTTGATGTACCTCATCCCTCAAGGATGATCATGGTGCGAACCACCGCCAACTGTATACGACAGAGTGCGTGTTGCACTCGGTCCACGCGCTTGGTATCGTAGCGCATAGGGTAGAGGTTGCACTTGATCACCGAATCAAGCATCCACATATAGTGGGGAAGGTCAACCCTCTTTATGGAGGATCCCGACCCCTTTTTGCCGTTGGTCATGCGGGTCATGACCTCCTCAAAGCTGGGGTCCTCCTCAAAGGGTGAGAATAGGGTGGTCTCAGGGGCGAAGTCGAGGTAGCACTCAAGCACCTCGTGTATGTGGCGATGGGTGATCATGTATTCTCGACCCTCGATGGTGGTCTTGATCACGTCGTCGGTAGGGCCGTCCACAAGCCCTTGGTAAAATAGTCTCACCAATCTAGGGTAATAGGAACCCCGGATTGGTTTGAGAAGGTTGCCGAGATCGACATTATTAAGGTAATTTCGAGCCCATTGGGTCTCGCCCGGCACATCGGGATTTGTGAAAAGGGTAGGGTCGATGAGGTACTCGACCTCAAAGGTCTTTGCGGCCCACCATTCATTTGGTTGCACCACATTAGTGGGTGGTGGGGGCATGGGGGTGGACTCGCGGGAAGACTCGCGCGAGGATGCGCTCGTCGAACCGGAGGTGGTCTCCGATGCCGACGGTGATGGAGTCCTCACCGGCGAAGGGGTAGGTGGAGGTGGTGCGGCGTTCTTACGCCGGACCGGTAGCTTGGAGGTTGCCTTCTTCGAAGACAATCGGATTTTAGGCGGCATTTTTGGTAAAATGGCAAAAATCTAGGGTTTAGCTAGCTCAAATTGAAAAAGATTATGAATTTTAGGGTTTACCGTAGGTTTTGGAGGCGGTGCGATGTGAATACGAGCCGAAAACCGACGAAAAAGGAAACCCTAGGGCGCCAGATGGTCGGAGAAGGAGATAAAACGCCCAAATATCCGAAGCTGAAATGATTCGAATGGGGAAGAAAATCCCCAAATTTCAATATATAGGCCTCGGCTCGATTAATCGAAATTCAGAATCGATTAATCGAGATTCAAAACTAGGTTAAGCCGCGCAAAATCGATTAATCGATTTCCCAAATTGATCAATCGAAAGTCAAAATCGATTAATCGAAAACATTTTGATTAATCAAAATCGTATCCGTTTAAAAATTTAAGTTTTAGAGCTCACTGGCGCGAGTCAGTCGATTAATCGAAATCCATTTTGATTAATCGAAATTTCAAAATCGATTAATCAAAATTCACTTCGATTAATCGAAATCGTGCAGTCCCTTCCAAAAATTTCAGGATTCTTTAAGTTATTCGATTAATCGAACTATGGTTCGATTAATCGAAATTTCAAATCGATTAATTGAATTCTACATCGATTAATCGAAATCGTTTCTTTGACTTAGAATTTTTTTCATAGTTTCTTTAAGTCATTCGATTAATCGAACTTCCAGTTCGATTAATTGAAATTACAAATCGAGTAATCGAAATCTGCTCGATTAATCGAAACCTTCAGAAATTCCCTCTAAATTCTTTCAACATTCCCAGTTTGTTCGATTAATCGAACATGTAGTTCGATTAATCGAATTCCCAATTCGATTAGTTGAATTTCTAAAATCGATTAATCGATCCCAAATCGATTAATCGAAATTATAAATCGATCAATCGAAATTGCATTCTGTGTCTGTCCTAACTCTTATCCAAATTTCTAGTCACTGGCACATGCCAGTCGACTAATCGAACAAAATCGATTAATCGATTTGTTTAATCGATTTGAAATTTGATTAATCAGTTTTGCCCAATTTCTGCTGATTTTCAATTTCCTTGGTTCTTTGATTACTTTTGGCAATTTTGACATCAAGTGGCTCATAGTTTCCTAGAAACACATACACTTGGTCATGTGCATACAAAATCTGTTCCTTAAATCATACTTTGATCGAGACTTCCATTGATTTACAAGTATTGTGAGAATTCCACAAACAAGCTTGTGGTTTACATTGGATTCTCACGTCGTTGGAAATAAGGTTGGATATTGTTCTTTCACATTGGCCTCTAGGTCCCAAGTAGCCTCTTCCTTTGGATGATTGTTCCACCGAACAAGCACTAAGGGAATCACTTTAGTGCGCAACACTTGTTCCTTTCGATCCAAGATTTCTACTGGTTCCTCTATCATGCTCATGTCCTCACACATCTCCATAGGTTGTTTCCCTAACACATGAGAGGGATCGTTCACATACTTTCTGAGCATTGATATGTGGAAAACGTTATGTACCCGATCAAACAGCGGTGGTAAGCCAATGCGATATGCAACTTCACCTACGCGTTCCAAAATTTCAAATGGTCCAACATAACGTGGGCTTAACTTCCCTCTCTTGCCAAATCTCATTACGCCTTTCATAGGTGACACTTTCACAAACACATGCTCACCCACTTTATAGTCGACACTAGTCCGCTTCATGTCGGCGTAACTTCTGTTTACTCTGTGCTGACTTCAGCCTTTCTCTGATTATTCGGACGACGGTGGCGTTGTCTTCAAGTAGTTTTGGCCCTAAAACAAATTTCTCACCAGTTTCTTCCCAATTGAGGGGTGATTTGCATCATCGTCCATACAGAGCTTCATACGGTGCCATGCCAATGCTCGTTTGGAAACTGTTGTTGTATGCGAATTCGAGCAACGGTAGATACTCATCCCAAAGATCCTTGCATATCTAGCATGCACGCCCGAGCATGTCTTCTATCACTTGGTTCACTCGCCTGTTCGCCCATCGCTTGAGGATGGAAAGTCGAATCAAAGTCTAGTCGTGTTCCCATTCCTTCTTGAAATTTCTTCCAAACTCGACGATATAGTGGGTCATGATCTCAAACTATCTTGCTTGGAATCCCATGTAACTCACGATCTCCTTCATGTATATATAGTATTGTACGATAAAAAGTGCGCTGATTTGGTCAATTGGTCTACGACGACCCAAATGGCATTGTGTCTCTTGGTAGTACGGGGCAATCCAACAATGAAATCCATCGAGATTGATTCCCATTTCCATTGTGGGATTGGTAAAGGCTGCAATAGTCCAGCAGGATGTCTATGATCAATCTTCACTTGCTGACAAGTCAAACACCGTGACACGTATTCGGCCACGTCTTGCTTCAGTCCTCTCCACCAGTAGTTCTTTTTCAAGTCTTGGTACATTTTGGTGCTACTAGGGTGGATAGCATAATTTGACTTATGGGCCTCATCAAGAATTGTTCGTCTTAGATCGGCATTGTCCGGAATGCATAGACGGCCCTTAAACAATAAAGAACCATCTTCTTTAACTGAGAAGTCCGACCTGATGCCTTCACTCACGTCTTGATGAATCTTTGTTAATGCCGGATCTTTCATCTGTAGATCGTGGATATGCTCAAATATCACTGGCTTTACCGATATGTTAGCCAAAAAGGATCCGATAGCTTTTGACTCAATGTTAGCATCGTAGAGTGCCAGGTCTTCCAATAATTTCCATCGGTGCATACCCAAAATCAAACAAGCTAACTGAGCTGAACCCTTCCGACTCAATGCATCGGCTACTACATTCGCCTTGCCTGGATGGTACTGTATGGAGCAATCGTAATCCTTGAGGAATTCCATCCATCTGCGCTGTCTCATGTTGAGCTCTTTCTGTGTAAATAGGTATCAGAGGCTCTTATGATCGGTGAAAATTTTAAAAGTTTCACTATACAAGTAATGTCTCCAAATCTTCAGCGCAAAAATGACTGCTGCTAGTTCCAAGTCATGAGTCGGATAATTTTTCTCGTGTTCTTTCAGCTGTCTTGATCTGTAAGCTATCACCTTCTTGTGTTGGTTGAGCACACAACCTAAACCATTGTATGATGCATCGCTGTACACTGCGTATCCTCCACTGCTTGAAGGAATCGCTAGCACTGGAGCCGAAGTGAGTCTCGTCTTGAGTTCTTAAAAACTCTTCTCGCATGCCTCACTCCACTCAAATCTTGAATCTTTTGAGAGGTCCCGATATCTTTGAAAATCCCTCGACGAAACGTCGATAATAGCCTGCTAAGCCCATAAAACTTCGAACATCGGTCACTGTCTTTGGCTGCTCCCATTTAACCACTGCTTCTATCTTTGCTGGATCTACAGTGACACCATGCTTTGAGACAACATGTCCCAAAAAGCTAACCTCTTCCAACCAAAACTCACATTTGCCGAGTTTGGCATACAATTGGTGTTCACGTAGCGTCTGTAGAGCAATCCTCAAATGTTCTTCGTGTTCCGTCTTGGATTTGGAGTATATCAATATATCATCAACGAACACTACGACGCAGGAGTCCAAGTGTGGTTTAAGCACTCAGTTCATCAGATCCATAAACGACGCAGGAGCATTCGTCAACCCAAACGACATCACAAGGAATTCATAGTGTCCATACCGTGTCCTGAAAGTTGTTTTCTGGATGTCTTCTGCTTTGACTCGCAACTGATGGTATCCAGATCTCAGATCGATCTTGGAAAAATACCTTGCTCCTTGCAGTTGATCGAACAAATCGTCAATTCTAAGCAAAGGGTAGCGGTTCTTCACAGTGAGTTTGTTTAATTGTCGATAGTCAATGCATAGCCGCATTGACCCATCTTTCTTCTTGACGAACAAGACCGGTGCTCCCCATGGAGACACGCTTGGTCTAACAAACCCCTTGTCCATAAGCTCTTGTAGTTGTTCCTTCAACTCCTTTAACTCAGCAGGAGCCATTCGATATGGCGCTTTTGAAATAGGCTCCGTTCCTAGTGCTAAGTCGATGGCGAATTCTACTTCTCTTTCTGGAGGTAATCCAGGCAATTCTTCTGGAAACACGTCGGCGAAGTCTCGCACAACTGCTATCTCAGAAATGACATTCTTTTCTTTCTTGTCCTCCTTTAAGAAAGCCAAGTATCCACTGCAACCCTTTCTGATCATTTTCTTGGCCCTTACTGCTGAGATCAGTGGCACAGATGACGACCTCACTTCTTGAAACCGAAATGATCTTCTTGTGTTGGGTCTGAAAATGACTACCTTGTTCTTGCAATCGACGGTTGCACAGTGCTGCGCCAACCAGTCCATGCCAAGGATCACATCAAACCCTTGCATGTCTAACAGTATCAACTTCGCTTCCAATTCATGCACCTCTAAGTCTCGAACTGCTACAATGATGGATTTGCAAGCTAACTTCGTGTCCACTAACTCTCCAATTGGAATAGACACAGATAGGACGAAGTCCAACGCCTCTGGAACAATCTTCATCCTCTTAGCGAAACGTGGAGTGTCGAATGAGTGGGTAGACCCTGGGTCTATCAACACTCGAGCGTCATATGCAATGAAGCATCCTTTCTTATATATAGTTAAAGTACCTATAGTATACATACATACATACAATAATTTATACATCAATTTATACCCCTAATTCACATATAAATTTATTATTGAGAAAAAGAATCTATACAATTCCTAATGCATGCACCTTCTCTATCTAAAATTTTAATGAAACTGAATTTTCTTTAATTTAAAAGAGTCTCACCTTGGATGACGTCATGCACGTTCCCTGCTTCCTGAGCAGTGATTGCATAGGCTCTCCCCTGAACGATCGACTTCCTTGCTTGAATGGGTCGTGGTGCTGCAACTGAAATCGTCTTTCTTTTATCCGTCTCGGGACAATCCTTGATCAAGTGGCCCACCTTGCCACATCGGAAACAACCCCTAGTCCCCGCTCTGCAATCCACTGTTCTATGAGGCTTGCCACACTTTGTGCAAGTCTCTCGAGGTGCAGAAGAAATAGTACGAGAACCCTGTATGATAGTGGCGCCAGTAGACATGGCAGGGCTCTCATATCGTAAAGGTCTCCCCGACGCAAGTAGTGGAAACCTCTGTTGGTGTTGTTGTTGCGCCAGCCTTCCGAAACCTCCTTGAAACTGTGGTCTCTGATTTTGGGCCACGAACCTTGGCTTTTTGTTCACCGGTTCGTAGTTCCCCGTCCTTCCTTGTTCATTTCCTCCTCTCTGCTGCTCCCTCTGTCTATATCTATTCGTATTCTCTTCTTCCATGACCAATGCCTTACTCATGACCTCTTCATAGGTCCTCAGCTGAAATGGGGCTATGCCTCCCCTCACCTCAGGCTTCAAACCTTGCTGAAACCTCTTGGATTTCATCACATCGGTAGCGACGTAATCCGGAGCAAAACGGGCAAGTCGTAGAAACTCCACCCCATACTCTCTCACTGTCATTCTCCCTTGCACTAACTGTAGAAATTGTATCTCAAGCTGGTTCCTCACCACTTCCGGAAAATATTGTTTGTTGAACTCCTCAACAAACTCCTCCCAAGTCCAAGGCAACTCTGGGGTCTCCTGAGCCCGAGTCCGTATCACAGACTTCCACCAAGGCCCAGCCTCCCCATCCAACATATAAGCTGCCCATCTCACACTCTCATCTTCCGTGCATGTCAGCATGCTAAAGACTTTCTCCATCTCCATAAGCGCCTCGAGCCATGGTGTCTACGCCGAAAATGAAGGAGGTCTCATCCTCCTAAACTCAGAAGGATGAGGGCACAGGCAACGCAGGTCCCACAGGTGGTGTAGGTGGTCTGTTCTTGATGCATGAGCCGCAAAGGATGCGGCTTGTTGTTGTGCCATCGCCATAGTCTCCATAGTATGCATCATCCTTTGTCTCTCCTCTCTATCTTCTGTCTTTCTCTCACCTCTCTGTTCTCTTAGATCTTGATCCCAGATCTCGATCCTCTTCATCATGTTGTCTACTACCATCGCTTCAGGGCCTCGGACCTCCTAAAGGCACTCTCTTAGTAGGAGAGATGTAATCATCTCCACTACGTAGACTCCTCTGTTGGCCTCCCCTTGGTCGGCCTCTTCCTCTAGATGACATTTGCGGCTGCATTTGAAACTAAAGTTTCGTTAGCAGAAGCCCCTATGTTCTGACCAAAAAGGACGATTGTCAGCATTGCTAAAAGAAATAGCTTTGATACCAACTGTGACAGCCCGAATTTCAGCACCCCGAAACCCATGCCATCAGCACGATCATCTTGACCGTGCCCCTTAGCTAAGCACGAAACATTAGCATATCAAGCAAAAATGAAATAGTAAATGAAACTGCAGAATTTAAATCTATATAAAAGCATTTCTCAAAAGACAGTTCTACCCTCATGCCTCTGCATGAATGGAGAACCGATCCGAACCATCAATGATAGCAAATCATCACGGATGGTTCACCCCAAAAGAATAATCTCAATTTATACATGTACATTGTTTAGCCAAAACGAGGCTTGACATACCAAGCCGTACAAATCTCTATCCAAAAGCCCTCAAAGCGGCACAACGAAGTCTTCTAGAAGAAGTCCTCAGGAGGTGGCTCTAACTCTTCACCGGCCGTAAGGTCCGACTCACCGGGGTCAGCGTCTCCTGAAGCCTTGGCAGCTGCTAGCAGTGGACCTGCGACGTATAGTCTATAGGGTGAGCTACATCCTAGCTCAATAGGGAACAAAATACAGTTGAACATATAAATTATTACTCACATATATTCCATGATATGCCATGCATGATGTGTCTATGCAGTTACTGATGAAAACAGTTAAAAAGCATTATATTTTTCTGGTAGTTTACTCATGTCTTTATTTATTCATGAATGATGCTGGAAAGGCCTAAAGTAAAACTTAAACTTTCAACTTAAGTAATCCCCGAGCAATATAGCATCGAGCCCTGATGAGATACCCATCATCGTCATCTATATAGACACTTTTAACGTATTCCCTAGGAATACAAATAGTACCCAAGCCCCTTTCCCCTGGGGATTGGTGGCGGTGTTTCACTTGTCTCAAATCAACACCCCTGGGGTGTGCTTACTGTGTACGGATAAGCCTCCGCACTGGCCTACGGTTTCGCCGTCGTATCGATCACGGATATCCTGCCGTGTCAGTCGTGGATATCCCACCACGTCGGTGGGGTACCCTATCAAACCTTAAATAACAAATATATCGGTGCCTTACATATAGTTATTCACCGTGTAAATGTGCTATTTTATATCAGTTAGGCCTTATCAAACATGATTCAATCGTGGATACATCCCTGGGATGTATCCATTCACTTGTATCACACCTGATGCTCTAATCTCTTTACTTCTTCATCCCTTGGGGATGACTCATTATGATTACTTTTATTTATGTCACACACGCACACTTTTCCCAACTCTTTAAGCAATAAAATATTTGGAATTTCAAATCTATATCACTACATACATGCTCTTGTAAAATAAGGTACATGTTCAAGGAGTTCCCTACCTCAAGTCTTCGTTTGATCAATGCATCAAGGTCCTACGTGGCTCCTTGTGCACTTGCTCACATGTACCACCTATGGTACCACATAACATGTGAAACACATCACTAAGGATGCAATAAAGGAGGTCCAAGACCCCCCAAGAATCTCAAAGTCAAACTCAGAAGTCAACATAAACTGGCCCAGTCGATTAATCGATTTCCAAAATCGATTAATCGAAAGTCAATATCGATTAATCGATTCTCAAATCGATTAATCGAGATTTCCATTCGATTAATCAAAACCCAATTCGATTAATCGAAATTCTCTGCTCTATCAAGTCGATTCTCAATTCGAGTAATCGAGTTTTCAAAATCGATTAATCGATCCCAAATCGATTAATCGAAATTACAAATCGATTAATCGAATCTTCATTTCGATTAGTCGATTTCATCAAGCCCATTTCTTTTCTTCACTGGAGTCCATCAGAGGCTCGGTGATTAATCGATTCTCAAATCGATTAATCGAGATCCAAGATCGATTAATCGAAACTCAATTCGATTAATCGAAATCGGGGTCCTCTGACTTTTCAACTTCCTGGCCAATTTCGATTAATCGAAACCCAATTTCGATTAATCGAAATTGCCAGATTTTGCCAACTGTTCTTCCAAATCTTTCTCCATTTATTTTCCTTCTTTTTCTAAGCCTTTTTACCCTACATTTTACACCATTCTAACTACGATTAACCTCCCATTTCTTATGCATTTAATTCACAAGAAATTTACCTCAATCAAATCTCAATTTGATTAGATCTAGTGGTTGGAAAGGCTAGGGTTCCAGCTTTGGCTCTAACGGATCCAAACCGTGTCGAATCCGGCTTTTATCGCTTGAATCCCCCTTCCAATCAGTTGTAATAACTCCTCTCTTTACTTTTCTCTTTCTCTCTCTCTCTTCTTTACTCTCCTTCAACAACCAAAATATAGATTTTAGGGTTATTAAACCCTTTTATCTATCCCCTTCCTTGTGTGTTGAGCACATACACCGCTGTAGGTGTATGCGACTTCACATTCACATCACACACCACACAATCTCACAACCCATCACATCTCATCCATTCATCACACTCTATGTTAACCATTTAACTCTTAATTGGTCAAACCTGTGACCAATCGGGCATGGATCCCGAGGTCACTGTTTAACGTGATTTTTCGGGGTATTACATTGCTTCTTGAGGACAAACCCATCTAGCTGCTTGAAATTGTTGGATTTCGTCAATCACTTCACCATCATTGTTAGAAGTAACATGAAAAGCAACGCGATCAGGACCTTTGTATATATACTTATATAAATATTTTACAGCTTTGATGGTGGAACAAATTTCTACATTTATGTGACAATTGAATTGCGCAAGCAGATATGGATTATATGGTACAACCCATTGATTATCTAACATCGCATTTCGAACTTTCACCTTTTCTCCATTATCTCTACGCCTATAGATTGGATATGAGTCTTCTCTTTGTGTTGTATAATCGCAAAATGGGCGAGGATAATGATTTTTACAATACCCATTCTTCATACATGAATTATTTGGATTTAACTATCCACAAGGCCCATGCATCATATGCTTAATGACAAGGTCATAGAGATGAGGATGCTTCTGTTGATTTGGAAGTTCTGCACTTATGAAATTATCATATTGATCTGGACTAATAATCTTATACTTTGGTACTAAAATGATCAAAAAATGAGCATGCGGAAGACCTCTTTTCTGAAATTCAATCACATAGACGTATGCGGCAACCTGACCAAATATATTTTTCTTAAACAAATCATGCTTTAACTCTTGAAGTTTTGCTCTAAAAATTCTTGCTATTAAATCAGGTCTATTTTGAGCCTCCTCTCTTATATTCAATTCTTTTGTGATCTCTGGCCATCCAGGATTACATGTCATGGTAAGAAAAATATCTGGTTTACCAAATCGATGAACTAATGCCATTGCATCAAGATATCGATAACGCATATCTCGTGGACCTCCGATAAAAGAAGCAGGCAAAACAATTCTTCATCAAATCTAGGAAGCTCGAGTTTGTCCAAGTGTAACACTGTCGACAATTCCTTGATACAAATCAGCACGAATTTCATCTTATTTTCTTCTAAAAAAGTCCAAACAGGTACTTTCAACCTTTATGTATATATCAACAACAAATTGTTGAAATAGACGACCAGTACGTAATAGAATAGAAGCTTCAGTTGGCCTAATTTGCAACTTGTAACAGTAGAATTCTCGACATGAAATATTATCCTTTTTACCACATTTTTGTTTTAAACCTATGAAATAAAAATATATTATTAATGATTCAAATAATTTAATAATATATAAAAATTATATTATAAAATATTTAAATATCTAAAAAATATGAATTCTTACGTTGAGTTTCATGCTGGAGTAGATCTTCAATTGAATCGGGTAAAGATATATGAGCATGAGTTCCCAATGAACATTGAGTATGGCTTTCATTATGTGTAGTCTTCTTTTTTGATGAATCAATCTTTTTAATACCTTCATGCCAACCGTTATCTCCATAAGGGAATAAGAGGGGATATTGTAGTGGATCATAACAACCAAAAAAATGTTGAACTCTGTGACTTACACCTGAATGACCATATATAATGATATCACGTCCTCCAATTGTACAATTACGATTATCCTCTACCCAAATTGCTGCAACTTGTGATACAGATGGAGCATTATAAATTCTTTGATCTAGCTGAGCGTCACTTCTGATCATGATCTTTTGATTCTCAATTGAAGATATGTCTTTCAATTGCCGAAAAAATGTTGCATAAGGATTCACTTGCAATATATTCATTAGTTTCATGAGTATGCTTGCTTTAAATTTGGCTGACGTTTTCAATCTATTTTCCACCTCATGTTCCGTATCATAGAAATATAATTGCAAATAAGATGGCCAACCATCTTGTGGCAATAATTCATTGATATAATGATACATTTGACCTTGGGCTTTGAAAGTATATGTACCTCTATTATTTTTACTCAGATTTTTGTCATATTTTACACCGAGAGAAGTAAATGCACAATTGTTATTGTATGTTCTAACATACTTCCTGAACTCAACTGCCTCATTACTTTCAGATGTAAACAAAGTATGCAACTCCTTAGGAATTGGATTAGAAGCTAAAATAAGTTTTCCTTGAGCACAACAAAATCCTTCCGATTCATAAGGAAACTTTTTAGCACTACAATACGTGCATGAGACTCGAACAACGAGAATGAAAGCTTCAGTTGGAGTCATCTCAGGTGATAGATATTTGTAGCCTGCATCTCCTGTAGTGATTAAAATTATAAGTAATTGTTAATTGACTTATCTTTTCTAAGTGCTTGATTATAGGAATGAAGAATATATTTACCACATATTTTTGATTGAGTATTATTCGTATTCCTCGATGTGTTCGATTCTCTTTCAATTTCTGAGTTTGCAGTCTTCAACTTTTTGTTGAAGCAATTTTCTTTATATTTCAATTCATGAAATTTCCTTTGTCGGTATTCTCGACGTTTTCCTAAAATAATTCCTTTCATTGTCGTATCTAATACAATACAAAAGTAATAAGTTATATACATCATGGACTTCAAGATTTTATCATAATAAAATATATGCACTTACCATTGTCTTTCAATTCAAAACTATTTGTAACACTCATTTTGATTTCATGATATCTTTTCCGTTGATATTTTGGATGCGTAGAAACGATATCTTCATTCTCTTTTCCTTTGATTTGATTAATCCAAAAAACCATTTGAGCATCAATTACAAATAAAATTTAATTTACATTTTGTAACATGAAAATATAAAAAATTCAGGTATGTTTTTAGTACTCCGAGAACTCATGCAATACTTAATAAAATATCAAAAGTTGATTATAATATACCTGCTTGAGTGTTGCTGGGTTCTCTTATTCGCAAACTTTTTTCTTTTCCAAAATAGTTAGTGTTCGAAATAGCTGCAATCTTTTCGTAACTAACTTTTTCTTTCCCTTTGTCTTTTTTTGTTCCGCCATCCTTTTGGTTTTCTTTTAAATTAACAATACTAGCTTCTACAGTTGAAAGAGACATGAAGGCGATATTATAAGATAATAGATACAATCGAAGTAAGCATTTATTAGTATCTAATAGATATTAAAAATATCATAATATACCTGCTTCACTACTGTTAAGTTCTGTTATCTTCAAGCCTTTCTCTTTTTCAAAGTAATTGGTGCTCCGATTAGCTGTCATTTCTTCATAAATAACTTTTTTTTTTCCCTTGTCCTTTTCTATCGCAACATCTTCTTTGTCCAATACATTAATAATACCAGCTTCTATAAATGAAGGAGATATAAAGTTTATGTTATGCGATACACATTTTAAATAAATGTTTAAATAAATTATTCTCAAGCTATCGATAAAAAAATATACTTTTTTAAATGCTATAACCTTGTTGAATTGCTTTTCTTTCAGCTGCAATTGCATTTTTTTTTTTTATATACGCTTCCCTTTTTCTGACGCGAATTCTATCCTTTTGTTGTTCCGTTAATCGAGCGTAATATTCTCTTTGAATCTGACGTCAACGTTCTACTCTCATATTTAACAATAGAATACAAATTTTCATATTATATTAAATAGTTATTAGTCAAAATCTTCTAAGAGTTTCAATGAAGGAGCACATTACTATGTTTATCTTCTTGTTGACATCCGTCCTCCATAGTTTGATTGCGTTGAATTATTATCCTATATAAACAATGACATTTAAAAAATAAAAATATTTGTTTAAAACAAACATTTTGTACAAATGATATATTCATCACAATAGTTGCATTCATAGTTGCATTCACATTCTAGAGTATAGAGAAAGTAAAATGATATATAGTTTTAACTTTGAAATACGTAAAATTTTATATATGATATTTAATTAAACTATTACTACGTTCAAGGAACCAAAGCTAATATGTTTATAATGACAAAAATAAATAGTAACATAGCACTCAAACAATGTATAGAAAATCTGACAAAACATGAAATATCCTAGCTACCAAAAAGAAGCCTCAGCAAGGTAAAGAAAAAATATTTTAGAAGTAACAAAATGAAGACCAATCAAGTTATCAAAACGAAAGTTCATCAACTTAAGAAGAAATGGTAAAATAGCATCTCTATGCTTACCTCAGCCAATTACATTATTTATCTAGTGAAAGTCCATCTACAACATACTCCTGAAATATAACATACGCAACAAAAAAATATTACCCTTCGAAAATAGCCTTCGCCTTTGTTCAGTTGAGTCATCCGTCTCGCTATGCATGACAAAATCTCTCTCATTACACCAAACATATTAAATATTCAGTTATTGTTGTGTTATATTATTGACAGAATAATATAATATTCAATTATTATTGTGCTTGTGAACGTCTTGAGTATGGCTTATTGATCTTATTTATAGAAATATTATATAATAATATAAATTACTTTATTTATTTATTATCTTAACATCATCATTTAATGTTTGAATTTTTCGGTCATTTATAATTTTTCTTGCAAAGTAATTGTTGCTAAAATTTTGCTGAAAGTGCAAATACCACATCAACTTCTTTTCATATTTCTTTGAAACCGAATATAGATGAAGGATTCAGATGCTACAAGATGAAGAAGTAAGAGAAGAGGAAGACAATAAAAAACTCAAAAGTCATTCATAACATTATTGATGGGAGATGCCAAATATGTACATCAAAATATAGGGCAATAGTTTTCACAAAAAGATATAAGAGGATTTAAAATATATACAGAACCTAAAATTTTCTATCTCCTCACTATTCACCTAAACAAGTTACATGTACTTTCTATGATCAGTACATCCTTTCGCTCGTAAATCCAACATTTTTTGTATCATTTCCTCCCATTTTATAGCGGACACCATATCAATATTATCCCCAACTTCTTCTTGGGGATGTGCTCCCTCCTTATCCAGATCCTTAGAAAATAATCGATCTGCGAATTCCTTGTTAACACAATTCTTGAATAACTCTGTCAACCTTTCTTGGTAGATCTCTGGTTTCATTTTCATATTTAAATCCATGGTAGACACCGATGGTGATGATGCAGGTTTAAAGAGAGCTCGATACTCTCGAGCATTCATCCAATTGCATCGCCTTTTTCTTTTATAAGGAGGTGGTGGTACAAAAATTGAACCCTCAGTTTACGTCCTCCTAGCTTCCAATTGTATAGATCTGGGAGGATGTACTTGTTTCCTAGCTGTCATTTTTCTTCGTACCATATTTCCTAACCATCAAGAAACATGCACTCAATCACAATGATATTTAATAGGAAATTGAATAATGTGATATAAGTTTGTTTCTACAATATAACTTGGATGCAACTATTTAACTTTATAATTAATCAATTATGGTTAAATAATCCATCGAGTAAGCATGAGAGAAAGCCTTTCTTTTAGGAAAGAGCATGGTAGAAAGTTCGAAAGGAAAAAAAGAATGTATATCTTAAGAGCTTTTAAAGATCATTTCAATATTAGTTATGGGTTTTGATATTTAATTTAATAATAATAACAATAACATTACAACTAAAGTGATTCGATAGAAATGTTAGAAAAGGCATATCCTAAACATTAAAAATTGATTAAGCCAAAAAAATTATAAATAAAGTTCAAGATACAAAAAGTGTATACAATATATTCGTTAAATTATATTGTATTTTTTTAGTAAATGCAATATTTCAGGAAATGAGGCCATCTATAAGCAAACCATAAATACATAAATGAGTATGATTATTTTGTCTATCAATTTAAAAAAATCTGAACCAAAGTAGATGAATCTAGTTGTAAAGCCATCAAAAGCAAATCAATCTGTGTATGCTATTAGTGATCAAATATATTGGGGATCTAGAATTTAGAGCTGTTCTATGCCGAATGATTCATCTTGGAGTTGAAAAGGACAAATGATTATTTTAGTCGTTGGTGAACCAGGGAGATTAAGGCCAAATACATTGGGGATCTAGACATTTAGAACTGTTTTATTCCGAATTATTCATCCTGGATTGGAAAGGACTGATGGTAGGTAGAGATAGAGTGAAGGAGAACAATATATATGTACTGGGAAGTACATATATATTTTTTATTATTTCTCTCTAAATTGATCACATATGTGAAGTACGTGCCCTAGTACTAAACTATATTTTAATGGTGTTAGATCATTCACATGGACCTATTATTTTTTATTATCTCTCTCTCTTTCTCTCTCTCTCTCTCTCTCTCTCTATATATATATATATATAATATATATACTGATCTTACAAATCATGTTTGACCGTACCCATCAATACTTCAGAATCTAAAGTGTAAATTATAGAAGTGATTGTTCCAATTCATTTGAGTTGTTAATTTTGGATGCTTTTAGACTCTTGATAGCATGGTAGACAATAAAGACAATCTCTCTATGCAATGTTGGTTCAATTTAATATAGACGATGGTTATACCACCATATCACCCTTAAGTGACATAGATGTACAGAACTAATAAGCCAATCATCGTGCCCATATGTGCCAAATAACAGAATATAACAGAAAATCATCGTGCCCTTAAGAGAGGACTTTTGTGATTGGTTGCTGAAATAACAGAAAATAACAGTAGAAGTATTGGAATGCAATAGGCTGGGGAATAAAACATATACGAAGAGATTGATGAGTTAAACCGCCTCTCATCTCTTTTGACTATCCAAGTTAGAATAGGTTTTATATATTTCTCTGAACAGTTAATATAAGATAGGAACAGAAAATTAGTATACTACTTTCATTAGGAAGCCCACATGGGTTAATTAAGCTTATTTAAAGATGCCTAGTTATTAGTTAAGCTTATTTAAAGATGCGTAGTTTTTGTTTAAATTATGTTAAAAAAACATATTCAAAGGTTAGTTAAGCTTATTTAAAGATGAATAGGTTTTACACTGCTCTTTTTTAAACGGATATGTCCATTCAGTTACTTTTAATGGATATGTCCATTCAGTTATACCTGTTGATTTCTATAAAAGGGACCTGTGACCCTTGTTTTCAATATTTGTTTCAGAGTTCCACGCGTATTTTGGTGTTCTGGTAGCGTGATCAAATTCACTAAATCCGATCACACGAATACATAGCCGGTTTATTGTATCCTGGGACCATTTTGTCGATGACCTCTTGGTGACCACTTGATTAAAGTATATAGGCAAAATTTGGTTTAAAGACAGCGATATTCCTCGCCCTTCGAATTGAATCTATGTACGTCTTTCTGCATTCCGTACCAATTAAAAACAAGGTTATATTGGTGACCTCCTGGCCCGACATCGTATACACCGAAGTTTGGGTTTTGAGTTTTAAATTCAAACTTTGGCTCAAGGCTTATAGTCTTCATGCAGGGGGCATCGAATTTTGTAGTTTTCACCAGATATTTGTTATATTTGTCCAAAAATATATTTCCTAAAATATTTCTTTAAATTTGTCCAAAAATATATTTGTTAATATCCTTGCGTAGTTTAACTATGTTGAAGTCTTTAATGTATTATAAGTAATAGTCATAGAGGTTATGTATTATAATAAAAATCATATTTGTCTGGACCTAAAGGGTATGAAAATTTTCTTAAAATAACCTACAAACAAAGTGAACCTTTTGCACTCAATATTTATTTTTTATTTAAAAAAAAAAACCTTTGCACTTTTAACACATGTCGGGCTGTCAACTGGCCGGCTTTGGGCCTAGCTTTTGGCAGACCCGAATATTTTCATTCCTAAAATTTAAGCCCAAACCCGACCAGATCGAGATGGGTTTGCGCAGAGCTGGATTCGAGCCATCCCAACCTTTTCGGCCTCTTAAAAATCAGGCTTGGTCGAGCTACGCCAGGTTCAAGCCTGGTTTTACATGCTCAATTATTTTTCACTCTAAATTTAGGCTCACACCTGGTCCTAATGCAAGATCCGGCTGGCCTCGGCCCAAATTCTTTTGGGTTCAAATTTATTTATTTTGGCCCAAATCGAACCGATCGACGACGATCGAGTCAAGTTCGACTGATGTACTTCTAACAAATCGGAATGCAAAAGCTTGGGTTGGCGAAATTTCCTTTGCTTGGATTAGATGGTACAAAATGCTGATGACTGTATTTTTTGGGCTATTGAACTTCACAGTATATAGAACCATTTAAAGGAAGTAGATACACTACAAAAAATAAGACTATTAGCGGCAGTTTAAAAAAACTGGTGCTATTAGTCCTGCTGCTATAAAAAACTGCCTTAGCATCAAGTGCCGCTAAAACACCTTGTTTTTGTATTGATAGGTCAAAACTGATATATAATCATTTAAAGGAAGTAGATACACTACAAAAAATAAGACTATTAGTAGCAGTTTAAAAAAACTGCCGCTATAAAAAACTCTCTTAGCATCAAGTGCCGCTAAAACACCTTATTTTTGTAGTGGTAGGTCAAAACTGATATGTGGATGAGTATTTTTTGGTCACATTTGTGACCCTATGTTAGCCTAAAATTAGTGCTCATAAGAGGAATCTATCATCCTATATGTACCCTTTAATATAGATATCTAATATGGGTCTAGATTGAACTGGTTGGATTGGATGGTATGATATGCTGATGAGTGCATTTTTGGGGCTAAGTTTAATTATGTATAAAAACTTAGAGGAAGTAGATTGGTCAAGAATGATATGCTAGCCTAAAATTGGTGCCCATAAGGATTCTAACCATCTTATATGAGCTCTTTAATAGGCTGTTGTTCATATCAATTGTGGGTATAGATTGAACTGTTTGAATTGGATGGTGTGATATGCTGGACTAAGTGAAGTTGACATTATGTCGTACAACACTAAGACAAAATGGATTGGTTAAAAATTCATGCTACATGCCAAAATAAGTGCACCGAGTGAGGGTCCCATCCATTCTAACAATCTGTAAGTATATTTAGATATAGAGTAAACATTATGTTAGCTTTATATATTAGGCCTTGGTGTGGAAGGAATCATGAAAAGGTTATTCATGAAATAGTCGCTAACATAAGTAAAAATAGAACATGAATGAAATTTGGAGAAAATCATCAAATGAGAGTTTATAAAATATGGAGAAAAGAAATTGAAAAGAAAATATAGAACATAAATGAAGAACAAGTAATAAACTTCTAAAATGTGTGACTGGAAGCTAAAAAATAGAAGAATACTATAGACCTCCCAAAGATATTGAAGAAGACTGTAGAGATTTGGATCTAAGGAAGCCAAAGCAAAGATCTGCAATCGTCCTCGTAGGACCCTAATTTTATGCCAGCAGTCACCTCTATCAATCCATAAAAAAAAAGTTAGCTTGTCATCTTTGAAGGTCAAAATCGCAAAAGAAAACCATCCAGAAGATAGCTACATTGCCCTTAATATCTCTATATCTATATATCTAACTATAAATAAACTATAATCATAAAAACATATATATATATATATATATTGTATTAAAAAGTAAGTACAAGGTTTACCATGTATGTAAGTTTGACCCCAAAAAAATCTCATGAAAATTGATAATTTTCAGTTTGATCATTTTCCCCAAAATTTCCCCTTACCCTCAATGACTGATTTCTGAATCCAACTTGTTGACTATGGTTGTCACTAAGAGTTTGAGCATACAACAAATAACAGGTACTACATGGTAAGCAACTAAGAGGGAAAGATGCAAAGACAGCCTTCTACAAGTGGCAATTGGGGTTGTTGTTTAATGAAACGCCATACTCAATCCCCATACTATTGCACAAAGAGAAAACCAACTTCTCTTTCTTATGCGAATACTTAGCAAATGCCATCCAATAAAATATGTTCGAATCTACTTTAATAGATGCATAAAATGAAAAAAACAAGGGAAATCGATATTTAAAAACATTATTAAAAAAATTCAAATAAAAAAATCAAAACCCAATAAAAATCATCCAAAACCCCCTATAAATTGAAAATGTTGTCTAAAAAATGACAATCAATAAAAAACCCCCATAAAATTGAAGAAACTACCAGGAAAATACATGAAAATTAAAATCCAATTAAAAAACAAAAACCCATAAAAAATCGATGAGAAATCGTAGAAGAGAAAAAAGGAAAAAAAATCATCCAAAACCCATAAAAAATCATCCAAAAACCCATAAAAACCATCCAAAACCCCATAAAAAATCAAGCAAAAACCCATAAAAAATCATCCAAAACCCCCTAAAAAATGAAACTAAAAAAAAAAAACCCACAAAAATAGAAAAATCAAGCACAAAATAAAAGGGGGATAAAAACCATGAAAAGAAGTTAAAGAAAGCACAAAAAGATGAAAACCCTACCTTGCTTAAACAATGGCTGGAAAGTAAAATAAGGATAGAGGCTGATATCAAATGCCAAATAACATGTAGGGTTAGGTGGTTTGCAATGGTGAAAATATGGTCGATCTACAGTATCATCGGTATGGTCGATGATGGGAAGCATGGGTGAAAGCATCTTTGGTACAGGCGTTATGGCTGAAAGCATGGTTTAGGTTGAATGTAAAAGAGGCGTTATGGCTGAAAGCATGGTTTAAGTTGAATGTAAAAGGGGGTATGATGTAGCAATTCGTTTGTATAATGAGAGGCTTTGCTAATGTGAGCCAGAGTTTTGTTAATGTAAGCTGTTTTGTCAGCTTGTGATAGAACGAAATTACTTGTGAAGGAACCTCTCACTTTTATATAAAGGTAAGGATATATATATATATATATATATATATATATATATATATATAAGGGCTAAGTTTATGTACTCTACCTGGTAAAAATCCTAGGTCAGGTATAGGCCAGGTCAACCTGACTCGTTGACAGCCCTAGATGGATTGAAACTGTGACCTCAAGTTTGTGGAATTGGCTCATAGTGAATTTTTCAATTGACTTGGGGCAGTTTTTTTTCTTCAATATCCTTAGTCCTTGTTCATGTGTTTCCTAATTTTTCTCAGAACAGCTCAGATTTTTGAAAACTCAAATTCCTGTAGAGTCTTAGCAGACTCAGATTCCTAACTTTTCCCAAATGCATTCTTAAGTCACTCTGATTCCTGATTTTTTCCCAAATTACTCAGAATCCTATCACTTTTCAATTATCTCAGAAAAGCTCAGAATTGGAAGAATTGTCAATTGTATTCGGACCATAGACACATTATCGAGTCATCGGTATATGAGGCGAACTCAAATTTTGTCAAAATTTTAAGAGTTGTCCATCCATGCAAGGTTCAACATATTGGGTAGTATTTTTTTTCATAATACTACTTTTATAAGGACAATACCAAATACCTCATATACATATATGCAAAATTAATATAAAGTCATGAAGATCAAGGGAAATGAGCATACTTAAAGCATACTAATATATTTTTATTTTTAATAGAAACAAAATTACATATTCGAATTGACCATAGTAACAAAATTGGCCCATTTTTTTCTATTAAAAAAAAATTCAATATATTAAGAAAAAAATAACACAAGCCTCCAATTATGTGAACAACATAACATGTTTCTTTGGGCTAAAATACGTTTCAATGATGGATTACTTAAAGACCAGACCTTTTTTTCATTTAATATTTTTTATGCCTTTTCTAAAATACATATGCACTATTTCGATTTTAAAATTATATAAGTATTAAAAAAAAATCATTTTTATATCTTAATAAATTGCTCTACTGGTTGATTTAGTGTTTTGTAAAGTTTAGGTTCTAAGATCAAACCTTCTTATATGCAATATATTATTATTATTTTTTAATTAATTATATTAGAGACTATAGACCCTATGTGAGTGTGTAGCTCCACACTATAGTAGAGCCCTTGTAAGAGAAATCTCTCCCAAAATAAGTTCGTGGAGTACCTAAATACAGTGAAGGGAGAGGAAAAATAGGCCAAAATTATGGGGTATCATTATTTGCAATCCAAATTCTATCAAAATTATAATTGTTGCAACGAAGGAATTTTCCATTATGAATAATTGAGGGAAATAATTTCCTCTCTTCTCACCTTATAATCTTAAACATAGGGTAAGAGTATTTGCTACTAAAGATTTGGTCTACTAAACTGATGGTTTCACTGCTAACACCATTGATTGCCTTGAAACAAACAATGGAGATTATTTTTCCTCCCAATCTTTGACAAATACTCTACTTATATAACGCCTATGATCTTTGTCACTATAGGGATATGTGCCAGGTGGGATCAACATCTGACTGTTTAATATGTGGACCATGATCTCTAGACCTATTTTGCTGAAGATTGGGATAAAAAACAAATCTCCATGGTTTGATTCAAGGCAATCAACAGTGAAAAAAAAAAATTCAATGAGTACTAAAAATGGTGGTTGTTAAGTACTGACACAAAAAAGAGCCATTGGTTTTAAATATCTCAAAGCCACGGATTGGGTGTGTATCTCAACGGGGAGTACACTCCCCCAAACTCAGACCCTCTGACCTCCACATGCCCCTTTCACTAAGAAAAACACAGAAAGCAGGTGGGACCCACTAAAACTCTCGAATATGCGAATTGGGCAAAAAAGCTCAGGTTTTGCATAAAATCTGACTATAGACCCTATGTGAGTGTGTAGCTCCACACTATAGTAGAGCCCTTGTAAGAGAAATATCTCCCAAAATAAGTTCGTGGAGTACCTAAATACAGGGAGGGGAGAGGAAAAATAGGCCAAAATTATGGGGTATCATTATTTGCAATCCAAATTCTATCAAAATTATAATTGTTGCAACGAAGGAATTTTCCATTATGGATAATTGAGGGAAATAATTTCCTCTCTTCTCACCTTATAATCTTAAACATAGGGTAAGAGTATTTGCTACTAAAGATTTGGTCTACTAAACTGATGGTTTCACTGCTAACACCATTGACTGCCTTGAAACAAACAATGGAGATTATTTTTCCTCCCAATCTTTGACAAATTGATATTCAGACCATGACAAACATATCATACGGACAGATGTTGGTTTCGTAAGGAACACATCCGACCCGAGAACTCTACTTATATAACGCCTATGATCTTGGTCACTATAGGGATATGTGCCAGGTGGGATCAACATCTGACTTTTAATATGTGGACCACGATCTCTAGACCTATTTTGCTGAAGATTGGGATAAAAAACAATCTCCATGGTTTGATTCAAGGCAATCAACAGTAAAAAAAATAAAATTCAATGAGTACTAAAAATGGTGGTTGTCAAGTACTGACACAAAAAAGAGCCATTGGTTTTAAATATCTCAAAGCCACGGATTGGGTGTGTATCTCAACGGGGAGTATACTCCCCCAAACTCAGACCCTCTGACTTCCACATGTCCCTTTCACTCAGAAAAGCACAGAAAGCAGGTGGGACCCACTAAAACTCTCGAATATGCGAATTGGGCAAAAAAGCTCAAGTTTTGCATAAAATCTGCAAAAAAACACATATTCTGGGCAGATTGTAACTCTCAAACGAGCCCTTAAAGTAGATAAAAAAATTAAATAATTTTATATAGGACAGTATTATATAGTGGACAATTTATGTTAGACAATGTTGCAGACAGCTTATGTGACGCGGCGTGACTAGCTGTAGTGTTTGGGCCCCACTATGTGTTCAACCAATCAGGTCACATCACATAAGCTGTCTGCAATATTGTCTACCAAAAACTGTAGACCCTTTATAATTTTGCTTTTACATATGAGAATATAGTTTGGCCATGCTAAGTTACTAACCTGTATCTCTGTCAACAAGCCGGAGGAATTGCAAACGAGAATTGCGGCGATAGCTCCGAAGGCATTGAAAACCTTATTAACTGTGGTGCCTCTGAGGTTGTAGTCCCTTGATCTATTAGCTCTCCCTTTAATATTTCAATTCATTAAAAAGTGAGAATGTAACAAGTGCTTGATTTGATTTGGGCTAGTTGCACAATGACAAGCCAGCAGAGTCGGCATGGACTCCAACCATTTTCAAGGGATCTTTATGGCCCTTGAAAATAATCTCCATTATGTGATTCAAAGAAATCAATGATTTATTTATTTATTTATTTTTTTTTTTTTTTGTAGGTGTCAATTGTACGGGTATTTTAAATAACTCAGTATTTTAAATTAATGGTGTCAGTTGTACGGGTCAGGCTGTGCATTGACCAGATCTGTTTAAACCGGGATGAAAGATTTAAGCACAACCTGACCCCGCCCGAATTGGATCAGGCCAGACCACTGGCCACTCCCGCCCATTTACCCTTTAAGTAGCCAGGTTTAGCCCATCTTTTGCTTCATTGATCTTGAGATCATGATCATTAGCCTGAGCTCGACCCAAACCGGACCATTGGTAACCTTACGTTATGAAGCTCCTTAAACCTCTTGATCCACTGCAACCTTATATATTAAAGACTTCGAGGGCCTTGAAATCTGTAAAAGTCAGGACCAACGGCCCGAGAGAATTGAAATACTAATAGTCAAATCATGATGCTGTGAGGTATATGAGAAAGGGCAATGGTCAAGTCCAACCAGGTTGAATCCGACTAAGTTGAATCGGATTTTGAGTTCAACCAGAAATAAGAGAATTTTGACTGCACATCATCCTATAAAAAGAGAGAATCAAGAAAGTCCAAATTCTGTCTAAGCTGCAGACGGAGGTGGACTCGAAATCCGATTCAACCTGGTTGGAACTGACCATTGCCCTATGGGGAAAGTGAAATCTCTTATAATTAAAATGAGAGATGGGAAGAAGAATGATACCATCTTTAACTAAAAACACCAAGAGGATGGTGACATAGAGTACAGTGAGGATGGCCGAGGTTCCTAAGGATCTTCTCATGGCTGACATCGAAGGAACCACAAATGCGAAGATAAAGTATACGAAGCCCGTTACGATGATGAAATCTTGAAGTCTCAATGGATCACTGCTAAACTCGGAGTTGATCTCCTGCTTATATTGACAAAATAAATAATAATGACTATATATATATATATATATATATATATATATATATATATATATATAATAATATGGAGAAAGTTAAATTTTTTAAGGGATATATAGCTTATGGCACCCGTCCTCTCGTGTTTATAGTTACAAATTTCGTTTTCGGTAACATTTCGGTAGGGGTCATTTCGGTTAAATTTCGAGAAAAATTCAAAAAATTTCAGGAAAATTTCAGGGAGTACAAAAAATATTAAATATAAATTATATTTAAACTTCATAAAAATTTTATTTATTATTTAAAAAATGATAAAAATTAGAACAAATTTATTAATTTCAGTGAAATTTCGTTAATTTCGTTGAAATTAATGAAATTTCAGTGATTTCGGAGAAATCATCTAAATTTCGCCGAAAGTTTTGCCCGACCCTTATTTCGGTAAATTTCGAAGAAATTTGTCACTATGAACTCTTCCCGAGTGTTTAGAAAAATTAAAATAAAAAAATGTAATTTATCCAACGGTGTAAAAATGAACATTGAAATGATAAAACAATATTCCTTCGTTGGTGTAAAAATGAACATTTTTTTTTTTTTTTGATAATTCACTTAAGGTTATAGGGACCTCACCCTTGCATTACTAATAAAAAGATTAAAAAACACAGCAACAGAACACCCAACACCCCCAAGAATACAGAGATCTATCTAAAAAATATGAGGCTAGGGCCACATTGAGCAAGAAACTCAAGAGAGTGTCAGCAGCTGAGAAAAAAAGAAAATCCAACAAACACCAATCAACTAAGACTCAGAAAAACTTGCCACTAATCCTCAATCTGGAAGGCCCTACTCGCGTCTACTATGTCTATCTTTCGAATGCAACCTTGAATCGAATAAGGAGAAACCTAGTAAATCCAATGGTCAGATTATTCATGGGCCGGGTCGAGTCTAATGGGCCACTAATCAATAGGTTAGCTCGATTTTTCTAAATCTGTGTTCTAAGGTCTCTTTATATAAACTTTTCAATATGACTGTTGGCCCAATAGTCACATTTTGAACGACTCAGATCTTTCAGAGATCTCAACCATTTCATCCAACTACTGTTGGCCCAAAAGATACATCCTTTGAGGAACAGTTGTTAATAATTGTTTTATTGTTTCTTTGTTAAAAAATTGGCTGTTTCTGTATGAAAAAGATTGGGATAATCAATAATCTCTATTATCCAACTCGAAGCAGTCAAATATCATTTAAAATTAACAGGTAGCATGCAAATCTATCATATCATTAATTAATTTATATGACTTTTGACCGATTCAGGTTAGATGATCGATGGAGATCGACTTTTAACCCCATCTTTTGCTCCATTGATGAGATCATGGGCATCAAATTGCACGAGCACATACTGATTCCACATGGCTAGCATCCCAAGAGCATCAATGGTCGATGGAGATCGTCTTTAATTCAGTTGGAATAAGTCGGTTCAATTCGGTTTCAAGTCTTTTTTTTATCCTCTTCTTTTTGAAAATGAAACTGAACTAAAACCTGAAAGTGTTGATTTCTTTTTTTGGTTGGGTTCGGATTTTTTTCCTATTTCTCTTAAAATTGTAAGGATTATTTATTTATTTTTTATTCCTCTTTTCTCACCCTACCTAGATGGTTTTCGACTTTTGCAGCCAAAATCGAAACCGAACTCAACTAGAATCGTTTGGGATTGGTTTTCTGACCGGTTTGGTTTCCTCAATTTTCAGTTCAGTTTTGGGTCAAACGTGCATCCCTATGTAGAAGTGCTGCCAGTGCAATGGGACGTTGTCCTTAAGTTTAAACCTACGACAATAGCAAAGGGATTCTTTATATATTGGGTACATTTGTTTACGCCCGCATCCCAGACTCCTCGAAAATCATTGATTACTTTGGATCATATGATTGAGATTGTGTTTTGGCCCGATATTCCACAAAATAGATCATGGCTCACCTATTAGACTGTAAGCTTTTGATTCCATGTGTCACAGGTCCCGTGACCCATGGAAAAAAAAATTGACTGCTTGATTGGTGTGCCATGTTTTCAAAATCTATTGTTGACACAAGGAATAAAAAATTGCCTGTTTGATTGCTGAAACACAACCTCTTTCATCTCATCCTACGCATTCAATGATTTTGAAGAGGTGGGCGCTTTCAGAGAAGGCGTAATCGCAAACAGAGGTACCTCACCTTTACAAATAATGTATGTTTAAGTTGATAAATTATATATAGGCATGCCTTCAATGCTCTCCCTCCAAGGAGAATGAAGCCCATGTTCCCAAGAAGAAGAGTCATGAACTGAAGGACCCAAGTCAAATAATACATTTTCCTCCCTACAAGAAATCCAAAATTTGGAGTTAGAGACAAATTCTTAAACCAAACAAATGGCATTAATATTCATCAATCTAAGGCCGTTCATATGGTTAGATATGAATGGATCAAACATTCTAACAATCCCACAAATGAGCTCGTATTAAGTGCCGGACCCATGCAACAAGGGTGGCGGACTAGTCAATCTCACCTTGTCAAACTAGCCAAATTTGAAGGGTAACGCAGACAATTATGAGTACAAAGTTAGTGAAAGTTTGTACTTTTTATTTTCACTGGTTTGATGTTGTAAATTTTTTGTGCATTCACCTACCAAGAGATCAAATATCGGCCGATACCGATACATATCAATGATACGTATAAGTTTTTTTGACAAACAGATACGTATCGGCGCCGATAAGTGTCGGTGCCGATATGTATCGGTTATCAACTCGGATTTAGGCATCTATCGCCCGTATTGGCAGATACGTATCGGGTATATGCCGATATGGAACCCGTATTGGCTGATACATCCTAATTTTTTTTCTTTTTTAATCTTTTTTTTTTAAAATTCACAGAGTCTATTCCGTATCGGTAGATAAGTACCAGATATATATAACTATGAGCTCGAGCGTAGAGATATTTTTGCACCTATTGATATGAGCATGACACATATCGACGTGTATTGCTTTAGAATCATTTAAACACGTTTTAATTAAGATTATCTTTGTTTTTAAAAAGTTGATAACTTTTTATAAATACCCTGCCTCTAACCACCTGGGTGTTAGAAGTCCACTAATCCACCTCTTTTCTACCCTCTCTCTCTAGTATAATGGTATCCTTTGTCAATTTGTCTTCTATGGTTCTATGCTTGAGCTCGGTGTCAATGCTTGGATCAATTGCTAATTTTTATAAAAAATATTAAATATATATTTTATATATTTTTAATCCCCAAAATTTTCTCTAATTTTTTCCGAAATATATCGAAATTAATTCGAAATGTACTGAAAGGACTCCCCACCGAAAAATTACCGAAAACGAAATTTGTCACTATGTGCACTGGATGACCCGTGTTCTCAATTGCCAGATCACATGCCAAGTGAAATGATCAACCCAAAACAAATCCTGTTTTGGGTTGATCAGTCATGAAACATGTGATTTAATTTTATTTATGTATTTATTGTTTTAATTTTTTTTTTTCTATTTGATAGGTCAAAAATAAAGTAACGCCCCAAAACTTTGGTGCATTAATTTTTGTCAACTTTAAAAAAGTCATAAAAATAATTTTTTTTAAAATGGGATTTGACCGACCTTACCTAAGTCGCTGTTGTACCCGATTCTTGCGATGGACACATCATGATGGCCACCCGATGGTGTGTGTAGATAAATCTCTACGTCGGGTATATAGTCCTCGCTCATATATATATATATATATATATATATATATATAGATTACTATTTAGAAACAAAAAGTTCGTTTAAGCTTTTTCAATGAAGTTGATGTGTTTTAAGGAAATATGAATGGTGATCCATCATCATCCGAAGATAGGGACCATTACTTGATAGTGGGTAATCACAGTTGCATTCGACTCTAAAGTTGAAGTTGAGTGTTGCTTCAAGAAAGATTGAGACTTTTAGAGTCGTTCTCTCATTGTTTTTTTTAATGGTTCAATACGGCGTCAACGGCGGTCAAATCATGATATTTTGAAAAAAGTACAAAATGCGCTTTATTTGTATTTTTATTATAAAAAGGGTTGATATTTTTTTTAATTATAAAAATGCGCCTCCTACAAACCAATACAGGCCTGTATTCGTATGCATTCTCTATATACGTATCAAATGCTTAATAAAAAAAATAGAAATTTGTTAGCAATAACAATATTGTAATTATTCATTAAAATTGATCAGTGCCCTATGTAAATATGCACGAGTCTAAGGTATCAAAATCAGTATCGGTCTCGGATATTGATTTGTCTGAGGCCGATATTGTATCGGCCTATCAGCTTATTACCGCAGCCCAACGTAAAATATCTCTCTCCTCTCTCCTCTCTCCTCCTTGACGGGTATCTTATAAGGCAGAGAAGATTTTATCCTTACTTGATATTTGATAAATGACTTTTATCTCTGAGAGTGTGAGTTGTGACGTATTTATTGCATTTGACCGAAAGGGTAAGGACGTCTCAGTGTAGTCCCCGTAAGCGCTAAGGAACCAATGCGGGGGTAAATTTGTTTGTATTTTTTTATTTTCGGCACCTTATACTGTTATATATATATATATATATATATATATATATATATATATATATATATATATATATATTGGGATTGATACGTAGCGAGTGGTATCGGCCACCTTATGTATAGCTATAATATAAAATGGTGTGATAATAAAAGCAGCCTTTTTATATCATGGTCTTACAATCAGACGGCTTAGATGATGTTTTCACATGCCCTAAGATCCCAAGTTTTCCTGTTAAGCTATGGGAAGGGCAAAAAATTTTGGAGTGCAAGGAATGGCTCCCTTTTTCTAAATGTTCAATATATATTTTTTAATATTTTTTTTATAATTTTCAAAATTTTCTCCAAAATTTATCTGAAGTGAACCGAATGGACCCCACCCAAGCATTGCATTCACTGCATGTTTAAAACAGCGTATGATGGTAAGAAGTTATCCCATTACTCAAGCAACGGGAGGCTATATAAACACAACACACCATGTCTATAACACTATTCCAACCAATATCAAAATATGGTTATCTACAACTTTTTCCTATGGCTTCCTTTGTTTCTTCTTTCTCTACTACTGCTACTACTTATTCCTTTGTTACATGGAACACCCAAACGGAAACATGAAAAATTGAACCCCAACTTCCCTCCAGGTCCCTCTAAGATACCCATCATCGGAAACCTGCACCAACTCGGTGGCTTGCCCCACCTCTCTCTATACCAACTCTCGCGAAAACACGGCCCCCTCATGTACCTCCAACTCGGCTGTGTACCTACACTTGTAGTTTCTTCTGCATCGATGGCGCGAGAGATTTTAAAAACGCACGATCTTGAATTCAGTAGTAGGCCTCCGCTCGTTGCTTGGAAAAAACTCTCCTACGGTTTCTATGATATAGCCTTCGCGCCCTACGGCGAGTACTGGAGGCAAGTGCGCAAAATATGTGTCCTCCAACTCTTTAGCACCAAGAGGGTCATGTCCTTTGGGTCGATAAGGGAAGGTGAAGTGGCTGTAATGATCTCTTTGATCCGTCGGTCTTCTTCACGCTCGATAAATCTTAGTGAGATGTTGCTTTCCCTCTCAAACGACATAGTTTGTAGGATTGCTTTTGGTAAGAAGTATCATGGACAGGACGAGGAGAATAGGTTTTACGAAATTCTTGAGAAAACGCAAGCCTTATTGGGTGGTTTTGCCGCCGCTGATTACTTTCCGTCTATGGGATGGATCGACTTGCTTACGGGATTACATACAAGGCTTGAAAAGAATTTTCTAGACTTGGATTCTTTCTACGAGCGCGTTATTGAGGAGCACCTTGATCCAGAGAGGAAGAAGGAACAAGATGAGGAAGACTTTGTTGATGTTTTGCTTCATGTTCAAATGGATGGACTTGGTGGAGCCTCTCTCACTAGAGATCAAATCAAGGGAATTCTCATGGTAGTCAACTCTATCTTTACATTTTTATTTATTTATTTTAACTCTGTATGTGGTTGTGTTTCAAAATCACTTGGCCTACTTGTTTGAACAAGTATAATATGCTAAAACTTTCTTCAAGTAGTCCCATTTTTCTGTTCTCCCTTTTAACAATGATCATATTTTTTTTATAATGTGGGTGTCAAGGCCTCTTAGAGCACGGGACTAATCCCAGAGGCACGTGAGTACCCCAAGTTATCACTTGCCGGATCAGTACGAGATAAAATCCCAAGGTGGCCTCAAGGGAGGGATTCGAACTCAGGTGTCCTGCTTCTAAACAATGTTTATTTCTATGGCTGTTACAGAATATTCTCGTTGCGGGAACAGACACGAACTCGGCAACCATGGTTTGGGCATTGGCGGAGCTAGCAAAGAACCCACGAGTGATGAAGAAAGCAAAGGAAGAAATCAGAAGCATTGTCGGAAACAAAGGGAAGGTAGAAGAAAGCGATCTTAACCAATTCCAATACCTAAAAGCAGTGATAAAGGAGACATTCCGATTGCATGCCGCAGCCCCATTACTTGTCCCGCGAGAAACAACAAAGCATTGTAAGATTGAAGGGTATGATATCTACCCTAAAACTATGGTTTATATCAACACATGGGCCATCGGGAGAGACCCCGAGTTGTGGGAAAATCCAGAGGAATTCTTGCCAGAGCGATTCGAAAATGGGTCGATCGATTTTAAAGGACAAAACTTTGAGTTGATACCATTTGGGGCGGGTAGAAGGGGTTGCCCTGGTATGTATTTTGGTACTACGATAATTGAGCTAGCATTAGCAAATTTACTATATGGTTTTGAGTGGGATTTGCCAAAAGGGATGAAGAAGGACATTGACATGAATGAGGTACCTGGTATTACGGTCCACAAGAAATCTGCTCTTCACCTTGTTGCTACTAGCTATAACTATAATTGTTAAGCAAAAGACAAGTATAATGAAGCCTCCTCTGTATTAAAAGAAATAAAATTATATAAAATCAATAATGTTTTGAGGCATGATAAGTTGATGATGACCCTCTTTCCTTTTTTTAATTTATTTATTTTTACCGGGATATCCGGCCTCTTAGAACACCCAACAATGACCTGGTAATGCAACATCCACACATCACACGTACCGCACTACAAAAAATAAGACTATTAGCGGCAGCTAAAAACTGCCGCTATTAACAAAAAAACTGTCGCTAATACTCTTGCCGCTAATAGTCTTAATAGTTTTTCATTAATAGCAATAGTTTTTTACAACAAAAAACTGCCACTAATAGTCTTATTTTTTGTAGCGGCCAGTCAGGAGGAATAAATCGTTAAGAGTGGCCAACAAGGGTAGGGTTTAAAAGTAAAACCTCTGCTTCATGAGGCGTACCCGTTGGTTATAATCCTCTTTGGTTTGAGATGCAAAAGTAATTCACATCTATTCATGAAAGCTTCATTAGGAATCTAAGCTTGTAATAAGTGTGTTGTTTTAATTGGGTTTAAATAAAGTCGTTTTATCCTTTTGAGATTGTATTGAAATTAAGGGTATGTGTGATAGCTGGGGAACTCCAACCAGGAAATGAAATTGATTCTCATTAACTTCAAAATAATTTCATTTGAAAATGAAATTTTTATTGTTTGATTAAAGTCTCTAAGATGATTTTTATTGGAAATTGATTTCTTTCGTTTGATTAGTCTGTCTGGAGGACTTAGTCAAGCGCTTTCTTTTTTTTTTTTATCCAATTAGCAAAATAATAGACTTTATTATTTGGAAAAGAACTTTCCTTTATCAAAACGATAGTCAAATGAAAAAAAATCTCTTATTGTGTTGGTACGAAACTCTATTTCGACGACCTAAAATGTTGCATTCAATCCTTGCTTGGCCTCATTATCAATAGCCTTATCCCATCTATTTGGGGTTGACGTTGTAAGCCTAGTTCCCTGCTTGTTTGTGATCATAGCTAAGCTCTCTCTAATTTCACAGCTCTTTTGATGACTCCTTACTGATTCCCTTCAGGTCTTTGTTGTTCTTTTTCGCTTGCTTCCTTGTGATGAATTCAGACATCCAACTCAAAACCAATTGGCTATGAGTGGAGAGGCCCAGGATTTTATAAGAGGAGGGACAAGGTTAAAATTGTCAGTTGCGGGACTAAACTCCACACCTTATGCTCACTGTGTCTCAACCATTTGCTTTGCTAAAAAATTAAAATATAAAATATAAAATCATGCTGTCAAAAGAGTCTATTTCACGTAAAATGATCGGTAAAATACATATGATTTTATCATTCATTTCTCACCGTGGTTGATGCCATTGACTATGCAGTTTTATATTTTTCCATAAAGTAGTTATGATCATTGAGTCATTCCTATCCATGACACCTGATCACGAGATTGGGTGTCTTGTGGCTCCAAATTAGTGTGGGACAAAGTAAATTACTTGGTCCATGGAACCAGGCTACCTTTAGAGGCCATGATCTCTAGATTCATTTGTGAAAGATTGAGGCGAAAAACTATCTCCATCATTTGATAAAAAATGATCAACAGTTAAGTTTAAGCACGTGAAATGCAGGTTGAGGGAAGTTTTTTTATTACACTAGGCACACATCCCAAAAAGTGACCGGTGAGCATTATGTGTGCCACATGATCTTTGGGTCACTTTTTTGGAAAATGTCTCATGTAGAATGAAAAACTAATCATTTGATGATATTCTCGTGATCTCAAAGATCATTTGTGTTGAAGAATGGAATGAAAAAATGATCTCCATCATTCGATTCAAAGCAATCAATGATTTCACCGGTACCTAATGGAAGATATTTAATATTTTGTGAGCGGTTAGAGGCAGGCCCTTAAAACAACTAGCTAAGAAAAGTGACCCGTCCGGTTAGGACCTAATACCAATGAAAATAGAAAGGGGATATTATATTTAAAAGGTGGACAACTTTTTATAGACAATTTTGCAGGCAGCTTATGTGGTATGACGTGACTAGCTACAGTGCTTGGGCCCCACTATGTGTACAGTCAGTCATGTCATGCCACATAAGCTGCTTGTAAAATTGTCTATAAAAAATTGTTCACTGTATAACAATGTCCAATAGAAATTGTGGTTTCAAAACCAGAGTCTCTTTCTCACTGTTTTAGTTACCTATTTATTTTATTTTTAGTATGTCATCCCACATAGACATCCCAAATATACTGCCAGTGCAAATTGTCTCTAAGGGAGAAGCTGATTCGACGAAACACACTGGGATGAGACTCACACAAAGGGCAAGCGTAGGGTAGAGAGGACTTAATTCGAAGTAGCACACTGGGAGGAGACTTGTACAAAGGGCGCGGGAGCATGCGTGGGGATTAGGCATTATTTGCTGACCCAAACTCACAAGCCACAATATTGTTTGATTCGGGGCTTAGGTCCCCGCCCCGATTTTATTTTTGACATGAGATTAAGTTAATTCCCACCCAAAACGCGTCATGATATGTAGCGTCCGTAATCACATATTGCCCAGGGTCAGGACTTTTCTCTATCCGATGTCGGACTCGACTCCAATACCATTATGTGATGACCTAAACTTACATGACACAATATTGTCTAGTTCTTGGCTCAGGTCCCCGCTTGGGTTTTGTTTCTGACATGGACTTAAGTCCCCATGAAAATGGGTCATGACATATAATGTCCACAATCACATATAGCCCAGGATCATAATTTTTTCCTATCCGATGTGGGACTATTATAATACCATGATAAATATGCTTTGTTGGATCGAAAAATGATGGTTTGATTAATAATAACGAGTACCACCGATCAAATACAAATGGTAGTCATGAGTCCTTCAATTCTATTCCAAATATGGGGATCATTCGTTTTTTTTTGAGTTAGTCTACAATTGGTCCGACACCCATTATAAGTGGACATCGCAGATTAAGTACAAACAGTAGCTGATAGCAGTTTAACTATACCAAAAATCATCACATTGCAAGCGTACAAGGTTTTTGGAGCACAATTAAGGGTATTGATCCACAGAGAAAAACTATGAAGTAGAATTTGTCTATAAGCCTTAGAAATAATTTGGGTTTTGGGTTTTTTAAATTAAATTGTAGAAGTAAAAGATTCGTTTCTAAATTAACACTAAAACTGGAAAGTAATGTAGAAAATTATTTTAAGAAAATAAGTCTAGGTTCCCTTATTGCAGATTTGTAATCCTAGCTATCTCTCGTCCCTCTGAATTTGGTAATTTTCTTAAGGTGACAACAACAATATAAGAAGAAAAAAAATCATTTTAAGACACAACGGCAACATAAATCTTTCTAGCAATAATCCCGTTAATGAAACTAACTAAAGCAACAACGGCAAAATAGTCAGGTGATGGAAGTCTAGTAATTCTAAACCTAAGGCAACAACGACAACATAGAGTTTAAAACCATAGAAATCTTGTAAACATTTTAAAACTCATATTCATTAACCAATTACACTATGAATTTAGATGAATAAGAAACATTTAACTAATCATACTCATCTTTGATATCGAGTCTCTAAACTTTAAAAATCTATTCTCTTCTACTCTATATCTACTCCTGTAGGTATGTTATGTGAATGAGCAACAGCCATAAGTCCTTCAAGTCTATTCCAAATATGGGGACCATTATTTTCTTTTTGAGTTAGTCTACAATGGTGTCCACCCATCATAAGTGGACATTGCAGCTCCCTAGGACTGCATGACTTGCACGAACTTCTATGTATTGAATGTTTGGACGCAATCACACAGACTCATAAAGGGTGGGCACCCATTGTAGACTAATTCTTTGTTCTTTTCTTTTATGGCCGTTAAAGGATACCTTAATTTTAAGAAACATGACAAAATACATGATATCATTGAAGCATTGAATGAGAACATAAAAAACAAGTGATCAACGATCCTCACCTACGTTATAAGATTAGGACTGTCTTTTAGTTAGGGCTGTTAACACGTCGGGTTGGGTTGAGCCAAAATTTTGACTGCCCAATAGGAAAATGACTTATGGTCATTGCAATATAATCTAGCCCACATTAGTGTTGGTACTTTTGATTAGGGCTTTCAACGAGTCTAGTTGAACCTATGCCCAACTCGCCCCAACCTGATATTTTTTTACCGGGTCGAACACATGAATTTGAGATTGGGTTGGGCATGAGGCATCGGATTTAACCTTGGGATTGGGCCCGGTCAACTTAAAGGTCAGGTCGGACAAAATATCCATAAGCAAATGACAGATGTGAGGTACCCTCATTCTCATTTGCCAATCGAAACAAACTAATCTAAACAATTATTTATTTAAGAAAAGGGTACATATCCTATACCTTAGGTCTTTGAATAGCAAGTAAAATAATGGTAACTTGTAAAAATCAAATATTAGGGGAAAAAAAAATACAATTTCAATGTTTTTCGGTTTGATAGCATTATGAGGAGAGGAAAAGTAATTAAGTGGGCCCATGGAGAAACTCAATTTCCATACACTAAGCTAAGGATAAAATCAATTTAACTTTTTCAGTAGTTGAAATTGAGCTTCTCACAAATACAATTAGGGTTATTTTTTATTTTATTTTATTTTTTTATTGTTTTTTATTTATAATTTTATCATTTTAACACTATTTTTGAAAAAAAAAAATATATTTTTTCAAATAATAAAGTCTATTGTTTTGCTATTTGGACAAAGAAGCACTTATCCAAGAATCTAGGAAAAATCAATTTCCAATGAAAATCATTTCTTAGAAAGCTTAATCCAACACTAAAAATTCATTTCATATAAAATTATTGTGCAAAAATTTAACGAGCACTACAAAAAACAAGACTATTAGAGGTAGCCAAAAACTACCGCTAATAGTCTTTAATAATTTTTTTTTAATAGTGACAGTTTTAATAATCTATTTTTTTTAGTGGAGAAAATTAATTTCATTTCAACGTTAATGCAGAATAGGGCCGTTATAAGCATTAACTTATTTGACCAAAAAGACATGTGACGAGTCTTAGATAGCATAGAACATTAGCATCTAACATTCTAACTTTGTGTATGTAAGTGGGAAGTCTACTTAGAACAAGAGTTCGTAAGCCACCAACTTATCCTTGATCAGAATGGGGTTATTCTTTCTGCACTAACTCAATTTCTTGAAATTGATAATAATAGACCGTAGTTGATATCCACACACAAATTAAAGAAAATTAATAGTAATAAAATTTGCTTGATTGTGGCTAATAAAGATCAAAACTGTGATAGCCCGGATTTCGGCACCCCGAAACCAGTGCCATCAGCACGATCATCTTGACCGTGCCTTTTTTGTTAAGCACGGAACACTGGTATATCAAGCATCAAAAACACTATGAATGAAATTGCGGAATTTAAATCTATATTAATTTACTTCCCAAAAGACAGTTCTACCCTCATGCCTCTGCATGAATGGAGAACCGATCCGAACCATCGATGATAGAAATCATCGAGGATGGTTCGTCCCAAAAGAATAATCCCAACTCCTTATGTACATGGTTTTAAACAACAATCAAGGCTTGACATACCAAGCCGTACAAAACCTCTCCAAAAATCCCTCAAAGTGGCACAACGGAGTCCTCTAGAAGAAGTCCTCTGGAGGTGGCTCCAACTCGTCACCGGCCGCAAGGTCCGACTCGCCGGGATCAGCGTCTCCTGAAGCCTCGGCAGCTGCTAATAGTGGACCTGCGACGTATAGTCTATAGGGTGAGCTACATCCTAGCTCAATAGGGAACAAACACGATTGAACATATAAATTATAACTCACATATATTCCATGATATGCCATGCATGATGTATCTATGCAGTTGTTAATGAAACAGATTAAAAGCATTCCGTTTTACTGTTGATTATTTATATTTTCATTTACTCATGAATGATGCTGAGAAGGCCTAAAGCAAAACTTAAACTTTCAACTTAAGTAATCCCCGAGCAATATAGCATCGAGCCCCGATGAGATACCCATCATCGTCATCTATATAGACAGCTTTAATCGTATTCCTGAATACAAATAGTACCCAAGCCCTTTCCGGGATTGGTGGCGGGTTTCACTTGTCTCAATCAACACCCAGGGTGTGCTTACTATATGTACCGGATAAGCCTCCGTGACCGGCCTACGGTTTCGCCGCCCAGATCGGTCACGGATATCCCGCCGTGTCGGGCCAGTGGATATCCCGCCACGCGGTACCCTATCAAACCTCAAATAACAAAAATATCGATTGCCTTACATATAGTTATTCACCGTGTAAATGTGCTATCTTATATCAGTTAGGCCCTATCAAACATGATTCAATCCTTGGATACATCCCTGGGATGTATCCATTTACTTGCATCACACCTGATGCTTTTATCTCTTTACTTCTTCATCCCCTGGGGATGGCTCATTAGTTTACTCTTATGAATGTCACACACACTTTTCACAATTCTTTAAGCAGTAAAATATTCGAATTGAACTCTATATCACTACATACATGCTCTTGTAAAATAAGGTACATGTTCAAGGTTTTCCCTACCTCAAGTCTTCATTCGATCATTGCATCAAGGTCCCACGTGGCTCCTTGTGCACTAGTCCACACGTACCACCTATGGTACCATATAACAGGTAAAACACATCACAAAGGATGCAATAAAGAAGGTATAAGAGCGCTCATGAATGTTAAAGTCAAACCCAAAAGTCAACATAATTTATGTCAGTCGATTAATCGAACTCCAAAATCGATTAATCGAATCTGATTCGATTAATCGATTTCCAAAATCGATTAATCGAAGGTCAATATCGATTAATCGAAGCAATTTCGATTAATCGAAATTCTCCTTTTCGCAAAGTCCATTCTCAGTTCGAACAGTCGAGTTTTCATTCGATTAATCGAATCCAATTTCGATTAATCGAAATTCTTCTTTTCGCAAAGTAATTTCACTGTTCGAACAGTCGAGTTTTCATTCGATTAATCGAATCCAATTTCGATTAATCGAAATTCTTCTTTTCGCAAAGTAGACTCCCAGTTCGAACAGTCGAGTTTCACAAGTTGATTACTCGATCCCAAATCGATTAATCGAAAACTAAAATCGATTAATCGAAATCCCATTTCGATTAGTCGATTTTTCCTCAAGTCATTTCCTCCAACCCCTGGGGTCCACTGGAGGTTCTCAGTCGATTAATCGATCCCTAAATCGATCAATTAAAATCAAATTCGATTAATCGAAATCGGGGTCCTCTGACCTTTCAACTTCCTGGCCAATTTCGATTAATCAAAATTGTCGATTCAAATTCTTCATTTGTTCTTCCCAATCTTTTTCCATACTTTTTCCTCTATTTTTCTAAGCCATTATCCTATGATTTTGACCCACATTCAACTACAACTTAACCCCTATAATCTATGCATTTTATTTACAAAAATCTTACCTTGAATAGATCTCAAGTTGATTTCAATTCTAGGGTTGGAAGGCTAGGGTTCCAGCTTTAGCTTTTCAGCGGATCCCTTGCGTTGAATCGGCCTCTTTAATACTTGAATCCTTCCTTCCTCAACTAGCCTTTACTCCTTGCATTAATCACTCTTTTTACTCTCTCTCTCTCTTCTTTACTCTCCTTCAACAACCCAAAATACCTATCTAGGGTTATTAAACCCTTTTATCCTATTCTTCACTTGTGTGTTGAGCACATACACCGCGGTAGGTGTATGCGACTTCCTATTTACAACACACACCACGCAGTCACTCAAGCTATCACATCTCGTCCGTTCATCACATCCTATGCTAACTCTTGATCTCCTGATTGGTCAAACTTGTGACCAATCGGGCACGGATCCCGAGGTCATAGTTTTGCGTGATTTTTCGGGCTATTACTAAAACCATGTAACACTTAACAAAAAAGTGTGTTCTTAGCACATAAACTTTTCTTTATTTTATTATTTTTCTTTTGATTAAGGTGAATAATTTTTCGTAAGCACACACAACTCTTTCTATTGGCTTATAATAGTTTATTGTCTAACTGAGTTTTAACGAATCTCTTGGTGTGCACCAAAATCAGCGCATGATCGTCAATCTACGTCTGCCAAATTGATCAAAGTATGTTATTTTATTCGCTCATTCACCCATCGATTAGCGAATTGGGTACAGCGAACCCAATTCGGTGAGACAAGCGAGTGATCGAATTTATGTTACGTATTTTATTTATAATAAAATTTTAAAAGCTTAAAGAAGGGATTTAAATTAAGATTTTATGGTTTTTATGTTTTATATCTAACCGAGTGGGCATTTGTATTCCATTTAGTAAAGAATCTGATGCAGTGTAAAATCTGAGAAAGAAAATGTGACAACCCGAATTTTTCCAACCACACATTCGTGAGATATATATATATATATATATATATATATATATATATATATATATATATATATATATTTATTTATTTATTTATTTATTTTCAAAACCGAATGGGAAAACTCGGCCCGCGAGATCGTAGATCACAATCTGATAGAGAAAATCTTGGTACAACAAAGCAGAAACATAAACTCCAGTTTTACAATGAAGGAACAATAATTAAAATAAATATATACCAGTATATTAAAAGAATTACAAACTAAATATACCAAAGCTCAAATATAGATCTACGATCCCGAAATCTTACTACTTCTCCAGTCCTCAATCACAAAGCTTGTATCCTGATAATTGCTAAACCTGTGAGGTATAGTCGAAGGGTGAGCTACATCTAAGCTCAGCAGAAGAAAGATAATATAAAATCATATCTTAACATTGAAAACATAGAATTTAATCCAAACGTAAAACCATCATAAAAACTCAGAATTTCAAAGCCTTATCATTTCCTTCTATTCAAAGCAGATTTGCAAAACATTCATCATAACTTTCCATTCAAAACTAATCTTACATATTTACTTTCACCACAATTTCATCTAACCGTACATATATCGAAAAGTATTATAATCAAGAGTGTCCAAGATTCACACATAATTGCAAACAATGTCGAATTTACAAACACACACAGCGCAAGGGTGTCCAAAAGTGTTCCAAATTTCCAAGAGTGTTCTCAGTTCTCAAAATATCTAAGGGATGCAATGATGTTCCAAGGGATGCAAGGATGTTCTAAGGGTTCAAAGGTGTCCAATGACTCCAAGGGGTCTAAGGGATGCAATGCACATGCGGATGAAGCATGGCGTCACCTGTTAGGGATGCTGTCTGACGTATGTGTATAAATGCACGTGCTGCGGATAGGTACATCATTACCCGTGCCAGCCAATGATATTTCAATACAACGTATGTATGAATGCGTGCACGGAGAGGCCGCCGTGTCGGCCCAAGGGATGCAATGCAACGTATGAATGCAGCAATCTCGGATGGGCATTATCATTGAGCGATGCAATCGGCCCAAAGGATGCAATCTGCACATATGCAAATTCTCATAACTATCTCAAAGTCTTACTTTCAAAACACAAATCAAACTTACACAAAGTCCAAGGTTATCTAATATCGAACATTATCACACGCACATTCACACTTCAAGATCTCACGAACATATTCTAAATCATAAATTTCCAATCTAATAATCCCACCATAATTTACTTATCTACTAATCCAACCACAATTAACTTATCGCATTCAATCAACACATCTAAGACTATGAATCAAGTCAAACATATAAATTTAGGTTGAATTTCCCCTACCTTAACCTCGAAGTTGCGCGAAGCCAAGCGAAGCTCTATCTATGGCCTTCCGCCCTCAATCTACCCCACAAATATACAATGTATTAAAGACCAATTCTAGTTATTAGAAACTTAGACACCTATAAATGTTTCCTCAAAACTGAGGTGGAAACAACAAGTTCATGCTAATAAAAAATTAAACATAACTTCTCATAAACTTTTGTCCTTTAAAAATTTAGATTCATGAGTTGGTCAAAAATTAAAAGTTGTAGAGCTTGATGCCGTCTTTCCAACGCAATAAGAATCACATCAATCGAAGTTCGGCACAAAAAGTTATGACCAAAATACCGAATCAGTATTGGCACGCAGAGTCAAATTCGACCGATCGAATTTTAATTTCAATCAATCGAATTTGAAACTCGATTGATCGAAATCCATTTCAATCGATCGAATTCCAACAGAAATCCTTAATACTTCTTGTTCTGTACTTTTCAATCGATCGAGTTTTCAACTCGATCGGTCGAAACACATTTCGATCGATCGAATTTAATTTCGATTGATCGAAATCCTTCAAAAATCGTATTTCATAAATCTCAAGTCAAATTCGATCGATCGAATCCAATTTCGATTGATCGAAATTTACAGATTTCGCCCCATCCTTGGTTTTCTCATTCTAAATCTAATTTTTTTTTTTCAAATCTAACCCAAATCTCACATACATTTATACAATCATAAAATAAAGTTTTTAAAACTCATCTAGCATAGATTTCTCGCCTTAAATTGACCGATTATCCCACCGATTCGATCATCTTCCACGATTTGCAAAAGGGTTTTCAAAACTCAAACCGAGGATCTCTGAGCTTCACGTTCACAATCAACCACTCAAAATCGTCAGTGATCCCTCCACACACATCACACGCAAAACCTCGCTACGATTTACGACACAAAAAGTACGTTCGCACAAAGGAAGGGTTTCCAAAAACCGCCAAACGGCTCAAAACGCATAAAGCAACACACAAGCGTCGAAAACGGTGACGATCCCTCCCTTTACACGATCTCACAAACCCTTCTAGATTTAATGCACTCGCACGGCTTCGATCCACGATCCCACACAAAATCTCTTCATAAATCTTCCTTCTTTTTTCTCTCACAAGAAAACCCAAGCCCTCGTTTCTCTTCAAACGAATGGCTTCTAAGAGAAACCCTCTCCCTCTTATAACTTAAAAGGCAGGACTCACGTGTAAAACACAAACACCCATCTATAGGTGTATAAGACCCTACCAAAGATCTAGCACCACACGAGTGTGCACTTTTCACACCAAAACTAATCCAACCAAAGTCATCAAGTTGGCTTTCACTTGATCAAAAAAGTGATCAGGCAGGTAAGCATCTCAAGGTACTCTATTCAAAGTCAATCACGCATTCTGAGGTACACTGTTCAAAGCTTAAATTTTTAGGATGTTACATTCTTCCCACCTTATAAAATTTTCGTCATAAAAAATGGCCCCGAGTCACAAGGTCTTACCACGCACATCAATTGATCATACATATCGGAATACAAATCGATTGGTACATAATAAAAATAAAGTGTGGTTATTACATTCCACCCTCCTTAAGAATTTTTGTCCTCAAAAATGAAACAAACAAATCCGATCTACGACACGCGTTATCCTAACCAACACGCCTTATCCCAAAGGTGGCCAAAGGCACACACACATCCAGAATCAGACGGAAATGTTTGTTAGGATAACGCAGTCCACAGACTGACACAAATCACATAAATAAAACAAATCACACACACACTGGAAGAAAATCCACACATCAAAAGATCGGCACTCCATCGATAAAACCCCCTCACGCGACGATGTCTCAAAATTTAATCATTTGTTGAAATTATATTATAGACCATACCAAGCATGGACACATCCAAGAAGCTAATACTCATTGTCACACCCACAAAGGACCAATATAAACCATAAAAATTGACCATCACTATAAAAGAAAAGGAAACTTTCACACCCATAATTTCCAAAATGAACCATTAATTGATTTAATACTTCCCACATACATATATCAAAAGAAGTTCGAATAACATCGATCATACCCCCAAAATACAAAGATGAAATCTTTCTAATACGACAAAAAAAAAACATCGATCATCCCGACATCCTGTCCTTCCTCGGTGCCGTTCAAAATCGTACCTGATGTCCCACTTGACCACAATTGAAACAGGCACCAGTGCTCCACCTGCATCGCTCTGCCATATGTCGTCCCTCGCATCTGGAGCATAGCGCAATCGGTGTGGATGAAGAAGTGTGGGATGTTAGAAGAACACTCGGCGTCCTGACAGTCATGGGGTGAACAAAGCGATGGGGCACCGTCGGCGTAGACATAGATGGTCTTGAGTAGGAGGTGTGAACAGATGGAGGTGGTGTCAACATCAAAACTTGAGAGCTCTTGTCTACCGACAAATAAGTACCAGACCTCCCTTAACTTGCTACATGCTCGCATTGTT
This sequence comes from Chloranthus sessilifolius, assembly GCA_021018995.1. Lineage (NCBI taxonomy): Eukaryota > Viridiplantae > Streptophyta > Magnoliopsida > Chloranthales > Chloranthaceae > Chloranthus > Chloranthus sessilifolius. The sequence goes on from CM037584.1 coordinate 159,603,861, forward strand.
GCTCTTGTCGCTTGTACATACCTTCTATACCGCTCTCGGCCACAATTGCCTTTCCCATCACTTCCGTATAGGTCTCTAATTCGAACATTGAAATCCTACCTCGCACGTCTGGCCTCAGGCCTTCTTCAAATTTACTGACTTTCATTTTCTCTGTGGCCATTGGTTCCGGTGCAAATCTCGACAACCTTGTAAACTCAGTACCATACACCCGTATGGTCATACTCCCTTTCTCCAAATTAGCAAAGTCCTTCTTCAATTGATTTCTTACTTGCTTTGAAAAATATTCTTTATTAAACACCCTGACGAACTCCGCCCATGTCCATGGGTCGTGAAGACCCTCAACCTCTCTCTTCCTCAGCACTGATTTCCACCATGGATTGGCATCACCCTCAAGTTGGAAAGAAGCCCAACCAACTTTCTCATCTTTAGTACTCTGAAGTCTCTCTAGAAGCTTTTCCATTTGATTTAGCCATTTCTCAGCCTCTAATGGATTTGTCTGCCCATAGAAACTAGGAGGTCTCAATCTCCTAAAATCGACGAAGGATGAGGGCTACAATGCTGGAAGAGGCGGTGGCTGCTGATGATTACCCACATTATTGGCAGCCAAAATTACCGCCTGCTCAGTCAATAGTGCAGTCTGCTAAGTCTGTTGGGCCATGGCAGCGGCCATTGCCTCCATGGCCTGCGCCATCCTATCCGTTGCTTCGTCCCTATAACCTCTCTCCTCAGGAGGGTGTCTCTGATCTCTCCATAATCCAGAAGGGATCTCCTCCCCACTCCTCCTATTCCTTTCATGACCGCCTCTAGGTCGACCTCTTGGAGGCATCGCACACTGTCATGACGAAAACAAATTTCATTCAAAGTAATCACAAAAGTCTAAAGCAAGTCTCATCGCACTCAGACGAAATCTAGAGTCACCCAAATAAATCAAATTAGGGATAGTGAATCCCCCCCTAAGGCCTAACAGAATCTAACTCCACTCATTTCCTAGAAGACCTAATGCCTAAGATCTGATACCAACTGTGACAGCCGGGATTTTTCCAACCACACATTCCTGAGATATATATATTTATTAATTAATTTATTATTATTATTTTTTTCAAAACCGAATGGGAAAAATCGGACCGCTAGATCGTAGATCACAATCTGATATATAAAATCTTGATACAACAAAGCAGAAACATAAACTCCAGTTCTACAACGAAGAAACAGTAATTAAAATAAATATATACAAGTATATTAAAAGAATTACAAACTAAACATATCAAAGCTCAAATACAGATCTGTGATCCCGAAATCTTACTACTGCTCCAATCCTCAACCACAAAGCCCGTATCCTGATAATTGCCAAACCTGTGATGTATAGTCGACGGGTGAGCTACATCTAAGCTCAATAGAGGAAAGACAATATAAAATCATATCTTCACACCGAAAACGTAGAATTTAATTTAAACGTAAAACCATAAAAAAAACTCAGAATTCTAATGCCTTAATCATTTTCTTCTATCCAAAGCAGATTTGCAAAACATTCATCACAACTTTCCATCAAAACTAACCTTACATATTTACTTTTACCACAATTTCATCCAACCGTACACATATCGAAAAACATCATAATCAAGAGTGTCCAAGATTCACACACATTTGCAAACAATGTCGAATTTACAAACACACACAACACAAGGGTGTCAGGGAGTGTTCCAAATTTCCAAGGGTGTTCGTAGTTCCCAAAATGTCCAAGGGATGTAATGATGTTCCAAGGGATGCAAGGATGTTCCAAGGGTTCCAAAGGTGTCCAATGATTCCAAGGGGTCCAAGGGATGCAATGCGTGTATGGATAGGCTGTGGTACCGGCCCAAGGGATGCAATGCAACATATGTATGAATGCGTGCTCGGATAGGTTGCCGTGCTAGCCCAAGGGATGCAATGCAATGTATGAATGCGAGTACGGATAGGCTGCCGTATCGGCCCAAAGGATGCAATGCACATATGCAAATTCTAAGCGTCATCATGTTAATCATAGTTCCAAGGGTCATGAGTTCACATTCCAAAGGTGTCAAAATGAAACACGAGTATCATCATAACTATCTCAAAGTCTTACTTTCAAAACACGAATCAAACTTACACAAAGTCCAAGGTTATCTAAGATTGAACATTATCACACGCACATTCACACTTTTAGATCTCACGAGTATATTCTAAATCATAAACTTCAATCTAATAGATGTCTAGAGACTTAGACATCTATAAATGTTGCCTCAAAATTGAGGTGGAAACGGCAAGTTCCTGCTAATCAGAAATTTGATGTAACTTCCCATAAACTTTTGACCTTTAAAAAATTGGATTTATGAGTTGGTCAAAACATAAATGTTGTAGACCTCGATGTCGTCTTTCCAACTCAACAAGAATCATGTCAATCGGAGTTTAGCACAAAATGTTACGGCCAAAATACCGAATCAATGTTGGCGCGCACAGTCAAATTCGATCGATCGAATTCTAATTTCAATCAATCGAATTTGAAACTCGATCGATCGAAATCCATTTAGATCGATCGAATTCCAACAGAAATCCTTAATACTTCCTGTTTTGTACTTTTAGTTCGATCGAGTTTTCAACTCGATCAGTCGAAACACATTTTGATTGATCGAATTTAATTTCGATCGATCGAAATCCTTTAGAAATCGTATTTTATAAATCTCAAGTCAAATTCTTGGTACAACAAAGTGGAAACATAAAATCTTGGTACAACAAAGCGGAAACATAAACTTCAGTTCCACAACGAAGGAACAGTAAATAAAATAAATATATACAAGTATATTAAAAGAATTACAAACTAAACATACCAAAGCTCAAATACAGATCTACGATCCCAAAGTCTTACTACTTCTCAAGTCCTCAACCTCGAAGCCCGTATCTAGATAATTGTCAAACCTGTGCCGTATAGTCGAAGGGTGAGTTACATCTAAGCTCAACAGAGGAAAGACAACATAAAATCATATTTTAACATCTAGAATTTATCCAAAAGTAAAACCATCATAAAAACTTAGAATTCCAAAGCCTTAATCATTTCCTTCTATTCAAAGCAGATTTGCAAAGCATTCATCACAACCTTCTATTCTAAACTTAACCTTAAATATTTACTTTCACCACAGTTACATCCAATTGTACACATATCGAAAAGCATCATAATCAAGAGTGTCCAAGAGTGTTCCAAGTTTCCAAGGGTGTTCACAGTTCTCAAAATATTCAAGGGATGCAATGATGTTCCAAGGGATGCAAGGATGTTCCAAGGGTTCCAAAATGTCCAATGATTCCAAGGGGTCCAAGGGATGCAATGCGTGTACGGATAGGTCGCTGTGCCGGCCCAAGGGATGCAATGCAACGCATGAATGCGCGCACGGATAAGCCGTCGTGCCAGCCCAAGGGATGCAATGCAATGTATGAATGCACGGCCCAAGAGATGCAATGCAACGTATGAATGCGCGGCCCAAGGGATGAAATGCAATGTATGAATGCGTGTACGGATAGGCCGTCGTACCGGCCCAAGGGATGCGATGCACATATTAAAATTCTAAGCGTCATTATGTTAATCACAGTTTCAAGGGTCACGAGTTCACATTCCAAAGGTGTCAAAGCGAAAAATAAGTATCACAACTATCTCAAGATCTTACTTTCAAAACACGAATCCACTTGCACCATATCAAAGGTTATCTAAATTCGAACATTATCACATGCATAATCACACTTCATGATCTCACGAGTTTGTTCTAAATCATAATATTTCAAATCTAATAATTTATCACGATTAATTCATCTACAAATCTACCCACGATTAACTCATCACATGTATTCAAACACATCTAAGACTATGAATCAGGTCAAACATATAAATTTAGGTTGAATTTTTCCTACCTTAACCTCGAAGCTGCGCGAAGTCAAGCGAAGCCCTATCTATGGCCTTCCGTCCTCAATCTACATCACAAACATGTAATGTATCAAAGACCAACTCTAGTTACTAGAAACTTAGACATCCTTAAATGTTTCCTCAAGACTGAGGTGGAAACGGCAAGTTCATGCTAATCAGATATTTGATGTAACTTCTCACAAACTTTTGACCTTTAAAACTTTGGATTCAAGAGTTGGTTAAAACATAAAAGTTGTAGAGCTCGATGCCATCTTTCTAACGCAATAAGAATAACGTTAATCGGAGTTCGACAGAAAAAGTTATGGCCAAAATATCGAAGCAGTATTGGCACACGTAGTCAAACTCGATCGATCGAATTCCAACAGAAATCCTTAATACATCTGGTTCTGAACTTTTCGATCGATCGAGTTTTCAACTCAATCGGTCGAAACACATTTCGATCGATCGAATTTCATAATTCTCAAGTCAAATTTGATCAATCGAATCCATTTTGATCGATCGAAAAAACACAGATTTCACCCAATTATACGTTGCGGCTCTAGCATATAACCCTGATTATATGTTGTGGAGAGAACATATAACTCAGGCGTTGCTTATTCAAGGCGACCGAGAACCAATTATATGTTGGAGTTCCAATGTATAATTCAGAATATGCATCTGTGCGTGTGCGTACAACCGGATTATACATAATCGTTCCTGCGTATAATCGGCCGAGTGTCTATATATACCCGAGATTTCTTCATTTCTATCATTCTTCTTACAACTTTCTCTACTTTCTGAGGTTTTGAGTTCCCTGATTTTTTTAGTGTTCCAATTTTCGTGTTTCTTGTGATATCTCATAGTCCGTGTGTCCATTTCGAGCGTCGTTTCTTGTGTTCTTCTTTTTTCCAACTCTTTCTTTCTGAGATGAATTTTGAGGGTAGTGAAAGGGCTTTTGTAGGTTTGGTTCCCAAAGACTTAGGGCTTGGCACGTTTGCTGAGGTCTTGGAGGTGACGTTGCTCGGGTCAGGCGCGGATGGAGAGATGGTCGGTGTGATCGAGGGTGTCATTGTTGAGGCAGCCTATCCGGAGGTTGCTCTTGGTGCTGGTGCGGATGCGATTCCTGGGGTTGCTGCTCCGGCTCGAGCTCCACGTCTGATGTGCATTCCTCAGGAGGAGTCTCTCGCGAGCGAAGATGTAGGTGTTCTAAACAAGAGTTCTTTTTAATTTCTTTGACATTTTAGGTTATAACTTAGAATCTTAAGTTATGAAACCCTATTTAATTTATACAAAAATCACATTTAGCGATAGTTTGTGTGTCGCATTCATGCATTGTATTTGTATATAGTTTTAGGTCATATTTACTTACTATTCCGCTTTATCTTTCTCATATTTTGCATGGTGTATGTTCTTACATTGCTTTCTATTTATCGTCATTGTAGCTTGTAGTATTATCGCTTCATAGTATAATTGTTCTTATACGTGCCGTATGTTTTATCGTTGTCACGTTCATCTATTTTCATGTGTTTTTTGTGTCATTGCTTGTAATGTAGATTCTTTGTTATGGTTATATTTTTCATAAATTGTTTGTATTTTTGTTATTATTGTTTATTATTTATCCTTATTGTTATTATTACTATTATTATTATTATTATTGTCTTTATTATTTCTACTACCATTATTATTATTATTATTTATTATTTGTTATCATTTGATCATTAGTATTTATTATTTCCATCATTATTATTATTAATATTTATTTTTGAAGTTCTAGTTTAGTCTATCATCATATTATTGTCCCCTTTTTTTTGTAGTTATTTTAGTTTAGGTTTATCTTATGGTGTGCCTTTTTGTGTCACTTGTCTTTAGGAGCATCTACTCTCTGCATCAGTTCAGCGTGGGGGGAGTCTAGGATGTGGTTCCTAGCGTTGCCTCCATTCTAGCAGGAGAGGCATGCCAGGTGGGGCTTCGGGCCCATCTTGGACTAGGAGTCGTTCAGGCTCGATCGAGGTTTAGTTGGAGCATTGATCGAGCGGTGGAGGGAGGAGCACTAGGCCTTGCTTTTACTCACCGAGATGATGCTCCCGACCCAAGAGGATTGGGTCAGGATCACCGGTGTCAGATTCGAGGGTGTGTCGGTGATGGGGCAGATGTTGCCCAATCACCAAGAGGCATGTGTTGTATTCTTCGGGCGTCAATACACCTTTATCGTCGGGTCCGGGACATGGATGATCCGAACCGCGTGGTTCGTCGATGAGTTCGGCAGGGGTTTCGTCCTGCCGAGGCGTGTCAGGAAGATGGCGGTTGACTATGAGTTGATGTTGACTGGATTAGCTGTAAAATCCATATTGCATGTAATTTTGCCTCGTAAAAATACTTTTTTATAGTTGTTATATATTACATTGAAAAGAATGGTTTGCGTAAAATTTTTGGTAAAATCTCTAAAATTAAGATATTTTGCCTTATGAATCATTACTCTCCTAGTAAATTGGGTTTATGCGGTAGGTCGATAATGTTGGAATTTTAGGCACGTGAAATTTCAATAACCTCATGAAAGTTAGAAAAATAGATATTTGGAAGTAGACTTCAAGCATTCCATGTATGAAAAAAATGATACAAAATCATTGGGTCACGAAAGAGTGCATTCTATGGTAATTTCTTTCACATAAGTAATTAGAACCCAACTAAAGTCCCGTTCCAATACAAAATACGTTACTGTTATATTGATCACAAAAGCTACTACTGTCTATAGGCTCACTGAAACGGAAGAAGGGTCGTCGCCGCTCTTGGAATCCAATTCTCCATCTGAGGTATCATCATCCTCTTGGTAATCCTCATCTTCGGCTTCGCTGTCTTCCTCTATGTCTTCTTCTTCTTCCTCCTCCTCGTCTTCATCTTTTTCATTAGCTTCATTCTCTTCATCCATAGGTTCTTCATCCGAGTTGAGTACAGTAATAACTTCACTGGCATTGTTGTTGGCAGGGCGCTTTGCGAATATGACGTACGTCTCAACATTGATTACCTTTGGCGAAGACACACGTCTCGGCGGAGTAATTGGGTTTGAAGCATGCGATTTTGCGTCATTGGTCATTTCTGCATCATTATCATAATTGTCATAACCATATTCAAGTGAATATACGATAAATACAAATCGAGGAAAAGAAAATTACTAAGGAAATAGCATAATATTTCCATTAAAATACCATCTTTGCATTGAAATAAAGAAACAATACATAAATTAAGCCGACAATCTTAGTTTTTTCTTATACCAACCCGCGCTCACATATAAAGCAACAAGAAATACAATAGTAAAGAAAAATAACTTCACCGCTAGTTTCCAAATCCAGTAAGCTTCCTCCCTCTCAACCACATCCATTACATGTGGGCTTGGTATTCCATGGAATCTATTATATCACTTAATAGCCTCATCAAGGGAGTGTGCGGTGACATGGCAAGCGCTTGAGTATCCGTCTACTTGGACTTTAGTTTTCTCCCAAGTACGATATATCCCGGGTCGTCGTTCAACAAAAATAACATAGTAGCGAATCATCTGTTCACGACATATATATGGATGATAAGATGTCACCTTATACAAAATTAAGGTTAATAATCAGGTCCTACTAGGTAGAACATGATTTCTAGTCCACCCTAACCTCTGCCCTCGGAAATAGGAGAATCTTGACTTTCTTGATTTTCACTTTTTATAGCATGACATGCAGTCAAAATTCTCCTATTTCAAAGGGCAGCAGATGGGGTAAGACTGGAAATTTGGTGCGACTCAATAGGACCTGACCATTACCTATGAAATTAATGCTAATGATGAAATCTATAAAATAGCCATATATATAGTTTATCTCCATTTGTACGTGTACCAGTTGGTTAAATTTGTACATGCCATGAAAATAAGTGGATATTTTCAATTTTATAGATAGTCTCACATTACATTGCATACATGGTCCTCCATATCACGGAGCACGCCCCTCCCATAGCGCATTTACGATGCTCTCGTGGTATTCTCTGGCAATTTCTCTTTCGACCCTCGTTTGTGGTGCTCGAATTTCTGCATCAGTAACTATGTTGTCACCATCACGATCTAACTCTCTCTCGACCCGCCAGTCTTAGAATATCGGATCTTGTTCGTGATAGGTGGGGATGAAATTGTGCAACACGCAACAAACAATAACAATCTTTGTTTGAGTGAGTAAAGGGTAACGAGCCTTGCACGTGAGGATCGGGAATCGTTACGTCAATGCACCAAACGCACATTCTACCACGTTTCTCAATTGAGAGTGAGATTGGTTAAACAATTCTTTAGGGTCACACAGTGTGGAGCTATTGAAATCTCTTAGGGGATAGCGAACTCGTCGATAAGGTGCAATAAAGTTTATCATATTAGCGTTTCTACCATCCACAAGGTAGTATTTTCCAACGGGAACAGTCAACCTATTTTGAGGACGTGAGAGTGCATTCACCAAAACTCGAGAGTCGGCAACAGATCCCTCCCAACCTACAAGTACGTACTAAAACCTCATGTCAAACAAAATTGCTGCAAGTACGTTATGCGAGGTAAATTGCTTACGATTCCAATATCGTTGGTGGTCACGTTTTGGCACCCAAGCTGTGATGTGCGTGCTACCAATAGCTCCTACACAATCCTTCACATTTTAATTGTCGCTAGCTTAGTATTAGGAAAGCCCCTCGCTTAATTTTAAATTTTTAGCATATAATACCATTATTGAACTCTACCTTGAAAGAAGGAAAGAACTGTGGATTGTGTTCTATTTGGAGGTGGGAGAGCTCTAGTGGTCGGGACCACAGTATCGTGATGTAGCTGTAAAATATCATTTAAGATGACATTAAAATATTCACTAATTGTTGAGCCACAGTGCTGAAATCGATTTTGTGTGAAACGATTCTTCATGTTGTGTTATAGAGGAACCCCCTATCTCGCAAAGCGAAGCGGAGCTCTAAAAAAATCGACACGCGCATTCGAAACAGATCGAATGGCGTGCGTCCATGTCCGACAATTGTTTCTTGCATAACTTGGTGTCCAATGAGTATGAAGGTATGCACACGTTCTCTAAAACTACGTACCTGACTAATATAGTAGCAAGCTGCAAGCATTATCATGTCTCCAACCATCATAATTATGACCTCTATGTCATTGTCAATGACATCCATCGTGATACTACATTATAAGTATGAAAGAAAATAAAGTGCAAGTCATGTACTACAGTGTGCTAAAATAAACCATAAAGAAAATACAGTAGCTGTGTATGATGGATGATACGATACGCCAGAAAGAAGATAGCAAAAACATCTTATAAACAATCTTATTGAGGAAATAGTCCTGAAAGAAAATCCATCCTCATCGCAGGGGGTAAGGCTAGGAACGTCTCGGCAAGCGGCTTCTCAGACAGGCGATAGAGGCAAGCTAGGTACTGCATATGGGTCAGCAAACCTTTAGTATAAATCTCATGTAGGATTGGAACAAACCGCTCACCTAGATTGCTCTAGTCCTAATAAGCTTTAGTTACTCCACATATCCCTCAATTACTCCTACCAGTTCCACCCCTGGGTCACCTCTCTTCCTTCGTGACCCAGAAGCAGAGTCACGCTTATTTTGTCTACTTGTCGGGTTACGTGAATAACTGTCTGTAATGTTTTGGGACCTAGTTTCATGTATATTGTCATCCGTTCCCCCATGAGGCCCAGATGCATTGCGCTCACCTGTTGGAGTGGGTGGGTCACCCAAACTCTAGGTCCCAAATGATTCTTTTGTGGGAGTGTAATCGGGGTGGTAAACACCTCTACCATCCGCAATACTATCCGAGAAGATGATGCAAAGACTCCCAATCCTGGAGTATTTTTGTTCGATAGGCCCTGGCCCATGAGTGAGCCTGTGAAAATGAGCCATAAAAATTAAGTCGTTATTGTTTATTATTCAGAATGGTACTCAACTTAATAGATTATAATTATTAATATCTTGCGATCGCACCTGCTCGTAATTATCCCATACGCCATTTTCTTCAGTGACCCTTCGTAGGTCATAATCCCAACCAAACCCACTTTTACTAAGTAGAGTTTTAGCTTTTAAATAATATTTTTTAATAACCTGAAGCCGGTTATAGAGATTCGTTTTCTTCGCTGGTGCCTCGTTAGCACTAAACTCGGGTAGCAAGTTTAAATTCAGCTTCATTTCCTCCCATGCCTGTTGGTGGAACGTTCCATCCTTGTTAGAAATACGACGCTCAAGTTGACATTATTCAACCATTTCATTTACCATTAGCTCCTCCAATGCGTACGTCCAAGTATAGTTTATTTTTGCTTTCCTTCGCGGGAGCGGAGGGGTACCACTCAGAGCAGACGATGACATTTCTACTGAGAGCATGCAGCAAATACAGAACACATAATATAAGGATCGTAAGATTGACTAAATAAGGGCCGTAATCTTTCCATACAAACAATTCCCCAAGTTTTTTGGAGAATACTAAGTTGGTTGGCAAAGCCTACAAACTCTGTATTTGTATACAATTCACATAATTTTGTTTCAGATTATTTATCAGATTTCAATAAGGAAATTTTATTTTATATTTCAAATGTTTGAAAAGTTTCTACCATATTTGATATATTATGGAGGTGGTGATGCTTCTGGTATAATGGGTAAGCACAAAAACCAAAGAAAATGGTGTCCAAATATTGGTATTCTTCTAATAAACTAACCTTTTTGTTGTTCTGTTTGAATTTTTTTGACTAAGGAGGAGCTACTAATTAATGTGTTTGCAGTTTGCAGATTATCTTACCTTCCATCATTTTTATAAAATCAACTGAAAATAAAAACTTGAAAAATGACAGTAATTGTAAATTTGAGAAACTGTGATGGCTGTTTGATATATGTATTACAATAGTAACACTAGGCTAGTTTAAGATATTCTTTAGATTCATATAAATTATGGTATATAAGAAAGGCTCTGGAATCTGGCATGATGAATCTGAGAAGTTTCCCAGTTACTCACAAATTTCAATCCCAAATAGTGACTTTTAATTGCTTTTATTTTCTGTTCTATCTTACCAAAATATTAAATGTTGTTGACCTAATCTTTCAAGGTTTTTTTTTCTTAACTCCATAAACTAAAGATTCTATATGTTTTCATCAATTTCTGTGGTGATTTGTCCTTGATTTCTGGTTTTTTTGGGGGGTCAACGTAAAGCCTATTGAAGCATTGAATGCAAATGCTTTTGTTTTTGGGTTTCTGATCATTCATCTTTCATGGTGGTTGAAGATACAATGCGTTTTGAGCTGTTTTATTGCTCTTTCAATAGGTTTTATGAGTTGGGTTTTTTGAAATATGCAGTAGTTGAGGTTTGGAGAGAAATGGTAATGGTGGTCATGAGAAATAGTATCTGCCATTAAAGAAGAAAAGTTGCAGAGAAGAGCTATGCACCTCTGAAGGAAGAAATCCCCCCAAAGATAATAAGCAAAGGAAAAAAATGCCAACAACTTGGTTACAAGCATAATGTTCCCTCAGAGTACATAGGTTGTTGGAGATTACTTACAAACATGCAAAGTACAAAATTCAACACATTTTTCAAAGGTTCACATACTAATTTAATGAGAAAATCTTGAATTGTTCAATTAAGCAACCAACTAACTACTAGAAGACATGTTTACCTTTACAATATTTTGTAAGAATGTTCGATAGAAGAGCTCCCTGACCAGCCTGTATTTAAGGTGGGGAACAGAGTTAATAACTATATAATGGACAGTTAGGAAATGAAATATAATCAAGTAATCAGAGGTTAAATAATAATAGCATAATTCATAAATAATATATGTATATAAACTGATTACATTAATATATTTTCCTAGGTGATGGCTTCATTTTATAGTCACCAAACTGCCTATTTCCTCAGAGTGGAACAGCCAGTGCATTCTAATATGATAGCATTTTATAATCTATACTCATACCACCATGCCATAATGCTCTTAGAAAGAACTATGACCATTTCTTTACTCGTGGACAGAATCATCCAAAAGGAACATCTGTGATAATGCTTATCTTTCCACATGGTACTTTCTTGGAAGAAAATTTTCATTATTAGATTTTTTCGTTGGCCAACCAAAGTCATGGGTCATCTGGCTGACATATTCAATTACTCTAAGTTGAAAAATATGGAGCAAATGAAACATTGAACGACCAATACAAAATCCACTAAAACAGCCTCTTACTAGCAAGAACAATGACTAAGGCATTGGATTCCCTACATGCATGATGAACAAACCACCCCTATGGAAATACCAAGATCTCATCAAGGAAATCTCAAAGTTAGGATTATTTTTTGCAAAATGTTCTAGAGTAATCAACCAACTTCTACCACGGCTATTGAGAAGAGAATGAAGCAAATAGAAGCGAAGAATCATTTATTCATAGAAAAAGCCACAGTCTTGTCGTTTTCCTGTATGTCCCCAACCTTATATGATGCTCCAAGTAATGACAATTTGTGAGCGAGAGAGAAAGAGAGAGATATTCAACGAATAAAAGAGCCACCAACCCATAGAAATACCTTAGATCTCATTAAGGACGGCTGAAAATCTCAATGTCGGCATTATTTTGGCATATGTTCTACAGCAATCAACCATCTTCTACCACAACAATTCAAAAGAGAAAGAAGCACAGAGAAGAGAAGAATAATTCATTCATAGAAAAAGCTACAATCTTATCCTTTTCCTATATGTTCCCAACCATATTTGATGCTTCAGGTAATGACAATTTGTGAAAGAGATACTCTAGTCTTCCTAATTTTTCATCATATCACTTCTCTTCTCACCATGATCCCATTAAGCTTCAGACACTCTACGAAAGGCAGCTTATAAAATAGGAAATTTAGGTGAAATAGTGGTGCACAATTGTACCCAACCATTTTAGCAATGCCTCCCAATGAGTGGGCTCAAATTTACCTGTCCAATTTATTCTAACCTCATCCTTTTTGGTCAAATTTTAGCCATAGCCGAACTTCCAGAGAAGCAACGTGTGGTCTTTCCGATTGCTAGTACATGATCACAAAGGAAATGCACAAAACCACGAAGATATCTACAAAGCACTCCTAAGCTGATTACTAATGTGTCATTTCGCTATTTACTAGATCAATTTCTTAGATGCATAAATCCCTTGGTTCCATCACGACAGCGTTCATATGTCAAAAGCAACTTTATCAACATAAAAAAAGTTCAACAGCAGTCCACACAATAGATCAAATGGTGAATAGCGAAAAATGATCCCCAGTGACTGACAAATTTTTTTAAATTAGCCTTGAAGATAACTGTAACACATGCTAGATGATACTGCAACAAGTGTCTCAATTTTTGTGAAAATGGAAGACAAAATAAGACATGTACTCTTGAAAATTGAAAATCCAAATATAAAGGAAAGCATAACTACATTATTTACACCAACGAAGAGGAAAAGGGCCCATAAATTACAAAAAACACCATAAACCAGAGCAAATTTGAAGGTTTTGAAAGGAAGAAATTGCCCCATAAACCAGAGCAAAAAATTAGAAACCAGAGCAAATTTGAAGGTAATAAATTATAAAAAGGGCCTAGAAATTACAAAAAACACCACAAACCAGAGCAAATTTGAAGGTTTTTAAAGGAAGAAATTGCCTCATAAACCAGAGCAAAAAATTACAAAAAAAATCATAAACCAGAGCAAAAATTTACAAACTAGAGCAAATTTGAAGGTAGTAAATTATAAAAAAGGGCCCAAAAATTACAAAAAACACCATAAACTAGACCAAATTTGAAGGTTTTGAAAGGAAGAAATTGCCCCATAAACCAAAGGAAAAAATTACAAAAAACGCCATAAATCAGAGCAAAAAATTACAAACCAGAGCAAATTTGAAGGTAATAAATTATAAAAAGGGCTCAAAAATTAGAAAAAACACCATAAACTGGAGCAAATTTGAAGGTTTTAAAAGGAAGAAATTGCCCCATAAAGCAACAACAACATGGTAAGTACATGATCAAAGGCTCCCTGGGGCTTCAGCTTCGATGTATCTTGCAACACAAAACAAGGAAGATTTGATTGCAAAAATGAAGCTTATGAAAGGATGAAATTGAAACTGCTAAGTTAAGATTTGCATACCTCTGTTGGATATGGCTCGGCTGTGAGAAGGTGAGGAGATGAAGCCCTTTTATAGGTGAAATTCTGCATCTCCAGATCTGTTGGGTCATTTCCAATAGATCTGCCGCCCAAAAATATCTGCCTCAACTATCCGATCATAGCCATCATACCAGTCCTCCTCGTTCAGACGATGGACGAACCTGAGCACCATTTTGGGACAGATTCATCCTACCTCCACTGCAACCCCTAGATTTTCTGCAAGTAGAGTTTATACCCTACTCGAAAGTGCTCTGCTCGATAAAGACCTTTAGAAATAGGGTTTATACCCTCTATCATTGACAATCAGCGGCTGCAAAAGATAGCTCTGCAATGAACTCCAAAAAGCCATTGAAGAGGACTTTAAAGGCTACAGTGGAAAGGGGATAGAGTTGTAATAAATATAGCCGTTGGGTGGGTGCTTCAGAAATTATAGGTAATATTAGAGTGTTATAAGGCCCTGGGCTTGTAAGCCCAAAAAATTACAGACAATCGTTACAGTCGATTACGAGGGTGGAATACGGTGAAACGAACGACAATTCTACGTAAAAATTTCGACTGCTGCCCCTAAAAACTACAGATTACACGTGATTTCTCCGAATTCTGGCGAAACAAACATACCCTAAGTGAATGCTCTCTTTTAGGGAAATTTCAATTCATGGTAATGCCTTCTCATGTAAAACTCACTTCTTTCGTAAAAGGAAATATATGTTTTTACAGTTTTAATATAAAATGATTGTTTAGTTAAGTGTTAATATTGGTGTAAAAATCTATTTTATGTGCTATTTCATTTTGAAGAAGTGAACGAGCTGTATAAAATCTACTTTATGTGCTATTTCATCCTAAATTTATTTGCTTTTTTTATTTGCATATTTTAGTTTTATAAGGCTAGATTCTGGTAACTGAAAAAAAATATGCAGATAATATCGATAGTGTTTTTATGCTCCTTTTATGGTGAGCTGAACAATGAAAAAGTAAACTTTACCTATAATAGTACAAGGTTACATATAATATTCTCATAATTCCATACTACAGTGAACTTTATGTGCCCTTAGTCGTGCTTATCTTTTAGAACTTTTTACCTAGGAGGGTCCCGACCTTTCACATATTTAGGGTTGCTAACAGTTTGGCTTCAGCTCGAGCCCCAGTCTAGTTAGAGTTCGGTTCGGGCTTAAAAAATAAACTAGAGCCTGGATATACATGAGCCAAACCTGGCCCGATTTTATTGTCAGGCCAGGTAGACAAAACTGTAATTTAGGGTTAGGGTTTAGCAATAGGAAGGAGGAAGAAGAAGAAGAGAGAGGAAGAGAAAAGTAGAGATATTAGGGTTGAGCCAATGTGACTCAAATCTCAATGCAAAATACCATTCATATCATCTTAGCATGTTCACGTATTACATGGTTCCCAAGTTAAGTTAATTGTATAACTTAAAATTCATTTAACTGCACACACCCAAAGTTACTTACTACACACCCAAACAATAGAAATAATATCTCCAACACTCCCCCTCAAGTTGGAGTATAGATGTCGATCATACCCAACTTGAAGGAGATGTCGTAAAGTCTCTTGCCACCAACACGTTTAGTCAAGATGTCGGCAAGTTGATCCTCAGTTCTAACTTGAGGAATACTGATTTCTTTGGACTCGACCTTCTTGCGAATATAGTCACTGTCCACCTCAATGTGTTTTGTTCTTTCATGAAAGACAAGATTCTCCTAAATATGATGGGCAACTTCATTATCACCATACAAGATAATTGAAGAGGATACAACAACTCCCAAGTTTGGCAAGATGAATTTAAGCCACATGCCTTCTCTCGCACCTTAGGACACGGTGCGATACTCCCCCTCGGCACTGGAATTTGATACTACATGTTGCTTCTTAGATTTTCATATGACCAAATTACCCCCCAAGAAGGTGCAATATCCGACAGTTGATCTCCTATCATCCAAAGACCCTACCCAATCAGCATCAGTAAATATCTCTACATCAAAATGAACACGATTTTTATAGAGATGCCTTTTTCCAAGACTTCCTTTCAAATATATCAGGATCCCGTGAACAACCTCTAAATGTACTATCCTTGGTGAGTGCATATATTAACTCACCACACTGATTGTATAAGCAATGTCCGGACGGGTCATGGTTAGATAAATCAGTCTTTGATAGGTACGTGGATTCCTGAGAAGATCACTTTCTTCACCATTTAATCGGTGATTTTGTTCAATAGGGATCACAGAAGGCCTACACTCCAAAACTACCGTATCATGAAGGAGGTCTATGGTATACTTCCGTTGGGATAATGAGATGCCCTTCTTAGATCTCGTCGCTTCAATGCCAAGGAAATATATCAAGCTTTCCAAGTCTTTAATTTCAAACACTCTGCTTAAATACTCCTTCAGTTTAAGAATCTCATGACTATCATCACCAGTAATGACGATATCATCAACATAGACTAGTATGACAGTCATCTTGATTCTCCTTTTTACAAATAGAGTATGATCATAATGACTTCTTCAGTACCCGAATCTCATAATGGCATCACTAAATTTTTGAAACCAGACCCTTGAGGATTGTTTTAATCCATAGATAGATTTCTTCAATCTACACACTTTTCCCTTCTCCCCTTCTTTTATAAATCTAGGAGGAAGGTCCATGTAGCTTCTTCCTTGAGATCACCATGAAGAAATGCATTCTTCACATCAAGTTGAGAAAGTGGCCAGTCTTTGTGGGTAGCCAGAGTACCCTGATTGTGTTGGACTTGGCTACAGGTGCAAAGGTGTCCTGGTAATCAACTCCTTGTGTTTGAGTGTTGTAATATTGATCGGTGCTGAAATATGACTATATTTCACACCTTAAATCCTACATTTAGTTGTTCGATGAAAGCATCTGATGGTTGTTGTGAGGTTTTGATGTTTACAGGTGTTTCCGACCATTAGATCGTTCAAATGCCTAAAAGAAGGAAATTAAAGGCTATGCAAGAGCTATGGACAAAAAGGTCCAAAGAAGCATTGAGATCTGAGAAGAGAATCAATATCCATCAAGAAAGGAGACTTTACATTGAAGAGTCAATCGATTGAGGAATCATTGTCAATCGATTGACAGATGAAATAAACTTCAACCCTGAAAATCAATCGATTGAGACATGAAAATCAATCGATTGACACATAAGGCAGAAGTGCCCTAAAGAAATTCGAACTCAAATTCAATCGATTGAGACTTCTGGCTCAATCGATTGAGGCAATTAGGTTTAGGTGTGCTCGGCCATTATAAAAAGGAAGCTAAAGCTTTGAATAGAGGACGCTCTGTTTTTGGACTTGGTGTTGAGATCTTTTGAGACTTTTCTTTGGAGGAATTAGAACTAGATTTTATTATTTTGGAATTTTAGGGCTTTTCACTTTGGGGAACTTCTTTTCATCTTTTTAAGGTCTTCTTCTCTCCTTCTTCTAGGGTTTGATTAGGGTAGATTGTACCTAGGATTTGCATTATTTTCTTTTAAAGCATAGATTGTATTTAGGAGAGAGCATTATAAACAAATATCTTTTGGAAGAAATAAAAAGAGGAATGACTTTGAATGAACAAGAAGATCATACACCAAAGATGAGTGGCTAAATCAGTAGATCGGGGAAGATGTGATCCCCAGATAAGTACCCATATTTATGATTAATACCATAGTCTAATTACTGTCATTGTGGAATCATTTTTGCTAAAAGTTTGTATTATTGAAAATATATTGAATGCTTGTTATGACCATTGATTGCGCGAATCAACGGCCGTAATCGCTAGATCTGGACCTGCAGGCTGATCTAGGCTGTAGAGCGATTATGTTTTTATTGTTTTGATCTACACATCATGAGATACGCTATTCTTCTTACATGACTCATACCGCAATGTTAGGCTGAGTCATTGTTTTTAGATAGGGTATGTCGGATTGATGATCATACTTTATTTCAAATCATTTTATGAATGAATGATGGTGTGAATGATGCTTTAATGAAACTATGGGTGTTAATGGTAAAAAAAGGGGGTACAAATCTGGGATAGCATATTTCTTGATCTCATTTAAATATTGTTCTTAGATTCATCGGTAATTAGTTGTTTAGATTAATTTATTTTTCTTGCATTTAGAAAAAGTGATAAATTTTTGGTAAATTGAATCTGCCCCTTGGTACTTCCTTGGGGATGTTTTTAAATCCTTGAAAGAATTAATTAAAAATTCAGATTTCCCTGTGGGTTCGACACCCCTGTTCTTGCCATACTGCAATAGATCTTGTGCACTTGCAAGGGTTACACTTTAAATCGATCAAGTTTTTTGCGCCGTTGCCGGGGATTTCGGCGAAATTTTGATTAATTCAGATTAGGGATTTTTTTTTTGTGTTTTTAGCAGTCAATCAATTGAGAATTCTTCCTCAATCGATTGACTCTGTCTTGTGTTTTTATCAGCACTTCTGTGTCAATCGATTGACACTAACTTGTCAATCGATTGACAAAAAAAAAAAAATATATATATATATATATATATATATATATATATATCTTTAATTCTGAAAATTTGGAAGTTTGTGGATTTGAAATCTGAAATTTAGTGCTCAAAGGTTGATTTTTGATTTTCGAACTTAAATTTTTGCAATTAGAATTTTTGAAATTTAATTTCTAAATTAAATTTTGATTTTCTTGTGTGAATTTTGATTTTTGAATTTTTAAAAAAACTAATATTTAGATTTTTGATTTGTAAAATCTTCTTTCCCTTATTTTTCTCTCTTAGGTAAGTTTTTGTAAGACTCTTTTAGGAAGTTTAGTTTTTTTTTTTAGGATACCTTCTTATTTTAGCTTTTGTAGGAGTTCTTTTAGGAAGTTTAGGTTTTTAGGACTTCTTATTTTAGTAGGATTCTTTTTCCTTATTTTCCTCTTTTAGATATTCTAGGATTTTCTTAAATTAGTTATTAATTTTTTTTTTAGGAAGTTTATAAATTTAGGATACCTTCCTTAGGAAATTTAGGAATCTTTTATTCTTTCCCTTATTTTTCTCTTTTAGATAAGATTTTGTAGGATTGCCATTAGATTTAAAATTTTAATTTCTAATTTTAATCTTAAAATTTTAATTTTAATTTTTGAAATTCGAATTTAAAAAAAAAAAAAAAAAATTCGAAATTTAATTTAATTTAAAAAAAAAAAAAAAAAATTTAATTTATCTTGTTTTGCTTTTCTTTTCTTCTTATTTTGGCCACTGTTCATATTAGAACTCAATCGATTGAAGCTTCAGGTTCAATCGATTGAGACTGAAATATTCTCTGTTGTGATCTTTGCTTTTCTTTCAATCGATTGACATTCCTCTGTCAATCGATTGACAAAAATTCTGTGCTTGCCATTTCGGCTGAAATTCCTGTGTTGACTTGCTTTGACCTTTGAACCTCAATCGATTGAGAACAATTCTTCAATCGATTGAGTGATAAAGTCATTTCTGTGAAATTTTAAGTGTGCTTCTGTCAATCGATTGAGATCTTTGCTGCAATCGATTGAGCCTATTTTGTGGATTTGTTTTGGATTTTTCAATCCCTGTTTGTGAGCGTGGTGTATAAGCTTTACTCGTTCTCATCACCCACATCTGCTACCGTTTAATCTTGAGATCGTACGATCTTGTAGAGAATCGTAGAATTCAAAGGAATCAGTATCATCATACTGATACCATGGCTGATCAAAGGCAAGAAATGAATGGGAACAATCAGAATATCAATAATGACAATAATAGAAATAATGGAAATGATGGGAATAACAATTACAATGAGGGCCCTAGAACACTCGAATATTATAATAATCCTGGTTTTTACAAGGATCAAGAATGTATAATGCATGATCCCATTCCAGGAAACCACTATGAATTCAAATCAGCGATGATCCAAATGCTACCAATTTTCCATGGGTTAGCAAATGAAAATCCGCACGTTCATCTAAATGAATTCACTGGGGTATGCAAAATGTTCAGAGTCCACAATGTCACTGATGAGATAGCTAAACTCCGACTCTTTCCTTTCTCTTTAAGGGATAAGGCAAAAACGTGGTTTTATTCCTTAGAACCGCAATCTATTCAGAGTTGGGCAGAGCTACACCGTCAGTTTCTTAAAAAATATTTTCCCATGACCAAAGCCATTGAGTTGCATCAGAAGATTCAATTCTTTTCCCAACAACTCATCAAACATTCCATGAATGTTGGGAACGCTTAAGGAATTGATTAAGAGTTGTCCAAATCATCAAGTTCTGCATTTTATAACGGATTGATTCCTGAAGAGAGACGCATGGTTGATGCATCGTGTGGTGGATCATGTGCCACAAAAGAAGCTGATGAATTGTGGGCATTGTTTGAGAAGTTATACCAAACTTCGATACAAAGTGAAACACTGGGGCGAACTAACTTGGATTTGGCACCTAAATCTCATGTGTTGACAAGAGATGAATTGTATGATGTCAAAAATAATACCTCTGATCTATCAACAAAGGTTGATATGTTGTCCAAGCAAATGAATATGTTGTTAGCTACGACCAAGCAAGCTAAAGCTCCTGTCACCCCCACTGTGTGTTCAATTTGTGACCACCCAAGTCACATGGCTAATGAGTGCCCCACTACCTTGTCATTATTCCCTGATGAACCTACTCCTCAAGAGCAGGTGAATTTGACTCAATCTTATCAACGGCAGGGTAGAAACATATACTCCAATACCTATAACCCGGAATGGAAAAATCACCCCAACTTAGGATGGGGTGGTTCGAACCAAACTGATCAGGTAAACCAGCAGTACAGAGCCAACACAATGGGTGGACAATAAAATTTCTGCCCACAACAGAATTCCACTTCCCAGCAGAATTCTAATTTCCAACATAACCCTCCTTATTACCATCCGAATTCTGATTACAGAAAAAATCATAATTTTAATCAACCTCAGGCTACCGTTTCTAGAGATTCTGATTTGGAGGAAAAGGTGATGCGAAGCATGCAAGCTTTCCAACAGATGATGATAGATCAATTCAGTCAACTGACAAATCAGCTGAGTCAACGAGAGGAAGGTAGGCTCCCTAGCCAACCCGTCAACAATCCTCGAGGTCAAGCACCACCTGATGCAGGTCCATCGAATAGTCACGGTTGAAAGGCATTACGGTCTTTGAGAAGTGGAAGAAGTTGATAATCAAGTGGAAATGCTGTGGAATCGATGGGGAAAAGAGGAAGCAAGAGAAGCAGCGAAAGAGAAAGAAAACAAATCAGAGAAAAGAACAGAGAAAGAGAAAAGAAAAGAGAAAGAGAAAGAGCAAAGAAGAGAGAAGGGAAAAGAAAAAGTAATCGAAGATGAGTCTTCCTCAACTGTCCAACTAGGACATGAACAAGAATCAGAAATGGAACCTGCACCTTATGTCCCAAGGGCACCATTCCCTCAATGCCTAACTCCTCCATCTAGAATGGGAAAGGGACCAGCAAAAATGGAAGAAATTTTTGAAACATTCAAGCAAGTAAAGATAAATCTTTCATTGCTTGAAATAATCAAACAAGTGCCTGAGTATGCAAAATTTTTCAAAGATTTATGCACTCGTAAGAGAAAGGCGCGTACTCATATTTTCAAGAAAATGTTCCTGACTAATCAAGTCAGTTCAATATTACAATTGGAAACCCCACAGAAACTGAAAGACCCTGGAGTTCCAATTGTTCCATGTGTCATTGGTGGGCAACCACTTGAAAAAGCGTTATTGGATTTGGGAGCAAGTGTGAATCTAATCCCATACTCAATATACGAGAAACTCTGATTGGGTGAATTGCAACCCACGACGGTCACACTCCAACTGGCCGATAGGTCAGAAAGAAGACCTAGGGGAATTATCGAGGATGTTTTGGTTGGAATAAACAAGTTTGTCTTTCTAATGGACTTTGTTGTTGTAGACATGGAACCACCTGTTAAATCAATTAATCAAGTCCCCATCATCCTTGGACGTCTGTTTCTCGCCACTGCCAACGCTTGCATTAATTGTCGAACGAGAGTTATGGACGTTTCTTTTGGGAACATGAAGGTCAGATTGAACATATTTCATGCGATGAACCATTTCCCTAACGAGGATGAGGTCGAATATTTTTACATCAATCAGATGGACGAAGTAGTGGATGAAGCATTACCATCAATGCTCACCAAAGAAGAATTCAAAACTGCTTTGTTGGCCATCTATGAAGAGAAAGGATCTGAAAGGAAGCAGTCAGAAGAGACAAGGTCGAGTTTATCGTCTCCAGATGATGACTTATGTGAAAATGTGACGAAGGTAGAGCCATTACCTATTGAGGTAAGGGATGCGCTGACTCCATCAATAGAGCAGCCATCAACTGTGGAATTGAAACCATTGCCTAAGTCCCTCAAATATGTTTTTTTGAGACCTCACGAAACACTTTCAGTGATAATTTCATCTACATTGACGGAAGAACAAGAGCATGACCTGTTGAAAGTGCTTCAAGATCACAAGCAGGCTATCGGATGGACCCTAGCTGATTTAAAAGGGATTGACCCATCAGTATGTATGCACAAAATACATCTGGAAGATGAGAGTAAACCATCGAGAGAACCGCAGAGGCGACTTAATCCGAACATGCAAGAAGTCATTTTAAAGGAAATCATTAAATTACTCGATGCTGGAATCATCTATCCGATTTCTAATAGTGAATGGGTTAGTCCAGTCCAAATTATCCCGAAAAAGTCCGAAATCACTGTGAAAGAAACTGCGGAAGGAGAATTGTTGCCTACTCGTGAAACTACTGGGTGGCGTGTCTGCATTGATTATAGAAAATTGAACACAGCTACCAGAAAGGATCATTTTTCCCTTCTGTTCATCGATCAAATCCTCGAGAAGTAAGCAGGGCAAGAGTTTTATTGCTTTCTTGATGGTTATTCGGGATACAATCAAGTGCCCGTTTTTCCACCTGATCAAGAGAAAACGGCATTCACATGCCCTTACGATACTTTTACATATCAAAGGATGTCGTTCGGCTTATGTAATGCACCTGCTACTTTCCAACGATGTATGTTGGCCATATTTTCGGATATGATTGACAAGTTCATCGAGGTGTTCATGGACGGCTTCTCGATTTTTGGGAAAATGTTTGGTTCTTGTTTGAATCACCTCGCACAAGTTTTACAACATTGTGTGGATTCTAAACTTATTCTTAGCTGGGAGAAGAGCCATTTCATGGTTCAACAAGGAATTGTGCTGGGACATATTGTTTCCAAGAAAGGAATTAAAGTGGATAAGAATCGCCAATTTGCCCCCACCAAAGAGTGTTCGACAAATTCGATCATTTTTGGGGCATGCTGGATTTTATAGGCGATTCATTAAGGATTTCAGCAAGGTGGCTAAACCTTTATGCACCTTGCTTGGTAAAGATGTACCTTTTGAATTTGATGAGCATTGCATGAAATCATTTCTGAAGCTGCGTGAACTCTTATCAAATGCACCAATAATCCAACCACCAGATTATTCTCTCCCATTCGAACTCATGTGTGATGCATCTGATTACGCTATCGAGTTTTAGGGCAAAGGGTGAACAAATTACCTCACGTAATTTATTATGCCGATAAGACATTGATCGATGCGAACTACACCACCGAGAAAGAACTATTTGGTGTATGCTCTGGATAAATTTCGTTCTTATCTGCTTGGATCAAAAATAGTGGTCTTTTCAGACCACTCTGCATTAAAATATTTGTTGGCAAAGAAGGATGCCAAACCAAGATTGATCCGCTGGATTCTGCTACTTCAAGAGTTTAATTTCGAAATCAAGGATAAAAAGGGAGTCGAGAATGTTGTGGCTGATCACTTGTCTCGCATTTTGCTTGAAGAATCGTTTACACCTGAACCTATCCGGGACACTTTTTCGGATGAGAAATTAATGGCAATTGCGACTCTGAAAGTTTCTTGGTTTGCCAATATCGTGAATTATTTGGTCACTGGCAAAATCCCTACTGAATGGGGAAAGAATGATAAGAACCTCTTTTTCTCTCAGATCAAATACTATTTTTGGGATGAACCACATTTGTTCAAGATCTGTTCAGATCAAATCATCAGGAGATGTGTACCAGTAGAAGAGCAACTAAGCGTTCTCGATTTCTGCCATGCAGGAGCCTGTGGAGGCCATTTTGGAGGACAGAAGACTGCACAGAAAATTCTTCAAAGCGGATTCTCCGCCTCCATCTTCGTGTGACGCTCAATTTTGCAAAGAATGCCAAAGATGTCGTTGACTTGAAATATTTCAAAGCGAAATATGATGCCCTTAACCCGATTTTGATTGTTGAAAATTTTGATGTTTGGGGATTGACTTCATGGGTCCTTTTCCCCATCTTTGGGTATTCATACATTCTCGTCTGTTGACTACGCTTTCCAAATGGATTGAAGCTGTGGCAACCCGTTCAAATGACCACAAAGTGGTGGTCAAATTTCTGAAGGAAAATGTCTTTAATAGATTCGGGTTTCCACGAGCGATCATTAGTGATGGCGGTTCGCACTTCTGCAACCGCCATTTTGCTACTTTAATGAAGAAATACGGCGTCACCCACAAGGTTGCAACGCTGTATCACCCGCAAACTAGTGGTCAGGTGGAAGTGTCGAACCGAGAGATTAAACGAATTTTAGAAAAGACGGTATGACTGGATAGAAGAGACTGGTCAAACCGGCTCTCTGATGCTCTGTGGGCCTATCGCACCGCCTTCAAGACACCAATTGGAATGTCTCCGTTCAGAATTGTCTACAGGAAAGCATGTCATCTTCCTGTTGAATTAGAGCATAAGGCATTTTGGGCCATCAAAAGATTCAATTTCGACATGCAAGCCGCAGGATCAAATCGACGGCTACAGTTGAGTGAATTGGAAGAACTACGCTACAATGCGTATGAAAATTTGAAAATGTACAAAGAAAGATACAAGCAGATTTATGATGAGTCAATTTCTCGAAAAGAGTTTCACATTGGGCAAAAGGTTTGGCTATTTAATTCCAGACTAAAGCTTCACCCGAGAAAACTGAAATCTAGATGGGAAGGCCTGTATCAGGTTGTTTCCATTAGTATGCATGGTGCAATTGAGATCCGTAGTCTCAAGGACAATCGAGTTTTCAAAGTCAATGGGCAACGTCTCAAACCAATGTTTGAGCCAATCACCCAGTTTAAGATTGAGGCAATGCACCTCAGTGACCCAAATGATTGATCAATGAAAAGGTCGAGCTGGCGACACTTAAACTCAGCGCTTCCTGGGAGGCAACCCAGTGTGTTTTATTTATTTTCGTTTTCATTTTTGTTTTTGTTAGTTCTAGAATATTAGTTTTTAGTTTAGTTTAGGTTATTTTTAATTTCCAAATTAGTGTAGCCACATTACCTTCAATCTATTTTTGGTCATGTTCTAATTTTATGCACATATTCTCTGCACCTGATCTTTGTGTTGAGGTACTTTTCAACAGGTTTGGGGGTGCAATACCTATTTCAATCAATGAGGACATTGTCATTTTTAGGTTTGGGGGTATGATTCTCTATCTTGCGTTAGTTTCTTATTTTTCTTCATAAAAAAAAAAATAATAATAATAAAATAAAAAAATAAAAAAAATTTGAACCATCATATATGAATTATTTTTCGATAGTTTTCAAACTTTAGTTGATGATGCATGTGAATTTAATTTTGAGAATATCGATGTCAGATTTTGAATGCTTGTATCTAGGATAATGAAGCTTAATGTGATATTTTGTGGGTAATTTTGATATTCATGCTTAGAATTTTTACACTTATACCAAGCTAAGACTCAGAAATCGATGAACTGTTTTGAACGGTGAATCTTAGGTTCTTAGTGTAGACTAAACCCGGTGAGCTTTAGAGCTAATTTTCCGTCATTGATAAGTGAATCCATAAACTCGGAGTTTTCTTTGAATACAAATTATCTTGCACAATCTCATATATTTTATTTTGACTTATGACTTTGCATGATATCAAATTCATATTATTGTGTTAGAACATACTGTATATCTATTCAAGACAAATAGACAAGGTTACCATCTTTTAAGGATATGATTGAAGGCCATCTTTGGCTCGTTTGTGCTTAAATGCCCCACCTCATATAAATTTATCCTTCTAGTACCCCTTTGAGCCTATTGGAAAATTTACCTTTATACATTCTTTGATAAGCCACGTTAACCTTTAACCCTTTACCATTTCTGAAAATTCAGCTTTACCCTTCTTATTTCTGAGAAATTAGGAACGTGAGATGAAAAAGAATGAAAAGAGAGTAAGTGGAGAGATACTGAGTTGTGGTATTTACTGAGAGTGTATGACAAAAATATAAAAGAAAAAGAGGGGAGAAAAAGAAAAAGAAAATTATGAAAAATAATGAAAAATATGAGGTGCTTCAAGAAAAGAAAATTCAAAAGAAAAAGAAAGTTGAGAAAAATAGAAAAATAGTGAGAAAAATAGCAAGAAATAAGAAAAGAAAAAAGAGATAGAAAAATCAGAAGTTTGTTTCTTTTCCAATTTCTCAAAAATTTTGAATCCAAATTCCCTTTCTTTCTTATCCTTTCCTGAGCCCCATTACAACCCTACAAAAGACCTTCATGATCTGATCTTGTATTGGTAACTGCCTTGTGGAGAGTAAATATGTGATACTTATGACACTTGATATGGCATGCTTAGGATATACAAGTATCTATTCTTATGAGATTTGATTTTGTTCATTGATTACATCGTGTTTCAGTTATCATGTGAGACATTTTTGCTTGTTTTGTATTGATCTCTCACATATGTGCGAAAGATTTCCCATCATCGGAGTGATTTTATTTCGAGAGTATACCTAAAGTGAGGATTGAGTCGAGACAATAGATCTGATAGTTTTCCATTTGGACTAGTTCCGAGATGGATGAATCTTGGTTTGGGTATGCACACACTTCATGTTTAGGCATGAATGGATGAGTTGTTTAACAATTTGAGCATTAGATTAATTTGAATGGATACTAGCATGATTGACATGACATTAATATTTAAGATTGATGATTCACATATTGAAACAATTAATATTTTTTTTATTTTTGAATAATATATATGTTATAAAAATCATGTTTTAAAAACTCAATTTTGTCGATGGTTTGAAATTTTTGGAAGTTTGTGGGTAACTTCACTGTAAACCCTCAGGAGACACAACTCCTCCACTAGGGATCACCTAGGGGTTTAAAGGCTTGTTGCACATGCTAAATGCAATTGTGTTCCCTACGAAAGTGGCATTTAAATTTTTAGGAAGTTAGTTTTATTTCCGTTATATATTCTCTTTGCTCGAGGACTAGCAAAGTGTAGGTTTGGGGGTGTGATCGGTGCTGAAATATGACTATATTTCACACCTTAAATCCTACATTTAGCTGTTCGATGAAAGCATCTGATGGTTGTTGTGAGGTTTTGATATTTACAGGTGTTTCCGACCATTAGATCGTTCAAAAGCCTAAAAGAAGGAAATTAAAGGCTATGCAAGAGCTATGGACAAAAAGGTCCAAAGAAGCATTGAGATCCGAGAAGAGAATCAATATCCATCAAGAAAGGAGACTTTACATTGAAGAGTCAATCGATTGAGGAATCATTGTCAATCGATTGACAGATGAAATAAACTTCAACCCTGAAAATCAATCGATTAAGACATGAAAATCAATCGATTGACACATAAGGCAGAAGTGCCCTAAAGAAATTCGAAACTCAAATTCAATCGATTGAGACTTATGGCTCAATCGATTGAGGCAATTAGGTTTAGGTGTGCTTGGCCATTATAAAAAGGAAGCTAAAGCTTTGAATAGAGGACGCTCTGTTTTTGGACTTGGTGTTGAGATCTTTTGAGACTTTTCTTTGGAGGAATTAGAACTAGATTTTATTATTTTGGAATTTTAGGGCTTTTCACTTTGGGGAACTTCTTTTCATCTTTTTAAGGTCTTCTTCTCTCCTTCTTCTAGGGTTTGATCAGGGTAGATTGTACCTAGGATTTGCATTGTTTTCTTTTAAAGCATAGATTGTATTTAGGAGAGAGCATTGTAAACAAATATCTTTTGGAAGAAATAAAAAGAGGAATGACTTTGAATGAACAAGGAGATCATACACCAAAGATGAGCGGCTAAATCATTAGAGCGGCTAAAACCTTCTTATGTCCCTTAAATTTTGTTTTGCTTAGAATAACATGTTGTGTGTATAAATAAGATCTGATGGCTGTGATTGAATGAGAAGAAAGAATTCGGACATGAAAAGTTAACAGCCACAGAACCAGAACAATTCGATGGTCAATTTTCAATTTGATGGTTGAATTTGGAATTCGACCATCGATTTGAAAATCGACAGTCGAAATATGTTTTTTTGTGCCTGAAGCCAATTTGTGGAATTCGAGGGTCGATTTCCAATTCGATGGTCAAATTTGGAAATCGACCATCGAATTGAAAATCGAGGGTCGATTTTCTATGTTTTGTGACTGATGTGCAGTTTTGAAATTCGATGGTCGAATTTGAATTCGACCATCGAATTTCAAATTCGACCAACGAATTTGAATTCGATGGTCGAATTCTGTCCTGTTCCTGGCATTTGAAAACTTTGTTGGATTTTTATCTGCAAACTTTTGGTTTGATTTTTGGGTTCTATATTAACACTGAGAGTGTTGATATATGTAGGTTTTGACTGTTGGGAGTCCTTGGTGAGGACTGCTTGTGCATGTTTTTGAAACTTCCTTGTTGAGGTAGGGGAACCTTGTATTTAAATTGCATCAAATTATAAGTATAGATTGTTTGACTATTTCAATTAAGAAGGTTAAATTTTGGAAATTCTGTTGCACACAGCATAAATAAAACTCTGAATATATGACACAATCTGAAAATTTGGAAACCTTGCTATAACTAAGAATCTTTGTAATTCGAACCTCAGAACCTCAGTTAAGCTTTGAATCAGAACTTCGAATTAGAACTTTGAGAAATCAGTATATGATATGAATAATAAGCCTTGATATGTGATAGCATTTGTATTTGATTTAGGGTTCATAAGTACGATGCCCTAGATTCTACCAACCGTGTTGACGGTATTACTTTGGCGCAAGTTTCCCTCATAGCGTAGGGGCTTGTTGCACTTTCGAAATGGGTTCATGAACGACGATGGTCAGTAGGGTTTTCCCATCGGTCACGTAGTCCGCTCTCATGCTATAGGAAATTTGGGAGATAATTAAGTTATAAATTTAAGATAAGAAGCATGGTAAATCATAACATTTTTGAACACTTTAGATTATATTATCAATTTTGACTCAAGATTAGAACTGGAGATTTACTTTGAAAAGCATCATTGAAAAATCATATTTGATCCAATTCCGTCTTTTGAAAACCTTTACTTATAAAGAAATGCAAATAGATCTGTTTCCTCTATTGAGCTTGGTTGTTAGCTCACCCTCGACTATACGTCACATGTGTTGAGACTGACCTTGGGTCAGAGGATCTGGAGGACTCCGATTATATTCCCGAGGAGGAATCAGACGTACCAGCTGAGGAGTTCTTTCCGTGATTTTAGATCCTGTATTTTTTGGTATTTTTGTCTGGATATTATTTTGGAATATTGAGCCCTAGGCTATTATTTTGGTTATTTTGATATCACTCGAGGAACCATTATTGTGAACCTCAATTTTAGGTGATCGGATTGGCCATCACCGGTGGTTCTTTTTGGTTCCTCACAGTGATATAATTAATTTTGTTATATGAAGCTTTTGTTTTTAGATTATTATATGTTGCCTCTGTCTTTAGATCTTTGTTTATGTTGTCGGCTTCTGTTTGTTACGGCTTATTGAGAAATCAATAAGTTGATGAACCGGCCTTTCCTATACCTTAGGGATTGGAAAAGTCGGGTCGTCACAGTTGGTATCAGAGCATACTCTAGGTTCAGAGTCTTAGGACTAAGGGTTGGATTGTTTTTAACAATCAATACTGATCTATTGTTATTGTTTTTCAATAATGACAGATCATCATGCCTCCACGTTTTAGAGGCAGAGGCCGAGGTATAGAGGGACCTCATACGGCTCGCATCGAAGAAATAGATGAGGGCGTAGGCACCTCATATGGCAGAGGGAGATCTGCATCTGACCCTAATGCAGATCCGTTGGGAGCTGCTGGACCTGACAGAGGAAATGTAGACGAGGTGTTGGCAGCCTTGGCTACTAATATGGCTCAACAGACTGCTGCCATAGACCGACAGACAGAGATACTGGCAGCCAGACATCAGCCAGAAGGATTCGTAGAGTTTAGGAGGATGAGACCTCCTACATTCTCAGGGCAGACGGATCCTATGGAATCCGAGGCATGGCTGGATGAGATTGAGAAAATATTTGAAGTGCTACAATGTACCGATGTCGAGAAAGTACGTTGGGCATCTTTCAAACTTTTGGGCGAGGCCAGCCCGTGGTGGAAGTCTGTTTCCCGGATGAGAGAGCAGGACTACCCCAATACTCCATGGAGTTGGGTAGAGTTCGTGGAGACGTTCAACGATCAGTACTTTCTGAAGATCGTACGTAATCAGTGGGAGGTCCAATTTATTGAGTTGAAACAGAATGAGATGTCGGTGCGTGAGTATGGCGCAAAATTTGATAGACTTTCCCGATTTGCACCCTTACACGTGGCCACTGAGCTGATGAGAGCTCAGAAATTTCAGAGAGGTTTGAGGCCGAACATTCAGGAGAAGGTGTCGATGTGGGAAATGGAGACGTATGCGGGCGTCATGTCCAAGGCCCTCATTGTAGAGGAAGACATTCAAAAGCAGTACTTGAGGCGAGAGCAGGGGAATAAAAATCAGTTTGGCCAGGGACAGCAGAGTGCTTCAGAGCAGGAGAACAAAAAGGCGAGGTTCTCTAAACCTCCTCCCTACCCTAGTCAGCCATCATATTCTAGACCGGCTGTTGCTTCAGGACCAGTGACGTCTTCCTATCAGAGACCGCAGAGTTCGTCACCAGGGCGACCTTTCAGAGCCGGGAGCACTACTGCGAGTGGAGCTTCTATGGCTCAGGGCTCGACGAGAGGATCAGCTGTTACTCCTGTTTCTACCCCAATCTGTGCAAGATGTGGGAAACCACATAAGACAGAGGATTGCAGATGGAACACTGGGGCATGCTTCAGGTGTGGACAGGTTGGTCACATGATTAAGGACTATCTTGCTGTTGAGAAAGGACGGACTACGACAGTCTCTACGCAAAAGTAGACACGACCTATAGTTCAAGGTCGGGCTTATGCGGTGACTGCACAGGATGCCCAAATGTCGAATGACGTAATTCAAGGTATCATTAAAGTTGAGATGTCATTTATGCATTAATTCTATTATTTATTGTTCAAATTCAAATTCAAGTCATTTATGTTAAACCACATTGGAATCATTGCATATAATTAACAAACTTTTTAACTAAAGGTACCCTTATGATGAGTCGTCGAGA
Source organism: Chloranthus sessilifolius (assembly GCA_021018995.1). Taxonomy (NCBI): domain Eukaryota; kingdom Viridiplantae; phylum Streptophyta; class Magnoliopsida; order Chloranthales; family Chloranthaceae; genus Chloranthus; species Chloranthus sessilifolius. Next base: position 159,635,388 of record CM037584.1, read on the forward strand.
CATCTTGGATAAAATTGAAGCACGAGTACTTATAGACCCTGGGTCTACACACTCGTTTATTACTCCTTCCTTCTCAGAGAAGTTGGGTATTAATCCCGAACCCCTTGCTTTCATTCTGGATGTGAAGATTCCTACGGGAAGTTCAGTATGTACTGATATGGCATGTCAGTCAGTCATCGTGATGATTGATGAGCATGAGACAGTGACCGACATGATTACGTTGAGCATGGAAGGGTTCGACGTCATTCTCAGAATGGATTGGTTGGCAGCTTATCACGCGAGCGTAGACTGTTTGCGAAAGATAGTGACCTTCCAACCGCCAAAGCGAAAATCCTTCCGATTCTGTGGAGTTAAATCCAAGGTTGCGCCGTTGGTTTCAGCCATTAAAGTTGAGCGCATGATGAAGTATGGTTGCAATGGGTATCTGGCCTACTTGCAAGATTCTATAGAGAAGAAAAATGACTTGGCTCTTATCAAGGTGGTTAGCGATTATCCTGATGTCTTTCCAGAGGACTTGCCTGGATTACCACCTGACCGAGAGATTGAATTCGCGATTGAGCTAGCACCGGGTATCGAATCGTTATCTAAAGCTCCATATCAGATGGCGCCTGCTGAGTTGAAAGAACTTAAGGAACAACTTCAGGAGCTGTTAGACAAAGGCTTTATTCGACCGAGTGTTTCTCCTTGGGGTGCACCGATTCTTTTTGTGAAAAAGAAGGATGGATCAATGCGTCTGTGTATCGATTATAGGCAGCTCAACAAGATGACGATTAAGAATCATTATCCTCTTCCGCAGATAGTCTTCCGCAGATAGACCTGATGAACAGGGTGTTCAAACAACATCTTGAAAAATCTGTGGTAGTTTTCGTAGATGACATCCTCATCTATTCGAAAACCAGAGAGGAGCATGTGCAGCATCTGAAGATGGCTCTTCAAACACTCAGGGACCATCAGTTGTATGCTAAACTCAGTAAGTGTGAGTTTTGGCTTGAGCAGGTCAATTTCTTAGGCCACGTAGTCTTTAAAGCGGGTATCTCAGTGGATCCTACAAAGATAGATTCTGTGGTGACATGAGAACAACCTACGACAGTTACAGAGGTCCGAAGTTTCCTTGGTTTGGCAGGGTACTATTGGCGATTTGTCAAGGATTTCTCGAAGATATCAGGTCCACCTACACAGCTCACGCGAAAGAATGCGAAGTTCGATTGGACAGAGCAGTGCGAGCAGAGCTTTCAGGAGCTAAAGCGTCGCTTGACAATGGCACCAATACTTGTTATACCTTTTGGCAGTGGAGGTTTCGCAGTATATAGTGATGCTTCTTATGGCGGATTAGGCTGTGTGCTTAATCAACACGAGCGGGTCATTGCGTATGGTTCTAGGCAGTTGAAGGACCATGAAAGAAACTATCCGACGCATGACTTAGAGCTAGCAGCAGTTATATTCGCCTTGAAGATCTGGCGACATTACCTCTACGGTGAAATCTTTGATATATTCACCGATCACAAGAGTCTCAAGTACCTCTTCACTCAAAAGGACTTGAATATGAGGCAGCGACGATGGATGGAGTTCTTGAAGGACTATGATTGCTCGATTCAGTACCATCCGGGAAAGGCAAATGTCGTTGCTGATGCTCTTAGTAGGAGGTCTTCAGCACAATTGTCACATCTTGTTAGCCGAATTCAGAGATGGAAGCTTTTGGAGGATATGGCTTTGGGCAGGTCACGGTTCGATGTCAAAGGCTCGGGAGCATTGATGGCTACACTCGTATTACGTCCTACGCTCTTTGAGAACATTCGGAAGCTTCAGATGACCGATGATGAGCTGATGGCAATTAGACGAGATGTCGAGAATGGCAGCATTAAGGATTTCTCCATCCGAGCAGATGGGACCTTATTGTTTCACGACCGTGTATGTATGCGTCGACACCATTCTGGAAGAGGCTCACAAATCCATGTATGCCATACATCCTAGTAGCACCAAGATGTATCAGGACTTGATGAAGAGTTTCTGGTGGTGAGGTTTGAAACGCGACGTCGCTGAGTACGTATCGCGGTGCTTGGTTTGTCAACAGGTTAAGGTTGATCATCAGAATCCTGCAGGCCTATTGCAGCCTTTACCTGTGCCTGAGTGGAAATGGGAAGCCATTTCGATGGATTTTATACTCGGGTTGCCGAAGACACTGAGGAAGAACAATGCCATCTGGGTTATTATAGATCGGCTAACCAAGTCTGCTCATTTCTTGCCATACAATACCACGTATACAGCCAGTAGACTTGCAGAGTTATACCTGAAGGAGATTGTTAGACTGCATGGGATACCGGCTAGTATTGTGTCTGATCGAGACCCGTTGTTTACTTCACATTTTTGGCAGAGATTTCAGGAAGGCATGGGTTCTCATCTTGACTTTAGTTCGGCGTTTCACCCACAGACGGATGGCCAGACTGAGCGTGTGAACCAGATCATTGAGGACATGTTGAGAGCATGTATGTTGGATTTTCACAGGGCATGGGACCAACACTTGTCTCTGATCGAGTTCGCCTACAACAATAGCTTTCAGGCTAGCATTGGTATGGCTCCATTCGAGGCTTTATATGGACGGCAGTGTCGATCACCGTTGAACTGGGAAGAAGTGGGTGAGAAGCTCATTATTGGATCTGAGATAGTTGAGCGCACTACCGAGACGGTTCGGTTGATACGCGAGCGACTACGAGTAGCTCAGAGTCGTCAGAAGAGCTATGCCAATCTCAAACGGAGACACGTGGATTTTCAGGTAGTTTTTGGATATGTCAATGTGTATATCTCCACTTGGTATAAATTCCATGTGAATAGGACACTCATAATTGATTTTTCAGGTCGGCGAGAATGTCTTTGTTCAGATTTCACCTACGAAGGGCGTTATGCGGTTCGGAAAACGAGGGAAGCTGAGTCCTCGGTACGTTGGGCCTTTTGAGATATTAGGCCGAGTCGGAGAGGTTGCATATCGTGTGGCGCTACCGCTACAATTATCTAGCATGCACAACGTCTTCCATGTGTCGATGCTGCGTCGATACATTCGTGACCCGACTCACGTGCTTGATTACCAACCCATCGAGCTTCAGGATGGTTTGAAGGTGGTCGAGGACCCGATTCGTATTGTGGATCGCAAGGAGTAGATCCTACGCACTAAAAGCATTCCTTTGGTTCTCGTGCAATGGCGGAATCATACACCGGAGGAAGCCACTTGGGAGCGTGAAGCTGAGCTCCGAGACCAATTTCCGACCCTTTTTTATTGAATTTTGAGACATTATGTGTTGAATGTATGATTCCTTGAATTTTGATGTAATTACTGATTTTATACAGATAATTTGGCGAGTAAATTTTGGCGGTCCAATATACAAATTAGTTTGTGCATGTTTAGAGGACTCTACATTATGGAAAATTCGATAATATTGGGCCTAAACCTGGTATGTTCCACACTTACTGGCCATGTGAAATAAAATTGGGCCTATAGTTAGCTATTTCCTTACATTTCACCAAGTAATTTTGGCCTTGATACTGATGTCATGGCCCTCTATATATATCTATATATATATATATATATATGTATATTATATTTTGTACATGTTTAACTGTTGTTTTGTTTTTATGTTACGTTAAAAAAAAAAAAAAAAAAAAAAAAAAAAAAAAAAAAAAAAAAAAAACCAAAACTTTTGAGAGCCCGACCAGACCTGGACTTGTTATTTTCGAATGGCTATATGAAATAGTTTAGCCAAAAGTGCTTATCTTATTCTTAACTTTTCTACGCCAATTTCGGCTGTGATGTTGCGGTCATGGTCAGATAAGGTGATGGGAATGAAATGGGATCAAAGAAGGTCCATTTAGACCCATGATGTGGTGGAATTTCAACAATTTTTGAAAATTTTTAAGGGCCACATGTGTCACAAAATTCGACTGTCGAAAATGGAATTCGATGGTCGAATTTGCATTAAGGGTCATCAGCAGTTTTAAGCCCAAAATAGGACCTGAGGTGTTCTGAGAAAATCGACCATCGATTTGCAAATCGACCATCGAAATTGAAATCGATGGTCGAATTTATCGATTTAGTATGGGGTCTAACTTTCTTTTGGCATTTCGGGTTCCAACTTTGAGGGTTTTGAGCATAGGGTTTTGAGGGCTTTTGGGGTGTATCATCAATTTTGGCCGAATTCAGAGGGGGGAATCCACTGATCATTGCAAAAGGGGCTTCGATTTTACCTTTTGGAAACCGGATTTGGGGCTTTTTACAGGTAAATCCTCCCACAGCTAGATTATTTGGGGATTTTTCATACTATTTTTCTGTTAGTTTTTTTTTGTTTCTTATTGTTGTTCAATGGGGCCTAAGAAGCAAACCCCCATTCGAAATCCAACCTCCAAGAGACCAGCTTCTAAAGCTGCGTCTACTTGCCGATCTAAACAGCCCGAGGAGCCACCTCAGTCGGTTCCACCACCCACACATCCCATACCACCCTCTGTTTCTCCAATGCCTGAACAGCCCAATGAATTTTGGAGCATTAAAGGCTTCACCACAGAATATCTTTTTCACCCGGAGTTGTTTGACCAACAAACAACCACACAATGGGCGGGCGAATACCTCGAAAAAGCCAAATTAACCTCTCTTTGTATCTCATTTAGTGACCACTTTTATCCCCGACTCGTGCGCCTATTTTATCAGCATATGAGCCGTGAAGACGGGAAGAGAATTCATACGGAAATTGATGGCCGAGATTATACATTTGATCTCGACGACATGGTTGTGGCACTGTGCTGCCCTTTAAATCACTCAAAAACCATGGGGTTAGGTCCTCCCTTTCCCAAACCAGTCCGCTTTGAGGACGTCATTGCCCAAATGACACAAGGTCGTCATGGGTCCGGTAAATCCATTGTCACAGTCCATATGCCGGAGTCAATGTGGATATTTGACAAAATTTTAAAGGCCACCATTTACCCGTTTGGTCATCAGTCCGAGCGCACAGGTCCCCTACAACAGATTTTATTTGCTGCTTATAAGGAGCGCTGGTTTAGTGCTCCTGCAGTTCTTTTAAAGGGCATTGTAAAGGCACGGGAGAAAATGGGTAAACATGTGAAGAAACCGATGAAGAGTATGCCATATGCTCGATTAATTTCGGTGATGATTGAGAACTACCGAGCGGGCCCTGCATATGACATCCCTCCTACCGAATCCAAATCCACCGCAGGTCGAAAAATGTATAACCTGGTCAATTGGGGTCAAACTTACAGTCGACTTGTGAAGACTCCAAAAGATGCAGCGGTACCTGATGCAACTAGCGATGATGATGAGGACCCTACTCATTCTGCCCCTGACACAGCTGCCCCTGCACCTCCTCCGCCCCCACCGAGCGACGTCCTTACGCTCTCGGAGTTCACCCGACAGATGACCCCCATGAGCCATCAGATTCAGGAGCTCACCCAGCATACCAGCGCTATGCGTCAGGAGTTGGATGTCCATGGCGGCACTCTCTCTTATCTGATGCAGCACGCATTTCCCGAGGATTACACTACATATATGGCCGACATACGTGCTTCAGTATATCGCCCTTTGACATCGGGCGCTGGTACTAGCATGCCTCCTGCGGCCAGAGCGGATGCGGGTGATGATGATGCTGCTGAGAGCGATGGTGATTCGGATCAGGCGGGTCCATCTACTGCCGGGGATTTTTAGCATGCTTGGGGGAGGGGGGTACTAGTTTATTCTGGATGTTATGGGTCTGTATTTATTTTACAGCATGGATTATTTAGGACCTGGTGGTCCTTCTTTTGTCTTTTATATTTCTATTTCTGATTTGCTTTGGATACTCTGTTTATTTCTTTTTGTATATCGTCGCTTTGGATATTTGTTATTATCTCTATGGGTTTTTGCTATCAGTGTGGGTTTTCTTCTTTTGTACATCTGTCCTATCTCTATATGGTTTGGATTTTTGTTTGTTCTGTGGACTTGTACTCTATGTAGCTTTTGTTCTTTTCGTTGAGATGGTAGGTTTTTGTTATCGTTATGGCTTTCATGCGTCATTGTGCATCGGTCTCCCGGCACGTGACACTTGGGGTGTGGGCATCCATGTACGGATGTAATCCACTATGGCCTTTTGCTGCCACATTGTGACAACCCGAACTTCCATTCCTGGAAATCCGTGCCATCAGGATCATACTATGGATGATCTCCGGGACAAATCATAAGTGTTTGTTCGTATAGCGGAAGCCAAGCAGACACTATCCAGCAGTGGTATGTCCATCTCAAGATGCATTTAATATAAAAGAACAATAATAATTAAAACAAGTAATTCTATATATACCAAAAGAATACACATTCTCAAAAAGGAACCAAGAAGAACCATTGGTGATGGACATCCATCACCCAAACAATGGTTCCCGATAGTGGTTCCGAATAGAATGCATAAATAATACAATAATTAATTCTACTAAAATATATACAAGAGTGGCCACCAGGCACACAATAATCCAAAAGATCAAAATACAGGACATCGGACTCCAGTACCCGGATAGAACTCGTCTCGCGAATGTCCGCTCATCCTCATCCTCTCGGCCTCACTGGTCGGTGGTAGTCCGGTCACTCTGGAGCTACAGCCTCAGAACCTAAAATTGATTTAGAAAGCAGGGTGAGCTACATCATAGCTCAATAGAAGAATTCCAACTAAATAAATTGAATATGCAAATCATGATATCTCATAACAGAAATCGAATCAGGAACGTATAATCATGACGAATCAAACTAAAAGCTGAGATTTTATGCAAGAAATCAGATGTTATGCAAGTATATTATCAGAGAGCTTAAATTGTGTGTATTTAACTTAAGAAACTCCCGTGACTATATAGCACGGAGTAAACAGGAATGTCCGATAGGAAACCCCAACCAATCGTCGTTCACATGAACAATTTTGAAAGTGCAACAATGCCTCATCTATGGAGTGCAATTGTGCCGAGGATTGAAAGCAGGTGCACAAGTGTGCCAGGCATCGGATATACCGCCGGGTCGGTGGGGATCATCTGGTTTAAATCATCAAATCACATACATATATACCTCACAGATCAGATGACAGAAATCAGAAGCAGGTTTCAGAATATGAATCAGGAAACAGAAATCAAGATAGCAGGAGTCAAGATATGCATACATGCTTGGTAAAAATAGAAATCAAGGCATAGATATGAAATAAACATGGAATCATACCCAAAAACAGTTTAAGTTGGTTTTCTCCTACCTCAGGTCAAATTATCTTCTAAGCAAATCCAAAGCCTTTTCAAGGTGTCAGGGTTTGATCCTAGACCATAAACATAGTACTTTAAGTGTCAGGGATGTCAGAAAGTCAACCGGCATAATGTCTGGTGGTGTTTAACCCATAAAATCAAAACAGAACAAAACAGGGGTGATTGATTGATCACCACTCTTATTGATCGATCAATACCTCTTGTTGATCGATCAATAACCCCATTGATCGATCAATACCTTCTCAGCTCTCTTTCTGTAACATAGTTAATTGATCGATCAATACACCCTATTGATCGATCACTTATCATCATTGATCGATCAATAGACTCATTGATCGATCAATAACCTCTCTTCTATCTACTTTTAACACAGCTTAACTTGATCGATCACCACTTTGGTTGATCGATCAATGCCTCCCGTTGATCGATCAATGTCCTCATTGATCGATCACTAGCCTATTTTCAAAAATTCCCACCTTCTGTTCACATTAACTATTTATACAAATTGATCAATCAATGCCTTCATTGATCGATCAACACCCTATAGTGATCGATCAATACCTTTGTTGATCGATCACCAACTGTCATTGATCGATCACTCTCTTGTTGATCGATCAATGCCCAGGATTGATCGATCAATGCCCAGGATTGATCGATCAATGCCCATATTGATCGATCAATGCCCTTCGGGCACTGAACTTCCAGAATTTAGGGGTTTCTGTTCCCCTATCTGTCTTATACAGATTGATCGATCAATGGTCTTCATTGATCGATCACCACTGTCATTGATCGATCAATGCCTTCATTGATCGATCAATAATGACAGAAACTCTGTCATTAATGGAGGTCATCTCCAACCCTATTTCAAGCCATTTTTCATTAATGGTTCCCCACAACCATTAATACACACTCAATGCACATACTTGGGCTTCTCATTTGCCCCTATTTAAACACACAGACTCACCTTTGTTTGGGCCCTCTCGGGGTTTCGGCAAATCAATTGGGATGAGGGTTTCGGATCTAGTTCTCGGAGTTTATCACTGATCCGAGTCCGACGAGCAACCGTTTAGCTCGTTCGACCATGAGACTTCACACACTTAGACCATACCTAAGCCCATTTCATTGAACTCTACATACCCTAGCTTAGGAAACTCACCATCTCAATCTTGCTAACCCTGTTTTCTCCAAGAACCCTCTTGAAAACCCACCTAGCTACAGATTCTTTAGCTGCTAGAGGAAGGGGAAGAAGAAGAACTCTCTCTAGGTCTCCCTTCCTTCTCCTATAAGCTAATAAACAGATATTTCTGTTTGCCCTTAGTTTATGTTCCGGTGTGGAGCACAAACACGGTTGCTACGACGCGACGTGTCACATTGACCCTTTACACAACTCAGACTTAAATGAAAACGCACGTGTGAACTCATCTAACCACAGTGCAACTTTATCTTAACTAATATTAATTCTAAAATTTTAAGTCAGTCTCGATTTCCGTGCCGGACACGTAGATCGAAACAGTCAGGTTCATGTTCTAGATTTCAGGGTTGTTACACACATGCAGTACATCCATGTTACTACGGATCCCATCCCTTGGCTTGCGTGCCTTGCGGGATCGAAACACGGTGGCCTATGTTTTTCTTTTCTTTTGTTGTATGGTGTCTGTTGCATTCAATTTTCAGGGACGAAAATTTCTAAGGAGAGGTGAATGTAATATCCCTGATATTTTTAACGTATTTTTTATTTACCTCGGTAAGCGTGTCAAGAAAATATTGTGGAATATTTTTAAATTTTTTGTGAGCTAAGGTTATGATAAGAATAATGGCAAAAGGAATTGTCGGAAGATGTGTGTAAGTCATGTAAGCGATGACTTACACAATAGCATTGGTGTTTGTGTTTAACACCGGATAACTTTTTAACTCAAGTGGATAAGTTACAAATAATAAAATCTAGATATTTCTTTTGCTTAGCTTTTGGTTATAAGAGAGAGTGAAAGAGAAGTTACACTTCTCTCTCTCGTTGGAAATTAAGCCTTAAGCCTTGCCTCATTTGATCCCAGATCTAGGAAGCTTGGGAATTCCTCTCCCCATCTCAACCAATAGTTAACCTTGTATTTGAATTTGGATCAGTTTGAACTATTGAAAGAGAAGAGAGATGTGGAGAGTGAGCAGTTCTATATAATTTTGTTGTGGCTGAGGCAGTAACAATCTCATTAGAATGATGAATTGTTTTGAAGATTTAAGCCATTGAACTTCGAAGATTTGTTTCGGTGTGTGTATTGGTGCCACGGGATAAAGGATTAAGCGACAAGAGGTAGGCTTTTAAAACCTTCTTATGTCCCTTAAATTTTGTTTTGCTTAGAATAACATGTTGTGTGTATAAATAAGATCTGATGGCTGTGATTGAATGAGAAGAAAGAATTCGGACATGAAAAGTTAACAGCCACAGAACCAGAATAATTCGATGGTCGATTTTCAATTTGATGGTCGAATTTGGAATTCGACCATCGATTTGAAAATCGACAGTCGAAATATGTTTTTTTGTGCCTGAAGCCAATTTGTGGAATTCGAGGGTCGATTTCCAATTCGATGGTCGAATTTGGAAATCGACCATCGAATTGAAAATCGAGGGTTGATTTTCTATGTTTTGTAACTGATGTGCAGTTTTGAAATTCGATGGTCGAATTTGAATTCGACCATCGAATTTCAAATTTGACCAACGAATTTGAATTCGATGGTCGAATTCTGTCCTGTTTCTGGCATTTGAAAACTTTGTTGGATTTTTATCTGCAAACTTTTGGTTTGATTTTTGGGTTCTATATTAACACTGAGAGTGTTGATATATGTAGGTTTTGACTGTTGAGAGTCCTTGGTGAGGACTGCTTGTGCATGTTTTAGAAACTTCCTTGCTGAGGTAGGGGAACCTTGTATTTAAATTGCATCAAATTATAAGTATAGATTGTTTGACTATTTCAATTAAGAAGGATAAATTTCGGAAATTCTGTTGCACACAGCATAAATAAAACTCTGAATATATGACACAATCTGAAAATTTGGAAACCTTGTTATAACTAAGAATCTTTGTAATTCGAACCTCAGAACCTCAGTTAAGCTTTGAATCAGGACTTCGAATTAGAACTTTGAGAAATCAGTATATGATATGAATAATAAGCCTTGATATGTGATAGCATTTGCATTTGATTTAGGGTTCATAAGTACGATGCCCTAGATTCTACCAACCGTGTTGACGGTATTACTTTGGCGCAAGTTTCCCTCATAGCGTAGGGCCTTGTTGCACTTTCGAAATAGGTTCATGAACGACGATCGTCAGTAGGGTTTTCCCATCGGTCACGTAGTCCGCTCTCATGCTATAGAAAATTTGGGAGATAAAATTAAGTTATAAATTTAAGACAAGAAGCATGCTAAATCAGAACATTTTTGAACACTTTAGATTATATTATCAATTTTGACTCAGGATTAGAACTGGAGATTTACTTTGAAAAGCATCATTGAAAAATCATATTTAATCCAATTCCGTCTTTTGAAAACCTTTACTTATAAAGAAATGCAAATAGATCTGTTTCCTCTATTGAGCTTGGTTGTTAGCTCACCCTCGACTATACGTCACAGGTGCTGAGACTGACCTTGGGTCAGAGGATCTGGAGGACTCTGATTATATTTCCGAGGAGAAATCGGACTTACCAGCTGAGGAGTTCTTTTCGTGATTTTAGATCCTGTATTTTTTGGTATTTTTGTCTGGATATTATTTTGGAATATTGAGCCCTAGGCTATTATTTTGGTTATTTTGATATCACTCGAGGAACCATTATTGTGAACCTCTATTTTAGGTGATCGGATTGGCCATCACCGGTGGTTCTTTTTGGTTCCTCACAGTGATATAATTAATTTTGTTAAATGAAGCTTTTGTTTTTAGATTATTATATGTTGCCTCTATCTTTAGATCTTTGTTTATGTTGTCGGCTTCTGTTTGTTACAGCTTATTGAGAAATCAATAAATTAATGAACCGGCCTTTCCTATACCTTAGGGATTGGAAAAGTCGGGTCGTCACAAGTGTACTCCTTTGCTATAAGCCTTACTTTATATCTTTCAACAGTACCATCAGGTCTATACTTAACTATATACACTCATTTGCAACCAACAACTCTTTCTGGGAATTCAACAATTTCCCAAGTTTGATTCTATTCTAGAGCTTTCATCTCCTGAATCATAGCATCCTTCCATTTCGGCTGCAATAAGGCATCAGAAACAGTAGAAGGAAGGGTGATGGAATCAAGAGAACAAATAAAACCATAATGAGATGATGAGAGATTGTGATATGACACATACTTATTGATGGGATGACGACTACACGGTCTAGAAAATTTTCTGTGAGCAATGGGTAGATGAAGATCAGACACAAGAAGACCCTCTTCGGGTAAGCGATCCTGGTCAGTATTCTGAGAAGGTGACTCATCTCCATTCTTATGTACAGTGGCTTCAACGATGCTTTTCTTGTTCCTTCACACATACATCTTTCCCTTTCCATATTTATCAAAGGTGGGTTCGCTTTTTTGTGCCTCAACAGCTTCATCATCCACTTCTTCACAATCTTCATTATCTCCCATAGGTATAACTCTAAATATTTCATAATTCTCTTCATTTTTAAGTTGTTTCTCCCCCTGAAGAAGACTCGGAGGACTAGAAAAAGGAGTGCCCTCAAAGAATGTGACTATCAAACGATGAGTGAGAGGGTCAAACCACTTATATCCTTTCTGAGAAGAGTGATACCCAATAAAAATACACTTGGTAGCCTTGGGATCAAGTTTACTTCGCTGAGTATTGAGGATATGTGTAAAACATAAGGAACCAACGATATGTGGTGGCACCAAGAATAGAGGTTGATGAGGAGACACAAGTTAGAAGGGAGAATGTCCTTACAGAATAGGTGTAGACATTCGATTGATGAGGTAGGCAGCGACGAGGACAACTTCACCCCAGAGATATTTAGGAACCTTCATATCAAACAACAGAGATTGAACAACCTCAAGAATATGCTTATTTTTCCTCTTAGCAACCCCATTCTGTTAGAGGGTATAAGAACAAGTAGTTTGCCACACAATTCCATGAGAGTGAAGATAAGACTGGGGAACGTGCGAGGAATATTTCTCACCATTATCCGATCGAAGAAGCTTAACATGCCCATGAAATTATGTGCTAACTAGTTTGTGAAACATAGGAAAAATAGAGGCAACTTCATTTTTGGTGTGCATAAGAAAGAACATGGTGAGTCTAGTATAGTCATCAATAAAAGTAATAAAATAACGATGACCATTCAAAGCTGTAACAGGGGAAGGCCGCCACACATCAGAGTGAATAACTTTAAAAGGAATAGTACATTTACTACTACTCAAGCGATAAGAATTGCGAACATGTTTAGAGAATTGACAAGTTTCACAATTAAACAAATTACTATCAAGTCCATGAAATTTTTCTGAAAATAAAAGTTTCAAACCACTAATATGAGGATGGCCATAGCAAGAGTGTCACAGTCTTGCTTCATCAACAGAAACCACCATAGTTGCAGGAGGAGATGCACCACGTAAATCTTGAAAGAGGTAGTCCCTTCTCTTAAGTACCATGACCAAGGATCTTTCCCGATTTCAGGTCCTGAAAAATATAATATGACGGAAAGAATATCACACTACAATGTAAGTAATTGGTAATTTTACTAACAGATAATAGATTCATAGACATGTTAGGAATAAAAAGTGTAGAGTCAAAAGACAAGGTGTTTAATTGAACACTCCCTTTGCCCTTTACAGGAATAAGGGATCCATCAGTAATGCCAATATGAATAGAATCAGACGGAGCAGAAGCATTAGGGATACTCTGACCACCACTTGGATTAGAAGTTTCCTCAGTGGAGGAATGGAATGCGCGACTTGGAAGGAATTTCAGTTTCTCATGTAATTTCCAACATCTTTCTCTGGTATGGCTCTTCTTGCCACAATGAGAACACAATAATTTTTCTCTTTCTTCACGTGAGAGGTCCCCACGACCTCCATGACCACCACCTCTACCACCAGATTTGCCTCCATTATGACCAAAAGAAGTGAAGGATGATAGGACAGATCTCTCAGATACATCACCACCAGAAATTTGCATAAACTATAACCTGCTCTCTTCATGCTGAAGGAGGGCATACACGGTACCAAGTGGAGGACATTCCTCTCTACCTAGAGTGTTTGATTTAACATTCTCATATTCATGCCTAACCCCTTTTAGGAAGTCAAACACTCTCCTCCTTTCAGTATTTTTACTAGGCTTGCTGGGACACGAGTTGCACAGTTCTTCTTGATATTGGGCTAGTTCATCCCACAACTCCTCATTTGAGTGTAACACTCTCCAATAGTCTTATCACCTTGCTTCATAGTGTTAATTTTGTTACTAACTTGAAACATGTTTGCAAGGTTTTATTTTTGCAAGAACGCCTCCCTCACAGCCTCCCATGATTATTTTGCATCACTGGCATACATAACAGAATCACTAATGTCTGATTGCATTGAGTGTAGCCATGTCATGACAGTTAGATTATCAATTTCTCAATCAACATACTTAGGGTCATCTTCTTTGGGTTTTGAGATAGTCCCGTAAATGTGACCCAATTTTTCTTTATCCCTAAGTACATAGTAGCAGACTGTGACCATGAAAGATAATTGGCTCCATTCAATTTTTTTGTAGTAATTTATAAGTTATGAGAAATATCTCCCCCACCAGCGATTCCAGATTTATTCTCGTCCATGATTAAGAGATACCAAAATCAAAACAATTCAAAAAAGAGAAGGCCCACAACTTCCAAACAGGGAAAATGCCTACACAGTCCACTGATTAATCCCAAAACAACATTTAAAAATGTTGGGCAGCAATTTTCTTAACAATCATAAAAAAAATATCGACAAAACAGGCGAACATAGCCTATAGCAGCCACTAAAACATCTATAACTCCTTCAAATGAACTCCGAATTCAACGAAACTTGACCCATCAATCTGTAAATGAAATGAGCTTTCAAATAAATCATACCTTGTCAGACGAAAAGGCAATCAACAATCAAACGACGAAGATTTATGTGGCTGGGCGATAAAAGAAGGATTCACGAGAATCGATTAAACAATACCAAAATAGATCCAAAAACAAAAAAGGAGTACACCATCAATCTTGTATGTTGATTCTGGTCTAACCTGATCCAATCCCGAGCTCCTTTAAGCTTTCACGGATCTCAGGGATTCAAAAAATAAAAAACACACTTTTCTTTAGAAACACCTTCGGAACTCCATTTTCCCGGCCTCAAATCACTTCGAGCAAGAAGAAGAAAATGGAGAGGGGAAAAAACTGATCAAAACCTCCCAAAAATCTTTGGGAAAAATGGTTAGCGGGTTGACCCTGTTGACGTTAGCATGATGACGTCATGCTGATATCAGCGAAGACTTGGATGGCTTCAATAGGTTAGTAAAAATTTATAGTGTTAGGTTTTTTTTTGCTCTGATACCAAGACAAAATTATAATTTAGGGTTAGGGTTTAGTAATAGGGAGGAAGAGAAAAGTAGAGATATTAGGGTTGAGTCTATGTGACTCAAATCCCAATGCAAAATATTATTTATATCATCTTAGTATATTCACGTATTATATGGTTCCCGAGTTAAGTAAATTGTACAACTTAAAATTCACTTAACTACACACACACACACCCAAAGTTACTTACTACACACCCATACAATAGAAATAACATCTTAAACACAGGTTTGTCCTAGTTCTAAGGTAAAAAATAATTGGGCCTATCAAAGCCCAGACTGAACCTCTCCCATTTGAGCTTGATTTCGTTAGGATAAAAATTCGGGCTTAGGTTTTTAGGGTAATAATTAATCGGGCCTATCAAAAGCTCAACCCAAACCCGCCCCAACCTGTTGACCTACACATGTTTACCTGATAGGGGCCTACACTTAACTTTTTCAAAAAAATGTTAAAGAAGATGAAACTGATGTAGACATTCTTCTAAAAAAAGTTCACTACTTAGAAGCTAATAGTTTAACTGAAAATGGGAAAGGTGATTTACCAGAGGCTCATGACAGTTTTTTGCAAATCAATGGCAAGTTTTCTGTAGATGAGGAAGGGCCATATGAGATGTCCTCCTTGATCCTATTTGAGATCAAAGGCTAGTCTTCACCTCCTTTTTGCATAAACGTCCCTTCAATCACGGCTCTCGTTGATCACACAACACACCACTTGTTTGTCTTTACATTGCCAACCCCAATTGATCCTCTTTGAGATGTCCACACGACTAGTTTGGCTTTACATTGTCAACCCCAATTGATCCTATTTGAGATGTCCTCCTTGAACTAATCATCCGTTCTATCCTAGAGCCCAAATATTGTAATTCATAACACTGTGGCACTAAATGATTTTTTATTTTGATCAAATATTCTTCTGCCTCTCATGGTTGCTGAACTTGCACTTCTTATATTTCATTTTTGATGTGCTAATATTTTAACCCCTTTATATGGCTATTGTCCAAATTTTCCCTAATTATTTATTTGTATCCTTATCTATCTAAATAGAGCACTGATAGAAGGAGAGAAAAGAGAAACTAAATAAATGAAGAAACAAACTTTCTATTCAATTCACTTCTGTAAAACACATACAAGATGATCCTTATATAGTCTTAAACATAACTACCATACACTTAGCACTTACCCACTATTCTACCCACAATCTTAGTAACTACCCACATTTAACACTTACCCACTACTATACCCAAAATCTTAGTAACTACCCACATTAAACACTTACCCACTACTATACCCACAATCTTAGTAACTACCCACATTTAGCACTTACAATTATACCTACAATCTTAGTAACTACCCACATTTACCACTTATCCAACAATCCCTCCCTTAAACTGATGTTCCAGACATAACATCTAGTTTAATAAGTTAAACTTTGAAACTAAACATTTGAAGTACAAACATATATGTAGCTTCTTGAGCTTTTGAAATGCAGGAAGCTTGAGAGGTTTGGTTAGAATATCAGCGATCTGGTTAGAATATCAGCGATCTGGTCTTCACTTCTGCAGTAAATAAGATTAATGACTCCATGATTCGTGAGATCCCTCAAGAAATGATACTTCATATCTATATGTTTGCTTCGACGATGTAAAACTGAGTTTTTTGAAAGCTTTATTGCTGAATTGTTGTCACAATAAATCTGAGTAGGTCGATCCTCCTTGAAATGCAGCTCTTTAAGGATTTTCTTTAGCCAAATAGCTTGACAAGCACAAGCTGTTGCAGCAACAAATTCAGCTTCAGTGGATGATAATGTGACAATAGATTGCTTCTTTGATGACCATGAAACAGCTCCTGTCCCCATCTTGAAAACATATCCAGATGTGCTTTTTCGATCATCTAAATCTCCTGCATAATCGCTATCTGTGAAACCAAACAGATCTGACTGTTCTCTATTTTTGTAGAACAAGCCAAATTCCTTAGTACCTTGCAAGTATCGGAAAATTCGTTTTGCAGCCAAGAGATGAATCTCTGTAGGACATTCCATGTACCTGCTAATCACACTTACAGCATACATTATATCAGGTCTTGTTGCCGTCAAATACATTAAACTCCCCACTATTTGTTTGTAAAGAGTGTCGTCAACCTTCTTTCCTCCATTATCTTTGTTTAGCTTCATACCAAATTCAGATGGAGTATTTACAGGATTGCAATCCTTCATCTGAAACCTGTCCAAGATTTCTTGCACATACTTCTTTTGAGAAATAAAAATTCCAGTAAAAGACTGCACCACTTCAATGCCGAGAAAGTAATGCATCATGTCAAGATCAAATATCTCAAATTCAGCCATCATGGATTTCTTAAAACTACCAAACATGGCTGTATTATTTTCAGTGTAGATTAAATCATCTACATATAAGCAGACAATAAGCATTTTCCCCTCATCTTCAATCTTTATAAAAAGTGTATGTTCATAAGGACATTTTTGAAATCCTTCCTTCAAAAAATAGGTTTCTATACGATTATACCAAGCTCGTGGAGCTTGTTTTAATCCATATAGAGCTTTCTTTAACTTATACACTTTATGCTCATTGCCAACTTTTACATAACCAGGAGGTTGATCGATAAATACCTCTTCTTTCAAATCTCCGTGGAGGAATGCTGATTTCACGTCCAACTGGAAGATAGGCCATGAATTTTGAGCTGCCATAGCAATCACCACTCTGATTGTATCATGCCTTGCAACCGGAGCAAAGACTTCTTTATAATCAACACCAAACTTCTGCTTGTAGCCCTTAGCTACCAGGCGTGCCTTGTGCTTGTCAACTTCACCATTTTCTTTCAACTTTGTCTTGTAAACCCACTTTACACCAATTGTCTTCTGCCCTTTTGGAAGATCACATAACTCTCATGTATCATTTCGTTCAATGGCTATAATTTCAGCATCCATAGCCTTTCTCCATTTTGGTTCTTTGACAGCCACTTTAAAAATGGTAGGATCACAATCTGAAAACAAAGTAAAATGTGTAAGTAAATCATTACCTTGGTTAACTACGGTTACATCATAATTAGTCATCCATGCTAGTCTTCTTCGAACACGTTGAGGCCTTTGTGATTCAACTGCAAGTGGGCTTTGATCAGTTGGAACATTTTGAGTGATTTCCTCTTCTTGCTCATTCTCCATAGGCTGCTGCCCTTTCTCATCATCATCGAAATCTGCTGAAATATTTTCTTTAACGTCATTTTGATTCCATGACCAGGTGCTTTTTTCATCAAATACAACATCACGACTGATGACAATTTTCATGGTGCTAGGATTGTATAGTTTATAAGCTTTTGACTTATCACTAACACCAAGAAAAATACATTTTTCTCCCTTATTATCTAGCTTCCTCCTCTTCTCATCTGGTATATGGGCATAGGCAAGACACCCAAATATCCGAAAATGATCTACAGCAGGTTTCCTTCCGCTCCATGCTTCCTCCGGTATCATATTTTTAACAGCAAGTGTGGGACTTCTGTTCAATATATGAATGCTCCAATTAACTGCTTCAGGCCAGAAACTTTTTTGAATGCCACTTGTTGTTAAAAGACTTCGTACCATATTCATAATAGTGCAATTTTTTCTCTCGCATACGCCATTCTGTTGGGGTGTATAAGCTGCTGTAAGATGCCTCTTGATTCCGTGATTCTCATAAAAAATTATAAATTCATGTGAGTTATATTCTCCACCACGATCAGTGCGAAGAACTTTTATTTGATTGTCAACTTCTTTTTCAACAAATGCTTTATATCTTTTAAAAGCTACAAAGGCTTCAAATTTTTCTTGCAAAAAATAAGCCCATATCTTGCGACTATAATCATCAATGAAAGTAATTATATATCTTTTACCTCCATTAGAATGTGGCGTTATTGGCCCACAAATGTCGGAATGAACGAGCTCCAATGCTTTCTTTGCTCTCCAAGATTGTCCTTGTGGGAATTGAGTACGGTGTTGTTTGCTAACAACACATTCTTCACAAACTTGCGAAGAAGCTGTAATTTGAGGAAGTCCCGTCACCATATTCTTTTGTTGTAGTATTTTTAGTTCGCCAAAATTCAGATGCCCATAGCGAAAATGCCATAGCCATACCTTATCTTTTAATTTTGCAGAGAAACACGAATGAGCGATGTTGTGGAGATAAAGTGGGAACATACGATTCGCCGTCATGTGAACTTGAGCAATTAAGCCCAACTTTACATCTTTAATCTGACATACTCCATTTTTTATAGAGATCTCGTATCCCTTTTCTTGTAACTGACCCACACTAAGCAAGTTGGTCTTTAAATCCAGCACAAAAAAAAACATTAGCGATAGTGTGGGTGGAATTTTCTTTGGTTTGGATTGTTACCTTTCTCTTTTCCATAACTGAAATTGTAGAGTTGTCACCAAACTTAACAGAGCTGCGAAATGATTCATCCATGTCAGAAAATGCATCCTTCTCTCCACACATGTGATTGCTACAACCAGTGTCTAAATACCACATGTTTTGTTGAGATTCTTCCTTCACGTGACACAGCATCAACAGAGACACATCTTCTTCCTTTTCTGCAAAGTTAGTTTGATCTCCACTATGTTTGTTCAAATCAGTTTGACATTCTGATTTATAATGGTCATACCTGTGACATCTGAAACATTCAACATTTCACTTGTCTGCTGACTTTGATCTATAAGTTGTTGAGTAGTGGCCTCCACGTCCTCTGCTTCTTCCTTGAAATTGACTTTCTTGATGATGATGATTTTGTTGTTGGTCCCCACGATCATTGTTGTATCTGCCTCCTCTACCTCGACCTCTGCCTCTTCCTTGTCCTCTATCAGCTCTACTAGGTGTAGAGTGATTTTCTGAAAAGGCCTTCAATGCTTGTTCTTCTTTTTCCGTCTGATTAAGTTTTTTCTCATGAACCAACAAAGAACTTTGTAATTCATCAATTGATAGTAAACCAACATCATTAGCTTCTTCTATAGCACAGACAACAAAATTAAATTTTGGTGTCAAGGATCGAAGAATCTTCTCAACAATGAGAACATCCTCTGTCTTGTCGCCATGGATCCGCATCTTGTTAACGATTGTCATCGTTCTTGAAAAATAGTTTGTAACTGATTCACCTGATTTCATTCGAAGTATTTCGAACTCCGAACGAAGTGCTTAAAGTTGTTGCCTCTTAGCCCTCGCCGTACCTTGGTACTTCTTCTTCATGGAGTCCCAAATATGCTTAGTCGTGTCTTTGCAAAGAATGGTTTCCAAGATTAAACGATCAATTGCTTGGAAGAGATAATTCTTTGCTTTAAGATCTTTTAACTTCAGCCCTTTGAGCTCTGTCTTTTGCGCATCTGTCAGCACAACACCTTCTGCTAGTTCTGCTACTCCAGAAACAACAACAGTCCAATATTCTTTGGACCTCAAGAAGTTCTCCATGAGCATGCTCCAATGGTCATAGTAACCATCAAAGCGTGGAGCGGCTGGCTGTACAAAACTTTCGGAAGCCATCAATTTCACTTTTTCTCTCCTCGAAACTCAAAGTTGGCTTTGATACCACTGATAGAAGGAGAGAAAAGAGAAACTAAATAAATGAAGAAGCAAACTTTCTATTCAATTCACTTCTGTAAAACACATACAAGATGATCCTTATATAGACTTAAACATAACTACCATACACTTAGCACTTACCCACTATTCTACCCACAATCTTAGTAACTACCCACATTTAACACTTACCCACTACTATACCCACAATCTTAGTAACTACCCACATTTAGCACTTACTCACAATTATACCTACAATCTTAGTAACTACCCACATTTACCACTTATCCAACAAGCACCACATCATCCACGAACAAAAGACATCATGGGCCTCATCTTATATTTCTAGTGTCAATTCATACGTAACCAAAACAAATAAGAGCTTAAAGAAAATCCTTGATGCATATAACCCTGACAGGGATCTCAATTATCTCTTTAGATAAATTCTTACACTAGTTATTCCCTTTCATACATATCTTTAATAATTTTAATATATTCATTCAGAATGTTTTTCCTCAACATCTATCAGATAATATGTTTACACCTTAGCTTATCATAGGCCTTTTCCAAAATGAAAAATAGCATGCAAAATTTTCCTCCTCCCAACATTTCCATAAATTGCCTCAATAAGAAAATGTCTTCAGTTATTGATTTTTCTCAAAATTATTTGATTCTTGTCTCAAATGTTACTCCAATAATCTCTCCCAAAATTTTATAGTGTGAGTCATAATTTTACAATCTCAATATTTTAACAAGATTTCAGATATTCCCTATATTTTTATAAAAAGAGAAAATTTGTGCTTTCCATTCTTCGACTATTTTTCTTGTTCTCAACTTACCGTCGAACAATTTGGTTAACCAAAACTACTTTGTCCTATCTCAATCCAGACCTCTATAGACATCCAATTTGACCCCAATGCTTTCCTTTTTTCATCTTTGCAAAGGTTGGTTTTACTCAAACTTCTGAGACTTCTCTAATCATCCCTTTATTTGGTTGCCTTCTTTCTCCGCTTCCCTTATATATTTCACATATACTAAGCCTTTAATTTTTTTTTTCCATATATTCTTTATCTCATCTTCTTTCACCAGAATTTCTTTATCTCCATCATTAATGCACCTTACCTGGTCGAGGTCTCTAATTTTCTTCCTCTTATCTTGACAACCTTGTAGATATCTTCCCCCCTCGCTCATCCCCACCTGGCATAAAGCTAGAATTATATATTCATGAATCAATTGACTTGGCATTGTCTCAAAGTATGTAGATCAAAGGTCACATGAAGTGAATGAGTTTGACCTTAACAATAGGACGAGGTTGACTGTAATAGTTCTCAAAATCTCAACCTGATGGACAAGATTGATTTCAAGGAGAATAGAATCATGCAAACCCTACTTGTAATACAATCATTTATGCTTTATATTCGATTTTTTCTCCTTTTCCTATTTTACCAAGAGACCCATCGATTTCTTTCATTGTAATTATATGTTAGTAAGATATTGTTATTAGAGCAGTTGGTCTTTTTAGTTTGTTTCCTAAATAATTCGAACTACTTAATAGTGGCATTAGTATATTAAACCGAACTTCTTATAGAACCATTAAGGATCTATATGCTTTATATTGGATGTTTTCTCTTTTGTCTATTTTACCAAGTGTAGTGACCCTGGTATCTAGGTATTGCCTATTTGACCTACAATGAGATTTGAGCTTTTTTAGAAAAATTTGACTTCAGTCAAACCTTTGACTAATGTGGAATATGGCCGCGGCCACATCTCTTCAACAAAAATATATATCTGGTTAAAATAATGATAATTATAATTGTAATAAACACACATTGAAATATTGATTTGTGCAATCATCCACAACCAAAACCAACTTGAATCCCGTCCCTCAATTTCTCTCTATATTTCTAAACTTGTCTCCACACATTCTTCCCACCATGTGAGAGAAGAGCTCCAGCCCTTCCCTCTCTCCTCTTTTTCCTTTTTAGTGCAATCCGTTGCCACCCATTGCCACCATATCACTACCTCTTTTTCCTTATTTGCAACCCCATCAACCACCACTTTCATTCTCTTGTATTTTTCTCTTGAAACCCCACCAACCCCCACCTCCTCTTTGAACCCACATCCACCCTTGATACCTCTCAAATACTAACCTCTACAAATTATCCGATTCAAATTGAGGAAAGCTAGGAGAAGTGGCATAGTCGGCAAACTGACACTCATTTTGACATCAATTCCTTCACTCCAGGAAACCACAAAAGGTGCATGTGCATCAACCGAGGTGGGTACCTCTGGATCTCTTCCAATCTGCAGAGCTTTAGATTATAATTTTGAAATATAATGTTGTATATGTACTATGCCATTATATGTCTTGTTTGATTACACTCTGGGTTAGGAACATGTAGAACTTAAAACATTGTGTGTACAAGAGTATAAGTGAAAATGGTTGGATAATGCCTATCTTAAATTGTTGTCATACTTCATTAATGACCAAACATTTTGTATGCATGTACTAATATATTAGAGTATGCAATTTCTTTTATGTGTCATATTTTAATATGGAAATCCTACCATGTCTACTGCTTTCCAGATATTAGTTTAAAGGAAGATAGGTATGAATGATGTTTTATGGTTATTATGCCGGATGCTTCTGTCATGATCATTGTCATTCTTTGCATCATTCCGTAGGCCTAAGCATCATAAGTCATGTAACAAGAAGTTAATCCAATGCATGCCTTCACCTTAGTGTGGTACTTCACTGATATGACATCGAAACATTATCAATGTCGTATTTTCATGCTTCACAACTCATGGTAATATGGGATGCCATGACGAGTGAGGTGAGTGCGAAGTCACAAGTGTTCGATTGAGGTGTCCTCCATGGTGCTACATCACACTTGGGCCCTAAACTAGTAAGTTGAGTTGAGGAGAGAACTGTTAAGCATAAGTAATAATAAGCAAGGTCATGTCTCGACTTAAGGGGACATGTTGAACAAGTAAAGAGATGTCTCGATCTAAGAGGGCATCTTATGTAAACAAGGAAATGTCTCGACCTAAGCAGACATTACAAATAAGGAGCCTCGTCCTAAGGGGACATTAGTAAGCCTAATAAGTCGATAAGAAAGAACCATTGTGAGGGCCATCAACAAATAAAATAATATAGTATTTATACGTGTCATTCCTTACGTCAGCCACCGTAAGGGTACAACACCTACAGCCAAGGCAGGGCCCTACCTAAGGGAACGTTATAAATAAGTAAGACAATATCTCGACCTAAAGGGATAATGGAGATTAGCTTTGTAAGATAGTATCTCAACCTAAGGGGATATTGGGGGTTTCGATACATCATACGTGCCATTGCAACCTCATATGGCTGGATGGGGTATAAGCTTTGAAGGGTCTTGTTAATTAAGGTATCCACTTCTTGTTGGGGGGGGGGGAACATTTCCCGTCATGTATTGGGCTCGAGCAACGACTTTGGCATAGGTCGTTTTCAGCAAGATAATTAAGAGCTACCATGTGAAGTATGGACGCATGGAGGCATTTTAAGATGTTGAAAGCAAGACAAGTACGCCTAGAAATATGATAACTATGCTTAAGACAAGATAATCAAGTTTGGAGTTGTTAGCAAGAGCATCATTCTCATTCACGCTTAAGCATATGCTATGTTATGAATTAATATCTGATCTTATCTTGTCTCAAACTTTAGTTGATGCTATTTCTTTTCTTTAAATAGTAGAATTCTCAAAATTATTAGTATGTTATCACACACGGCACATGTGTCAGCTTAGGGGGGATATTTTGTGTACCTAGTAAGTTATTCAAATGACTTTCCCCGATAAACGTTCAGGTTATCTTGGAGAATTAGAGTAACGAATGAATATACCAACAACACATGTTTGTGAGGAAGAAAAAACCGTGATTACTATTGGGTAAGGATTTCTATTATTAGCTTTTAATTCTTTTACTAACGAGATAACTAATACAAATATCGTTGAAAGAGGATGCTATTGAGGAAAAGCTATACCTATTTGGTTAGTGTTTAATGATAATAAGAATATAGGAAATATTTAAATGTCTGCAACATGTAATACATTGGCTGAAAATTTTTCTGACACAAATTTTAAGGACCCACAATCATGCCAAGTCAAGACATGATTAACACAAAATTTCATGTCTTCATTCAGAAGGTAGCATTTCGAGACATGAAACCAAGAGACCTTACAATTTCTTTTAATGTGCTTTAGTATATTAAAAAGAATTCCAATCCAAGATGAACGATAAGATATGAAGGTTAGAAGTATTTTAGAAGATTGATCACTTCAAATAGATCAAAAGGAGCATAGTAAGATAGAACTGAACTTGTGATACAAACATTTTGATGGGGACATTGCACCCAGCAAAGCTTACAATGTGTATAGGAAGTATTTTAGAAGATTGATCACTTCAAATAGATCAAAAGGAGCATGGTAAGATAGAACTGAACTTGTGAGACAAACATTTTGATGGGGACATTGCACCCAACAAAGCTTACAATGTGTATAGGAGGCGCAAGATGAGATCCAAAGCACCTTAAACACATTTGATGGGCGATTGAAGACCCATGTGCATGTGCGCGTGATAAGTGAACACCCCACCTTGAGAAGACGCACACATGGGAGGAATGGAGAGAGTTCAGAAAGATTGGATACAGATTGAAAAGAGCGTACCGTGAAAGAGAATCACGGACGGTCGTGGAGTTTCTCGGAGTCCGTGAAACCGAGTACCTTGTGGTTTTCTGGCAAAGCTTGGTAGACTCTAGAGAATGTTTGAAATCATGGACAATAGCGGCAGTTCATGGACGCCCGTGAGCCACTTCACGAACAACCCTCGGTTTTTTTTCGCGAACGAAACTTTCTTTTTTCGTTTTAGTTTTTCTTCGAGAGTTTAGGGTTACTTTAGTCTTTTGTTCATTGGTAAGCTAGGGTTTTAAATTTATAATAAAGCTGTAAAGACAAATATTTTTTAGTTAATGAATGAATGAATTTTACTTGCTTGAGAAAGCTTTGAGAACTTGTGAGGAGTGTTCTTCAGAAGAGTGATTCTTCTTCCCCATTGGGTTTGGTGCGTGGAAAGTAACTGCCTTGGTGAAATTCCAAGGATTTCTGTCAGCTACTTCTATTTTCTCCTATAATTCTCTATTGGTTTAAGGTAGTTGATTTATTTGTTTCTTTTTATTTTTGTTTACTTTCTAAATTGCTGGAATTTGCCTTAAATATCATAGAAAAACCTTTGTTTGAAAACCTTTTTGATTTTTAATATCCTATCTAGCCAATTATTTCTTGAAACCCTAGAATTGAATCAGAAGACGTCATCATGGATTGTCGTTTGATGCCCTAGGCTAAGGAAGGTCATGTTCTATCTAGAGAAACACATTTCTGGATTAAGTAGGGGCTATCGTGCCGGATCCAACACCTAATCGAACTATGTGGTTACCTAAATTGAACTATGAAATAATCCTTGGTTAATCAGTTGTTTAATTTCTATTTCTTATTGCTATTTAGTTTGAAGTTATTTTCAGCAAATTACATAATTAAGGTTTTAGTGTTTTGTCTTGCATCACATTTAGGATGTATATTCTCTATATTGGATGTTTTCTCTTTTGTCTATTTTACCAAGAGACCTATCAATTTCTTTTACCATGCTTATCTTTTGGTAAACTATTTATATGTTAGTATGATATTGTTAATAGAGTAGTTTGTATCCTAAATAATTCAAACTACTAAGTAGTAGAATTGGCATATTAAAAAAGAATAGCAATTCAAGGTGAACTATTAGAAATGAAGGTTAAAAGTTTTCAGAAGATTGATCATCTGGAATAGATCAAAAGGAGCTTAATCACCTCGAACCGTCCATCTTCTCATCTATTTCTCATGTATTTTTATATTTAATTATTATAATACTCGGTATCATATTCTAACAGTTTTTATTAAAACATTGTTCGGATTATGTATGTTATGTTGATTCTATTTTTTTTAGGCTTAGCAATTCACTTATCTTGGTTAGTGGATTGAAAGGTTCTATAGTTGAGGTAATCATTGGCTAAGAAGGTTACCAAAATCTCTCTCCACTCTCTCTCTCTCTCTCTCTCTCTCTCTCTCTCTCGGATGAAACTGAAGTTACATGCATTCATTTTAGTAAACATAGTCTAATTTTTCTTAGTTGAATTAAACACATCATGTAAATATGCACCTTTTTTCTTTATTCTGTTCACCTCGTATTCAATTTCTTTTTTTTTTCATATTATTTTAGGAGGGATTTATGAAATGTTGGCAATTATAATAAATTTCTCTCTTTTATATATATATATATATATATATATATATATATATATATATATATATATATATAGATAGATATATATTGTCACTGATACATTCAGATCAAACCATGTGACAATGTTAAAAATCATGGTACTAGAGGTCATAATGGTGACAAGCGATATCTACCAATTTTTCACATAGCACATTATGTATTTTGCCTCCAATTTTTAGAGTCTCATCAGTGCTTAGGTCCACTTTGTAGTTCACTACATTGCAGCGGTAGCCAGTTTTGCCGACAATTTTTCTCTCTCCTTAAGGAGATCCATCGTCATGTAGATACCTCTTTTAGATCTTGCTACTTCAATACCCAAGAAGTATCTTAGGCCTGACGTCCTTGAATTTCATATTCATAAGTTTGTAATGACCCAACGAGTTCATCTAAGTTTAGATTGTCAACATCTTTAGATTCAACAATAGCATTGACTTTTGATCTGAACCTTTTAGGTAGAGACTTTAGAATTTTTCGCACAATTTTAGTATTAGAAACAGGTTCTCCTAAATTAAATGAGCCATTTACAATATCATTTAAGCGAATATAGAAATCAAAAAACTTTTCATCGTCATCCATACGAAGATTTTCAAATTGAGAAGTGAGCATTTGAAGTTTGGAAATCTTTACTTGAGGAGTCCCTTCATAAGTGGTTTCAAGAATTTTCCATGCATCTTTGGCTATGGTGCAAGTACTTATTCGACGAAACTCAGAAGCAGTAACTGCTCCAAATAAAGCATTTAGGGCCTTGGAATTATAACCAAGATTATCATATTCCTGATCCATCCATAAAGATCTAGGTTTGATAGTGGTATGTGGTATATTATCGACAACAGAGGTCGTAGTTGGTGGTAACCATCCGTCCTCAATAGAATACCAAATGCGAGGATCAAGTGAACTTAAAAATGCTCTCATCCTTGCCTTCCAGTAAGGATAATTAGAGCCATCAAACAGAGGGGGTCTAGCAGTAGACGCACCTTCTCTAGGAAGATCGTGATATCCCAAATTAGACATAACACTTAATTTGTTAAAATTTACCAAGTGACCAGGCTCTGATACCAATTGAAAATTTGGGAAATTTAAGTTTTTTTTTTTTTTTTTTTAATATAATCTATTAAATTTATCAATTAAAATCTACTCACAATCATCATACAATCAAAATAAGTACGCAAGACATTTTTAACGTGGAAAACCCGTCACAGGCAAAAACCACGGGATCTATCTCAGATCCAAAAAGAAATTCACTATGAACAAAAAATTTTACAGTGCTTCTTTGGAATGATATGCCCTAGCACTCCAATCACCAAACATGACAGCCTTTCTCCATCATACTATCCATAGTGAACATTTCCATCAACCTACGCTCTCATGTAAGGTTCACTTGTCTCACACAAGTCTTACACTCTCAAACATGAAATCATAACGACCCATAAACATCAAAGAGATTAGAAAATGAAATCAAAAGAAGTAAAGTAATCTCAATGATACAATTTTGGACAAACAAAAATTTTAGAAAGAAGATTTTCGGATCAGTTATGAAACTGCCCGAACTTCCTAAAATTTATATGTTTTAGGATCACGGACGTCCGTGAATCACTCACGGTCGTCCGTGACAACGGACGTCCGTGAGTGTACTACGGACGACCGTGGGTCAAAAAAAATGACAAACCAATTTGTCAAACTTAATTACTTGGCAAAACTATTTTCTGAAGAAGCAATACTGTTTTTTGAGTCATGATGGTGACAAAAAGTCGTACAATCTCCCCCTTTGTCACAATCATGACAAAAAAATTTACCAATTTGGATCGAAAAATAGAAAATACAATATATTCATTTCCCTTGTAAGTCCTATACATCAATCTAGAATGCAAATGCAGAAATTACAACTCTATTTGCTCCCCCTAACTATTTGCCAAGTAAAAGTGTAACCTTAACACTATATCAAAAAAATTATCTTTTAGTTGTAGCTCTTCACGTGTTGAAATAACCATAGAACACATTAATAGCACAAGTGAAATATAAGGAGTATCTCCCCCTTTTTGTCATAATGTGACAAAGGGTACTTTTAACCAGTGAAACTACATTCAAATATAAATTTTAAAGTTAAGCAAAAATGAAGGAAACTTTTAACACCATATTAATTTAACACCATATTAAAATTTAAAAGATTAAAACATGAAAAGAAGAATTATAGCATTACAAAAACATAATATATCCCCAAACCAGAATAAATTTGTCAGAATTACAACATTATAACAAAATAAACATCATTCTGGAGGCGGAAAGTGTGCTCCTGGAGGCGGAAAGACATTGTTAAAACGATTCATCATCGCTTCAAAACCGTCAATCATTGTCATTTGTAATGAAGAAATTTGTTCCCCATAGATATTGAACCCAGTTTCAATCCGATTTGATAAGTTTTGAATTTCAGAATGCATATGTTGCATCTCAGTATGCATCCTATGAAAATGTTGATCATAATAATGACCCTCTTGACCTTGATATGGAGGAACTGGTGGTGGAGCAGCGGCTTCTTGAGGAAAACCTTCTTGAGCAGGAAAATCTTCTGCCTCATCTTCATCAGACGTATCATCTAATAATTCAACATCGTCCAAATCTAGTGTAACTCTTTTCCCAATTTTTTTTAACTTACCTAATGGTGCCATGGCTCTAGAAGTAGCCAGAAAAGGAGGAAGAGTCATTTGAGACTCAACAATCTTGCTAATGATTATAGGAAAAGGAAGAGACATTTTAGAGGTATCATCCCTCATGCGTCGAACGATTAATTCAAAAATTATTGAAGATACACACAAAGGACGATTTTTGTCTAAGAGGAACATTAGATAAATAATGTCCCAACGCACTTGATCTTTATTTCCCGCTCTTGGTGTAAGAGTGGCAAAAAGAACGTGGCGAAGCCATTGAAATTTCATTTTCAAGGAAGAATAGTGCAATGCAATTCCAGTGAGTTGAGACGGTGCATTGCATACATAGTCATAAACGGTGGAAGGACTAAACAGAGATTGAATTTGACTTTCATCTACAGGATAACTATACCCATTTTCATTTAAAGGAATGCCCAAGATTTCAGAGATAAGTAAAGGAGAAAAAGTGATTTGCTTACCAAAAATGTAAGTCACTGCATAACACTCCATCCTACTCTCTACAATCTTGGCGTTGAGGAGATTAGCATAAAAACACCGAACCACATCGGTGTAAGCAGAGCCCGTTAGAGAAAGAAGTGAAAGCCAACCCCGAGAAGCAAACATGTCATACAAATCATGATCTTTGAGAAATTTGTCAAGAACAACCCGTTCGACTATGAGATTTCTATTAAGAAATAGACGTTGAAAACGTTCTTCATGGCTTTTGGAAGGAAAACGTTGAAGTTCATGCGATGAAGAAGAGGAAGAACCTTTAGATTTCTTAGAGTTTTTCCTATTTAGAGGCATTCTCTATTTTTCGTTGAAATGAAGAGCAGAGTGAAAAAAAAAAATTTGAGTGAAAAATGAAGAAGACGGTTCAAGAGTTTCGTTTTTAAAAAAATTTGAACGGACGTCCGTCCGAAGATCACGGACGTCCGTATGACATTGAGATCCGTGGAAACAAAATTTAACCGCTTTGAGAATGCTTTGAAAATTGAACTAACGGACGTCCGTGGAGACATGCACGGACGTCCGTGAATGACTGACAGTTGTCAGGTATAATAACTGCAGAAAGACCGTTCGAATTTTTTGGAACTGATTATAAACCGGACGTCCGGAGTGCTTCACGGACGTCCGTTGAAAAGAGGCAGTGAACCTATTGAAGTACGGACGTCCGTAGTGATTCACGAACGGCCGGGTGGAATTTATTAGTTTGGGGTTGAGAATACGGACGTCCGTGACACTTACGAATTTTTATTTTTATTTTCAAAAATAGAAATTTTTTTTTTTTTTTTTTTTTTTTTAAATTATAATATGTAATAAAATTTCATGTGAAAGAATAAAAAAAATATCCTAAAATGCATACGAAGCAATAAGAGTAACATAAAATTCACTATTTTCTATACACATCAAAGGTATTACATTAGAAAAAATAGTTAACAAAGGAAGATTTTAAAAATCAAAGTTAATTGCAACAACAACATATGGTCCAAATAATATTGAGATTCCCACTTTTTTTTTTTTTTTTTTTTTTTTTTAAATGTTCTCCAAAAAGGAAAGATACTCACACCTTTTTAAGCTTTCTAAAAGACCTTTTTAATAAGCTTTAGAATATTGACTCCCAACTAGTTAGTTTAGGGCAATAGATTTGAAGAAATCCCAACGGTTTTACTTGCTCAAGTCAATTAGGCTACAAGGTAGAGTGAAAGAAAAATTTGAATATTCAATCTGAAATTCACTTGCTTTCTATTCAACTCATTTAGCGAGGGTTAGGCCAATGACTCCTAATTCAGTTGACTTAGGGCATTAAGTATAGAATACTCCACGGGCTTATTGACTCGAGTTGAAAAGGCAAATTGAAAGAAAAATCAGAAGAATACAGAACATTATTTGAATAATAAAAAAAAATCAAGATTCAACATTTACCCAGAGCATAAACTTGTTGCAATAACTATTAGTAAAAAATTCCTTTATATACTAACGATAATAAAAAATACCGTGATGATACAGAAAAAAAGCCAATTCAAAGGTAACTCAAAATAATACAAATGCATTCTTAGAAAATTTTATAACATGATCACGCATGAAACTTTAGAACGTATCAAACAAAATTATATAAAAATATCTGCGAAGAAAGAAGAAAAAAAAAAAATATATATATATATATATATATATACAAGTGATGAAATAGTGATTAATCGATGAAGCATAAACCAATGGATTTTCGAAGAAATTCAAATCGATCAAAATCCAACGATTTTGTAAAAATATCTGCTAATTGTAATTGCGTGTGTATGTGCTTCAGGAGAATAATTTTTTCTTCCACCAAATCACGTATGAAGTGGTGTCGAATATCAATGTATTTAGTCCTAGAATGTTGTACAGGATTTTCAGAAATACAAATAGCACTGGTGTTATCACAAAACAAGGTCATTACATCTTGAGAAATCCCATAGTCAGACAACATTTGCTTCATCCATAAGAGTTGAGTGCACCCATTACCAGCAGAAATATATTCTGCTTCAGCAGTGGATAAAGAAATCGAAGCTTGTTTTTTGCTGAGCCAAGACACAAGACAATTTCCGATATAAAAACAACCGCCACTCGTGCTTTTACGATCATCAGAGTTACCAGCCCAATCAGAATCGGAAAAACCAATGATATGAGATGTGGTATCGAAAGGATACCAGAGACCTAACTCTAGTGTACCGTTAACATAACGAATGATACGTTTGAGAATAGTTAGATGAGACTCCTTAGGAGCTGCCTGAAATCTAGCGCACATACCCACACTGTAAGCAATATCCGGTCTACTAGCAGTAAGATAGAGAAGACTACCTATCATGCTTCTATAAATTGTATCCTCTACAGTTTTACCATTTACATCTTTTGTCAATTTCACTGACGTACTCATAAGGGTGCGGGCAGGTTTACTTGATTCCAAACCAAATTTCTTTACAAGTTCTTTTGCATATTTAGATTGGGAAATGAAAATGCCAGTGGAACATTATTTTATTTGGAGACCTAAGAAGCAATTTAACTCACAGAATAAACTCATTTCAAATTCATTGCTCATTAGAGTTTGAAATTTATGAGCATTTAAGTCTAATGTGGATCCAAAGATAATGTCATCAACATAAATTTGAGCAGCTTAAATTAGATGATTCTTCTTTCAAAATAATGTTTTATCCACACTACCACGCTTTAAAACCATTAGTGATTAGGTATTTTGTGAGTCTATCATACCAAGCACGAGGTGCTTGTTTCAGCCATATAATGCCTTTTAAGTTTAAATACATCATGAGAATGATGTGGATCTTCAAATCCTTTGGGTTGTTCCACATACACTTCCTCACCAAAAACCATTTAAAATGCACTCTTTACATCCATTTGGTATAATTTAAATTTTAAATGACATGCCATTGCTAAGATTATGCGAATGGACTCAAGCCTAGCTACTGAGCAAATGTTTCATGAAAATCAATACCTTCAACCCGAAAAATGTACCTTGAGCCACCAATCTTGCCTTGTTTCTAATGATTTTACCTTCTTCATTAGTTTTATTTTTTAAAATCCATTTTGTACCGATGATTCTAATATTTGGAGGTCTAGAAACAAGTTCCCACACATCATTCCTTTTGAATTGAGAGAGCTCTTCTTGCATCAAGAAGAACTCCAATGCTCATCAAGAAGAGCTTCTTTAATATTTTTGGTTCAAGATTTGATGTAACATACATGAGAAAGAAGGTTTGACAGATTTTTAAATTTTCGTCTAGTAAGAAGTTGAGTGGACAAGTCACCAATGATGGCAGAAGATGGGTGACTTTTCATATCACGAGCATAGGAAGGCCTATGTCGAGACTCATTTTCAGAGATATTATTGTGTGGAATATCTACACTGATATCTTCAGTGATATTAGTTGTAGTGTGTGTAGAATTTTCATTGTCAGAAGATAAATTAATGTTCTCAAGTCTAATTTTTTCATGATTAATAGGAACAACAAGAACTTCATCGTCAATATCTCTATTTAAAACAGAAGAAGAATCTGATTTTTGATCTTCTACAACCACATTAACTGATTCAATGACAGTAAGAGTTCTTAAATTAAAAACCCTATAGGCTCTGCTGTTCAATGAGTAACCAAGAAAAATACCATTGTCAGTTTTACGATCAAATTTTTTAAGATATTCACGATCTCTTAAAATGTGACAAGCACTACCAAAAACTCGAAAATAACTAACTTGAGGTTTTTTAGCATTCCATATTTTGTATGGAGTCTTAGTAGTGTTTGGTCTAAGGTATACTCGATTTGAAATATAACAGGCTGTACTAACAGCCTCAGCCCATAGATTTTTAGCCACATTATTTGCATTTAACATTACCCTAGCCATCTCTTGAAGGACCCTATTTTTTCTCTCAACCACACCATTTTGTTGATGTGTGTGAGGAGCAGAAAATTCATGCTTTATTCCATTTGAAGCACAATATTTTGCAAAAGATGAATTTTCAAATTCTTTACCATGATCACTTCGAATTCGAATTATTGAAAGATTTTTTTCAATTTGAGTTCTTTTAGAGATGATAATAAATTCATCAAAAGCTTGAGATTTTTCTCTACGAAAAGCAACCCAAGTATATCTAGAAAAATCATCAACCACAACAAGTACATATTTCTTACCTCCTAAACTACTTGTTCTCATGGGACCTACAAGATCAAAATGTATTAATTCAAGAATCCTAGAAGAAGTAGGAACATTTACTTTCTTGTGAGGAACACGGGTCTGTTTACCCATTTGACAAGCACCACAAATAGATCCATCTGGTTTACTTAATTTAGGTAAACCTTTAACAAGTTGATCAGAGGCTAATTTGTAAAGATCATTTTTATTCATGTGACCAAGCCTACGATGCGGATATTGATCTCATTTGTTTTAGTGATAAGACAATTATTTTAGAGATGATCGCTAAAAGTGTAACAGTTATCAGTAGATCTAATTCCTTCAAGAACAATTTTGCCATTAGAATCAACAACAGTGCACAGATTTTTTGAAAAATTAATATTCATCCCATCATCACATAAATGGCTAATACTAATGAGATTAGCCTTAAGTCCTTCAACATAAAGGACTTCTTTTAGTTTAGGACAACCAGGAGCATTAATTGTTCCTCTTCCAGTAATTTTACAAGAACTTCCATTACCGAAAGTCACATTTCCTTCTGAGCATGGACTAAGATGAGGAAGAATGATTTCTCACCAGGTCCATATGCCTAGAACAGCCACTATCAAGGAACCACTTAGATGATTCACTTGCTTTGAGAGAAATATGAGCAACCTGAGCAGTTAAATCAGATTTTCGAATCCAAACACGTTTGTATTTAAGATTTGATTTGTTATGAATCACATGGTTGTTGTTATATTTATGTGAACTACTCAATGAAATGACTTTATTGTTCTTAAAAGTTTGGTAGTGAGGAACATAGTATTGAGAGTATTCAAAGTCAAATGGACAATACACATAAGTATGCCCTTCCCATCCACAAGTATAGCAGATTGGCACTCTCCTATTAATAAATCTAGTATTGGAAGATTTGAATTTATTGTCCTTTTGTCTAGAATTTGTAGAGAGTGATTTGATTTCTTTAACAAATTTTGGAGCATGAGTTACAACAGGTTTTAGATTTTTATTTTCTACATGATGATATCCAATACCTGTTTTATTTGTTGTTCTTTGACCAGAACTGAGTAATTTTTCCATTTTCTCATTAGTCTTGTAAATGTTTGAATATTTTTCAGAAATAAAAACAAGTTCCCTTTTTAAATTTTCATTTATTTCAATAAGAGAATTTACTTTATTTTCTTGTTCAATAAATTTTGGAGTTAAACAATTTACATTGTCTTGGAGATTTCTTATAATGTTTTTTAACTCAGTCACTTCTTTGATTAATTTAATTTTTTCTTTAGTTAGATGTATTGATTCTTGATAAAGTTCACTGTAGGCATGTCATATCCAATACATCACCATCAATTTCATTAGCAGATGAGATTGAATCAATAGAGTCAGTGTCAATATGAGAAGGAGTTTGATAATTATTAGATTCCACAATAGAGGCAACAAACGCTCTAAATCCATAAGAACTAGATTCAGATTCATCAGAAGATGACTCAGTTGATATTTCAATCTCATGTGAAGCAGTCAAAGCTTTGGATTTTCCTTTATCATTTTTCTTACTAGGACATTTATTAGCGTAATGTCCATAATCATGACACTTAAAACATTGAGTAGTGTCAGGAAAATCCTTTTTAGATTTCTTTTCAAATAATTTAAATTGTTTAGAATTTTCAAATTTTTTAAAAGGTTGTTTCTTATTTTTATAGAATTTTTTAACAAATAAAGCAAGTTCATCTGATTTGTCAGAATCACTGCTAGAATCAGACTCAACCTTTGATGATTTAAATGCAACACTTTTAGTGGCATGATTATCTTGAATTTCATATTCATAAGTTTGTAATGACCCAACGAGTTCATCTAAGTTTAGATTGTCAACATCTTTAGATTCAACAATAGCATTGACTTTTGATCTGAACCTTTTAGGTAGAGACCTTAGAATTTTTCGCACAATTTTAGTATTAGAAACAGGTTCTCCTAAATTAAATGAGCCATTTACAATATCATTTAAGCGAATATAGAAATCAGAAAACTTTTCATCGTCATCCATACGAAGATTTTCAAATTGAGAAGTGAGCATTTGAAGTTTGGAAATCTTTACTTGAGGAGTCCCTTCATAAGTGGTTTCAAGAATTTTCCATGCATCTTTGGCTATGGTGCAAGTACTTATTCGACGAAACTCAGAAGCAGTAACTGCTCCAAATAAAGCATTTAGGGCCTTGGAATTATAACCAAGATTATCATATTCCTGATCCGTCCATAAAGATCTAGGTTTGATAGTGGTATGTGGTATATTATCGACAACAGAGGTCGTAGTTGGTGGTAACCATCCGTCCTCAATAGAATACCAAATGTGAGGATCAAGTGAACTTAAAAATGCTCTCATCCTTGCCTTCCAGTAAGGATAATTAGAGCCATCAAACAGAGGGGGTCTAGCAGTAGACGCACCTTCTCTAGGAAGATCGTGATATCCCAAATTAGACATAACACTTAATTTGTTAAAATTTACCAAGTGACCAGGCTCTGATACCAATTGAAAATTTGGGAAATTTAAGTTTTTTTTTTTTTAATATAATCTATTAAATTTATCAATTAAAATCTACTCACAATCATCATACAATCAAAATAAGTACGCAAGACATTTTTAACGTGGAAAACCCGTCACAGGCAAAAACCACGGGATCTATCTCAGATCCAAAAAGAAATTCACTATGAACAAAAAACTTTACAGTGCTTCTTTGGAATGATATGCCCTAGCACTCCAATCACCAAACATGACAGCCTTTCTCCATCATACTATCCATAGTGAACATTTCCATCAACCTACGTTCCTTGCGAAGGTTCACTTGTCTCACACAAGTCTTACACTCTCAAACATGAAATCATAACGACCCATAAACATCAAAGAGATTAGAGAATGAAATCAAAAGAAGTAAAGTAATTTCAATGATACAATTTTGGACAAACAAAAATTTTAGAAAGAAGATTTTCGGATCAGTTATGAAACTGCCCGAACTTCCTAAAATTTATATGTTTTAGGATCACGGACGTCCGTGAATCACTCACGGTCGTCTGTGACAACGGACGTCCGTGAGTGTACTACGGACGACCGTGGGTCAAAAAAAATGACAAACCAATTTGTCAAACTTAATTACTTGGCAAAACTATTTCCTAAAGAAGCAATACTGTTTTTTGAGTCATGATAGTGACAAAAAGTCTTACACGTTCATACCTTGGAGTAGAGAGCGAGAGACCTCAAGGGAAAGGCGATTTTTCCTTTCGATAGACACTGTTTTGGTGTGGACTATATTTACAAAATGTTTGATGAATAATTTTGTAGTTTTGCAGATAAGATTAAAAGGCAAAAGATATTCCTTAGCAATATCAGAACATAACCACTTGATGGAACAACGATATCATACTATGGAACCGAGTGAAGGCATAAGGCAGTTTACATCTATTTTTAAGCAAGCATAACCAACATTCACTTGAGAAGTTGTCCAAACAGCAAATATTTAAAGCAATTCGTATCAGTAATTCAGGGCCAAAATGGCAAAATGTAACAGATAAAAATAAATAAGTACTTCTATTATGCTAGTGGAAGGCATAGTAGAACCAAGTGGAAGTTGATTTGTTTGGGTTATTTTGTCATTCCTCGTCGTTTAAGTGGAAGAGCATCACAATACTTGGACTTTAATACCGTCATTGGCCAACTAAACTATTTCTTTGAGGATGATAAGAGCAATAACCAGCCACAATTGAGGGATAAATTTTATTGAGCAGCCATAAGGAAGTCATCACCCTTCCAATCTATCACTATCTTGAAATATTTGGGTCTGCCACACCAAGCTTTTTAGCTGGTCTGTCAACATTGGGTTACCTCCGACATCTCGTTAGCTTCGATTTACGGCCATGATCAGCGAAGATAATTGTCACCATTAAGTTTACTAGATGCCATCATGGTATTATGGCTATCAACAAACGACAACATATCGGATCCGATAGAAGGATTTCCACTCAATTCTACTTCAGAATTGTTGCTTGAAGCCGTAGGAGATAATAGCAACACAGAAGTACTCGATACCCACTCAAACATCTCAACACAATATGCTAACAATAGTGTTGGACATCAACACCAACAATGTATTCACATTTTCATGGAAGATGGTTCCACTAGAGGCCTGAAAATTGTATTTTATTTGCATATTTGGGCTCCAATACACACAAGAGCAGTATCACTAGAGGCCTGAAGATTGTATGCTATATGCATATTGGTCTTAAATCGACATAGATCAAGACCAGTATAAATATATTGAAAAGTTGCACCAAATACGTAGTGTTTGCACATTAGAAACGGATTTACAATAACAAAATGATTCCAATTCAGCTCTGTTGTTTCTGGAATTCTTTAATTTTGATGAAAAAGCATCCACTATGTCAAAATGATACGAAAACAACTTCTCTAGTGTCCAAAAGAACCACTGTTGCAGCAATAGTATAATAATCAACAGTAAAAAACAATAGTTTATTACATTAAGACAGTTGTTTAATTCATTAACCACCATCCCATGCTATATAATATATCGTGGCCAACCAAACCAGATTATTATTTTTTTTACCATTCTGAAATCGCCTCCTCCCCTCTCTTTCTCTCTCTTCCAAACCCTAGCCTCCTCTCCTTCTTCGAATCCTGGCCTCCATCTCCCTCTTCAAAACCCTAGCCTCCATCAAAAGAGAAATCACCAATTCTCTGTGATTCCAAAGACCTAATTTTCAAAATCTCTCCCAATTGTCACCCAATTTTGACCTCAATCAGTTCGATAATGGCAAAATCGAGTTGCAGCGAAGGAGATTTACGCATTTTCGGAGTCAAATCACGTATTAAAAAGGTAGATCTTTGAATTTTTTATATTTAAATTTCCCAATTTCAATCACAAAACCCTATCCTCTTCGATTCAATTTTGGATGCTCTTCACGCCAATGGAGCTCCATCCCCAATCGAGTGCCAAGAGCATCTGACTTCTCTATCATCTTCTCAATCTCCGTCGCTGATGGAGCTCGTAGAAGATCGAGCACCAATCCAGCGAAGATCATCTTCTCTATGTAATATATAGAGATTTTTTAGATTGTCTTCTCTCTAATTTTTTTTAGATCATCTCCTCTTTGGATTTATTACACAATGGCGATCGAGCGGCAAGTTTCCCTTTGGTACTCATCCAATCTCACGATTTCTGAAATTTTACATTTCTGAAGTGGGTTTTAGATCAAGAGCCAAGTTTTTTAGAGGGAATATATGGATTTACGGAAGTTTTAGTCTGCTACCGTTGATATCTTTCTTAAGGATCGCCTCGGGAATACAGCATTTTGTATATATATGATCACATGTTTCCCGGCTGCGTGGTTGGGCTGCGCTCAAATTTTCCTCTACTTTTCACAGTGTTATGTAGCTAAGGCCATTATTAGCTTGATAATCTATTAATAGGGTATCCATGATTGTTACTCAAATTAGTATGTGATAAATAAAAGTTTCTGTTCATGAATCTCGAGATTTTATAATGTTTGGATAATTCTTGTTTGTTCTTGCATCCGTATGTCCCACTAAAGTAGATTTGGAGCAAACCAAAGTTACTTAGTCCGTTGGTTTGCTCAGTTCAAATAATTCATGCTTTATCTTTTTTAATCCTGGGATTTAAAATAAACAAGGTTATAAATTTTCAGCAAGATTTAGGAAAAGCCTTAGCACCGAAAGAATTAGGAAAATCAGTTGAATGAGTGATAAAATTGATACTTGCCTCTAATATTAAAGGTTCCATCGAAAAAAAACAAGCCTCCACGGATTTAGGGGCCTTGGACTATGTGGAAGTCAGCTTTAGATGGCGTGTCTAAAATGCTTTCATAACAGACGATGCCTGTGGCACCCCCATTAATACTTAATACAACCATCCAAATTTTGTTTTGCCATTTTCAATTGAGGAATGTATTTGGCTAAAAAAGGAAGTGCTCTCTAGTAAAAAATAGTTGTAGGTACTATCTAAAGTGAATTTGAAGGTAGGGATTTTTTGGCAATTCGTGAGAATATTGGGAGTTAGACAATACATTAGAAGTAAGGATAAATAGGCAATTTTCCATGTTGTTTACACCATAAATCACCTTCTTGTGCTGATGCATTACAATGTGCCAATGCAAAAACTTTTGGGAAAATTTTCCCCTTCCGTGGTAGGTGTTCTCCTGTTTATGGCTTCTGCAAAGTAGAGATATGCTTAAGCTAATTAGATTGGACTTTGGATATTAGGGTTTTGTTCCCTTTTCATTTAGGAAAAAATAAGTTTAAAAAAAAAATTATGTTGGTAGGTTTATTTGTTTATTTATTAGTGAATATTCGTTTTATATGTGTTTGTTATGGAAATTTGCTGTTTTTTTTTTTTTTTGGGTTTTGGTATTTTAAGGGTTTTCTTTTCTTACTTGGGCTTCTCCTTTTATGGATTTTGGAAACCGGAGTTCTGTTTCAAGTAGCTAGATTTGGTTACGAGGGTTTTATGTGTGTAGGTTCTAAAACGAGAAGAATGGGATTTGTAGTTAGTTTTGGGTTTAGAGATGGTACGATTACGATGTGCTTTATTTCTTTATTTTTTAGTAAAATTTGGTTTTGTTTGCTACTTTCCTGTTCTGTTGTAGTGGGTGAGTCTGCTATGTGATCACCATGGCCTGGTTTTAGAGCTTTAGTAAATTTATATGCAATGAAAATAGTTTTACTCTGAAAAAAAATTAATTATACGAGTAATGCTTATGGGTGAAGATTCCTCTAGTTTCTGCTTGAAGAGTTCCTGTAGTGGGTTTGTTGCTTGAATCTATATTTTTCTCTTCCAAAGCACTACACTACAAAAAACAAAGGTTACCCCAACGGCTCCTATTAAGCAGCCGTCGGCATCGATCTACCCTACTCCGCCGGCTATTTAGGCAAGCCGTCGACTTAGGGCAGAGTAATGCAGACTGTCTAATTGAGGAATTAGGGCATTGTTTTTTGGAGAGAACTTTAAACCATGGTTCAACAACCCAAAATCTGACCCATCTTGAATGTCAGCTTGTTGACTTAATTGGAAAAAAAAAAGATTATATATATGTATGATTATAATATAAAAAATACTTTTAAAAGAAAAATTAGCAAGAAGATACATTAGAAGGAAATTAGCGCTTGAACTTAGCACAGGCTTATGCATGAAATTAGCACTTG
This sequence comes from Chloranthus sessilifolius, assembly GCA_021018995.1. Classification (NCBI taxonomy): domain Eukaryota; kingdom Viridiplantae; phylum Streptophyta; class Magnoliopsida; order Chloranthales; family Chloranthaceae; genus Chloranthus; species Chloranthus sessilifolius. The sequence goes on from CM037584.1 coordinate 159,676,653, forward strand.
AACTTAGCGATAGCTTGAGGGTTCAATGCAAAGTTTCTTTGCTTTCAAGCTGAACCTAGCGCTGGCGCTTTTAATTCTTTCTTCAAAGCTGGAACAAGTCTATTACTGGGTTGCCGCTAGTTTTTGTTGTCTTTCCAACTAACCTGACATTTGCTGAATGTCAGGTTGCTTCCAATGCTTAGGGACCCTAAAATATACCAATTATTTAGGGTGACTTAATTGGGTCTTAAATCGGTTGTCCTATGTCCAGTTTTACCCTTATGCCAATTTGAGAAGTCCTCTAAAACTTCTCTGCTTATACAATCAACAAAAAGTCTATGGGTTGACCATCATTCTTTGATTTCAGGGGAGGTATCTTTCCAGAAATCTGTTCAGCTTTGAACAGTGATGGCTGCAACATTTAGGCCTATTCTTGAATTTGTGTGGGCCTTTATACTGGAAACTTTAAGCTAATAGTTTATATACATATCACTGATGTGAATTCCAAGCTATTTATTCTCCAAAGGTGGATATTTGATGTTTATGTTTAGACCATGTTGGTTACTATATATATATATATATATATATATATATATATATATATATATATATATATATATATATATATATATATATATATATATATATATATATATATAGTTTATTTATTTGAGATCTATTATAATGAATTGCCATTCATTATTGCATTGAGAATATAAAAAGTTACTTCCATAGGACAGCGTGAGCAGTCACCCTCGAGATTGGGGATTAGTGATAGTACCATCAAAATATTTTGAACTAATTTATTTGAATTTCATTAGCTCTGTTGACCCCAAGAGGAAGTTGGTTATTGCTACATGGGTTAATTATACTTGCCTACTTGGTTTGATCCTGGCAAATTATGTTGCCTCTGTCAGAGTTGTTTTTGGACAGCGTATTTGTATATCACTATATTTTCTCTTCATTTTTGCTCCACAGTTGTCTAGAAATGTTTTACTAGGTCAGGAGGCTTGGATCTGACCTACAAATTATATTGTTTTGGCAGCTTGATTTTTTATTTATTATTTTCTTTTCCGGCATGAATAATCTAATGGCTATGATGTACTAGTATATAATGCTATACGGGCAGGTGGATTGACACTTTTTCCTTCTTTTGTAGCTTCATCAGCAATGTGAGGATAGGAGTGTCTTGCGCTATGTTTATTATTACTTGGCCAGAATTTTATCTGATACTGGTGCTCAAGGTTTAACTCCAGCTGGTGGGAGTCCCACACCAAACTGGGATGCTCTTGCTGACATTGATGCTGTTGGAGGGGTTACCAGAGCAGATGTTGTACCTCGTATAGTAGAGCAACTTACTTTAGAGGCTTCAAATGCTGGTGTTGAACGTATAGTTCCTGCATTTGATTTATAATTATGCATTTCCTTATTAGCTAATATTCTGTTTATTTACATTGGATCCTGCTTTGCTGTTCATATGAGTGATTTTCTGAGCTTTGTTGTAGATGATGCGGTTCTGTAAAATTGTGTTTGGCATTCTTGAGAAGGTATATCCTGTCCTGCGAGTCTTATTCCCCATTGCTGAAAGCATCAATCAAACTTTTTTTCTTTAATATTTTAACTATTTTAATAAGTTTGCTTTGTAGTCCATGTTCCTTGTTTGTGGGGCAAGTTTGACCTTTTTAATGAAGCACTTTTCAGCCCTCATGTATTCCCTCCCTTTCCTTTGAATTTCAGGTTGCTGATACAAAATACAAATGAAAAAAGGGCATGTTTGGTAAGCAGGGTGGCGATAAGGAGGTATGCCGATTTAATTGTTTTTGTGAATAAACATTTTCACATGTTCAATTTCTGTCATCTGTTAATTGATGATTGATGTATGTTTTTCTTTTCTTTTTTTTACCATATCACCCATAAATTTTAATTGACAAAGCACAATTATTATTATTTTTTGCTCAATAAAGTCCAATTATTCTTTCACACATCATCACTCGTGTGATAGATCTTATATATTCACGGCGCCGTGAGGAAGTAATTTTCTATGATTTACATTAGTTAGGTTATGTACATCATGGACTATAGCATGCTAATTAGTGAACACCTAAATGATTTCGTGTTTAATATTCTAACAGCCCCTAGATGATGCTGACTGTAAGAGGGATCCTTATAATACCTTCAAAAGATTGTCTGTTGGAACTTGGAATCCATGTGGCCTTTAAGAAATTTTTCATCCATAGCCCAGTAGGTTTAATTTTATGGCATGTCTAGTTGACTCAAAGCCATCGTCCCAAGTTTCTGTAGGACTTCTTTCCAAATTTCTACAGGACTTCCTTGAACGAATCCAATAGTGATGCAGTTTTTTCTTGAGCATTACAGCTTTCTTACACTGAAATTCTCCTTGATTTTACCAGGGATATTTATATGGCACTGGATTCCTTGTTATAATTTAAATTTCGCATCAGTCTTAGGTAATTTTATTGTTTCCACCTTTGGCTCTTTTTCAGCTGAACTTGCATTTGATATTTATCATCAGGAGGACAGGAACATGGTGACAAAAAACACAGATAGTAACAGTTTGGCTACAAGTTCCAACTCCTACCAAATTTGTCTTAATTGCTAAGTATTTAGACATAGGCCGTGTCATAAATGACAATGCAGCTCTACAATACAATTATACTAATATGTCCATACAACTGCATACAACATAATGTTGTATGCAGTTATTGTTTCCAAGCTAGTTATTGTTTCCAATAGTGATGCAGTTATTGTTTCCAACTAGAAACACTGAGAAAGATGTCAATAGTGCTAGATAAGCCTTGAGGATCCAGTTATTGTTTCCAAGCTTCTTGATATTATAAAATTTCTTTCTCGTTTATTTGAAATGGCTCAGAATTCATTAACATCGATTTTCTCATTGGAACTAAAAGGCTTGTCAATTTGGCACCATTGTTTTAGCATGGAATGAGATACTTCCTGCTAATTGTGCACTGGCTCTCTTAGGAGTCTTTCTTGTTATCACCCTCTGTTTTTGGTTTTTCTTACAATTAATTTTGAATGCTAATTAATTGGAACCATCACTTTTTTATATATATCTGTGTTATATATTTGGCTATTTGTTGATTTTGAGGTTTACCAACAAGCACATGATGCTCAGTTTTTTTATTATATCATATGGACTCCACTAACATCAATGATCATATAAACCCAACACTGGAGTCATCAGACCGTATGTGGTCCTTTTTTTGTAAGTATGCTAAAAGTTTGTATTGACTTTTCTATGTGTGCTCTTTATGAAACTAACATCCCTTTGATTCTACTTATGTTGCTACATTAGCAGTAGTTGCCTTCAGGACTAAAGTCTTCCATCCAAACATAAACAACAATGGGAGTATCTGCTTAGACATACTTAAAGAGTGGTGGAGTCCTCTTCACTCATCATTTCAAAAGGTACTTTTTGGAACTTAGGCCACTGTTACAGAGGGGTGCAGTTGGGTTGGGTCGATCCGACTTGCAACGGGGTGGGCTTGGGTTCAGAATTCTGAATGTGAGCCACTTCCTAGCCAGGATCCTTTTTGTAAAAAACTGCCTCCTTTTTGTTCTTTCTCATAGAGAAAATAAATTTTAGATGTTTGGTCATGCATCCTCTGGCCCTCCATGCAGAGTTCTTGGATTTCATATGCAGGTCCTTATTACCACCTACCGACTCCACCTGGCCCTCCATACACGCCTAACCAAGCTAATACTCCTCAAGGAGGTTAACGATGCCTATTAAGACTTTGTCAGCTGTCTTCTTTTGTGGATATGCTGATTCTTTCATATACTCACCAACAGTAAAGTCAATTGATCCAACAGTTAGGACTTTCCGGTTGATGCAATTTTTGTGCTACTTACCATTGTAATAGGTAGCCAAGAGATTTTACAGGCTAAATCTATCATCATTTGTGCTAATCGTATGGTATTCAAAGTTGGCGTCATTTACTAAATGACATATAAGTGTGTGAGGGTACCTTATAAGTGATGTCTATATTTCTTAATTTACAAACATAATCTCTTGCATTTCTTGCCATTTTTTGTGTAGATTTAGTGGGCACGGAGAAGCATTTTCGGAGTGTGGCAACAATGGCGGTGTTTTGTGCTATATGGATTCAAAGGAACGATCTCATTTTTCTCCGGTGTTTGAACACCATGTTTTAGGCCTTGACGAACTTTTTTTATTAGTCCAAGACATCCAACTAATTAAACAGAGTATGGACTTTGATCACCCAAAAGTTACAGGTACCTCCACAGTGCAACATTCCATGTTCAAGGCCACCATTGCAAACAGTTTTTCTGGACTCTGGTCTTTGATCTCTCTTTCTAAATAGTTGTATGGGTCACGGTGTCAAGTATCAGCTGATACCGGCACGTATGGGATACGTATCGACCGAACACTGATACCGATACCAGCCCCATACTGGTATCGGAATTGATATCGTTATCATCGACTATTGAATTTCTTTTTTTTTTTTAATTTAAAAAGAAAACTTTTTAAGCATAAGTATGCCTTTTATGGGATTTTTTGCTCATTTAAGCATAAGTATGCCTTTTAATTTGTATGCTTGACATTTTCCTGCAATTTATTAACGTAACTGTTGTTGTTCTCTAATGCCTACATATACTCTCAAATTTGGTATCAATTTCCTTAATCTTAATTTATCTAGAGTGATTTTGTGAAGTATTTGCGAGAAGACTTACACAGGAGGCTTCTAACCACAGACTTTCGGAAACAAGTAGACGGGGTTGAATTATTACAAAAGGTGGTTTTACTATTTCAATTCTCGTATGTAAGAGACACTTCAAATTTCTGAAGGCCATTCTTAACTTAGATTTTTGTTTGTACAGGCTCTTCCATCGAGTATAAAGGAAATAATTGAAGTTGTTGATGTTCTTCTAAGATGGTTTGTTTTGCGGTTCTGCGAGTCAAACACAACATGCTTGTTGAAGGTACAATTTCATTTAGGAAATTTATTATTATTTTTTAAGGTATAATTAGATTCAATCTTGAAAACCACGAATAGGTGTTGGAGTTTCTTCCGGAACTTATTGATGCTTTGAAGGATGAGGGGTATACTTTGACCGAGTCTGAAGCAACAATTTTTCTCCCATGCCTAGTAGAGAAGGTTTGTTTCTAATAACTTTTGGAATGACGCGATTTATGGAGTATATTGAATTACCTTTGAGAAGCAAAATTGTGTGCGTGTCTCTCTCTCTCTCTCTCTCTCTCTCTCTCTCTCTCTCTATATATATATATATATATATATATATATATATATATATGGAAAAGCAAAGTGTGCAGGGCATGCCGAGTGTGCCCCAAGGTTCCATGTGGAGCAAGGTTATGTTGTTTAGATTATCTTCATTTTTTATTTCCTTTTCCAAACTTCATCTCCACGTCTTAAATTTTTTTTTTTTTTTAAATTTTCTAAAATTGTCTATACAAATATACAATGCACCCGAGCTTCTAAAATTTTCTAACAGGTGTCAACAGGCATGAGCAAGAGGTGTAGACTAGTGTGTTTAATTGGACAATAAGTGTGTGGTGTGAAGCTGACCTGTGTGAACTGTTAAGTGGGATTTCCTTTCCATAGATTCTTTTGGCCACCATTGTTACCTTAATTCTCTCGGTTTATAACTGAGTCTTTATAAGCAAATTCTTCGCCATCTAATTTGATGTACCTTCATTATATTTGAAAATTGTGTTAATAGAGAACTTTTTCCAATATTATGTCGTCTCTAGCACTTTATAGCTCACTTCTTTGTTATCATTTATAAATTATCGTAAAATTTTATTCTAATGTTAGCAACTGGCACTATTTTTAGCTTCTCTTTCTTTGTGAAGTGACTCATGGTCCCCACTTGCTAATGCAATTTGTTTATTTTCATGTTATGCCTAGGTGTGGTTCATGGGTGAGTACTCCCACATCTCAATGGACTTTGATGATGTAAGTGTTCTTTTCAATTATATTGATATTTGTGTTTTAGCACTAGATATCAGAACAGGAACAACCATGCCATTTTTCAGATAGTTTCAATAGATCAGAACAACCATGCTTTTGCATGTAATGTGTTCTCTGTGTTGGATTCAATATCGTAAGGTAACTAAAGGAAATGTTACAATAAAGTTGTGGGATCTTGGAGGTCAACTTCGAATTGGAGCATGTGGGAGCATTATTGTCGATGCGATCATCAAATAGCTTTATAAAATAAACTACTGCTTAAGCAGTTCGAGCATGTGGCATAGGTCCCTTTTTTGTAGTGAGAAGTCATCAATATCTCAATTTAATTGCTTAATATCATAAATATTTAATTACGTTCTCCTTTTGATTTCAGGCAAAACTTTTCGATTTGAAGCCCACCTCAAACGGATCACTAGGGGACGGGGATATTTGGCAGGAGAGGCGAAGCATATATATATTTTTTTAATTATGAAACTAGGTCATGGGGTCCTTAGATTGTTAACTCTTTTTTTTTTTTGGAATAAAATGATTGAGCATGTAAAGTTTAAAATATTTGGTTGATTTGAAAGGTTGGATCATAGGTTGAAATGCAATATTTTGTTTGAATAAAAGAATTTGGCATCTATTTTATTTATGGATGTGCTTGAATATGAGATTAATAGCTTTTTTTCTTTATATAATTTTTTTTAAAGCATTAAAAATTACATTAAAAAAAAGTATTACAAAAAGCATAAAAAATATTGCATTAAAAAAAGCATAAAAAAAATATTATTTTAAAAAAATTTGCATAAAAAATTGTCGACGTAATTTTTTTTTTTTTTAAATTTTGTATAAAAAAGCCACTGCCCTAAACAGTTGTAAAAAAAGGAGTGGTTTTATTTTACCACTATACAAGACAGTGGTTTATGAACTTCATAAACCACTGTCTTGTATAGTGGTAAAAAAAAACCACTCCTTTTTTTACAATTGTTTAGGGCAGTGGTTTTTTGAAAAAAAACCACTGTCAAAGACAGTAGTTTTTTGAAAAAACCACTGTTTAAGGCAGTGGTTTTTTGGGCTTTTTCACGTAGTGATCAAATCTCCACCAAATGATAAAACTAAATTTACAGTGATGATCTACTCATCGAGCCCTTCAAAATGATACCAAATTCTGACCCTAATTCTGCCCTCAGCAACAATTGAATAGCAACACATGAATAGTAAAACATTAACAGTAGTATGAACAGTAATTCGTGAACAATAATCGCTCCAATAATTAGACATTGTTAGGAAGTAAGGAAGAAGAGGAGAGAATAATAAAGAAAGAGAAACTAAAGAGAATAATTTCACTCGTAGGCTGAATTCTATTAAAATGTCATTCAATATACATATTGCATTAGAATGAAGGATCTCTAGTCCCTTCCCGGGAAATTGAAAGCTTGTCTAGAGCCATTATTGGGTGCAATGTCCATGTAGTGCTTAACTAATTTTTTGATTTATTTTCATTATTGATGGATCGACCTTGCACATGTCCATGTAGCACCCAAACATATGTTTGGGTGCCATGTGAGCATGAAATAGCATCGGAGAAGGGTTCTACTCTGGAACCTAGTCATGAGAATTCGTGCTCATTACATAAATTCCCTTTTAATATGAACTATTTACTGTACATTGTCTACAACTGTATGCCAAAAATACATTCAAGGAAAACATGAAGGAACCAAGTTCCAATAAAAATCAACTTTGTATTGTTCCGACATTGCATGAAATTAGTATATACCAGTGTTATCTACCCACCGTCACAACCATTATATTCTCACTGATGTGGACATGATTGAACCCCTGATTCAACCACCATCTTGACTCAAAAAGCACTGAATTCTACCATCCATGTGTTGCGTGGACGCTCTCAAATTAACCAATAGTCTCACGATGAACTATTGATCTAAACCCAAAACAAAAGAAAATCAAGCACAATCACACAAGAGACTATATTTATGTCGTTCGACAATTTGCCTACTTCCACGGGCACCGATGATTTACAATTCTGATGATTGACAAGAATACAAGAACACTCAAAGCCTCACAAAGATCTCCACAGAAGTTCACTAGCTTTTTCGGAACCCAAGAAAACCCAAAATCGGACGTCAAATCTAAGTCAACTTGGACTTGCCTTGTGAAACTCGCTCGGGCAAGTTGCAATTCGCTCTAGCAAACCAATGAACCCAAAAATACACAATTTTGATCATTCGTGCGAATCCAAATTCGCCTGGGCGACCAGAACCCTTTTTTTCTCCTTTGTTTGGTTTGCCCATCTCTCTTGGGCAAGATTGATTCTCGCCTGGGCGAGACTCAAGTTAGAGCCCAACAACACCATGTTCTATCTCTTTTCATAGCTCGCACCCATGGTTCACCTCTAATTATAGGAAAAAGCTTAGTTTTTGTCAGTGCACAAATTTTGCATTTTTCTTTACGACATACTACTTTAATTTCAAACTTTGGCAAGCTGCAAGTTTGTTGGAGATGTTATGTCTATTGTATGGGTGTGTGAGTAGCTTATGTTAGGGTGTAGGGAGTAAGTAGAATTACTTACACCTTTCCGGTTATCCATGACACGATATTTCGTGTCACTTGTATGTTCATATAAAAAGCTTAATGCATTGGGTAGTATGTACAACACAAGACCCTAATTCTTCTATCTTCTTCTTCTAGCTAACCCTAACCTACCCTAACCTAATTAACTTGGTATTAGAGACAGTGTCCATCGACGATAAAATCAACACCATACGATTGCTAACATCATCAACATTGTACTGACGTCACGCTAATGTCACCCATTGTCGGAGGGTGCCAGAATCCTCTAAGATTTAGGGTTTTGGTCGAATCATCTCCCTGATCACTTTTTCCTTTTGCGACACCATCAGCAGACAATCGGAGAAAGGGTTTCCAGCATCGTCTTCTACCTCGGGCCATACCCTCTAGGGCTTCTCTGTAAGGCATCGAATCCACTAGAAATCAATATGTGAGGCATCGAATCCACTAGAAATATGATTTCGATGCCTCTTTGAACTGTTTACACAAATATGTGGTGATCTGGGCCAACGGAAAGTGATCTGCATCGTCAGAATCCTATACAAGGGTCGCCGGAATTGTCTCAGACACCAGAGCAATCACTGGAAACGTATTATCAAGGGATTCGCTCCTCTCTTATGATCATCTGAAGGTGTCATGCATTTTTTATTGGCCAGATCTTTCACATAGGTGCCAAAAACACCCCAGACAATGAGTATTTCGCCAGAACTCACCAGAAACGTTTATTCTTCACCAGAAAAACAGTCCAATTTCCTGTTTTGCAGCTCGGGGTAATGTGTTTCATCAACATTTTGAGTTTTAATTCACTTTTTTGGTCATCTTCTCCTATTATGTTGGGCTGTATACTTGTATTGGGATTGCCCCTATGAGAAAATTGGTGAAGATAAAACTCTACAGTGAAATGGTTCTTTATGCTTCTATAATCAAAAAAAAAAAAAAATTATCATTCCTTTACGTTTATAAAATCAAAGTCACAAAAAAAAAAAGAAAAGAGAAAATCCCTTTCTTTGTAAAATCAAACAACCAACAACAAAAATAAAATAAATTCCTTTGTTTCCAAAACAAAAAAAAAAAAAAATCCTTTTCCTTAATTAATAGAAACCAAAAATAAAATAAAATCCTTTCCCTTAGTTTTCAAAAATAAAGACACAAAAAATCCTTTCTTTATGTTCAAAAATAAAAACAAAAAACGAAAAATAAAGTCCTCTCTATGTGCACAAATAAAACAAAAAAAAAAAAGGATATATATATTAATAAAACTCATAAAACAACAAAAATAGGGCATCATTAATGAAATATCATCAACTCATCATCAGTAAACATGCTTACAAGGAGAATAAACCATTTATCATCTAAAAATGCAAGATCATGATCACATTTGCAAGAAAAATCAAGAAAAATAAAATAAAATGGGTTTTAAATGGTTACCTTGGGAGAACAATGGGTCTTTGATCTAACGCGGAGCGGGCAATTAATCGGCGCAAGCAAATGCCGACAATGAAGCACGCTTAGAGGCAATGTAAAGGAACCCTATGAGGAGGTTTATTTTTGGTTTGGAGAGGGGGGGAGAGAAAGTTTTGAAAACACAACTTTTTTGCCCGAACTCGGGTTCTTTAAAATGGTCCCCAGCCATGCTTGGCGCATGTATTACATGCGCCAAGCTGTTAAATACATGCGCCATGCTGTTTTGGCCCCCCAGTTGGCTTAGCGCAACTAATAGTTGCGCCAGGTCACTTTTGGGCTGGTTTTTGGGCCTGGTGTGGGTCACATACATAGCTTGGTACCCCTTCTCTTTGTTTTGTTGTCCCCGGCAGGTGCACATGCTCCCAAATAGTATGTCGATCCTCATTCAGCTTGCCCGGAAAGTTGTGCGAGTAAATGGATCGAGATCGATGAGCACACTTAAAGAATCCCGAGACACATAAAATGATAGCTTTGAAAAACCAAAAAAATCACATAAAAAAGATAGCTTTGAAAAACCAAAAAAAATCATCACATAAAATGACAGAAAATGATAGAATAGCTTCACATAAAATGATAAAGAAAATCCCAAAAATAATTCACATAAAATGATAGAATAAAGTCACATAAAGTGATAGATTAAAATCACATAAAATAATAACATCGAAAATCCAAAAATCACATAAAATGATAACATCAAAAATCCAAAAAAAAATCACATAAATTGACAACATAAAAAGTCAAAAATTTCCCACATAAAATAAACAAAAAATATGTGTTTTGAAAAGGCAGCACGTACTCCCAAATGGCGGTGCAACATCTATTCGCTCCGCTCCGGTAGTCGTGCTAAATAAACTTCGGGATCAATGGGTTCGCCCAAAGACCTCGAACCCTGCTTCATCCAAGGGCACTCGCGACCAATCAAATGGGGCGATCGATGCCTCGTGGGATTGGACCCAAACTGTGGAACATTGCGTATTTTTGCTTTGTGCCTATCTTTAAGTGCGGGTCGATCACCCCCCTTACTTGCGAAGCTGTTGTATTCAGAATGAATCTCGACCTTCAATCACCTTTAAATCATCTCGAGAAGCAGACATTTTTCCTTACTAACGGGCTTTCACAACTTGAGAAGCGAACATTTTTCCCAGCTGTTGGGCTTTCGTAACTCATTTCACCTCGGTTATGCTCAGTAATGTCGCTAGTTGCTTGAGATCGATTACCTTGAGAAACGGATGTTTTTTTCGATATACAGGGCTTTCGTTTTCTCACCATGTTACCCATCTGATGTTTGAAGTTCGTTCTAAATGCAGCGAACCCGTCAGTAACTGTCTTGGGCATCTTCGGATGTCTCTTATCTTTGGCATTCGATCATTAGTGATCGGATACCAAAGGGAATCTGTAGACACCCAAATTTAGCCCAAGGCCCGATCGAGACATATTTCGAGAGAGGCGCACTTTCAAGCTTTTGATGGCATGTATGGAATCACCCCAGATCCCGTAGGAACCTTTCCAAAACCTTAGAAGTCATCCCAAACCCTTAGGAATCACCCCAGATCCCGTAGGAACCTTTCTGAAGCCTTAGAAACTCATCCTGAATGTTAGAAACCATTATGAACCTAAACTTAGTTTTCCCGAGTAATAAATGACGAGTGGTGCATCGGGACTAGCTGATACCTTCTACTATGATCGAATCTTATACCATTGAAAAGTAGAAGTCCTCAGCTTTCCAACAAGCCAAGAATCACCACAATCGGAGCTGTACGCAAGAAGATATTGCATTCTGAAGGTCAAGGGCATTTCAGGGTTTTTAAGGAGGATCCCCCTAGGGTTTTGGCGCTTCTATTAGATGCGCCAAGCCATTTCTCCCCAGAAATGACTTGGTGCAACTAATAGTTGCACCAGCCTATAGGTGGGTCCCACCTCGGGCAGCCAACTTCCCAAACCCTGTTCAAACACTGTTTTACTGTACCTTTGCCTGGTGCATCTATTAGTTGCGCCAGGCTTAGGAACAGTGACTGTGGGTTTTTGCCTCAAAATTCGAGATTGGGATTTAACTTGTTAACTATCTTGATCTTTTGGGGGTGTTTTGCTTGTTATATTGCACCCATTCCCTATTTATTTGTAACCCTTTAAGTGGTTTAAAGCCTCAACCTATCATCCACCATTGGAGTTACTTTTTACATATTTCAAGGCTTCAAAAACCGTAGAAAACTTTAGATGGCTAGATTACCTAATTCCTAATCTAGTTTAGCCTCTAAACAACCTCCTAACCTCTCCTTTTCCTATAAATAGATAGATACCTCCCCCCCCCCCTTTAGAGGGGCTTGAAAATTTTCTCAAATTAGAGATTAAGAATCCTCTCTCTCTCTCTCTCTCTCTCTCTCTCTCTCTCTCTCTCTCTCTCTCTCTCTCTCTCTCTCTCCTTTAGTACCCCTTCCCATACAAATTGCAGAACCTTCAAACCTTCTTTAAACCTTAGCTTTTCATTTAAAAGCCTTAGTTTAGGTGTGTGCTACCCCCTAGATTTCCCTCTCTACCTCTTAGCTACCAAGCCCTAGGAGCTAGAACCCTGATTCTCACCATACAAGCCATTGAAGCTCACTGAAGCAATCCTACGCAAGGTTCCACCGCGGTTCAACAAGGGCCCGAGAGCTCTGTCTCTCCCCTCTATTCCTCTACCTTCTCAGTTCTTCCTCCATCCTCTCATTTGTGTCGTTACGTTGTCGAATTTTTGGTAGGAACGGAGGGACACAAATAGGATTTTAATGCCCCTTGGGTAACAGGAAGCCCTTTTTGCTTCTTTTATTTTATTTTATTTTTGGTCATAAGTAGAGACCGCATTAAGCGGGTTGATTGGGTGCCTAACACCTTCCCAATCGATAACCGAAGTCCCTACCCAAGATCCTTTGGCGTAGACCGGAATCAGAGTCATATTTGTAGTACTTCGGTGCTTATAAAATTGATTTGGGTTTCCCGGGACACCAAGAGCTCCGAGTGGCGACTCTTTAATTTTCACGAGTGTGCATCGTTGCGACGGGATCGTCTCGATTCCCACGATTGCACAAAAATTGTTGAACTTCCAAAAGGAAAGAGAGTTATTAGTTGCAAATGAGTTTATACAGTTAAGTATAGACCCGATGGTACCGTTGAAAGATATAAAGCAAAGCTTGTAGCAAAGGGGTACACTCAAACACAAAGAGTTGATTATCATGACACCTTTGCGCCTGTAGCCAAGTCCAACACAATCAAGGTATTGTTGTCTCTAGCTTCCCACAAAGACTGGCCACTCTCTCAACTTGATGTGAAGAATGCATTTCTTCATGGCGATTTCAAGAAAGAAGTTTACATGGACTTTCCTCCTAGATTTGTAAAAGAAGGGGAGAAGGGAAAAGTGTGTAGATTGAAGAAATCTATCTATGACTTAAAACAATCCCCAAGGGCCTAGTTTCAAAAGTTTAGTGATGTTATTATGAGATTCGGGTACCGAAGAAGTCATTATGATCATACTCTATTTGTAAAAAGGGGAATCAAGATGACTGCCATACTAGTCTATGTTGATGATATCATCATTACTGGTGAAGATAAGCCAACAACACCATGTGCGTGCGTGCGTGTGCGTGTGCGTGTGCGTGTGTGTGTGTGCGTGTGTGCGTATATCTCGCAAGTCAACGCGCGAGTGTATGGTAGATTACTTGTGAGTTGGCTTATAAGCCAATTTCCCTATATATATATATATATATATATATATATGAAGAGTGTTGAAGATATGCGCCTGGGCGTAGAGAAATCTCTACACCTATTGATAGGAGCTCGACACGTAGCGCCTCTTTGGCTAATGCGATATTCCCCGCTTTAACCATGTTTACCACTGACAGAATCAGAAAGGCAAGGTAGTTCGAAGCGCAAGAGATACGTTCCTAACATTCGAAGAGATGGAGCAGCCGCACAGACCATTATTACATTCGAAAAGACTATTCTTACCCCAACTTAAATCATTTTATATTCCACACTGGCATCGAAGCGCTTATGCTTCTAAGGAGGTGTTGCGCTTCCTATATGACGCACTAACGCCTCTATCATGAAGCGTCGTGCTTCGGTCAACGCCCATAAATGTTGACACGAAGCGGCGTTTGACTTAATAACATTTATTACCGTCGTCAAACATTAAATGAGAAGCGGTGCATGATATCATGGTTTTCAATAGCTATCATTACCATTCAAAATGACTATTTGAGGCACCTCAGGGAGATCATTTAGGCCGAATGTTTCGCATTAATGATGCTTGGAAAAGAAGCGTTAGCGCTTCGTATAAGGCGCGCAACCTGTTCTTCACAGGGCGCTAGTGCAACTATGTCGAAGAGTTAGCACTCCCTCAGGGAATGGAAGACGCCTTCCAAAACTCGTAGTGGGTTTAAGTTGACACGTAGCACCTTTCTGTGCGAAGCAATGTCCAACCTTGTTTCATTTATTACCATCGTCAGAACATTAAATGAGGAGCGGGGCATGACTTCATGGTTTTCAATGGTAATCATTACCATTTGAAATGACTATTTGAGGCCCTCCTTCAGGGAGACCATTTATTGCTCGAATATTTATCATTTATTGCTCGAATGTTTAACATTAATGACACTTCTATCAGAGGAACTTGGCTCTTCGTGAGAAGCGTTAGCGCTCCAGTAAGAAGCGCAAGCACTTTCATGAGTATGCGCTAGTGCGACTATCATGAAGCTAACGCTCTGTCAAGGAAGGGAAGCACCTTATTAATGATATGAAGCGCTCCAAAATGTTGACACGTAGCACCATTTTGTGCGAAGCGACGCCTGACCTTATGTAATTTATTGTCAATGTCAGAACATTAAATGAGAAGCAGGGCGAGGCGGATGAGTTTATGGCGCCTGACATCGTGGTTTGCAATGACGATCATTTCCATTCGAAAAAACTATTTAAAGCGTCAAATTTGTGAATTTAAAATTCACAAATTACTTTTCGTATTAGCCCTCCTATTTTTCATTTTCTCAGAGCGCAATAAGAAACATCGAAGCGGCGAAATCATTTTGATGCATCTAGTAAGAAGGTGAGTTCTTTTATTTTCATTCAGCTTCAAATATGCCACCAAATAGAGGCGTCATCCCTTCCTTGTAAGAAGCATAAGCGCCTCTAAGCCTCCTTATAGGGGCGCCGACGCCTCCGCACACCAGGAATGCGAAGTGTCAATGTGTCTAACATGAGGTGCGATTGCCTCGAGTTCGATGCGACGACGCTCCTACTTGTTTTTTTCTTCTTCACTAAACTTCTATTTCTGATTCACATATTTTCAAGATGCTTCTCAAGACTCCTGCCACTAAATGCACCATTGTGAAGTGGCAGGCGATATATCAGGAGGCATCAGAATAAAGGAAAAATCTGCTTTCGCAGTGTGTCTTCTTAGTATTCTTTTTTGCACCGAAGGACGTGAAAGTGTCAACAGCCTCCTAGATGCAATCATCATTTTCTGGGCCGAGAGAAACATTTGGAATTTTGGGAAGACCTCTATCAAATTTACGACCCTTGATTTTGGCTTAATAACTGGTCTTCGAATGACTCCCCCCCCCCCCCTCGTTACCCTCCCTCCAAGTCCCTTCCCAAAGAACAAACCATTAGAGATAGGTTTTTCAGGGGCATTAACTCTATAAAGAGGGGACGCATCCTTGTTGCCATCAACAACCTCAAGCTGGATGCTGACGAGGACTTTCTGAAACTCTGTCTGTTGTTCGTCCTCACCACCGTCTTCCCAAATACAAAATACACTCTCGACAAGCCCTACTTCAAGCTCGTTGATAATCTTCCCTAACTTCAACCAATATCTGTGGGGCACCGACGCTTACAAACACCTTCTGCAGTTCGTAGACAAATCGCAGAGTAATCGGGGAATAGCTGAGAGGGCAAAGGTTGTGTGGGATTACAATATTTACGGCTCCACTATTGCCCTGCAGGTAATGTTGTCTCCAATAATTTCGTGTTTTATTTCCTACGAAGGCCGACCATAAAAAAACTCATCAATGTTTTATTTCCTCAGATCTGGGAGTACGAGATCAACTCGAGGTGCGCCCCACGGAGGGTTCCTAGCCTTGTTTGCTTTCCAAGGCTGCTGAAATGGGAAGTGAATAAGAGTACGAGAAAATTATACATCACGGACTTCGAGAACAAGGTAAATCCTTTACGAGGCGATATTGCTTCCAAGTAGAGGTGCGGTCGCTTCCATGCACTTCTTTTTTCAGGCGAAACCGCTTCTATAAAAAGTGATGGCGCCTCTAACATGACACGCAATCACTTCCTACTGAAGCGATTTCGTTTCCTTAAATTCTTTGGAAAACAATGTGAAAAATTATGTAAAAAATCTATTTTCTTGTAGGCCTTCTGGGAACTAGAGTGCACTCTCTATGAGCAGGGTCAGCCTTTAATAGCAGAATTACTACAACCAGGGCAGAGATCTGCGGCAGGGGTTGAAGGCCTAGCTGACCCTTCGATTATTTTGCGGAGGAAGAAATTGGAAAATTATGTTATTAACCCGGAGGAAGAGGAAGAGGAAGATGAAGATGAACACGCGGAAGAAGAGGCTCCCAAAGCCCATAAGTCCGTGATACCACGGATTGATGAAAAATGGATGCATTCTGCAGATTGAAGAATTGCAAACTATCAGAGGTTAGTCAGAGAGCGGAGCCCAAGCTTCAACGACCTTAGACTAAAGGTTCTCAACCTGGAACAGGAGAACCAGGTACTGAATGTTCAGAATGCCAAAATCTTGAAGGAGCATGGCCATATTAAGAGGCAGTTAGCCATCTTCCAAAAGGATCAGGCGTTTCTGATGGAAAATGTGAAAAAATTAACCGAGGTATGCCTCGAAGCCACTTCTAAATAAAGCGTCGATGCTTTGACTATGAAGCGAAGATGCTTCCATTATGAACCATCGGCGCTTCCATTATGAAGCGCCGACACTTCCGATATGAAGCGCCAACTCTTCCATGAGAATTATTGAGTAAACATTAGCTTGTCTTCTACTCATATTGCAGGCCCGCAATGTGGCGGAAAGTCTACTTGGGCTCGTTGGGGAACATCGAGCAACTGCCCTCCCACGGAAAAGGTCTTCCTTGAACCCAGCAACAACCTCAGTCCCAAGCCCAGCACTAACCCCAACCCCTGCCCCAACCACAACTCGAGTTCCAACCCCAACCCTGCCCCAGCCCCAACTCCAACCCGAGTTCCAACCCCAACCCCTGCCTCAGCCCTAACCAAAACTCGAGTTCCAACTCCAACCCCCGCCCCAGTCGCAACCACAACCCGATTCCCAACCCCAACCTCAGCCCCAACCCCAACCAAACCCCATCCTCCTATTCCCTCCAAACCCGAAGCCCAGTCCAAACCTCATACCCAATCGAATGTCCAACATCCAGCTAAGTCCAAAACCCAACCTCCTACAAAGTCCAAACCCCAACTCATATCCAGACCTCTGCCTCCACCACCATCGCCGCCTACTGCGTCTCATGACTCCAGTCCTGAGATGCCCCTTACATAGCCACGCATTGAGGATAGGTCTTCGGTGTAAGAAGAAGAGGATGACAAAGGCCCAACCGTCTTTAGGAGAAGTGAGGAACCGGGGTAAAGCCCTGACCGTTATTCCTCCCTCACAAACTCTCCCTAAAAGAAAGGGAGAGCTGGTCTCGCAGCCCAACAAAAAGAAGGCCAAAACGGGCCTTCCGCGTCGGCAGGCCTATATGAAACCTATTTAGGCAAAGCTCAACAGAGAGAACGAGTAAGTATATCCCCTCCTTACAATTTATCGGTGTAGACTTTTAACATCTATTTCGAAGTACCAACGCGTCATTGTCGAAGCGTCGTCTCCTTTAGTTCAACGCGCTAGCGCCTCTTACTAGATACACTGACGCATCTACCAGGAAGAACCAACACCCCTTATTGGAGGCACTGGGGCGTCTACCAGGAAGCTTCAGCGCTCCTTAATGGATTGACATCCCCTTATGTCTTAATTTGAATGTAGGATTGCCATCTCGACTGTTGGGTCCTGGCGTATTACCGTCGAGCTGATATGCAACCTGCGATCTCCACAGCAAATAGAAGACGTAGTAAGTATTAATCCCTATTCAACTGCGTTGCACTTCCATGGACAAGCGGGAGGACATGCAACCTGGACAGAATAAGAAGACTTTTCGGATGTCCGCCATTGCATTGAAATGCATGAGGTTGGATTTTAAATTTTTTGAAAAGAATAATAAAGAGAATGCAGCTTACCTACCACCCGACATTGCGGGAGGTAGCAAGGCTTACACTACAAAAAATGTGTTTATTGGAGACGGCTTTTGGCTGTCTCCAAAGGTGTCTAAGTCGTCTCCAATAGTATTGGAGACGGCTTCCATGTAGTCTCAAATAGTCCCGTCTCCATTGTCTTTGGAGACCAAATGGAAGTCATCCCTAATAGTCAAGGTTATTAGAAACGGCATATGGCCGTCTCCAAAGATATGTTAGAGACGTTTCAAATAAGTCATCTAGCCATTTCCAATACTTATTGGAGACGGCTTTAAGCCGTCTCCAATAAGTGACCTATTATTCGAGACGGCTTTTAGCCGTCTCCAACATTTTTTTTTTCTTTAAATATATATTTTTTAAAAATATATTTGGCAGTGATTTATTTATGAAAATTTTTTGGCGGTGGTTTTTTTATGAAATTTTTTTAAAAAAGAAAATTTACGTCGACAATTTTTATGCAAATTTAATTGAAAGCAAATTAATACACATCAATCCCTTTTTGCTTGTACATTTGGAAGCAAATTTAATTGCTACATGAGAAGTCCTATGAACAAAAGAACTGTTGTGTTGGACATTATCCCAACCCCGCCTCGCCCGCTTTAAGGCTCGTGTTCACTGGCTTCATCTCCGAAGCATTTTTGAAATTTTCCACCCTGTTTCTCTTGTTCATCTCGGCTAGCCTCACAGCTTTGGAATCTTTTGTTTTCACCTGCCTAGACGTCGCCTCCAGCTCCTACAGCTTGATATGGATTCTTGTCGCCTCAGCCTCAGCCTCATCCCGACGGCTCTCTGCCACCTCTATCTCTTTCCCCAGCCTGTCTTTCTCAGTAGCCATGTTGGACGGCCTCAATGACGCTGACTTCTTCTCCTACAGCTTGATACGGATTTTTTGGCAGTACTTAGTATCTATAGGTAACACAAAGGCATGCTTTATCTTCTAAAAAAGACAATTTTTTATACAAGAGATCTTGAGATCACAGGCCTTTCATCATACGGTCAAATTAATAGTAATTTCATGTGGCACACATCTCAAAAAAGTAACTGAATCGTAAACCATGATCTCAGGACCAATTTTATTAGTTTAGAACGCAGAAAGATCTCCATCACCATTTGTTATTAAAGACTAATAATCAGAATCACTAACCTTTCGTAACCTCGTACAGCTTTTTATTGATTTGGGAACCACCCAACAAAGTTTGAATAGCTTCAGGCAACAACTCAATTGGAGTTCCCTTTAGCTCTTGAACCATGGCATGCAACGACTTCTTATTTTCCAAAAAGATATGATTGTTTGGATGTGCTGAAGAGCACTCGGCGTGCCGCTCAAAACTCATTAGCACTAAGTACCTGTACTCAATTTTCTAATAATAAAAATCAAGAACCAATTAGTTAAAAAGGGCAATAGTCAGGTCCAACCAGGTTGAACCGCATTATGAGTCCAACCACATTTCAGCCCTGCAGTCAAACTTCTCCAATTTTCAAGAGCTCCATATGTGGTTGAACTCAAAATTCGATTCAACCTAATTGGACCTGACGATCAAGAGAAAAAAAAAAAACAACTCAATACCAATTTGTTTGGGGCCATAGATCATTAGCATGACGGCTGACTTACTCTAGAATAATTACACTTTGAACAGCTCATAAATATCCAACATCTTTTATTCTTCCAGAAAGCTCAATCTGCACAGATATAATTGTATTGTGAGTTCATAAGCACTTTTGGGTGATAGAATCCCCCTATCAAAGTTGGTTTTGGGCTGTGTTTTGGATTGGTCTATGGCGGCAAAGAGAGTTGGGCAGATCAGTTTAGCATGGGACTGATTAGTTGTAAGCCCAACACCCGAGACGTCTCGGGTCTCGGGCTCTGACGGTACGAGATTCAAGTATGAATCGTTAGGAGCCTCAAATCACACCATATATTGCTGAAATATACAAGATCTCGGCAATCTCGGAAATCTCGTCCGAGATGGTCGAGATAAAGTATATCTCGGTGATATATGGTATGACTTGAAAAAAAGTCCCTGCATTTACAATTCAAGATTCTTCTTTTTGAACTCACTTTGAACAATCGACTTCTCTTAATCATATGGTAGAGATTCCTTTTTAGCCCAATCTTCGATAGGAAAGATCTTGAGATCATGGGGCACAAATAAATCTTCCAATCGGAAATAACACTGTAGGAGAAGAAAATTTGTTCAGAAACTATTTGTCTATCATAAACAAACTACATTTGTAAAAGGGGTATGAGTTTGTAGTTGTTGATTAAGTATACTTGCTAAAACTGTTGTAAGAGATTCAAGTAGACCGATGAGAACTGCACCAAAGAAAAGAATGCTTAAAAGGTAAGATACATGAAAAACAAACACATGTTTAGGGATGATGACTCCTGACCGACATTTAAATACCAAAATTATTGATTAAAAGATCTTAGACCATTATTTTAGGCTTTTATCTTATACCATTAAAGTATAATACTTTATCATGTCTATGGTGACGTGTGAACAATGTAAATTGTCCAAGTGCCAATCCATCATTGAACCATGTCTCAGCCAATAAGGCATGTCTATAAGTGGACGTGAACCATCTATTTCATAAACTTTAATATCATCAGCTATTTAAAATAGAAACAATAGCTGGTATTAGAGTGCACAGTTTAGATAGTTAAGATCTACCAATGAGTACGATTTTTAGTCACGTTGCCCTTTAATATATGATCTATCACTTTGACAATATATATTAGCCAAATCTTCAACCATAAATCGTGTAAGATCATTTGAACAGTTTGGTGTTTAAATGACGGCCGGGAGAGTCAAGCCCCTTACTTTAATGAAGTAGACCAGAGGAGTTACCTCCTATTTTGAGGCCAAACTGTGTAGTGCCTGCATGATGGGCAATGAAAGAAAGCATGGTCATGTAGGTCAAGGAAACAAAAGTAATTAAACAAAAGAGTTAGTATTTGGTACTCAACTCGTGCATGGTGGTGCTTAGGTTAATCTCCTTTTGCCAAAATAGTCAGGCCTCCAGAGCTGCATAGTCATAGATATTTTTATGGGCATGGAAATCAGTGAAAGTATATTTTTGACCTTTCACTAATTTGATGTCAAAATTATAGGATAATATTATAAGTTTGGCAGACAGAGATTGACCAGAGCACCACCTGGTACTAGACAGTAACTCACACTAAGTTACAGGAATACCAATTAACCAATAAGTGCTTGCTTATGGATGGTTGGTTTTTTTTTTTTTTTTTTGATAACTTAGGGTAATCCCAAGCTTACGCTTCGACTAATCCCTAAGGGATGCCCTCGACTTATGGATGGTTGTTAAAACTCATGGTTATGATCATTTAATTGGAAATTTTTTTGGCTAGAGGTGACTATTAATTGGTTAGATGGTATCGATCATTGACTGAAAATTTTCAAACTTCCTATAATGTAACATGTTTTACCAGTTGAGCCTCTGATCGCTTGAAGATTTAAATTACACCAATTTTCATAGACACTACATATTCATAGTGGAAATTGCTCCTCGCCCTTCCACCATAAAAAAATCCTCAAATGGCAACCAGATTTCTCATTCAGTGTATGCGGAAGCAAATAAATAGGTCCATGTTTACAACAACATGTAGCTTCAGCATAATGCATGAGTGCAATTGGAGTCAGTAAAATATTTTAGATAAAAATACTTACAGCAATCTTCTAAATGACAAAATAGTATTGCACCCATTAAATCCCATCTGTCACCACCAAAAGCTGAGAAGATCAAATGTTTGCTTTTAAAATGTAACAGCCTTTTAAAGGCTATTACAGTTTTCTTTCAACGAGATGGAACTGGTGATGGGTGTCTTTCTAAAATAATAAACAGCAAATTCAATTGGAGTTTTCAATAGTTATATTAACAGAAGTGCCCAAATTATTATAATGCTTTAGGGTATGTTACACAAACAGCGTTTTCCCATAGTCACAAAGTTGGGAGTCCACAATAAATCGGCAAGGGTCTAAGCCGGGAAAATCAGTCAAAATTGGAAAAAGTAAAAAAAAATATGGGAAAAATAAAAAATTCAAAAAAATAAATAAAAAGTATATCATAATATATTTTAAGTTAAAAATAACGATTTTAACAAAAAAAATAGAACAAAATACGCAAAACCCAAAGATTTTCTATGAATAAACTGGACAAAATAGTACAAAACCTAAGGATTTTTTTAAGTAACCACTATAACTGAAAAAAAAAAAAAAAAAGAAGAAAAAAAATCGGAAATGCGTCACAAACATCACCAATTAATCGACCGAGTCGCGACTCGGCTGATTAATCAGCGACAAAGTAGGGACGACTGCAAGTTGTCGATTTTTTCCGATTTCTTCAAAAATTCGGAGAGTTTTATGACTGTGCATTTTCCATGTTCGAAATAGAGCTTACTGCATAAATATCGGAAATACTAATTGCATTAGACAAGGTCATGCAATACTCACATTCTCAGGCGTCACCAGTCTTCTCAGTTCTTCCTCTAATGGAATGCGAAAACTACGTCTCATAACCCAAAGCAATTGTCCATTTGGCCCCTTCTGGTAAATTATCATATGCAGCAATATATTTTCAGATTAAAAAATATAAAAATTAACAAACAAACAAAAAATAAAGATTACTGTAAAGAGAAATCGATTTTATGATTAAAATGACCTCTGATAGTGGACCAAACAGCATAACGACCCAATTAAGAAGTGGTTCAATGACAAGACAAAAGAAACAAAGTGTAACTACCTGTAAATCTGCACAGTGCTTTAATCTTTTTCGTAGAAAGGGTTCTGACAGGTTAGGAAACAGTGCTGACAGCTCATCTGCTCGAATGCGAGGAAGAAATCCAGGCTTTCATCACCAACATTTCCTCCACATTCATGAAATGACATTACATCCTGTAATAGTTGCAAATTCAAGAATCCATCAGTTAGATACTTAGATCTGACAGAATTTTGGCAGAAATTGCAAAGATAAGAAGAGCATTCATATCGAATGGAAAACCAGCTCATTTGCAAAGCATATGCGATATCAACTTATCAAGTATTACAAACTTACTTATTGCATCCCAGCGCATTCGAATAATATCCTCTTTAACAGAGCTCAAGCCATGACCAATATAATAACCGTTTCGCATCCTATCTTCAATTTCTCCAACCTGATAGGTTAATTCAACATGACCAATATAATATCCTGTTGGACTGTTATTTAACTTGGGAACAACAGTAAGTGGATGGAAGTATTCTAAGTGAAAATATTATGCATGAATGAGCATACCTTGAAAATAGTGTGGAAGAATGCAACCCAAACAACCTACACTAAGTTAGGTTAGTAAAAAAACACCAAAACTGTCAAAACACCTCAGATAAACTTCAAATTTAAAGAGTAGAGAAGGTACCGGGCCACATAGGATTGTTGTAATAAAGGGACCTTTAATTGTTGTACTTGTCGCTGCAATGCCATTACATCACCTGAAGCATCTTCATTGACCTTGGCCTATAAAGGAAACAGAACTTTTGTCAGGTCTTTTACTTGTCCCAATAATTGAGGTCATGGTTTACAGAATTGGTTTATACCACCACGTAGCAGTATCAAGCTTGGTTGATGCCAATACGTGCACAGTATCGGCATCGCCCAGGTATCGGATGATACCTACTGGTATCGGTAGGTATCGGCCGATATGTATCGAAACCTTTTAATTTTTTATTCGTTTTTACTTTTCTGTTCTTTTTCCTTTTTGCATTTCCTAACGTATTGGTCGAAACCCATATCTGCTGATAAGGTGGGTGATAGTCAGATTTAAACCCCGAAGGGATAAATATGGGCCCAACTAGTGTATTACAATTATACAACAGCACTCTACATATTTACATTGTTCTGAATGAGTTTGGCACGCTGAGCGAACTTCAGTGTGCTTAGTGTTTCAGTTGCAGAGCTGCAAGGAAGCAATGAACAAAAAATCAGAATACAAGCCACACTTCAATAATACCTCACACATAGTGATTTAAACCAACTAATGACCCTCCATTTTCAGTTTCACAGTCCAAAAACACCAAAAATTACACAACCACAAAATATCCCAAGGGTACCAGAGACATACACATAGAGTCATTGAGAGAGAGATGATGAGCCCAACATTCATCAGCTCCTTGACCCGCCTGAACGAATAGACCCTTAGCTTCTCTATCATGCTTGAATTTCACAAATCTGTGTTATAAATCAGATGAAACATACCGGTGCAGGGGGCTGCATAAATGACAATGATTAAACACCAAATTGACGGCCCCCAATTCAAAAGATGACAATAAAAATAAATAAATAAAACCTACTTCATGTAGTTTTGGAAATGAAGATCCTCGCGCACTTTTAAAGTCAAATCCATCATAAGGTCTGGGTGTTTCAGTTTCAGATGCTTGTGTACAAACTCAGCAGCATGGAACAGGTTTGTGCACCCCTTGGCTCCACAACTATACTTCCACCCATACTTTTTGTTTTGTGAGAAGTTCTCCGGCAATGCCATTAGTCTGAAGGAATAGATAGCCTTGCCTATGATTATTGTCACTTAGGGGCAGCACCATTAGTCAAATCTAATTAGTTTTTTGGTCCAAACTGCCCCTAAACGAGGTATTTAGTTCGCTAAAAACTGATGGCAGCTCTAATACAAAGTATTTAGTTTGCTAAAATCTAATGACAACTCTAATGCACTAAAAAATAAAAAATAAGATTGCCAAACCAATGTATTAGAATAACAAACCACCACAATCACCAACAATCCACCAACGATCACCACAATCACCAACACTGCCATTACCATCCTCACTCTTCCACGCTATCACCATCTCATGAACATCAGCACGATCATCCTTGCCTGCTTCAGTCTCTTCAGCTTCGCCTACTCCAATTCCTCTTCAACTTGGTCATTTTTAGAACCTAAAACAGCTAAATGAATTACTCAAATCAATAGTCGTTCACCCCATCGCCCAATAGAATAACAAATCAGTGAACAATATGCAAAAAATGCACAACATTATTAACTTAGAATATGGAGAAGATAACAGCAGGAACAATCTAAACATATGAAGCAAGATATTTTCAGGGGTTATGAACAAAAATTATCTTCTGAAGCTCCCCAAAAATTAACCTCTTAAAGATTAAAAAATCAGTAACTTCATCAATAAATAACATACCCATCCAAAATGTGCACCCATTCAAAGTGTTGTGGAGGAGAGCCTATTGTTGAGGCGGTGGAGGAGGGGCTCTGAAAAGAAAATGAATGTTCGTTAGCATGACAAATTATAGAAAACTACAAGAGAAAAAATTATATAAAAGTTTTAAAGTAATGTTTACCATTGTTCGGATCAATCGAGTGATCAACCACTTCATTGCTTCAAGCTCTTCTCTCAAGGTGCTCACTTCTTCTTTCAATTGGCGGACCTCCTGCCCCCCTCCCCTAGACGACGACGGTCCAAAAATGCTTGCTGGGGTCACTACCCTCCCAAAGCCCCAGACGCGACCACGTGTGTCTGATCCCAATACCTGAGATAATACATCATCTCGTCCAGTGGACTCTTGTGAGCCCTCCGCAAGTCGTTCATCTATCTTTTGCTGAAATTTTTTCATATAAATTAAATATATAATTATTATTTTTAAAAAATCTTATAAATTAAAAAATCATCTTACCATTGTCTCTACTGCCGCGTCGTTCACCGATTTACCATCTTTTTTTGTGTGATTCAACTTCCAGTTTCGCATCCTTGAGGGTGATTTCCCCTCTACCTGCTTTAACTATAGAAAATGACGAGTTTAATATGTAAATTATAAAAAGTAGAAGTTTATTAACAAATTATAATTTATATTTGCATGTTAATACCTTGTAAAATTTATTTATGTGAGTAATGTTTCCGGTTGTACTCGGTCCGGCTAGCTTTGCGCGATTTCTTTTATTACGCTCACTAATTACCTATATCATACAAAATTATAATATGTTATATTAATAAAAAGAATTTTTTTAAATAAGCAATGAGTTAGAAATTTACCTTAAACTCCTCACATTCCCAGTAATGGACAATCGACTTCCACTGGTCGTTATCCACATTATCGGGACAATGGGCAAATCGTTCTCCCGTAGTTGTGTAGGGGTCGAAGTGCTTTTTTTTATATGATATCGGTTAGCCTTCCATCTCTGAAGCAAGGTATAGTGCAGCCATCGATAAATGTCATCATAGGAAGGCATGTCAAAAACTTCCTACATTTAATCAACAAAATTGATTATCAATCAATATGAATATGAAATAGAAAATAAAGAATTTAATTATTTAATATAACTATGTCATTTGTTACCATCAATTCCTCATAAGCAGTCTTGAAACTCTCCTCAGGAATATCTGTAAAGTTTGAAACATTCACAGGAAATCTAATGCAATCCTTCGCCATTTGCCCAATCATCGAAGACATCTTACTTTGATCATCCCCTACGACATGCCCCTTATACAATAGCACAAGAATTTTCTCTCCTTCTTCCATTTTATTTTTAAAACCAAGTACTGCTTTCCCTCGCCCTTTCTTAACGTTAGGGGGTGGGGGTAGGGGTGGATCTATGTCGGCCATCTGACACAAATAAAAATATCAAATAATCTTATTAAATCTCAATAAAAATGGAAATCGTAAAAGTCAAGATTCTCCTCTATCCAATGGTTATAAAATTGGTTCAGCACAAAATCAGATTCAGCCAGTTGGACCTTACCACTACCCTAAGTTAAGATTGGTTTGTTGATTGACCTTGAAAATGTTTACTTGACCTTCAAATTAGGTGCCACCTTGCACCCAACTGATTTGATCGACCGATATTCCAATGTATAGCCTCAAACCTTATTTTATACATGTAAAGACCCGTATTTTGAACCCGAGTTAGATTGACCCTGTGTGTGTATTCGGCTCGGCAACCGACGTCACCATTTGTTTTAGATTTTTATCTAGATGTGATTGTGTGGACAGATTTTAATTTAGAGCCCATTTGGACCCTCGTGCGAAAGTTGTGCACCGACCTCGGTGTAGCCGCTCAACACCGGACTTGAGTTTTAAAATTAGAAGTGTATAATACATAAGATGTGTGTGTGTGTTTTACTTTGTGAGCAATCCTATTATAAGAAGGAATTGCATTCCCATATTATACTAGGTTTTGTTAAGAGAGGATAGTTACCCAACCGTGTGAAACTCCTCTCTTCTTCAATCATCGTAGGAGATCGGTTTAGAAAACCTCCTTCTCTAGAACCCTCTTTGTTGAAAACACTTAAACCTTAGAAAGAACTTGAATCAACCTTGGATTCGTAGTTGGCTATTGGGAGAGGTTGAGATCACTGGGGGCGTGTTGGAGTTGTCTCTGTGAACTGTGGGATCGATTGCGGTGCGAATCGTTGAGGAAACCCGTCGGTTTTTATCATCGCTCGAGCAAGGTATCACCGAACTCCGACATTGCCTTAGTATTTTAGTCATAACCTTTTATTCCGAACTCTGATTAAGACGATTCTTTTTGCGTTGGAAAGCTAATAGAAAAATCTACAACTTTCATGTTTTGACCAACTCATGAATCAATCGTCTTGATGGTTAAAAAAATATGAGAATGTTACATCAAATCGCTCGAGCGAGCTATTGTCATCGCTCGAGCGAGGTATCACCGAACTCCGACATTACCTTAGTATTTTAGTCATAACTTTTTATCCCGAACTCCGATTAAGACGATTCTTTTTGCATTGGAAAGCTAATAGAAAAATCTACAACTTCATGATTTGAACAACTCATGAATCAATCATCTTGATGGTCAAAAAAATATGAGAATGTTACGTCAAATCGCTCGAGCGAGCTATTATCATCGCTCGAGCGAGGTATCACCGAACTCCGGCATTGCCTTAGTATTTTAGTCATAACGTTTTATCTCGAACTCCGATTGAGACGATTCTTTTTGCGTTGGAAATCTAATATAAAAATCTACAACTTTCATGTTTTGACCAACACATGAGTCAATCATCTTGATACTCAAAAAAATATGAGAATGTTACGTCAAATTCTAGGATTGGCGCAACTTGCCTGTTTTGACTTGTTTTTGAGGAAACGCTTAAATAGGTCTATATTATTAGTAATTAGAGTTTATCTTAATGCATGAACGTATATTGTGATGTAGATTGAGGGCGAGAGGCCATCAATAGGGCCTTGCTTGACTTCGCATAACTCCGAGTTTTAGGTAGGAGAATCTCATCTTTACAGTATTTTATTTTAATTCGCATGGATATTTTGAATTAAAATCTTTGAACTTGCATATGCCATTGAAATCACATCTGTAAATTGAAATTGATATGAATGACTAAAAATCTAAATCTACAATCACGAATCCTAACTGAATCTTAAGCTCAAGATCTAAAATCAAGAACACGAACTATGTATAAGAGACTTCCATCGATTATATTAGTATGCATTTGTTTTATGATTGACTGAACGACCCTCAAAAATTCTGAACAACTTCCTAGCACAAGTTTCCCTCATTACGCAGGGGCTTGTTGCATCCTGAAAAAGGGTTCATGAACGACGATGGTAGGTAGGGGTTCCCATCGGCTATATTCCTGCTCTCGAGATATAGTTTACTCGGGAGGTATTTTAAGTTGAGGATTAAGTCATGAATTACTGAACTTTGCATATAGAAGTTAGAGAAACTAAGACACTGAAACACTGCATCTATTCTTGAAACTGTTTTCACACATTTAGAAATAAATCTTACATATGATTTCTGCACCTAAATTCAGTTTATTATCTGCTTATATGTTTGACAAGCTATATTCCGATATTTGTTTTGAAACCATATTAGTTAAAGTAAAATGCCGTAGATGTCTTTCTTCTACTGAGCTTTGTTGGTTAGCTCACTCCGACTATACGTCACAGGTTCAGGTATTGACGTGGCTATTCAGGGCTGTGAGACTGATCCTGACTACGTGCCTGAGGAAGAGCTTGAGGTTCCTCCTGAGGAGTTTTTCCCAGTATAGAACTTACTGATTTTCTTATTTGTGGTGAGAGTTAGACTTGAATTTGTGGGCCCATTTTAGTTGGGTACCATAGTTTTATATTTGACGTTGATTTCTGTTATGAGCCATGTTTCGATGATGGTCGGCCATCATCGGTGGTTCTTTACTTTTAATTGCTTCCGCATTTATTTTAGCTATGGATATTTATTGCGCTTTACTCTGATATGTGCCCTGTTTGTCCGGCTTATCGTTTATTCGATAGGTTGGCGAACCGGCCTTTCCTATACCTGAGGGATTGGAAAAGTCGGGTCGTCACAATACATGTCTTATATTAGTGAATGGGATACAAACATAACCTTTGGTTTTTACACCTAAAGTTGTTGTTCTTCGAGCTCAAAGCCACATTTCAGCGCTTGACAACTAAAGCCTTTTACAATTTTACCATTATACCAAATAATGACCCCTTCTTATTTGAAAAAGGGTATTATTTTACACACAAAAGGGCCAATATTTGGTGTAATGGTAAAAGGCTTGAGCAATCAAGTGTGAAGATGCAGATTCAAGAAATTTTGTTATCTCTACTGACTGGTACGTGGGATGTGTGAGTGTTACATGTACCCTGGGCATTAGGTATATATATATATGTGTGTGTGTGTGTGTGTGTGTGTGTGTGTGTGTTACATGTACCCTGGGCATTAGCTATATATATATAGTTACCAGTCAGCTATCAAATGGGTGCAGGATGTTTTTAAAGGTTGCTAAAATGCAAACTAATTAGTAGGGTAATTTCAGGACTAATTTGTAATTTTGTATGATTAAGGTTGCAAATTTGTAATTTGCAAATTTGCATACTCGAGAAGAGATTATAAATTTAAAAAATGCACGGTCTACATTGGGGCTGTAATTTTACTCACAATTAATCTTCCATAACACACATTTTACAACTATAAGGATTGGTACTTGGTATTATATCCTCTTATGAGATCTCCCATCGAAATTCTAAAATCATAAAATCAGGTAATCTCAAAAGAACCAAAAAAGATAAGAATTGAGCATTTGAATCTAAGAGTGACAACATATATTTTGAGAGCAAGTAAATTAACCATATCACGTAGCAACAGCAGCTCATAAGTTGTATACTCACATGTAGCAGCAGCTCATAGAAAAACACTCTTAGAAACCACAACCAAAAAAAGAGGGTCTGCTTTTTCAACAGAAACTACACTCTGTTGCCCATCGTTGACTATATAGAAAAAGCTCCAATGGAGGAAACTACTACTCTATAGATAGTACCACCTACAAGCAGTTGCTGCTCACTAAGAATAAAGCAACAACAAAGGTATCAAGTAGTATGAAGTCAAGGTTTACCTAATTACTCACATTCACATCAAAACTCATAGAAATACCAACTAGAATCAAATAGGCGAAAGGATTGAAAACTCCAACTATATAGAATTGAAATCATTACATATCAATCTAAAATCAATTTTCATCTTCTTCGTCATCAATGAATCCATCGGAAGGACGTTTTCGGGTACAAGGGGCTTGGAAAGGTGCATCTATAATTGCTCCAACCACATCTTTTCTCACGATATTGAAAGTACTATCATCTTCTCGAGTTCCAATTGGAACTTGACTACCATATGGCTCACTGTCTAGTAGTATATTGTCGCCTCCACTCATATCAAAAGTGTCCCTGGGCTTGTTCTTGATGACAACATGCCAGCCTGGTTCGGTTGGATCTTCGACGTAAAAAACTTGCTTTACTTGAGATGCCAACACATAGGGCTCGTCTTTCTGAGATGCAGATAAATGTATAAAATTCACAAGCGTGACCCTAATTGGTCTGTTTTAATACCTTTGCGTTGTCCAACATCAACCCAGTCACACTTGAATAGCACTGATTTCAGCCCTTGGCGATAAGTCAACTCAATTATGTCCACGAGACGTCCGTAATATGTGATCTCCCCTGAAACTGGATTTTTATCCTTTGCGCTTGAATAGCTTGGAGTGCTTGCAATGACCATCACACCACTATTTTGTGTTGTAGCCTTCCTCTCCTTATTAGTAGTGCGAAATTTATAACCATTGATAGTGTATCCAGTGAATCTTCTTGCATGAGTGTATGGAAAATCAGCGAGTAAATCGAGTCTCACCGGCAACGTACTATTGGCCTCAATCATTGATTTAATCTATTAGATATAGATAACAAAGTTAGTGCCTCTTTTAAGTGTATAAAAATAATTATCTCCTCACACTTACATGTGATTTAAACCAATCGCTAAACTGCTATTTGTGTATATTTTGTTTCTCGTAATCAGTTTTACGCTTACGATACTTCAGGTTAATGTATGATTTATGTTGCCTGCATTAAATGGATGTGAGGTGAGTATAATGGATTGAATTCAAATGGTCTAACAATATAAAGAGGTTAGGAGTTATTACTTCACATATCGAGCGACGCTATCATCATTGAACAATACATAGTTATGCATTTGTTTACGTTCGATATTGGTGAGAATGAATTATTCGGCACCTCCAATTGCAGTGTCCTCAGCATACCTGACGGGTCTATTCAATCGTGTATCAATATTTTGTAAGTACCTTGAGCAAAATGTGAGACACTCATCAGCGAGGTATCCTTCTGCAATGGAACCTTCGGGATAGGCTTTATTGCGTACATATGACTTAAGTGTGTACAAGTATCTGCATACAGAGAAATGAATGTACTTCCATTAAGGGAAATCAAACATAATTTATAAAAGTAAAGATAATTGCAGAGATTGTATGGTTCATACCTTTCGATGGGATACATCCAGCGGTAATGGACAAGTCCACCAAGCATTGCCTCTGATGCTAAGTGTATAGGTAAATGGACTATAATATCAAAAAATGAAGGTGGAAAAATCCGCTCTAGGTTGCACAAAATCAATGGTATGCGCTCATGTAGACATTTGAAGTCCTCAACTCGACATGTTTTAGAGCATAACTCACGAAAGAACGTGCTTAGTTCTATTAGAGCAGAACTGACATTTTTTGGCACGGTCTTCCGAATAGCAAGAGGTAGAAATTGTTGCATAATAATGTGTGAGTCGTGACTTTTGAGCCCGGATATTTTTCGATCTTTGACGTTAACGCACCTTGAAATGTTAGAGGCATAACCATCAGGAATCTTCATGCTCTTCAGGATTAGGCAGAACATCTCCTTCTCACTTTTATCCATAGAGTAACATGCAGATGGTTGATACACTTTATTGTTATCTGCATGCTCTTTTGGGTGGAGCTCATGTCTTATGTTCATTGTCATCAAGTCAAGACGTGCTTTCAAACCATCCTTTGACTTTCCTTCCAGGTTTAGTAGTGTACCAACCACATTATCGCATATATTTTTCTCGATATGCATAACATCCATATTGTGTTTTACTAAATTTTCTGACCAATATGGTAGCTCGAAGAATATACTCAACTTCTTCCAGTTATTTGGCATTGTTGGCATAGGAGGTGCATTTTTTGTTATTTTTTTCTTCATCTTCTTTGGTTTCTTCACAGAATAGTCAGTTTTGGGGATCTTGCCAAGGTATGTTGATAATTTCTTAAATTCTCCAAAATTTGCTTCCCGATTAGTGGGGTTGGAGCTTCTCTTTCTTCAATATTTCTATCGAACCACCGTTTATTCTTTCGAAATCTATGATCTAAAGGTAAAAATCGACGATGACCCATATAAAAAAGCTTCCCACAATTTGGCAACCGTTCACTGCATGTATTCTCATGGCAATAAGGACACGCTTTATATCCCTTAGTGCTCCAACCCGAAAGCATAGCATATCCTGGAAAGTCGCTAATTGTCCAAAGCAAGCCCGCTCGCAATTTGAAAACCTCCCTCTTTGATGAATCGTATGTTTCCAACCCTTCTTCCCATAATTCCTTTAGCTCATCTATTAGAGGCCTCAGGTATACATCGATGTCATTTCCAGGACTTGTTGGACCCGGTATAAGCAATGAGAGGATCATGTTCGACTTCTTCAAGCATAACCAAGGGGGCAAATTATATGGGATAAGTACAACAGGCCATGTGTTGTGCGCAATACTCATTGTCCGAAATGGGTTGAAACCGTCACTTGCTAAACCCAATCTTATATTGCGATTTTCCTCTGCAAATGTTGGATTGATCTTGTCAAAGTGTTTCCATGCTGGAGAATCTGCAGGATGTCTTAACACCCCATCTTTAGGGCGTTTCTCATCGTGCCATCTCATGTCAGCTGCAGTTTTTGATGACAAATACAAGCGTTGCAATCGTTGTTTTAAAGGGAAGTGACGAAGAATCTTTGCTGGAGTCTTCTTGTCATCCTCAATCTCATGATTTTTCCATCGCGATGTCCAACAGTTGTCACATTTTTTTTTTCTCAGACTCCTTCTAGTACAACATACAATCATAAGGGCATGCGTTAATTTTATTGTAATTTAATCCCAAGCCTGAAATAATCTTTTTGCTTTGTGAGAAGTTCTCCGGCAACGTCGACTCTTTAGGCAAAACCTCCCTTAGTGAGTCAAGCAACAACGTAAAAGAGTTGTTCCTCCATCCACCAAGGGCCTTGATATGCTAAAGTTTCATAATGAAAGGCAACGTCGTATGTGTGTTACATCCAGGATACAAGGGATTCCCCAAATCATGCGCATATTTGTAGAATTCAGAAGCACTAGCATTGGGTACATCACTTTGTTCCTGCTCCAAACCATCTGCGTCTTCATTTGGGTCCGGAAATCCAAAAGCATCTTGCACCATCCCCCTGATGTCATCAACCAAAATGCTCTCGTTGTCATCTGCTCTAATATCTACCAGAGTTTCATGTCTAGGCAGTGGCCTTCTCTTCTCTCCGTGATAAGTCCATACAACATAACTTTTCATCATCCCGTTTATTACCAAATGCTCCTTCAATAAGTCAGGTTCTAAGTAAACACAATTCAGCATCTTGTACAAGGACACTTGAGCCTCCCATTGCAAGTAATTCCATGGGCTAAACCGTGATCGACAAATGCAGCCAACCCTTCGTCATACTCTCTAGAATATCTCGACTTTTTTACCCAACTCTTTTCCATCATATAAAAGTTTCAAACCCCTAAAAGTATAAGGAATGTATAGTTTAATATTTTTTAAAATGATAAAGGTTTATATTTCTTGTACCATATTCATTAGTTTTGCCCATTCGAGAATATCAAGTCATTTAATTGTTCATATAATATGAGTTCAGAGTTTCTCTAAAAAATTCGACAGCATCTCCACGTAGTTCTTCAAATACGTGGACTTTTCATACTATTTTATACTTTTCATTATCCACAATGGATAATGAAAATGCAAAATAATATATGAAAGTACGTATCCGAAGAACAAAGGAGAAATATGTCGAAATCATTTGAGAAAACTCTAAAAATCATATTAGTGAACAACTAATGTACATGATATTCCCAAACTATCTATCTTCAGATAGATAATCCGAAAGGTTATATGTCAATAATTCGACATATAACTTTTCAGACAGGCACTTATTTTTTATGATGATATTCATATGTATTCAACTGTATATTGACCATTAATCTATAACAAAAGTTATAGATTAATCAGCTGAATAATGAAAGGACATGCGGACCACTTTACCGCTCATAATGTATGGATCACCCATCAAATAGAAGCTCAAAGATAAATGAGATGTGAAAAAGCGTGATTTCCTAAGAAACCGAGCTAGTGAAAGCATAGTAATATTAACATGACATTTACCACAACTATATAATAAATCTAGTTTCATCTATAAAATGAAACTAGCATACCCGAGATGTATTTAACATCTCGAGTGCCTAAATCATGCCTTATGCAAGATTGTCCCGTGCCTGCGAGATTGTCCCGTGCCTGCGAAATTTCTTTCTACCATTAGAACGGTCAAATAAACTAGAGTTATGGTATTCAAAGACCAGATGACCCAATTTACTCCTTGCTCAACCCAATGAGACAGGTACTACACAAAATATATCTAAGAACACACCCAGTCATCTAATATTTATTCCAACAGAATGAGTATGAATATCTGCTCCAAAACAGGTTAGAGGATTAAGATAGACGTCTTCCTGATGCCGAGAAGGGGGTGACAAGGGAGTCAGACCTTATTCTGCCTAATCACACCCCTATTTTATTTTTATTCTTTGTAATTGGAAAGTTAGGGTTGCTCATGGCTTCTGTTTAAGCTTCTATTAGATAGGTCTATATTTATCATTTTCTTTTATTTAGGACTCTCGTCCTTGTGTATAAATTCATTTTGTTGAAAGCTTGGTTCTGTTTTGTGAGTGAATCCTCACCCAGACCAGTACTTACTTCTAATGAAAGCGATATTGATTACATTCCTGCAAGAGAATATTCTAGATGGCAGTGCTAAATATGGTGCTATATCAAGGGACCATACACTTTTACCGGTGCCAAAGAAAGAAAATATCATCAGCAAATCAATTGACAAGCTAACAGAAACTGGCACGGTATGTCTACTTCTAGTTTCAAAAGTTTTAATATCCTTTAAACATGCCATAGACAAGTGAGATCGTACAATCATGTGAACTGAAATTCATCATTATATAGTCACTCCAGTCAAGTAAATTCATAACTGGTGTTAAGAAAATATTGATGTGGTTCAGACTGCGTTGGCATGCTTAACTGTGATATTTTAGACCTTTCTCTGACATGGAGAATTGCTAAAATCCCCTGCAAAAACTCATCGTTTCCTCAGCCATGCTCTGTGATAACTCAAGACGTTCACAATGTTTTGGGATGGCTAATCGCTTTAACATGCACCGTAAATTAATCAGATGTGGTAACAACGGTATGTCGGACGCTGCAGTAACTGTCAAACACGTGTACCCATAGGTTTGGGACACCCTATGTTACAAGAATTCAAAATTTATAAACAAAGAAAAAAAAACCCCTTCGATTAGTTTGTAAAGACGTCAGAACTTGACCGTTAACCTGCATATAGTAAGCTTGATCAGCCATATGCTAGCCCTTTCACTAACATGGAGAGTTTAATTTAAGTCCCTCGACAAATCTCGTTGTTTTCATAGTTGGGTTCTGCGACCAACACGGATCACCCATGCTAGCTCTCGCAACCGTGACTTTCTCAATGTTATGGATGGTTAAGCCTTTGAAAATGTGACTTAAATTAATTTAGATGTGGTAACAACGAGAAATTGTACCAATTTGTAAAGTGAACAGCAAGTTTCTCTTTAATCTCCATATATTAAACTTTATAAGGTTTCCATTCCAACAAAAGAGTCCTTAGTATAAAGGAAATATATGTGATTTTAGAGTTTCTCAACATAGCAATGTTTCTTAGCTATTTGCCTGTTCATATATTCAGCTCTAGACTGAAAAGAAGACGAGAGACAAAAATAGTGAATAGGAAAAGCACAGGATGTTGCATTCAATGCTACATAACCAGGGGTAGCCTTATGCTTTCACAAAGAAGAAACATTATAAAAAGGAGAAGAAACGCAGTAAAATAAAGGAAAACTGAACTCTATAATTCAAAACTAGAAAATAATAATATACTAATAAACAGTCAACTAGCTGTTCACATCACCATCATATGGCCTTAATGGTAGTTTAAAATTAAGGCAAAAGATCCCTACTTCAGTTAGAAACCCAACCTATATTTAGATAGCAATAAACTCCTATTTACCAAAAAACACTCTAATCTTCTAATTTTATAGCGGTCCGCAACTCTACATGGGCCTAGACACCTAACTGATCGAAACTAATTCAAAATCTACTAATTCCAAACAAATTGCAAACAAATTCAAAATCTACTTGATCAAAATCAAAATCAAAATCAAAACCAAATCAAAAAAGCCAAACTAAAATTGCTTGTTTTAGGATCCAGCTTGATCTGATCACATGGTGATTAGCACCATGGAAGAAGATGGTGTTCATCATCACTAGCTATATATGGGTGTATATGTAGGGTGATCCAGACCATCCAATCGATTGATATCATAGATGGGTAATATCTCTCAGTTTTTTCAATTATAAGGTCATCGCAAGGCTTTTTTTGGTGATGGTTACAGATCAATGAAAATCAAATAATTGATTGGACTTTAGCAAATTAACGGTCTGGATTGAAGGATACATGCACCAGTTGATGGTGGAGATTGCGGGACTGCCACCTTGATGGTGATAGGGATCATTAGATAATTTCTTTAGAAGAAGAAACGCATTAATAAAATTTATAAAAATTGGTGAAATTAGGGACAATTTTGTTATAGAACATTTATATTTATGTAAGACAATTTTATCTGACTACAAATCCATAATCACACAATTCTATTGGGCATTTTTATCTGTGGGTAATGATGTTTTGATCCATTGGCTTAATTAAGGACACAGTAACAATTTACAATCATAAAAAAATAATTCGAAGTATGATTAAAGCATGTATCATACTTGAAATCAACTTGGAATCAAAATTTGAAATCAACTTGGAATCTGAATCAAAATCAAAATCAAAATGCAGCTTGAATGAAAATCGAAATTGAACCACACCTTAGATCTTAACTTTGTCTGACTCACACCTTAGATCTAAACTTTGTGTACTCAGATTTAAGCAATTAGACGAACGATCCCTATCAAATCCGATTCAAACTGTTGGCCTGAGATCCCTACCAAATCAGACGAACGATCTAGTTAGATTGACCAAAACTTAAGCCAAAGTAAAAGGGAAATTACCTAGAAAGTAAAAAAAATCTCGAATTAGACCTTCCACGCTGTGGATTTTTGGCTCCAAATCTCGATTTCGTTCTGCCAACCCTATCCAAATGCCAAACTTGGATCTCCAAACCTCTGATTCCTCTCAAACCCTAGTTCTCTGCATCAAACAACGGTCAGATAAAAATCAAACAGATTTCAGATAGCTTGCTTGGATTATATAGAGAATTTGGAAGAGCTTGGTTCAAATTTAGATCTACATACCTGGATTTGTCTCAAACCCTAGCTCTCTGCTTCAAACTATTGAGGATTCTCTACGTCGAAGCTCAAACCTTGGGAGAAATGGAAACGAAGGCTCTACGTCGACAGCAGCAATGGAAGAGAGTTTCTGAAGAGAGAAATGCCGTGGGAGATCGTTTTTTAGGGGAAGGAAGTTATTAAGTGCTAACTAAGTATTACCAAGGTCTGTACATTAAAGCAATGACTGAGACAGCTTAAGTCATCTCTATTCATGTTAATGCGACTTTTAGAGACGGCTTTTAATTTAGTCTCTAAAGTTTTCACCAACCTATCCCTTAAGTTAATTATATCAAGATGGTTATAGGTGTCTCTATATATTATTTTATATAGGGAGACGGCTTTAGCCGTCTCTAATAAAAGCATCCGAGACGGCTTTTGAGTGGCTGTCTTCAATAAATAGCTATTGGAAACGGCTTCGAAAAGTCGTCTCTAATAATCTTCTCCAAAAGTCCTTTTTTTTGTAGTGTTATGCCGAATTTTGAGGCGCACAATGGCACATAGCGGATGCAGCGTTTCCTCATCAATAAAAATTGCGCCTTGTCTGCGATGGACTGTGAAGAAATTTTTATTCTGATTCACATCGACATGCCACTCCACTGGGTGCTTGTCATGGCCATCCCCTCAACCCGTAATATTGTTGTCCTAGACGCGTGCCCAAATCATCCTCTGAAAATCAAATTTCGCCAGGAGATAAGGACCTTGGTAAGTTCCAATACCGTCAATAGAGATGCTAGAAGTGCTTACGCCTCTCAGTCGAAGCGTCCACTCTTCTAATCAGAAGCGATGCTTTGACCTCGAGGCGTCAGCGCTCCCAACGCTTTCATATTAGTTGCGTCAGAGCCCCCTTCTATTTTCTAAATATATGTGTAACTTCACTTTTTGTTTTTTATTAACAGACGCATTACCTGCTAGCCCTCTTTTATATGCACGGTGCAACCGATGCAATTTCTTATAAATATCCTTGGGATTGTGAGGGTGTCAGTGCTTCGCGCCAACTAAACAGTTTTGATTATGGGGTTTTCGTGATGAAATACGTTGATTATTTCAGTAGGAACCTTCAACCAACCTTACGCGGGAAGACATCATTCCTTTCAGGACCGAGATTGGGCATGCCCTCGCTACGCACCAAGAGAATTGGGATGTCAGTGACGATGTTGAATCGCTTGTTTAAATATTTCGTTATACATAAATGTATTTTCACATTTGTTGATATACATAGCATATACTGGATTCATAAAATGTACACAAGATTTACAAAGGATTAAATGTAAACTGATAATAGTACATGGATTTTTTCACAACGCTCCTTATTGGACTCGCTGGCGCTAGCCCGTTTTTTAAAAAGATATAATTTGGGCCCGAACCCAGCCCGATAGCTAACTAGGCCGGGTAGGGCCGAGCCTGATTTTGAAATATTGTAACCCGAACCTGGCCCGGTTAGCTATCTGGACCGGGTTTCTAATATTTTTTTAAGAATTTTTTTTTTAAAGGACCTCATTCTATCCGGGCCGGGCCTTACACTTTGCAACCCGAACCCGGCTTAGTTTCTTATCTGGGCTTAGCCCGACCTGGCTCGTTGACAGCCCTAGTTGGTGCGCCTACAAGGACGCGTCGACGCTCCTTATTGGAATCGCTGACGCTTCTAATGTAAACTGACTTTAGGTAATTATTATTATAACTCCTTACAATTCCTCTTTAATGATAGTCAACTATGACGGAGGTATGCAGCATGGCTACCCGGGCCATCTGCAGCGCCACTCGAGCCGCTGGTACTCCTCGTAGAGGCAGTGGTAACTTGGTGTCGGGATGGCACGGCATGTGGTGCCAGGAGGGCACGCGACATGGGGCCAGGAGGACCTTGCGACGTGGTCACATTGCGAGGACGCGACACGGTCGCATGGGGGTAAGATGCGGGAGTGACACGATTGCGACATGGCCAAGCTGGGCTAGTGATGCGAAGGCGTTGTGGTATGTCAAACCATGGGGTTTGAGCTTCTCCTGCCATTTTAGCTAAATTACTATTTTACCCTTCTATGTGGGAGAGGAGCTGGAGAGTTGCCTTCCACCCACACGGGGCCTTGCATTGCCAGAGGGGGTGCAAGTGTCTCCTAGGCCTGAAAGGGTGGGTCTAGGACGTCGACGCAGCGATGCCTTATGGCACCCAAGGTGAGGTTAAAGTATGACCTCGGACGACACGTCGCGGTGCATACAGCAGGGCAACCTCAAGAGAACACTTGAGCGCTGTGTGGGACTC
Source organism: Chloranthus sessilifolius (assembly GCA_021018995.1). Lineage (NCBI taxonomy): Eukaryota > Viridiplantae > Streptophyta > Magnoliopsida > Chloranthales > Chloranthaceae > Chloranthus > Chloranthus sessilifolius. The sequence goes on from CM037584.1 coordinate 159,717,273, forward strand.
AGTTGAGCACGACAGCATGTGGGCCAAGTATGGAGTGTGCTAGTAATTCAGAACGCACACGAAGGTAGGCTGCGTGGGACTCAGTTGAGCACACAAGCACGAGGCACATTGGTGTAAGCGAGCGTGTCGTAAGGGGCACGATACATTGGGTGGTATGTCGCGAAACAGAGATAACCACAAGGGGGAGTTCCCATTCTCTAGGCGGGTGGTATCAGACTTGATGAAAGAGATTGGTTGGCTTCGTTGCATGCGGTAGCGAAGCACCATGCGGGTGTTGATGGCTCGTCGAAGGATGCCCCCTCGACAGTTGGTATCGGAGATGGCTGACTTAGCGCATCAGGCGTTAGGTGCCGAACGGGCTGACACTGCTGGAAGAGTGACCCCGTGACACAATGCTCCTTATTGGTATTAGTGTATATTTTCTCGTGGAAGACCAATAGCCTTAATGATGGAAATATACACTCACAGTCAAAGCGTCGTCGCTCCTTATTAAAGGCGTCATCGCTTCTTATAGAAGCGGTTCCGCCTGAAAAAAGAAGCGCATGAAAGTGACCACGCATCTACTTGGAAGCAATATCACCTCATAAAAAATTTACCTTGTTCTCGAAGTCCGTGATGTATAACTTCATCGTACTCTCATTCGCTAGCCTTGGGAAGCGGACAGGGCCAGGAACCCTCCGTGGGGCGCACCTCGGGTTGATCTCGTCAGCCCAGATCTAAGGAAATAAAATATTAATGAGCTTTTTTATGGCCGGTCTTCGTGGGAAATAAAATACGAAATTATTGGAGATGACATTACATGTAGGGCAATAGTGCAACCATAAATATTATAATCCTGCACTGCCTTTGCCCTCTCAGCTATTCCTCGGTTCCTCTGCACTTTGTCTACGCATTGCAGAAGATGTTTATAAGTGTCGGCGTCCCACGGATATTGGTTGAAGTTGGGGAGATTATCAACAAGCTCGAGGTAGGGCTCGTCAAGGGTGTATTTTGTGTTTGGGAAGAGGACGGTGGTGAGGATGAACAACAAACAGAGTTTCAAAAATTTCTCGTCAGCATCCAACTCGAGGCTGTTGATGGCAGTAAAGATGTGTCCCCTCTTTACAGGCTTAATGCTTCTGAAAACCTATCTCTAATGGTCTGTTTTTTAGGAAGGGGCTTGGAGGGGGGGTAACAAGGGGGGGGGAGTCATTCGAAGACCAGTTATTAAGCCAAAATTAAGGGTCCTAAATTTAATAGAGGTCTTCCCAAAATCCCAAATGTTTCTCTCCGGCCAGAACTTGATGATTGCATCCAGGGGGCCATTGACGCATTTCACGTCCTTCGATGTCAAAAAGAATGCCAAGAAGATACATCGTGAAAGTAAATTTTTCTGTTGTTCAGATGCCTCATATATCACTCGACACTTCCCAATGGTACATTTAGAGGCAGGAGTCTTGAGAACCATCTTGAAAATCTATGAATCAAAAATAGGAGAAGTTTAATGAAGAGGAAAAAATCAAGTAGGAGCACTATCGCGTCGAACTCGAGGGGACCGCACCTCGTGTTAGATGCGCCGACGCTTCGCATTCCTGGTGTGCGTAGGCGTCGTCGCCCCTATAAGGAGGCCTAGAGGCACTTACACTTCTTACAAGGAAGGGATGGCACCTCTACTTGGCCGCATATTTGAAGCTGAATGAAAATAAAAGAACACTCACCTTCTTAGTAGATGCAGGAAAATGATTTCACCGCTTCAATGTTTCTTACTGCGCTCTGAGAAGATAAAAATTAGGAGGACAAATACGAAAAGTAATTTGTGAATTTTAAATTCACAAATTTGCCGCTTCAAATAGTTTTTTCAAATGGAAATGATGGCCATTGCAAACCACGATGTCAGGCACCGTCATCCCTTCTGCCTCGCCCTACTTCTCATTTAATGTTCTGACATGACAATAAATGACATAAGGTCAGGCGTCGCTTCGCACAAAATGATGCTACGTGTTAACATTTTGGAGCGCTTCGTGTCATAAATAAGGCACTTCCCTTCCTTGACAGAGCGCTAGCGCGTCATGATAGTCGCGTTAGCGCACACTCATGAAAGCTCCTACGCTTCTTACTGGAGCGCTAACTCTTCGCACGAAGAGCCAAGATCCTCTGAGAGAAGCGCTATTAATGTTAAACATTTGAGCAATAAATGCTAAGCATTAGACCAATAGATGGTCTCCCCGAAGGGGGGCCTCAAATAGTTATTTCAAATGGTAATGATTACCATTGAAAATCACGAAGTCATGCCCCGCTACTCATTTAATATTCTAACGATGGTAATAAATGAAACAAGGTTGGACGTCGCTTCGCACAAAAAGGTTCTACATGTCAACTTAAACGCACTACCTGTCATATGGAAGGCGTCTTCCATTCCTTGAGGGAGCGCTAACGCCTCAACATAATCGCTCTAGCACCCTATGAAGAACAGTTTGCGCGTCTTATACGAAGCGCTAGCACAAGCGTCATTAATGTGAAAACCATGATGTCATTCGCTTCTTCTCATTTAATGTTTTGACGACGGTAATAAATGATATTATGTCAGATGTCGCTTCGTGTCAACATTTTTGGGCATTGATCGAAGCGCAACGCTTCATGATAGAGGCGCTAACGCGTCATATTGGAAGCACAATGCCTTCTTAGAAGCATAAGTGCTTCGATGTCAGTGCAGAATATTAAATGATTTAAGTTGGGCTAATAATAGTCTTTTCGAATGTAATAATGGTCTGCGCCATCTTTTAGAATGTCAGGAATGTATCTCCTGCGCTTTGGACCGCCTTGCCTTTATGATTATGTAAGTGGCAACCATGGTTAAAGTGAGGAATGTCGCATCAGCCAAAGAGGCAGTACGTGTCGAGCTCTTATCAATAGGCGTAGAGATTTCTCTACACCTTGACGCATATCCCCGGTCCTCTCTCTCTCTCTCTCTCTCTCTCTCTCTCTATATATATATATATATATATACCAAAGGGGAAAGTGCGCTCGAGCGTAGAGTTATCTCTGTGCCTTTTGGTATGGGCACGATGCGTAGCGCTTTTTTATGAAGTGATGGGAGGCATGGGGCTCATTTTATTAACTAGAGTTAAACTTTTAAAATATTTTAACAGTTATATTCCCTTTCAGCCATCATTCTTTACTTTTTTAGAAGTCTCTTTTCTCTCTCTTCTCTCCCTTTTTCCAAGAAAGTGTTAGACTTACTTTTTCAAGTATATTTTACTCAGAAAATGTGGGCGCCCGGTAGCGAAGTGCTAGCACCTCGGTAGCAAAGCGACAGTACCCCGGTAGAGAGGCACCCTCACCTCGATAGCGAGGCGCTGGCACCCTGGCGCCGGGGTGCCAGCGTCGGGGTGTCGACGCCTCTTTTTAGGGGCACCAACGTCTCTATATTTGGGTGTCAGCGCCTCGCTAATTATTTTTTTATCGAAGCGTCGACGCCCTTAAAACGAGGCGCCAGCACCCCTTTTTTTTTTGCAAAGCGCCGACACCTCGATATAGAGGCTCCGACGCCCCTAAAACGACTCGCCGACACCTCGATTTAGAGGTGTCGGCACCCCTAATACGAGGTGTCAGTACCCCAGTGTTGGCACCCCGGCACTGGGGTGCCAGCAATTCACTATCGACGTGTCAACGCCTCGATATCTAGGTGTCGACACCTCTTTACCGTGGTGTTGGCACTTTAATACCGAGGTGCTAGCACTTTGCTACCGGGCGCCCACATTTTTGAGTAAAATATACCTAAAAAAGTAAGTCTGACACTTTCTTAGGAAAAGGGAGAGAAGAGAGAGAAAAGAAAGAGACTTTTAAAAAGTCAAGAATGACGGCTTGAAGGGTATATAACTTTTAAAATATTTTAAAAGTTTAACCCTAGTTAGTAAAGTGTGACCCATGCCACCCATCACTTCACAAAAAATTGCTACGTGTCACGCCCATGTCAATAGGCGAAAAGCTATCTCTGTGCTTTGGAAGTGCATATAACACCTTTTGGTGAGAAGACAATGCGAAGCAAAGTTTGAATTTTTAATCATTTAACCTAAACTAGGGTTACCACTGTCATAATCTGCAGCATAAAGCGGATGTGAAGCTGCAGAGCTTACGACGTCTAACATTGGTGTTTGAAATGACCATTATTACCATTCGAAAGGTTTACTTAAGGCGGCAAATTTGTGAATTAAAAATTCACAATTTACTTTTCATCTTTGCCCTAATTTTACACTTCTAAGAGCGCAGTAAGAAGGCACAACGAAGTGACGAGTTCCTTTTACTCTTTTCTAAATTAAGGTGACACCCTCCCTCCTTATCTTCTTTTAGTGCTTCAAATAAGGAGCGCTTGCGCTTCTCCACGGGGCACTATCGATTCGTTCAAGTAGCATTAGCAATTCTCCACGAGGCATTATCACTTCGTTAATGAAGCACTAACTCTACTTTGGAGAAGTGCTAGCGCTATGAAAATGAAGCGACAACACTCCATGTTTAATGTCTTTTTTTAAACTGACTCCTTCGATGATTCACAGATTGTCAAGATGGTTGTCGGAACTCCAACAGCTAAGTGCATCGTTGTTGAGTGAAGGTCGAATTACGACCAGGCAACGGAAAATAGAAAGACTTTGCTTTCTGAATCGGTCTTCAAGGAATTTTTTTTGGCACCGACGAAAGTGAAAAGCGTTAACGACATCCTGGACTACCTCATCAACTTTTGGGTCACCAAAAACATCCTGAATTTTAGAAAGGGATCCATCAGATTTCGGCTGCTTGATCTGGGCTTAGTCACTGGTCTTTGATTGACTGACCCCGTTGTTACATTCCCTCGTAACGCCTTTTCGAAGACCAATGGATCAGAGGGAAGTATTTTAGGGGCTTTAACCCTGTAATGAGGAAAGATATCCTCTGCCATTGATAACAAAGTTGAGGATGATGATGACTTCCTCAAACTCTGTTTGCTGTTCGTTGTTAGCACACCATCCTCTTCCCAAACACAATACACCATCGACAACCCCTACGTCGATCTTGTTAACAATCTCACCAATTTCAACGAATATCCATGGGATGAAGTCGTCTACAAGAACTTGCTGTAGTGCATTGATAAGGCAAAGAGGCAATGAGAAATAGCATAGGGAAAAGGTCGTGAAAGAATATAATATTTACGGCTTATGGTGTAGCGCTTGTTTAACGATACTATATATTTTATTTATCATCAATAATGTTTTAATTTATCTTTTTGCAGTCATTCTGGGAACTCGTAAGCACTTCTTACGAGGAAAGCCAGCCTGTCCTATAGGAACTCCTGTGGAGCAGGCAGAGGACAAGAAGATTTGTAGTGGAAGAGGGAGGAGATGATGGACCTGCGGTCCCTCCCATTGTCGTGCGGTGGAAGAGGTCAGACATTGAAGTCATTGACCTTGAAGAAGAAGAGGATGATGATAATGATGAAGATGATGATGATAATGATAATAATGATGATGATGAGGATAATGGGGATGATGAGGCCTCCAAGGCTCGTAAGTCAAGCAAAGCCGCCCCAATTGCTGCGGAACATATGTTAGGGACACGACTTGATGAAAAATGGAAGCAATCTGCGAGACAAGAATTAGAGACTGAGAGAAGACAGTCAGAGAGAGAAGCACGGGCTTCGATGACCTCAAACTCTAGGTTCTCAAGCTACATCAGGAGAACCTGAAAATAAAGGAAGAGAATGCCCTAATCTTGAAGGAGGCTACTCTGAGGTAGCAGAACACCGTGATCCAGAAAGATTGGGCGACTCTGAAGATCACCTGGATCAACCTGGTGAAGGCGCTCTCTGAGGTATTCATTTTTGTAATGTGCTGTCGTATAAGAGCTCTAACGCTTCGATATTTAAGTGTAATCGCTTCCGTGTCGAAGCACTGGTGCTTAGATATAAAAGCGTTGTCGCTTAGAATTAAAAGCGCAAACACTTCCATTTAAAAGCATAGTTGTTTCAATAACAAAGCATTGGCCCTTTGATTAAGAGGCGTCGTCACTTCGAGAAGTTGTATTTTGTTAATAAGTAATGTTTCCCTTCTATTGCAGGAGAACTCTTGGACGAGAAGCCTATTGAGGATCGTTGGGGAACAATCGACCGTTGTCCCCAATCGAAAGCAGTCTGCCCTAAAACAACAATCAACCATCACCACCTCCTCCTCTATTGTTGTCGTTCTTTCAAAGTAACCTCAGCCTCAATCTCAGCTCTAACCTCTACTGTTGTCGTTATTTTCCAGTACATTGGAACTCCTCAACTGTCAGCACTCCTTTGGGTTAGTGCACAATAAATGAAAGCACCTGTCTATTTAAAAGATTGTTATTTAAAAGGATCATCGCTCTTAGTTTGTTTCATCTCACGTCTCCTTAGCTTTTACGGAGGAGGGAAATGCAACGCAGCGGTTTATGAAGGAGCCACTGGCTGGCGCGCTAGCATTTCATCCATTCCTACGATGGTTCGGTTATCAACATCCCCGATGACAACGAGTTGGTTGTCCTCCCCTTCCACAACGAGCATGTGGTTCCCTCTCTTCCCGCAGAAGTTATCGTCATTCCGGATGACGACGACCTTGTTATAATGTTGGAGGAAGCCCCACCGGCTCCAGAGCCCCTTCTTTTCCCGACTCCAGAGCCGGTGCTGTGTCCCCCACCACCACCACCTGCCAACCCGTAAATGAAAAGGAAGGCAATGTAAATAAAAACAATATAAAGAAATCGTTTTAAGGTTCTAATGAAATCATTTTGTGGCTTAAACTTCAAAATAACACAGTGAAATCATTTTGTGGCTTCCTCTCATTCAAAGAATGAACACATATCAATCATTCAAATTAATTATCAACTAAGCGTCATGAAGCACTCACGCTTCATAAACGAAACGCCAACGCTTCTATAACGAAGCGCCAAGCATCGTATTGGAGGCGTCGTCACTTTGACGCTTTGAACACAAAGCGTTCACGCTTCATATAGAATGAACACATATCAATCTAAAGAGGTCTTCCCTAAAACATGGAAGATGTGAGAACACAACAAGTCCTTAGTCTCAAAGTGCTTGCAATGACAAGTGGTCGAGGCATCTCCACATTCGAAACGAACTTTGAATGTTCGACCGCTGTCCTCTGTGCCATCCCCACCACTTCTACACACTTCGTATATTTTAACCTCCCCGACTTCCTCTTCGACCACCTTATGGGACTTAAAGGAGGCAAATTTCCAGAACTCAGTGTGGAATCTATCAAACATGGTTCTTGTATTCACAGTAGCATCATGCCTCTCGATTGAATTTTCAAACAAGAGATCCGGTGTCGTAGACAATGAGATGAATTCCTCTCTATTTTCTTTATCACGACGAGATTGGACGGCAAGATCATATTGTTTGATAAATTCCGTCAAATTCGTTTAGGCATTGACATAGGTATCGAAGAAAGAATTTATACTTTCACCACATTGCGTAGTGGTCATGTCAGCCCAAAAGGTAGTACTCAAGTAGCATGGAATCTATTTTCTTCTAAGACCGTACATTTGTTTGAACCACACATTGTCTTACAATTGAAACTCCTCAATGAGTTCTGCCCATCTTCTTTCAAAATCATCAATCATATGACTGAACTTGCATTGATTGTACTTTTTGCCAAAATTCTCAAACCTTAGCTTCAGCTGACAATGATGGTTTAGTTCATTCCTCCCAATTTGCCATATGCAGAAACAATGTGTGGTTCCCAGAATGACTTCAGAGATGGCCTTGCTCATCTCATTGCATTAATCGGTGATAATTGCATTAGGTTGCTTATCACCCATGCACTTCAGTCATATTTTAAACAATCAAATAAATGTTTCGTGCCAATGTTGGTTGACCCTCGTAAATGGGGCGAAAGGTAGCAATAATTTGTTTGTTTTATAAGTGGTTCCGAATACCACCACAACACCGAACTGCTGATACGCAATCTGTGACCTGTGATCAGTCGAAAACGGACTTCGCATATGATATTCTTGGTCTGGTTCGGCTTCAAAGAAGAAATCATCATCTTTATTCTGCTTATCAATGAAGGTTTTAATGACGGTCATGCACATCGGATGGATGTTACTCTCCTTTCTTATCTTCTTTAGGTATTCTCGAGTTTGTTGAGGGTTTACCGTTACGCTAGCCTCTCCATCCAAACTCGACCAAACAGTAGAAATCTTCGTAGGAGGAATGATGTCATCAAGTGCTTCTATCAATGATTTATTTGCCCCGCTCATTTTATTATGAAATCGTAATTCCTTCACTTTCGTAGGTGTAAACAATTAATGATTATGCGGCTCTCTAAATTTCATTACCTCCCACAACTTTTTGTCGTCAATCCTAATCTTCAACCTTGCCTCACATTCGCATTTGTTGTCTCTTGAACACTTTATATTAGCATGCAATTTGCGCTTGTCTGGCTGCTTGAAACCTTCGAACGAACATACATATTTTCTCTTTATAATTTCCCCCTTTGCCGATTTATAAGTGTTACTTTTCCTAACACTGAAACCGACTTTCATCGCGTATAAATTGTAGAAGTTATATGCCTCGTCTTCAGTTTGGAATTTCAAGCAGATATGTGGCTTCCATTCCTCATGGGTATTCTCGAGCCCTCCCCAACAATCCAGCATTTCGATATCCCTATCACAACTAAGTGAATCTCTTTCTAAAGAAACAATGGCAGGTGTGAGGTTTAAATCAACACCATCTAAATTAAATTCTCCAATCGAGTCCATTACAGCCCCTACATTAGACGAAAAGAACAATCAATAACAGGCAAATAAGGCAATTGCTTCAATAAAAAGCAATGGTGTAACAATTCTGAGACGCCATCGCCTCACATAAGAAGCCATGGCGTGGCTATTATGAGGTTTCCATCACTCCACATAAGACTCGATAGCCCCAACTCTTCACAGAAGAAGTGTCCACATTGACGCCGATTTATATATTTTGGAATGCCTATAATTTGATGATCTATACCCTGTAAATAAGTGAACGAGGCGATATCGAGGAAGCGCTTACCTTTGATGTCACTGTTCTGCGCTTCTATCGCCTCAGAGCGAGAGAGAGAGAGAGAGAGAGAGAGAGAGTTGTCGTAGAGATGGAGCGAGAGCTTTTACACCAAGTATCCTAAGGGTGCGAGAGAGAGAGAGAGAGAGAGAGAGAGAGCCCAACGATGGAGGGAGAGAAATGTGGCGAGAGTGCCTTTTTTAAATTCATTTACCGCCTTAAATTTCACTATCTAACTTGACATTCCTTTTGCCGTCTACACTACCTACCTCTATCAGCAAGATATCTCTGTTGTGGCTAACCCGTGTTAGTGCGAAACCACTTTTCATGTGTCCACTTCTCATTGGCTGGTTTCAGAGATATCTCTACGGTCGGGCGCATTTTTCCCTTTGCCTATATATAACTCATTGGCCGGTTTCAGAGATATCTCTACGGCCGGGCACATTTTTCCCCTTGCCTGTATATATATATATATATTTCTTAGTATGTACACTCCTTTCCTCTACGGCAAACACTTCGGATGCGTTTCTGTCCCTTAGAAATTTAATTTAGCTTACTTTTTCTTCTTTATTTTGGTACTCTAGAATTTGATTGTGTATGATGTTTAAATTGAGCCATTCAGTTTTTAAACTATAATTTGTTGTTGGGCATGGGCCAAACGAATTTATGGCAAGGAAGATGATAATAGGGCAGTTGTTAATGGTGGGTAAATTGTTTTTTAAATATAATAATAATAATAATAATAATAATAAAATGAAATATACCGTTCCAATTTGGTGAAGAGCGCTCTATGTTTTGATTGCTATAATGCTTTGATTGTTTTCAACTCCGAGTAATATGTGACAGGCACCACTTTTTGGTGAAGAGCTCGCTATGTTTTGATATAGTTTGTGTCTTGCATAATTTATATATGAAGGAATTTTTTTTAATTAAGTTACATGTTTAGGGTTGACCAGGTATTTAGATATATAAGTTTTAAGTATGGGATTTATAAGATATTAGAAGAAAGTTATAGGGAGAAATTAGAGACACATGTCTAAAGTAAGGCTATAGAAACTTTCCATAAATTTATAGATGGGAGTCACTACTTGCACAGTAGATTTGTGCCATTGCACATAATTTAGAAGGATAGAATATTTTTTTTGTGTTATTTTAGCTGTTTGATTTTAAGTCCATGATGTAATCTTTGGTGTCAAAGATTGACACCATTGAATCAGATGATAGAATTTGAGTATGTTGAATCAACATTTGATAGAGATTGTGTTCCATGCCGATTATTGTCACCAAAGATTTTTATATCATGACCTTCAAATCAGACCGGCTTCTATGATTTTGAACCTCACACGAGTTTTCTAAACAGTCGATGGCACAAATCTCGTTTACAAGTAGTTGCTCCCGCCAATTATCATAAACTAACCAAGATTTTACCAAATTAGGGCATGTGCCATTTTTTATTGCCAAAATGATTTAATAGTATCTAGGAGCCTCTATTTGTGCCCACCTGTTTACTGAACCGCCCACTTAATGAAGATCGGCAGTGTGTTAAGCAGCAGCGCGACTTCATTAAGTAGCGCTTTGAATAAGTAAATAGACGGGCACGAACAGATGTTCTCTAATATTTTATTACCAAGTAGTGGTATCATGTAGGATAAGCGGCTTAGGCTGTGCTAAACCGGGTTAGTGTTAACATGTAGGATAAGCGGGTTAACGTAAAAAGGAGAAAGTATTTGATACTTAACTTGAACCGCCATGTTCTTGGTACTTAGTTCATTTTTGGGATGTGTGCCATGTGTAATTATCATGCGTTCTATGTGATTCAGCACACATGATCTCAAGGGGCAATGGTTATGTCCTATTAAGTAAAATCGGATTTTCAGTCCTACCTTATCCGCTGTCTTTAAAAATAAGAGAATCTTGATTGCACGCCATATTATAAAAAGTGAAACCATGAAACTCAAGATTCTCATATTTTTAAGGACAACGGATGAGATAAGACTAAAAATTTGATTCTCAAGATCTATGGTGCAAAATATTGGCTTGAAAGAGGTCCCATCATCCTATTAATAGCAGTCAAAGGCCATTTAAATCTACTTTATATTGAGTTCACATGGTGGCGACTAATTTTAGATGGTATTTGAATTATTATACTCATATGAAGGTAAATTCGGATCCTGATTTCTTACACCAACAATCTTTTGATCATGGCTCACCTATTATGTCGCTTAATATGATTACCCATGGTACAATTTTCAAAAATTGACACATGTATAAAGTCACATGATACTTTATCATTTTACTAACTCTTGAGAACATAAGAAACCTATTGAGAAATAACTCAACTGGTATTAAGGCTGCCAATGGGTCGGGTCAACCTGGCTTGTTTTGGAGACCTGACTTGTTACGTATCAGGTCAGGTTTATGTCGCGTTTTCCCTTATTACTTAAACAAGTCGGGTATAAGTTAGACCTAAAGCCAACCTGACACATATCTATCAAAATATATGTAACATTGTATATTATAGGATGTATTATTTATGCATTATTTATAAAAAAAAGCATCAAATAGCACCCCAAAATTATTTTAATCACTATTTCGGTGATAATTGTTTTTTATTACGAAATGATGCCCATGTAGCTTCAAAACGGGTGGCATTTCACACACGGAGCATATAAAATTACTATTTTACCTTTTCCCCAATAGAATTACAATTTTGCCATTATCATCAACCTTTCATAAAAATTATTTTTATGAAAGCTAAATTATTTTTATGAAAGGTAAAAAAAAAGTGTTTAGATAAAAAAAAAATATTTTTATTTTTTTATATTTAAGGGAGCATCACTTTATACTCATTCACAGCTCCCACATCCAAATTTACAGTGAGGAAGATAATAAGAAAAGAGTCAAGAAATAAATCATTTTCATCATTCTTCATTTTTGCAGAGATTCTAAGAAAAATTTGTGGTGAATAATGGCTCTAGCAGACAAGTTTGAACCAGATGGTGAGATCGACCGCGTTTCAGTGGATCGATGGCATCTTGAGGCGAATCCCAAGATCGGTGTTGAGAACTCGAAACCCTAAATTTGTGGTCTTCGCCTTCTTTATTGTGATCGTCTTTGCTTCGTCTTCTTCTGTTACATATGCGTAGATTTCGATATTATGGCTCAACGTCAGGTTTGGAGTGAGGAGGAGAGTGTTTGAAGTTAGGGTTCGCATGTTACAAAAAGATAGAGAAGAAAAGATATCTCCAGGTTTGGAGTGAGGAGCAGAGGGTTGGAAGTGATAGAGTTTAAGTTGATGGCATAAACGTAATTAAAATGGTTCTTAAGGGGACATATATAGAAAGGGCAAAAAGGTAAATTACATAAAGGTTTTCAAGTATTCTACGTGGGTTAAACTCTTCAATCCCCTGTTTCAGGGGTGCTTGGGCACTATTTCAAAATATAAAAGTGCACACGATTTTTTGGTAATAAAAAACGGCGTAGGGCGCTGTTATGTACAACCCCCTTATTTATATGCCTAATAACTCATATATAACTACTCATTAATATTTTAATATTTTACTTTTTTTTATTACTGGTATAATGATTGAATACTGCAAGAATTAGTGATCATTTATGATTTAGAGGTCCAGGTTTAAGAGTTGCTAATAGGTCGGGTCAAAACCTGAAAATGCAATTGGTATACATTAGTGGGTCGTCTTCTCATTGGTTGTTGGTCCAGGTCTGATTCAAGGTAGCATGTCAGGTTCAAGTTAAGATCTGGGTTTCTTCAACAAGTTGGGTACAGGTACAGGTTCAAGTCGAGGTTAGACATGACCAGGTCGAGTCGGGTTCAGGTCTAGGAAATGGTTTAACGGGTCGAGTGCAAGTTAACTCTAAACCCAACCCGAACCCGACCCGTCTACACTCTTAACTAGTATCCTCTTCCCTTGTGGAAGCACAAGTCATGGGTTTTAATCCCCACGCTTCTTGCCCTTTGTGTGGGTCCCCTCCCAGCATGCTGTACCAAAATGGATCCTCTATGAGTAAAAAGTTTGCACAGGCATTGCATCTAGATTGTCTATAGCGAATGACATCCTAAAAAAACAAAGAAAATGCGAGAATGATATTTTTTTTAATAAAAAATGGATTAAACTTTTCTGGTAATAAGATTATGTAATACTTTTCTGATAATAAACTCTATACTAAAGGGAGCTACAACTTGTCCACGAGATTTGTATCGTGCACATAGGTTTAAAAGAAAGACTTGTTATTTTTTTATCTGCCCTAAAGGGCAACACCAGATAATATGAGCTAAAGATTGGCACGATGATCTCTATCATGTGATTTGTGTCAACCATTGAATCAGATGATGACCTTTGCCATATTTAATAAGATGATAGAGATAATTTTCGTGCCAATTTCTTGGAACCAATTATCTTGACATCCCCTACAAATCAAACGGCTTAGATGGTATTTGCATCGCATAAATCTCAAAATAATAAATCTTCCTTTGTCATTTTGTGTGAACCTCTCTTTCATGATGATGTCCAGTCGCTTGCTTGTGTTACATGTTTGGATGGAACCCGGTAAAATGTGGTAAAGTTGTTGATTTTTTACCATGTTTTACCATATTGTGGATAAAACCCTAACTTGCAAGAATATGCCGTAATATGCAAAAATACTATGTTGAGTACCTTTATTTTCACCTACAGATTCTTTGAGTTCACCCACATAAGTTGGTGCACGTCTTATCCAAACCGAATCTTTATTTCCACCCCCTTATTCAATTTAATTCATTAACATTCAAATGCACTCACCACTTTCTTTTGCTATACACCCACATCGTCTTCCCTCTTCTTTTTCCCGCGCTTGCGCCATATTTGAACTCCGTTCCTTTGAGGCCCTCTGAATCGATCGATTGGCCGTGGTTGTACACCCACATCATCTTTTCCAATCTTCTTCTGGCGTTGTGCAACGTTCTGAAGGGTTTTCGTGGCTGTACAAACCCTTTTTGGGCTCGTGGCTATACACCTACATCGTTTTCTCCAATTTTCTTCTCGCGCTGCAAGAACATGAGAAACCGACAACGACTGGGATTTGAAGAGCGGCGAAGAAACCCTCTAAGTTCTAATTAATTTAGTTGGTTTTATCTAGTTTTTTTTTTGTAAAAACAGCTATAGTCACCAAGTGGGTGCTCATGATGACATGACATCATAAGATTAAAATGAATAACATCCACAATATTGGATTTAATAAATAAAAAAACTCATAGTTAAAATGTGATTTGAGCTATGATTGGATTTCATAAAAAAAAATATTTGCGTACAAAAAAATAAAAAAATAAAAAATAAATATATGTGTTATGGGCCTGACGGTGGGTACCCATTGTCACAATAGTAAAATTAACGGTGGATACCCACCGTCACAGTTCCCATAAAAAATAAATTGCTTCCTGACGGAGGATATCTACTGTCAGATTTTTTTAACTGGCAGCAGGCACCCATCGTCAGGGCATCAGAGGATAAACTCCAGTGAAGTGTCTGTTGTCAGTTAAAAAAACCTAACAGTAGGTGCCCACCATCAACTAGCAATTTCTTTTGTATGGGAACTTTGACAGTGGGTACCCACCGTCAGTTCTGCTGTTGTGACAGTGAGTACCCACCGCCAGTTCTACTGTTGTGACAGTGAGTTCCCACCGTCAGACCCATAACACAATTTCTTTTTTTTTGTACGCTAGCAATTTTATTTTTTTTATTTTTATGAAATCCAATCACGGCCTAAACCACATTTTATCTATAGGGCTTTTTTTATTAAATCAAATCTTTTGGATGTCATTCATTTTGATCTTATGATGTCATGTCATCATGAGTACCCACTTAGTGACTATAGATGTTTTTACAAAAAGGAATTTGGATAAAACTAACTACATTAACAAGATCAAATTGATACCCATTACTTGAATTCCGCTCAAAACTGAACTTCGATTGAAAGAAACATACACAACATACATAGTTCATATAACCAAAAAAAAAGAATTAGAGAACTGGGTCTCTTTTATTTTTAAGTACTTACAGAGAAAAGCTTCTGCATTATCAAGCTAAGGAAATCTCCCAGCTCTAAAGTCAATCCTATAGTCAGCATTATGAATCCAAAACTTAAGATCAGACAAGGTAAACACATGACGCAAGTCTACCATTTCCAAATATTTCTTTTATACTATGTGTCAAGGCCAACTTCTCATGTGCAAGTAATGGCCCCCCTACTTTATCTACCCTTAAATCACCTTAAAGTGCTCCTATGTTTGTAAATAAAATTCTCGAACACCCTTAAGAATTCAAATATGACTCTAAATAGGATTTTGACAACTAACATGGAGCTCAAGAAAATTTTTATGGAAAGAAAGCTTTATTGATAAACTAAGAGATCTGTCGGCTCCCAAAGAAGAGGGGCGTAAGGAATCTTAGAGTTATTAGAAAAATTGTCAAATGAAATATTAGCAAAAGAAAATATACACTTTAATAAAAAAAATTCATTTGCTTTCATTTCTGTATCATTTCATAGTATCTATATTCATATCAGTTACACGAAAAGATGTTGATATGATTATAATACTTTCACCATTTATATGTATATATCCCACCCCTAATTAAAAAAACTATCAAATTCTTAGGTGGTGGGATCAATCAAGGTCAATGACCGAATAATCTTCGATCACAACTTTCTCATCATCATTGGCAGAGTTAAAGTTCTTAGTTCATGTCGTGAACTGAGACGATAATCCCGTTGCATAAGCATCTCGATATCGCATTCATACAGTCGTGGATGATGGAATGAGATTATCTTTAATCAAGGTGACTGGGATGAAGTGACACCTGTTCACGTGAGCAAGCCATGTAAAGTATCTTATCTATTGTGTCTGCTGGTGCCCAAGTAAAAAAATGTCATACAAAGTCAGGTGCTAAGAAGGACTTAAGGGGTACGATAGCACGACGCTATTAGGTATCCCATGTCCGGCACAGTCATCCAGTAGGCACTCTGAGAATGATTAGTGAAGTAATTGAGGATCACATGTATCTGAATCATTCGTTCTTAGTTGCCGAAAATAGGTGAATACTTCTCCACGCGGGAGGTCAACTCATCCAACAAATCTGCACGCACTACCTTTCATCCATCGTAAGCACAATTCCTACTTTATTCGTGATATCGCGAGCTCACTCTATCATTTTCTATTGGGTATTAAATAATTGATTTGTGGTCATAAGGAGAGTAAGACCCGTATTTTATGATTGTATATCTACCACCTGAACATAATAACATAACGTTCATAATATTATCACTATTGAAATGAACAGACTCATGCACATAATTTTAAAAGCACTGCTATTTTAAAAACATATATACCATTTCGTAACTTACTTCCAGATACTCAAATATTCAATGATAATCATTTTTCAACAAAAGCTAATGCATTTTGAGCCAAAGTCGATCCATAAAAAATGTATATTACTCTTTTATAAATAAATTCGATATTGAAATAAAATGGAACCTACAAAATCATTTTTCATTAATATATAGAAACCCTAAATTTACGTAGAATGAAAAATTATATAATGAAAGCTAATACAAATAAAATAAAAAATAATGAAATTAAAATGAATACAAATAGAAACTCTAAGTTTGGTAAATGTACTCATTTACTAAACCCTAAGTTTACTTAGAATGTAAAATAATATAATGAAAATTAATACTAGTAGAATAAAAATGAAAACAAATTGAATGAAAAATAACAAAAAAAAAAAAAAAACTTATTTACCTATACAGGAGGTTTTGAATTTGTCTGAGGGAATTTCGTTAACTCCAAATCATCATCATAGGATAACAACTCTTCGGAGCTAGCATCCGCATCCTTAGAACGAGAGGAAGAAGAAAATAAGTGGGTCTATCGAAAGGAAAAAGAAGATGATTGTAAGTGTCCAACTGAGCAAAGAAGAATGAATGTAGGAGCGTGAGGAATGCTCGGTGTTCAAAGATGTTGTAGTATGAGAACGAGAGAAAGAAAAAGAGCTCGGAAACAATTTACATGAATAAGTGGGTGTACCAAAAGGAAAGGGTGAGTGTATTTTGCTCACAAATTTCCGAGGAAATTTTGGGTTTATTTTAGTCGCACGTGGAAGCAAGCGTGAGTGAACTAAAACAATCTGTGGGTAAAAATAATGGTACTCTACTTTGTTTCTCTCCTACTAGGAGGGGAGAGGTTGTAATATATTTTTATATTGGTATTTTGTGGTATATACCGGTAATACATTTGGCACCCTTAAAAATACCTAAATAGTTGAAAATAGTTGAATCCATGTAAAATGTTTTACAATAATGTTTGATCATGTATTCCTATGTCCAAACAGCCTAAGTGGGAGGGTGGCGCGAACAGAGGCCTTCTTTCCTTTTAGTTGTTGTGTGCAAGTTGCAGTTACATAAGCTAAACTAAACAGGACTACGGGAGAGAGAGAGAGAGAGAGAGACAGAGAGAGGAGAAGGTTGCAATGGAGGAGGAGCTGAAAGGCATGTCCGAAGAGATCCAAGCAGTTAGACTAGCTCTACCAGATCACGATTCAATTTCCAAGGTCATTGTTCTTATTTATCTAATTTTCTTCTTATTTATTTATTTGGTTTTGATTTTCAAGTACGTTATTTTTATCAATCCAATTCCGAAGATAAAATATAATAAAACACATCTTCGAAGTTCCTATTTTTCTAAAGAAATATAATAATGATTAATCCATAATAATAAAGAAAATTTTATTTTTTGTTGTAAAAGTAAATACAAATATTTTATTACAAAATATAAAATAAAATTTTATCCCAAATATTATTTTGTGCAGATTAGGTCAAAATTTTGTTACAACAAATCAGTTTTGTAGCTTTCTTTGGGAGTGGATTTGTTGTAAAATGCATGCATTCAAAATAGATATATGCAATGGTCAAAACTCACCACCTGAATCTATTTAAAATATCCGTATTTACTTGTACTACAAAAAAATCAAATTTTCTTTATTATTGTTATTATTATTACGCATTAATCATTATTATATTTAAAAAATTAGCAATCGAAGAAGCAAAAGAAAATTCCATGCTTCCGGTTAGGAATTAAGACAAAAAAAAATTCCATTGATTGGATGGATGATTTGTTCAATTAGGGTATATGGTCCCCCCAAGAAGTGGCCCATCAATTGGGTTGTCCAAATCGATTAGCACAGGCACCAATTGCTCGAGTTGATTATGTGTACCACAGTATCATTCGGTAAAAACTTAGTATAAGATACCCGTCCCAAGCAAGGTACCTAAATCAGTATTGGTATTGGGTATAGATCCCCAAGATACAGATACATATCTGCCAGTACAGGTAAGTATCGGCTGACACGGTTTTTTTTTTTTTTTTTTTTTTTTGAAAAATCTGAAAATTAAAAGAAAATCTAGAAAAGTAAAAAAGTGACGTATTGGCCGATACTGTTGGGTATTGCCCGAGACTGATACTCCAGACTATCACCCGATACGGTACTCCAGGCTAATACTAGCCTGAAACTTGTATCGGGGTGGTATTGGTATCAATTCACGGCAAAATCGAAAAGTGTCGCCGATACGTATTTTGGTCCAGTTTTGCTACCATGGTCATGAGTGCTAGCGGCGTCCCGCCCTAGGGTCAATCTTAAACTGATATCCTTGATTTGAGCGATGATGATTATGGGCACCAAATCCGTGAAAGGTCAAAAGTGAACTTTCACTGATTTGCGTGCTCATAAGTAGCAGTGCAGCTTTGGAGGCTTGACCAGTTGGACAAAGGAGATTAACCCGAATACCACCGCTGGTAGTCGGGCCATGTACCTATACCAGCGCTTTGGTAAAATAGTTTAACAGTAATCTATTGTAGATTTTTTTTTCTGGAATTTTGGAGGAATTGTTGTTAAGTATTATTTTCTTGCTTAGCTGGTATCGGATGCGTACTTCATTGTCATGCACACGATTAGTATGACTTTCTGATCACCGTCCGATACACCTTACAATTGTTCATACCCTAATCAGCCTTTGTTTCCTATTTTGTAGTTGCAACTACATGTAGAGCGTCTAACAAGTCTCGCAAGATCTACTCCCACGCGACGCTCCAAAGTCAAGGTCTTTATTTGTACTATGGAACACTTGTTCTATGTTTTGGCTTGATTTAGTGCCTTGTTTTTTATTCTATATTATTTGATGAACTTCTATCGCTGATGCATGAATGCAGGATATGAGCTCCGAGGTGGTAGATAGCAATCCCTACAGTAGGCTTATGGCGCTTCAGAGGATGGGTATTGTGGAGAACTATGAGCGGATACGAGATTTCTCAGTTGCAATAGTTGTGCGTGTTCACATTTCCTTTGTCCGTGTTCCCTTTTTGTATCCACATAGACATTATGTTTATTATTATTATCAACATTATTAATATATTATTTTTCATCGCTAAAGCAAATTTAGTGAAGAAGAAGGAAACACTTACTGTTTGATCTAATGCACGCTTTGTTTAATGAATTGCTTTCAATCATTTTTCTGAACAAGTGAAAGAGCATTTGTATTAGTCAATCGAAACTATAAAAAGGAACCTTCTGGTAAGAAATGTGGACAGGTGAATAGGTGAGATTAGAATGCTTATTCTGTGAAGCAGTATGTGTTGATCAACATTGTAGTTTTCTCAAAGTCTTAAGGCTAGTTTGGTTGTCACTTGTCATCTATTGCTGTTTGCAATTTCCATTTTTGATTATTTCGAAATTTAATAAATTTTCTAAAAAACTATGATCTGTGAAAATGTTAAATTTTCGGCTGTTTGTTTTGAAAATCATGGTCAATATGGAGTGATGTCTAATTAGAGGTGCATAATATTTTTGGGATCTAAAATCCAGTTTCTGGCCTGGGCCCTTTTTTATTCAGGCCGAAAATCAGGCTCATTTGTGCTTAAATGGGCTAACCTAACAAACCAAATTTTCTTGCTATTCTAAACTCTTGGTTGAAATCCAAGTAATTTATTATTCAAGCCTAGATATTAAGTTGATTTGAGTACTTAAGTTGACTCCGTTGAGTGTTGAGTCAACTCAATTGAGTTTTAACAACACTTATTATTTTCTCAGCTTTCCAGTAGTCCTCTTGCTTTTCTTCTTTAACACTTTTATATATAATCAATCTATGTTCTTCTATGTTCAAATATGAATAAAAATAACTTGACAGTGGCCCTAAGGGCGTCTTTTTCTGCCTAAGAGTTCTCATGGTTGCTTGGGCCATCAACGCCCTTTGGGAACCAAGGCAATTTGCTAGGCCATTGCCTAATACTCTGGGCAGTCGTGTTCACCTTGTTCAGCCTTTGTAGTAGATCACCCTTTGGATGCTGGGGTGATCCTTTGATTCCTTTCCATGTCTCAAGGTGGATTCACATCTTCCAATCACTGGATAATTATCTCTATACATGAGTGGGATCTAAAGTATTTGAAAGGCATTGTTCCCTTTCTCCCATCTCATAATTTAATCCGTAGCCTGAATTAATTCATCCTCAATGTTGATACGGGAGATCAAGTTTTTTCTGCGACAAGTATGTTATAACTTCTGCATAAATCAAGGAAAAAAAACGTTGGAGAGAGAGAGGCTTCAGCAATAATCATGATTATGGCATCGATGTACTGGAGAGGTGGCGGCCAAGGTGTCAAAACTCAGCCGATATCCATACGGATCGGTCTGGCCAAGACTGAGACCGATACCTGTATTGGACTTGGTATCAATATCGGTCTTGGTATCAGCGGATACCGGCCGATATTTTTCGACGTATCGGTCAATACACAATACTATTGGGCGAAACGTATTGGTCCAAAGATTAGACTGATACTAGTTTGATACCTTGGTGGCAGCTTGAGTCCATACACAAGTTTTCTTTTACAGTTGGCATCTGGGGCTTTCAATTCTTCAACTTTGGTTTTGTGTTGCTTTGGCTTGAAAGTGTGACCTAGATATTATTGTCTGTCTTACTTTTGAAATTCTTTAAAGCATTGTGGTGAGTTTAACTAGCAAATGTTTTGGAGGTTTTATTGTGTTTCTCTAATTAGTATATTTCCGTGAGCTTACCTTTTCTAAAAGTTGTTAGTGGACAAGTTTCATAAGAGGAGTTTAGTTTGTAGCAATGCAGACATCCCTTGTATATGAGCATGTGCAACATATTGAAAATAGGTGCTATTTCCACTGGGTTATCTTCACTTTTTGTTGCGTTCACTTGCTTATTTCCTGTTGGATGCAGAGATGTTATGGCAGCTTTTCACATTGTTACATTTTGACTCTAGTTATTATAATTGTCCCCTATTTAAGTAGTTATTGCTGTTTGCACTAAACTTTTCACTTTTCTCTTTTATTTCACAATTCCTTGCTGAGATCATTTTGTTCTGTTATATATCAGCTTTGTTGAGAAAAGAATAAATGTAGCTTGTTATTTAAGGCTTTACTATGTCATTGGAGGATGGAGCAACGATCATTGCAATACTAGGGCCCCCCTCCTCCTTGCTAAACTACATTATGCATAGAGCCATCAACCATTGCATTTAATTTGATGTTTTCTCTTTTAGGATGATTCTTTATTTCCTGAACAAGCTTTGTCAAGGTCATTTCCTTTTCATGTAGTTTGTATGGGCTGGTAAGAGACTTCATTTTAGAGTCACATATCAGTCTATTGTTAAGAAAGTCCTCTTTGAGGGGAATATTTTCATCCTTTGTGGTTATGACCTGTCATGGTGTAATTTTCTATGATAATTTTATATTTTTAACATATTTCGCATAATGGTTGTTTGGGAAATATTTGTCAATTGAACCTTTTGTAATGCATATTTTGACCTGTCACTTTACGATTTTTTGTGATTTTCCTTTTTTTTCTCAAATTGACTGATTGCATTCTGTGCTGACTCTCCTTTGACAAGTGTTGCCATAGGGAATAGGTGGCGTAGGCAGTGTTGCTGCAGAGATGCTCACAAGGTGTGGCATAGGTCGTCTTTTGCTGTATGATTATGACACTGTGGAGTTAGCTAACATGAATAGACTATTCTTTCGTCCAGAGCAGGCATACCCTCTTCCTCATTAAGATTTGCTATTTCTTGTTTTAGAACACTCTTTTCACTTATGCAACTTATCTGTTTCATTTCAGGCTGGCATGACCAAGACAGATGCGGCTGTTCAAACCCTTTTGGATATTAATCCTGACGTTGTGGTCGAGGTAATCATTCAAAGAGGAGACAATTGTTATGAATGCCATTAATTGCATGATTGATTCTATTATACCTTTTGGGATTGGTGGAGGTCTATTGTTGCTTATTCTATCACAAGGTCCTTAGTTACATTCGAGGTTTAATCATCATCGTCATCATTATTGCTTTATCACATTTATTTGGGTTCAGCTTTGCAAGCATGGATCAAAATATCGTCCGATACCAATACCTATTGTCTGATACGTTTCGGTTTTGGACTTGGACGATACGATAAATTGGGTTTTTCTCAGGCCCCTTCAAAAACAGTCAAATTATTATTATTTTTTTTTGGAAAAATACCGGAATGTATCATTTGGAACCAATACGTATCATCCGGTACGTATCGGTTTTGGGGCTGAACGATATGATATGGAAATCCAAGATTTTGACCCATGTTTGCAAGTCTCATCTCTCCATACATAGTTTTCTAGGGCTAAACTCTGTTACTCAGCAATACTTTGTATTCTTTAAGTCTTATGTGGTCTTCCTTTTCCTTTCCTCATTCTTATATCGTCTCAATCCTTCATGTCAAACCTTTTTCAGGCCTCTAATGGACATGCCCCAACCATCTCAAACAGCATTTTTTAAATTTCTATTATATTAATCCCCCCCCTTTAACTTCCTCTTATGTACTTGTTCCTATATTTATTCTTTCATTTTACTCCATGAATCTACCTCAATATACACATTTCAACCCATGAACTATGTCTTCTTGTTGCTTACTTGTAGCCAAACCCTACACCATACAATAATGCAACTCTGACCGTTCTTTTATGAAGAATTCTATTTAATTCAAATGACACTCATTGATCACTCAACAAACTACTTGGTTGTCTAAAGAGATTTCCTCCTCAAACTCACCATTCGATTGTATAGTGGATCCCAAATACCAAAATCTAAGACATTGTGACTAATTGTTTTTCCATTTTGACCAAATTATCCTTGAAATTCTTGTGTGAACTAAATTTGCACTTTATATATCCCGTCTTTGTCTTGTTATTTTCAAATCCCTTAATTCTAAGTTCCAATGTATCAATTACTTGTCTCCTTGTCAGGTTAATTAGCACCACAATATCCGTAGACAACATATATGACGCAACCTTATCTTGTGTCACTTTCGTCAATTCATCCATAAATAATGTCAACAGATAAGGTCTCAGAGCAGACCCTCAATGGTGTTCAATTACGCTTAGCTGTCCATAACTAATGTAGAGACTTGAGGTATAAAAAATACAAAATACTCCAGAGGTGGCGCAGTTGGCTACCATGAAAAACATTATGATTGATTAAATTATTTAATAAGATACTAGAAACAAATAAAATACTTGAAGAATGGAGGTAGAGCATTGTGGCCCTTTTCTTTTAAGTACAAAAGGGACATCCAAAACTGTGCTAATTGTCGAGGCATTAAACTTATGAGGTAGACTTCAAAACTTTGTATAGAATAATCTAATAACGACTGAGGCAGGAATCAAGTGTATCAAAGAACCAATTTGGATTTACATCGGGAAGATCATCAATGAAAGCCATCTTCCTAGTCAGGCAACTTATGGAGAATTCAGAGAGAGAAGGAATAACTTACATACAGTTTTTATTGATTTGTAAAAGGCCTATGATAGAGTGCCAAGGCAAATAAGTTGGTGGACTTTGAGGAAGAAATGTACCCCCTACACTTATACATTGAGAGTATCCAAGACATGTATGAAAGGACAGTAACTTGTGTAAGAACTATAGGTGAAGCGACGGATGAGTTCCTTGTCGGAGTTGGGTTGCATCAAGGACCTGCCTTAGCCCTTTTTTGTTTGCCTTGATGGTAGATGCGTTAACCATGGACATACATTTTATTTGTGGGTTATGTGGTACTAATAGCGAAGCGAACGACATAAATGATAAACTAGAATTATGGAGAAAAGCCTTAGAGTCAAGAGTTCGAAAATTAGCTGAACAAGGGCGAAATATTTGCAGTGCGAAATTAGTGAACATGATAGCTTGGTGGACGATTTAGTTAAAATAGAAAAAAAACTAGTCCCACATTGTCATAGTTTTGGTTATTTAGGCTCTACTTTACAATGAGATTGTGGATTTGAAGAGGACGTCTCAAATAGGATTATGTGGGCTGGATGAAACAAAGACAAGCAAGCAAAGTACTTTGGGATCTAAGAATTTCACATCGATTATAAGGGACAATTTGATAAGTCTGCGGTAAGACTTTACATATTATATGATGCGGAAGGTTGGGCTATGAGGAAGTGACTAGAAGATAGAGTATATGGGGCTGAGATGTGTATGCTAAGATGAATGTGTGAAGTAACAAGAAAGGATAAAATTAGAATGAATATATGAGAGGAAATTTGAGAGTAGCACATAGAAAGGAATTGATTTCGGAGTGTTGCTTGAGGTTGTTTGGACATGTCTATCGGAGAACATACGCAAATCTTGTACGTGAGAGTTAAGACAATGCAAGGAAGTAGGAGAAGAGGAAGGCCAACAAAGACCTGCAGGGAAGCTGTGAGAAGGGACATGAAAGCTTGCGCTATTATGGAGAGCTTAGATCTGGTAAGAAACTTGTGCATAAGTAGGACTCCCAAGGCTGACCCCAAATAGATGAGATAAAGCTATGATGATGGTGATGGTGATGGTGATGATGATGATGATGATGGTGGTGATGGTGATGATGAGGGTGATGATGCTGATGATGATGATGAGGACGACGATGTTGTTGTTGTTGAGGAAATGATCATTTTAGCATTTGTCTAAACAAGAAAATTTTATTAAAAAATAAAAATGAAATGCCAAAAAATGATAGTGAAAGAGTAGTACACTTAGTAATAAGTCCACACTGAACAATTACTTAACTGGTTTTAAAAATAATAAATCATCATAATTGTCACAGTGTAGCCATGTCCCATCTATCTTGGGTTGGACTTATATGGTTTAAAAGTTAAAAATAAATAAATCTGTTGCATGTGATCAACGGCACAATTCATATTTATCAATCTACCAGCTACAGAATGTCCTCTGTTCCTGTTTCAGAATTCAAACAAAAGCAAAAAGTTTGAGACATCCAATAAGGCCAGTTTATCCATGCATCGTATGCTGTTGAGGGACCTAGATCCATCCGTATCTTTGCTTTGATTTCAAGTTTCTTTAATTACTATATGATCTATTATTCTTTCAGCGAGTCGTCTATATGCCCTTCATCTACAGCTGCATCCCTTGGTGCACGTGATTGAATAGGATGTCTAATTCTTCACTATTTTTATACCAACTTCAATATTATGGAAGCTAACTATATTAAAGGGAATCACAGCTTTGCAGAAGTATTAATTATTGCCTTTGTCACTATTTTGATCAAAATCTCTTCTAGATGGAACATTACCTGTCCATGCAACATTAGTCGACTATGATGGTCTATTAGCGGTTGCTGTAGCTGTGGAAGATGAGTTAGTCATTTTCTTCTTTAGCACCATTTGCATAATTGCAATATTTGTGGCAATTAGGCTGTCAAGAGCAGAGTGTGAGTTGAGCCAGGGTCTGAATTAGCTTCTCTAGCTTGTCTCTACGCTCTTCGAGCCTGAAACTTCAGGGCTCTAGCTCGGCTCTCAAGCCAAGTAAAGTTTATTAATTTTAAAAAAATAAAATAAAACAGTGATTACAATATTGATTTCAAGGAGAGGGGAGAGATTATGAAAAGGCTCGTCCGATTAGAAGAGATTCGCAATCAGTGGATGGTTGGCCTTCTTTATAACAAAAGGACATAAGGGATTTAGGGTTACCGATGGACTGAAGAGAGATTGAGATCATCGATGCCTTCAATTCTTCTTGGCTTCTTAGTTGTTGCAAGTAGGGCTTTCAATTGGAAAGAGAAATAAGGGATTTAGGATTGGCGATAGGCTTTTGTACTAACAAGGTTAGGGACCTGTTTGCTAAAATTCCCCTCTAGGTAACCGTCAGATGTGTGTGTGTGTGTGTGTATTGGGCATGATCGGATGCGTAACCACCGTAAAAAATGTGGTCAGAGGGGGGAAATTCAATGCACCAAGATGTGTGGGCGGTACCCCAACTTTGACCATATTTTTTTTTTTGATCGATAAAAGAGTCAATTGCATTAATCAAAACCAACGAGGAGCTGGGAAGGTGAACAAAAACAGGCAAAAAAGAAAAAAGAAATAGAAATACAAGGCCACCACCGGCCAAAACCCCCTCCTCCCAAAGACATCAGGAACGGTCAATTAGAGAGACCCCTTGCCTTGTCGAGAGGAACCCAAAGATACATCAAATCTCTGATGCTCTTTAAGATGGAAGTGATCGGACGACGTTTCTGATTGAAAACGTGACAGTTTCTTTCGAGCCAAATACCCCACACTATAGTGAAAGCAACAACTCTCCATAAGGCGCCTTGGATACCACCAAAGCTATGGCCATACCAAGAAACCAGCAACTGGGGCACCGACACTAGAAACACCCATCTCATATTGAAAGATTTCAGCAGAGTGCCCCAAATCATGGAGGCGACCCAACAATAAATGAAGAGATGAGATATAGACTCTTCCTCTTGAAGGCACATAGGACACCTATTAGTGATGTCTTTGCCTCTAGCGATCAACTGATCGATCGCCAAAATGCGCTCTTTGACTAACGTCCAACTGAAAAACCTCACCTTGGGGAGGGAGGGGGGACATGGGCTTTCCAAATGAAATTCCATTTGATGACGATCATGGGGCGGCAAGAGAGGATCCGATAAAAGGATCTAACCAAAAAAACCCCGTTTTTACTCGCCAGCCATCTTCAATCATCCCTCCTCTGCTGGTTTTTCTTAACCCCATATAGAAGCAGCAAAAGGAGTTGGAACTGATCCGCCTCAACATCATTTAGGGATCTCCTAGTTACATTAATCCAAGAAAGCGCTCCTTCTTCAGAATAAACATTAGCAACCGTAGAATGAGGAGATAGCACCACATTGAAGATTCTAGGAAATCTGATCTTCAGGGGCATAAAATCGATCCAGGGGTCCTCCCAAAATAGAATCCGAGAACCATCGCCCACCCCAGCTGAAAGAGGTCCACCGAGAGAAAGCCGACCAAACCCCGCTTATACCTTTCCACCAAGCCGAGACCTGCTTTGAAGTGTTGACGTTGATACCCCAAGAGCTACTCATCCACCCATACTTCTTAGCCAGAACAATAAACCAAAGATTGTTCCTATCGGAATCTGATCCGGCCCGCCATAGCCATTTGCCGAGAAGAGCGGTATTGACCAAATGAAGGCTCCGGATATCCAATCCCCCAAAGTGGTTTGGTGGGTCAAGCAGGTCTCCCAGCTAACAAGATGATATTTTTTCTCTATACTGGAGTCCTCCCAAAGGAATTCTCGCTCTATTCTTTCCAACTTGTGGATGACTTCCATAGGGCACCTAAACAGGGACATAAAAAAGATGGGGACACTCAATAGGACAAATTTGACCAAGCACAATTGCCCCGCCCCCTCCGCATTGCTCAACAATTTCCCCTTCCAAGAGGATAGTCTCCCTTCAAATCTTTGCACCACCGGATCCCAAGCCTGAGCGTTTGGCTTGCTGATTCCGAGAGGCAGCCCCAAGTAGGAAATAGGAAGAGAATGAGAATCAATTTCACAACTAACCTCCAGCGCAAGAGACTCCACCAACTGAGGATCAACACCAATACCAGTCACCTTAGATTTGGCTAGGTTGACAGGCTGACCCGAAACTGCTTCATAATCATAAGCACATTAGCGAAAGCATGGATTTCATAGATCTCAGCCCTACAAAGAAAGATCGTATCATCGGCGTATTGGAGATGAGAGACCCACCCAACCAAAACGACCAACCGGAATGCCCGAAATCCGGTCAACAAATCTAGCATGATTGATTAGGCCTCCCAATGCTTCACCAATCATGTTAAACAAAAACGGGGAAAGCGGATCACCTTGCCTAAGACCCTCGAGCTCTTGAAATAACCGGAAGAGCTCCCATTAACCAAAACTGAAAACCAAGCCGATGAGTAACACGTTCTCATCCACTTCCTCCATCTATCACCGAAACCGAATTTCTGTAACATGTAATCCAAACAATCCCAATTAATCCGGTCATATGCCTTCTCCCTATCGACCTTCCAAATGACAGCTGGGATCCGATCAATATCAACCTTCCAAATGACAGCCACCAAAAAATGTTTTTTTGTGAATATTTTCTATAGATCACATGCCACATGGCACATGTTCCCAAAATGGGGGTTGTTTTGGAATCACATGCCACGTGGCATGTGATCTGGGGTTCAAACCCAACACCCCTAGTATGGTTTCAAACCCATTGTCCCATTTCCATATATATATATATATATATATATATATAACACTAAAAAGTCATATGTTGGCAAGCCAATTCGAGTTTTAGGTGCCTCAGCTCGGGCTCAACTCGAATATAGTGGAGCTTGCAAAAGCTGAGCTAAGATGAGCTAAAGCTCAAATTTTCCAAGCCGAGCCAAGTCGAGCTTTCGATATGGCTCGGCTTGTTGGCAACCTGTTATTATTTACATGATTTTGAGCTGACCCATAATGAGTATCATAATGTTATTTGGGTCTAGCTTACATCATTAATGTTCTGACCAAATTACAGCAACACAAATCTGACTCCAGAATGTATTACCGAAGATAAGGTTAACAATGGCTTCTACCTTTTTTTTTTGTTGTATTTTTAACGCTCTTGTTGTTGTCTCTCTGCTCTCTGCTTCCCTAAGAAAGTTCTAGTATGTCTCTTAAGTTGTGGGACTTCATCTTAATGTAGTCTTTCTCATGGTACTTAAGGAAGTTTATACTTCGATGAGCACAATAGCCACATCTTTCTTATCCAGCTTATCCTAGATGCATGATCCCATGAATTTTCTCTAAGTTTAGGCATTTTCTACTTTGATCCACCCCCACAAAAAGGAGGGTTGACCCCCTCTGATGGTGCTATTTGGGATTGGCACCTTAACACATGTTTTGGTATCACGTGGACTTGGCAAGGTTTATCTATGCCATCCAAAAAAAGTTAAAAATTCCTTTTAATCACCAGTGACCACAGTGGTCAATGGTTGTTAAAATGAACTGTGACTTGGAAAATTAAGCCATCGATAATTTCCGCCATCAGATGAAGGTCCTTCCTATAAGTTTTGGTTCTTTTTCTAAAACCTCCTATGGATAGGTGAAGTTTAGGGGGGGGGGGGACGGGAGCACATGGCATTTGGGTGCCACATCGAAGGGTTCAAACTCTACTACCACGTCGTAGGGACTCCTTTCATATATATATATATATATATATATATATATATATATATATATATATATATATATATATGAGTTTGGGAAAATGGGTTCGAACGGATGCGGTGACTTGCGTTCGATCCCTAGCTCACATTTCACATGGCATGTGATCACGAGTGTTTCTGTCACGCCCCGAAATTTGATACATGATCCATTTCGGCACATGAACGCATTCAATAATCAAATTTCAAATAAAGGAAACATAACGGTCCATTCTCATTAATAAAATTCAAATTACAGTTATTTTCAATTATAACGTTTGAACACTTCCTAACCAAGGCTAAACCAACAAGTCTTCTAGGGTCTCCTCCTGAAGTGCAGCTTCTGAACCACAAGGTCCGGTTTCTGAAATTAAATAGCAACGGGGTGAGATAAACTCAACAAGTAACCCCCAATAATAATATAACTCTTTTGTCACTTTTATCAGTTTCAAAATGAGAATTTCATATCGATAGAAATAACATCAGCTATACAATCTAATGATTCAATATAAAGAAAAATAACTTAATTTACAATTGTACTTCATATATTGTACAATTGTTAATCAATAGCACCGATCCAAGTACATTTGCATTCACATCATCATTCATCATTCATCATTCATCATGGATACCAGTCACAAGGAGGGCTCCATACTTTCATCAATCTCATTGTCAACCGTGCCGATCCGGTTTGACGGGTTTACTTCGTATTACGGAAGTACACAAATGGATTCGTTCATCCAATGCTACCATGCGGCCCCATGGGGATCTTAACCAAAATCATATCATAATCATCTTTACGATATTCATCATTTCTTCATTTATTCATGTCAGTTTCTTATGTAAAACTTATTCAATAAGTTTTACCCATTCTCATTCTAAAACAGTGTGATAATTCAATGTAAACAACATCATATGATAGATAAATCGAATATACCATGCTTGCGACATTTATATTTTTCTAACATGATGAAATAATCATAATTGAACCAGACAAGTATAGAAATATTCATACAATCATTAACCATTCAATCATTTACTTATCAATATGATAGTATGTGCTATGTAAGAATAAAAACATCATTTTCTAATAAGGTATGTGTGTAAAACATGCTATGGGATAGGTCACTTGCCTCAGACGTCAGATTCAAAGGTCTTGTGAAGGTGGTGTGAAGTTTCACGGTTTCAGGTAGTTATCTGGGCACAAGGGAAACTCGGTCAAGAAGAAAGAACGAACTAGGGTAGGTTATCGATGTAAAGTTGGATTCTAACTAGTTATTTCAAATCCTTATTTAATATCTAAAATTCTTAATTTTAAAACAACTTTATAAATTAGTTTTAAAACCCTTGATTTAATATTAAGCAATTACTTAAATTCTTTTTAATCTCAGAATCTGATTTCATATAATTATATTTTAATATAAAACCAGCATATAAATAGACTATATGTATATAAAGTCAGATTATAAAAATAAAAACAGAGTATAATCTTAAATAGAAACCGAACGAAAAAATCATATTATATGACAGAATATAAAATCAGATTATATAATAAAACGGATTATAAAAATCAGATTTATAAAACTAGGATGAATTTCTTGTTTTAAGACAAGTTATAAAACAGATTATAATAAAAAAAATTATAAAAATCAGATTTGTAAAACAGATTATATAAAAATTAGATTTTTAAAGCAGCTTATAAAAATCAGGTTATAAATTCAGATTTGTAAAATAGGTTATAATATCATATTTGTAAAACAGATTATGAAATCAAATTAAATACAAAATATTAATTTAATATAATTCCAGAATATATATAAAAACACAGAATATAAATCAGATTAAACAGAATATAATTTCAAATTGAAATATATTTTCAGAGATTTAATGTGTAAAATCAGTGTTTAAAAATGCAATATTAGGATAAAATCGGAATAAAACTAGAAGTTCCTGTTTTAAAATTATAAAACCAGAATATCAGCTTAAAAAAAACTAAATTTAACATATCAATAAGATATCAAGATATAAAACCAAAATATAAAATATTTATATATAAAACCAGATCTTTAAAATATAAAGTTAGAATATAGAAATCAGAATATACAATTTTTAGTTTATAAAATCAGAATATAAAATATTAAAATATAACACCAATTTTCTAATATATATAAAGTTGGAAAATCAGAATATAAAATTATTAGTTTATAAAACCAGAACATAAAATTTTAAAACACCAGATCTCTAAAATATAAGAACCAAAGTCTAAAAATCAAAGAATATAAAACTAAAGAAAATAACCTAATGTTGTAAACCTAAAATGAAACATGATAGAAAATCAATTTATAAAAACAGAATATATTTTCCAATATGAAATCCATAATTTAAAAATCAAAGTTTACCTAAATTAAACCAATTTTACCGACATTAAACAAATTTATAACATCAGAAATTTAACTAAAAACTACAAAACTAAATTATAAAATTTAACTAAAGGAAAACATACCTCAAGGGAATTAGAGAAGAAGAAGAACATGAAGGAAGCTTGGTGTGGAAAAGAGAGGAGAAAGAGCTCTACTTATAGGCTCGGTGAAGTGACCGTTTGCAATTGAAATGAATTTGCGAGTAATGGTAGGCGTTATCGAATTGAAGAAGAAGGAAAACTGCTCATCTGTTGCGGATGGGTTTTGATTTGGGATTTAAGTTGTAATGGAAATGGTTAAGGTATATGGCATATACAGGTTAGAGTGTGTGTGTGTGTGTTTTGGTTCGAATCGGGTCGGGTTGGGTCTTGTCGAGTTAGGGTTTGGGTTGTAAATGTTTGGGTCGTCACAGTTTCACACCCTCTTAAGGGTTCAAGTCCATCCCAGACGTTTTTAAATTTTTTTATGGACTTTTTAACCCTTCAAATCACAGGTCAAATATCTTGGTTCACTGCTCAAATGTGGTGCATTGAATTTTTCCACCTTTGATTTAAACTTCAATGGTGGAAAATCACCTCCTTTTTTTTAGTTTGTTGTTGATCGACCTTGGGCATATTGACGTGGCACCCGATCCTCGGGTTGGGTGCCACGTGTGTCGCGCACCCAACTGGTTCTAATGCACGGCTCATGTGACAGCCCAGATTTCCTTACCAACAACCCGCGCCGTTAGATCGAGCATGATCTGAATTACAGTGCTGTTATGGTATTAAAATGCGACCATCACTTCACGACAGCTCGATCTTTCCATCCTAATAAATCGGAAGGATCGAGTCATCCATTTAAGGTAAGCCTGTGATACAGAAGCAAAGCGCGCAATAGAAGCAACGGAGCTATAAAGTGCAATAACCACATAAACCCACAAACTAACCTATTCAAAACTATACATCAAAAGTTATCCATCCACCGATGAAGACTGACCTCCATCTAAACAGTGGATCACATAGTCCGGTATATTCAAGTACATAACACTTGGTAAAATTTATCAAAATCCCAAAAAAATAAACCCAAGCATAACCCAAAATATCCCGTCCATATACCAGCTCAGACTAGCTCCACTACTACGGGAAATGCTTTTCGGGCTGATCCTCCTCTCTCAGAGTATAATTCAGGTCCTCCTCTTCACCGGTGTCACACTCAACGTCCACTCCTGCAGCTGTGACGTATAGTCGAGGGGTGAGCTTCATCCAAGCTCAATAGGAAATTAGTTTTTGCGGAATTACTCATTTAACATATTCAAATTCATGAATTCTTGATGCATTAAATATTAAAACAGTCCTTTAACTAATAAGGTAAACAAATAAACCAGGTTTCATGGCTTTGAATACATTATCAAAACATATCTTCTCATGTATGTAGTAGACGCGCTCAAAATAATGCATGTCAGATAAACAGAAAATATACGGGCTTGGAGGCATGTAGAACAAGTAGTTTCAAACACACATAACGAGGATTCTTACCTAAGAAAACGTGTCAAATACCAAGCCCTTGAGCTACGTTAACAGGGTCGCTTAGGCCAAGAATCCAAGCCCTTGAACTACGTTAACAAGGTCACTTGGGACAAGAGTTCAAGCCCTTAAGCTTCGTTAACAAGGTCGCTTGAAATGAGACGTCAAGCCCCTGAGCTAAGTTAACAGGGTCACTTGCACTGAGACCATCAAGCCCCTGATCTACGATAACAGGGTCGCTTGATCAGAGACACAACAGCGTACTAGAGTCAAACACATGAGCAAAATAGATAATCGTGAATCAAATCGAATACAAAAGGCACATGCTTGTGGAGTCAAATGAACATTTATGCAACGAGATGTCCTTTACCAAAGCATTGAAATAAAATAGGCACGATTCACATTTAAAACTCTGAAGAATATTGTTAGATTTGCATATATTAAATCTTGGTAAATTTAAATATATAATTATATATATATATATATATACCATGCACATCAATAACACGAACTCGAGGAAAATAAGAAATCTCACATAAGGTTTATTCCCTACCTTAATCGCTGCTTATATCTGTTGAAACACGTGTCCGAGAATTCCTTGCTCCGCCTAATTTAAAATAACCTCTTCCTATATATAATCAAGCCGTTAAAATCCAAATTGGGTCGTTCCCCAAAGGATCGGATCGTGATCTAGCTAGATTCGGCGAAGAACAAGGTCGTCCGGTTGCCTTCACTAGTTTCAAGTGACAAACAAGGTTGCCTCTTTCAAGTGGCACATTGGTTTGCACGATCCAAGGCCTTAAATCGTCCCTTTTTAATAGGCGTCCAAAGTCGCCCAGGCTACTAATTAAAATCGCCCGGCGGCTTCACTTAAATCCCAAAACGCCACTTGAAAATCGCCCTAGCGAGTTTTGCCCGAAACTTCAAGCTTTCGAAAGTCTCCCGGCAGCTTCAAAAGTTCCAAGCGTCCCTTCAAGTTGCCCTGGCGAGTTTCACCCCAAATTTTTGGCTTGCGAAAGTCGCCC
This sequence comes from Chloranthus sessilifolius, assembly GCA_021018995.1. Lineage (NCBI taxonomy): Eukaryota > Viridiplantae > Streptophyta > Magnoliopsida > Chloranthales > Chloranthaceae > Chloranthus > Chloranthus sessilifolius. Next base: position 159,751,829 of record CM037584.1, read on the forward strand.
GGGCGAGCTTGTTAAGAGGCCTAAGCCCCGCGCTTCTACACAACTCGCCCAGCTATTTAAATGGTCGCCCGCGTGACCCCTTGACTTAAACCAGTCGCCCGGGCGCAAAATGCACGAACGTTTTGGCCTAAAGAACTCGCCCGGGCGAGTTCTTTATTTCTTTTGCTTTCTACTTCCAGCAGTGGGATCGCCCGGCTATTTCTTGCTTAGGCGGGCGGTTTTCATCGCCCAAATCACTTCTTTTGCACATTCTCACGCTAAATTCTTGGACTCTTTTCCCCTTGATTCTCATACATGTGATCATGGTGTACACCATGATCATCACACACAAAACTTAGATTTAGATGAACTTTTAGCCTTTGATTTTTAGCCACATGCAACACTTTCGACCGTCGTTTTCTTCCGCATATGATAGTCAAAAACCGTTGCGTGCAAACAAGCTATCGTCGATTCTCGATCCTAGATACTATAGAATAAGATTTATGCGATTGCGACGCCATACATACCTTTTACGTGCCGTTCGTACTATCGGCGTGGTCGAAATTTCGGCGAAGCTTGGGATATATCTGGTGCCTTTGATCTACGGATCGAACTACCACTACAGATTGGTGGTTAGTGCCAGATTCGAAGGTTGAGTTCCAGAGGAAAAAGAGAGGCTAGTTTCTAATCTCTCGTTCACTCACTCTCGGTTTCAACGGAGGATATGCATGCTTATGCGTGTGACATGGGTTTTAAACCCCTTGGTGTTAGATAGGGTGTATAGGCTGTACACACCACAGTGGTGTATAGGCCATCATGTGGTTCATGATGTGGAGGTGAGGAAAAGAAGAGAGAGTTCTTCTTTTAGCTGCTGTTACCCGACAATAACTCCTCATGCATGGACTTAGCGTGCATGGCCCTTAAATGTGCTGGATTGGTTCCCATGTAGAGCCTCTACACCTACCACGGTGTACTAAATGTCTCTAAGGTGCAAGAGGGTTTTAGCATGAGTCCAACTAATTGGGTCTTAAGTAGTTTAGCCCTAAAGGCATCACATGGTGAGGCCCAATACCAAAAGGCTTAATAATCTTCAAGATGCTTGTTTCTAGTGTGAGACTTGTACATTCAGTCAATTATGTGTGGGTCCGCATATCGTCTATGCCTTGGCCGATCTGAGATCGGATCTGATACGTAGCTTTGTCCTTAACATCCAAATGGGTACAGAAGCAAAGTGTGTGATTCAGCTACCTGCGGTCATGCTGTCGCTCAAGAGGTCGACATTAGCCATACTGACTACATATATGGGACGAGATATCGTGTACCAACATCCGTTACCGAATATATTAACATGATATACCGGTTTCAGGTTTATTGGGGTATTACAGCTCACCCATGTGCTCTAACCCATATTTCCGGGCCTCATATATATATATATATATATATATATATATATATATATATATATATGTTGGGTGGATTAAAGGCTTGAGTTTTCAAGTAACCAATTATATATATATATGTTGGGTGGATTAAAGGCTTGAGTTTTCAAGTAACCAATTGAGTTTTCGCTGGTTTTAAGATGCTGAATTATAACTATGAGTCAACCTGTGATGAATTCCTGTCGAATCACTGTTTTTGATACATTGTTAATACTGAAAAGCATACTGCTGGTATGAATTATTTCTTCCAATATCCGCTGACATATATTGATGAAAAATACCAAAGGACATACATGCTTTTCATTGTGTGAAGTAGTAACGGAGTGAAAAAGTGGAAATTCTTGAGAAAGCGTGGAACCATGAGTCATAATGTTCAACGATAAATTATTTGAAATAGAAGGTGGATTTTAAAACCTATGCCATTGTTTGAAAACCAGGAACTTGGATTCCGATTGGCTGACCTAGGCGCACTGACTCATGACTCCAGTTGTTTCTGTAGTTCAGTGTGTTTGAATATAGACTGAGGGATAGAGGCAGGGAAGGAGGGAGAATAGTATAATGGGAATCTCTTAAATCATGAAGATTTATTTCATGAAAGCAATGGTGTTGAGTTTTTGTAAACAATGTTGCAAACAGGTTCCTACAAGCATATGCTTCTGCTGCTGAGGGAGGTATAAAAATTCCAGTTGCTGATTACTGGCGCCCACGGAATCTTAAAAGGTTAATTGATTAGGGTAGCTTTAATGGCGCCCACGGAATCTTCCAGGGTACCTATGCCCAAAACTATTGATTGCTTCGGATCAGATGGAGATCGTGTTTCACCCCGATCTTCCACACGATGGATCTTGAGATCATGTCGTACCTATCAGACAGTAAGTTTTAGATTCCACATTGCACATTTCCCGAAAAGGTAGCCCTAAAATCACATGGCACACATCACGCTCAAACGTGAATTTAGGGCCACGTTTCTGGGATCTGTGCCATGTGGAGTTAAAAACTGACCGTCTGATAGGTGCGCCATGATCTCAAGATCCCTTGTGTGGAAGATCAAGGTGAAACACGATCTCCATCGTCTGATTCGAAGCAATCAATGATTTTGGGCGTAGGTGCCCTGGAAGATTCCGTGGGTGCTATTAAAGCTACCCAATTGATTATTGGTGTATTGATTGAAATAAAAGGTTCAACACTATGAAAAGGTAAAAAAAAAACACGAAAGAGAAAAGAAAGGTTGATTATTGTTCAAATTGGATACACTTACAAATTGTATTTGCTATTTACTTGTATTTTGGGATTCGGTTCAATAAGCTTCTTGGATGCTGACTAATTTTTTTGTATGTGTTAGAGCTACACGTTGAACATCACAACTGTGAAAGGGTTTGAAATTTTTATGGAGAGCTTAACAAGGCAGAATTTTCGCTCAAGTAAGCATCTCCAATCAAGTAATCATCTCACTGGAGTAGATCTTGTGTTGAGTTGCGTAGATAATTATGAAGCTCGTATGGTTGTAAACCAGGTAATTGACTCTTCTCTAACAGGAAAGAAATTTCTTTACCGAGGGATTTACCTTATTAGACACAGGGTTGAATGACTATTTGGAGTAAAAGTTAGGGTTGGAACTTTTTTATTTTTGGGATTTTTAAATCTTTCCTTTTCCCAGAAATAAGATTGGAATTGGTTTACTGTTTGAAACCTTTAAGTATTCTGTTTTCATTACATATCTGATGCAGCTGTGGTTATTCAGGCTTGCAATGAGCTGAACCAGACATGGATGGAATCTGGTGAGAGTCCATCCTCACTTTTTAATTTACTCGTGGCTACAACAGATTATCATCTATATGACTGCTGATGTGTTTCTGTTGAATAACATAACAGTACTACCATTATTAATCACTGCGGTGAATGAACATATTCTGGTTCCAAATTCTGGTTCCAAGAAGAACCCACCAAAACTTATGATGGGGCTTCTTTTAATTTCTACCATTATTCCATGAAATTGCAAATTATTGGACTATATAACTCATACTCATATAACAGATGCAATCACTTTTTTCATTTTGAACATGTGAACTGATGAATTCTTATATTAATAAAATAAAGGGGAATGCTAATGTCACCACCTCTATTGTGACAATAGTGATGTTGAAGTTAAGCAGTGCAGTAGTGTGGAATGTTGGTGTTATCTAGTAAAATTTGAATGGTGTTGTCTTGTTGAATTCGGATAGTGACTTTTTTGTTAAATTCAAAACTGTTTTAGTTGAATTCAAAGTGATTTGTAATTCGAATATATTGCAGCCCCAACATAGAACAGAACCTCAGCGGTTCAAAACTAGGTTGAAATTCGACCCTCTCGCAATTCCACCTATTCGAATTCGAATCTGTCTAGCACCTGTTCAAACCTGTTAGAAAGTGGAGTTTGAACCTCATTTAGAGCAAAACCTCGTCCGATTAAAGTTTCAGTTGATTGCAGGACCCCATCTTACCCACATTCAAATTTGCCACCTCGCTTAGCAGTCCAACCCCAGCTTGCAGGTTGAATCTATTGCAGCACCGACCCGGAACAGAACTCAACAGCTCAAATGTTGCAGTTCATAGCTGCTGCCTTTGCGGTTTCACCTGCGTCAAAAAGTGATGTTCTGTGATCTAAAATCAGTATTCTAAAATCCATAACTTCCACAGAAAGTCAGCCAAGGATCAACCCATTGGCGAAGGGCATCAACATCACTGTTTTGCAAGTATGATCACAAGTGTGTACTCTTGCAGGAAAAACATTCTAATCGCAAAGGTTCGTTTTCTTGTGGGTGCTTAGGACCTTAATGATCAGAGTAGAGGTAGAACACTTTGAAGATGATGTTTCATCTCTAGTGTCTAGGAATTTTCATGGTTGCATTAAATCCACATCATATGTTGGGTAACATTTCTTCGCATCTATACACAACAAATTTGTGTAAGAAATAAATAGAACTTCATTCACAAATAAATTACATCAAATTTCCCCTCGCTAGGAGGGGGTTTTATTAAGAATGGTGGACTTTTCACTTCGGGTATCGCTCTCGTTGCCCCATTAATTACATAATTTTTTTCTGAATACCTCTGATTAAAAGCTACGAAATTTACAATGTATATGTTTGAAAATAAAAGCAACCCTAGATTCTAAGTCTTTAACAACATCATCGTCATCATCTTCGTCTTTGTCTTCACTGTTGGAACCTTCGGAGGCAACCACTTAGCATCCTCTATTCATCCGAAATCCGCCTGATGTGGAATATCGACAGGTGGATGTATGAACCTTCACGCAAGAAATCATATCCATATGGGTAACCACGAAGGATTATAGATATGTTCTCAGCCAACATGAGTTCTTGGCTGAGCCTTAGTACCACATCCTAATGTTGAGTGTGAAATTGAACACTAGGTCCATAGTCTTCTTTCGATAGCTGGCCATCGAAATCATTAGCATTGAGAAGTCTTAACCTTAGTTAAAAACCACCGAATTCCTTGGAATTCGGAGTTTATCTTCATTGAGTCAAACCGAATCCTCTGGGGATCGGGTATTCGGGTTTAGTGATTGGAACCTAGGTTTGGGCATCACATGGAGTTTGATCCAGAATAACTGGTCATTGTTCACATAGTTCAAGCCTTAGCCCCATATGACCCATTAAAATTATTGCATAGTTAGGATCTTCATCGATCACGGTGGGATGTTTTACGTAGGCGATCTTTGACTTTTCACGTTATCAGATCGGATCTGACCTCTTTAAAAGGAATTTCGTATGTCGAGGTTAAGGTTTGAACCCTGAATTTAAGGGATCGATAGCCCGAACCACAAGGGAAACTCCAATAGTGAGAGGGGTTGATCACAATTACATGGATTGGTGATCATTCCGTAAGCATACCCTCGTCATCATCTCCTTGTTGGGAGTATTGATTATATTTTAAACCCTTTAGAAAAGGCTAAATTCGTGATGATTACGTGGCTTGGGTTGGACCCTTATGGCATTCAGGGGAATTTCCTAGCCCGAGGTTAAGGTCTGAACCCTTAATTTAAGCGACCGATTGACCAAACCATGAGGGAAACTCCTCATGGTCACGTGAAGTTATGGTCCTCTTGTAAGAGGATTTTCCCCACTATTGAGTTATCCCCTCCCGTGAGAGGGAGAAACTTTTGAGAATTTAAGTTCTTTCTCTTTAACAGAAGGGTTTTGACACAAAATACAAACGCTTGGGGACCAAATTCATAAATACAATCTAAATATATAGGGGTTTTAGGCATGTGTTAAAACCCAAATCTGTAAGCGCAACCCAAATATATAAGGTGACTTAGATATGGGTGTCGAGACCCACATATCCTAAATGCAACCCAACTATATGAGGGTTTAGGCATGAGTGTCTAGACCCACATAACATCAACGTAACCCGAATATATAAGGGGCTTAGGCATGAGTGTCAAGACCCGCATATCCTAAATGCAACCCCAAATATAAGACTTAGGCATGGGTGTCAAGAGTGCAGCTTGGATATGAGTGTCAAGACCCACATAACCAAAGTAGAGAGAGAGAGAGAGAGAGAGAGAGAGGTATCTTGCAAAGAATCTTTGCGCAGGAGAGTGACAGTGCTTTCGTGTCAGAAAATCGAATTTGTAAAAATGAGGAGCTGACTATTTATAAACTTATCGCTGTGGTTACTAGAAGTTACCATCTGCTAGTCTACGCATCCCAAGTTGAGATCTTTGGTGAAAAAGGGGTTGCGTAAGTCTCAAGTGTCACTCGGATTGGTGAAAATTATCACCTACGCAGCCTTCAAATGAATGAGGTTTGAGAGAAGTGGGTATGACCTATGATGGCCATGCAAGGATGACCCTGCATGGGTCTCAAAGAGAAAGAAATGAGAAAGATGACAGAGAGGGGGACCCACTTGCGTGGGTTTTTAAGAGAGAAAATAGGGAGAGAGAGAGAGAGAGAGGAAGAAAAGAGAACGAGAAGAGAGATTGGAGACCCACGCAAGGGTGCTTGCATGGTGGAGGAGAGAGAGAAAGAGGAGCAAAGAAGAGGAGAGAGTGGGAGCCTATGCAGGGGAGTGGGAGACCCATGCAAGGGCCACCCTGCATGGGTCGAGAGAGAAAGAGAGGAAGATAAAGAGAATGAAGAGAGAAAGAGAGTGAGACCCACGCAGGGGCCACCATGTGTGGGTCTAGAGAGAGAAAGAGAAGGAAAGGGAAGAGAGAAAGAGAAAGGAAATGAGGAAAGAAAGAGGTAGAGAGAAAGATTAGGACCCACTCAGGGCCACCTGCGTGGGTCTCAGAGAGAATGTGAAGGGGATCCACGCAGGGGTCAAACCTGCGTGGGTCTTCTCTTACTTTAAGTAGGAGAAATCCCACTTTATTTATATATAAGGACCCACTTCTCTTTAATTTATCATCCTAACAATTTCTCTTCAAGCTCTGGAACTAGAAGGAGAACTCGAGATTTGGAGTTCTAAAAATTCGTGTCAACAACATCATTGAACTCTTTGCTAAGAAATCCACCTATTTTCTTCTGAGTCAGAATGGATCAATCCCATCATGTATCTCACTGTAGTCGACCTTAAAAACCTTTTTGAGGTCTGTTAACATAAGATAGAGGCCTTAATCATCTTCTTGATGAGCTTGAACCACTCATTGATAAAGCTTTATACCATTCAAAGCAGTTATGCTTCAAATAATTGGTAACCGGTATGATGAAGCCATTGAACTTTGATTGGATTACCTGTAAATTATGACTAGTGCAGGGGAACTTAGGACATTACCAATGGCACCCTAATGAAAATTTGATAATATTGCAACCTCTAGGTCACAGGTTCAATCCATGCGCCTTGAAAAAAAATCCCAAAAAAGAACGAGCACATGACCAATGGTTTTTACATTGGCTACTCAATAATTGCTTTGAACTCATCATTATCAACCTTAATTCCTAGGGAGGATACAACACTCTCCAGAAATATGAGAATATTAGCTAGAAACAAGGACATCTTTAAGTAAGTCCAAGTTTTCTTCATGTAGCACATGTATAACCTTCAGAAGGTGCTCCTTATGTTTACCCCAAGGGACGTCATAGTATAAACCAAGATGTCATCAAAGTAAACTGCTTCAAAGTAAAAGCTTAACAATGAAAGCCCGATGTACTAAGTTCATCACTCATGAACATAGTTTAAGCATGCCAATCATAATGCCTGAGCTGTATTTTGAAGGCACTCATCTCTTAGTCAGATAGGATATAATGGTATCCATGGTATCCACTGTCAAAACTAATTTGGAGAAGACTTGACACCGAAAAGTATATCGTATATCTCATCAAGTCAATATTCCGAATTGATACTTTTGAGAATAATATTGTTGATGCTCGACTATCAATGTGCATTTGACCTCGTGCCACTTAAGTCTATTGCCTGAAAGGCCGATGGGCTGCTGCTATTTTATAGCTCCTTTTTATTTTTCTAATGTACCCCTTGTCATTACCAATAATTAAAAATTAATACTCTCTGGAAATAGGTCCTTTTTTTAGAGTTCATATGGTTGACATTATGCTATTCATACTACTGTTCATATTACTGTACACACACTATAGTATGGTCATAATCATCACAGCCTTATCCCATCTGTTTGGGATCAGCTTTGCAAGTCCTATTCTCCACTCGTTTATGATCGATGCTAAGCTCTTTGTAACTTCGCAATTCTTTGTGTCCCTTCTCACTGCTTCTCTCGAGGTCTTCACTGGTCTTCCTCTTCTACTTGTGTTTGTAGCTTCTCAACCCTTTGTACAAGGGCTGCTTCTGGCCTCCAATAAACATGTCCAAACCACCTCAAGTGACATTTCATAATTTTTTCCTTTATAGGTGTCACTTTCAAATTTCATCTTATGTAGTCATTTGAAATTTATCCTTTCTTGTTACTCCACACATCCATCTCAACATACGCATCTCGGCCACGTGTACTCTATCTTCTTGTCATTTTTCTTAGCCCAACATTCCGCATGATATAATATGGCAGGTCTAATGGCCGTCTTATAAAAACGTCCCTTCAATCTAAGTGAAACTCTTAGGCCGCACAATATTCTTATTGGTTGCTTCCATTTCATCCAACCTGCATTAATCCTATTTGAGAAGCCCCCCTTCAAATCCATTATCTGTAGTATGGTAGGTATAGTAATTGTGGATTTGAAAATTTCAAACCTGGATGCGAGAATCATCTTTAACTATACCATATTGAATTGAATCTTTTTAAGGCTTATAGATGGAAAAGTTAACTTAGCACTTTGGTTTATCAACTCCTCATTTTGTTTCTTGAAACACGTTTAAGGGTATAGGTGCCTCTCACATAATATATTAAGCTTGTACATTATTTCTTTGTCCGCCATATTATCGAAACTATTGCCATTGCTAACTTTTTTTTAACCTTGGGTCCACTACATCCAAAATTTATTTTTTCATTGTAATGATACACATTGTTTTAAGTTCGTTGTTGTCAAAGTTCGAATTGTCAAGGCATCTCCATCGCCAATGTGGTTATGGTTGTTTGTTCTTCATCCTTTCCAACTTCTTCGTTGATTCAACCCTGCACCTTGGATATCCTCTTTTCCCATAACGTCATTGGTTAGAATTAGTTTTTGACCTCATTGCATCAGGATTTAAAGGATTGATGTCATTGTTCTCACATTAGAAGTAAGTGATCATTTTATTTATGTTTTGATTTGGAATTACTTGATGGGAAGTGTTGCTTTGACCTACTTTTCATCATTTTTATTGGATCAACCTATTGTACAAGCATATCGACCTTGGGGTTGACACATACCTCCCATCCAGCATGTGTTGATGTTACTTGCTGAACTGCTTGTGGCTTTCCTCCTATGGAGGACCTCTTGTTGCAAACATCGAAAATATGTATTGAATATGAGTTTAAGTCCATTGATGTAACTTCGACAATTTGAGGGACCTTCTTGTTTAGTTTGTTTTTAATGGAGAGTCGGTCAGTTTATCTTGTCTTACCCTTGGATGCTACTAGTTGCTTTTCAAAGATTTTTTGAACATTGCAACAAAGCTTGGATGTAGTCTAGAGGGAGAGATTTCTTCTTCGATGTCGGTTTCATCTTTTTGTTGATCTAAATCTTTTCCTTCCCGTTTCTCAGCTGTTTGTCTTGAATTTGGTCTCCCCTAACAAATGTGTGGCTCTTCAACTTTTTAATCATGAACGGACTTTGACTTTCTTTGCACAAATAGTTTTGTCCAATTGAAAACTTTTCTAAGGAATTCGTACTTCATGAATTCCTAGAAGTCCAAATGTTTGTGATAGATCTAGATTTTGTTCTTGCAAGCTCCTCTATGGCCTATTGAAGGTTCAAATTACTTGCTCAAATGGAGAAAAACCTAACTCTCTTCCGTTGATGACCTCCTTGATCCCTCAATTTAGGGCCCAATTTCTCAATGGAACCATATGTTGGTGCTCTCAATGCTCCTGTTTTGTTTTTGCTCTCCATAATGACAATGTCCGAATGCAAGTTTAATACAACAGTGAAAAAGTCAGTAAAAAATGGCAAATAGGGAAACAACGGAAGCTAATTTTTTAAAATGAAAAAAATTAGTGAGAAATTGGTGAAAATGAAATATTAAGCATATTTAAAATGAAAATGAAAATGAAATATTAAGCATATTTAAAATGAAATATTAAGCTATAAGTCGGAAAAAAACGACAAAAGTAGAAGAAAATGAAATATTAAGCTATAAGTCGGAAAAAAACGACAAAAGTAGAAGAAAATGATATATTAAGCATATTTAAAATGAAAAGAAATTGGTGAGAGAGAGAGAGAGGAGGCCTTCTTGGGTTTCGTGTTTCGAACAGAGATTCAAGGCTCAAGGGTTTTAAGCAGTGTTGTTAAACCGCATATGTGGTTGTATGCCATGGCATACTTTATTTCTTTTCCTTTTCTTCCAAAAATCGAAAAACTCGAAATAAATCCCAATATTAGAAACCACTATAATTTTATTAATTTTGTGCTCTATATTGTAGATGAGGAGAATAGATCTCATAAGGTGGAAGAAAGAAATTTTTTTTATTAAAATAGACCATACAAAAGAAAAGGAAAAGCAAAAAATTATTATTTAATAGTTAATGCTAACTCGCTACAATAATTACTATTCATTGCCTAATGGTAGCATATACCAGCCAAGAATTCTACACATTGGTCTCTAATCCATAATGGTATTTGGTTGGCCCCTCTACCTCCACCATCATCGTCACTTGCATTGTTGTCATCATCTGAGTCGTCTTCTACAATATATTCTTCTTCCTCCTCGGTTTCTTCACCATTCGATCTCACTAAAACGAACTCTATATCGTCTACGGCTACTGTCATTTGTGGTGATGATGCTTCTTATTGTATCGCGTCTTCTTCTTGGTGCAAGCGTGAGCACACGTAAGTTCGTCATCTGTGAAGAATAGCTCATTCGCGGCATCCGCTATCCTAGGAGAATCGGATGGCATGTCTTTAAGGGAGATGGGATCATAGTGTTCGAAAATTTCACGACATTTGATGAAGCGCTCCCGTAGCTTTTGGTTGTATTGCACGAAGACCAAGTCATGAGCTTTTGTTGCCCAATTTTGTTTCGCTTCTTCATGTGTATCTATTTAAGAGGAATATTTAAATAAGAGATTAATATATATTTAGATTAAAGATTTAATAAAAACATATTAGTTACCATCTCAAATGCGCTTCAATTTTCACATGCTGAGACCGAGCATGTAAGGCCGAGAATCTTAATGGCCAATTTCTTCAAGAGTGGATATCTTGTCACCGAATTCATTCCATTAGCCGCCCACCAATCGACTACAATGATAAATATTAATTAGATATATTAAAAAAAAGAAAAGAAATATTTAATTAGAAGAATGAAATATAATAAAAAATAAATCATAAACATCACTTACTAGGTATTTTGGTATCTCTTTGTCGAACCACTATATATCTTCCGAACATCCCCTCAACCTTCTTGTATCGGTCCAAAGAGTTGCTATTCCGATCTTGTTCACCTTAGTGTGGAAAACTAGAACCATCTCTAAAACGTCAAGAAATTCGGTCATATATGTTACTTCTTCCACATCCTAGTTCGGACAAGAGAAATAGACTGTAGGATTTAGGATGAATACCGCGGAATACAACGGGCTAGACATTTGGCCACCCCGTCCCTTCCGCACTATGTCAAGAATGAGTTGATAGAGACGAGATTTGTACATATTATTTGATTTAATTCTTTCTATAGGTTTTTCCATAAAACTATGGATATAGCCCATAAGGGAGTTTCTCATCACCATCAATCAATCATAGTACTTCTACGAATGTCTGTCTTTGAGTGATTGCACAACATTATTCCAAAATGAGTTCGTTAAGATGGTTTGTGCCACCCACTTGCCTTCAACCTTCTTTGACCAAGCTCCCTTCCTCCATTGGGTGAAAGTTACGAAGCTTCTAAGCTCTACTTTTTTTTAGCATGCATGCTTTGTAATGTCAAAAAGGTCGTAGCAAAGCATTGTAAATTGCCACCAATTGCTTTGCGCATATGGTGGAGTAGAAGTGCATGCTTATACTGTACACTACTACCTTCCTAACCTTAAAACCGGTTTTAATGCAAACTTTCCGTATGTCTTCTAAGATTAAGTCCAAACAGTGGGCCGCACATGGGGTCCAATATATGTATGGGCTCTTAGCCATTAATAGCCTACCCACGACCACGTAGTTTGTTGTGTTGTTTGTTACCAACTTGAACAACATATTCGTAGTCAATATTTTTTTCTATCACCTCATCTATGAGGGAAAAGAGATATTCGTCCATGTGAAAATGGATCGAAGCATCTACGAATTTTATGAACATAGTTCCGGTAGGACAATTTGCCAAAAAGTTAATTATTGACCTACCAACCCAATCGGTCCAACCGTTGGTTATTAGTGAGCACCCGTATGACTTTCAACCCTCTCAGTGCTCGTCGAGAAAGCTTTTTGTGAAGGTCACCTCCTTTTTAAGACATGCATCTCTTATCTCATGATATGAGGGAGCTTTTAGGTCGGGTCACAATTATCCAAGAGCTTCAACGATAACTTTGAAACTCTTCAACTTTACGGTATTGAATGCATTACCGGCTTAGTACATCCACTTAGCTACGTATTGAATGGTCACAGGCTTGAATGCATTACCGGCTTAGTACATCCACTTAGCTACGTACATTACCGGCTTAGACACCCCTAGCGTCTATCACATCCTTGGGATTTGGTCTATAAGAGAAGAATTTCTCTATTTCCTTCTCTCTTAAACCACATGCTCTTTTAGGAGGTGGTAGTCTTACACTACGACTACAAGCCGTGGAGGGAGTAGATCTACCGTCTAATTCCTCTTCCTCTTCGTCAACATCACAACTACCCCTTTCATTGTAATCTTGTAAATTACTTTGTCATTATGTTTGGTCCTCGAAGCCTTATCCACCGACTCGAAGATCTACCTTTGAATCTCGGGTGTGACATTAGGACATGCCTTCACATTCGATCTAGGTTGCCAAGCTCGATGTTGCTTTTGTATCCTTATTCCCCTTACGCTTACATGAGGGCATAGGGTACATTGTACCTTACTTTTTTCGATATCACTTTTGTAATGTCCATATTTCCAACCCGGATCGTTTGACTTTGGCCTAAGAGGATCGCTTGAGGACGTAAACATATTGACAATGTAATTTGAAGAAAAAAGAGTTGGGTACTTGAGTTGGGTTTCTAAGAAATGAGGTGTAATAAGGAGGAGAAACAAAATAATATAAAAATTGTTAAATAGTAAAATAAATTATAACTCTTGAATCATGAGTGTTTCTTCCCTTTTTTTTGGAAGAATGAAGATGAAGGAAGAGTATGTGTCTATCAGCTTTTCTGCAATCACTAGTATGGCTATGAGCTCTTCTTCAATCAATCCTTAGTTAACTACAAAATATAAATAAAATATTATCCACAAAGATTTGAGAGAGAGAGAGAGAGAGAGAGAGAGAGAGAGAGAGAGATTCTTAAGCTCAAAAAAGGAGAGTAAGGGACCCAAAACATACCTTGAAGAGGTGTGGTAAGTGTTAGGAAGAAAACCCCCCTATATACAGGGATTGGGGAAGCAAATAAGAAAAAAAAAAAACCCAACGGTCATAAATATGACCGTTGGAGAGAGTATGCGATCGCATATTGTCGTATATGCCACAATATGCAATCGCATATACCATCCACATCTTGGCATATGCGATCCCGTGATCCCACCATTGAAAGTCGCATATGTGATCACATATGGCAACAATGGTTTTAAGTAATAAAAGAAGAAAAAAATTTATAAAATAATGTATCTTTTTAACATGTCAAGTTAAAAATGATTTTTTTTGAAGATTAAAAATATACGGGGAAATTTTTTTTTAAAACACATTTTTTCTTTTTTGAAACGCGACACATTTTAATACAAGTTCCATACGTTGTAGCAAAAATTCGTGTATTAAATGTATATATTAAAAAATATGGCATATCTATTTTGTCATACTCTTGCTCTTAGTGGTCTTGCATGTAGGAGTCTTAATGGGCCAGGCCTTAAACGGGTCGATTATATTCAGCCTCTTGGAGCTAGCACATACCTGGCCCAATTAGTAATCAGGCCAGGCCAGCCCATTAATAAATCAGGCCACTTGGGGATAGCTCAAAACCAACCCATGGCGGGCTGGGCTGTTGGCCAACACAACAATTTCTATATTAAAGAACTCATTTGATCGATTCGGGCTGGGCTTAAACGGGCCGATGTTTAATCGGGCTTTTGGAACTAGCCTATAGTCAGCCCTGCTTACTAATCAGGCAGGGTCAACCTATTTATATATTGGGCTTACCTACGTTAGCGCATATCAGACCCATTGCGGGCCTCTCCTGGCTTAAGAACAGCCCGTTGAGACCCTACTTGCATGGGTGCTACTAATAATTTTTCTTCCACAAGTGGCTCTAGATGATTGCCCTAGTATCATTGGCATACCTACACCACTGTCATTACATTATTGACAAGGTTCTCTTTCCTCTGTGTTAAGATAGTGGAGCCTCCAGCTAATTATGCTGTGGGAAACAACGGGAAGACCTAACGTAATACCAATTGATACAATCTAGAATCGAATTGCCTTACAAAATTGGTGAGAATCTGTGCTTCTCTATAAAACATGAGAAAGATATTGAACTGAAGCCAACAAGACTTAAAGTTATCACCATAGTAGCATACATCATAATCGTAACATGGGCGTACATACTTACTTCTATTCCTAATACGACCTGTGCTAAAGTCGCTGCTCGAGCCTACCATGTGAGGGTCACCATAGTAGCATACCACCATAATATACCGTCCTCCATATTATAACATATTATATCATACACCCCATCTAGTCTCAGGGGCTGCCGGCAAGTGTATGCGTCTCTAAAGGTGAGAACAACGTACCTCATAACATATCTCCTATTGTCTTCTGAGAGACACGCCTCGACTGTAGACGTTAGAATCCTTACGGTGGCTACGTAAGGAACGACATATATAAACTTAAATTCTTAATCTTATGCTGGCCTACACAACGATGTCTTATTATATTTGTATCTTATCTTATCTTTTCATACAACCTAAATCTAGAGTGAGCCATGGTGCTATAAGCTTCACTAAATCTCGCTTTCCAAGGGACGGGTTCCGTAGTAACTTAGATGTACTTCGTGTGGCAGCCTACTCCCATAGAAGTGTTACATCTGTACATGGATGCATACATTATGAGTTTCATGTGACCGTGAAAGGAACCCCACCATGACGAAGGCTTAAAGGTCAAGTGTCGTTTCTTATTCCTTAACTTAATCTATCATATTTAAACCTCAAGGGTGATAGGGTCACCGTATATGAGATTTTACTGAATTCGCACTCACCTCACTCGTTATGATGTCCCATACCACCATGAATAGTAAGGCAAGTGAATACAGTGTGATCCCTGCTTCGATATCATATCAGCGAATCACCACGCTCAAGCGTAGGCATGATCTCAGACACTTGAATACATGACCTATCCTACTTATAAAACGTACAACATAACAATGATAGAAATATAATCTTATCTTACTTGGATGTATAGAATTAAATTTACAAATTACTTTATATATATATACATATATAGTACATCCATACAATTATAGAATAGGTGCAATTCTTAGTGTACGTGTACATGAAAGGTTAGAGTTTGACTTCATGGATGACATCAAAATCTTAACATCTCCATGCCATCATGAAGATCGCATCGAGACGATAAAAATTGATATATTATATACTGTAAACAGATAAACAAATAAAAAGATATCGCGACTCTAAATTTAAGTCTATTATGACCATTGATCGAAAACTAAATTTTAAGATTAACATGCAATAGGAGTTTCTTGTCATAATACATTAGGGGTAGAGTACTCGATACTCCGCCAAAAGATAACGATGTTTTGGGACCCTAGACCTCAAATCGGGTATGAAATCCGAGTCCACAATATCACTGACACCATGGACGTTCGTCATGAATCCACGAATGTCCGTTCGGTACGGATCCCAACCGGTTAGAGTCATATCCAATCAATTTGGGGTTGGTTCGTCCACAGAAATTAGGGCTTGGGTAGGGTTGGACCTTCCTGCCAATTTTCGACACCGTTCGATCAGTGGTTCACTAGCG
Organism: Chloranthus sessilifolius; assembly: GCA_021018995.1. Taxonomy (NCBI): domain Eukaryota; kingdom Viridiplantae; phylum Streptophyta; class Magnoliopsida; order Chloranthales; family Chloranthaceae; genus Chloranthus; species Chloranthus sessilifolius. The sequence goes on from CM037584.1 coordinate 159,767,990, forward strand.
GTGGTCAAACAAAGGGATGATTTTAAAGGATAAAACAAGAATATAGATTCACAGTTTTAATAGAAGGGTAAATTACTAACTATGCAGATATATCAGATTTACAAGATATTAAGGTTTAATTAGTTTTAAATAAAGCAAGAATATAGATTCACAGTTTTAATAGAAGGGTAAATTACTAACTATGCATATATATATATATATATATATATATATATATATATATATATATATATATATATATATATAAGATTTACAAGATATTAGGGTTTAATTAGTTTTAAATAAAACAAGAATATAGATTCATAGTTTTAATAAAAGGGTAAATTACTAACTATGCAGATATATTAGATTTACAAGATATTAGGGTTTAATTAGTTTTAAACAAAACAAAAAAATATATTTACAATTTTAATATAAGGGTAAATTACTAACGATGCAGATATATCAGATTTACAGGATATTAGGGTTTAATTAGTTTTAAATAAAACAAGAATATAGATTCACAATTTTAATAGAAGAGTAAATTACTAGCTATGCAGATGTATCAGATTTACAAGATATTAGGGTTCAAACCCATCGATGCGCGATCAAACACACCCTACGCGACTAGATCTGAGAAGAAGAGAGGGGATTAATGGGTACCCACCTTTTAGGAGCTTTTGAACGGTAGGATTGAGATGAATCTCGATTTATTTGTACGACCTCGTTTGTATTTGACCATGCTCGAATTCGGTTGACCGCCATAGTTCTCACCAATAAATAAAGATGAGTAGTGTTAACCTCCAATAATAATAATTTTTAATGGTATAATATTAGAACCCTAATTGATGATTCATCGCATTCTAAAGTTTTAATGACAAAATTTGAAAGAGATAAATAATTATATTTATAAAAATTTACCTTGTGTAGTAAAAGAGGAGGCTATGATGGGATGGACTTCATTATTGGGGTAAAATGGAAACCCTGATTTAGATTATCTTGTTGCAGCTGTGTATGGCATGCTGAGAAGGGGATGAGGACTTGGTGGTCGTTCGAGACAGAGAGAAGAGACGGCAGTGTTGTGTTGAGAGAGAGATCTATGCTCTGGCCGTGTACAATGCACCTTTTTGTCAAAGAGAATGAGAAGGGTTGGGATGTGCTGCTGTGTTCAAGAGAAGAGAGGAGTGGAAGATCACATGATGGGGGCGTTCACCAAGTGGCAAAGAGAGAAGGGAAGTCGGGAGATGGTGGGTTACGTTAGAGAAAAGAAGAAGAGAGGCTTCGGCATTTTGGGGAGTTTCTCTAATGTCCCATCCTCAAGGATATAATAACAAAGGAAGCGATACATGTTGCCAACTCTATATGAGATATGTGGACTCGTGGGATTATAGAGAGAGAAAAAGAAAGAAGAGGATGTGTGTACATCAAAGAATAGAAGGAGCAGAAGTGAGCTGTGGGATTGACAAATAAAGAGTCCTAAATGGACTCGTCTAGCCCATTTATAATTTCATGCAAGTGTATCTAGTTTATACATAAAGAGATGAAGGTTGAGTGAGAGGGGTACCTATTAGTGTGTACTTAGAATAAGAGCTGGTGGCACAAGAAGCTAAATTGGAAGGACGGCTGAGATTGTAGGAGGTGACTTGGTCGGTTGGGTACTTGGCCAATACTTATAAAGTCTTAATTTGGGCTTCTTCTATTTGTAACCGTACACATGGGTTAAAATATCGGATTACCGATACGTATCGTCCGAGCTCCAAAACGATACGTATCGGACGATACGTATCGGTACCGGTTTGTATCGGACGATACATTGAATGTATTGTTCGATACATTCAATACATTTGAATGTATCGAACGATACATTCAATGTATCGTTCAAGTCCAATACCGATACGTATCGTCCGATACGTATCGGTATCGGACGATATTTTGATCCATGACCGTACACACACACATACACACACACACACACACACATATATATATAAGTTTCAACAAATGACATGGTCAAATGAGCCTTCATCGTGAGTTTTGTATGATCATTTGGACCAAGTGTTGACCAAGAAAGGAAGGGTGTGGGATTAGGTATCAAGTTTTGCTGCATGTTCGAACTCGGTTTTCGTGTTTGGTGTTCGGGTCATGTGGCACACGCCTCACATACTGATGAGAAGCCGAATGTTCGTGTTTGGATTTGAGTTTGTAGGGCTCTGTAGACGCAATTACAATAGGTGGGCCCAATGCCACGTCGCAGGTGTCAAAGGTTTGACCAAAGTCAAACTGGTCAAAACAGTTGTATTATCATCAAAGGTGAACGATTCAACGTTAGCAAAAATCAGGGTCGTTACAGAATGACTCTGCATAGGGATGGTTCTTATCTGTTGATGAAGAGAAGTTGAGTTCAACCAGCGTCCGATGTTGAGGTTAAGTGGATGGGGCGTACATCAACTAGGGTGCAGCAACCTGGTTGCTGGAATGCAGGAATCTTATACAACACGAATCTCTCGGACCGAGGGTGCTGCCCCGATTCATATTTCAATTTCAAATCTGATTAGATAAGATGACAGGTCACTTGACGTTTAGGTGGAGCAGAGTCATTGGTTCAAAATGAGGGTTTTAGAGGAGGGTTTGATGATGGGAAGAGTGGGAGGATCAATGGCGTAAAATTGAGGGGATTTCAAATGAAAAGGGGTATTTGATCCAATCGTTGTGGATGCGACAAGGGGGTGGGAAACTTTTAAAGGATTGTGTGAGATGGGGATGTTGGGAGCCTGTTGTACGAATTTGGGTCTGTGTCCACCCTTGGTTGAGGTTGTGGTCCCACTGGCCGTGAAGAGGCCTTAGGAATTGGGGCGAGGAATTCTTTGGATGTAAATCTGTATCTCCATCTTATGCAAACTAGTGGGTATGAGCTTATGGCTATGGAGGTGGCCGAACTCAGGTGGGCTGGGTTGAGGCCCAGGGTCTTAAGTGGAAACAGTGTGTAGTAACCTCCTCTCTCGTTCCTGGGAGGCAATTAGCTCGGTTCCTCGAGATGCTATGCTAGCTTGGGGTCTAATTGTTGCAGATGGGATAAGGATTCATTGGCGTCCTAATTGAAGATGGAGAGGGTTCAATCGATGAGAATATGACACTTGAGGTAAGAGAAGCCTGGGGGTTGTGTTGGAAAGCGAACATGGTAATCTTAGAGGCGATACAGGGCGGTTGGGGGACCTGTCATGGAAATGTTCCTAACCAGATCGTGAGGTTGGGATGGAAAATGAACATGAAATTTGTGCTCCTAATCCGCAGACGGTTGAAAAAAACTGGTTGGATCAGGTTGTTCAATCCACATGTTCTCCCAGACCATTTTTGATCAATATACGCAGCAGGGATGATAACTCCGTTTGTTCGGCGTGTTGCAAGGATCAAAAAATTGGATTTCGTTTCGGTTTCGGTGGGGACCGAAACCGAAAATTTGGACCGAAATTTCGGCCGAAATCTTCCTACAGTGCCGAAAATACCCAATAATTTAAGTTTTCGTTTCGGTTTCAGTGGGGACTGAAACCGAAACATTTCGGCTGAAATTTTGAACCATGGGTACACACCATATGATTGATAATCAATCATGTTTTCGTCACACTCAGGTAAACTCATCGACTTTTGTTGTTCACGGCATCTCAGGTTAATTTCAGTGTTATCCTAGATTTGAGTTTCCTATTGTAGATTGCAATTCTTCTCTTAGGGAGCCTGCTTTTGGGCTTTGGGAAACCCAGGGGAGGGGACGGAGTTAGTTATTTTGAATATGGGGAGGGAGGGTGTGCTGAGATGGTTGCCTATAGTATTGAGGAGTTGGAAAATGGTACAATTGAGGATGAGGGCAGTGCTAGCAGTGATCTAAACAAAGAGGAAGAAACTGTTTGGGATACCCAGTTGACTAATGAGCAAACAACTAAAGATGTAAACAACTGAGTGCATAGGAGTTGCAATGGAGAAAATGGCGGTGAAATTTCGTCCATAATAGACGGGCAGGGAAAGAAGTGGTTGACAATCCGTGTACTGTTGATGTAAGGCCTACTAGGATTGTTAGAATTGAGCTGATGGGGAACAACGAGATTATTAATAGTGATGATTCCATGTCTATTAGCAGTGATGAGACTCCACAAGATAATGGGGATATGGTAAATTACAGGCTTAGCAGTGCGGTTATTGAAAACATGAAATTTGGTTTGGAGCAGGGAATGCCGTATGGAGTGAATAGTACTCCAGGCTCTTGAGTTTATCAAAGCTAGAAGGAAAGTCAATACTTCGGGAAGTAAGACAAAAGGAATAAGGGAGCCCAATAATTGGGAAGGGGTCTGTTCTATCAAATTTTGGAAGACAAGTGGGAAGGGAGGTGCTATTTGATACCATCTCCATTTTTTATCGTGGGGTTTTTGTGGTTGATGCATATTTTCTCTTGGAACGTTAGGAACTTAAGTGTTTGACTAAACAAATGTCTATAAAATCGTTTGTGGAAGCCAATAATCCGACTGTGGTCACCTTCCAAGAAACAAAATGGACTTCGACGACAAGGTCAAAAATTAGATCTATCTTGGGAGGTATGTAACAAATGGGAGTGGTTTTGCATTGATTTGGCAGGAGCTTCGGGCAGTATTATTGTGGCTTGGAAGTCTCTCTTGCTAGAGAGTAGCAGTGTGGAAGTTGGTGAATTCCCTATGATGGTCCTTTCCGGGATAAGGATGATGGTGTTGAATGGGCATTCAGTGGGGTTTATAGGACAAATGATGATGCTCGTAGGGATGATATCTTGTTTGAATTGGTGAGTGTTTCGTCTTGATGGGATATGTCGTGGTGTCTTCGGGGGGAGGGGCTTAACATTGCAAACTTTGATGGAAAGAGAAGTGGGAGGAATTTGGGTAGAGTGAGTATGAGGGGGTTTGAAATTTTGTCAAAGAGTGTGGTCTCAAGTACATTCTGATGGTGGGTTGCTTGTACCAATGGTCAAATATGCAAGGCAATCCAATTATGTGCCATTTGGATCAGTGCCTTTGTACTACTATGTGGTATGCTTTGTTCCCTAATATGATGCTTGAGGATCTCACGAGACTTGTGTCGGATTATATCCTGATTTGCCTGAAGTGTGCTACTAAGGAAAAAGGTCCATCTTTTCGTCTTCAGAAAGTGTGGTGGTGTGAGGATATGGTTAGGGGAACGACTGCTTTCCGTATGACATTGGAGCTCAAAAATTTAAGAGGAAAATAAAAAGATGGAACGATGACAACTTTGAGGTGGCAAGCAAAGTCAAGGAGGAGATTTTGGTTGAGATTCAGAAGTTAGGCATGATTGAGGAAGTAAGAGCTCTCTCTCCCGATAAGATTGAGGAAAGGGCTGGCCTAAAGTCGCACTATAATAACAAATACTTGCTGGAGATTTTCTGGAGGCAAAAATCTAAAGCCAATTGGCTGAAGGAAGGGGATAATAATACCCATTATTTCCACTCCGTCGCTAATACTGTGACGAAACAATGGCATTTGTCATATTATGGCTGGGGAAATTTAATTGAGAGATTGGGGGCAAAAATAGTTTGCTTCTACGAAGAGCTATACAAGGATGAGGACTGGTTGTGCGCCACAGTTAATGGCTGGATTTATGATTTCAGATAGTAGCATATGTGGTATGTTAGGGGTTCAAAGTGGAAGAGGTCAAGAAAGCCATTATTAAGTCTGGGAGCATTAGCCCTCGAGCCCAAACGGTTTCACTATGGAGTTCTTTCGAGCTTTCTGGGAAATCCTTATGGATGATCTGATGAAATTTTTTCAGGAGTTCTATACTTGTAGTTATTTGGACCGAATTGTGACTTTACATTCATATCCTTAATTCCTTAAAAAAGAGGGAGATGAAATGATTTCGGATTTCAAGCCCATAAGTTTATTGACCAACATCCACAAAAACTTGCTAAAGTGTTAGCGTTCCATTATCTCCCCATCTCAAGGGGTGTTTGTGCAAGGGAGACAAATGCTGGATATTGTAAAAGTAAGTTCCTGACATCATTTGCAAGGTGGATATGAAGAAGGCCTATGATCAGGTGTATTGGGATTTCCTTGACTACATGATGCACAATGTTTTTGGTGAGAAATGGAAGAGGGTAGATGATGGTTAACTACTCAGTTTGGTTATCAATTTTGGTGAATGGCACCTCCAAATGGTACATAGAAAGTTCTAGAGGGTTGAGGGGGACTCACTATCCCCATTCCTCTTTAACATGGTGGGGGAGGCTTTGAGTAGATTGCTGCAGAAATTGTCTACAAATGAACTGTTTGTGGGTTTTCATGTGGCTAGAAATGGTCCAACAATTACTCATTTCCAGTTTGCAGGTTGTCATGTGGCTAGAAATGGTCCAACAATTACTCATCTCCAGTTTGCTAATGATACTATGATCTTTTGTTTGGCCTCTAGTAGGGAACTTGTTTTTTCAATGCTACTCTAGCTATTTATGAAGCTATTTTTGGGCAAGGGTGCATCTCCAGAAGAATAGTCATAGGGGTGGGAGTCGCAAGAATTTTATAGGGGATTTAGCTGAGGTGGGGTGTATGGTGGACTCTCTTCCGTCTGCCTATCTTGGTTGGCCGCTTTCTGTTGCAAACCCACTGGCTGGCTTCCCTTTGGGAACCGATTGTGCAAATATTTGAAAAAGCGGCTTTTGGTTTGGAAGGAAACTTACTTTCCAAAGAGGGATGCCTTGTGCTCATGAAGGCTACAATGACTAACTTGTTGGTCTACTACATGTCCATGTTTAGATGCCCTATGGCAATTATTGGTCACCTTGAACAAATTGAGCGAGACTTTCAATGGGAAGGAGGGAGAAGGTGTGACATTTCTCACTAAAGGAGGGGTCCTCGGTATCCATAAACTTTGTGAAATGAATAAGGCTCTCCTTGGGGAGTGGTTGTGGAGAATAAAGACTGTGAGAGGAGTCTGATGGGTCCAAGATTTAACTTCCAAGCGTGGGGAGAGCAACAATGGTTGGGACTTGAACAGTAGAGAGAGAGAAAGTAGGGCTTCAGCTTGGTGGAAAGGAGTTAAAGAAGAGTTTGATCAGTGTATCAGGTTTGATTATGTGTGCGTGACAGAATTTGCTTCTGGAACAACGTTTGAATTGGCGACGTGTCTCTCAGGGATATGTTCAAAGAAATCTGTAACATTGCTGTAATAACCCGACTTTTCTAACACTTATTTAAATATAATAAATGCTTCTTTGTCACTTTGATTTTCGTGAAATGACTTTCGATGATCTAATTAAGGCGTCAATGACTTGTTCTTATCGTCTATGAGGAATTTAACTAGTATTGACTAATTTGACCTCCTTAACTTTAAATCCGATTGTTTGAGTAATAATGGCAATCTCAATGAGATCGATAGGAACCCTCGAATTTTTCGATCCTAAATAATTAGGGATTCAAAAACATTTAAACTTGTATAAGAAGGTATATATAAAAATCTTTATAATATAAAAATTATTAATGGCGGTCTATCAACAAAAGTTATGTAAGTTCCCAATGGTTAGTGACTAGAGAAATATACCAAAGGTTATGGGATCAAGTCATCTTAAATTCAATAAATATTATTTTTATATTAACTCTTCTAGAATCTACATAACCTACTTAAATATATGTGTTTAACACCCTAGTAGAACTCATGGAGAGAAGAAAAGATTGAGAAAAATTCATGGGCACAAAATTAGGAGCCTCCTATAATTTCTCTCATAACCAAATTTCTCTTATTAAAATAGTGAGAAATTTTCTATTTTCTCATGAGAATTTGAGATAAATATAGAAATAACAAAGAAATTGACATAGAGTCCAATTTCACTCAAATTCTCTCCAAATATCTATCCAATGATATCAAAGTCAACATTAGAGTTTTCCTATGTAACGACTCTTATTTTTGTTAATATAAACCCTAAAATTCCATGAGATCTTTTTTTCTCTACCACTTTCTTCCCGAGACCTCTAGCTGTTACACGTCTCCCCTCTCTCTTTCTAAGTGTGTTTGGTAGCAGCCCATCCTCTCTCGCCCACAACCCTCTTGCTTCTCGTGGCGCTACATAAATCCACAAACCTCATAGCAGTCGTTGTTGTCGTATACATCAAAGAAGTATAAGGGAAGGAGAAACAAAAGTCAATGAAACCATCCGAATCTGAGTCGTTCCACGCGTCTGAACAAGTTCTCGTGCCAATCAGACCCTTTAAATCCATGACGAGTAACATCAAATTCACGTTGAAATCATCTCATAATAAATATGGCAGTCGCTATCGAGGTCAGTTCGCATCCCTATTATTTCGTCTCGCAAATCGGACATGCAATGACGACGATGAATTGCACCATCAATGCGCTATCACCACAACAACTTGGGATCAGCTCCTTGTGACGTTAGGATCACAGGTAGAGATAACTCTTGTGCCCATTAGATTAGGTTTATATCATATTCAAAATAGTAATAATGATGATAAAAATAAATACATATAAATGGTTGTCTTTTACGTGCTTTTGTCGATAAAAAATAATAAGAAATAAATAAAAAATATATATGTACAATAAATTTTGGGTGTTGTAGACGAAATTCGGCAACCCCCCCTTTTTTTTTATCCGTAACGTAAATTATATTGAAGCAACAAGGCACTGAAAGACCAATACAACGATCCAACCAAAAGAAAATAAGGACCGCTCCCTCTCATAAGAAGTTATACTGAATTTGCTCAAGGCAACTGAGGACTGCCATGGGGCATTTGAACATAGACATGTAGAAGATGGGGAGCGATGATAGTACCACTTTGACCAGAACCAACCTTCCAGCACTACTCAGCAGCCTAACTTTCCATGATGATAACCGTTGCTCAAATCTTTGCACAACCTGCTCCCATTCCCTAGCAGTAGGAAGCCTAATCCCAAGTGGCATCCCCAAGTACTTAATTGGGAATCGCTTAATCGCACAATCCACTGTCTGCGCCAACTCATCCATCACCCTCTCATCAGTCCCAATACCCGTAATTGCCGACTTAGAAAGATTGACATGCTGCCCCGACACCGCCTCATAAACTGATAGCACATCCGCCAGGTATCTGAACTCCTGCATATCAGCCTTCCCGAAAATAATGGTATCATCTGCAAACTGAAGGTGTGAGATGAATCTCCCTTACACACCCACCTTGATACCCGTTATGAAGTTCCGCTGCCTGGCTTGCACAATAAGACCCGATAATGCTTTGCCAACCACATTAAATAGGAAAGGAGATAAGGGCCCCCCTTGGCGGAGACGTCTTGAACTCTTAAAATAACCAGCCGGCGTGCCATTGATCAAGACCGAGAACCAAACCGAAGAGTAGTACCCCCTCATCCATCTCCTCCAGGTAGTCCCAAACCCCATTCTGTCAAGCATATAATCTAAATAATCCCAACTGATTCGATCATACGCTTTCTCCATATCGATCTTCCATAGGGCAGCCGGTCGTCAATCGTGATGTGCCGAGTGTATGGTTTCTTAGGCCACCGCCACCAAATCTACCAACTGTTTGCCCCTCACAAAGGCACCCTAATTTTCTGAAATTATCATGCTCATCACAGGTTTGAGTCTGTTAGCTAATACCTTGGCTATAATCTTATAGAGGCAATTGGTAAGACAAATTTGGCCTAAACTCTGAGACAAATGGGCCTTACTATCTGCTCTGGTGATGTTTGTGGGGAAGACGACCCACAATTCTTAGATTATGAGTCTTGTTTTCATATGAGGAGAAGCACCAAGGATGGTGCCTTTCCCTCTCTCCTTTTATTTCTTAAAAACAAAAATGGGCTCAAAACCTTTACTTTTAAATATTGGCCCAACCCTGTTATCACATGAATTCAAACCCAACCTTGTTTCTTTCTATCGCGTGGCAGCCCTCTATCATCTGGTTACGTCTCTCATGGGAAGACGACGGTCCACAATTTGTGAGTTGTGGCTCACGATTCCAAGTGAGGAGGAGCATTCAATATAGGGCTCACACTTTTCTCTTTGGTAGAGAATATTGTAAATATAAATTATAAAATCCGTAGGAAATAATGCTCCCTTCCATTTTAGGTAATGGGCATTTTCAAAATGTAATATTTTGCCCCTTTAGATGATTCAAAACTCTTTTAAATGTAAAATTGGGTGAAGGCCTTTATTCTAAATGGTGGACCAAGGCCCATCCTTCTATGCTAACAAGGCCACTTTGCCTTATATGTACATGTGAATAGGCCCAATGTCTTTTTTTTATGCCTGCACAAGCCGAGGTACTTTCGATCTACATGTACGGGCTCAAATCCCTTTTATCCAAATACATAGGCCTTTATCAACACCCTTTAGCCATTTTAAATAGGGCCCATGGCCACTTTTATATGTATATGGGCTCAATTCCATTTTATTTATTGGGCCCTTTATTCAGGAACATGGATCCAAGGCCCCTATCCTTATACAACTGGGTCCAAGCCTTTTAATTGATTTCTATGTGCATGGACCGAATCCCATCCCTTTAGTTGTATGCAAATGGGTCAAGACCATTTATTTATATGTATACCCTCAAGTCATTTTTGTTATTTATATGTACACGGGCGCAAGCCCTTTTTGTGGTTCACATGCACACGGACCCTTTTAGTGGTTATATGCACGTATGATTATTAATATAAAATTTTAATTATATAATCAATAATGCATGTGAAATGTGTGCGTATATTATTACTATTATTAATTGTGCATGTGTACAACTAATATTCCAATGCACACAATGGGACTCAAGAACCCCTTGAGTACAGGCAGGTATGAATGAAAAATGATGAAAGATGTAAGAATATGCTAAGTTCATGATATGCTGTGATATATGATATGAGTGTTGTAATGATGTGTGATATATATATATATATATATATATATATATATATATATATATAAAGTCAAGCCTCTGCCTTTGTGTGATGTTACACTCGATCTCGTTCAATTCATCTGTATGATTTCATTACCCAATCCTTGTTCATTGTGATGGTATGGGCCGTTATAGTGTGAGGATTGCAGTGATAACTTCATGACTTGCAATAAGACGTGATTGAGAGTTTAATCGCATAATGACTCATCCAAAGTCAAGATACAAACTAAGATTAAGAAAGATAAGTCAAGATACGAAAATAATAATTTGGAGACAATTAATTGAAACATTTAATAATATGTGTCGAATACCAAGTCCCTTCATTAGGATGCTTGCCTCCAGTGATATAGTAGGAGGACCACATCCTTCGGCGATTAGTAGGGGGTTCGCCTCCAGTGATTAGTAGGAGGTTCGCCTCTGGTGATTAGTAGAAGGTCTGTGATCTTTTGTTGAATGGTAGGATGTTTGCATCCGGTGATATGAGTTGACTAATTATCGACGGTAGGTATTCCCGTCTTATTATATGTAGTCTTGGGCTATTGTCTAACCACTTAAGTTATTTTAAGTTACAATTTAAGGTAATGATATAATGAATATATTCTTTTTTAAGAATAAGGGTGATAAGTTAAGTCAAGTTAAGAAAAGGTGAATGGGACCTAAGCCGTGAACCTATGAGAATAAGAAGGTGAACGAGACCTAAGCCGTGAAGGTAAACGTATAATCGCGGGACCTAAGCCGCAGATAAGCTAAAATAAGATACGTCAAAATAAGTCACGGGATCTAAGCTGTAGGCGAGATATGCTAAGATAAGATAATTTAAGATAAGCCACGAGACTTAAGTCGTAGGTGAAATAAGCTAAGATAAGATGCAAGACTTAAGTTGTGGAAATGATGAAATCCTAACACATTATAAGTAAATTACGAATTTAACCATAAGATTAAACTATGTTACGTTCTACTCATGGTGTAGTTACGGTCATAGAATGTCACAAGACCTGACCGAACCATTCGATCCAGAAGTTTCCTCTATACGGAATGGGACGTATAGAATTGCTTCCATGTGAAAAGATGCGGCAGTTGAGTCGAGAGATGCTTGTGACTTCTACTACATTATGGGCCCCACCTTTACGCTTATATGTCTATTAAGAATATATTAAGTTTAAAACTACGGTTGGCTTGATCCCAATCAGGGTACGTAGGTAGCTTCCAAAGCTCAACCGCATGTCTTATATAAGAAATATGTAAGTAATATGTTTTTAATATGATAAAAAATGTAATAAAATTATATGATAAGTTCAAATTTCTGAGATATGATCATGTTATGATTAAGCCTAATCTTTTGAGCTCAGTGGTTACCCCTACTGAGCACCGTGGCAAATCGCTCATCCCTCGACTTATGTCGACAGATCTTACTGACATCGAGTTCGGGTGAGGTGCAGACATGGACTATATAAGGTGATCGACAAGCTTCTTGACGACTCACCTTTCTCCCTTTACTCATTGTGAGTATTTAATAAAGTTACTGCATGGTACTGGATACTTTTAATATTGACGATGGCGTTATTATATATGGATCTTTTATGCACTTGATTATTGATGTTCAGTTTAGTTTTAAAAAAATAAATAAAATAAATATTGCTCACATTTCTCAAGTATCATAAAGCCAAATGCGTGAAATAAGTAACTGATGTATGAGTAGCGACTTGAAATTTCACTTTATCTTCTTAAGGAGGATTCCGGGTTGTTACAATTGCTGTGCATTGATTGTCGATGTGTATAGCAGTGAGGGTACTAACATCACTTGGAATATCCGTCTGAGGAGAAATATGAGGAATAACGAGTTTCTTATATTCATGGACGTTTTGGGCCTCATTGGGGGATGTAGACTAACTGGATGCGTGTGGATGAGAGGGGTGTGGAAATAAGAGAGCGAGGGGCCTTTCTCCGACCAGTATTCTAGGCCTTCCTTGATCGTCAACCTTTGGTGCTTCACAATTTGGTCTAGGTGTGGAAAGGTTGCGCTTCTCCTAGAGTGCAATTCTGACCTTAGCGTGGGCATGGATCCCAACGGTAGACCAATTATTGGAAAGGGCAAACTATGCGGGATAGGTGTCATGTGCTTACTAGAGAGATGTGGGTTACAATTCCTAAGATCTCTGTGGTGAATTGGATGTTTCCAAGATCTTGCGGGGAGCTGTAGGCAGTTAGGGATTATGATGTATTCGGAAGTGTTAAAAGGGATTGTTGGAGGGCTACTTTGTTTGCGGTTCTTTGGGAAATTTGGTTGGAAAGGAATGATACGAGTTCTTTGCAAGATGCGGAAACCTATCGCGTTTGCTATTAGGAGTGCTGGGTTCTGAGCTAGGTAATACTGGATATAGATCCCTTGGATATCTATGAGGGCGAGTTGACTGAAATTTGGGATGACTTAGTCCTGATTTGATGGTGCTGGGTTTCTGGTCCTGTGGGTTTTCTGGGCTGTTTGGGTCCACCCTTGGAGAGGCTAGGATTTTTTCTGTTTTCCATTGGGGTTTGGGTGTTTGCCTTTTGTTTTTCTAGTTTTTGTTTGTCTTTTTGGTCTGTGCTTTAGTTTACTGTTCCAGTATTTAATCTTTTCCTTTTTGCTGTTTTTTAATATGTTGCTAATTACCTATAAAAAAAGTACATTTTAGGATGCATAAGGTCTTAAGAAAACAATGAATTCCAAATATCTTATCTAAGATCTTGTTATTGTGGGTTTGATGTCCCCTTTTGATATATTTCTCTTGGTGTTCGATAAGAAGAGATTCACAAGAAATACTTTTTTGGGCAGGTGTATCTGAAGATGCTGTTTCAGGTCATATACAATTGCTGATTCCTGGGGAAACTGCTTGTTTTGCATGTGCTCCTCCTTTGGTAGGTTCGATCTATTTCCGAGTTTAAACAATTCAATGGAAACCTTGCTGTGGTATTTATTTTATGTAGCATCTGTTCATAATATATTGAGTTAATAAACTTAAGGGACTGACTCTCCTGACCATCATTTAAACACCAAAATGGTGTTTAAATAACCTTACACCATCAATGGTTTAAGATGTGAGTGATCCGTACCGTCAAAGGGATGGATCATAGATTGACATGCAACAGGCCCAAAAATAGTGTTTTAGGGAGATTTAAACCATCTGATCTATGGGGTTTAATATCAACCATTGTTTTCACTTTTAATGGATGATATTAAAGTTCATCTATCGGATAGTTCACATCCACTTATAGGCATGTTTCTTTGGGCTGAGACATGTTCCAATGATAAATTGCCACTTGGACAATTTAGATTGATCACACATGTTCACCACCTGGCATAATGATAATCACACTTCAATGGTGTGAGATTAAACGTCTTAACTCTAATGGTATAAGATCATTTAAACACCATTCTGGTGTTTAAATGTCAGTCAGGAGCCATTATCCCTAAACTTAAAACATTTTTGGAGCTGTCACATTATTTCTTTTATTGCCCTCATAACATTTTGCATTGTGGATCTCACTTTATTTACAAAATTAATTTCTTATTTGGCACTTGTAATCTTGCTTTCAATATGCTGTAGCCAAAAACTGGAACTTTGGTGTATTGCTACAGGTAGATACGGTTATATGTTTATGAGTAATGAAAATTCAATTAGAGAGAGAGAGAGAGAGAGAGAGAGAGAGAGAGAGAGAGAGAGAGAATACAAGAAGATGGATGGCTGAGCAGATGTTCTGGCCCAAGCCTTACAAGTTAACTAGGCTATTTCTGATACATAATCCTGCTCCAAATACTCCTCCCTTACCAAGCAACTCTGCCATTGCATTGGCGGCTCTCTAGATTTCGAAAGTGAGAAAGTTCTGGCCTGATAACAGATCAACAATCTGGTCCTAATAATCTAGATATCTCACGGAGCTGGACTGTTACATCAAAGCCAATTAATAACAAACATTGGGTCCCCTCACTAATGAAATCTTAATCCACGGTAATAGCCAGTTTGGTTCCTTCCATGGATCAAAATATCGGAACTCCGATACATATCGTCCTGAACTCTAGGACGATACGTATTGCGTATCGTCCGATACATTCAATGTATCGCCGATACATTGAATGTATCATTTTGATACAATTTTTTTTTTCAAAAACATCCCAAAAAAACTTGTGCATTGAAATTATCGTCCGATAATTTCAAATTATTGTCAATCTGCCAAATTATTGGACGATACATTCAAATTATCGTCTAATAATTTGAAATTATCGTCCGATAATTTGAAATTATCATCCGTATTGGACAATACAGACGATAATTTTAATGTATCGTCCGATAATTAGAAATTATCATCCGTATCGGACGATACGGACGATAATTTGAATGTATTGTCCGATAATTTGGCCAAATGGGGTCCCTGTCAATCTGCCAAATTATTGGACGATACATTCAAATTATCGTCTAATAATTTGAAATTATCGTCCGTATCGGACGATAATTTGAATGTATCGTCCGATAATTTGGCCAAATGGGGTCCCTGTCAATTTGCCAAATTATTGGACGATACATTCAAATTATCGTCCGATAATTTGAAATTAACATCCGTATTGGACAATACAGACGATAATTTTAATGTATCGTCCGATAATTAGAAATTATCATCCGTATCGGATGATACGGACGATAATTTCAATGTATCGTCTGATAATTAGGTTATTTTGGTGGGTACCCGATAAAAACCATTTTGATTGTATCGGGGACCCTAAAAAACGATATGTATCGGACAATACGTATCGGTATCGTCTGATAGTTTGACCCATGGTTCCTTCCACAACGGTGCTAAGTTCTGCTTCAGTGCTCTTCACTTTAATGAGGAGTCCAAGGGTACCTCGCAAACAACCAAGTGTTTGACCCATGACCAAAAATGTCAATGTGATGACCGAAATACTAACCTTATCGCGAAGGCACTAGCCAACATTGCAAGTGGCATCCACCGTAATTCATCACTACCTCTCTATAAATATGCTGATTGTACTTCTAAGTTCTAAATACAGACAAACAAAAAAAATAATACCATCCATGCTGCAATTTCTGGGCGCTGGAAATTGCAGCATGATTGTGGTTTTTTTTTGTGTCTGCAGAACTTAAAAGTATAATCAACATATTTATAGAGAGGTAGTGATACATTACAGTGGATGCCACTTACACTGTTGGCTAGTGCCTTCGAGAAAAGGTTAGTGTTTCGGGTCGTGACATTGACATTTTTGGTCACGGTCAAACACTTGGTTGTTTGTGAGGTGGCCTGGGATTCCTCATTAACATTGTATTATATAAAGATACCCCAACACGTGTGTTACACACAATCTCTCTCTCGCCCTCCTCCCCCCGTTCCTATCCATCCTATTCTCTCTTGCCATATATATATATATATATATATATATATATATATATATATATAACATGCGGATTTGGGAGTCCCGTACACTCCCGAATTGGAAAGAATTGAGGTGAGGCTAATTGACCTCCTTCTCTATCTTAACAAAGCAGTAGAGTCCTGATGGAACTCTACCTTGAATGGAAAGAGAGGTCGAGCCTCTCTTTCTCTCTCCCTATATATATATATATGTGTGTGTGTGTGTGTGTGTGTGTGTGAAGAGTGTGAGAGATTGACAAATCTCTCTCGATACTCTTTTCGTGAAAGTCTCGTCCCTGTTCTCTTTCTTCTTCTCACTACTTTCTCTCTCTCTCTCTCTCTCTCTCTCTCTCTCTCTCTTTTGAATGCAATAAAACTCACCCCCCTCCCAGAAAAGAAAAATTCGAGCTCCCTCGCTTTCTCTGTTTCTCTACTCGAGCCCTCTCTCTCTCTCAAGGTGCCCTCTCTGTCGGGGATTCAACTGAAGAGAAGAAAGAGGTTAAAGAGCAGTGTCCTCATGACTTTGAGCCTAAGCTTTACGTCGATCCAGTCCTAGACCCGCGCCCGTGCATCTCCAAGAGTTGGGTATGCTCCTATCCGCTTCAATCTATAACGTTAATAATTGAAATGCGATTAGAGTTTATTATATTATCCTTACAATCAAGAAAATCAGGAAAATACTAAAGATGTTTCAGAGGTTTTGTGTGACCACTATAGTTAAAACAATTGACCTCGTGGTCAAACAGATGCATGAGGATGCTCTGGGACACTCCTCAGGCATCTTTGCTTCAGCATGTGCAGGCAAAATTGCTCACACAACCCTTAAACTGGAACCCAGGGGGCTTCAAGTCTGCTGCAAGGGTGTTGTTGAAGCACAACGCTTGCACGTAGGCCCACGGACGCTCACGCAAGCGTGCGGGAACATGCACGTAACCCACTGCCCTGGCACTGAGGCTCAGCACCCGTGTCAGCTTATGCATATGGGGTTTTTTGAATCAGGTCAGGTATCAACTTTTACTTTTGTTACATAGTGATTATGGCTGAGAATAGGTTGGGCATCCAAAAAATGGACTCCCCCCGTCCTATCTCTGACGATTAGATGGAGTGGATCATCCGATAGACATCGGTTTTCCTTTAATTTAATTTTAATGTGCATAATTGTTATGTAATTCTCGATTTTTTTACGCACGAATACATGATGATTGGTGCACATCCAAGCCATGAACTGGCCTGGGGACCCTGAGGTTTTCAACCATCTACACATCCTAGAAAATAAATTATCCATCAGATGTGCTGAAATCGAGGTCACAGTTCAAAGTGTCCATATGTACATTATGCAACGTTGACCTTTGATTGAAATTTACTGGCATCCGTGCATCTTTGAACCTTGTGTCGGACATGGACCCCTTCGAAATTTGGTACTTACCACTTCTAGCACGAATCACTCGGAGAGTTTGTTGAAACTCTAGTGTGACCTTTGATTGATAGTGATCTCTAATTAGGTCTGGTCCTTAACCCCAAATAAATCATTAAACTTGGACATCCAGATCTAGTACTCAACATGGATCCTTGTCTATTTTTAGTATTTATGGCATGGAACAAATCGATCACTGGATGCACAGAAATCGATATTCCTTAATTAGGCCAATTTTGGAATAAATGGTTGACCGTTGTTTTCGTGACTTTAAGTTCATAACTAAGTTTCTGTCAAAATTGGGACTCTAGGCTATTCTTAAGATAAAAACATCGGCTGAACCCTGTCATCCAGAGTCAGACTCGATATACTTAGAAATATGTGAAACCTTGATTTACGAAATGAAACTTCGATTACTCATATGAGGATCATTTCTTAACGGATTTCTGCATATGAGTAGTCGATTTCAATTGATTTGACGCTTTCCAAAATCGGTGAATTTTGACATCATTTGTGAACGGTCAATAAGTTTGACCTGACACTTTTTGAGGCTTCACAATCGTATTAAACCAAATCCCATTTGGTCAAACCATATATCAATGGAACACTCTTGACGAGTATTTTCCACCAATATATTTTGGAGGCTGATTACTAGAGGTTATGCGTAGGCTGGTTAAAGGGCATTTTCATAAACGCATTTCTCTATCAATATAGCTTCTTTACGAGTGCTTTCCGATGATATAAACCTCATCAATCAAAGCTAAATTGATTGAATCAAGACTTAGGTTAAGACAAACCTTTGAGATACTGCATTGACATTGCATTGATGGGCTTTGTAATATACTGGATTTTTATATTTAAGTATATAAATATATTTACTTAGTTTGTGTGATCAAATTAGTAGCATGACCCTCCTTTCTTATGTATTAAACTGAGGGTTCACATGTATTATAACGCAAACAACAGTGCTGCTTGAGCATGGTTCAAAATTTCGGCCAAAATTTTGGCCGAAAATCAAAATTTCGGTTTCGGTCATGACCGAAACAGAAACGAGATCCGATTTTTTGATCCTTGTTCTTGATACACACGCTTATCTTGTTGTTACTCTCTACTGTGATTGTCTGGTTAATGTAATTGTTTACTAATTACACTACACCATTAATTTATGCCATGCTCATGTAGATCTCTATATTTTCATGTTTATCACGTTTCTATGATCTACACATGCTTTTATGCCTCGTATCATATTTACTTGTTTATTCCATGCCATGCTAGTATATTATGGATTATGTTGATCATGTTCCTCACTGCGTATGATGTCCCTACTTTGCATCATGCACCATGTAGAACAATATAAGTAGGACATTTGTGTCATGTGTCAAGTCAAGTAGTGAACAAGAACTGCATGCCTTCACCTTGGTGTGCTGCATCACCCCAATGCCGTCTAAATGATACACATGCCTCACAACTCATTGTAGTTTGGGAGGCAATGATGAGTTAGGTGACAATGAATCCTAGATGGCGTCGACTAATATTTGATTAGTGATATCTCATCACACTTCGGCCCTAAAATACAAGATAAGAAAAGGAAATACAAGTACAAGCAAGTTACAAGCATACAAGCAAGAATAAGAATGTTGTAAAGGACAACAAAACTTAAGAAAACAAGTGTTGTAAAGTCTATGTGTGTCATGCCTTACACGAGTCACCAATTTGGCAGAGGGAGATTGACCCGTGCACCGCCCTTGGTGAACAGATTAGGCACCTACGACCAACTAGTTATCAGAAACATGTGGGTATTGTCGATATGAAGTATTAACTAAACCCCTCATGAATTATTGAAAATTTGGAATTGATTCAAAACCTTCTTGGGAAACAAATATTGATGTATTTCAAATTGTTTACTTCTCTGGCTAAAAGTACCTGATAATCTAAGTCTCTTCTCATGCTTGCCTCAAATAGTTACTATAGTGTACTCAGCCCAAATATCATGGTCTGTTTTTGGGCACCTCAATGTGGCTTGAGCCTGGTCATTTGAACTGTCTCCATGCAAGGACAGCACGCTAATAGACTAACAGGGAAACTATCATGCTTTTGAACGGTCATAATTATTCAATCAAAGACCATGCAAATGGACCACTATAACAAGTATGTAAGGGCTCACTTTTAACTCCTAAAGGTGCCCTTTTGGGATCATTTGATCAGTATTTTTTTGGAATTTGGCCAATATATGGTGGGCTTGGAAGGTTCGGGTCAAGAATTGCATGAGCCACCTGTATGGTGGAGGTGGGTCATCATACTTACTGGTTGTTTCCGTAATATCTTTTACCCATAATCCATCTATCACCTCTCTCTCTCTTCAACTACAAGCAACTAGTCTGGAAACTTACATTATTGCACTAACGTTGACTGATTTTATGTCACTCATCATCATGCTGATCATCGCTTTATCTCATTGGGTTGGCTTTGCGAGTCTTATTTCTCCACTCATTTCTATTCTAGGGTATACATTCAGTTGCTCCATAATCTCCTAGGTTGCATATCCTTGTTTCTCTTCGAAGTCTTTGTTGGTCTTTTGCTTCTCCTACTTCCTTTTTCTTACATCATTTCAATACTTTGTTTAGGGGCTGTTTTAGGTTTCCAATGAACAAGCCCAAATCATCTAAAGTGACAGTTCTCGAATTTACTGCTACTATAAACTTTTAATCTTGGGAACTCTTGCTTTGGATTATTGTAACTCCTTGGAGGACTGGATTCCTGGATCTAGTTGCTTGTAGTGACTAACACTGGGCTACAAACTTGGGTTGGAGCCATATTCATATTTTAGATGTCTGTTGAGTGGTTACGACCATGGATCAAAATCTCGGTTTCGGTATCGCTTTCGTTCACCACCCGAATCGTAAATTGGTCAAATTTCGGTCAAATTTTCGTTAAATTTCTGTAATTTTAAAAATATGCTCCGAACATTGACGAACTTTATTATTTTTATTTTTTTAAACTCTTTCACATTATTAGAAGGCATATTTGAACTAGTGAGGCTAATTTTCGACTGTTTAAAGTAACATATGTCTATTACTAGGAAGCACCGGTGCGGGTACGGCATACGGTTACGATACGATAAGGGTATGGCGATACAACAATTTTCAAAAAATCAGGGTACGGGTACGACAGGAGTACTTATATTTAAAATTTAATTTATATATATTTATATATATTTTAGGTTATTTTTAAATGTAAAAAATAGTTAATAAATATAAAACAACACAAAAAATAATAATTCAAGAGATTAATATCAGCCATTAATATTGAAAACAATGGTTGGTATTAAAGTCCACAAATCAGATGGCTTAAATCTGCCTACAATGCCTTTTTTGGCCATTTATGATGGTTTAAGTCTCCCAACAATGCCTTTTTTATTTCACACCATTGAAGTTTGATTTATCCGCCATCAATCTAAATTGCCCAAGTAGCAATCTATCATTGGAATGGCAATCTCAGTCCAATGAAATATGCGGATAAGTGGATGTCAACAATCCGATTGACAAACTTTAATATCAACCATTAAAACTAAAAGCAACGGGTAATATTATAGTCACTGGATCGGATGGTTTAGAACTCCTTAAAATACTATTTTTAGGCATGTTGCACTTCAATATATGATATGTTACTTTGATGGTTCAGATCACGCACATCTTAAACCATTGATGGTGTAAGATCATTTAAACACCAATGATGGCTAGGAGAGTCAGTCCCTTAAAAATTATGGGTTTCAATTTTTAAAAGCACAGCCCATCTTAAATCAATTTTAAAATCTGGACCTTTAGGGCCCATCTTAAATCATTGATTAATGGTCTTTAATATCAGCCATTAAATTGAAAACAATGGTTGATATTAACTCCACAAATCAGATGGCCTAAATCTCCCTAAAAAAACAATTTTGGGCCCATTACGATTGAAATCAAGTGGCTTAAATCTCCCTAACTGTACAGATCACCCACATCATAAACCATTGATGGTTTATGATCATTTGTACACCTTTTTGTGTGTAAATGACGGTCACTGGAGTCGAGCCCTTTGAAAGCAAATATGTCAGTTTAAAACCCAAGGCCCATCGCAAAAAATAAAAAACTAGAGGAGGAGGAGGAGCAGAAGAAGGAGAAAGAAAGAAAGAAAGGAAAAAAAAAAAGAACCTGATTTCGGGGGACAAGGGCGCAACAGCCAGGTAAGTCTTTTTTTTCCTTTCTTCTTCTTCTCCCCCAATTTTTTATTTTTCTGCGATTAAAGAAGCAAGCAAGGAGAAAAAGGAGAAGAAGAAGAAAGAAAGAATGGAAAAAATTATAGCATTAAAAAATATTTTGAAAAAGAAACATCAAATTATCGGCCGATAATTTGATGTTTCTGGCAATAAATTGAAAATTTCGGCCCCCACCCGAAATTTACCCAAATTTCGTTTCAGTAAGGGCCGACACCGAGTCATCTCGGCCGAGAATTTGATCTATGGTTACGACTATAGTTTAATCGCTAAGAAAGAAAAAGGTTTATCCCTCCCAACCTCCCCCCCCCCCCCCACACGCACACAAAACTAAGTTGAGCCCCTTGCATTTCCAAGGCCAATAATCCAACTTTTCATACTGCCCCCATATTTGGCCCCTCACTTCCGCACCTAACATACCTTCCTCAAGATCCAAGATTACCTTCTTGGAAAATAGCAACATGCATTGAACTGGTCAGCGTGCATTTATTACTTGATCCAAAATTCAGTAGGTTGGGCTTGGACTTGTTGGCCAACGTTGGGCTTGGGTCTTGGGCAAAAACTAGTGAGCTCATAAATGTTGTGTGTTTGTGTTGAATGCTCCTGCATCGCTTATCACACAAGATCATTTTTTTTTTATCAGTCATACAAGATCACTTATCATACAGGTTTCCCAGACAAATTTTCCATGCCTTGATAAATATGTTTGTATATATGATTTTGAAAAGTATAACCATTTTGATATTTGTGTCATTTTACATAGAATACTGATTTGAAATACTAAAAGAAAAAAAAATAATATCTCTATTTATAATTTGGTGAATCTCTGAGAATACATAGGCGTTTTTGTTTTCTTGTATTCATGTGCAAGGTTCAGATTTACAAATTATGAGTTGTCAAAATTTGTTAGATTGCATTAGGGTTGTAAAATGAAGAAGTTTTCATTTTCTTAGGTTGTGGCATCTGGGGTGGATGAACGCACACTCAAGAGAGAAGGAGTCTGTGCTGCATCTTTACCAACAACCATGGTGAGTAAATTATTTTATTTTCTTTGAGTTTGTTAGTATTGTTGAAAGGGGTATATTACTTTGTTATGTGGTTGTCATATTGTTGAAGGCTTGCATGTTTCTTTTCTGAAGAGCTTGCCTTCTTTCTATACAATCTTGCACAGAAAAATATTTGTGCTTTGGCGCAACCTTGAGCTATCCCCCATGTTGTGTTTATGCCTTGCCACTGATGACAATAAACTTTTTCATTCTCCTTATGGTGGAGTTCTAACTTGCTTTTGTTAGGAAATAATATACATGTATATCTGTTTTCCAATTTTTATGTATTTATATAACGCCAACTTCCCCTATCTGGCGGGTGGAGGGGTTGGAATAAAATTATTTTTCAGCAGCTAGTATTTCAGCATGGTGAACTGATTATTGTATTGATGGGAGATGATGTGAACCATGATCAATGGAAAGAGTTGGCGAAAGAAGTGAAGGCAAGGAGGAAGAGAAAGAAAGAGAAGAAATATGGACCAAACATAACTGCCCGGAAGAAAGGCTTGTTGGGCCTTTCAAAAGAGTCCATTTAGATTATTAGAGGGGTAGTTACATGAGAGCTGAGTGGCTTACGTGGCCACTTATTTTGGAGGAATATCTGACTTTTAAGATTTTGTTGTTGACTTTTTAGGAGAGAAAATTTATAAGCTTAATATATTATGTTGATTCATTAGCATGAATAGAAAAGAGATTATGACACCGGACAACGGCCCTAAAATTGGTGAATGCCCATGATATGCTAATTTGCTGAAATTAAACTAATTAATTGAACACTTAATCACAATTAAAGCGATACCTTAGGGTTTCGTAGGGTTCTGCCTAAGTGACCATGCTTGATTCACGTAGGTCCAAGCCGACGCACGAGATCTGTTAGGAAATGCAGAAGGGGCGATCCTAGAGATAGAACTCTAGCTTCGTCTAAGTCGGGGCGTTAAATCGTAGCTTGCGGTGGAATCGGTAGTTCCTCGCTAGGGCTTTTGAATCGAGGCGATTAATGGCACAAATCAAACAAGCCCAAGCCCAACAACGGTCATGGATCGACGGGCTAAGATCAGATTCGGTCCACAAGGATGAACATTCAGGCTGTTCTAGATCTAGGGTTAGGGATTAGAACAATCAATTAAAAGGGGGGGAATTGGCTGCAATAGAATAGTGGGAAAATAGGAGGATCAAGCAAAAATAAGAAGAAAAGAGAAGATCAAAGATAACATCGCGGGGAAGAAGACTCACTCTTCGAAGCTCATCTCAAGCTCAAAATGCAATGCACTTTCATTAATTTTCAACAACTGCCAAAAATGGCTTACAAAGTGTGTTTTATAGTGCTTACAAATAAGAAAACCCAAAAATAGAAAAGTACCATGTTACCCAAAAGAGTAACTTATATGAAACAAAAGAAACTACAATAAAAAGGACAAAAAAGAAAATTTCCGTCAAGAGACTCGCTCGAGCGAATTTTGGTTCTCGCTCAAGCGGGAATCTTATAGGGGTCGCTCAAGCGACAACCAAGGGTCGCTCGAGTGACAACCAAGAGTCGCTTGAGCGAGTATTGGCCGAAAGTTTTGGCCTAAATTTTGGGCACATTCGCTCGAGCGACTAAAACCCGAAAGTTTTGGCCGAATTTCTAAAGCTCCTCGCTCGAGCGAGAATGAAGTTCGCTCGAGCGAGCTTAGGCAGAGGCTCTCCTTTTGGGACTGATTTCTAGGGTCTTTCCTCGGTAGATCTTGACGCTCCTTGTCCGTTTCGTCGCTTCTTTTTTCACCGGTACACCTTGTACGGCTTGAAACCTAGGCCCCCTGTTGGTGGCATCCTCGTCAGATTAGGGTTTCTATATCCATGGGTTAAAACCTCAGAAAAACGATACGTATCGTTCAGCCCCAAAACCGATACGTATCGGTATCGGACGATACATTCCAATGTATCGTCCGATATTTTAGATTTTGTATGGGAGGCATCGATACGGTACTTTGAATGTATCGTATCGGGGAGGTCCAAAATCGATACGTATCGGTATTAGACGATATTTTGACCCATGTCTATATCCTTCACGTCATGGATCAAAATCTTCGCCGAAATTTTCAAATTTCGGGCGAGATGACTTGGAGCCGGCCCCTCTTGAAATGATAAATACCGAGATTTCGGGGAGGGGCCGAAAATTTGAAATTATCGGCCTTAAGTTCAATTTATCAGCCGATAATTTGAACTTTCAAATTATCAACTGAGAATTTGAATTTTGCTTTTTTGCTTTTTTGTTTGGTTTTATGCCCAAGAACAACCCTTCCCCAGCCACTTGTTTGGGGTTTTTTTTTCCTTCTCTCTTCTCTCTCCTTTCGGAAATCAATCGAATCTTGTCGGTTTCTCGCCGGAAATTGACGAAATCTTGCCAAGTTTGCCCGTATCTACTCGGTTCTCGCCGAATATTGCTGGATTTCACCGGATCTAACTGATTTCTCACCGTATTTTGGCCGAACCTCGCCAATTTTTTACGGAATCTCGCGCAAATTTTTCGTGAGGTACCGAATCTTGTTGGGTTTCACCTTATGCACTATTCTGAAAATCGCCTGGGTGGCCACCCGGGCCCCCCTATTTAGGCCGGGGCGGCCCCCAAGGCAGACCGGATTTGGGGCGCCCACCTAAGCCGCCTGGGTGGCCGCCCAATGCCCACCCAGCCCCAGTCGCCAATTTTTTTTATTTTTAACTTTAAAAAATAAAATAAAATTCTCGGGAGTCATTACTTGGCATATTTTGAAAGGGCCCTTGCACTCGAAAAGTTGACCCTTGCACCGACTTTAAAGAGAAACTTGGTATTTAGGGACATGTGATATGTGAAGACCATTGATGGCGTCAGATCAGATGACGGAGGTCATGTTTCACCCCGATATTCCACATAATAGATCTTGTGGGTGTTTTTTGGTGCAATTAACGCCCCCCTAAGTTAGAAATTGGGGAGCAAAGAACCCTTCTTGGGTGCAATTAACACAACCCTACGTTATAAATTGGGTACAAATAACCCACCCTAAGTTGTATGGTGCAAATAACTTCACAAGAACTGGTGCAAATAATATATATATATATATATATATATAGCGGCCACCCGGATCTTGGGGCGCCCGCCTAGCGATTTTCGTCCGAACATCCCCCCGAACCCGCCCAGAAATTTAAAGACATTGGCCGTATGTAGCCGGAAGTCACCAAATCTTTGCCTGTTTTAGCTGGTTTCTCGTCGGATTTTGGCCGAATGTCGCCGGTTTTTAACGGAATCTCGCCCAAATTTGCCGTAAGTTACCTTATCCTTATTTTATTTTATATCATTTAAATAAGCTATAGTTACTCATTAATTTTTGTAATATTGGAGTAATTATTAGTTATATAATATTTATTATATATATAAATATGGCTTATTTAAATTATTAGTTAAATATGGCTTTATATATATATATATATATATATATATATATATATATATATATATATATATTATTGGATATGTTTGTTATGGGATGTGTTTTTCTTGGGATATTTATATCCGATTAATTTTTCCCTAATGAAGGGACAGTCAACTTCTATATGCTTGGTCCTTTCATGGAAAACTAGATTCTTTGTTATGTTTATTTATGGTTTTCATTATCACTGTAGTGTCATAGGGAGCTTCACACACATATCAAGATCAACTAAAATGAGATGGATGAATCCACATACCGTCACAGGCACCTTGAGACATAGCCCTTCACTTACCTTCTGCACTTGAGTTAGGTACATGTTTCTTATTTTTTCACCAACTAAATTGCCACCAACAAAGGTACAATTATCCATGTTGGATATCCTTTTACTCACAGAACCAACCTATTCGGCATTGGTAAACACTTCAACATCCAAGTAACCATGATTTCCATACCGTAACTTCTTGCCAAGATTGAAAAGACTTCAAATATCTGAGGATCCTGTAAAACGCCTCTAGGTGAACTCTGTGGAGAATGCCTAGTTTGCCTAGCAACACTGAAGACTTATGCAATGTTTGGACGAGTAATTGTTAGATATACGAGCTTGCCTCCGAGGCACTGGTACATACGAATATCTTTTAAAGCTTCTCCACCTTCAAAATTCAGCCCGTGATTTACTTCCTTGGGGAATCCACACCCCAACATACGTTTGGCTTAAGAGATCAAGTGCGTACTTTCGTTTTGACATGGAAATACTCTTCTTGGATCTGGCAACTTTGATTTTAAGGATGTACTTTAGGGGACCAAGGTTTTTAATATCAGACATTCTGCTCCTGTACTATTTAATTCTCATAATCTCTTTCTCATCATAGCCAATGATTACAATGTCATCAACATAGACAATTAAAGCATTGAGTCGCATACCCTTTTTCACAAACAAATTGTGTTCATAGTAACTTCTCTAATAACCAAATTTGAGAATAGCATCTATGAACTTCTTAAACCATGCTCTTGGTGATTTCTTTAACCCATATATTGCATTTCCATGGTGACACACTTGTTCCTTCTCTCCCTCAGGGGTAAACCCAAGCGAGAATGCCATGTACACCTCTTCTTTATGTTCTCCGTGTAGGAAAGCAATTTTCACATTGAACTGATAGGAGGCCACTGCTTATTGACAACTACGGATAAGAGGACACGTGGGATTTAACTTGGCAACATGAGCGAAAGTGTCCTAAGACTTCATAAGTTAGCGTAAATTGCTTGGCAACTAATTGGGCTGTCCCTTTCAATAGACCCATCTAGCTAATACTTCGCAATATACACCCCTCTGCAATGAATCACCCTTTTTCCTTCTAGTAAAACAGTAACTTCCCACTCATTGTTCTGCTCGAGAACTTTCATTTCCTGGACCATGGCCTATTTCCATCGTGGCCAAGACAAAACGTCATTGACACCAGTAGGAACAAAGCGAATCTAATGATGATATATAGGAGGAATGTAAAATTGACAAAGTATGATATGAAACATACTTACTAATAGGATGGGAGGTGCAAGTCGTGAACCCTTAAGTAAGGCAATGGCCAAACCCATGTCCGGCACACGATGAGTTTCACTTTCGTGTGGACTTACTCAAGGTTTGAAGTTTGGTCCATAATCCGAGAAAGAGTGGGCTTGTTCTTTTTCCACGTTTCGTGAGGGAAGACTTCCCTTTGCAAATTTTCCTTTCTCTTGTACCCTTTTGTTGTCCATCTAGTGGAACATCAACTTGAATATTTTCATCATCTTGAACAATATTTTCCGCATTTACTTGGTCTCGCTACCTTGCACATCTTCGTCTTTTGTTTTGTAGACACTGATCTTAAATCTCTGATACCTTCTTAGGGATAGGATATGGAAATGGCAACATGCTCTCTTCTTTACTATTCTCCCCCTGAAGAGGGCCCCTGAGTTCTCACGATAATGAAGGATTGGACTCACAGAAAGTAACGTACATAGATACAAACTGTCCGCCAGATACTGGAACACTTGTACCAATTATGAGATGGAGGGCACCTGATAAATATACATCGAAGAGTTTCGGTACTAATTTGTCACAATGATTTTAATGGGACTTAGGCAAAGCACAAACAATTTAGTACTCTAGGGGGAAAGTGGAAAGAGTGGAGATAAGGTGACAACATACGAATGGGTGACTTGCCTTCAAGAACAGGGGTAGGCATCCTATTAATGAGAGAATACGTTGTGAGAACAGCGTCATTCCAAAACCTCTTTGGGACATTCATTCCAATTAACATGGCACGAGTCATCTCAAGAAAACAACTATTCTTTCCCTCAGCTACACTTTGTTAAGGAGTGGATGGGCAAGTAGTTTGCCACTCAATGTCATATTCTTTGAGATACTATTGGAGATTATGGTAAGAATACTCCTCCATTATCAGGTCGTAGCACCTCCTGAGAAGAATTATACTGAGTTTGAATAAACTTATGGTACACAAGAAAAATGGATGCAACTTCATCTTTTCTTTTATCAGGTACAATGTAGTGAGATGCGTGCAATCATCAATACAAGATACAGAGAACCGAAACCCAGACATAGAAGTAACAGGAGAAGTGTTTAGACAATATGACTTAGAGTGAACAAGATGGAAGACTAATATGACTAACAGGATGCGAAGCTCTATTGTATTTAGACAACTGGCAGACCTGGCATTGAAATTTGGTCATCAAGTGAGCAAAGCTATTGAGAGAACAATGTACGTAGTGTAGATTACCAAATTGTAAGCGCCATAGACATACAATATCCAAAGATATAACAGCTGATGCAATAGTGAAGTATTTTTCATTGAGTCCCCTTACAAATAGGTAGAGCCCCCTCTCCTCATGACCATGGCCAAAAACCTTCCTCGTCAACAAGTCCTGAATCACACAATGAGAAGGAAAAAGGGTTAGACTACAATTAAGGCTTTTGGTAAGACTACTAACAAATAGGAATAGGAGGTTAATAGGCATATTTTGGATATATAAAGTTGATGTTAAAGGGATTTCATTAGCCTAAACTGTCCCTTTTCCCCAGCAACAGGAACAAGGGATCCATTGGCCATACCACAATACAAACATTACATTGATTTGGCAGTGAAGATATAAAATAAAAAAAAGAGGACGTAACAGGCATGTGATTTGTAGCTCCGGACTTGATGATCCATGGAGTTTGAAAGGATATGGAAACATGAAAAGATCCAAAAAATACTTGTCTCAGCCAGGTAATCAATATATATCTTCATTACAGTTGGAGGATTGCACCAAAGAACAGTCCTCATCGTACCATTGATTTTCAACCCCAACGAGACACACTATCCTTTGATTCATCCATTTTTATAGAAAAGGAGTCAGATCAAGTTTTCATCACCGAATATCAACCAATCAACAGCTAAACGTAGATGATAAGAGAATAAGTCTACGGGATCACACAAACCCCTTTGAATCACCAATAATGCTGAAGGGTTGATACAAACCTCAGATTCAACAATCTCCACAGATTTTCAACCAAACTGATGCACAGAACGTCACAAAAAATCACCACAACAGGCACAATACCGGTCTGAATGGTTTGAAAATCCAAACAGCCATCAACTATCAGTAAAAGCACAATAAACTATCAGAAATACTGTGGATTAGTATCAGAGATAATCCCACAGTTCACAACACCAGATTCTGGAGGATTCAACTCACAAATGGAAGAAAACAGCCTTGCATAGCACCCATGAGCACTAAAATGTCAACCGATTTAATACTTAAAGAAATCACACAAGACCACTCACAAATGGTTCCCAATAACAAACCGATCCATATATACCCGATACACGGTACCTTTCAGCAGCACAAACCTTTGGAGCCCCACTTTTTGTGTTTAGGCTAAAATTTGGGGTTTTCAAAGAATCGCTAGAAATTGCATCAAACAGCAACAAATCTGATACTCCACCTTCTGAAAAGATGCATCAAGTAAAATCAATTAGATCGCAACCAGATTTGATTCCCCTTTCAATCTCAGAGAGCCACAGGGTCCAGAATGCAAACCACCCATGATCGAAGAATAAAATTGATCAACATGGGATTCCAATCATAGCCATGCTGGAAAACACCCTTTTGGTGGTCAACTGTTTGACTGCTGACTTTAGCATGACATCATGCCGACATCAGCACTTACCGGATGGCGTCAGTGACACGAATGAGCCAAAAGGAACCTGCTCTGGTACCAAGTTGATTTTAATGTTGATCAATTACGATTGAGGTTTGATGAAAGGACAGGAGAGAAGAAGAAGAAAAGAGAGATGCCAGAAACCTTAAGTAATGCACAACTACATTAACACCCTTTTCCATAATAATATATACACGCCCGACAATTATAAGTAATGCACAACTACATTAACATCATTGACAAGTGGCACCCAAGAATGATGGAGGTGATCGATGATTGCAGTCTAACTTCTTACTAACAATGTGTAGACGGCTGGAGAAAAGCTTTATACAATCATCATTAAGAGCGGAAGCAGAGACATGTTGTCAAGAGAGATGGAAGGCAAGCTATATTTTACAATAGAGAGGCCCAATAATCCTTACAAAGTGTTGTGGTTTAAGGAAGGAGTAGAATATCGGTCAAGCAGCGGTGCTTGACTAAATTATCCCTTGGGAAAATTTTCAAAGATGGGATTTTTGTGTGATGTAGTTCTTATAGATGTATGCCATATATTGCTTGGACAACCGTCACAATACCTTTCACAGACTTAGGATATTTTATATATATATATATATATATATATATATATATATATATATATATATATATATATATATATATATATATATACGTTCGTGAAGATTAGTATTCAAGCACCTCTTCTCCCTCAATGGGTAAAAATACCACACAGGAAAGATGATCGTACTTTGCTATACTCTTCTTGGATTCAGGCCAATGAATGTGTGAAGACCCTCGTAAAGGCAGGAGGTTCAACAAGTCATACTCGAGGGTGAGTTCTTTCCAACTGGGAGAGATATGGGCCAGACAAAAAAGTCCAAAGTAAAAGCCTACTGGGCCTTTCAATAGGTGGCCCATTTAATTAAAATGGGCTAGTGACATGACACCTTAAGTTGCTCATGCGGCCATTTAAATGTTTAAGGGGTCTATAGCGTCTCCACTTGATAAGATTGGAAAGTCTTGTAGTTTGGAGAGGATATTGACCTCTTTAAGATTCTTTTGTCGACTCTTACAAGAGAGAAACTTTTTTAGTTTATGATCTTATGTTAACTTTTCCCAGAGAAAATGCATCCATAGGGAGAGCTATAGTCCATCAAAGTTATTGTGGTTGGAGACCTTTAGTTTATGATCTCATGTTAACTTTTAAGACCTCATTTTGGGATGATTAGAGATCATTGGTCTCCTGCCAACAACTTATTGTGATTGGAGATGTATAAAATGCAGAATTCTTTAACAAACATGTCTATTAGAACTAATAAATTTTGTTTTAAGCTCAATATGTTTTCGTCTGGTTTACTATATATCAGTGACTAAAGAAAATATGGCCTTGGAAATTCAATTTATCTATCTTGGTTTGAATATCTATGTTATGTGTTGATCTTTTGCTATATAAGCCAAACTTTGTTGCTGTCCCCTAATTGTTGTGCTTATCCTCTATTACTTTTGTTAACTTGTGTTTGAATGGACTTTGAAGGGGGTAGTGGCTGGTCTGCTAGTGCAAAACACACTTAAATTCTTACTGAAGTTTGGACAAGTCTCCCCATACTTGGTAAATTGCCTCCCAGTTTCTACTCATCTTTTTCTGTATCCAATGTAGATCTTCTGGTACTAGTTATCTCTTTTACTTGTATTCGGCAATGGAGAGCTTTCATGCTTTAAAAGATTTTGCTTTTCTTCCTCTTAAGATCGCATCATTTTTCGATTAAATATACAAGCTTTATATCAAATATCTGGTAAGTGTTACAGGAAATTGGCTGGGAAGTAGCCTAGCCTCAGTTTATTGGCTATCCTGGAAAGTTGAATTATATTGGAACTTTCTTCCTGTAGTTTGGAATCTTACCAAATGTCTGGATATTGTAGACAAACTCTGACTATTTTGACTGAGTTTTGATGGGTAGTTAACAGTGGTCATGGATTATAGGGATACAACTCTCTTAAAGATTACTTCCCAACAATGGAAATGAAGCCAAATCCTCAATGTTCAAACTCAGTCTGTCTGGAACGGCAGGTTATGTGATTTGGATCTACAGTTGGTTAGCAGTTAAACTCTTGAAATTACATGTTTTTTTCTCCTGGCTGACAGTGGATGCAGTATCTGTATCCAGGCAGAGTACACTCGTATAAAGCCAGCTAGAGATGCCGCTGCTGCCGAGGCAAAGAGAGAAGCTGAAGCATCATCCAGGACCAAATGCCCAGTTCACATTGATAATGAATGGAACATAAGGTACTATTGCTTGTATAGGAAATCAAAGCCAGTTCAGTGTTCTATTAATTTGCTGATAAATTTTTATTATAATGTAGTTGATCATCTTTAGAAATTTGATAGTATGTCTCACTAGGAAGTTTAAAGTTTGCCAGGTTCATTGCGTCATCATCATAGCCTTACCCATCTATTTGGGGTCGGCTTTGCGAGTCTTATTTCTTCACTTCTGATTAGCACTAAGTTCTTTGTAACTTTGCAATCCGTCATATCCCTTCTCACGGTTTCCATCCAGGTCTTCACTGGTCTTCCTCTTCTCCTACGTCCTTGTGCTTGGAGCGTCTCAACCCTTCATATAGGGTTTGCTTCTGGCCTTCTGAACATGTCTAAACCCCCTAAAGCGACACTAAATTTTTTTTTTATAGGTGCCACTCTCAAATTTTCTCTTACATCATTTTGTATATATCTTTTCTTGTTACTCGCATTCTTCCCAACATACGTATCTCGGCCATATGTACTCTATCTTCTTATCGCATTTTTTGTAGCCCAACCTACCACACCATATAATAGGGCAGGTCTAACCGCGATCTTATAAAAACTTCCCTTCAATCTAAGAGGAACTCTTGGGTCACACAAATACTCCACTAGCTTGCTAGGTTCATTGCATGTGGAAGACAAATCCTACTGTATGTCTTTATTAGAACCGGCTTGATAGAAATTCGTAATATAGAACTTTAGCATGCACATGGAAATTATCTAGCTTTCTTTATCAGAAAACACTGGCCCAATGAATATGTGAACTGTGCGTTCTTTTTGAAACCCATGTTACTTAATAGAATTCTCTCTTTTGATGCTTAAGTTCTAAATTGTTTTGCTCTTTACAGCGTTATTGATGACAATGAATTGGAGACGACAAATATGTTGAAAAGTTCAGGTGATCTCTCTTACTCCAACTGGCTTGGCATGGTCATTTTTACCCTTGCTGAGTGCATGCTGCCAAATGTTGATAGCAATGGGCTTATTTTACATATTACAATTGCATGGATATCATATGTGCATATTAATGTTTGGGATTAATTACACTAGTATATGATTTGTTATTTATGATGATTTCCATCAATAATTTCTTTAAGTGTAGCATTAGAAAGGATGAAAACTTTATTTCTCTGGTGCCTTAGGAGAGGATAAAAAGTTGAGGGGCATCTAAATAGTTTCGCATTATTTTCGGGTGCACTAAAATATTTTCCCAAGGGAAAAAAGAACTTCGAGCATCGTTTCATTATTTCCTTACAGAATCTCTTGGTCCATGTACTTTTGGTTTTTTGAATTTTAACTCTTCTAGCTACCAACTTTTGTTGCTGTTGAAGGGCAGTAGCAAAAAGTGAAAACACGAAACATGAATAGAGGAACATGCCAATAACATGAATAGAGGAAACGCCATATCAATAAGATTTTGGATTCCATTCTAGTGTTCCCGACTTGAGACAGTGATTGAAGCATATTTTCTAGCAGAAATTTCAACTGTGATCAGTAGATAAAATTGAATACTCAGTAGAAATTTCAACCATAATCAGCTATTAGCATTATTGTCTGAATCTTACGATCCAAATATGAATCCTATGATTTAGATTGAATCATACAGTGTACCGTTCATGATTCACTCCTGAATCTTATACGATTCAGTTGAATCTTTGTCGTATAAAGATTCAGGTAAATATTCAGCTCTGTGGATTGAGTCAATTCTTGAAACAGTAACACAATTCTAATTTTTTATACTGTCACTTTTCTTACTACTAAATTGGAAGGTTTAACAATATTGCAACCTTGAGGTCGTAGGTTCAATCCCAGCTGACCTAGCGGGAGTTAAAATAAGTTTAGTCATACCAAACTATTATATAGAGCTTTCAACCCTTATTTAGGGTTTTCATGAATCTTACAATTCACGTTCTGATTGCAGATTTGATTCATTTAGTCCCTCTGCTACAATATTGATCAATAAACTTGAATATTGCTTATCCAAAAAAAAACGTGGATATTTATATTCCAAATTTCCTTTTTGAGAAATAACCTGTCACCAATAAAATACAAAAAATTAAAAATTAAGCCAAAACTCTCTAAAATTGCAGCTTCATATGCTGTAAAAACCTTTGCGTAGTGATGTTTATTCGGTCATCTGCAGATGCTCTTCCGGAAGGACTTGTCCATGAGCTCCCGAGTGCCGACAATTTTCAAAAGCCACTGCAACAGGAATCAACAGCTACCATTGCCGATGATCTCGATGATCTACGGAAGCAACTCGATGCGCTTAATGCAGATTAATCCTCTAACTTTTTACCCACACCGGATCATATCTCGGCGTCTATCCTTCCAAGGAGGTTAGAATTGTATCCAAGTTTTCATTACCAAACCATGGTACAAATTTTTATGGTATCAATAGACATTATTTCAATGGTGATTCTTAAAAATGCTTTGTTATGAAAAGTCGACCATATACTACAGAATTATATGAAGAACTATGATCTTGCATGATATGTAGAGCAGGTCGTGTAACACTTAATTATACATACATTACAGTCCAATTATGATCGGAAGGTGATACTACAAGACAGCATAATATGAACTATGGGTGCTGTTGGGAAGTTGTGGGAAAACAATGCCCAAGATGTTCTGAGCAATCTGATTTTTGTGCGACATTGTCAAATGGTGCTTGATTGTTAGCATGTGTTTTTTTTGTTAAGAACCAAAGGGTGTTTTTTTTTTTTTTTTAAATGACATATTCCTTTTCTTCTTCACTCTTGCGTCAGAGAAGATTTGATTTATATGGATTGTAATATTCTTCTTTTAATAAAATGGGTGGGGACCGTTCAACCCGGCTTATAAAAATTTTAAATAAAATAAAATGAAGCTAAGTTATAATATAATATCATGGAGTTATTAGGAAGAGAGAGGAAAGTGGTGAGCTGAGACATTTTGTGAACTCAATACATTTCTTGGCTCATGCATCAACCTCCAATTTTAGCTTTTTTAAATCTCAGTTTTGGTCCCTTTAGAAGGGATAATGGCTCCTGACCGGCATTTAAGCACCAAATGGCATGCATCCATGATCAATCTGAATTGCTCAAATGGCAATCTTTCATTGAAATATCTCTTAGGCCAATGAAAAATGCCGATATGTGGATGTGAGCCATCCGATTGACGAACTTTAATATCAGTCATTAAATCTAAAAACAACCGTTGATATTATAGTCAACAAATCGGATGGTTTAAATCTCCCTAAAATATTATTTTTTGGCCTGTTGCACTTCAACCTATGATCTATCACTTTGATGATTCGGATCACCTATATTTTAAACCATTATGGTGTTTATATGACGGCCAGGAGAGTCTCTCTTTTCAGAAAGGTGTGTAAAGTAATAAGGATAGAATTAGGTATGAGTTTATCAGAGCTAGGAGTGACCTCAGTAAAATAGAAAATAGAGGAAGGGCATCTTTATTTGCACCTATCAAAACTTTGTTGGCACCTACACCAAAAATATATTGACTGCTTTGAATCAGTTGATGGAGATCATTATTTTACCCAAGAGAACTTGAGAACATGAATGTATCATTTAAATGGTCAGTTTTTTGTTTCATGTGGCACACATCCCAAAAATGACTAGAAAATCACATTTGAGCATGGTGTATGACATGTGGTTCTCTAGTCACTTTTCCTGAGATGCGTGCCATAAGGAAGAAAAAAACTACATTTAATTCATGCAAGTAAAGGTTTTTGGTGTAGTTGCCCTCAAAGATTCGCTGGGTGCTCATAAAGCATAAATTCCAAATTCTTTGCCGTAGAATACCTTGTTAAGAGTATGAATATCCAATGTTAAATATGGTGAAAAAATGATGTGTTTTTTACTTAAAAGCCTGGATGGTTACTTTGTTTCCATCTACTGATCCACTGCAAATTTGCTGATGCATAGGAGAATATGGAAAGCTTATTGCGGATTATTTGGACTCTTTGCGTTTATTAGTGAGTTGGTGAAGAAATTGTATAACTTTATGGGGTACCTCTGTTCACGTCTACAGGATTACTGTAGGCGCCTACGGGAGAAGCCCATTGACTACATCGAATCAGATGATAGAGATCATCTTTCACCCTAATCCTTCACATAATGGATCTTGAGACCATGATCTTAGAGCAATGCTGTCGAAATATCATATATGTTCTATACGCATGCCTCACAACTCATTGTAGTCCGAAAAGGTCATGCCAAGTGAGGTGATTGAATCCTAGATGGCATCTATTAATATTTTATTAGTGATATTTCATCACACTTGGGCCTTAAAATAGAAGATAAGACAAGGAAATACAAGTAAGAGCAGTTACAAGCATACACGTGCAGCATAAATAAGAATGTTGTGAAGGCCAACAAAACTTAGTAAGATTGCAGGTATTGTAAATCTATGCATGTCATGCCTTACGCTATTTACCAGTTTGGCTGAGGGAGATTGATCCATGCCCGGACATTGGTGAACAGGTTAAGCATTTACTACCAACTAGTCTTATGAGCTAATATGACTTAATATGAGCTGATATTGATCTATTTGACCCAATATTTGACCTCATAGAATGTAGCGGATTGGATGGGTCATAACTTCATACATATGGGCTATTGTATATCATATTTCGTCGGTATTTAAAACCATCTTTGAGCCTCTTGGAAATCAAATATGGGTCAATTTGGGTTGAGTCTCTTAACTCAAATTGAACTTTACTTGTACCAGACTCAGATCTTAAGTCTGACTATAAACTAGTTATACAAGAGCATCTCCAATGCCGTATATTATTCATAACCGTTGGAGATGCATATGTTAGACAAAATTGGCATATCAGTGGCGCATGTGACAATTTAATATATGAAAGTTAAAAGTGAACTCCAATCAAAGAGGGAGTAGGTCATTGGTTCGATTCTCGTCCTCTATATTATTTCTCACCCTTATTTTTACAAGGAACGAGTTGAATTCTGTTAGTTAACTCTCACCACTATAATTGGTGTTCCCTCACACTACTCCGCAATTGTCAAATGTATATGCATACCTGCTTCTCAGTATTTGAGGCTGTCTTTGCCGAATGACCATATAAAAAAAAATAAAAAAAAAATTCCAACCAAATCACTTCCTCTTTTAATAATAAAATATTATTTTTTTTGCAAAAACTAATTGAAATGGTGTCTCCAGTTCTCATTCCATTTTTGACATGCTATGGCGAGACATCGAATCCATATGGATATGAAATCTTGCTGGGAGCTGCTCCTTTAATTCCCATATACCTTTTATAGTAGTTAATTTGCCCACATAGAAATGGTGTCTCTCGATTGGAAATATTCTTCATTGTAAAAAAACTAAATTTGAAAAAAGATAATTATAAAATGGGTACCTCTATTTTAGCCTCACTTTGCTGTTTGCACCTACGATTGAACATGCAGAGCCCTTTTTTTTGCCCTTTTATGAAGGTTGGGCACACACTATTTTTTACGGGCTACGCGCCAACTTATACAAGATCAAAAAGAAAGAAAAAAAAAAGTTTATTCATTGCCTCGTTTCAAAGGAGAGCGTGCGACTCCTCCAATGACCCTTCTTCTACTTTGACCGCAACGACGATGTCGGAATCACTGAAGCATCATCCTCTTCTCCTTCTAGATTTTTTCTTCTTCTTCCTCTTCAAATCCAACCAATTTTAATGCCAACGCCGACGCATCATCTTCCTTAACTCTAACAAGTCACAAAGACGACACCAGCATCACCGAAGTACCCTCTTCTTCTTCTTCTTTAATCTTCTTCCTTACCTCTCACAAAAACCTAAAATATCTACAAAAAATAAAAAAGAAACCCTTAACACAAAAAAAAAAAAAAAAAAAGACCTGAAAACCTAAGAAGACATCCTTGTCTATTATTATTTTTTTGGTGACAATTTAATTTCAACAAATTACTTAATTAGGGTTTTAGGGTGTTATCATGCATCATTTATGTTTAATAAAATTTTGAAGAGTTGATGAGTTCATCTTTGACACCCTAATTTATATGTTGATTGCTCTCTTTAATTACTTGAATTTTGGTGACTTAAGAGGTACTTGTTAAATTTAGGGTTTATTATATTCCTTTCGCACAAAGAATATAGATGTTCTATTATGTTCTTTCCATATCTCAGGATCTGCCTTGTGGCATGTAAGTGTAGCTTCCATGGCATGGTCCCGATCTCGTCTTTGCTTATGAATGGCATGTTGTTTTAAAAAGCAAAGGCCCCGGAGGCAGCCCTAAAACAGAATCAGATCGATTGTCTGCCCAACGAATTTATTTTCAGCATGGAATTCCTCTTCTACGATAACAAGATTTCCCATAAGGTGCCTAATTTGTCAAATACTCGTGGAATGGTGGGAGCAACGACATCCCATCAGGATTAGTATAAGCATAAGCTTGATATACTATTACTTGTAAATAAATAAGTAACAATTCTGCTAATTTTATTTTCATATATATATATATATATATATATATATATATATATATATATAGGAAAAGGTATCCGTCCTTTATGGGAGGACGGTCACCGTCCTCCAAGCTTTCATGTGGAGCTCCACGTGACACTCAAAATATTTTTTCGATGTCATGTGGAGCTCGGGTGCATTGCTTAGATCATCTTTGACAAAAAAATAATTGAAACTCATCTCCACCGTGTGTTTTTTGAACCGTATAATATGAACCAATGAAACCCGTCAAACTTTGACTTGTAGGTTAAATTTTTTTTTTTTAATATTGATCTAAACCATCCACCTGTGCTCCACGTGGCACCCAAACAATGTTTTGGGAGCCACGTGGAGCTCCATGTGTATCTTGGAGGACGGTTACCGTCCTCCATTGGAGAACCTAACTGGCTCCCATATATTACCTATTTATCATGAATCTAAGACTTCTTGATTTTTATGTTTTATTGCTAATCAAGTAGTCATTCATATTTTATTTATTAAAGAATGTAAATTTATATTATTAAAATAATAAATACTTTTAAAACTCATCTTATCCCTAGCGAATCGGGTTCGCTTGATAGTAGTGAATTGCGTATTGCGCACTCAAATGTGGCTCGGGTGTATCAACGATCAAGTAACTGTGGTATTTACCATATTGTCACAGCATGAGGGTATTTTTGGTCCTGAAATAATGCTAATCTCACAATAATGAGGGTGGGGTTAGCATTCTCTCTATATATATAAGTACACATATGATTAAAATTAGAATAAAAAGTACCACAAAGAGTTATGTTTTTGTGAGGGGAGGAGAGATAACCTGAATGATTCAATGTCTTAAGATTCGAAAAACGTTTAGAGGCATTAAAACATAGGGCAATGATCATATCCTACCAGGTAGAACCAGATTTCTAGTCGTACCCCATCCACTGCCCTTGAAAATAGAAGAATCTTAACTGCACGTTATGATATAAAAAGTGAAAACCAAGAAAATCAATATTCTCCTATTTCCAAGGGCCGTGGATGGTATAAGACTGAAAATCTGGTTCCACGTGTAGGACCTGACCATTACCCTTAAAACATAAAACCAAAACATAAACCAATTATTATCAGCATCAATATGTCCTATTTATTTGGGGTCAATATTAAAAAATACCTTTTGTTTTATATCAATAACAAATAAATCTTAATATATTAGTGTATAAAGGTATAAATATATACCTTAATATTTATGTAAAAATACAATATTTTTCTTATTTTTTATTTTTCTTATAATATTTTTTTTACAGATGCTATATGGCATAGACAATCTAGATATAGTGCATGTGCAAACTTGCAGGCAAAGAGGATCCTTTTTAATGTAGCACAATGTGAGGAGACTCGCACACAAGGCGAGAGCAGACGTGGAGTTTAGAACCCACGATATGTTGCTTTCGCAAGGGAAGAGTATACCAATTGAGCTATTACTCAACCAGTCTATAAAAATACAACATTAGTCTTACAAGTTGGAACAATCGAAATAAAATATAATAATAATAATAATAATAATAATTAACCTTATCTTTGATAGTGGAAAAAAGAGGGTTGAGAAAAAAATTAGGTTTGGAGGAAAATTAGCATTATGGCTAAAATAATCAAGAGGGACTCCAGCCAAATGTTTTATCATTTTACATCGAAGCTTAATTACAGGAGTAAATTAGGGAGCCCGAACTATTTATACAATTTGGGCTGATTTTGGACCCAATTAGTTACTCGTAGGCGGTTAGAAAACTTGTCTATAAATCTATCCTCTATAACCATTTGGTTTGAAATTCTCATTTACATACCATTTAGAGAAAAGTGCTGAATTAGGGCCCTCAAATAAAGTTATCACGAAATTTGTGATTTTTCTTCTTTAATACTTGAGAGAGCCCCAAAACGGGTTTAACCAGCCGTATTGCATCCACGGGGTTGTGTTTAGTTTGGACGGGATTCCGCATACGCCCCCCTATGCCGACATTGCCCCTGACGGTAAACCCGCCAGAAAAGATGCTAGTGATTAAATAGAAGAAATAAATGTTGAATTTTCACTTACTGGGGTTTGAAGTTGTTTCTTCTTGGTAGATTGAGTGATGGCCTGAGCAGCAATATCTCCAACTCCCCACAAGAGTCCAGAGGTAATGATCTGGATCTTTACAGGATGAACAGCCAAGAATTTCTGATACCATCTCCATACATTCAACATCATAGTCATGCAGAGTTGTTTGATGAGAGAGAAACTGTCACGCCCCGAAATCCGATACATGATCCATTTCGGCAGATGAACGCATTCAATAATCAAAATTCAAATAAAGGAAACACAACGGTCCATTCTTATTCAAAATTACATTTAGTTTAAATTACAATGTTAAACAACTCCTAACCAAAGCTAAACCAACAAGTCTTCTAGGGTCACTTCCTGAAATACAGCTTCTGAGCCACGAGGTCTAATCTCTAAGATTTAAATAGCAACGGGGATGAGATAAAACTCAACAAGTAACCCCCAATAAATAATATAACTCTTTTGTCAATTTTATCAGTTTCAAATTGAGAACTTCATATTAATAGAAATAACATCAGTTATACCATCTAATAATTCAATACAAAGAAGAAAATAACTTAGTTTACAATTGTACTTCATATATTGTACCATTGTTAATTAATAGCACCGATCCAAGTGCATTTTCATTCATATCATCAGTCATCATTCATCATGGATACCAGTCACAAGAAGGGTTCCATATTTTCATCAATCCCATTGTCAACCGTGCTGATCCGATTTGACGGGTTTACTTCGTTTTACGGAAGTACACAAATGGATCCGTTCATCCAATTCTACCATGCGGCCCCATGGGGATCTTAATAAAATCATATCTTATTCATCTTTACACTATTCATCGTTTCTAAAGTTTTTCTCATCAGTTTCTTTTGAAAAACATATCTCAATGCATCATTTCGAAATAGCAAACGATATCATGTCTAATTTAAGTTAAGTAGACAATGCTTATGACATTTACCTTTCTAACAATAATATGATTCGATTTGAAATAATCATCACTGAGTAAAGCATGTCTAAACTACTATTATGAATCATTCGGTATCTACTTATCAACATTATAGTATGTACTATGCAAAATTAAAGACATCATTATCTAAATAAGTAGGTGTGTAAAACATGTTATGGGATAGGTCACTTGCCTCAGTCGTCGGATTCAAGGGTCTTGTGAGAATAGTGTGAAGTTTCACGGTTTCAGGTAAGTTATCTGGGCACAAGGAAAATTCGGTCAAGAAGAAAGAACGAACTAGGGTAGATTATCGATGTACAGTTGAATTCCATCGAGTTATTTCAAATCCTTATAAAATATTTAATATATAAACTTCTTAATTTAAAGCAACTTTATAATTTAGTTTTAAAACCCTTGATTTAATATTAAGCAATTACTTAAATTCTTTTTAATATCAGAATCTGATTTCATATAATTATATTTTAATATAAAACCAGCATATAAACAGCCTATATATAAAGTCGGATTATAAAAATATAAAAACAGGGTATAATCTAAAATAGAAACCGAACGAAAATCATTTTATTTAACAGAATATAAAATCAGATTATATAAAAAATCAGATTTCTAAAACTAGGATGAATTTCCTGTTTTAAGACAAGTTATAAAACATATTATAATAAAACAGATTATAAAAATCAATATATAAAAAATTCAGATTTGTAAAACAGACTATATAAAAATCAGATTTGTATAACAGATTATAAAATCAGATTTGTATACAGAATATCATATTAATATAATTCTAGATTATCAGATTAAAATTGGAATAAAATCAGATTAAAACAAAATATAATTTCTGATTATTATAACTGAATTTTGAATACATTATCAACATATATATCTAGATTTAAAAATCCAATCCTTACAATATAATCTAGGATTTAAACCCCCATCTTAATAAACCAGATTTATAAAAACAGAATATAAAATTGCCAGATTTCTAAAATATAAGAATCAGAGTCTAAAATCAGAGAAATATAAAACTAGAGAAAATAACCCTAATGTTGTAGACTTAAAATACAACATAATAGAAAATCAATTTATAAAAACAGAATATATTTTGAGCATATAAAACCAATATGAAACCCATAAAATCAGAGTTGACCTAAAACCTAAATTAAACCAGATTTACCAAAAATAAATTTATAAAATCAGAAATTTAACTAAAAACTACAAAATTAGATTATAAAATTTAACTAGAAGAAAACATACCTCAAGGGAATTAGAGAAGAAGAAGAACTTGAAGAAAGCTTGGTGTGGAAAAGAGAGGAGAAAGAGCTCTACTTATAGGCTCGGTGGAGTGATCGTTTGCAATTGAAATGAATTTGTGAGTAATGGTAGGCGCTATCGAATTGAAGAAGAAGAAGGAAAACTACTCATCTTTTACGGATGGGTTTTGATTTGGGATTTAAGTTGTAATGGAAATGGTTAGGGTGTATGGCATATACAGGTTAGAGTGTGTGTGTATGCTTTGGTTCGAATCGGGTCGGGTCGGGTCGGGTTAGGGTTTGGTTTGTAATAGTTTGGGTCGTCACATTCTTCCCTCCTAAAAAGAATTTCGTCCTTGAAATTTACCTTAAGCATTTTTGAAATATTCTTCCCCCCCTAAAAATAATTTCGTCCTCGAAATTTACCTTAAGTAATATCGAACAATTACGGGTACATCTGGCGCATCTCATCTTCACGTTCCCATGTTGCATCGTTTCCGTAGTGATGTTGCCAAAGAACTTTTACTCGAGGGATTCTTTTGCTTCTATTACCGTGAGTCTTCCATTCGATGATTTGCGTTGGGGATTCCACAAAAAACAGATCTTCTTGTACTTTTGAAGGTGCAGGGTCTAACACGTGTGGGATCAAATTTATAATCACGCAATATCGATACGTGGAAGACGTTATATACGTTGGCTAGTAAAGGAGGTAAAGCTAGTTGATAAGCAACTTTTCTAACCTTCTTGAGAACTTCGAATGGCCCGATGAATCTG
This sequence comes from Chloranthus sessilifolius, assembly GCA_021018995.1. Lineage (NCBI taxonomy): Eukaryota > Viridiplantae > Streptophyta > Magnoliopsida > Chloranthales > Chloranthaceae > Chloranthus > Chloranthus sessilifolius. The sequence continues at coordinate 159,812,469 of CM037584.1, forward strand.
GGACTGAGTTTTCCTTTCTTTCCGAATCGTAGAACTCCTTTCGTTGGTGATACCTTCAGGAATACGTAATCTCCAACTTCGTGTTGACGTTCTCGGCGATCCCGGTCAGCATAACTCTTTTGGCGATTCTGAGAAGCAATGAGACGTTCGCAAATAATTTGAATCTTTGCTGTTGTTTCTTTCACCAGTTCGGGTCCGAGCAGACTTCGATCTCCGACTTCCTCCCAACATACAGGCGATTGACAAGGTCTTCCGTAGAGTGCCTCGAAGGGTGCCATCTGGATACTTGCTTGATAGTTGTTGTTGTTGTAGGCGAACTCGATCAACGGCAAATGATCGTCCCAATTTCCTTTGAAGTCAAGCGTGCAAGCTCATAACATATCTTCTAATGTACGAATTGTCCTTTTAGCTTGTCCGTTGGTTTTCGGATGAAAAGCAGTGCTGTATTGTAGCTTGGTGCCCAACTTTTCCTGTAACTTCCTCTAAAGTTCTGACGTAAGCTTTGAGTCTCGGTCTGACACGATTTTCACTGGTACACCGTGCAATCGAACAATCTCCTTAATATATACCTTCGCGAGACTTTCCACCGTTTGAGTAATTTTAACAGGTAAGAAGTGCGCGCTTTTGGTAAGTCTATCTACGATTACCCAAATCGAATCGTGACCGCTCTGTGTTCTTGGTAGCCCAGTGACGTAGTCCATGTTGATCCGCTCCCATTTCCACTCTGGTATTGGCAAAGGTTGTAACAATCCTGCTGGCTTCTTATTTTCGACTTTAATTTACTAACAGGATAAACATCTTGATACATATTCAGCAATTTCTCTCTTCATATTGTTCCACCAAAAGTGTCGCTTTAAGTCCTGGTACATTTTCGTACTCCCCGGATGTACGGTATATCGAGACTTGTGGGCTTCATCCAACAGTTCCTTCTTTAGCTCTGGATTGTGTGGTACGCATAACCGTTCTTGATATCGCAACGAACCATCCGCACATATTCTGAATTCTATTTTTTCTCCGTTTTTTATGTCGTTCATCAACTCTATCATCTGAGGATCCCTTGCTTGATTTTCTTTTATCTTCTCGACGATAGTCGATTGAATGCTTAGATTAGCACAGAAGAACTTCGATCCTTCCTCCCGGATGTTTGCCCCCAGATTCCCAAAATCTTCGTATAGTCTCCACTCGTTGACCATGAGTGTGGCGAGTGTCCCCAAGGATTTTCGACTCAATGCGTCTGCTACGACGTTCACCTTGCCGGGATGATACTGAATAGTGTAGCCGTAATCTTTTAGAAACTCCATCCATCGTCGTTGGCGCATGTTCAATTCCTTTTGGGTACAGAGGTATTTTGAACTCTTGTGATCGGTGAAGATTCCGAACTTCTCTCCGTACAAGTAATGCCTCCATATCTTCAAGGCAAAGATAACCGCTGCAAGTTCCAGGTCGTGAACTGGATAGTTTTGTTCATGAGGCTTCAGCTGTCTTGATGCGTAGGCGATGACCTTCTTGTGCTGCATAAGTACACAGACTAAACCTCTTCCTGATGCGTCGCTGCAAACTTAAAATCCTCTGTTTCTTGATGGAATTGCCAAGATTGGTGCTGATGTCAACCGTTTCTTCAATTCTTGAAAACTTTGTTCGCATTCGTTCATCCAAATGAACTTGACACCTTTTCTAGTAAGCTTAGTCATTGGAAGTGCGATTTTTAAAAAATCCTTCACAAATCGTCGATAGTATCCTGCCAGGCCTAAGAAACTTCTTATGTCTATTATATTCAGCGGCTTCTCCCAATTTACAACGGCTTCAATTTTGGTTGGGTCGATAGACACTCCTTCTCCAGAAACTACATGACCTAAGAATGAAACCTTATCTAACCAAAAGTCGCATTTACTCAACTTCCCGTAAAGGTTATGCTCTCGTAACGTCTCCAGAACTTTCTTCAGATGCTCCTCATGCTCTTCACGATTCTTTGAGTAGACTAATATATCATCGATAAATACAATGACGAATTTATCTAAGAAAGGTTTGAAAACTATATTCATCAAATCCATGAATGCAGCTGGGGCGTTTGTCAGACCAAAAGGCATTACTAAAAACTCGTAATGTCCATAACGCGTCTGGAAAGCAGATTTTGCTATGTCTTTATCGTTGATTCTCAACTGGTGGTAACCCGATCTCAGGTCAATCTTTGAAAAGACGGAAGCACCTTGTAATTGATCGAAAAGGTCATCGACTCGAGGTAGAGGATACTTATTCTTGACAGTTACCTAGTTCAATTGACGATAGTCAATGCACATCCGCATAGTCCCATCTTTCTTCTTTACGAACAAAACAGGAGCGCCCCAAGGTGAAACACTTGGTCGAATAAAACCCTTCTCTAACAATTCTTCTAATTGTTTCTTTAATTCTTGCAATTCTGTCAGTGCCATGTGATATGGAGCCTTCGAGATTGGAACTATTTCTGGTGGTAAATCGATGGTGAAATCAATCTCGCGAGAGAGAGGTAACCCCGGTAGATCATCAAGAACGACGTCGGAAAACTCATAAACAATAGTAATACTCAAAATTTTGGACTCTTCTTTGTTTCTTCACTCAAAACATAAGCTAGAAAACCCTGACAACCTTTATTAAGAAATCTTTTTGCCTTGATGGTGGAGATTGCAGGAAATTTGAAATTCATAACTGTTCCTTGAAAAGAGAATCTGGGTTGGCCCTTAATATGAAAACGGACTCGTTTTCTAAAGCAATCGATAGTAGCATGGTAACTAGAGAGCCAATTCATACCCAAGATAACATCGAAGTCAGACATATCAAGAAGAATTAAGTTGGCGGGTAGGTTTTTACCGTCTAAGTTAATTGCACACTCCCTATATATCGTGTTGGTAACTAGTGAATCCCCAAGTGGTGTGTATACGGAGAGTGAAAAATCTAATTGTTGTGGCACAGATTTCAAGTGTTTAGCAAATGCAGGTGAAGTAAATGAATGACTTAAACCAGAATCAATCAAGACTTTAGCAGTGTTCTCAGAAATGGTTAAGGTACCTTGAATAATGTTCTCCAAAGTTTCTGCCTCCTGAGTTAGGGCGAACACTTGTCCTCGAACGTTTGGACGTTGCTGTGGAGTGAATCGCTGTTGATTGGCCTGTTGATTTTCTTGGCGCGGTTGGTACTGCACCAATTGTTGTTGTCGTTGTTGTTGTTATCGTTGCGAGTACTGCTGTTGCTGTGGATACTGCTACCTAATTGGTTGAGCGTTCCTCGTCACGCCATAATATTTCCGTATATGTCCCACTTTTTCGCACCCATTGCAGGTCTTCTCTGGTTTTGAACATGTTCGAGTCACATGTCCAGATTCTCAACAGTTGAAGCATGTTGCATTCACCATTCTACAAGGCGTGGTACCATGTTGCCTTCCGCAGATTGTGCATGAGGGACTAGGAAGAGCAATGACCTGCGAACCTTCGAATCACGGTCGTTTGAAGTTATGGTTTGGTGTAACAGGTGCCTTACCATTAGTGCCTGACGACTCCCTCTTCTTCACGTGGAATTCACGGAGGTCCTGGCAATCTTCTTCTGCCTTTAAGGCTCATCGAACTAACAAGGCGTAATTTTCTAAAAAGAATGTAGAAATACGCGTACGAATATTGGGTCTAAGACCCCCGTCAAACCTTTGTGCTCTTTCTCCATCTGATAAAGTATGCCGATAAAATCTTTCTAAGTCCACAAACTTAGCTTCATAATCAGCGACACTCAGATTCTCCTGTTCAACGTAAGGAATTCACTTTCCTTTCTTTGTTGAATATGTTTTGGAAAGTACTTCTCTAGTTTGGTAAACTTCTCCCATACTATCACCTTGTCCTTTGCCACCTGAGATCTCAGCATCATCTTCCACCATCGCTTGGCTTCCCCAGCCAACAAGAATACAGCATAGGTAGCCTTCATCTCTTCAGTACATTTCATCGCCAAAAAGATATTTTCAATATCTTCGATCCATTGCTCGACTTCTAACGGATTAGTTGATCCCCTAAATATATGAGGGTTCATCTTCTTTAATCTTTCGAGTTCTGCTCCAGCGTCGTGATCAGAGGATGCAGAATTTGTTCCTTTTTGAGCCATGACTGCCAGAACTGCTTGCATTCCCTCTAATACTTTCTCGACATTAGTCAAGTCAGTGGCAGGTGTAGCAATATGTGGAGTAACATTCTCTTCAGTCATCTAATAATAATAATATGACATAGTAATTACTAATAGCAATCAAAAGGTTGTAAGAATACTTCATAAAATTCTCACCCAATTTATTTATCGAAGAGCAATTACATAGATTATTGAAAAAAATAAATGACAACTTAAACTTCGACTTAATTTATTCTAGATATTACTAATCTATTCATCGTCTGAGATATCTATTATCTCAGGCTCGACTGGGTTATGATTCTCTATTTCCTTAGGTTCGACTCTATTTTGTTCTTCATTCTCAGAAGAAGCCTCCGGGTTGTACTCAGATGATTTTTCCGTGTCCGTCGGTTCTAAGTTGTTTTCTACATCATCATCATCAGAGAGTGTGATATATTCAGATGGTGTGTAAATCTCAATGTCTTCATCATCAGAGATGTCTATTACTTCTACGGGTCCAGGTGTATAGTAAGGCTCGTTAGAAGACTCAGACGAAGATGGGTAGCTAACATCATTCCATTCTTGAAACGGTGTACACGGACGTCTATCACAACTTTTCCTAGCAGTGTGATGCATTCTCACCATTTCCTGATAACCAGGGAAATGCCCAATTAAATTTCTATAGGTAATGTTCTATTTATTTCTAACCTATGGGTCCACAACTTAAGGTCACCTAAGGCTTCGCTAAACTTGAGCTCTGACACCAAGTTGTCACGCCCCGAAATCCGATACATGATCCATTTCGGCAGATGAACGCATTCAATAATTAAAATTCAAATAAAGGAAACACAATGGTCCATTCTTATTCAAAATTACATTTAGTTCCAATTACAATGTTAAACAACTCCTAACCAAAGCTAAACCAACAAGTCTTCTAGGGTCTCTTCCTAAAATACATCTTCTGAGCCACGAGGTCCGATCTCTGAAATTTAAATAGCAACGGGGATGAGATAAAACTCAACAAGTAACCTCCAATAAATAATATAACTCTTTTGTACCAATAGAAATTGAGAACTTCATATCAATAGAAATAACATCAGTTATACCATCTAATGATTCAATACAAAGAAGAAAATAACTTAGTTTACAATTGTACTTCATATATTGTACCATTGTTAATTAATAGCACCGATCCAAGTGCATTTGCATTTATATCATCAGTCATCATTCATCATGGATACCAGTCACAAGGAGGGTTCCATATTTTCATCAATCCCATTGTCAATGATGAGTACTGAAATATGATGATATTTCACCCCTAAATACCTATATTTAGCTATCCGATGAAGGCTATCTGATTAAAATTATTAGATTTAAAGTGTTTCAGGTAAATACAAGCCAAGTGTGGAAAACAGCCCAAAATTTTTGAAAATAATGTCAAAACACTGTAACTTTGGGTCATCGAGAACTTGGTGCGACTTGCGGCTAAATTTGGACCTTCAAGACAGCCGAATTATGAAATTGTCAAAACACAACCGTTGTAGAGCTTTTCGTCAGATTTCCAACGGCACAAGAATCACCTCAATCCGAGTTCGGGACAAAAAGTTATGGCTGAAATACTGAAGCAATGTCTGATACAAAAAGTGTGCTGAAATTCACGGATTTTTGGGGGTCGATGCATCGACCCTTTTGGTCGATTAATCGAGGATAAGGAGAGTCTGACACGGAATTGACTACTTTAAAGCTGATTTTGAGCCTCTTTTGTAGGGTCGATGCATCGACCCTATTGGGTCGATTAATCGACCCTAAATTGGCGGTTGGGGAGACTTCTGCGACCGGGAATCTATTTAAAGCGACTCAAACACTTCGAGGGAGAATTAGAAATTAGCGAGATACGAGATTAGAGTTTTAGTTTTTTGCTTTTCTTTTTCATAGTTAGACATAGAAATAGGGAGTTTTTATTTATTCCTTTTTGAGAGCTTTGTTCCTTTAATTTCCAGTACTCATTCCTCCAGTTTATTATATTTTTGCTCAAATTTATTCCTGCATTATTCTCGTTTCTGAAGACCATCGTACTTTTGGATCAAAGTAATTTCTTTTAAAGTTGAGGTATTTTTAATTCATTAAATTAATGTTATTTTCTCTTCCTTATTTATTTATGTCATTTTATTGCAATATGTGTGGCTAAATTTATAAGGATGGGGATCTAATGATTCTCATCCGAGGGATGTACTTTTAATAATATAAATTTAGGATTAAAATATGAGATCTTATTTTATGGTTGTTGTGCTATCAAGAACGGATGAAATCCCCGCCACTAGCCGGGATCGCGTGTGCCGAGCCATGCCCGAGATCTCAGATCTGTGACGGTAATTTTACCCAATCATTGTTATATGGTCTTTTTGCTTTCATCGTATGGATCTAATTACGATTATGATCAGGGATCGAGTGTGCCGAGCCATGCCCTGGATCTTGGATCTGTAATGGTAATTTTATCTTAATTACTCCCTAATATGAAATCGAGTGTGCCGAGTCATGCCCTTGATTTCAGATCTATGGTGGTATTATTGTTAAAAATTTTACCCACTTTGGGGATGATTTTTATTTGAACCTGAGATCAAGTGTGCCGAGCCATGCCCTTGATCTCAGATCTATATATGAAAATCATCTAAGTCCTGATTGCAGGGATGCAACGTGGAACTTATCGGGGTTTTTGACCATTTATCTTCCATAAAAGATATTTGTTCTCAATGGTATATCTCATAGTTTAATCCGTAGGTTTGTATTATGGGAAGAACGGACCAAAGATGAGAGGATTTAGTATCTTCATCTTTATCTTTATTTTTGAATTATCAGTTAAATTTTAGTTTGTAGTCAGTAATTATCATCTCATCAAACCACCTAAATCATAAGACTGGTAGAATACTGTTAGATCTTAGTAGATTTCTGGAATTGCTTGTCTTTTTAGATCTTTCAAAATTAGTCATCGTGGGAACGATCTCGTACTCCGCACCCACTATATACAATCTGATTCGTGCACTTGCGAGTAAAACATCATAATTAAAAATACACATCAAGTTTTTGGCGCCGCTGTCGGGGATTAAATTAAGAAAATCTGAATTTTTGGTAGACAGTAAATTTTAGAAATTTTCGGAGATTAAAATAGTATTTCTGCTTTAAAATATATATATATATATTTAATTTTTTTGAGGTTTTCCTGCCCGAAACCTCCGCACTGTGCGTCATTTGCATGTACACTAGGTCTTCTAAAGAAAGAACTTTAGAGCCTTTAAATTCAGAGATCGAGCATGCTTGCCGGTCAAATCGTAAGGACGCTAGATCATGGCAGAAATTTTCAAGGGAATCATCCACTGAAGTCAGTATGACTGAAAACATGAATGAACAACTTGAACAAGAGGAAGAACCAACATTGAGAGAACTGTTCTCTCCGATCACTACAAATACCCCATCATGCATTGTATACCCCGCCACACCTTGTGGCCGGTTTGAAATTCGTACAAATGTCATTCAAATCCTTCCAATCTTTCATGGCATGGAGAGAGAAGATCCATACCAGCATGTCAAAGACTTTATCGAAGTCTGCTCATCTGTTTACCAAACCTTCAGCAAAGAATCTATTAGGCTACGCTTGTTTCCTTTCTCTATAAAGGATAAAGCAAAAGCCTGGTTAAACTCTCTACCATCGGGATCCATAACCACACAGGATCGGATGGTCAAAAGTTTCACAAAGTTCTCCCCTATGGCGAAGACTAATGTCCTTAGACGTGAAATCACGGATTTCACGCAAGAGGAAGATGAGAGATTATATGAAGCTTGGGATAGATTCATGGATCTCTTACTCAAATGTCCACACCATGGATATTCAAAGTGGAGACTGGTTCAGTGTTTCTACAATGGACTGAGTCAACCAAATAGACATCTGGTGGAGTCAATGAATGGCGGAGGATTCCTGAGTCTTAAGGAAACTGAATCTTATGCTTTCCTAGAAAAGCTTGCTGAGGATTCTCAGCACTGGGATTTCACAAAGACTCGGGAACAACCAGTCAAAGCCCGTGATCAAGCCGGGAGTTCAACTAAGAAAGGAGGACTATACGTAGTAAACGATTCCCCGGATTTGATGGCTAAAATTGATTTCCTCACTCAACAAGTGGAGGAATTGAAATTAAAGAAGAATGTGCATATGGTAAATACACAACCTGAGCCATGTTCAATTTGTGCAAGTCCAATGCATATGGCAGATGATTGTCCTTCAATGCAGAACTATCATGAAGACACATCTGAACAGCTAAATGTTGTGAATAATTATGGGCGGAATCAAGGAAACGTTTTCAATGAGAATAACCCAAATAGCTGGAGAAACCACCCAAATTTCTCATGGAAACAAGAGAATCAAAGAATACAGCCCAGGAAGCAGGGGACGAACTTTTATCCCCAACAAAATTTCAACCAAGGACCGCAGCAGAACTACGGTCAAGGGCAATTTCAGCAGCAAGGGTTCAATAATCCGAATCAATTTTAATAGAATCAGAATCAGGTTAGGCAGCCAAGGCAAATGAACCAGAATTTTCAGTTTGCACAACCAATGGGAGGTTATCAAAACCAATCACAGCAAAATTTTGTGCCAACATTTCCACCACCTGGATTTAACATTCTCTGAGGAACATCGCCTAACGTCCTCATACACAAACTCCTTCTACTGAGGACCTGATGAAACTCATTCATTCTCACACATCCTCAATCTCTAAAATAGAGATCCAAATTGGGCAATTGGCCACTTTTCTCTGTGAAAGAGAAAAAGGATCGTTTCCGAGCCAACCAGTTCCTAACCCAAGGGGCCAAATGGTTGTTGAACAAACATCAACTTCAACGCAAGAGAATGATCAACAACAAATTCGGGCGATCACAACATTGAGATCTGGAAAACAGGTCGATAACAAAGTAGTGTTGCCAGAGGAGGAGGAAAAGTCTGATGGAGAGAAGAAATCTGAAGAGAAAGAAGAAATCGATGATAAAGTATAAGCAAAAGAAACATCAGAAGAAAAGAGTGAACAGAAGAGAAGTTTTGTTCCTAAAGTACCGTACCTGCAAAGATTGATGGCACCACTGAAAAATCGCGATGAGGAAGGAATAAATGAGATTTTCAAGCAATTAAAAATTAATATTCCTTTCCTAGATGCCATCCGCCAAGTGCCGGCTTATGCTAAATTTTTGAAGGAATTGGTCACAATTAAAATAAAGACAAATATTCCGAAAAAGGCTTTCTTAGCCGAGCAAGTTAGTTCAGTGTTACAAGCAAAGCTCCCGATCAAATACAAGGACCTAGGTTGTCCTACAATCTTGATCATCATCGGCGATAACCGTATTGATCAGGCCCTTTTAGATTTAGGAGCAAGTGTCAACTTGTTGCCTTATTCTGTGTACAGGGAGCTCGAGTTGGGAGAACTTAAGGCCACTGCGATGACCCTTCAATTAGCTGATCGGTCCGTAAAGATCCCTCGTGGAATTGTGGAAGATGTCCTCATCAAGGTGGATTCTTTCTACTTTCCTGTGGATTTTATTATTTTAGACACTGAACCGTCATCAAATTTGAAGAATAACATTCCAGTGATTCTAGGAAGACCTTTTCTAGCAACCTCCAATGCGCTGATCAATTGTCGAAATGTGATCATGAATCTGTCATTTGGGAATATGACAGTGGAACTCAATATTTTTAATATTGCCAAGCAGCCCATGGAGGATGATGAACATGCACAAGCATGCATACTCGATGAAATCGTTGAAGACATATTTCATGCATCCGAAGCTGAAGATCCTTTAGCAGCTTGTCTTATGCATTTCGGAGAGAATTTTGATGTGGATCAATTGATCCAAGAAGTGAATCACATGTTGGACTCCACACCACGTCTGGGAGAAGAAAAGGAAATAGAGTGTGGAACTCAAATTGAATTAATCAAGGAAAAGCCGAAAGAGGAGGAGAAAGTGTCCTTAGAACTTAAACCTCTTCCGAAAAATCTCAAGTATGTCTACCTGGGGGAGAATGAAACTCAACCCGTTATAATATCATCAACATTGGATGCACATCAAGAAGGCCAACTCATGAATGTACTCAAAGAGCATAAAAGTGTCCTCGGTTGGTCGATAAAAGATATCAAAGGCATTAGCCCCACGATTTGTATGCATCGAATCCATTTGGAAGACAATGCTAAGCCTTCTAGGGAACCACAGAGGAGACTAAACCCTATAATGCAAGACGTGGTCCGAAATGAGGTAATCAAACTTCTAGATGCTGGAATTATATACCCCATCTCTGACAGTAAATGGGTCAGCCCCACACAAGTGGTCCCTAAGAAATCGGGAGTCACAGTGGTGAAGAATGAGAAAAACATACTAGCCCCTACAAAAATTCAAACAGGGTGGAGAGTGTGCATTGATTATCGAAAGTTAAATTTGATGACGAGGAAAGTGATCTTTCCTCTTCCGTTTATCGATCAGATGTTGGAAAGATTGGCCGGGCATGAGTACTATTGCTTCCTCAATGGCTATTCCGGGTATAACCAAATAGTCATTGCACCTGAGGATCAGGAAAAGACCACTTTCACATGTCCTTTTGGTACTTTCTCCTACCGACGAATGCCGTTTGGGCTTTGTAATGCACCAGCTACATTCCAAAGATGTATCTTTGAGTATTTTTCGGATATGGTCGAGCGATTCCTCGAGGTCTTCATGGACGACTTCTCGATCCATGGATACAGTTTTGCTGACTGTTTGAATCATTTGTCACTAGTGCTTGAACGATGCCAAGAGAAGAACCTTGTTCTTAACTGGGAAAAATGTCACTTCATGGTTAAAGATGGCATTGTTTTGGGACATATCATATCGTCCTAAGGTATCGAGGTCGACAAGGCCAAAGTTGATTTAATTGCCAATCTACCACCACCTAGGACAGTGAAAGAAATCAGATCTTTTCTCGGACACGCCGATTTTTATCGGCGTTTTATTAAAGATTTCAGCAAGATAGCGCGACCGCTATGCAGTTTACTTTCCAAGGATGCCCCGTTCGTTTTTGATGATGAATATTTGCGAGCCTTTGAAACCATTAAGGCCGAATTGATAAAAGCTCCAATAATTCAATCTCCAAACTGGGACTTACCGTTCGAAATAATGTGCGACACCTCTGATTATGCAATTGGAGCTGTTCTGGGACAACGAATAGAAAAATTACCGCATGTAATCTACTATGCGAGTCGTACTCTCAACGGTGCCCAGTTGAACTACTCGACCACTGAAAAGAAACTTTTGGCAGTAGTTTTCGCATTAGATAAATTTCAATCCTATTTATTAGGATCTAAAGTCATGGTATTCACAGATCACGCTGCTCTGCGTTATCTGTTCGCTAAGAAAGACGCTAAGGCACATTTAATTAGATGGATCTTGTTGCTGCAAGAGTTCGATTTGGAGATCAAGGACAAGAAAGGCTCAGAAAATGTGGTGGCAGATCACTTGTCACGAATAATTATTGAGAGATCTGACGAGCCTGTTTCGATCTTGGAGCAATTCTCGGATGAACAGTTGTTCAGGATTGATTGTCCACCTTGGTATGCGGATCTTGTCAATTATCTAGTCACCGAGAAATTACCTCACCATTGGTCGAAGAATGAGAAATCCATTTTCTTAGCTCGGGTGAAACACTATTTTTTCGAAGATCCGTACTTATTCAAATACTGTCCTGATCAAATCATACGAAGATGTATTCCTGAATCTGAGCAACCACGAATCATCTCGTTCTGTCATGAGTTGCCTTGTGGAGGTCACTTTAGTTCCAAAAAGACTGCCGCAAAGATCTTCCAAAGTGGTTTTATCGTGGCCGATCTTTAAGGATTGTCATCAGCATTGCAAATCTTGTCACAACTATCAAATGCTGGGCCGAATCTCAAAGCGCAACATGATGCCGCTCAATCCAATTTTAGAAGTTGAATTATTTGATGTTTGGGGAATCGATTTTATGGGTCCTTTCCCGAATTTGTTTGGAAATACGTTCATTCTTGTCGGTGTTGATTATGTCTCGAAATGGGTAGAGGCTGTGGCGTATAAATCGACTGATCACAGAGTAGTGATCAAATTTCTCAAGGATCAAGTGTTTTCTCATTTTGGTATTCCAAAGGCGATAATCAGCGATGGTGGAAAGCACTTTTGTAATAAAGTGTTCACCCAATTAATGAAGAAATATGGTGTCACGCACAAAGTCGCTACTCCATACCATCCTCAGACAAGTGGCCAAGTTGAAGTCTCTAATCGGGAACTTAAGCGGATTTTAGAAAAGACAATCCATCTGAATCGTAAAGACTGGTCGCTAAAGTTGAATGACGCTCTATGGGCGTATTGAACGGCGTTTAAAACTCCGATTGGCATGTTGCCGTATCGGTTGGTCTTTGGTAAAGGATGTCACCTCCCGATTGAGCTGGAACATCGAGCATTTTGGGCCATTAAGTCATTAAATTTTGATCTCTTGCAATCTGGTGCCCAAAGGGGTTTCCAAATAAATGAATTAGAAGAAATCCGTGCTGATGCCTATGACTGTGCTAAATTGTACAAGGACCGTATGAAGCGGGTTCATGATCACTCTATTCTACGAAAATCTTTCGTTGTTGGTCAACAGGTTCTACTTTACAATTCCTGACTTCATCTATTTTCGGGGAAACTAAAAACCCGTTGGAGTGGCCCTTTCAAAATCTCTCGCATACTCCCCAATGGGGCAGTTGATATTATCAACCCGAAACACGGGAATGTTTTTCGAGTTAACGGTCAACAATTGAAACCGTTCCTTGAGAATGCAATTGCATTCTCTGACACTCTTCCTTTGAGTGATCCAATTGCTCACCCTGATTGAGCAATTCACAAGGTCGAGCTATCGACTTTAAACTAGCGCTCATTGGGAGGCAACCCAATTGTGTAGTTTCCGTTTGGTTTCGTTTAGGATTTAGGTTTTATTTTATTTTATTTTATTTCTCATATTTATTTCTAGCATTTTATTTTTTTAGTTTAGGTTGTTTTTTTTTTAACTCCCTAAAATAGTGTAACCATATTCCCTTCAATAAATTTTTGGTCATGTTCCACTTTGATGCACATATTCTCTGCACCTGATCTTTGTGTTGAGGTACATTTTCAAACAGGTTTGGGGTGCGCTACTTCTTTCAGTCAATGCGGACATTGTCATCTTTAGGTTTGGGGGTATGATTATCTATTTTGCGTCACTTATTTTTCTATTAAAAAAAAAAAAAAAATTTAGCATTTTCTCGATCAATCGACTTAAAGGAGTCGATTGATCGACCTACCACTCTCGATCGATCGACTCCTTTGAGTCGATTAATTGACAGTACAAAAAAAAAAAAAAATTTGAAAAAAAAAAAAGAAAAGAAATTTTTTATCTTCGAAGTCATCATGCACATTATTTTACGATTGTTTTCAAACTTTAGTTGATGATGCATGTGAATTTAATTTTGAGAATACTGATGTCATATTCTGATTACTTGTATCTAAGATGATGAAGCTTAATGTGATATTTTGTGGATAATTTTGATATTCATGCTTAAAATTTTTACACTTATACCAAGCTAAGACTTAGAAATCGATGAACTATTTTGAATGTTGAATCTTAGGTTCTTAGTGGAGACTAAACCCAGTGAGCTTTAGAGCTAATTTCTCGTCATTGATGAGTGAATACATAAACTCGGAGTTTTCTTTGAATATGAATTACTTTGTATAATCTCATACAGTTTATTTTGGCTTGTGACTTTGCATGAAATCAAATTCATATCATCATGTTAGAATGTACTGTATATCTACTCAAGACAAATAGGCAAGGTTACCATCTTTTAAGGATATGATTGAAGGCTATTTTTGGCTCGTTTGTGCTTAAAATATCTCACTTTATATAAATTTATCCTTCTAGTACCCCTTTGAGCCTATTGAAAAATTTACCTTTATACATTTTTTGATAAGTCACGTTAACCTTTAACCCTTCACCATTTCTGAAAATTCAAGCTTTACCCTTCTTATTTATGAGAAATTAGGAATGAGGGATGAGAGTGAACGAAAAGAGAGTAAGTGGAGAGTTACTGAGTTGTGGTGTTTACTGAGAGTGTATGGCAAAAATATAAAAGAAAAAGGGGGGAGAAAAAGAAAAAGAAAATTGTGAAAAATAATGAAAAATAATAGGTGCTTCAAGAAAAGGAAATTCAAAAGAAAAAGAAAGTTGAGAAAAATAGAAGAATATTGAGAAAAATAGTGAGAGATTAAAAAAGAAAAAGAAGAGAAATAGAAAAATAAAAAAGGTGTTTCCTTTCCGATTTCTCAGAAATTTTGAATCCCAACTTCCCTTTCTTTCTTACCCTTTCCTGAGCCCTATTACAACCCTACAAAAAGACCTTCATGATCTGATCTTGCATTGGTAACTGCCTTGTGGAGAGTAAATATGTGATACTTATGACACTTGATATGACATGCTTAGGATATACAAGTACCTTCTTATGAGATTTATTTTTGTTCATTGATTGCATCGTGTTTCATTTATCATGTGAGAACTTTTTATTTGCTTTGTATTGATCTCTCACATGTGGGCGAAAACTTACCCATCATCGGAGTGATTTTATTTTAAGAGTATACCTAAAGTGAGGATTGAGTCTAAACAACAGGTTCGACTGTTTCTCGTTTGAACTAGTTCTGAGATGGATGAATTTTGGTTTGGGTATGCACACACTTCACGTTTAAGCATGAATGGATGAGTTATCTAATGATTTGAGCATTAGACTAATTTGAATGGATGCTAGTATGATTAGTATAACATTGTTATTTAAAATTGAGGATTCGCATATTGAATTGATTAATGATTTTGAGTTTTGAATGGTATATATGTTATCAAAATCATATTTTGAAAACTCAATTTTATCGATGATTTCAAAAATGTATTGAAGTTTGTGGGTAACTTCACTGTAAACCCTTAGGAGACACAACTCCTCCACTAGGGATCACCTAGGGGTTTAAAGGCTTGTTGCACATGCTAAGTGCAATCGTGTTCCCTACGAAAGTGGCATTTATTTTCTTTAGTTTGCTTTGCTCGAGGACTAGCAAAGTGTAGGTTTGGGGGTATGATGAGTACTGAAATATGATGATATTTCACTCCTAAATACCTATATTTAGCTGTCCGATGAAGGCTATCTGATTAGAATTATTAGATTTGAAGTGTTTCAGGTAAATACAAGCCAAGTGTGGAAAATAGCCCAAGAATTCTGAAAATAATGTCAAAACACTGTAACTTTGGGTCATCGAGAAATTAGTGCAACTTACGGCTAAATTTAGACCTTCAAGACGGCCAAATTATGAAATTGTTAAAACCCAAAAATTGTAGATCTTTTCGTCAGCTTTCCAACGGCACAAGAATCACCTCAATCCGAGTTCGGAACAGAAAGTTATGGCTGAAATACCGAAGCAGTGTCTGATACAAAAAGTGTGCTGAAATTCACGGATTTCTGGGGATCGATGCATCGACCCTTTTGGTCGATTAATCGAGGATAAGGAGAGTCTGACACAGAATTGACTACTTTAAAGCTGATTTTGAGCTTCTTTTATAGGGTCGATGCATCAACCCTATTGGGTCGATTAATCGACCCTAAATTGGCGGCTGGGAAGACTTCTGCGACCGGGAATCTATTTAAAGCGACTCAAACACTTCGAGGGAGAATTAGAAATTAGCGAGATAGGAGATTAGAGTTTTAGTTTTTTGCTTTTCTTTTTCATAGTTAGACATAGAAATAGGGAGTTTTTATTTATTCCTTTTTGAGAGCTTTGTTCCTTTAATTTCCAATTCTCATTCCTCCAGTTTATTATATTTTTGCTCAAGTTTATTCCTGCATTATTCTCGTTTCTGAAGACCATCGTACTTTTGGATCAAAGTAATTTCTTTTGAAGTTGAGGTATTTTTAATTCATTAAATTAATGTTATTTTCTCTTCCTTATTTATTTATGTCATTTAATTACAATATGTGTGGCTAAATTCATAAGGATGGGGATCTAATGATTCCCATCCGAGGGATGTACTTTTAATAATATAAATTTAGGATTAAAATATGAGATCTTATTTTATGGTTGTTGTGCTATCAAGAACGAATAAAATCTCCGCCACTAATCAGGATCGCGTGTGCCGAGCCATGCCCGGGATCTCAGATCTGTGACGGTAATTTTACCCAATCATTGTTATATGGTCTTTTTGCTTTCATCGTGTGGATCTAATTACGATTATGATCCGGGATCGAGTGTGCCGAGCTATGCCCTGGATCTTGGATCTGTAATGGTAATTTTATCTTAATTACTCCCTAATCTGAAATCGAGTGTGTCGAGCCATGCCCTTGATTTCAGATCTATGGTGCTATTATTGTTAAAATTTTTACCCACTTTGGGGATGATTTTTATTTGAACCTGAGATCAAGTGTGCCGAGCCATGCCCTTGATCTCAGATTTATATATGAAAATCATCTAAGTCCTGATTGCAGGGATGCAACGTGGAACCTATCGGGGTTTTTGACCATTTATCTTCCATAAAAGATATTTGTTCTCAATGGTATATCTCATAGTTTAATCCGTAGATTTGTATTATGGGAAGAACGGACCAAAGATGGGAGGATTTAGTATCTTCATCTTTATCTGTATTTTTGAATTATCAGTTAAGTTTTAGTTTGTAGTCAGTAATTATCATCTCATCAAACCACCTAAATCATAAGACTGGTAGAATACTGTTAGATCTTAATAGATTTCTGGAATTGCTTGTCTTTTTAGATCTTTCAAAATTAGTCCTCGTGGGAATGATCTCGTACTCCGCACCCACTATATACAATCCGATTCATACACTTGCGAGTAAAACATCACAATTAAAAATACACATCAGTCAATCGTGCCGATCCGGTTTGACGGGTTTACTTCGTATTACGGAAGTACACAAATGGATCTGTTCATCCAATTCTACCATGCGGCCCCATGGGGATCTTAATAAAATCATATCTTATTCATCTTTACACTATTCATCGTTTCTAAAATTTTTCTCATCAGTTTCTTTTGAAAAACATATCTCAATGCTTCATTTCGAAATAGCAAACGATATCATGTCTAATTTAAGTTAAGTAGACAATGCTTATGACATTTACCTTTCTAACAATAATATGATTCGATTTGAAATAATCATCACTGAGTAAAGCATGTCTAAACTACTATTATGAATCATTCGGTATCTACTTATCAACATTATAGTATGTACTATGCAAAATTAAAGACATCGTTATTTAAATAAGTAGGTGTGTAAAACATGTTATGGGATAAGTCACTTGCCTCAGTCGTCGGATTCAGGGGTCTTGTGAGGATAGTGTGAAGTTTCACGGTTTCAGGTAAGTTATCTGGGCACAAGGAAAATTCGGTCAAGAAGAAAGAACGAACTAAGGTAGATTATCGATGTACAGTTGAATTCCATCGAGTTATTTCAAATCCTTATAAAATATTTAATATATAAACTTCTTAATTTAAAGCAACTTTATAATTTAGTTTTAAAACCCTTGATTTAATATTAAGCAATTACTTAAATTCTTTTTAATCTCAGAATCTGATTTCATATAATTATATTTTAATATAAAACTAGCATATAAACAGACTATATATAAAGGCATATTATAAAAATATAAAAACAGGGTATAATCTAAAATAAAAACCGAACGAAAATCATTTTATTTAACAGAATATAAAATCAGATTATATAAAAAATTAGATTTCTAAAACTATGATGAATTTCCTGTTTTAAGACAAGTTATAAAACAGATTATAAAAATCAAAATATAAAAAAATCAGATTTATAAAACAGACTATATAAAAATCAGATTTATAAAAATCAGATTTGTAAAACAGATTATAAAATTAGATTTGTATACAGAATATCAGATTAATATAATTCCAGATTATCAGATTAAAACTGGAATAAAATTAGATTAAAACAAAATATAATTTCTTATTATTATAACTGAATTTTGAATACATTATCAACATATATATCCAGATTTAAAAACCCAATCCTTACAATATAATCTAGGATTTAAACCCCCATCTTAATAAACCAGATTTATAAAAACAGAATATAAAATTTTTAGTTTATAACACTAGAATATATAACACCAATTTCTAAAATATAAAGTTAGAAAAATCAAATATAAAATTGCCAGATTTCTAAAATGTAAGAATCAGAGTCTAAAATTAGAGAAATATAAAGCTAGAGAAAATAACCCTAATGTTGTAAACTTAAAATACAACAGAATAGAAAATCAATTTATAAAAACAGAATATATTTTGAGCATATAAAATCAATATAAAACCCATAAAATCAGAGTTGACCTAAAACCTAAATTAAACCAAATTTATCAAAAATAAATTTATAAAATCAGAAATTTAACTAAAAACTATAAAACTAGATTATAAAATTTAACTAGAGGAAAACATACATCAAGGGAATTAGAGAAGAAGAAGAACTTGAAGAAAGCTTGGTGTGGAAAAGAGAGGAGAAAGAGCTCTACTTATAGGCTCGGTGGAGTGATCGTTTGCAATTGAAATGAATTTGCGAGTAATGGTAGGCGTTATCGAATTGAAGATGAAGGAAAACTGCTCATCTTTTAAGGATGGGCTTTGATTTGGGATTTAAGTTGTAATGGAAATGATTAGGGTGTATGGCATATACAGGTTAGAGTTTGTGTGTATGCTTTGGTTCGAATTGGGTCGGGTCGGGTCGGGTTAGGGTTTGGTTTGTAATAGTTTGGGTCGTCATAGAAACAAAGGAGAAGAAGAAGAGAGAGAGAAAGAGAGAGAGGATTTAGGTAGGTTCTTTCATCTATGCTTTTTCTAATGTGAAGAAAATTTTGTATGAGATCCTCTAAAGAGAGTATGTTCTTCTTAATGTGCTCAAAGATCTGCAGCAGAAATGAAAACCAGAGGAGAGAGAAAGTGGGAGTCGTTCAACCTAAAGAAAGAAGAGAGAGAAAGAGAGGGAAAGAAAGGAAGGAAACTTCTTTTAGGGCATGACATAATTGTAAATTAATCTGTATTAAGGGTTAAAGGGTATAAACGACATTATACCTTTCACATTTAAGGCGCCAGCTGCTTGTATACCCGTTCAAAGGGTGCTGGGGCGCTCCTGAGTTATGTATAATAGCGCCCGACTATCAGGTGATAAAAAAGGGCACATGCCT
The DNA here is from genome assembly GCA_021018995.1 of Chloranthus sessilifolius. Taxonomy (NCBI): domain Eukaryota; kingdom Viridiplantae; phylum Streptophyta; class Magnoliopsida; order Chloranthales; family Chloranthaceae; genus Chloranthus; species Chloranthus sessilifolius. The sequence goes on from CM037584.1 coordinate 159,831,872, forward strand.
CTTTGAGTGAATCGCCCTACCATTTATTCATATCTACCTCTCTAACATATTAATTGAATATATGGAATGCTTGGGTGGGTCACGTGAACCATTATCTATTCTACTTGTTTCATCTATTCTAAACATGAGATGCTTAGTCATCAAATCGAACCGTACAAGTGGCGGCCGATCCTTGACTCAATTTCCTCTACCTGATGCTTCTAACCATTTGATCAGAGGATCTCATGACTTTTATCATCTCATCAAGAACCTTTAAATTGAGGTCTGGTTGTGAGATCGGAGGAAGGAATTGCTTAGTGATAGATTCTACTGTGTGGGCCGGGCAGATGAGTGGAGTGGCTATGAAGCATGCTCCAGATTGACTCTGGAGAAGGTCAAATTGATCATCCTTGCATGAGTCAGTTTAGTCATAAAGGGGAGGGCCCACAATACTTCACATTGAAATAACAAAAGCAATTGGATCAGATGATTAGAAACTTATTTTTGACTGGGTCTCACACATGATACAAAATTCGATAACTCGCCCAGCACAGCTGGTGCAAGGGCTGGACACCTTATACAAATTCTCAGCCATGTGCATAGCATGTGCCACCTAACCTTCAGGCTTCAACAACCAAATTTTCTCTCAATTTTTTTTTAACTGCCCTCACGTTGCTAACAACAAAATGTGGAAGTATCAGGTGATCTTAGTTAAACAAAATAACAAATAGATTGACTCCTCATATATATATATATATATATATATATATATATATATATATATATATATATAGGGAGCCGGTTAGGTCCTCCAATAGAGGAAGGTCACCGTCCTCCAAGATCTACGTGGAGCTCCACATGGCACCCAAAACACTTTTTGGGTGCCACGTGGAGCACAGGTGGACAATTTAGATCAACATTAAAAAATAAAAATTCGAAAATTAAATTTTAAACTCACAAGTCAAAATTTTACAGTTTTCATTGGTCAACATTTCACGATTCAAAATATACACGGTGGAGATGAGTTTTTAATTATTTTTTTTTCAAAAATGATCTAAGCAATGCACCCAAGGTCCACGTGGCACCCAAAAAGTGTTTTGGGTGCCACGTGGAGCTCCACATAAAAAGTTGGAGGACGGTGACCGTCCTCCCACAGAGGACGAAGGCCTTTTCCATATATATATAGATAAAATGTTTTATTTTTACTTATTTTAAGGATCAGCATTTATCACATAGGTAGCTTTAACTGCACCTACCGAATCTTGAGAGGCACCTACACCTAAAGCCATTAATTGATTTAAATCAGACGATAGAAATTGTATTTTGATCCGATCTTCCACCCAATGGATCCTAAGATCATGGTGCACCTATCAGATAGTCAATTTTCTATTCCACAACCACATGTCACAGATCCCAAAAACGTAGCTCGAAAGTCACATTTGCTCAAACGTGACTTGAGGACTATGTTTTTGGGATATTTGACATGTGGAATAAAAAAGTGACCATATGATGGTATGTTCATGGCCTCGAGATCCCTTGGGTGGAAGATCGGAGCAAAAATGATCTCCATCATCCAATCTAAAGCAATCAATGATTTTGATCATAGGTGCCCCTCAAGATTCAGTGGGCGGCTTTAAAGCTACCCTTATCACATGAAAAATCACATTTGAGTGTGATATGTGCCAAGTGGGTTTTCAATCACTTTTTTAGAATTTGTTCAACGTAGAATAGAAAAGTTGATCCTCTAATCGGATGCCCATGATCTCACGATCCATTATGGAAGATTGGGATGAAAAATGATCTGCTTTTTTCATCTCAACTTCCTTTAGGCTCTTTATATATCTTCTCCATCTCAACTTCCTTGTGCTACTTTTATTCATAACTAAACTGAGGACTAACAAAACGTACAAATCCTTTGACTTTTTTAAATTATATGATAGAGATCATATTTCATCCCTATTTTCCATATAAAAGTTCTTAAGATCATGTGTCTATCATTGGACGGTTAGATGTTGATTCCACATGGCACACATCCCAAAAAAATGTGATCACGACAACTTGATTCATCATTCACTTGTTGGGACGTGTGCAAGCTAGAATTTAACATTTTACCCATTTTATGTTAGGTCTATAATGCCAAGATCTAGTGCATGCAGGACTGAGATGAAAACCATTCTCCATTGTCTAATTCAAAGCAGTCAACGGATTTTTGTTTTGCTTAAGTGGTAGCTATAACATAAGGTGTTGTATTAACACCAGCCTTTTCAAAGGGACAGGTTACTATTATATCAGGATCACTTAGGCTGTGTTTGGGATTGCTCTTTGGAGGCAAAGAGCAGCTCTATGCTTTGGCACGGAAGACTTTAATGTAGGATTGTGTTTGGATGTACCTGCCCTTAACTCTTTCGTAGAGTGAAAGAGCTGATTTTGGGTCTCTTTAAAAGTGCAATTTAAACACACTCTTTTAAGTGGGCTGCCCTTTGCCTCCAAAGAGCAATCCCAAACACAGCCTTAATGAAACTAATTATAGCATTCACCTATAGAACAGTTAAGAAAGGATTGGCACTATTTGCAATGGAAGATTCGTTTCACACAACTAATGGTTCAACCTTAACTACCTTTCTCAAGGTACATTGATCACGAATCTGTGTGGCATAGAATCGACACTTGGCCATTTGATAGGTGGGTCATAATCTAAAATCTATTGTTGGAAATATTGGGATGAAAAACAATCTCCACCTGATTCAACTAAGGTGGAATCATCTGTTGAGCGGAGAGAATCTTTGGTTGTAAATACCACTGTCCGTCAAGAAAACAGGAGGATCTCTACTCATTTTCTTCTTCTTCTCCGCACATTTTCCACTCATCAAAAGCTTCTCTAGGCGTTCTAAAGAAAAATCAACTCCCCTGACCATGATAAGATTATAACTGAATAACGGTTTCCAAAGGTCGGTCGAGTGGGTCGGCTATTTGGTCATAATGCCGGGTAAGGTTTTCAGATTGAGTTGTAGGTTATGGATTTGGGTTTTAGGTTAGGTCAACCAGGGTGGATCATCGGGTACTTTCATTAGTCATGCATTTAAATCAAACTCGACCTAACCCAAAAGGTGACATATATAGGTCAACCTGAACCGACCTGATGGGGCATATTTGGCTTGACAAACCTGATTAAAAACTCGGGTTAGGTATAACGTTGACCCAACTCGTTGACGACCCTAATTTAAAGCATCTCCAACAAGGAGAGCTAAATTTGGATAGCTAAACACTACTTTAACTACTGCTACAGTAATTTAGCTACTACTACAGTGAAGCTCACTCCAGCAGACACTATTTTAGTTACTCTTTTCTTTAAAATATTTATTTTTCATACAATCCTGTTTTTTCACGATTAATCATGACTCTAATTTTATGCAATCCTGCTTTTCACAATCAATCATGACTTTTCACGATCAATTGTAACTCTAATTTCATGCAATCCTGATTTTTCATGATCAATTGTGACTTTTCACTGTAACTAAAATAGGAGAGAGAAAGAGAGTTATCTTAAAAATAAAAATAATATTTTAATGTTTGGCTCTTGCTATACTAATAGCTAAATTTAGCTATTACTGTAACGCATATCTATTTTAGTGTTTTGGATAGTGCGCCAATTGGAGCATATTTTTTGGAAATTAGATCGCTAAAATAGCGATTGTTGCTGGTTTAGCGCTCCCGTTGGATATGCTCTCAAATGATACATACTTGGATGGTCTCAATATCAAATGACCATATAATGATGTGTGTGGGTCACATATGGTCAAAGAGAGACCGAAGGGGTCCCACCAGATAATGGTCAATTGGCTTAGACCATTCTTCTCCTACTTTAAATAAAAAAAGTCTTCTTCAATTATAAATAGGGTCTCCTATCATTAACTTTTAATGATCTCAAGTTCAATTGTGTTAAAGTTTGAAACGTGAAAATAAATAAATAAGTAAGCATTCATCTTCTGATTCAAAACAATTAATGATTTTGAGTTATACTTAATGGAAAATATGTAGGTTGTGTTTGACATAGCTCTCTGCTAGCTCTCTGGCAGAGCAAGTTTACCTACTTTAGCAAGTTCAATTTTTCTTTGCTAAATCTCTACTAACTATTTTAGGAGGTCCCCCTTGTCCCTGCCAACGCTCTATAGAGCATGATTTCTTGCTCCAATAGTCTCTACTTCTCTCTGCACACTCCTTGTCCGAGATTTTATTTGTCTTGACAAAGAGTTAGCAAAGAGCAAGGAGGAAGCTAGGAGATTAGGTATATCTTGCTTTACAGGGAGTTAACAAAGACAAGGGGGACTTGCTAAAGCAAATATATTCGGCCCTGACAGAAAGCTGAGAGAGAGCTATGCCAAACGCATGGTATATGATGGGGGTTACTAGCAGCCTTTGTGTCACGACCCGAAATTCTACCCCATCCCAAGGGCCTAGAATTCCGGGTTATGACCCGCACATATCCCGGATATGCTAAGCGGACATACACTTAATCAGAGTTATCGCGCATGTCCGATTCCACGAAATCCGTGAAAATCAACATATAACAGTGGAATATAAAGAATCATAAATGCTAAAATAGAAGTGCTGAATCTGAGAAATCCATCAATAAACAATAGTAAACGTCGGAGACAAATCCGATAAAATAGAATCATAAAATCCATGGTAAAAAGAAAGACTCAAACTACTACCAAGTCCGCAATGCTCAATAATCGGTACTCGGATCGAAATCGGCACTATAACCCTCCTGGTACTCGGCTCCGTCACCCTCCCAAGGCTCCTGGTACTCAGCACCCGCGGGATCACAAAATCAATGTCGGCGGGATCAGAAAGGCCGATGCCCACTCCACCAGTGAAATCACCTGCAGCTGTTAGATTATCGTGGGATGAGTTTACTCAGTCACGTAAACTCAGTGGGATACACCACCAATCCACCCCATACTTCTCAGGTGCATTGTGGGTGCATCTTGTGAGTGATAAAAATAATAGTATCTCAAACAGATAGCAAAAGAATGACAAAATCATATGCATATTATAAAGCTCATACCATAAATGCAAGACCATGATCTAGATACTGATGTCCTAACGTACCTCACCATATCTCATACCTTATTATACCATGTCTTATTATCATTCTCGCACATACGTCTGTACATCGCATGAGCGTAACTAACATACTAGTGAAATCCTATACGACCTGTGCCAGAGTCGCTGCTCGAGCTACTATGAGAGGGTCAACATAGTATCATACCACCATATCATAACGCCCTCGTGTCATACTCATACTCCACCATCCAGCCCATGGGGAGACATATAATGGCCAATCGACTTGTAGACATACTCATACTCATAATCTCTCGAGATCCGTCTTGGTGAAAGACGTTGTTGCCCTCTACGGTATACGAATAATCGTAAGGAACTCGCGCATAAAAACTTAAGTTATTTATCTTTGGCCTACACAATGTATCTTATTATCGCATTTCGTAATATATCTTATTTCATACTCATATCATACTCTTATAACTTAATTCTAAGACGAACTATAGTGAGATAGCCTCACCACCGTTAAAGCCTAAGGCTGAACCTCATAGCTTACTCATAATCTATACTATCATATTTGAACTCGGGGTGATAGGGTCGCCGTATATGCCACCATTTACGAGATTACACTGAATTCACACTCATCTGACTCGTCATGGGTCCCATTCCACCATGAGTTGTAAGGCATGTGAATACGGTGTATTCCTCGCTTCGATGTCATCTCAGCGAATCACCACGCCCAAGTGTAGGTGATCTCATACACACTCTATCCTTAATTCATATAACTTGATTTAGTTACAAATACAACAAAGATCACACATCAAAAGTCTACATTTAGGTTTTGAGTATATCTATATTTATGTTTATTTATATAGCACACTAATATAATTATATAATAGGGTGATGATTGCAATTTAGGGTGCTTGACCAATCTTAGTTCACATTAATAGGGAATTTATTTCTAAAAGGAGTAAGGAATTCCAATTTATTAATTTTCGCTTTGTTTTAAAATGGAATAATTTACAAGTTTTCAATAGGCAATGACTTAGGTATTTATTCTATATAAATACTTTAAAAATAATTCACCATATTCATATAATATATATATTATATTAAATGTAACCTTAATACAAACATTAACAATAAAAGCATTTATGAGTTGTTATAAATAAACTTTTTATTATAATGTAATTATATAATAGTAATATTCATGTACAAATTTTAATAATTCATTAATTAAATGATATATAATACAACAAATAATCTTAATATTTAATATTTACTTTATTAATTTAATTCATTTCTCTAAATATCATTAATCTAATTACTAATTAATAATTGTATTATTATCAATTATTATAATAATACTAATCAAACATATAAGCTATATTTATCATTATTCAATTTATTATTCAATGAAAATATTACTTTTTACTAACTCATCATATTTACAGCCCATTATACATTTTTACTAATTATTACATTTTTTTTTTTATCAACTAATTTATTATTTAATTAACCTAATAATATTTTACTCTTTAATATAATACCACTTTCATACAATAATATTTATTTAACGTAATCTCTTTCGTAAAATTTATTTATTATTTTAGTTGTTAATTAATATTTTAATTTTATATTTTTCAACGGGGTAGGGAGTGGGTGTGGGTGCCACGGGGTAGTAGGGCACGCGCTCCCATAGGGTTTCAATCGATTGACGGCCACAGATTCACAATAAAGTAAATAGAAATATAGGGTTCCGAAAATAAAACCCAACAATGCATCAAAGATCTCACAAAATTTTATACAAAAACAGATTTCACAAAATTTCATACAAAAACAGAATTTACAAAATTTCATACCAAAAACAGATTTCATTATTATTATAATCCTAAAATAGATTTAAAAAAATAAAAATAAATAAAAACAGTTTTAGATTTATTTTAAATATCCCATCGGTACGCGATCAACATATTTTACGCGATGGGATCTAAGAAGGATGAGACGGATAGATGGGTACCCACCTCTTGAAGCGTGATCGGCAGATCTATGGCGATTAGAGCACGGTGTCCACACGATTGGGCCGTCCACGATTACGCCGTCTTCACCTCGATTTGATGATAGAAAAATACCACAGTGGTTCTTGTAGAAGAACACACAAGAGATTTAAAAGAGATTAGGGTGTTTTTAGAAAAGGGTGGCTATAGAAGAAGATGGAGTGACGGCTAGGGTTTTTAAGAAGAATTCTTATAATAATGGTTTAAAATAGAGGTTTAAACTCACGTAGTAAGATTTGATCCTTAGACCTCTTGTTTATAAGCAAAGTCTTTCAACCACTAGGCCACCACACAACTTGTGTCAAATAAGGATAATTTTAAATATAAAACCTTTTTTGAAAAGTCAAAATGTGTACTTTTTCAACTAGGATAGGTTCCGGTATGGAGCACTAACACCACGCTCTGTGCAAAACAAATCTAACACCACAAATTCAGTTTTAAATTTTTAGGGTCGTTACACTTTGTCTCGGTCCTGTAGACAGGCCGGGTTGGGCAAAATATAGCTTGTTCTGGATGGGTCCATTGAGGGGCTTATTCTTAATTATATGTCTATAAATTAATTTTTAAATGTTTGCTGTTGTATTTAATACAAGTGTCAGCTAGAATATTCAAAGTTTTGACCGACTTTGGCAACCTAACTTCTAATTTTATAATTATATCTTCCTTAGAAAAAATTATAACTAATCTAATCAGATTATGGTGAACTAGGATCTGAGTCTGATACAGGTAAAGCTCAATTTGAACTAAGATGCTCAACCCAAATTGACCCATAATTGACTTCCAAGATCTGCAAGCATGGTTTTAAATATCGACCATATTTGATATATAACAACAACCCAACAACCCATATGTATCGAGTTAAGTCCCATCTGATCTGCTACATTCTTTGAGCCAAATAGATCAATGTCAACTCATATTAAGTCATATTAGAGCTCATATCAGGTTATATTAGCCAAGGTGGATCCGATGTGGCTCCTATTGAACATTTAACTACTATTAAAATTATACTTTTTATTTTAAAGAAAATAGCTCATGACCAACATTTAAAAATCATTTGAAAGTTTAAATCATATTTTTTTAAAGGGTGTTTAAATGATCTTACAAGTTACAACATCAAAATGCCGCTTTTTTATTTCACATCATTCAAGTGCCTGATAAATAGATGTGATCCATCCAATTGACAAAATTTAATATCGGTCGTTAAAATTAAAAACAACAATTGATATTATAGTCAGCAAATTGGATGATTTAAATCTCCCTCAAATACTATTTTTGTGCTTGTCACAATTCAATTCATGATCGATCACTTTGATGGTTTGGATCACTCACATCTTAAACATTGATGGGGTAATATCATTTTGGTGTTTAAATGATTTGTCAATGTACCATGAGACTTACAGCTGTTACAAACCTAAATTATCTAAGTGGCAATCCATCGGTGGAACATATCTCAGCCCAAAGAAACATACATATAAGTGGCTGTAAAAAATCCAAATGATGAACTTTAATATCAAACCATCAAAACTAAAATCAAAGGTTGATACTATAGTCAACTGATCGGATGATATAAATCTCCTTAAAACACTATTTTGGTGTTGTTTGCTGTATGATCTATCACCTTGACCGATCACACCATCAAAACTAAAATCAAAGGTTGATACTATAATCAACAGATCGGATGATATAAACCTCCTTAAAACACCATTTTTGAACCTGCTGTGGTTTGCTCTATGATCTATCACTTTGACGGATCACCCGCATCTTAAATTATTGATGGTATAAGATCATCTAAATACAATTTCGTTTGTTTAAATCACTGTCAGGTGAGTCACCTTCTAAAATTTTTGCCAGCGTACTACTTACTATCGACATCGATATCGTCCAACTGTAATCCAAAATCTAAATATTTTTTATGGTCCAGATCAGTGTAAAATTTGCCACATCTACGACTCCAATCAGAAGAACCACCATACCCCATTTAAATACTCTGTTTTTGGGTTAGCTCTTTCGGGTATTTAGCAGCTCTTTGGCTCGACTGGAAACTGCTTCACGTTTGCTAACACAACTTCTTGCCCTATTTGCTCTAGTGGGGAGCTGTTTAAGTGATAAAACTGTTATCTATCAGCTCTCCATCAGAGCATATGTAAAGAATTGCTTCTGCTCTTATGAGCATGGTTTGAAATCTCGCCGGAGACCAGATATCTCACGTTTCTGTCTTCAGCGATACGAGATTGAGGTGTGAATCCTTCAAACCTTGAAATCATGCCATATCTCGCCGATATGTATGAGATCTCAGTCGAGATGGACGAGACGAGGTACATCTCGTCGAAATATGGTGTGATTTGAGTGGAACCACAAGTCATGTGTTTAAATGATCGTAGGCCATTAAAATTAGACTTCTCATCTCACATTATTGAAGTGTGATATATCATTATCCCTTGTGAGACACATTTATATCAATCTAAATTTCCTAAGTGACAATCTATCATTGAAATATGTCTTGGCCCAATAAAACATGTTGATAAGTGATTGTGAACCATCCAATTGGCGAACTTTAATACCAGCCATTAAAACTAAGAATACTTGTTGATATTAGAGTCTACATATTTGATGATTCAAACCTTCCAAAAAATGTGATTTTGGCTCCATTGCACTTTTATTTGAGGCCTATCCATTTGACGGTGTGGATTACCAACACATAAATTATTGATGGTGTATGATCATTTAAACACCCATCATGGTGTTTAAATGAAGGCGAGAAGAATCAATTTACTAATTAAAAAGGTAAAAAATAAAATAAAATAAGGTATTTTTTATATGATATATAAGCATAGTGACAAATTTCTCCGAAATTTCTTCAAAATTTATTGAAATAGGTCGAGCGAAACTTTCGGTGAAATTTTGATGTTTTTTCTAAAATCGCCAAAATTTCATTAATTTCGATGAAATTAACAAAATTTTACTAAAATTAATAAATCTTTATAAAATTTTATCATTTTTAAAATAATAAATAAAATTTTTATAAAGTTTAAATATAATTTATATTTAATAATTTTTATACTCCTTGAAATTTTCTCGAAACTTTTTAAATTTTTCTGAAAATTTATATGAAATGAATCGAAAATACCTCTTACCCAAATGTTGCAGAAAAGAGAAATTTGTCACTATGTATCTAAGAGCTATCCAACATAATATTATATTATTTTAAATTTTATATGTATATACTTAAATTATTATTATAAATATTTTATTAATTAAAATTTAATTTAAATAATGAAAAAATTATTTTTTGGTCTCAGGTTACAAGAGCTAACCTAACCAAACACAGCATAACATCGTAGTCTCTACTCTCAAGTCTCAACATCGTTATCTACGCCAAAAAAAAATATTAATGTAATAAACGGTTATAGCCAAAATGATATCCAGGAAATGTACATCATACGATTTAAATTTTTGATGGTCCAGATCAATTTAATGTTTTAAACAAAAACTCAGGTACAAATCTTAAACACTGTATTAAAACCCTAAATTTAAGCTCTTCATTTGGTCGTCTTCCTAGAATCAGAGTAACAACTCTTCACCCCCCCTCCCCCCCCCCCGCCACACCAAAAACCCCTCCAAAACCCAAACATTTCTCCAAATCGGACGGCCATGGAAGCATCAACAATCCTCTCCCGCATCGGCCTCGCAGGGCTGGCCGTTATGGGCCAAAACCTAGCTCTCAATATTGCTGAAAAAGGCTTCCCGATCTCCGTCTACAATCGCACCACCTCCAAAGTCGACGAAACCCTAACCCGTGCCAAAAACGAAGGAAACCTCCCACTAATCGGCAACTACACCCCCCGCGACTTCATCCTCTCCATCCAACGGCCCAGATCCATCATCATCCTTGTCAAAGCTGGCGCCCCAGTCGATCAGACCATCGACGCTCTTTCGCAGTACATGGACACCGGTGACTGCATCATCGACGGTGGTAACGAGTGGTACGAGAACACCGAGCGGCGCATCAAGTCCGCCGCCGATCGCGGCATTCTGTACCTCGGCATGGGCGTCTCCGGCGGCGAAGAAGGCGCGCGCCATGGCCCCTCACTGATGCCGGGCGGATCGCGCAAGGCGTATAATTACGTCGAAGATATCGTGAAAAAGGTCGCTGCGCAGGTGGACGACGGCCCCTGCGTCGCCTATATAGGCGAAGGCGGGTCGGGGAACTTCGTAAAAATGGTGCATAACGGTATCGAGTATGGGGATATGCAGTTGATTTCGGAGGCTTACGACGTTTTGAAGAACGTGGGCGGGTTGTCGAATGATGAGCTTGCGGAGATTTTCGATGAGTGGAATAAGGGGGAATTGGAGAGTTTCTTGATTGAGATCACTGCCGATATTTTTAAGGTTAGGGATGATTTGGGGGAAGGGCATTTGGTGGATAAGATCTTGGATAAGACGGGGATGAAGGGGACGGGGAAGTGGACGGTTCAGCAAGCAGCAGAGCTGTCGATTGCAGCTCCGACGATTGCCGCATCGCTGGATTGTAGGTTCTTGAGTGGGTTGAAGGAGGAGAGAGAGGCCGCGGCTCAGGTTTTACTTGAGGCCGGGATGGGAACGGGTGAGAATGTTACGATCGGGCAGTTGGGAGTGGATAAGAAGAGGTTGATTGAGGATGTCAGGCAAGCTTTGTATGCCTCGAAGATTTGTAGTTACGCTCAGGGGATGAACCTTTTGAGGGCAAAGAGCATTGAGAAGGATTGGAAATTGAATTTGGGGGAATTGGCCAGGATTTGGAAGGGTGGGTGTATCATAAGGGCAGTGTTCTTGGACCGGATCAAGAAGGCTTATGAGAGGAACCGGGATCTGGCGAATTTGATTGTGGATCCGGAGTTTGCGAGGGAGATGGTGCAGAGGCAGGGGGCATGGAGGAGGGTTGTTGGGTTGGCTGTTCAAGCGGGGATTAGTACTCCGGGGATGTGTGCCAGTCTTACTTATTTTGATACTTACAGGCGTGCGAGATTGCCAGCGAATCTCGTCCAGGCTCAGAGGGACCTGTTTGGAGCTCATACTTACGAGCGGATTGATCGCAAGGGCTCGTTTCATACCGAGTGGACCAAGCTCGCCAATCAGGGTAAGGCCAGTTTGGGTGCTTTCAACTGAGGTTTGGTTTTGGTTGTTAGTTATAATTGGGCTTGTTGTTTCTTTAATTGGGGCGTGATGCCTGGATTTTGTCAATAAATTATGATTCTAAGTGAGCTCCACACACTAAGAGGATGCAAATCTTCCATAGAGAAGATAGATTAATAGATCATTTACTTCTGCTTTTCTATCATTTCTGTGAGAGTATTATTATTATATCCAATTTGATTCGATTATCAGAAAAAATGATACACGATTCATCCAAAACTCTATTTGACAATATTTATTTACTAATGGTTTATGCCTAGGTTGTCATATATGGAGTGAAGGTAGATTAACCAAATTACATCTAAATTGTTGAGGGTCTGTTTGGATAATCCAAAGCTTTTACTTTGTAATGCATTCACATTCACTTTGTAGCATATCGGAGGTGAAATATTGACTCATTGTCAATGAACTTCTGATGTGGTCGTGTTTGGTTGTCAATCAATACCTGACCACCATGATCTCAAGATCTATTTTACAGAAGATTGGGACAAAAAAATTTCTCTATCATGTGATTCAAGATAGTCATCGGTTTTAATGGTAGAAACTCTAGGGTGCGGAAGACCAAAGTTTGAGTTGCAAATACCGATTGCTTTTCAATTTTGTTTAGGAGGTAAGATTCATGGAGAAATATTAGGAGAGCTAGGAATGGTGGAAGTTAGTGAGTTGGCTTTGTAATGGGATTCCTTTCTACGGGGAATATAAAGGAATCTTATTATGATTTGTGGCTAAAATCTTGGACCAATCTACTTCAATTTAGGTACTCCAAACCACCCACAAACAGAACCTACTATGATGAGATCAGAAAGTCTCATTTATGTGATAAGTATCACATTAATAGCGAGGTCCAAACAGGCTATAAGATTTGTTTCTTCCAAACAGTTAACAGTTAAGTATGATTTATATCCTCTACGTTCACATGATATTGAATTTTGGAACATTAGAGAAATTATAGGTATATTGTTCATGTATCATGAGTTGATCATGCATCAGATTTTATATATTTTGAAATATTTAATTATAATATTTGTTTGGAAAAGTAATTAATCTTATGTTAGGACGTGACTAGAGTTTCATATGTAATGTCAGAATATCATGAGTTGATCATATATCAAATTTCCTACACTGGGTTTTGCTTGTTTTTTTTTTTCTCATCGATTTACCTCTTTTTCCTTTATTTATTGAGATCATAGGCATACATAAATTATGTAAATCAGTATTAAAGGCAGAAATACTCAGTAATTATTTAAATTAGTAATATCAGTGAGGTATTTGTTTGTTGGAAAAATCTGAATGTGCCTGCATAAACTTTACAAGCTGACCTTTGTGAACACTATGTTGAAATCCACAATGACTGATTTCTCAATTCCAGCCAGTCAAGAATATTTTATTTTTTCAAAAAGCGAGTCTGCTTTTACTTTCCATTTTTCCAAAGTCATCTAGCTATTTTCCTTTTCCTTCCTTTCCGAACGGTCTCCCTGCATCACCAAATGAACTGTGTCGAGCCCTTACCAGTGCTGTGCTGATGTGCCAATTTATTACTGGAGTTTTGCTGCCCTGTAATTAAAGCTGTGCCAATCCTTATTAGAGCCATGCCAATCCGTGCCAATCAGTTACCGGGGCTGCGAGTTTATTGGGTTCATTCATGAGTTTATCTTTGTCGATCTGTAGTTTAGTTAGTTCATGCATTTTGGAGTTTCAAGGTATACGCTTTTATTTGTGCTAGTGTGTTCATGGGACTCATTCCGTGGTTGGAGATTCTTTCCGCAAGATTGGGTGAACATGGATTCTCTTTCTGCAACATCCAATTTCTCATCATCATAGTCAAAGAAGGTTTTGTTCAGTACCTCGTTTTTAAGAATTTCTCAACATCATAGTCAAAGAAGAGATTTGCTCTGAGTCCATAATTTCCGTGTGCTTCTTCCTCCCTGATCCTTGAAGGCTGCTTGGGGTGAATCGGATACTAGGAATTTGCATGAACTTGGGGGGGGGTGTTGTTCCCTTACCATGTGCAGGAATATTTCGATTTCATCCATTTACTTCATGATCAGGTGTGTGTTTCGATCTTGAGGATTCTATGGTTCCGAGTGGGTGTTTCTTCCCATGGAGACATCGTCGGTCACTCCCACTTTGAGGGTTGATCTGTAACTGAAATGGAGCTTTTTGTTCTCCAAACACTCCCTTCGGAGCCAGATTGCAACCTTGCTTTCGTGGCTCCGGTTGGTTGGCAGCTGCTATTGAAGATGAAGGAGGAGTTTTGATCACTCCCTGTTTGGATTCGCTTTCTGGGACTTCCATTAATTTACTGGTCATCGAACACACTCAGTGGAATTGGAAGTGACATTGGAAACCCCTTACCGATAAAAAAAGATTAAAAATTGGAAACCCCTTGTGTAGGGAGTATGGACTATGGATTGTTCTGGAATCTTGTTCGCAAGGATTTGCGTTGAGGCTGATATTGAACGCAGTCTACCAGATAGTGTTAAGATAGAGCTCTGTGATGGTACATCCTACTTCCAGTGTCTGGAATATGAATGGAACCGAAATATTGCCATCACTGCAAATCTGTGCTTCATTCCGATTGCTCCAAGAAGATAGCCAAGACTGGTGGTGGAAATGCATCTAAAAAACATGGTGTTAGAGAGGATGGTAAGAATGGCGACCAATAGCTAAGTCAGGAAGACTGCATTTTCTAAGGTATATGATATTTAAGCCATTGATCAGACTGTTCCAGAGAGCAATGACCCTGAGGGTGATCTCGAGAAAATCCCCAATCCTGAAAACTGTGGTGGTCAACCTACAAATCCTGATGACGCACCATGCGGGCAGAGAATTACCATATCTGCAGGCAGATCCCATTAGTGCGGAACAGAAGTCTACTGCTGCTGAATCTTTGGCCGAGAATACCAGTGAAACCACTCAGATTTTGGAATAAAAAAAAAGATTAAGACAAAATTGATGGTCACTGATACCCGTACTACCCAAACTAAGGGAGAAGTTACCTCTACTATTTCATCCAATGAGTAAAGATCCTACCTACTGTCATTTTAAATCTGTTAAATTTGGCTGTCTTACAGGTTTGTACCAATGGCCCTAGTAGCCTAGTGTCGATATCAAGGGAACATCCCCACGCAAATATGCAATTCGGATTTGGATTAAACTGCTTTTCTAGTAGTACATATACCTAGCTAAATCACAAACCACCGTCGTCTTTGTATATTAAAGTAGCAACACTCGATCTATTTCTCATGTATGCAAATATGGGTAGCCTGGCAGCTCACAGTGATCAGATTGGATCAGGCCACAGCAGGTGCAAGGTCCAAGAGTGCTCCAATGCTCCAAGCACATGGTGGGTCATTCACACCATAAAGCAGGGAAACTGATATTCCCATCAGTAATCGTCGGTCTATTCTACAATACGCAGGCAGACTAACACCAATCAGCAACCACTGCCTGGCTCAATAACAGGTCATGATGCTATTACTGGCTCCGATCCGCAGTGGATGCATCATTCAACATTGAGTCTCATCTCCAATAATTGTAGGCTATTGCAACGAGAGAGGCAGTCATATCACCTAATATAGTTCACACCATAGTGCACTGGTCTTTTCCCGTTGTATCTCCTTTCTGGAGCAGTTTGAAGGCAGTTACACCTACTTACGAAATCCAGCTGCCTATCTCGCAATGGATTTGGTCATGGTATTCGCCAACATCCTATTAGTGGTCAAATGATTAAAAAATATCAATTTACATATGACTTAATCTTTGACATTGTGACTCTTAAATCTTAATGTGCTTTGATTTACTTGTAAGGTCTTTCAATCGAAGACGATGGCTGCGTATGGCATAGCTCTCTACTAGTACCCCTGCCACAATAGCGTTCACCTGCCTTAGTTGGTTCTCATTCTCTTTTCTAACTCCCTGCAATGAGCGATTTACTTGTAGCAGCAACAACCTCTCTACTCTCTTCTAACTCCCTACAGGCTTGTTCATGTGTTTCTTGATTTTTCCCAGAAAAAGCTCTGATTCT
Source organism: Chloranthus sessilifolius (assembly GCA_021018995.1). NCBI lineage: Eukaryota > Viridiplantae > Streptophyta > Magnoliopsida > Chloranthales > Chloranthaceae > Chloranthus > Chloranthus sessilifolius. The sequence continues at coordinate 159,848,168 of CM037584.1, forward strand.
TGGACACACAGATTCTTAGCAGACCCAGATTCCTGATTTTCTCATATGCGTTTTTAAGTTACCCAGATTTCTGACAGATTCTTATAAAACTCAAAATCATTTGTTTTGAAGTTCCTCTCAGAAAATCCTTAGAATCGATTCAATCAGTGGTTATGTTATGACCGTAGAAACGTGATCTAATCATCAGTTTATGTGTTGTACACAGATTTCTCTCAAAATTTATGGGCAACCAATCGAGATGGGGCTGAACATATTTGATAGTCTTTTTCGAATCTGATTTAATGGTCATTACTTTTAAAATGGGCCACTAATACCCGGCGGTTTTATATCGTCGGTAATAAATTTCCTTTCTCGGCAGTTGAAACTGCCAGGAAAAGGTCAATCTTTCTAGTCACCAAAGTTAGACACTTTTTATGGCGACAGTTTAAAACCGTCGAAAAATTGTGATCATGAACCAAATTAAGATGATCATGACCGAAATCAACAGAGTAGGGTTTGAATCCTCCGAAACTACTTTTACATCTAACATAACCATTGACGGTTCAAACTAAGCAGGGTTACCTAAAGAAGAAATGAAGTGTTTGGCTGCACCACTCCCCATCCATAATAAAATCTCATTTGGGAAAACAATATGTTGGTTCTTAAAAGATTAATCAATAATAGGCATATGGATTATATGTTCGCACCAAAATTTATAAGAATTAAAAATAAATACTATATAAGTAGTCGGGCACGACAACGAGCAAAGCCACAAACTACCCAAGCTCGTGGTCAGCTCATTTACAAACGAGCTCTTAATGCATAGGTAGCTTAGCTTGCGAGCAGAGTTTTAGGTACTTGTGAGTTTTTTTCAGCTAAAGTGAGAGAGCTCCCATCCTGGCTCCGCTCGTTGAGAAACCCAAGTGAACAGAGCAATGGAATGATACGAATTCAATTGAACAGAGCAACACTCTAGCTCAAAAGATGTTGAATGTGGAGTAGGCATATTGAAAAATATGCACCAACATAAACTACAGTTACATTTCTTTAGTCACCCATTTCAGATGGGCTGGTAGCATGCGAGTGATTCTTCTCATATGTATAGATCACCTTGCCTCATATCAAAATGCTATAAAATAATTAGATGATTGGACCTAAATAAATTCAAGTAGAAATACTCTTCAATCTTCACCAATACGAAAAATAAAAATTTGTTTCATTTACAGTAAAAATAAAGGCACTACAAAATATCAAGGCTTTCCCGGGCGGCCTAAAATCGCCGCAAAATTCAACGTAGCTGCCAATAATCCTCTATGTGGCGAGCTTCACAACTGCAGCTGAAAACAGCGTTAGTATCGGTAGTTTTACATTTTAAAAAAAAAAATTATTTATAGTTGTCACTGCTTGCACATCACTAACTGGCTCATGCTCATTTTGATGGCTGCTCTATGGTAACCCCAGTTGGGTAGGGAGTGGTTCACCCCGATGGGCTACTATTATGCTCACTCGACCCATTCATAGCCCAAACTTCTATTATGCGTCTTTTTCAGACTTTTATCAGACAAACATAACTCTATCTATAATAAGAGACAAAAATATACTTTTGACCAAGGCTTGCACTCAGCTCCCGATAACTAATACCAAGCAATATGCCTCACCCATGCCCAAACATGAACCATCGGGTCCCAAGCGTAGTACGGGCAGTGATATTATAAACCATGCTACTAAACATAGATTTCTTCAATTTTTTTGTTCATTTGCTGTTAGTGGTGTGAAGAAGTAGCTCCCAAAGTGTGAGATTTCTCCAATTTTTTTGTACATTTGCTGTTAGTGGTGTGAAGAAGTAGCTCCCAAAGTGTGATTCCAGCATCTTGGAATGTACCCACAAGTGAGACTCTCCTGCAAGGAGAGCTGTTCCTGTCACCTTTAAAAGCCAACAATATAAATGTACTGGACAATAAATATCAGCAGCTGCTTGCATCAAACCACATGGCATTAATTGCATTGAGGACTAGAGATATGATTCCATGACAGATGAACATGTTTGAGGTGGCAGAAACTACCAAGAATCAAGATTGAAAGCCAAAATGGTGAACTGGGCATGTGGGAAGAGGACCAAGTATCAATTTTTTTAAAAAAAAGAAAAATCTACTATTATGATTTTTTTTAAGCAGCATACGTCAATGCAATATGAATAAGCCAAGGCAAAAAAAAATACACAAATATTCAATAATATTACACTGTGAGAGCTGTCAAAATGACTCAAAAACATAAAAATATTCTTTTTCAGCTTGACTGATGCACCAAATTAGCCGACCTTACTTTTTTCATGGTTTACAAATTACCACAAAGCAGGTAAGAAGAGCTTTGTGATTCAGCAAATAAAGCTCCTCAATATTTGCATGAAGGCCCACTTTTCCAGCCAACGAGTCGAATCCTGATTGGCCAGCCAATTCTTGGAAATTATCGAGAGACCAGTGAACCACCCTCCCAGCACTCTACAAACCAGTAAAGTCTTCCTTAACGATGCGTTTTCTTCATATAATTCGATAGATTCAAAGGCTCTGCCGCTAGTTGAAGTCGTGAAAACGCTAATTCCTCCCTTTAGTTCCTTTCTCGCAGAGAAGCCTTGTCTTATAATCCTACAAACACTGCATTTTTCGGAAATGCAGAGGTTGGAAGAGCCATTGATGCCTAGAGAGGATGCAACCGTGGTTCCATAGAATCTCAATAATTCGTTGCCATCAGCTAGGAACGAGAGTGTTTCTTTGGCAATTTGCTAGCTTTGATCTTTACCATCTCCCTGTTTTCTGCATGTTGTGAACCTTTAAGGCCCTCTCTATACGCCCGCAGTTGTTCTCGGACTTCAACCAGCTTGTCCTGCAAATTATTTCTACCATCTTCCTAGATGAATCACCTTCGACAAGTTCGGTAACTGCAGAAGTGGTTGAGAAACTGAAAATAAGTATAATTCAGATGCAATCTGATAGTCGATTGATAAGTGGTGAGAGGAGATGAGGCCAGGAATAATTTTGAGAAATAACAAGTACTACAAAGAACCAAATAAATGTAAATAATTGTAATAAATTATTAAAATTTTCAAGTGATCAAGTCAGATTCTGGGAATTTACAGGAGGAAATAAAATCATGATTTAAATAATTCAAGAGCCACACCGAACCAATAAAATCTGTCTTATGTGCTAGGTAACCCATAAGACAGATGGCCAAGCAAGAGCCACACCGAACCACCTAATACTTCTCACTTCTCACAGTTCATAGTTTGCTACTACGCACAAGGTGAAATGTAGAGGAATTTGTCTGAATATGCAATAATTTTCTAATAAATCAGCTTGAATTTTGGTATAAATTTGATACCGATGAGCCAAACTACAGGATCGATTTGGCAACTTTTTTATTGTTATTCCCTTAGTCCTTCAGTCCTTTCACTAGAGTTGTGCAAAGGAGGAAGGAGGGGAATTGTAGCTACGAACAATTAATTTACAGTCAAGGTAAAAAAAACTAGTTGTAGAAATTAAAGGTAAGAAATAGAAACAATCCATGAAATAAAGGATCAAGTTCTCTAATTTTAGCATCTCAGCGTTCACTAATTTGATAATGAAGGAAACCAGTGTTTAACCACAACCGAAAAAAAGGGGCTGCTTTTTCAACAGAAAGTATTCTGTTGCCCATTGCAGGAAACTGCTGCTTAATAGACAATTCCACCTACAAGCAACTAGCTGTTGTTTACTCGGAATACAACAGATATGGTGTGCGCTCGGGCTAATAAAGCCTTCCTCTACAGCTTTGTCAATGAAAGAAAGCAAGGAATTGTAGTATCCATCCACATTCAATAGTCCCACCTATAAAATTTATTACATTAACTAACTAGGTTAAATAAATACCTTTGTTTGCCGATAAAGAGAGATTAGTTTTTATTTGCTCTGTTTTTTTTATCAATTTTTCTGTGGATGGCACTCCGATCGAATAATTTAATCAATGGCTAATGGAATAATCAGGCTATGTTAATTGAGTAATCAGTGGATAATTGAATCAATATTACATAGAAAAAATCAATGGCTAATTGAATAATATAATCAGTGGCTACCATAAATTAATTGAATAATCAGGCTATGTTAATTGAATATATCGGTGGCTACAATAAATCAATGGTTAATTCAACCATCTTAATTAGTGGCTACAATAGTATCACCATAGTAATCAGTGGCTACAATAGTATCACTACTGTAATCTGTGGCTACCAAGACCAAAATGACCCATATTTTTGGGTATGATCTCTGCCTCAACAAAAATTAAGTTCATGAAATCCCATTTGTGTCCCAATAGAAGTCAGGCCAAGACAAGATTTATAGATGGCTCAAGTTGGACACAAGGCCTTTTAGACAATAATGTCTGTATTTGGACAACCAAATAAGGAATAATTGTGAGAATGTATATATAAGGAGCAACTGCACACAATTTTGGTTTTTAAAAAAAAAGAGCAAGAACAGTTCAGACTAAAATAGAGGACCAGTATAAGATCACAAAGTAAAAAAAATAGCTCAGACTATTTTAATAAAAATAGCAGCAAAATAAAAAATAAAAATAGAGGACCACTATAAGATCTAAGAACAGAAAAAGTGCAAGAGGCAGATGTGACGCGATGCAATTGGTTGCAAGTGCGGTGGGGCTCAATTAATGCAGGTCAGTGCAGCCAGTCACATCGCCTCACGTCAGTCGCGTGCACTTTGTCCTCAACAAATTTGTCCTACGTTTAGGGTATGTTTGGCAATTTTTCGAAAAATATCAGAAAAGATTTTGTAAATCCAATGGATTCTAGCTCTTTGGAAATTCATAGGAATTCATTGTTTTCCGGTGTTTGGGTTGTGTAATTGGCATATAGAAAATGACCATTATCGATAGTATATCTCACACACCCCACCCAATAAATTTAATTTTCTATTATGAAAGAAATTTCGTGAGTGAAAGAAAAATTAGGAAAGAAAAAAAGTGAGTTTAAGAGAGAAATTTGAGGAGAGAAAATTTAAGAGAGAAATTAAAAGAAATATGTAGAGAAAGAAAATTTAGGAGAGAGAGACATCTACAAAGAAGAATGATAATAAAGAGCTAAGAGATAGAGAGAGAGATTTAATTTTTATTTATTTATTTATTTTTTTTTTCTTATTTTCTTTTTAAAATTTTTTTTATATTTAATTTTTTTTTTTTTACTTTATTTTAAAAATAAATAAATAAAAATGAAATAAAAAGTAAAAAATAAAAAAAAATAAAAAATAAAATCACTCTCTCTCTCTCTCTCTTTCTTTTGATAAAATAAATAAAAATAAAAATTAAAAATTAAAAAAATTAAAATAAATAATAAAAATAAAAAAATAAAAAAATAAAAAAATAATTTTATTTATATAATTTTATTTTATTATTTGATTTATTATTATTAATTATATTATTTATTTATTTTATTTTATTATTTGACTATTTTATATTTTTAAAAAAATTTTAATTTTATTTTCACATTTTTAATTTTATTTATTAATTATTATTTATTAATTATTTATTTTATTAAATTTGTTTATTTTATTTTTTAAAAATTTTTAATTTGAAAAAAAATTTAATTATAATTTTTTATTTTAATTTATTTTATTAAAAAATTTTAATTTTTTAATTTTATTTATTTTTAATTTTTTAATTTTAATTTTAATTTATTTTTTATTTTTTTTATAAATTTCTTTTATATTTTTATTTTATTTTTTATTTTTATATTTATATTTTATTTTTTAAAATTTTTTTATTTTTTAAAAAAATTGTATTATTATTATTTTTTATTTTAATTTATTTTTTATTTTTAATTTATTTTATTAAAAATATTATTTTTAATTTTTTTAATTTAATTTTTTTAATTTTTAATTTTAAAATTTTAAATTTTACATTTTTGTATTTTTATTTTTATTTATTATTTTAATTTAGTTTTTATTTATTATTTATTTTATTAAAAAGATATTTTTTATTTTTATATATTTTTATTATTTTATTATTTTTATTATTTTTAATTTTTTAATTTTTTAATTTTAATTTTATTTTAAATTTTAAATTTTTTAATATTTATTTTATTTTTTATTTTTTTGTTTAATTATTTTTATTTTATTTTTAAAAATTTTATTTTATTATTTTTTTTAAGTCTTATTTAATTTTATTTTTTTATTCTTGTTCTTTTTATTTTATCTTTATTTTTTTAACTTTTAAAAAAAAAATTAAATTTTTATTATTTTATTTTAATTTTTGTAATTTTTTCAATAGTTGATTTTATTTCAATTTATTCATTAAAAAAGAGAGTGAGAGATAGAGGAGAGAGAAAGAGAGAAATCGAGAATGGCAAAAGTTTTCTGATGAAATCCTCCTATTTTAGAGAGATTTTTCGGTTTCCAATGGAAAAGAAAATTTTGAATTTTCCTATGATTTTCGGTGACAACTTTATTGCCAAACATAGGAAAGTATCACATTTCCTTACCTTTCCCATGATTTCTTTTCCTTTCCCCCTATCCAAACAGGCTCTTATAGTTTGCCAAAGAAAAAAATAAAATAAACACATGCAAACCACATATCACAAATTTATGCGGTTCACCCGATATAGGATTTTGACCATATGGATTCGTGCTGATTCACTACTGCTCAGAATTAAGTAGAAAGCCTAAAAAGAAAGACGAAACAACTGATAACGGACCAGTGAGAAAGAGATGATCTCCACTTACTAGTGATAGAATCAACTCCTACTGAGAAAGACTGCAGAGCTGACAGAGTTGATTGAAAGTGAACAAAATACAGGTCCTCATGTATATTCACCATTTTCATTGTGGGTAGACCTTGCTTACCCTGCAAATTTACCAGTCTCTAGTTTAGTCACCTTAATACTTGTCTGATTGAAAAAAAAAAAAAACAATTGCAATTTATTGGGATTTATAAAAATAAATAAGTAGCTGTAAATGAAATTTATATAATCACATCAAAATCAACACAACCTAGAATTGGCTGCAAAATTTTAATAACAAGTGCAATCAACACTAAGAAATCTCAGCTGCAATGGCAACATATTGACACCAATTGCTGAATTAATACCATATACACCAATCCACTGACTCCCCAAACACACATCTCTATCATGAAGGTGAAATTATGAATATAATATATCTAAATAGCAGCTGTACTTATGAATTACTGACTGATTCCCTGATATCATCATGAATTCTTATGACTGTTGCACATATCATGAATCTAAATCACAATTTTATGATTTTATGATAACTCTTCTTATGTAATGTAGAGATGTGTCTTTCATTCTCTACCTATATAAAGTTTATTGACTTCATAATATTTTCTGTATTTTTAAAATGTGCTATTAAAAATGGAGTCTTAATTATCAAGACTCGGCCAATACCCAACCTATTATTTGAGTCAACTCGTCTGACTTCTAATTTGGGTTGAATTTTGAGGATTTTGAACTACTGAGCAAGGTACTCAAAGATCTAAAATAAAATTTATTTTAAAAAAAGAAGTTAAAACTTTACAGAATTGGGGCTGCATCTTATATGCCTAGTAAGCCTTTTAATTATCACAATAATTAGGATATGAATTATGCACATCAAGCTTAAATTTTTTTAGACTTCAAGCATGGTAAAGCATCACTTATACCAGTATCAATGTACCAAAGAAGCTGATTAATCTTGCTATGAAAGTGTGAGTCATTGAGACAATGCATAGACCAAATATTTAGAATTTTAAAGAAATCAGCAACAAATTCAGCGCAACGCTGTAAACAACACCAATGAGAGTACATAATAACAGAATTCAGAAACAGCTGCACTGTTCTTCAAAAAATAGGTAAATACTTAATAAGCAAATCCACATCAAACCTGTGTCTTTTGAATGCCATCACAACACCATTGAAAGTAAAATTCTCAGCCACCTTATCTTCCACGCCAATAGAATCTTCGAATGAATATAATGACTTCAATACTATAACATCATAATCAAGATAAACTCCTCCAAACACCTGATGAACACCCTCAAAATTAGATCAAACACAACTACAACACGTGTAAATCAAGTAATAGAGTAGGGCCATATTACAACAGATTACAGATTGAAAAGCCTGCCACAGAGACACCGAACTAGAACCAAATCTGCTATAAATGGTGAAAGGGAAAAAAAAATTATGGATAGTATATATACACCTGAGAACTTCATTTTTTTCATAGGATTGTGGACACAAAGGCGGAGCATAATAAAACAATCATTCACCATTTTTCATTAATTTACAAAAAAGAAAATTACATCCAGGATCAACACCCTCCCTCCTCCTATAATAACAACACAAACGATCAACACCCCCTATAACAACCACTAAGAACTAGCATCGGACTGGTCATCATCCTCCGAAGAGTAGGAGGCCGTTGCAGTGAGGGCCGGTGAGCCGGTGCTTACATGGTAGTTGTTGAAGGCCTCTCGATGATGGAGGGGTAGCTGGTAGTCCGAATATGAGGTGTCGGAGTCGGAGCTGAGTATGACAAGGCCGCGACGGCGACCCTCACCTCGAGCCCTCCCAACTATAGGTCGGATCAGGCGAGTTTGCTATCCCGACCGATAGGGGGGGAGATGCGGGTGCATCGGGGTCGGAGCTCGTGGGAGGGCGACTATGATGTCGTCGTTAACGTGGGTAGGTTGAACGACATGAACGAAGGGGGCTGGAGTACGAACCGGGGGTGGTGTAAGCGGACGAACTGTAAGGGGGCCGGGGGCCCTAAATCCGAGAGGCGCAAGGGGTGCCACTGGAGCAGGCTCTTTATCGTCAATAATAACTACATCAATCTGGCACCTTGCTGACAACGTCGAGGCAGATGAACCTGTCCGAGAATGAGATGAACCAAGGGTGCCTGACATATCTGCACATTCCATATACTGAATTGAGAATACTTTGAATTAGGATACGATACACAACCGATATGAATTAATTACATGAGAAATAATAAAATTTGAAAAGTGAGAAACTTCATATTGAGAATTATAAAGGAATCACAGTGACTGTCATACATAAATAACCAAAGTGGATAGGAGAACAATAATAATTGCGCATGCAAACATTCCACATATGCAATCTACATGCACACCAAAATCTGGGGCTCTATCTATCACTCAATGCGGTGCATTTATTCAAATAGTTCATATGCAATATCCGGATGCCCGAAGGGTTTCTAACGAGCAATCTGACCAAAGGAGAGTCGATATGTGACGTCGTTGCCTTTCTGGTCAAAGTGTTAAGATGATGGCAATGGTGGTAATGATGAAGCCCACTATACACATCACAATCAATTCATCATCGGATACGAGGGGGTTGCCATTATACATAAATGACAAAATTTATTCAGTTTAATTACAATAATTTTTTTACATTAACTCACAAATTTATAAAATCATTATAATTTTACAACATAAACATCAATAGGCCTATGGAGGTGGCCATGGCCTTCAACATAAGGCGAAGAGGTAGGATTGACGATGCTCTGAGCGCAATCCCATCACTATCTCAGCCATTCGGCCGGACTGCCCAAATTTAACTAGGAGCTCCATAAACATAAAATGGTCAATAAAGTTGTTTGCTCTCATTTCTTGTAAAAATTTTAAAAATTGTTCATGATTGCTTCGAGGTGGTTGGGTGGTTCAGGGACGGCCCGATCAGCGATGTTTTCAAGAGTTGTTTGAAATCCCGCCAACTTTTCAAGAAGACCATCAGGGAGGTCTACACTCTTCCGTTTCCTTCCAGACCCACTTGAACTGGAGTTTCGAGTAGGGCAGGTTTAGGTGCTTGGGTTTGGACCACTCTCCGCAGTTAAGGGAGACTTCGCATCGGTAGGCCCTTCTTAATAGGGGAACTCCTCATTATCAAATACTAGGTGGTATGAGTCCCCACTAGAGTCATCTCTAAGAGGAATAGCACAGTCTTGGATAGGGGATCGACAATCCCGAGGGTGGAACTCCTTAAACTCGGTGTATGTGTTGTTTCCAAATAGAAGACAAAGCAGTTTGTAGTCTTGAACCTTCCTACCTCGATAATTTGTAGCCCAGATATTACCCTGAAGTGATGTATGTTAGGTTAAGTGAAATGTTTAGATTATGTACGACTATTTAGATTCACTGTTATGAGGTTAAAGTTCGTAGTTGCTAACCAGTGTAGAAATGAAATTGTCCCATGTATCAGTTTCTGCAATGACCATTTTATTGTTATGGTCCCAACCAAAATCACTAGTATCAAGGATTTTCTTCATCCTAGAGTAATTATTCTTCATTGACTTCAAGTGATTATAGCATTTATCTCTGGTGAGTTCTTCCAGTTTCCCTTCGAAGCACTCATAAGACTTTAGCTTTTCGGCCATCTCAGGCCACATTTTGCCATATTCCGTTAGGTAGTTTCTGACGTAGATGGTATTGCTCGATAAGTTTCTCGATATAGGCCTTGTCATGTTGCTCATTCCACGTGAAATTTTTTGATTGACCGAGATTATTGGGGGCAACACCCTTTCCCTTGTGGCTACTCATAACTTATGTCCCCCTAAAAATTATCAAAGTTTTAGATTTTTTTACATAAACTAGGTCTACCTCGATATTTGGTGGTTGACATACGACAACCATATAGCCTCGTCTTAATAACTCCGATAAAAGCATGGACTGATTTTGTATAAACGTACATACTCCAAACACATTAATCTATCAGATTCAGTGTTAGAAATCAATCAATGCTTATAATAGCATGTTTAAATTCTACCAAACACATAAATCCATTCAAACTATGTGTTAATCATAGGTCCATGCCTTCAATAACATGTTGAAATTATGCCATTCTTCCTACTGTATTATGGATATCATTTGATAGGAGGAGCAGCAGTTCAATCCACATTTTAGCAGCGACAGTTTAATGGGAAGTGGAAGAACATATTATGCAAAAAAAAAAAAAAAAACTCAATAAAAAGAATATAGAAATGAACTTTTAAGGCATAATCAATGCGAACTGCTGGCTGTTGTACATAGTATATATATACAACAGTAGTTGATGGTTGTTGTATGTATGTATATATATGGACGAATCAATCATGACTCTATTTTCACGATTGATATCTTTGCATGGGAATTAGCTTGATGGCTTTTCACTAATATCAGTTGAAAGAAAAATGATAGATTATTACAACCTAAAACCAGTAAATTGCAAACAGTTACAGCAAGGATTAAAAAACAAGAAAGCATGGATTCAAAAAAAATAAATTGTGGATTCAAATTTCAAAGTGCCACTACTCTAAACAAAAGTGATCGATGTCATAGCCTTGAATAATTACAATAATTCATATGTATTATGTAGAGAACCTAGGTATGCTTTAATTGACTTTAGTAAGAGAAACTTCAACATAGATGATAAGCAAAAGGACTCGAACTCTAAACATAACCATCCTATATACATTTCAACTAATGATTTGTGCCCACTGAATGTTCAATGACATATGATATTTATTTTATTTCATTTTGATTGATATAAAAGAAATTTGAATTAAATATAAAAGCAAAATAGGGATAGCCTTCTTCCTGAAATTTTTACAAGAGAAAATAGGGTAACCGAGATTGTGATACGAACAAATGATAGGATCCAAACTTAAATTGAAGAGAGAAATGATTAAGAACTCTAAAAATAATATGTAACACTGTGTTTTCACAGCTACCATCAACTTGCACTACAACCACAAACTTGAGTAGCTAAGGTAAGAATCCATGGTAATTAACAGAGAACATGAAAAGGAAAATTTCAGTATAATTATCAATTAAACAACATATGTCAAAGCTATATAAAACCTCTAAAGATGATTGCAAATTAAACATTGAATTTTAACCAGCCTCACTTACCAATAGCCCATATATATATGGGCTAACCTTTGGAAAAAAGGACGGTAAAAATTGGGTTCACCACAATTTTTCATGATCTATAGCCCTCATTATAGCTCAAAAAATGTGAGGAAATTGCCTTTGCAATTGGGCAAATGCATCATTTGTGAAGTGCATCAGTTAAGAATAAAAACTGTTCAATTACTACTATAGCTGTAGTGAGAAATCTTGTGTTCTATTTCCTTTTATGGGTAGAAACTGCACTTGCAGTATAGAAGACCCTCATGGCCCTTCTTAGTAATGGAAGGGACTCTGACTGAAGTGATGGGTTTGGAGAGAGCAATGTTATGGAATACAACAACAACAACAACAACAACAGCCCAAATGAAGAAAGTCCAAATGAAATTTCAGTTTGTGGGAAAGAAATAGATTGTAGTGGGCAGTGAAAGTTGTGTGCTAGAGGCCATTGGAGACCTGCTGAGAACAACAAGCTTAAGGAACTTGTTGCTTCTTATGGGCCTAAGAACTGGAATCTCATAGCTGAGAAGTTGGAGGGGAGATTAGATACTTAATGTTGTTATATATTTCTTACTTTCATATTCAAATTTTTTGGTTTGAAAGCTGAATAACTTTTAGATTTCTAGCATAGAAAACATTAGCGATCATGCACAAAAAAAAAGAAATGAAAGAATACAAGCTCAAAGAAAGTCACAGAGTTTGGGAGGGAAATCATGAAAGAAGTGACCATGTTAAAATTGATAGATAAACAAGCAAGTAAATAGATATGTCAATCTCATTTAACATGGTTAACATGAATAATTCTATGACTTATGAGGAAACTCATAAAAAGGTTGCATGGTGTTATTTTAAAGGTGAAAACCATAAAACTATCTTTATGAGTAAATGTGTGTTATTTATACTTTACCTAATTTTTGGAGATACTCACACTCACAAGCTAAATAAACCTTCGAGATCATGGATCCCACAAAGTAGAAAATGCTCTGAGCCTGTAGAATTAATGTAGGGATTCCATGACATAATATCAATAGCAAACAAGGAAAATAAATAAGGCACCTTCATTGAAAAACAAGAAAGGTCCAAATTTTTTTCCAAATCTTGCTATTAAACAATTGCATATAATGTGTTTAAACAGCAGCTGATATTTTAATATGAAAAATGATAAAAAAAACCACACTTAATATAAGAGGTTTTGAAGCATCTGATTGACACACCGGAATCTCATAGCTGAGAAGTTGGAAGGGATGGTTTAGTTTGACCCAAGGATCAATAGAAGAGCTTTTAGTGAAGAAGAAGAGAGGCTAATGCCTGCTCATAGATTGTATGGCAATGAGTGGGCTATGATTGTTAGGACTTTTCCTGGTAGAACTGATAATGCAGTTAAAAATCATTGGCATGTTATAATGGCCTCCTCGATATAGAGAGTAATCATCGTTTTATAGGAGGAGAAAGCTAAGCCAAGCTGTTCATAAAAGGTAGGAAGAGAGCAGAGATTCAACAACAGAAAACAACCTATCTTCTCCATTTAGATTTCCTGGTGTTCTTCATGACTCACATGGTGAAGATTCAATTTGAAGTTGTAGAGATTTGATGCTTGGTTACACCTACAACAAGATCTCTTAGATGATAGCATGCACTATTGTACTACTAGATATTTTTTCTATTCTTTTTTTTCCTCTCTGTAAAAAACCTTCAGCACATGCCCATTATACCTTGTAAACTGCAGTTTTTATGTGTAGCCAGTGAGATAATTTGTTTTTGTATTAATGGTGGTTCACTTATATCAATAGATAGAGACTTCATCATAGCAGTTTACACAAATGAGGGCACAACTTGTGATATAATTGTCTAACCAGTGAGATAATATATTTTTTTATTAATGGTGGTTCACTTATATCAATAGATAGAGCCTCCCTCATAGGAGTTTACACAAAGGAGGGCACAGTTTGAATATCATTCCAACTGAGAAAAGTGCTGCCATTGCTGCCTGGTCTCGTTTGAAGCAATGCAAAGTACACCCACTCAAATAGAAACAATCAATTTTTTTCTTAGGTTTTCTCTTCATGGGTGTTCTATTAGAAGCATGAATCAATATTTTTTTTCATATATTCATTCTAATGAATTCTACAGGGACAAGAATGGGTTCTTCTTCTCAGTCAAACAAGGAGATTGAGATTGAAGAGTGAATTCCCATGTCCTACTATCTTTCCACCAATTCCCATTTTCGTAGGTTTTCATATAATAAGAGTCCATTTATGTCCAAGATTATTGTTTTTCTTTTGATCTACCAGCAGCTTCCTGCTGACCAGTCCTATAAATTCTCCTGTTCATTAATAATTTTTTTAAAAAAATATATTATTGTTACAATCTTACAGATCATTAGAAAATCCTTTCTCATCATATATTACGATATTGGTTAGGGTATGGGTACAATAGAGACGTTTCAACAAACCTAAAAACATGAAATTCAAATTCCATGGAGAGATTAGGTGATAGCTCCCAAGAACTTGTATCCAATAATATAATCTTCACAGTTACCTATCAAATATCTACATACATAAAATATTTGTATTTTTTTCCACTACACCCTTTGAACTTTTAAGTATTTAGTGTAAGAACGCACTTTGATCTTCAGAATTTTATGCTTGGATCAATGCCTAAGTATAACAGTATTCAGCTTTCATACTAAGTAAGGTGTATAGATGCCAAAATTTTGAATAATAACTATTTTTTCAATTAGAAAATTAGAAGTTGTATTAAAACTGAAAGTGAGGTAATAGAAGAGGAAGAATAAGAATAAGCAAAAAGAAAAATGAATCAAAGGCAGGTGCTTTGAAATTTGGATCCTCAAGACAAAGCAAGTATACACAATAATATTAAAATATTGAAACTAATATGGGGATATGACTGTTTATACGAAAACCTATTTGGAAGCTATTTTAACCTCCCATCATAAAATGAAGGCCCTGTGACAGCCCAGATTTCGGCACCCCGAAACCCGTGCCATCAGCACGATCATCTTGACCGTGCCCCTTAACTATGCACGGAACACTGGTATATCAAGCATAAAAAGAAGTAAGAACAACTCGCGGAATTTAAATCTAATTAGAAATACTTTTCAAAAGACAGTTCTACCCTCATGCCCCTACATGAAGGGAGAACCGATCCGAACCATCGATGATATAAATCATCACAGATGGTTCGCCCCAAAGGAATAATCCAAACTCTATACATATACATGTTTTCACAAAATAAAGGCTTGACATACCAAGCCGTACAATCTCTACTCAAAACTCCTCAAAGTAGCGAGTCCTCTAGAAGAAGTCCTCCTGAGGTGGCTCCAACTCCTCGCCGTGACAAAGTCCGCTACACGGGATCAAGGTCTCCTGAAACCTCGGCAGCTGCTACTAATGGACCTGCGACGTATAGTCTATAGGGTGAGCTACATCCTAGCTCAATAGGGAACAAACACTGCTGAACATATAAGTTATAACTCACATATATTCTATGATATGCCATGCATGATGTGACTATGCAGTTGTTGATAAAACAGTTAAAAGCATTCGTTTTTCTGTCGATTTCTTATGTTTTCATTTACTCATGAAAAATGCTGAAAAGGCCTAAAGCAAAACTTAAACTTTCAACTTAAGTAATCCCCGAGCAATATAGCATCGAGCCCCGATGAGCTACCCTTCATCGTCATCTATATAGAAGCTTTTAATGTATTCCACAGGAATACTATATAGTACCCAAGCCCTTTCCCGGGATTGGTGGCGGGTTTCATCTCATCAACACCCCACAGGGTGTGCTTACTACGCACGGATAAGCCTCCGACTGGCCTACGGTTTCGGCCAGACGGTCACGGATATCCCGCCGTCGGGTCGTGGATATCCCGCCACGCGTCGGTGGGGTAACCTAAGGAACCTCAAATAACAAAATATCGGTGCCTTACATATAGTTATTCACCGTAATTGTGCTATCTTATATCGCTTAGGCCCTATCAAACATGATTCAATCTGTGGATACATCCTCGATGTATCCATTAACTGGCATCACACCTGATGTTCTTATCTCTTTACTTCTTCATCCCCTGGGGATGGCTCATTTGTTTACTCTTATGAATGTCACACACACACACTTTTCACAATTCTTTGAGCAGTAAAAATAATTAAATTGAAATTTATATCACTACATACATGCTCTTGTAAAATAAAGTACATGTTCGAGGTGTTCCCTACCTCAAGTCTTTACTTGTTCAATGCATCAAGGTCCCACGTGGCTCCTTGTGCACTAGCTTACACGTACCACCTATGTTACCACATAACAGGTGAAACACATCACAAAGGATGTAATAAAGAAGGTATAAGACCCTCCAAGAATCTTGGAGTCAAACTTAAAAGTCAACAAAATTCATCCCAGTCGATTAATCGAAATCCAGAATCGATTAATCGAACCTGGTTCGATTAATCGATTTCCAAAATCGATTAATCGAAGGTCAATATCGATTAATCGAAGTAATTTCGATTAATCGAAATTCTCCTTTTCGCAAAGTCCATTCTCGCTCGATGAATTGTCATTCGATTAATCGAATGCATTAATCGAAATTCTTCTTTTCAAAGTAAACTCCATTCGAGCATCGAGTTTCCGTTCGATTAATCGAATCCAGTTTCGATTAATCGAAATTCTTCTTTCCGCAAAGTACACCTACTGTTCGAACAGTTGAGTTTTCATTCGATTAATCGAATCCAGTTTCGATTAATCGAATTTCTTCTTTTCGCAAGGCACACCTACTGTTCGAACAGTCGAATTTCACAAGTCGATTAATCGATCCCAAATCGATTAATCGAAAACTCAAATCGATTAATCGAAATCCCATTTCGATTAGTCGATTTTTCCTCAAATCATTTCCTCCAACCCTTGGGGTCCATCGAGGTTCATCGATTAATCGATTCTCAAATCGATTAATCGAATCAAATTCGATTAATCGAAATCCAATTCGATTAATCGAAGTCGTGGTCTTCTGACCTTTCAACTTCCTGGCCAATTTCGATTAATCGAAACCCAATTTCGATTAATCGAAATTGTCGATTCATTTTTCCAATCTTTTTCCCACACTTTTTCCTCTATCTTTCTAAGCCATTATCCTATGATCTAACCCACATTTAACCACAACTTAACCCCTATGATCTATGCATCTTATTTACAAAAATTTACCTTGGATAGATCTCAAGTTGATTTCTATCAATAGTTGGAAGGCTAGGGTTTCTAGCTTTGGCTCTAACGGATCCCTTGCGTCGAATCCGGCCTCTTTAATGCTTGACTCCTTCTTCCAAACAGTTGCAATAACTCCTCTCTTACTTCTCTCTCTCTCTCTCTTCTTTACTCTCCTTCAACAACCCAAAAACATACATTTAGGGTTATTAAACCCTTTTATATCTCTCCTAGCTTGTGTGTTAAGCACATGCACCTCAATAGGTGTATGTGATTTTAGATTTTCAACACACACCACATTGTTACACAACCCTTCACATCACATTCACTCATCACACTCTACGCTAACTATCGAACTCCTAGTTGGTCAAACCTAGGACCAATCGGGCACGGATCCCGAGGTCATAGTTTAACGCGATTTTTCGGGCTATTACATCCTCCCCACCTTGGGTATTTTCGTCCTCGAAAATCACCCAAAGGTGTGGTGGTGTGCACGCTCTCCCCCCCCTCCCCCGCACACTCGGAGGTGAGGTGGTTCATTTGACTCACACGTATTGAAGTCTCCACACATTCACACAATACAAACATGGAAGTAAAACTTAACAAAATGGAACAATTTATACAAAATTTGTGTTTCTATTAATATCAAACGTTTTACAAAGTGCCAATAAGTTGGCATACAAAATATACATGTACCAAAAATCATGACGAATACAAAAATAAATATAAGAGTCAGGCAGTCCCCCCGTCAGGCTGATCGGGTGCTACAGTGGCTGGTGGGTCTGCAGGAGCTGGCTCTGGCTGCGGCTGCGGCGTCTGGGTCGGCGGAGTAGATGCGGATGTGGAAGGAGCCGCGTCTGTAGTGGGATAGAAGACGGGTCCTCGATGGAAGGCGGTGCGTCCGGCCGTCCACTCTTCTTCGCGGGCCAACATATCCATGTAGGTGTGGGGGTAGATGAACTGGAGGGTGTGAAACATGAGGAAATCAATCCTCCTGTTCATCCTCTCATTATTTGCGTCCATTCTGGCCAGCACGTCCTCTATGGTAGGACCGGATGGAGGATGGCCGTGTGTAGGATGAGGTGGGAGTCGCGGGCGCGGAGTGTGCAGGTGGTGTCGGCGTGGCTGTGGTGTGGGAGGGAACCCTCTCCATGGATGGCTCGGCTGCGGCAGGGTGTGCCCCACCCTCAAGTGGGTCCTGCTGAGGTGGTGGGGGTGGTGGCGGTGCTACACCGCTTCTTTGGGCTCTGGGCGGAGCGGGACCCGAGCCGGTAGGGTCCGCTTCAGTTGTAGCGTCCATGAAGACTTGGTGAACGTCTTCACGCGATCCGTAGCCCTCACCTCGTGAGGTGAAATCGTGTAGGAGGGCTCGTCAGAGTAGCACTCCAACATGCTTGAGATGAGCCGAGCATACGGCATCTTCTCCTTGGGCCGCATGTTGCCCTTCATCAGTTTAGTCTTGATGTACCGCATCCCCTCAAGGATGACCTTGGTAGCATCAAACCATCGCCGACCAAAGTGCATGTTGCACTTTGCCCACGCGCCGCGTGTCGTGGCGCCCCGGGTAAAGGTTGCATTTGATTATGGAGTCGAGCATCCACATGTAGGGTGGAAGATCAACCCTCTTGATGGAAATGCCCGACCCCTTCTTGCCATTTGTCATGAGGGTCATGACTTCCTCAAATCGGGGGTCTTCCACAAAGGGTGGAAATAGGGTAGTCTCGGGGGTGAACTCGAGGTAGCACTCGAGCACCTCGTGAATGTGACGCCGTGTAGAGACGACCCTCGATCTTGGTGATGATGCGTCGGTAGGGCCACTAGTTAGCCCTTGGTAGAATAATCTCACCAATCTAGGGTAGTAGGAACCCGGATTGGTTTGAGAAGATTGCCGAGACCGCATTGTTTATGTAGTTTTGAGCCCATTGGGTCTACTTGGGGTACATATCGGGTCGGTGAAAAGGGTTGGGTCGATGGTATATTCGACCTCAAAGGTCTTGGCTGCCCACCACTCGTTTGGTTGCTCCACGTTGGTGGGTGGTGGTGGCATGGGGTGGATTCAGGGAAGACTCAGTAGATGCGCTCGTCGAACCCGGAGGTGGTCTCCGATTCGACGGATGAGTCCTCACCGGCGATGGGGTAGGTGGTGGTGGTGCGGCGTTCTTACGCCTAACCGGCAACTTGGAGGTTGCCTTCTTCGAAGATAAACGGGTTTTGGGCGGCATTTTCACTAAACTAGGGTTTGTCTACTTCTAATGAAAGAAAAAAGTTCGATTCTAGGGTTTACCGTGGTCTTCGAAGGCGAATCTGATGGGTGTGGGCGCGAATCGACGGAAAATCGAATCCTAGACCGGTCGGATAGTTGGAGAAGAAGAAGGAAGTCGAAACGCCCAAAGTCCGGAAGCTCAAATGATTTCGAATGGGGAATGAAATCCCCAAACTCATATATATAGGCCTCGGCTCGATTAATCGAAATTCTATTTCGATTAATCGAAATTCAAAACTAGGTTAAGCCGCGTAAAAATCGATTAATCGATTTCTCAAATCGATTAATCGAAAATAAAATTCGATTAATCGAAAATATTTCGATTAATCGAAATCGTGTTTGTTTAAAAATTTAAAATTTTGAGCTCACTGGCGCGTGCCAGTCGATTAATCGAAATTCATTTCGATTAATCGAAATCTCAAAATCGATTAATCGAACTTAATTTCGATTAATCGAAATCGTGCAAAAACTTCAAAAATTTTCCAAAATTTCTTAAGTATTCGATTAATCGAAATCCCATTTCGATTAATCGAAATTTCTTTCTATGCATTTTCTAACTCAACTTTTCATTTCCAGTCACTGGCACATGCCAGTCGACTAATCGAACAAGATCGATTAATCGAAATTCCAAATCGATTAATCGATTTGAAATTCGATGTCGATTTTGCCAGTTTCTCTGAAATTTAAATCTCTTTGTTTCTTTTCTTATTTTTGACAATTCATGACAGATTGGATTAAAATTTCCATTGAATTACAAGTATAGTGGAGATTTCACAACACGTTTGTGGTTTACATTGCACTTTCTCGTTGGAAACAAAATTTGGGTATTGTTCTTTTTACATCGGCCTCTCGTTCCCAAGTAGCCTCTTCTTTAGGATGGTTTGTTCCATCAGACAAGCACTAAGGAATTACTTTAGTGCAGTGCTTGCTCTTTTCGATCCAAGATCTCCGGTTCCTCTATCATGCTCATGTCCTCACACATCTCTATAGGTTGCTTCCTAACACATGAGACGGATCATTCACGTACTTCTCGAGCATCGATATGTGGAAGACATTATGTACTGATCGAATAGCGGTGGTAAACTAATGCGATATGCAACTTCACCTATTCGTCCCAAAATTTCAAATGGTCCAACATAACGTGGACTTAACTTCCCCCTCTTGCCAAATCGCATTACACCTTTCATAGGTGACACCTTCACAAACACATGCTCGCCCACTTTGTAGTCAACACTAGTCCGCTTCACATCGGCGTAACTTTTCTGTCTACTCTGTGCTGTCTTCAACCTTTCTCTGATAATTCGAACGACGGTAGCATTATCTTCAAGTAGCTTTGGTCCTAATACAAATTTCTCACCTGTTTCTTCCCAATTGAGGGGTGACTTGCATCGTCGTCCATATAGAGCTTCATATGGTGCCATGCCAATGCTCGTTTGAAAACTGTTATTATACGCGAACTCGAGCATCGGTAGATACTCATCCCAGTATCCTTGCATATCAAGCATGCACGCTCTGAGCATGTCTTCTATCACTTGGTTCACTCGCCTGTCATCATCGGTTTGAGGATGGAAAGTGAACTAAAAGTCTAGTCGCGTTCCCATTCCTTCTTGAAATTTCTTCCAAAACTTGGACGTATACAAAGGATCACGATAAACTATCTGCTTGGAATACCATGTAATCTTACAATCTCTTTCATATAGGTTAATCTTCCCCAGTATCGTAGTATTGTATGGCAAAAGTCTTGATTTGGTCAATCGGTCTCTGACGACCCAAATAGCATTATGTCTCTTAGCGATCTGAGGTAATCCAACAATGAAATCCATTGAGATCGATTCCCACTTCCATTCTGGTATTGGTAAAGGTTGCAATAGTCCCGCAGGATGTCTATGATCAACCTTCACTTGTTGACAAGTCAAGCATCGTGACACACACTCGGCCACGTCTTGTTTCAGTCCTCTCCACCAATAATTCTTTTCAAATCTTGGTACATTTTGGTGCTACCGTGGATGGCATAATTTGACTTATGAGCCTCATCCAGAATTGTTCGTCTTAGATCAGCATTATCCGGGATGCATAGACGGCCTTTAAACAACAAAGAACCATCTGCTTTTATTGAGAAGTCCGATCTGATGCCTTCACTCACGTCTTGACTAATCTTTGTTAATCTTTGGATCTTTCATCTGCTTCGTGGATATGTTCAAATATCACCGCTTTCGAGATGTTAGCCAAAAGGATCCAGTGTCCCTTGCCTCAATGTTCGCATCATAGCATGCCAGGTCTTCCAATAGTTTCCATCGGAGTATACCCAAAATCAATCCAGATAACCGAGCTGAACCCCTTCGACTCCATGCATCGGCTACTACATTCGCCTTGCCAGGATGGTATTGTATGAGCAATCGTAGTCCTTGAGGAATTCCATCCATCTGCTTGTCTCATATTGAGCTCTTTCGTATGTAAAGATATCGAGGCTCTTATGATCGGTGAAAATTTCAAAAGTCTCACCATACAAGTAATGTCTCCAAATTTTCAGCAAAATGATACGCAGTTCAAGTCATGAGTCGGGTAATTTTCTCGTGTTCTTTCATTGTCTTGATCCGTAGCTATCACCTTCTTGTGTTGGTTGAGCACACAACCAAGGCCATTGTATGACGCGTCATTTGTACCTCTGCGTATCCTCCTTTCTGAAGGAATTGCCAACACCTCGTTTGAGTTCTTGAAAACTCTTCTCATGCCTCCTCCACTCAAACCTTGAATCTTTTTCGACTTTGTGAGAGGTCCGATATCTTTGAAAACCCCTCAACGAAGCGTCGATAATAGCCTCGCTAAGCCAGAAAACTTGGACATCTGTCCTTTGTCTTTGGTTGCTCCCATTTAACTCTTCTATCTTTCTTTGGATCTCTGGTGACACCATGCTTTGAGACGACATGTCCCAAAAAGCTAACTTCTTCCAACCAAAATTCACACTTACTGAGTTTGGCGTACAATTGGTGTTCACGTAGCGTTTGTAGAGCAATCCTCAAGTGTTCTTCGTGTTCTGTCTTGGATTTGGAGTATATTAGTATATCATCAACGAACACTACCACGCAGGAGTCCAAGTGTGGTTTAAACACTGTTCATCGATCCATAAATGACGCCGAGCATTCGTTAACCCAAACGGCATCACAAGGAATTCATAGTGTCCATACCGTGTCCAGGAAAATCGTCTTGAATGTCCTCGCTTTGACTATGAATCGATGATACCGGATCTCAGGTCTATCTTGGAAAAATACTTTGCACCTTGCAGTTGGTCGAATAGGTCGTCAATTCTAGGCAAAGGGTATCGGTTCTTCACGGTGAGTTTGTTCAATTGTCGATAGTCAATGCATAGTCTCATTGACCCATCTTTCTTCTTGACAAACAAGACCGGTGCTCCCCATGGAGCTACACTTGGTCTAACAAACCCCTTGTCCCTCAGCTCTTGTAGTTGTTCCCTCAACTCCTTTAGCTCAATGGAGCCATTCTATAGGGTGCTTTTTGAAATAGGCTCCGCTTCACGGTGCTAAGTCAATGGCGAATTCTACTTCTCTTCGAGGTAATCCGGGCAATTCTTCCGGAAACACACGTCGGTAGTCTCGTGCATAATTGCTATCTCGTAGATGACGTTCTTTTCCTCCTTGTCCTCTTTAAGAAAGCTAAGTATCCTTTCATCCCTTTCTCGATCATTTTCGGCCCTTCTACTTTGAGATCAAGGTACAGATGACGACCTCACTCCTTGAAACCGAAATGATCTTCTTGTGTTGGGTCTGAAAATGACTACCTTGTTCTTGCAATCAATGGTCGCACAATGTCTTTCAACCCCATGCCAAGGATCACATCAAACCCTTGCATGTCTAATACCAACTTTGCTTCCAATTCATGCACTTCTAAGTCTTGAAGCTTACGATGATGGATTTGCAAGCTAACTCCGTGTCTACTAACTCTCCAGTCGGAATAGACACAGATAGGACGAAATCCAACGTCTCTGGAACGATCTTCATCTTCTTAGCAAAACGTGGAGTGACGAATGAGTGGGTAGACCCGGGGTCTATCAACACTCGAGCGTCATGTCTAAATACACTTCCCCTTTCATACATAGTTAAAGTACCTATAATATATATATACACATACATACAGAAATTTACACATCAAAATGCACTCTCTTTATATTAAAAAACCTACACTATTCCTAATGCATGCACCTTTTCCATCTAAAATTCTTTATGAACGGAATTTTTTTTCTTTAATAAAATAAAATTTCTCACCTTGGATGACGTCGTGCACATTCCACCTTCTGACGTTGGATCGCATAAAGGCTCTCCCCTAACAATCGGCTTCCTTGCTTGAATGGGTGGTGGTCAGAAGCCGTCTTGCCCTTATGCATCTCGGGGCAATCCTTGATCATGTGGCCCACCTTGCCACACATCGGAAACAACCTCTAGTTCGATTCTGCGATCTATAGTCCTATGCGGCTTGCCACATCGCTGCGTCTCGAGGTGCGGAAGATATGCAGACGAGAACCACAGTGTGATAGTGGCACCCGATGAACATGGCAGGCTCTCATAGCGAATAGGTCTCCCGACGCAAGTAATGGAAACCTCTGTTGGTGTTGTTGTTCTTTGTTGTTGCGCCGGTCTTCCAAAACCTCCCTGAAACTGCGGTCTCTACTGACCCACGAACCTCGGCTTTTTATTCACCGGTTCGTAATTCCCCATCCTTCCGTGGTCAAGTCCTCTCTGTTGCTCTCTCTGTCTATATCTGTGTTCTCCTCTTCTACAACCAATGCTTTGCTCATGACCTCTTCATAGGTCCTCGGTTGAAATGGAGCCTCGCCTCCCCTAACCTCGAGGCTTCAAACCTTCTGAAACCTCTTGGACTTCATCACTTGCGACGTGTCCGAGCAAAACGCAAGTCGTAGAAACTCTACCCCGTATTCTCTCACGGTCATTCTCCTTGTACTAATCTGCAAAAATTGTATCTCTAATTGGTTCCTCACCACTTAGGAAATATTGTTTGTTGAACTCCTCAACAAATTCCTCCCAAGTCCAAGGCAACTCTGGGGTCTCAGGCGAGTCCTTATCACGGACTTCCACCAAGGCCCAGCCTCCCCATCCAACATGTAAGCTGCCCATCTTACACTCTCGTCTTCCCGTGCAAGTTAGCACGCTAAAGACTTTCTCCATCTCCATCACCAATTCTCGTGACCATTGTGTCACTTTGCCCAGAAAATGAAGGAGGTCTCATCCTTCTAAACTCTGTAAATGATGAGGGCACAGGCAACGCAGGCCCTACAGTGGTGTGTAGGTGGCTCAGCATTCTCTTGACATGAGTCGCAAAGGATGCTGCTTGTTGTGCCATGGCAGCTGCCATAGTCTCCATAGTGTGCATCATCCTTTGTCGTTCCTCTCTATCTTCTTGCCTTTCTCTCAATCTTTCTTGCTCTCTTAGATCTTGATCCTGATGATCTCGATCCTCTTCCTCATGATGTCTGCTACTACTGCCCCCTGGGGCCTCGTTACCTCCTAAAGGCACTCTGTTGGTAGGAGAGATGTAACCATCTCCACTACGTAAACTCCTTTGATGGCCTCCCCTTGGTCGGCCCCTCCCTCTAGCTGACATTGCGGCTGCATTTGAAACTAAAGTTTCGTTAGCAGAAGCCCCTATGATCTGACGAAAGAATCCTTGTCAGAATTGCTAAAAGAAAATAGCTTTGATACCAACTGTGACAGCCCGGATTTCGGCACCCCGAAACCCGTGCCATCAGCACGATCATCTTGACCGTGCCCCTTAACTATGCACGGAACACTGGTATATCAAGCATAAAAAGAAATAAGAACAACTCATGAATTTAAATCTAATTAGAAATACTTTTCAAAAGATGTTCTACCTCATGCCCCTACATGAAGGAGAATCCGATCCAACCATCGATGATATAAATCATCACAGATGGTTCGCCCCAGAGGAATAATCCAAACTCTATACATATACATGTTTTCACAAAATAAAGGCTTGACATACCAAGCCGTACAATCTCTACTCAAAACTCCTCAAAGTAGCACAACGGAGTCCTCTAGAAGAAGTCCTCTGGAGGTGGCTCCAACTCCTCGCCGGCAGCAAAGTCCGACTCGCCGGGATCAGCGTCCCCTGAAACCTCGGCAGCTGCTACTAATGGACCTGCGACGTATAGTCTATAGGGTGAGCTACATCCTAGCTCAATAGGGAACAAACACTGCTGAACATATAAGTTATAACTCACATATATTCTATGATATGCCATGCATGATGTGACTATGCAGTTGTTGATAAAACAGTTAAAAGCATTCGTTTATCGTTGGTTTCTTATGTTTTCATTTACTCATGAAAATGCTTTGAAAAGGCCTAAAGCAAAACTTAAACTTTCAACTTAAGTAATCCCCGAGCAATATAGCATCGAGCCCCGATGAGCTACCCTTCATCGTCATCTATATAGACAGTTTTAATGTATTCCCTGGGAATACTATATAGTACCCAAGCCCCTTTCCCCTGGGGATTGGTGGCGGGGTTTCACATCTCATCAACACCCCTGGGGTGTGCTTACTACGTACGGATAAGCCTCCGCACTGGCCTACGGTTTCGCCGCCGTATCGGTCACGGATATCCTGCCGTGTCAGTCGTGGATATCCCGCCACGTCGGTGGGGTAACCTAAGGAACCTCAAATAACAAAAATATCGGTGCCTTACATATAGTTATTCACCGTGTAATTGTGCTATCTTATATCAGTTAGGCCCTATCAAACATGATTCAATCTGTGGATACATCCCTGGGATGTATCCATTAACTGGCATCACACCTGATGTTCTTATCTCTTTACTTCTTCATCCCCTGGGGATGGCTCATTTGTTTACTCTTATGAATGTCACACACACACACTTTTCACAATTCTTTGAGCAGTAAAAATAATTAAATTGAAATTTATATCACTACATACATGCTCTTGTAAAATAAAGTACATGTTCGAGGTGTTCCCTACCTCAAGTCTTTACTTGTTCAATGCATCAAGGTCCCACGTGGCTCCTTGTGCACTAGCTTACACGTACCACCTATGTTACCACATAACAGGTGAAACACATCACAAAGGATGTAATAAAGAAGGTATAAGACCCTCCAAGAATCTTGGAGTCAAACTTAAAAGTCAACAAAATTCATCCCAGTCGATTAATCGAAATCCAGAATCGATTAATCGAAGGTCAATATCGATTAATCGAAGTAATTTCGATTAATCGAAATTCTCCTTTTCGCAAAGTCCATTCTCAGTTCGAACAGTCGAATTGTCATTCGATTAATCGAATCTGTTTTCGATTAATCGAAATTCTTCTTTTCGCAAAGTAAACTCACTGTTCGAACGATGAAGTTTCATTCGATTAATCGAATCCAATTTGATTAATCGAAATTCTTCTTTCAGTACACCTCTCGAATAGTTGAGTTTTCATTCGATTAATCAATCCAGCTTTGATCGAATTTCTTCTTTTCGCAAGGCACACCTCTTTGTTGACGATGAATTTCACAAGTCGATTAATCGATCCCAAATCGATTAATCGAAAACTCAAATCGATTAATCGTAATCCCATTTCGATTAGTCGATTTTTCCTCAAATCATTTCCTCCAACCCTTGGGGTCCACTGGAGATTCCCAGTCGGTTAATCGATTCTCAAATCGGTTAATCGAAATCAAATCGATTAATCGAAATCCAATTGATTAATCAAGTCGGTCTTCGACCTTTCAACTTCTGGCCAATTTCGATTAATCAAACCCAATTTCGATTAATCGAATTGTCGATTCAACCCTTTCCTCTTCCCAATCTTTTCCCACACTTTTCCTCTATCTTTCTAAGCCATTATCCTATGATCTAACCCACATTTAACCACAACTTAACCCTATGATCTATGCATCTTATTTACAAAAATTTACCTTGGATAGATCTCAAGTTGATTTCTATCAATAGTTGGAAGGCTAGGGTTTCTAGCTTTGGCTCTAACGGATCCCTTGCGTCGAATCCGGCCTCTTTAATGCTTGACTCCTTCTTCCAAACAGTTGCAATAACTCCTCTCTTACTTCTCTCTCTCTCTCTCTTCTTTACTCTCCTTCAACAACCCAAAAACATACATTTAGGGTTATTAAACCCTTTTATATCTCTCCTAGCTTGTGTGTTAAGCACATGCACCTCAATAGGTGTATGTGATTTTAGATTTTCAACACACACCACATTGTTACACAACCCTTCACATCACATTCACTCATCACACTCTACGCTAACTATCGAACTCCTAGTTGGTCAAACCTAGGACCAATCGGGCACGGATCCCGAGGTCATAGTTTAACGCGATTTTTTTCGGGCTATTACAGGCCCACTCACCCACATGCATCTCATGTAGGCAAGGACACAAGGGGGTTATGCATATATTGTAAGTCATATCATACTAATCTGAGATAGGTGCAAATCTATTCAGCTATTAGGATCCTTGGGGAAATTCATGATCAATAGTAAGTGCTTATATAGCACATTTTGAAGAGGTAGGGCAAAGCTAAATGATTTGGAAGCAACAACACTTAGGACAATGGCCTTGCCTTTGTTGAAAAATCTCGAGGATTAAAATATGGATAAAAATTCAAAAACATCAATTTTCAATGATATTATTTGATGTGATTAACTCCCTTAAAGCAATAAAGATTAATGGCCATAGCTGCTCTTGGCACCGATGGGATACAGAATGTCTCCTAAATTTTCATAATATATTTATCTATATATGCATTGAGGAAAGGTTATACCATCAAGATCAAGTCAATTCACAGCAAACAATCTATACAAGGTCTACAACTGCAACAATGCGTAGGGTTCCTAACTTGTAAGTCGTCAAAGATTACAAAATCTACAATGTAGGGACATGAGGGAATTTGGATCACTTGTTCAAGTCCTAGATGTAAAAGTACTTCGTGCAATTGTATTAGAATTTCTACTTAGGTCAAAGTTGAATGGGACAAAATAGTTTAGAACCCTATGTGTTCGAATTTATTGATTTTTCCCTAAAATGTGTAATTGCTTTGAGAGTATTTGATTATATTGATATTTTATCTAAAAAGTTGATTAGATGTTTTCGGACCACCCCAAATCCCCTATGACCTTTCCACCGTGACTTTTTTTTTTTTTTTATCGCCACTCAATATGCTTAGAGCTAGAGCTAAATCTCTGACCTTCATGGATTCATATATCATCCTATTAAGTTTCCCAACCAAATCACGAAAATTTTGATAAGAGGAAGTTTCTATTAGGTTAAGTTTCTTTGCTTTCCCAAATTAATCATCATAGAAAAGAAAACTATAGGTCTGTCATGGTTGTGCAGTTCCCCTCAAAAAGCTATCCAATCAACTGCATTATTACACAGTCAAACTCTAGTTTCTGGCAAATCCCAATGTTCCATAAAGAGAGTGTTCTCTACTTCACTAGGTAATAAGTGTACATATGGCGCAGTGGACATTTCTAGGAAAGTAATTTCCACTTCTAATTATACAAACACGTGGGCATAGTTAAGTGCTATAAAAGAATAAAACTTGAAGAAGCACACTTGCCTACTTCCACAAAATCGTGAGCAGATTATACCATATATATTATACTCGCATTATAACCACCATATTAATGTTATCTGTAGTCCTCATGCTTGTAACACTAGTCATTATTTCAATGGACTTGTGTGACGACCCGACTTTTCCAATCCCTCAGGTATAGGAAAGGCCGGTTCGCCAACCTATCGAATAAACGATAAGCCGGACAAACAGGGCACATATCAGAGTAAAGCGCAATAAATATCCATAGCTAAAATAAATGCGGAAGCAATTAAAAGTAAAGAACCACCGATGATGGCCGACCATCATCGAAACATGGCTCATAACAGAAATCAACGTCAAATATAAAACTATGGTATCCAACTAAAATGGGCCCACAAATTCAAGTCTAACTCTCACCACAAATAAGAAAATCAGTAAGTTCTATACTGGGAAAAACTCCTCAGGAGGAACCTCAAGCTCTTCCTCAGGCACGAGTCGATCTCACATACGAATAGCCACGTCAATACCTGAACCTGTGACGTATAGTCGGAGTGAGCTAACCAACAAAGCTCAGTAGAAGAAAGACATCTACGGCATTTTACTTTAACTAACATGGTTTCAAAACAAATATCGGAATATAGCTTGTCAAACATATAAGCAGATAATAAACTGAATTTAGGTGCGGAAATCATATGTAAGATTTATTTCTAAATGTGTGAAAACAGTTTCAAGAACAGATGCAGTGTTTCAGTGTCTTAGTTTCTCTAACTTCTATATGCAAAGTTTAGTAATTCATGACTTAATCCTCAACTTAAAATACCTCCCGAGTAAACTATATCTCGAGAGCAGGAATATAGCCGATGGGAACCCCTACCTACCATCGTCGTTTATGAACCCTTTTTCAGGATGCAACAAGCTCCTGCGTAATGAGGGAAACTTGTGCCAGGAAGTTGTTCAGGAATTTTTGAGGGGTCGTTCAGGTCAATCATAAAACAAATGCAGATACTAATATAATCAGATGGAAGTCTCTTATACATAGTTCAGGTTCTTGATTTCAGATCTTCAGAGCTTAAGCAGATTCAGGTTTCAGGATTCAGGTAGATTTAGATTTTTAGTCATTCATATCAATTTCAATTTACAGATGTGATTTCAATGGCATATGCAAGTTCAAAGATTTTAATTCAAAATATCCATGCGAATTAAAATAAAATACTGTAAAGATGAGATTCTCCTACCTAAAACTCGGAGTTATGTGAAGTCAAGCAAGGTCCTATTGATGGCCTCTCGCCCTCAATCTATATCACAATATACATTCATGCATTAAGATAAACTCTAATTACTAATAATATAGACCTATTTAAGCGTTTCCTCAAAAACAAGTCAAAACAGGCAAGTTGCGCCAATCCTAGAATTTGACGTAACATTCTCATATTTTTTTTACTATCAAGACGATTGATTCATGTGTTGGTCAAAACATGAACGTTGTAGATTTTTATATTAGCTTTCCAACGCAAAAAGAATCGTCTCAATCGGAGTTCGAGATAAAAAGTTATGACTAAAATACTAAGGCAATACCGGAGTTCGGTGATACCTTGCTCGAGCGATGATAAAAACCGACGGGTTTCCTCAACGATTCGCGCCGCGATCGATCCCACGAGTTCACAGAGACAACTCCAACACGCCCCCAATGATCTCAACCTCTCCCAATAGCCAACTACAAATCCAAGGTTGATTCAAGTTCTTTCTAAGGTTTAAGTGTTTTCAACAAAGAGGGTTCTAGAGAAGGAGGTTTTCTAAACCGATCTCCTACGATGATTGAAGAAGAGAGAAGAAGGAGTTTCACACGGTTGGGTAACTATCCTCTCTTAACAAAACCTAGTATAATACGGGAATGCAAATCCTTCTTATAATAGGATTGCTCACAAAGTAAAACACACACACACATCTTATGTATTATACACTTCTAATTTTAAAACTCAAGTCCGGTGTTGAGCGGCTACACCGAGGTCGGTGCACAACTTTCGCACGAGGGTTCAAATGGGCTCTAAATTAAAATATGTCCGCACAATCACATCTAGATAAAAATCCAAAACAAATGGTGACGTCGGTTGCCGAGCCGAATACACACACAGGGTCAGTCTAACTCGGGTTCAAAATACGGGTCTTTACAACTTGCCACTAACAAAAGTTGGGATTCATATTTTCATATAAAAAAACTTGATACCGATAAAAAAAAAATTTTAAAAAAAACTTGACACCCTATACACGGAGGGAAAAATAGGTTCATGTTAGATTGAAGTTTTAGTCTTCATATATTACTTTTACATGGGGGCAAATCTATTGCTCAAGTGATGCATTTCATCAGACCATGGATGAGGTGATCCGAGACTATTGGGATGAGTTGGAGGGGTAGTGTGGGTCTAGTGATCAGTATCCTACCGAAGGTTCCTTTCAGAGGGTCGAACGAATCACCAGCGTAGCCATTAATGCACCTGAACCTTTTACGTCAAATCTCATGCTACTTAGATCCATATCTTCCAAAAGATGCCATCGTCGCACCCTTGTGGTGAGATGTGATAACTGAGCAGAGAACTTTCGACTTAACGCATCTGCCACTACGTTTGCTTTCCCGGGGTGGTACTGGATGGTACAATCATAATCTTTCAAGAACTCCATCCATCGACGCTGTCTCATATTCAACTCCTTTTGTGAGAAGAGATACTTGAGGCTCTTATGATCGGTAAATATATCGAAGGTCTCCCCATAAAGCTAATGCCTCCAGATCTTCAGAGCAAAAATCACTGCTGCCAACTCAAGATCATGCGTCGGGTAATTCTTCTCATGGTCTTTCAGCTGTCTAGACCCATAAGCAATGACTCTCTCATTCTGGTTAAGCACACAGCCTAAACCCCCATATGATGCATCACTGTATATTGCAAAGCCTCCCACGATGGTATAGCATCTTGGCCAGAGTCAATCGTTTCTTGAGTTCCTGAAAACTTTGCTCACACTGCTCTGTCCAATCAAATTTAGTATTCTTCTTCGTAAGTTGTGTAAGAGGACCTGATATCTTGGAGAAGCCCTCCACAAACCTTCTGTAGTATCCTGCCAAACCAAGGAAACTACGAACCTCTGTAACGGTCTTTGGTTGTTCCCAATTCATCACTGACTCAATCCTAGCTGGGTCAACTGTAATACCGGTCTCAAAGATAACATGGCCTAGGAAACTGACCTGCTCAAGCCAAAACTCACACTTACTAAGTTTTGCATATAACTGATGGTCTCTAAGGGTTTGTAGAGCCACTCACAGATGTTGCTCATGTTCTTCTCGCGTCTTTGAATAGATGAGGATGTCATCTACAAAAACTATTACAGACTTGTCCAAATGTGACTTGAATATCCGGTGCTCCCCAGGGTGACACACTTGGTCTAATAAAGCCCTTATCTAGCAGTTCCTGAAGCTGCTCCTTCAATCTTTCAATTCTGCAGGCGCCATTCGATACGGAGTTTTTGATACTGGTTCAGTACCCGGCACTAACTCAATCGCAAACTCAATCTCCCTGTCAGGTGGTAATCCAGGTAGATCTTCAGGAAAAACATCTGAATACTCGCAAGCAATCGTAATATCTGTAATATTTTTCTTCTCCTCCTTATGATCTTGCAAGTAGGCCAGATAACCATAACACCCGTTCCTCATCATACGGTCTGCTCGAATGGCAGAGATAAACGGTATCACACAAGATTTGACTCCGCAAAATCGAAAAGATTTTCTCTTCGGCGGAATGTTACAATCTTTCGAAGACAATCCACGCTCGCATGGTAAGTAGATAACCAATCCATCCCTAGTATCACGTCGAACCCTTCCATGCTCAAAATGATCAAATCAGCCACTGTCTCGTGGTCTTCGATCATCACAATCACTGATTGACACATGGTATCGGTGCTCACTGAGTTGCCCGTAGGAATTGACTGCCAAGATGAAATCAAGGGCCTTGGGAATGATTCCCAACTTCTCAGCGAACAATGGAGTAACAAAAGAATGTGTAGACCCAGGGTCTATCAACACTCGCGCTTCGGTTTTGCTTACATCGCTCCCCCGATGCATAAAAAGGGTACCTTAGTTTAGACAAGCGTTTCAATTAAAAGTTTCTAAGCATGTGTATTCATCCATAACTTATTAACAAAATTTATTAAATATCAAGCAATTATATATAACACATAAAATAAGAAGACATCTCAACTTTTAATAATACCTTGGATCACGTCGTTCGATGTTTCGGCTTCTTGAGCCATCACGGCATAAGCTCGACCTTGAACAGTAGGTCGGGTCGATCTCTTAGTAGAAGCCGAACTAGATCATCGCTTGACCTCCTGAGGACAATCGTTCACCATGTGTCCGATACGGCGACACCGAAAACACGCTCCAGTGTTCCTCCTACAATCCTCGGTCTTGTGTGGTTTCCCGCACCTTAGGCACATAGTGACCGAAACAAAAGATGGTGCACGAGAGGATCCCTGTCCCACTGAAGCTCCACTAGCATTAGAACCTGCTGGTCGTACGGATTGCACAGGTGATGATGCTGCCAATCTCTGATAAGGGGTCGATCCAGAAGAAAATGTTGGTCTAGAAAATGCAGGTTGAGTAAGGTTCCGGCTTTGTAAACTTGGCCCTCTTATTTTCATAAGTACATGGCGCCCTTGTACAACCACCTGTCCTTGTTATTTGGCTTCTCAAAAACCTCTTTTGAATTTCTTCCTCTCGGCTATGAGGGCCTTTGTGATACTCCTCCATATGTTTCCATTTCCCACATAGCCACGCTCTCACTGTATACTCGGCCTAAGACCCATTTGAAATTTTCGGCCTTCATCATATCGGTGGCCACATGTTGAGGTGCAAACCTCGAAAGTCGCGTGAACTCATCTCCATACTCACTCACTGACATTGTCCCCTGCTTCAGCTCGATGAACTGAACTTCCATCTGATGCCTAACGATCTTGGGAAAGTACTGATCGTTGAATGCCTCGGTAAACTCAGCCCATGTCCAAGGAGTAGTGGGAAACTCCTGCTCCCGGTGTCTAGCCACGGACTTCCTCCATGGTCGGCACTGTCCATCCGGTTTGAAGGTTGCCCATCTAACCTTCTCGACATCGGTGCAGTGAAGCACCTCGAAGATCTTTTCCATCTCATCCAACCAACCTTCTGCTTCCATCCGGTCGGTCTGTCCAGGAAAATTGGGAGGTCTCATCCTCCTGAATTTGGCAAATCCTGATGATTGTTGTTGTTGTCCAGCAGAAATCAGCTCTGCTTGCTGGGCGATTACTGTGATCTGAGCCATAGATGCGGTCTGCTGAGCAATGTTGGTGGCCAGACTTTCCAACACTTGTTCCATTCTTTCACCCTGACCTCTATCAACTCCGGCTCCTATAGGGACTGCATTAGAACCGGATGCGAAGGCAACTCCCCTTGATGTACCGACACCTTCAGGAATGTCCTCTAAAGGCACCGTCCTACCTCTGCCTCTGCCTCTAAATCTTGGGGCCATACTGATCTGTTATTGTGAACACCACAACATCAGTCAACATTGATTGTAAAGACAATTACAAACAGTACTAGTGATTCTGGACCTAACGACATGACTATGATGCGGTATGCGGGTCACGGTTGGTTCTCATGGGTCCTTAGAGAATCTAAAACCATGGCTACGATACCAAGCTGTGTGACCCGACTTTTCCAATCCCTCGGGTATAGGAAAGGCCGGTTCGCCAACCTATCGAATAAACGATAAGCCGGACAAACAGGGCACATATCAGAGTAAAGCGCAATAAATATCCATAGCTAAAATAAATGCGAAAGCAATTAAAAGTAAAGAACCACCGATGATGGCCGACCATCATCGAAACATAACTCATAGCAATCAACGTCAAATATAAAACTATGGTATCCAACTAAAATGGGCCACAAATTCAGTCTAACTCTCACCACAAATAAGAAAATCAAGAAGTTCTATCGGGAAAAACTCCTCAGAGGAAGCTCAAGCTCTTCCTCAGCACGTAGTCGTGGATCGATCTCACATACACGAATAGCCGTCAATACCGAACTCGTGACGTATAGTCGAGGAGTGAGCTAACCAACAAAGCTCGAGAAGAAAGACATCTACGGCATTTTACTTTAACTAACATGGTTTCAAAACAAATATCAAATATAGCTTGTCAAACATATAAGGATAATAATGAATTTAGGTGCGGAAATCATATGTAAGATTTATTTCTAAATGTGTGAAAAGCAGTTTCAAGAAACGAGATGCAGTGTTTGGTGTCTTAGTTTCTCTAACTTCTATATGCAAAGTTCAAGAATTCATGACTTAATCCTCAACTTAAAATACCTCCGAGTAAACTATATCTCGAGAGCGGTGAATATAGCCGATGGGAACCCCTACCTACCATGCGTTTTATGAACCCTTTTTCAGGATGCAACAAGCTCCTGCGTAAATGAGGGAAACTTGTGCCGTGAAGTTGTTCAGAATTTTGAGGGTCGTTCGAGGTCAATCATAAAACAAATGAGATACTAATATAATCGGATGGAAGTCTCTTATACATAGTTGAGTTCTTGATTTGAGATCTTGAGCTTAAGCGATCTGAGTTTGAGGATTCGGTAGATTTAGATTTTTAGTCATTCATATCAATTTCAATTCTGATGTGATTTCAATGGCATATGCAAGTTCAAAGATTTTAATTCAAAATATCCATGCGAATTAAAATAAAATACTGTAAAGATGAGATTCTCCTACCTAAAACTCGGAGTTATGTGAAGTCAAGCAAGGTCCTATTGATGGCCTCTCGCCCTCAATCTATATCACAATATACATTCATGCATTAAGATAAACTCTAATTACTAATAATATAGACCTATTTAAGCGTTTCCTCAAAAACAAGTCAAAACAGGCAAGTTGCGCCAATCCTAGAATTTGACGTAACATTCTCATATTTTTTTTACTATCAAGACAATTGATTCATGTGTTGGTCAAAACATGAACGTTGTAGATTTTTATATTAGCTTTCCAACGCAAAAAGAATCGTCTCAATCGGAGTTCGAGATAAAAAGTTATGACTAAAATACTAAGGCAATGCCGGAGTTCGGTGATACCTTGCTCGAGCGATGATAAAAACCGACGGGTTTCCTCAACGATTCGCGCCGCGATCGATCCCACGAGTTC
This sequence comes from Chloranthus sessilifolius, assembly GCA_021018995.1. Taxonomy (NCBI): domain Eukaryota; kingdom Viridiplantae; phylum Streptophyta; class Magnoliopsida; order Chloranthales; family Chloranthaceae; genus Chloranthus; species Chloranthus sessilifolius. The sequence goes on from CM037584.1 coordinate 159,884,376, forward strand.
ACAGAGACAACTCCAACACGCCCCCAATGATCTCAACCTCTCCCAATAGCCAACTACAAATCCAAGGTTGATTCAAGTTCTTTCTAAGGTTTAAGTGTTTTCAACAAAGAGGGTTCTAGAGAAGGAGGTTTTCTAAACCGATCTCCTACGATGATTGAAGAAGAGAGAAGAAGGAGTTTCACACGGTTGGGTAACTATCCTCTCTTAACAAAACCTAGTATAATACGGGAATGCAAATCCTTCTTATAATAGGATTGCTCACAAAGTAAAACACACACACACATCTTATGTATTATACACTTCTAATTTTAAAACTCAAGTCCGGTGTTGAGCGGCTACACCGAGGTCGGTGCACAACTTTCGCACGAGGGTTCAAATGGGCTCTAAATTAAAATATGTCCGCACAATCACATCTAGATAAAAATCCAAAACAAATGGTGACGTCGGTTGCCGAGCCGAATACACACACAGGGTCAGTCTAACTCGGGTTCAAAATACGGGTCTTTACAATTTGCCACTAACAAAAGTTGGGATTCATATTTTCATATAAAAAAACTTGATACCGATAAAAAAAAATTTTAAAAAAAAACTTGACACCCTATACACGGAGGGAAAAATAGGTTCATGTTAGATTGAAGTTTTAGTCTTCATATATTACTTTTACATGGGGGCAAATCTATTGCTCAAGTGATGCATTTCATCAGACCATGGATGAGGTGATCCGAGACTATTGGGATGAGTTGGAGGGGTAGTGTGGGTCTAGTGATCAGTATCCTACCGAAGGTTCCTTTCAGAGGCTTTTGGTGCTAGTCCTAGTTTAGGTGTGTGGGTCTGGCTGGGGACACGTTGTGCCCCAGCCCGGGTCTATCTTGTTGAGCATCTCACTAAAGCCTGGTATCTACCAATTTCTCTTTTTAATATATTTGCCTTTATATATAAAAAAACTTTTATAGTGTAAGAACATAAGCAAGGTAGTGAAATTTATTTTGCAAAGCTCAACTAAATAAATGAATAAAACCAACTCTTCTACCATTGGGTGGAAACCCTAAAGTTGAAGTCAAATTTTCATCTTAAGTACAAAGTTTGCAGAAAAAATTCTATCATATGAAAGCTTGGATACAAATGAAAGACAGTTGGAATCTTAGCCTTAACAAGATTTATAATTTCTACTCCTAATTAGAAAAAAATGCTAACACTGGCAGCTATTGTCGCCTTTTGATACCATCAAGGTATCAAACTCGGCATTAGTATCGGGTATCGTTTCAATCTTTAGATCGATTTATATAAACAAATACCAATGCATATCGGCCAATACTGATATTGAATCTGTTTAATGAAAAAAAAAAGTAACATCATGATAGTACATCCAAATACTACTTCCCGGCCGAATTGCATCAATATTAGTCGCTACCGAGACCGATACCAATACCAGGTCTGATGCCGGTATCGGACTGGTTGGGTATTGCTCTCGACCAGTCAAATACATATTGGTATCGACCACAATCTTCTAGTGATGACCCATCATAACCCATCAAAGATTTCTTGAATGGGTATTGATGGATCAATAGAAAATATTCACTACAAATTCACTAAAAATTAAGTAAAAATTTGGAATGGTAAAAAATCAAGTCTTTTCTGCTATAGTTCTGGGTTATATGCATTTGGTTTTAAAGCAAATAAATCTTGATTCATCAAAAATGTGGAAGCCATTACAGAAAGAAGGCAAGAGTTGCTATAAAATTTGACAAAAAAAATTCACCTTGGCCTTAATTCAAGCACCTTCTGTTGCCTTGGAATGCAAATACCGAGATGGTTGAAGGGAGGCAAGGGGAGCATTTTATAGCCTTCAATGCCCCCCAAGGAGATCGATTTGAATCTTTGTAATCCTCTTTGAAGCTATGAGGCAGGTGTCTTAAAATGAGAAGCTAGCCCCTACCAGATTTTCCAATGCTCAAAATCAACTAGCCAACTGTTGTCATGTGAAAGCAGTACATTTCAATCTCTGCAAGCTCCCGATCAAGGCTGCCCCCTACTGGATTCATCATAGCAGTAATTCAACTCCAACTATAGCCATGTGAATGCAGTTCATTTGAATCTCTGCAATCAATCTCCCTATGAATCGGAGTTGAGATCTAGGAGACAGGTGTCTTTAGAATCGAGGATGGCCCCTACCTGTTGCCATGGATGGTTAGGGAAGACAATGCTTTAGCTTCAAAGAAGCTACTGCATAGCTGTTTCGGGAAGACACATACCTCATGACCGTTAACGGTGAGTTTGGATCAGCTACATAGATCAAGGACAAGTATACTTTACCGGCTGAAATCTGAGCTAATCCGAGAGGTTTGCTCGGACGTTCAAACATCGTTGTCACTCGGAAAAAGCTCCGATTCCCGCTTCCCAACGAAAACTCTCGAACATGGGCTTTACTCAGATTTTGCAAAAACCTCTCAGAATCTGGGCAAATTCTGGGCAAAAAAGGCTCTCGAACGAGGCCTACTAGAGTAAATAAAATATGCTCTGACAAAGAGTGAGTAGAGAGGAGAGTAGAACTGCTGAACAGGTAAATCTTACATAAAATCTTGCTATGCAAGGAGTTATCAAGGAGAAGAGGTATCTACTAAAGCAGGTAGCAGGATATTAGCAAAGAGGATGGGAACTTGCTAAAGCAAGTGAACTCTGCTATGACAGGGGCAGGGGCTCGTAGAGATATATGCCATACACGCTGATATCTCCAAAATGGCAAGTACAAAACTTATAAATTTTTCCTTTAATATGAAAATGATCACTTATCATCCCTGTAAATACTAACAACAAAGGGATGAAAAACTGAACTAATCAAATAGGTTCATTACATTATGTTTGGTTACTTCAAAGTCTACAACCCAGTGAAAATAGTGTCAACACTACCGCCTCTAATGCAACACCCTGGAAACATACAAAATACTAGGAGGTCTACTACAACTAAGATTCCACTACCACACCACTTTATGTTACAGCCACCTCACAAGTTAGCAAATGGAGATTGTTTTTGTCTCAATCTTCCACACAATATGTGACGACCAAGACCCACACGCCGTGATATATATCCAGTTCTTGGCTTAAATATCCTCCTCGGTTTTGTTCCTAGTATGGGGTTAAGTCCCCACTAAAATACGTCGTGACATGTAAGGTCCTGCATACACCTTATAACCCAGGCTATGGACATTTTCCTATCCAATTTGGGACTATTATAATCCCCCCACCTTATAGAAGAGCCATCCTCAACTCTAATACCATTTTGTGATGATCATACACTACGATATTGTCCAATTTTGGGCTTAAGTCCCCTCCCCGATTTTATTTATGATGTGGACTTAAGTCCCCACCCAAAACGCATCGTTTGTATCAGAGCACACAAAGGAAGATATTGGTCGATTTTCGGGCCTAAGTCACTTCAGATAGGGAAATGTCTAGAGCTTGAGCTATAAGGTATACGTGGACCTTACATGTCATGACACATATTGGGTGAGGACTTGAGCCCCTGTTAAGAGCAAAATCAGAGAGGGCTTCAGCCCAAAATTGGATAAAATCTTCCATCGTGTGCTCTGATAAACGGTGCTCTGATAAACGGACAACACGTTTGGGTGGAGATTTAAGCCCATGTCAGGAACAAAACCGAGGAGGAGACTAAAGCCCAGAAATAGATAATATTGTGGTGTGTGGATCTAAGTCGTCACACAATAGATCTTGAGATCATAGGCCTCCCATCAAACGGTCAGATGTTGATTTCGCATGGTACACATCCCAAAAGTGAATGTGAACCTTAGAGCATAATCAAACATGGTTCACATTCACTTTTTTATATGTGTGCCAGATGGAATCAACATCTGACCGTTTGATGGGATTTCTTTTGTAACATCCATGATTTTCATGTACTGTACAGGTCACGTGTGCCATAAATAGTGCTATGGCATTTGTGGTGCACAACAAAGCAAAAATCTATATATATATATACTCTTAGGTGTATATGTTTGGCAAGTAGGCCAAGTAGATGCAAAACACGTAGGAGGTATATCTGTGGTTAGCACACTAGTTAAAGTATGTGAGAGAAAGGGGAGAAGTCTCCCATACTTGTCTAGTTGAGCTTAGAAAGAAAGAGAGAGATAGGGAGAAAGAAGAAAAAGAAAAACTTTTATTATAAGAAAACTAGAAATAGGAAGATCCTTGAGAAGAAGGTGAGATTCACCTTAGGGATTTCTAATATATGGGATGAAGATGATGGTGATAAGAGAATGAAGAAGATTCCTTAGTCTAGAGAGCTTGGGAAGGAGCAAGAAGGGGTTTGGAGGAAGGGTTTTGAAACCCTCTTTTGTATTGTTGATCTTGGATTGAATTTAGAAGAAATTTGATTGATCTAAGGTATGTTTAATGCTTATATATGTTTTAAATAACGTGTTAATGGTTAGTTGCATCATTTTGACGTTTAAATAGGGTATTAAATGAGGTAGGAGGTAGTTCTCAAAATGATCAAGTAATTACTGCCATCGCTCCTCGCTCAAGCAGTTAAAATAGCTCGCTCGAGCGAGGAAGGACAAAATATATAAGAGAAAAAGTTCTGGCCTCGCTCGATCGAGGAACTTTGTGAAGAGGAAGATCACTCGAGCGAGGGTCGTGTAAAGTCAAAAGGCCTCGTTTATAATCGCTCGCGCGATAGTATGAGCCTCGTTTATGATCGTTGGAGCGAGGTTGAGTAATCGCTCGAGCGATGAATAGTGCTCACTCGCGCGAGGTACTATATAGAAATTTACTTTATTTTTATTATTCTTAGAATCTATAGTTCCCAAGATTCTTAGGGACTTTTCTGAAGGTATCTTTGGCACATATAATGTAGGTTTGGCGTGTGCTAGATGCATTTGATTCCCTAAGGAATGGCGATGCGTTAAATAATGGCTTTGCTTTGAGGTAGGGAACACCTTGAACATGTATTTTAATTTCAAGAGCATGTATGTAGTGATATAGAAATGAATACAAATGCATAGTAAATGTGAATCCGTAAATATGTGTGTGAGTGACACAAAGTAAGTAAGTGAATATGTGGTATCCCCAGGGGATGAGAATCTAATAAAGGCATCTGTGTGATGAATTGATTTAGACATCCTAGGGACGTCTATGAAATTATAAAGCAAGAATGAATGAGAACTGATAAGGCCTAATCTATTATATTTAGCACAATCACACGGTGAATAACTATATGTAGTGCACTTGATACTTTTGTTATTTAAGGTTTTGGAGAATACCCCACCGACGTGGCGGGATACCCACGATTGACGCGGCAGGATATCCGTGACCAATACGGCGGCCAATCCGTACACCAGTTGCACATCCCAAGGATGTTGATATGAGAATTAGACCCTGTCGCCTATGAGGAAGGGACCTGGGTAGTATTGATAAATGAAAACAGTGATATGAAAACTGTCTAGTTAGACGACGATGGAGGGTATTTCATCGGGCGCTCGACTCTATAGTAAGTTGGGAAATATTTAAGTTACAGATTTAAGTCTTTAGGCTAAATTAGTGGAAGGTTGAGAACAAAAGAGAACATGTGAAATAACAATAACACTCAGTACATTTATTTTTCAATCATTTAAATTGTTGTTTTCCCAGTAAATTTATTAATACATCATGATGTTTAATGTCATAGAATATATGTGAGAACTTGACTTATATGTTCATTGTGTTGTTTCCCTATTGAGCTAGGATGTAGCTCACCCTTTAGACTATACGTCGCAGGTCTCGTGCTAGCGGCTGTTAAGGCTTCGGGAGACGTAGATCTAGGAGATTTGGATTACGTGCTCGGAGAAGAGTTGGAGCTTCCTCCTGAGGACTTCTTCTAGAGGACCCCCTACGTATCAGGAGAGAGATTTTTGAGAGCATTCTGTACGGCTTGGTATGTCAAGCCTTTTTGAGAGAAATATAATTATACTCTGATATTTCTTTTGGCGAACCATCTGGGGTGACCTGGTTGTATCACCGATGGTTCGGGCTGCTTCTTTTTTCCATGCGTTGGCATGGAATGAAAACTGCCTTTTGAGCTTTTACTATAGAATAATATATCATTAATGCATAAGAGATTTTGTTAAATTTATTTCTTATGCTTTATTATGCTTGGATATACCAATGTTCTGTGCAGGTTTATGGGGCACGACCTTGAGGGTCGTACTGATGGCACGGGTTTCGGGGTATCAAAATTTGGGCTGTCATAGTTGGTATCAGAGTTTTTTCTTTTAGAAATTCTGACAATCCTTATTTTTATCAGAGCATAGGGATTTTTGCTAACGAAACTTTGGTTTCACATGCAGACCATTATGTCTTCTAAGGGAAGAGGTCGACCCAGGGGCGGTCATGAGAGAAGTTTACGTAGTAGAGATGGTTTCATCTTGCCTACGAACAGAGTACCTATGGGAAGCAGAGAGGTTCCCGGAGGTAGTAGTCAAGAGAACCGAGATCAGGCAGAGAATTAGGATAGAAATCGTCAGGAAAGAGATAAGAGAGAGCAGGAAAGAGTAAGGGAAAGAAATAAAGAGAGAAGATCGTCAGAGGATGATGCATATTATGAAAACCATGGCGACTGTTGATATGATATTTTAATTATAATGTTTTACTCGCAAGCGCACGAATCAGATTGTATATAGTGGGTGCAGAGTACGAGATCGTTCCCACGAGGACTATTTTTGAAGATCTAAAAAGATGAGACAGTAATCTCATAAATCCACCAAGAACTAACAGTACACTACTAATATTATGATCTAATTTTGTGAGATGACAATTACTGACTACAAACTAAAACTTAATTGATAATTCAAAAATAAAGGTAAAGATGAAGAAGATGAACAAGATGAAGATACTAAATCCTCCCATCTTTGGTTTGTTCTCCCCATAATACAAATCTAAGGATTAAACTATGAGATATATCATTGAAAAGCCTCTTTTATGGAAGATATATGATCAAAATCCGGATAGGTTCCACATTGCATCCCTGCAATCAGAACTTAATTTCAAAGATGATTTCCATATATAGATCTGGGATCAAGGGCATGACTCGGCACACTTGATCTCAGATTACAAATAAAAATATCCCCAAAGTGGGTAAAAAATTCTAACAATAATACCACCATAGATCTGAGATCAAGGGCATGACTCGACACACTTGATTTCAAATTAGGGAGTAATTAAAATAAAATTACGATTACAGATCCAATATCCAGGGCATGACTCGACACACTCGATCCCAGATTGTAATTGTAAGTAGATCCACACGATGAAAGCAAAAAGACCATATAACAATGATTGGGGTAAAATTACCGTCACAAATCTGAGATCCAGGGCATGACTTGGCACACTCGATCCCAGTTAGTGGCGGGGATTTCATCCGTTCGTGATAACATAATAACCATAAAATAAGATCTCATATTTTAATCCTAGATTTATATGATTAGAAGTACATCCCTCGGATGAGAATCATTAGATCCCCATCTCTAAGAAATTAGCCACACATGATGTAATTAAATGACATAAATAAATAAAGAATGCAAAATAATATTAATCTAATCAATCAAAAATACCTCAACCTTCAATGAAAATTCTTTGATCCACAAGTACGATGATCTTCAGAAATGAAATTAACAATGCTCTCTACTAATCTTTAAATTTAAAACATGAATCAACAGAACAAAAATAATAAATTAGAGAAATGAATACTGCAAAGTTAAAGGAACAAAGCTCTCCAAAAAGAAAAGGAATAAAAAAAACTCTCTATCTCTAGAACCTAATCTAAAAAAAAATAAAAACTCTTCTAAAACTAATAAATCCCCATTTTCAAAACTCGTAGCTTCCTTTTTATATGGTCGAACAAACCCTATCCCTAATACCTCAATCGATTGAGAATTAAATCTCAATCGATTGACTCTTAAGTTGGGACAAAGTTGTCTCCTCCTGTCAATCGATTGAGATTTAGTCCTCAATTGATTGACATCTAAGGGACAAAGCAATTTCTGCCGCCCAACTTTGCATCAGACACTACTTCGGTATTGTGGCCATAACTTTTTGTCTCGAAGTCGGATTGAGGCTATTCGTACGGCGTTGGAAAGCTGATGGCGAGATCTATAACTTTTGTGTTTTAGAAATTTCCTGAATCGGACATCTTGAAGGTCCAAATGGAGCTTCAAGTAGCACCAAGTTCCCGATGACCCAAAATTGTAGTGTTTTGATATTATTTTCGAAATTCTTGGGCTGTTTTCTACACTTGGATTATATTTACCTGAAACAGTTCAAATCTAGTAATTCTCATCAGATAGCCTTCATCGGATACCTAAATGTAGATATTTAGGGGCAAAATATCGTCATATTTCACTACTCATCACACTCCCAAACCTACACTTTGCTAGTCCTTGAGCAAAACAAACTAAAGAAAGTAAATGCCACTTTCGTAGGGAACACGATTACACTTAGCATATACAACAAGCCTTTAAACCCCTAGGTGATCCCTAGTGGAGGAGTTGTGTCTCTTGAGGGTTTACAGTAAAGTTACCCACAAACTTTCAAAAATTTCAAATCATCGGCAAAATTGAGTTTTCAAAACATGATTTTTATAATATCTTTAACTTCAAAACTCAAAATCATTAATCAATTCAACATGCGAATTCTTAATTTTAAATAACAATATTATACTAATCATTCTAATATCCATTCAAATTAGTCTAATGCTCAAATCGTTAGATAACTCATCCATTCATGCTTAAACGTGAAGTGTGTGCATATCCAAACCAAGATTCATCCATCTCAGAACTAGTTCAACTGGGAAACCGCTGGATCTGTTGTTTTGACTCAATCCTCACTTTAGGTATACTCTTGAAATATAAACACACCGATGATGGGTAAGTTTTCGCATACATGTGAGAGATCAATACAAAGCAAATAAAGAAAGATCTCACATGATAAATGAAACACGATGCAATCAATGAACAAAAATAAATCTCATAGGAAGATACTTGTATATTCTAAGCATGTCATATCAAGTGTTATAAGTCTCACATATTTACTCTCCACAAGGCAGTTACCAATGCAAGATCAGATCATGAAGGTCTTTTTGTAGGATTGTAATGGGGCTCAGGAAAGAGTAAGAAAGAATTGGAAGTTAGGATTTAAAATTTCTGAGAAATCAGAAAAGAAACAACTTTTGATTTTTCTATTTCTTCTCTTTTTCTTTTCTAATCTCTCGCTATCTTTTTTTTTTTCAATTTTCTTTTCTCACTCCTTTTTCTTCTTTTGAAGTTTATTTTCTTGAAGCACCTCATATTTTTCATTATTTTTCACAGTTTTCTTTTTCTTCCATTTTTTTTTTCTTTTTTTTTCCATACACTTTCAGTAAACACCACAACTCGGTATCTCTCCACTTGCTCTCTTTTCTTTCATTCTCATCCCTCGTTCCTAATTTCTCCTAAATAAGAATGGTAAAGCTGAATTTTCAGAAATGGTGAAGGGTTAAAGGTTAACGTGGCTTATCAAAGAATGTATAAAGGTAAATTTTTCAATAGGCTCAAAGGGGTACTAGAAGGATAAATTTATATGAGGTGGGATATTCTAAGCACAAACGAGCCAAAGATGACCTTCAATCATGTCTTTAAAAGATGGTAATTATATCTATTTGTCTTGAGTAGATATACAGTACGTTCTAACACAATAATATGAATTTGATATCATGCAAAGTCACAAGTCAAAATAAAATATATGAGATTGTGCAAAATAATTCGTATTCAAAAAAACTATGAGTTTATGTATTCACTCATCAACAACGGATATTTGGCTCTAAAGCTTCCTGGGTTTAGTCTCCACTAAGAACCTAAGATTCACCGTTCAAAATAGTTCATCGATTTTTAAGTCTTAGCTTGGTATAAGTGCAAAAATTCTAAGCATGAATATCAAAATTACCCATAAAATATCACATTAAGCTTCCTCATCCTAGATACAAGTAATCAAAATATGACATCGTTATTCTCAAAATTAAATTCACATGCATCATCAACTAAAGTTTGAAAGCTATCGCAAAATAATGTGTGTGATGGCTCCAAAAAAAAAATTATTTCTTTATTTTAATTTTAATTTTTTTTTTTTTTTTTGAAGTAAAAAAAATAAGTGATGAAAGATAGATAACCGTACATACCCCCAAACCTAAAAATGACAATGTCCTCATTGATGGAAATAGGTAGAGCACTCTCACACCTGTAGAAAAGTACCTCAACACAAAGATCAGGTGTAGAAAATATGTGCATCAAAGTAGAACATGACAAACAAGCGAGAATAAAAATTTATTGAAGGTAATGTGGCTACACTAATTTGGGAATTAAAAATAACCTAAACTAAACGAAAAACTAATATTCTAGAACGAAACAATTTTTCTTTTCTTTTTTGTAGAATTTTTTTTTTTTTTTTTTAAAATTTAGTTTTTTTATTTTATTTTATTTCTTTATTATTTATTTATATTTTTTTTTTCAAAGGAAAATTGCGAAATGAATCTACAAGGTGTAAATTCATTTCGCGTCCACCAAGATCCCAAATCTTCATGAAAATTTTTCTAAGCAAGATCAGTGATTTATTTAATCGTCCCGACATTTCTCTTATCAAGGACTTAGTTACACTCCCATGATGTGCCCAAGTGCCACCATTATAATCCATCTCTACCCTGTACTTGACATTCCCAAAATCGCACTCCAGATTCAGACTCATTAATCTCTTTTCGGCATTCTGTTGATTATCTATGTATTCAATGAACGGACAACAGATTTGAAATTCATTTTTCTCCCCAAAACTGATTTCACATTTATCGGAAAAGGTTATGTCTCCCTTTTCAGGTGTTGTAAGGGTGTCATTTTCCTTCTCTCTCATCTCAATTTGATTCTCAATTCCCTCCTTGACATAAGTATCGTTCCATTCCATTTCCTCTTCTCCTCGCACTCGCACTACCTCAACATTCATTGTGTCATTCTCAAGCGTAGTGACCAATTCGTCCTGCTCATATTTCTGAACGAAATTATAGGGGTCCTCATCATTCCGACTGGTAAGAGGCTCCTTTATTTTTTCTTTCATTTGTAAGTACTCGATCATCTGACTTACTTGAGACTGTACCCTAGAAATTCTTTGAGTGTTGGTGTGCACCAAACCTTTTAAATATTCTAAGGATTAAGAAGAATTTTGTGATGGTTCATATGGTTCTGTATCTTGAAAGTATTGAGTTTGCTGTGAAAACTCATAAGGAAAGTTGTTGGGATAAGAACTTTGATCTTCGTTAAGCATTATACCACACATTGGAGGTTGATTAAACCCCCACATGTTATTGGGTTGACTTTGCCAGTCATGGGTGCTCCAAACAGGATTGGGCTGGACTTGTTCAGGGTAATAATTTGAGTTGGTCAAGGGACACATAGGTGTAATGTGCATCAAATCTCCATAAATAGCACATGATTCTGGATTGAATCCATGCATTGACATGATTTCACCAATAACACATTTAACACCAAAAAAAAAATATATATATATATATATATATTTTTTTTTGATTGATTTTTTTTTTTTTTTAGCAGAGATACTGTTTTAATCCACGGAAATTCCTAAAATTAACTGTCTATTTCCTAAAAATTTAGATTTCCTTGATTTAATCCCCGGCAGCGGCGCCAAAAACTTGATGTGATATTTTAATTGTAATGTTTTACTCGCAAGCGCACGAATCAGATTGTATATAGTGGGTGTAGAGTACGAGATCATTCCCACGAGGACTATTTTTGAAGATCTAAAAAGATGAGACAGTAATCTCATAAATCCACCAAGAACTAACAGTACACTACCAATATTATGATCTAGTTTTGTGAGATGACAATTACTGACTACAAACTAAAACTTAATTGATAATTCAAAAATAAAGGTAAAGATGAAGAAGATGAACAAGATGAAGATACTAAATCCTCCCATCTTTGGTTTGTTCTCCCCATAATACAAATCTAAGGATTAAACTATGAGATATATCATTGAAAAGCCTCTTTTATGGAAGATATATGATCAAAACCCGGATAGGTTCCACATTGCATCCTTGCAATCAGAACTTAATTTCAAAGATGATTTCCATATATAGATCTGGGATCAAGGGCATGACTCGGCACACTTGATCTCAGATTACAAATAAAAATCATCCCCAAAGTGGGTAAAAAATTCTAACAATAATACCACCATAAATATGAGATCAAGGGCATGACTCGGCACACTTGATTTCAGATTAGGGAGTAATTAAGATAAAATTACCATTACAGATCCAAGATCCAGGGTATGACTCGGTACACTCGATCCCAGATTGTAATCGTAAGTAGATCCACACGATGAAAGCAAAAAGACCATAAAACAATGATTGGGGTAAAATTACCGTCACAGATCTGAGATCCAGGGCATGACTTGGCACACTCGATCCCAGTTAGTGGCGGGGATTTCATCAATTCGTGATAACATAATAACTATAAAATAAGATCTTATATTTTAATCCTAGATTTATATGATTAGAAGTACATCCCTCGGATAAGAATCATTAGATCCCCATCTCTAAGAAATTAGCCACACATGCTGTAATTAAATGACATAAATAAATAAATAATGCAAAATAATATTAATCTAATCAATAAAAAATACCTCAACCTTCAATAAAAATTCTTTGATCCACAAGTACGATGATCTTCAGAAATGAAATTAACAATGCTCTCTATTAATCTTTAAATTTAAAACATGAATCAACAGAACAAAAATAATAAATTGGAGAAATGAATACTGAAAAGTTAAAGAAACAAAGCTCTCCAAAAAGAAAAGGAATAAAAAAAACTCTCTATCTCTAGAACCTAAGCTAAAAAAAAATAAAAACTCTTTTAAAACTAATAAATCCCCCTTTTCAAAACTCGTAGCTTCCTTTTTATATGGTCGAGCAAACCCTATCCCTAATACCTCAATCGATTGAGAATTAAATCTCAATCGATTGACTCTTAAGTTGGGACAAAGTTGTCTTCTCCTGTCAATCGATTGAGACTTAGTCCTCAATCGATTGACATCTAAGGGACAAAGCAATTTTCGCCGCCCAACTTTGCATCAGACATGGCCTCGGTATTTTGGCCATAACTTTCTGTCTCAAAGTCGGATTGAGGCGATTCTTGCTGCGTTGGAAAGAGGATGACGAGCTCTAGAACTTTTGTGTTTTAGCAATTTCTTGAATCTGACGTATTGAAGGTCTAAATTGAGATGCAAGTAGCACCAAGTTCCCGATAACCCAAAATTGCAGTGTTTCGACATTATTTTTGGAATTCTTGGGCTGTTTTCTGTACTTGGATTATATTTACCTGAAACACTTCAAATCTAGTAATTCTCATCAGATAGCCTTCATCAAATAGCTAAATATAGGTATTTAGGGGCAAAATATCATCATATTTCACTACTCATCAACTGCCATGGCACAACAAGCAGCATCCTTGGCAGCTCACAATGCCAATGATCAACAACAACCACCTACACCTCCAGTAGGTCCTACACAGCCAGTGCCCTCAGCATTTACTGAGTTTAGGAGGATGTGACCTCCTAGCTTTTAAGGGCAAGCGGAGCCGATAGCTGTTGAAAATTAGCTGAGCGAGATGGAGAAGGTTTTCAGCGTGCTTATCTACATGGAAGATGAAAGCGTCCGTTGGGCAGCCTACATGCTAGATGGGGAGGCAGGGCCTTGGTGGAAGTCCGTTTCTAGGACTAGGGCTCAGGGGACCCTAGGATTGCCCTGGACATGGGATGAGTTTGTAGAAGAGATTAACAAGTAGTATTTCCCCGAGGTAGTGAGAAATCATATGGAGATATAGCTTTTACATCTCTTACAAGGGAGAATAACGGTAAGGGAGTATGGAGTAGAGTTTATGAGGCTTGCTCGCTTCGCTCCCGATTATGTGGTTATCGATGTGATGAGAGCAAAGAGGTTTCAACACGACTTAAGGCCGGATATTAGAGGGGGAGTGGCACCTTTTCAGTTAAAGACCTATGGAGAGGTCATGAGTAAAGCTTTGGTTATTGAGGAAGAAAATAATGATCGATACCGCCGAAGGAAACAACATGGGAGAGGAAATATAGATCAGAGTAGGGCAGGGAGCTACGAGCCAGTGAACAAAAAGCCAAGATTCGTAGTGCCTATTCAGAGGCAACCGCTCCAAGTAGGGTATGTGAGACCGGCACAACAGATAAACTATCAGAGATTTCCAATGCTTGTGTCGGGGAGGCCGATAAGATATGAGAGCTTTGCTACCACCACTGGAGCAGCAGTTATACAGGGTTTCTCACGAGCTGCTTCTTCAACACCTAAGGAGACTTGTGCCAAGTGTGGCAAGTCTCACAAGACGGCAAATTGCACGCAAGGAACTTGAGGTTGCTATAAATGTGGAAAGGCGGGCCATGTAATTCGAGATTGCCCTGAGGTGAATAAAGAGAAGACGACTTCTGCTTCAATGCCACAACCGATACAAGCAAGGAAGTCGGTCATGCAAGGAAGAGCCCATGCAGTCACTACCCAGGAAGCAAGGAATGTACACAACGTTATCCAAGGTGAGATTCCATTTTAATAAAGAATTTAAATTTCTTAAAATTTTAGATAGAGAAGGTGCATTCATTTGGCAATAGTGTAGACTCGTTCTTATGCATTAAATTTTGATAAGTAAATATGCACTATATCTGTATATATATATGTTAAGGTACGTTACAAGTATACGAGAAAGGATGCTATGTAGCATGTGAAGCTAGAGTGTTGATAGACCCAGGGTCTACCCACTCCTTTGTTACTTCGAGGTTTGCAAAGAGAATGAAGATTGTCTCGGAGACATTGGACTTTGTTCTATCAGTGTCAATTTCAACTGGAGAATTATTCGACAAAGAATTAGTTTGTAAGTCAGTAATAGTTGGCATCAATGATGGAGAAGTGTATGAATTGACAACAAAATTAATATTGTTAGACATGCAAGGATTCGATGTGATCCTTGGCATGGACTGGTTGTCACAACACTGTGTGACTGTAGATTGCAAGAACAAGGTCATCATCTTTAGACCTAACACAAGGAGATCGTTCCAATTTCGAGGAGAGAGATCGACTCATATGCCACTTATCTCTGCAGTCAGGGCAGAGCGATTAATCAGAAAAGGTTGCAGTGGTTATTTGGCATTCTTGAAAGACGATAAAGAAGGGAAGAATGACATCTCAAAGATCGCGATCGCATGTGAATTTGAAGATGTATTTTGGGAGGAGTTGCCAGGATTACCTCCAAATAGGGAGGTGGAGTTCGCTATCGACTTAGCACTGGGAACGGAGTCTGTTTCAAAAGCACCATATAGGATGGCTCCTGCTGAGTTGAAGGAGTTGAAAGAGCAATTACAAGAGCTCATGGATAAGGGGTTTGTAAGACCGAGCGTGTCTCTATAGGGAGCACCGATCTTGTTTGTAAAGAAGAAGGATGGGTCAATGCGACTGTGCATTGACTATCGCCAGTTAAACAAACTCACCATAAAGAATCGATATGCTTTACCTAGGATAGACGACTTATTCGATCAGCTATAAGGAACGAGGTATTTTTCCAAGATCGATCTGAGATCTGGATACCATCAGTTAAGAGTCAAGGCGGAGGACATTCACAAGACTACATTCAGGACACGGTACGGATACTACGAGTTCTTAGTGATGCTATTTGGTTTGACGAATGCCCCGACATCGTTTATGGATTTGATGAATCAGGTGTTTAAACTACACATGGACTCCTGCGTCGTGGTATTCGTTGACGATATCCTAATATACTCCAAATCAAAAGTGAAGCATGAAGAACACTTGAGAGTTGCTCTAAAAACTTTGCGTGAATACGAATTGTATGCCAAACTCAGTAAGTGTGAGTTTTGGTTAGAGGAAGTTAGCTTTTTGGGACATATCGTCTCAAAGCATAGTGTTACAGTAGATCCGGCTAAGATAGAAGCAGTAGTGAATTGGGAACAACCAAAGACGGTAATAGATGTCCGTAGTTTCCTTCGTCTAGCTGGCTACTATCGACGTTTTGTAGTGGGGTTTTTAAAAATATCGGGACCTCTTACGAGACTTACACGGAAGGACATGAGATTTGAGTGGAGTGACGTGTGCGAAGAGAGTTTTCAAGAACTCAAGAAGAAACTCACTTCAGCTCCAGTATTGGCGATTCCTTCAGGCAATGGAGGGTTTGCGGTATACAATAATGCGTCGTATAATGGTTTGGACCGCGTGCTCAACCAACACAAAAAGGTGATAGCTTATGGGTCAAGACAGTTGAAAGAGCATGAGAAGAACTACCCGACACATGACCTGACACTAGCAGCGGTCATATTTGCGTTGAAGATCTGGCGACATTATTTGTTTGGTGAGACCTTTGAGATTTTCACAGACCATAAGAGCCTCAAATACTTATTTACACAGAAAGAGCTGAATATGAGGCAGCACAGATGGATGGAGTTCCTCAAGGACTACGATTGTTCCATACAGTACCACCCAGACAAGACTAATGTAGTAGCCGATGTCTTAAGTCAGAAGGGTTCAGCTCAGTTGGCTAGTTTGGTTTTAGGTATACGCCGATAGAAATTATTTGAAAATCTTTCACTATATGATGTAAATTTCGAGGTGCAAGTCACAGGAGCCTTCTTGGCTAACATATCAGTGAGACCAGTGATATTTGAGTATATTCACGAGTTATAGATGAAAGACCCGGAGTGAATCAAAATTCGTCAAGATGTGATTGAAGGCATCAAACCTGAGTTCTCAGCGAAAGAAGATAGTTCTTTATTGTTTAAGAGCCGTCTTTGCATTCCAGACAATGCCGATCTGAGACAAACTATTCTTAATGAGGCTCACAAGTCAAATTATGTGATCCACCCTAGTAGCACTAAAATGTATCAATATTTGAGAAAGAATTACTGGTGGAGAGGTTTGAAGCAAGACATGGCTAAGTACATGTCACGGTGTTTGACGTGTCAACAGGTGAAGGTCAATCATAGGCATCCTGCTGGATTATTACAGCCTCTACCCATACCAGAGTGGAAGTGGGAATCAATCTTTATAGACATCATCATGGGATTACCGCGTACAACGAAGAGATACAATGCCATTTGGATAGTCGTACACTGATTGATCAAGTCAGCACACTTCTTGCCTTCCAACACGATGTACACGGCGGGAAGACTTGCTGAGTTATATATGAAAGAAATCGTGCGATTACATAAAATTCTAAGCAGCATTGTTTCTGATCATAATCTGTTATACACTTTAAAGTTATGGAAGAAATTTCAAGAAGGCATGAGAACGTGATTGGATTTTAGTTTGGCATTCCATCTGTAAACTGATGGGCAAACAGAGCGGGTAAACCAAGTGATAGAAGACATGCTCAGAGCGTGTATGCTGGAATTGCAAGGGTCCTAGGATCAACACCTATCGTTGATTGAATTTGCATACAACAACAGTTTCCAAGTGAGCATTAGAATGGCACCGTATGAAGCTTTGTATGGAAGGCGATGTAAATCTCCTATCAACTGGGAAGAAATCGGTGAAAAGTTTGTTTTGGGACCGGAGTTACTTGAAGATAATGCCATCGTTGTCCGTATGATCAAAGAAAGACTTAGGTCGGCTCAGAGCAGACAGAAAAGCTACGCTTATATCAAAAGGACGAGTGCAGACTACATCGTTGGTGAGCATGTATTTGTGAAAGTGTCGCCTATGAAGGGCGTGATGAGATTCGGAAAGAGAGGCAAGCTAAATCCTCGTTATATTGGACCCTTTGAGGTTTTGGATCGAGTTGGGGAAGTTGCTTATCGCATTAGACTACCGCCGTTGTTTGATCGGGTACATAATGTCTTCCACATGTATATGCTTCGAAAGTATGTGAATGACCCTTTCCATATCTTGGGAAGCCAAACAATCGAGATGCATGAAGACATGAGCATGATAGAAGAACCGGCGGAAATATTAGATAGAAAGGAGCAAGTACTACGTACCAAAGTGACTCCCTTAGTGCTTGTTTGAGGGAAAAATCATCTGGCCAAAGAAGCAATGTGGGAGCTGGAGGCGGACGTCAAACAGTATCCTAGCCTAATTGAGGACACTAGTTAGTGCCCTACAAATATTATAAAGTACATAATATTTTAGCAGTGTATGTACAATTTCTGTTTTTAAAATGAATGGATAAGTTTTGCTAAATTTTAGGCATAGTTCATTTCAATCTTGATAGATTGATCATTCACCAGTAAATTTCAAGTTCCAGGGATAGGAAATTCGATGTTAGAAAGAGCCTAGAAGTGGGAAAATATAAGACAAAATGGACCAGGAAAATGTCTCTGGGCTCGCTCGAGCGATCACTTATGCTCGCTCGCGCAAGTCATATGAAAATATAGCGCCAAAATTGTTCTGGACTCGCTCGAGCAAGGATTTATGACCACATCGGTATAAATGGGGCGCCGCTTTATCCCATTTAAATCACGTGAGAGGGAGTTAGTCTTTGGGGTTTAGGGTTTTGCTTTGGGGACTTTACTCTACGGACGATTTTAGGCCAGAATCAAACGATCTGATCCATTCAAAATGCGTAAAAAGGTGATTTCTGCTCTAAATCTACCTTTTTTCCTTGATTTTTTTTTTTTATCCTCATGGCTTCTACAAGCCCTAACCCATAACCTAGAAAGAAGGTGGCGATCTGATCATCATCTTCTCTCAATAAAGAGCCACCGCCACCATAACCACCACCACCACTTCAAACAGAGGCACCGGTCCTATTGGATGATTGGTGGGGGACCAAAGTCTTTGAAACCAAGTGGAAAATCCACCCCACTTGCTTTCGGGATCCTACGTCCACCAAATGGACTTCTGATTTTCTCACGCAAAATCGCATGCGATCTTTATTGACGTCGTTTGGGAATTGGTATTATCCACAGCTCGTTAAATTATTTTATCAAACTCTTAAAAGCACTACCGACGAGGACATTCTCGTCATTGAAATCGACGGAAGGTCATTTGAGTTTGGCGAGGCCGACATTTCACTCGCCATGAATTGCCCCCACACCTACACCCGAGAGCCCAATTCACAACCACCTTTTTCCCAAGAAGTATCTTTCCAGACGATCGTCGTCGACATTACTGGCGGCACCACTGCATCGGGAAAATTTATCACTCGGTCCTAGTTTCCGCCACATATGTGGCCTCTTGACATTTTTTTTAAGAAGAATTTATACAGAGCGGGCCACGACCAAGAGCGTCGTGACGCATTTTTGAGGGCGCTGCACTCTACTTTTCACAACAAGTGGTTTAGCGAACCTAGGGTGGTTCTCAAGGGCATTATACATGCTCTTAAACAAAACATGAAGGGTGCTATTCCACCACCCATAATCGCCTACCGTACACCTGTCTTATTTCCCGTCTCTTTGACTTGCGCAACGGGAAAGATAGTTTTCACATGAGAGCGGACGAGCCCGTCCTCACTGATAACATCGTCCCATTCCTCGGTCAGGACCTAAATAGAAACTTAAAAAGCCTCCAAAACAGTCTAAACAAGAAGCGGGATCGTCAGGTTGCCTGGCAAGTAGCACAACCACCACCGACTGGACCGACTACTCCCTCCGCTTCGTCTTCATAGCCCTTCCTTGTAGGAGGATCTTCCTTGTACGGGAGATCCTCCTACAAGGGCGGCATATTTGATTACATCAGCGGTTTCAGGAGTTGCTCCTCATTGACCTCATGGGCCATGCGTTTCCACAAATGTATTGGGAGCACATCGGTGCTATACGAGATACTATCTTTGGTACATCTAACTCTGGTCCTGCTACTAGGGCGACTACAGCTGGTGCCACTACCGCGAGGGAGGTTGGTGACGAGGAGGACGACGATGACAATGACGAGGAGAATGAGCAGGGTGACGATTAGGTCGTCATCTGTCATTTAAATTCTTTTTGAAAATAGCAATGTAATATTTTTTAGTATTTTGATGTACATATCAGGATGCAATCCTTTAAACTGTGGTGACATGGTTGTACAATTTTGTTATTAGACATGGTGATAGCTTCATCTATATAGTTTTTTCATTATGGTTATATTGGTACCATGTGGGTGGTCATATTAGAGTGTGTGGTTGTGTATAGCCTTCTAATGCAAGTGATCAGGGATGCGTGTAGTCATACCCTACTGTGTGATTCTGTATTGTTCTCTTATGCAGGTGTTCTGAAAGTGTGTAGTCATCTTTGACTACCATTGAGTTCAATGCAATATATCTAGTATCTCTCGAGGTAGGTTGATAATACCTGCTAAATTGATTGTTATAATTTCAAGTGAAATTTGACATAGGTATCATATTGGTTGTGATAATAGTTGCATACTGGAAGGTAAATTTCACGTTGAAGAAGGGGTGTAATATGGTCTGTTATATTTCAGGTTGATGTAGAATAAGTATTTTATCAGTTATTATGAGAGAATATGGATTATGTTTTGCCATAATGCAGGTGTGATTATGGAGCACTTTTCTCCAAATGCTTAATTAGATGATTGGACTACGTGGGTAGCCTGTTCGGATACCCTTGTTACTTGTGTATAATTTTGTTTTGAATACTCCCTTGGCAATTTTTGAGGACGAAAATTTTATAAGGTGGGGTGAATGTAACATCCATGATTTCCGTGTACTGTACAGGTCACGTGTGCCATGAATAATGCTATGACATTTGTGGTGCACAAGAAAGCAAAAATCTATATATATATATATACTTTTGAGTGTATATGTTTGGCAAGTAGGCCAAGTGGATGTAAAATGCATAGGAGGTATATGTGTGGTTAGCACACTAGTTAAAGTATGTGAGAGAAAGGGGAGGAGTCTCCCATACTTGTCTAGTTGAGCTTAGAAAGAAAGAGAGATAGGGAGAAAGAAGAAAAAGAAAAAGTTTTATTAAAAGAAAACTAGAAATAGGAAAATCCTTGAGAAGAAGGTGAGATTCACCTTAGGGATTTCTAATATATGGGATGAAGATGATGGTGATGAGAGAGTGAAGAAGATTCCTTAGTCTAGAGAGCTTGGGAAGGAGCAAAAAGGGGTTTGGAAGAAGGGTTTTGAAACCCTCTTCTATATGATTAATCTTGGATCGAATCTAGAAGAAATTCGATTGATCTAAGATATGTTTAATGCTTATATATGTTTTAAATAAGGTGTTAGTGGTTAGTTGAATCATTTTGACATTTAAATAGGGTATTAAATGAGGTAGGAGGTAATTCCCGAAATGATCGAGCAATTACTGTCATCGCTCCTCGCTCGAGCGGTTAAAATAGCTCACTCGAGCGAGGAAGGACAAAATATATAAGAAAAAGTTATGGCATCGCTCGATCGAGAAACTTTGTGAAAAGGAAGATTGCTCGAGCATGGGTCGTGTGAAGTGAAAAGACCTCGTTTATAATCGCTCACGTGATAGTATGAGCCTCGTTTATGATCACTGGAGCGAGGCTGAGTAATCGCTCGAGTGATGAATAGTGCTCGCTCGCGCGAGGTACGACATAGAATTTTACTTTATTTTTATTGTTCTTGGAAGCTATAGTTCCCAAGATTCTTAGAGACTTTTCTGAGGGTATCTTTGGCACATGCAATGTAGGTTTGGCGTGTGTTAGATGCGTTTGATTCCCTAGGGAATGGTGATGCGTTAAATGATGATTTTGCTTTTGAGGTAGGGAACACCTTGAACATGTATTTTAATTTTAAGAGCATGGATGTAGTGATATAGAAATTAATACAAATGCATAGTAAATGTGAATCCGTAAATGTGTGTGTGAGTGACGCAAAGTAAGCAAGTGAATATGTGGCATCCCTAGGGGATGAGAATGTAATAAAGGCATCTGTGTGATGCATTGATTTAGACATCCCAGGGATGTCTATGAAATTGTAAAGCAAGAATGAATAGAATTGATAAGGCCTAATCTATTATATTTAGCATAATCACACGGTGAATAACTATATGTAGTGCACTTGATACTTTTGTTATTTAAGGTTTTGGAGAATACCCCACTGACGTGGCGGGATACCCACGACTGACGCGACAAGATATCCGTGACCGGTACGGCGGCCAATCCGTACACTAGTTGCACATCCCAGGGATGTTGATATGAGAATTAGACCCCGTCGCCTATGAGGAAGGAACCTGGATAGTATTGAAAAATGAAAATAGTGATATGAAAACGGTCTAGTTAGACGACGATAGAGGGTATTCCATCAGGCGTCCGACTCTATGGTAAGTTGGAGAATATTTAAGTTACAGATTTAAGTCTTTAGGTCAAATCAGTGGAAGGTTGAGAACAAAAGAGAACATGTAAAATAACAATAATACTCAGTGCATTTATTTTTCAATCATTTAAACTGCTGTTTTCCCAGTAAATTCATTAATACATCATATTATTTAATGTCATAGAATATAAGTGAGAGTTTGACTTATATGTTCATTTTGTTATTTCCCTATTGAGCTAGGATGTAGCTCATCGTTTAGACTATACGTCGCAGGTCCCGTGCTTGCGGCTGTTGAGGTTTCGGGAGACGTAGATCCGGAAGATTCGGATTACATGCTCGGGAAAGAGTTAGAGCCTCCTCCTGAGGACTTCTTCTAGAGGACCCCCTACGTACCAGGAGAGAGATTTTTGAGAGCATTCTGTACGGCTTGGTATGCCAAGCCTTTTTGAAAGAAATGTAATTATACTCTGATATTTCTTTTGGCAAACCATCTGGGGTGACCTAGTTGTATCACCGATGGTTCGAGCCGATTCTTTTGTCCATGCGTTAGCATGGAATGAGAACTGTCTTTCGAGCTTTTATTATAGAATAATATATCATTAATGCATAGGAGATCTTGTTAAATTTATTTCTTATACATTATTATGCTTGGATATACCAATGTTCCGTGCAGGTTTATGGGGTACTGTCTTGAGGGTCGTGCTGATGACACGAGTTTTGAGGTGCCAAAATTCGGGCTGTCTCATCTTTTGTTTAAGTAGGTGGATATAACATGAGTAGGTGGATGTAACATGGCTAATTTATATAACTAGCCATGTTAGGATTAATTATAGAATTGGGCATGAGATTTGGGAAGATGCTTGTAAAAAGATTTGACCGAGAAAATTCCTTTAGTACCATTATTCCAAATTCTACAATCTCCGTTGGCCCAAATAGGATTAACCAAGTGCAGCAAATTCAGAAGGCCAAAAAATTCATCCGACTCACCTTCTTGTGTTAATATTTCAATTGACGATCTCATTTATCGATGTCCTCTATCATCCCAGCTGTCCCAGTAGCTATTCTAAAAAAATTGGGAAAAGTTTCTTCAAGATTAGTATTCACTGCGACCTTGAGGTTCGTAGAATTGAAACTAAGAAACTGCGAAATTGAAGGTCGCAGGTTCGAACCAGCTTACCTATCAATGAAAAAACAGAAGTCAATGCTCTTCCCATCACCCCAGCTAAACCTGATGCACTCTTTGATCATATATGATCTGCCATCCATTCCTACATAGCTCATAACACATACTTTACGTTGATAACTTACCCACAATGGCTTATCTCTTTCTCAATCATCTCCAACCCACTTGCCCAACAAAGCCTTTACATGTCAAAATTTCTACATCGCATCAACTGCCACAAGGATCAAGTTAAGTTCAAACGATTAAGCCTGTGGAAAAAATATATCAACACTTCATGAACATTACAATTTACTACTACTTGCAATCTATATTTTTGGGATAATATTAATATTCCCCAATCAAAAATGCTCCATGCGAATATTGACTTTCCAAAGCTCATCACCAAGAATAAACAATAATAAACCTAAAAATTGCGAAAAAGTTGGCAAGTTTCCATTTTAATTATATTAAGTGAAAAAAAAGAAGATAATTTATTAAGAAGTCTGTCTTTAATATCCCAATTTCCATACATTGAAAGATTACAATTATGAGTAGGGTACAGCTATTCGCTATTCTCACCAGTTAAATAGAAAGTACAATAGAGGTTTTCAAGGATGAAAACTATTAACTGATTTGCATCAGACGATGGATATTATTTTTTACTCAAATCTTCCATACAATAGATCTTAAGATCATAGCGTGCCTATCAGATGATCAGATGCTGATTTCATGTGACACACTTATGAAAATGTCAGACTTTTAGTCCCAATTAAGGGGTTAAAAAGACAACTAAGACACAATCACACAACCTATCCATAGCCAGACCTCATCCATGATACTAGCCCTTAATCCTCTGCACCGCTGCACCACTCGGGCAACTAATACCAACTCAAAAATAAACTAAACTCCGCTTTGCGCCAGCGCCCTGTGAGAGTGGTTTTCAACAACCGTAGCAACACTGTCCCTAGACTGGCACCCCAGCGCCCTGCACCTCCCTGCACACTTACCAATGCGCTCCTTGCAGGCGGCACCATAAGAACGCTGGAGCGGGCAGGGAGCGTTTCCAGACAGATTCTAAAACTCTGATGAAAACCCGTTTTGGGTTCTTGGCCCACATGGCATGTGAACTATAACAAAAATACACTTTTTTGGCCTTCAAAAGTGTGGTCTAATATTGAGTTTACTTAGTATGTTGATTTTTTGCCAACTTTGACCACATTTTAGACGGTGGATAAGATGTTTTTTCAAAAACAAAAAAAATTGGGATGTTTGTGATCGATCTTGTGCATGTTGACTCGGCACTGAATCTTCAGATTGCGATCGATCTTGTGCATGTTGACTCGGCACTGAATCTTCGGATTAGGAGCCTCTTGGCATCGAAACGGTAATTGCCTAAAGTTCATCGCTAGGTGTCGCGCCCAAATCAATTGGCGTATAGATATCTATACGCCGAGTGCATATCCCCAGGCCTCTCTCTCTCTCTCTCTCTCTCTCTCTATATATATATATATATATATATATATATATATATACATATATATAGCAGACACGTGGAAAGTGCTTTTGCAATAGCCCCGATTAGCTTTAGAAGTGTTTTCCTATTGATAGTGGTACGTAAAGTAAGTATAGGCTGCTAGTACCCTAGAGCTAGGGCCCCAAGATAGAATGTCTCGTCAGGATATGGCGGTAAAATAATTCTAAAAATTTCTCTGGTTCTTTCAAATAATTCAAAAAAGGCGTGGAGGTTCATTCTTTGTCTCACTCTCTTCAAATTCTCTCTCTCTCATTTTATTTCCTCTCTCTCGCTTGCGCTTTGATGTGCAGTGAAATATGAGGATATTTCACCTCTAAAAATCTATATTTAGCCGTTCGATGAAAGCTATCTAACATAATTTGTCATGTTTTCTAAGTTTCAGGACAAAGTAGTCATTCAACTCATTAGGAAGCACAAAATGGCGAAAAAGCGGAAAGAAAGTGACAAATAAAGAAAAGCAAGACCTTTTGACTAGGTCGATCAATCGACCCTTGTTGGTCAATTGATCGACATAGCCCGAAAGATGTGGAACTTGAATAATACATTTAACTTGGTCGATCGATCGACTGCCTAAGTCGATTAATCGACCAAGTTTGAATTTGTGTTTGTCCGCCAGAATCTCGGTACTCTTTTCAAGGAATATAATCTAGGATTCAAGGAGGATAAGGCGGCTTCCGTTTTTGGCAATTGCTCTCGAATATTTTTCGGCTTTTTAAGTTTGTAAGGGCACTTGGTCTCAGTTTTTTCGAAAAACGAGTTTTTATTATTCATTTGGAAAAGAGAAGAGAAGTTTTAGTTTTCTGATTTTGATCCACTTTCAAGAAGGAGATGTACATACTTTGGATTAAAGTATTTTGTGGATATTATTAAAGCCCTTTACGGTATTTTAATGTTTATGTTGGTTTACATTTCAATCATGTCATTTACTGTTACCATGTGTGGCTAGTTTCATTAAGGATGAGGATCTGATAAACCCCATCCGAGGTATTCATTTACGGTAATATAAATGTGTGGGTGAGATATTAGATTCTTTTAAGGGCCCAAAGATTATTGTTGATATGAATGTGATCTGATTGTGATTTGAAATCTAGGAGCTAATCATGCCCTATGATTTCAGATCTGCAATAATGATTTTATTCTAATTTTTACTCATCTCGGGATAAAGTTTTGCTGCCATCTGAGGTGTGAGTGTTAATCACACACTCATGGGGTGTTAATAATACATTTCCTTGATCTCGGATTGATAGTGTGACTTTATTCCAGTAGTGAGTTTCAATCACTATCTGAGGTGTGGGTGTTAATCATACACTCATGGGGTGTTAATCATACATCTCCCTGATCTTAGATCGAACTTTGAAAATCACCTAGAGATTGGGTTCTGAGTATTGTCCGAGGTGTGAGTGTTAATCATACACTCATGAGATGTTAATCATACATCTTCGTGATCTCAGATCTATATTTTAGAATTCACGGGTGTTTGGGGCGGTACTTCTTTTTAAATAACTGTTACAGATCTCATATCTAAAAATACAGATTTGTATTGCACAAATGATAAACCTAATATGGGAGGATTTAGTATCCCAATCCTTACCTTTTATAATCTGTTTAAATTTCAATTAGTAGTTAGTGTTTATCTCATTTTCCAAGTTCTTAAGTTTTTAATTTAGAAAATACTGTGATAGATCTGTAGAAATTCTTTTGGTTAATTGTTATTTTTTATTTTAAATTTTCTAACCAATCCTCGTGGGAACGATCTCGTACTCTGTACCCACTGACTACATCACGATTCGTGCACTTGCGAGTACAACTTAATTTTTACATCAAGTTTTTGGCGCCGTTGCTGGGGATCTGTGCGTAGAAAATTTAAAAATTTTAGGAAATAGAAAATCAATTTTAGGAATTTCTGTAGGTTTAAATCAGTAACTTTATTAGTTTCGTTAAAAATATATATATATATATATATATATATATATATATTATTTTGAAAAAAATAATTTTGTGGTCGATCGATCGAGCTAACACTTCAATCAATCGACACAGAAAAATTTGCACTCATTCTTTCTTCTTAAAAAAATATATATATAAAAAAAAAAAAAAAAATCTTTGAGTATCGATCGATCGACCTAAACAGTCGATCAATCGACCCCACAGTATCTCCAAATATCTCGCTCATAATCTCCGGATCTCGGATTTTTTTTCGAATTAAAAAAAAATAATAATAATAATAAAATAAAATTTTCAAATTTTGAATCTTCGATCGATCGACCTAAACAGTCGATCAATCGAATAAAAAATATATATATATATATATATATATATATATATAAAAGGAGAAAATCTGTGCACTTTGTGTATGCACACAAAGTCATCTAGAGATAAATCTTTAGAACCTTTGAATCCTGAGATTGAGCGAACGTGTCGTTCAAATCGAAAAGAAGTTAGAACTAGTCAAGAAGCTAGGACTGTACCATCAATTCAATTCGAAATGAATGCAAACGATTGTGAAAATCAACATCATGAAAATGAGGAGGAACCAACCCTAAGGGAGTTGTTCACTCCAATTACTACAAATACCCCTTCTTGCATCACGTATCCTGTCACACCTGGTGGTAGATTCGAAATCCGTACCAATGTGATACAAATCTTGCCAATTTTTCATGGTATGGAAAGAGGAGATCCGTACCAACACATCAAAGACTTTACCGAAGTCTGTTCTTCGGTGTATCAAAATTTCAGTGAAAAATCTGTGAGACTACGTCTATTTCCTTTCTCTATAATGGATAAGGCTAAAGCTTGGTTAAATTCTTTACCAGCTGGATCCATTACCACCTGGGACCAAATGGTTAAGAAAATTTTATCAAAATTCTTTCCTATGGCAAAGACTAATGCCTTAAGACGTGAAATCACTGATTTTACACAAGAAGATGATGAGAGGTTTTATGAAGCCTGGGATAGATTCATGGATATCTTATAAAAGTGTCTTCATCACGGATTCTCGAAATGGAAATTGGTCCAATGTTTTTACAATGGACTGGATCAGGCAAACCGACATCTGATTGAATCCATGAACAGTGGAGGATTCTTGGGATTGAGAGAAACTGAATCTTATTGATTCTTGGAAAAGTTAGCAGAAGATTCACAACAATGGGACTTCTCTAGCAGTCGAGATCAGCCAAAGAAGAATCGAGATCAAGCAGGAAGCTCAACAAAGAAATGAGGATTGTCTGTGATAAAAGAAACACCAGACCTAATGGCAAAAATTGATTTCCTCACTCAACAAGTAGAGGAATTAATGTTGAAAAAAATGTAAGCGTTGTAAATGTACAACTAGACCCATGCTCATATTGCGCGAGTCCAATGCATACATCCGACAGTTGCCCGTCACTGCAAACTTGCTCAGAAGATCCTAGTGAGCAAGTGAATGCGTTGAACACTTACGGGCGGAATAAGGGAAATATTTTCAATGAAAACAATCCAAACAGTTAGAAATATCATCAGAATTTCTCATGGAAACAGAGAAATCAAAGACCTCAAGGCAGAGGTCAAGGGATGAATTTATACCTGAATCAAAATTTCAATCAGGGATCACAGCAACAGTTTGGTCAAGGACAACTCCAACATCATTATGGAGGAGGAAACCAATTTTACCAAAATCAAAATCAAAATGTGCAACCCAGGCAATCGAACCAGAATTACCATTTCTCACAATCAACAAATCAACCTGGTGTCGCACAAAATTTCCCACCACCAGGATTCAATAATCAAGGAAATGTGGCTCCACGTCAGTCTCAAAATCAATATCCTCAAAGTGAGGATATGTGAAAGTTCATCCAATCTAATACCTCTTCGATATCAAGGATAGAGACACAACTTGGGCAACTGGCGATACTCTTCTGCGAGAGAGAGAAGGGATCATTCCCAAGCCAACCAATTATGAATCCAAGAGGGCAAATGGCTATTGAGCATGCCTCGAGCTCATCTCAGGAGGAGAGCCAACAACAAATCAAGGCCATCACTACATTGCAATCTGGAAAGCAAATCGATAACAAAGTGGAAATGCCTGAAGAAGATGAGAAGCCTGAGCCTGAAAAAAAAATTAAGATGAATGAGGAAGTAGAAGAAGATCAGAACCAAGAGAAGCAAGAGAAAAAGATTGAAGAGAGGAGTGAGAGAAAAGAATTTCATGCCCAAGGCCCCATACCCTTAAAGGCTAATGGGACCAAAAAAGAATCGTGATCAAGAAGGAATCATTGAAATGTTTAAGCAACTGAAGATAAATATCCCCTTCCTAGATTCCATCCAGCAGGTGCCGGCATATGTAAAAATTTTAAAGGACTTGGTCACGATAAAAAGAAAGACTAATGTCCCGAAGAAAGCCATCCTAGCAGAGCAAGTAAGCTCAGTTTTACAAGCGAGACTTCCAATCAAATATAAGGACCCCGAATGTCCTACGATTTCAATCATCATAGGAGAAAATCGCATTGATCAAGTACTTTTAGACCTTGGGGCAAGTGTCAATTTGTTGCCATACTCTGTGTACAAGGAACTTGAGTTGGGAGAACTAAAACCCACAGCTATGACCCTTCAACTTGCAGATAGGTCAATTAAGATTCCTAAGAGAATAGTTGAGGATGTCCTTATCAAAGTAGATACTTTCTACTTTACAGTTGATTTTGTTGTGTTAGATACAGAACCCATTCCTCAACACCAAAATAATGTTCCAATAATTCTGGGAAGACCATTCCTAGCAACTTTGAATGCTCTAATCAATTGCCCAAATGGGATAATGAATTTGTCATTCGGAAATATGACTGTGAAACTGAATATCTTTCATATTTCGAAACAACCTGTTGAAGATGAGGAACATACACAAGTTTGCATGATTGATAGCATTGTGGAAAATAAATTTTTTACTTCAGAATATGAGGACCCTTTAGAGGCCTGTTTAGCATATTTTGGTAAAAACTTTGATGTGGATAAGGCGATATATGAAGTCAATGAGATGCTAGACACAACGCCACTCTTGGGCGAAAAGGAATGTCCACTGGAAAATGAGAAAAAGGAAGAAGAAAGTCGAGAAGAATCAATTGAAGAAGGGAAATCAAGGCTGGAACTAAAATCTCTCCCTTCAGATTTGAAGTATGCATACCTGGGTTCAGATGAAACTGAACCAGTGATTATTTCTGCGAATTTGAATGAAGATCAAGAAGAAAAGCTTATCGAAGTGCTCCACGACCATAAAAGTGTAATTGAGTGGTCTATCAAAGACATTAAAGGAATTAGCCCAACGGTGTGTATGCACCGAATTCATTTGGAAGAAAGCGCTAAACCTTCAAGTGAATCACAACGTAGATTGAATCCAATTATGCAAGATGTGGTGAGAAAGGAGGTTATTAAGTTGCTAGATACTGGGATCATATACCCAATTTTCGACAGCACATGGGTGAGCCCGACACAAGTGGTACCCAAAAAGTCTGGAGTTACAGTGGTGAAAAATGAAGAGAATGAGCTGGTACCAACTAAGGTTCAAACTGGCTGGAGAGTGTGTATCGATTATAGGAAGTTGAATTCAATGACCCGAAAAGATCACTTTCCTCTCCCATTCATTGATTAGATGCTAGAGAGATTAGCTGGATATCAATATTATTGTTTCCTTGACGGCTATTCTGGGTATAATCAGATAGTGATTGCACCAGAAGATCAGAAAAAGACAACATTCACATGTCCCTTTGGAACGTTTTCTTACCGCTGAATGCCTTTCGGACTTTGCAATGCTCCAGCTACATTCCAAAGATGTATGCTAAGTATATTCTCTGATATGGTGGAGAGATTCCTAGAAGTCTTCATGGACGATTTCTCTATTTATGGAGACAACTTCAGTGATTGTTTGTATCATTTATCTCTTGTTCTTCCGAGATGTGAAGAGAAAAATCTGGTTCTGAATCGGGAAAAGTGTCATTTCGTGGTGCAAAATGGTATTGTTTTGGGACATGTCATATCGTCCCGCGGGATTGAAGTGGATAAGGCTAAGGTAGATCTGATTTCAAACCTTCCACTTCCCACAACAGTCAAAGAAATACGGTCTTTCCTTGGACATGCCGATTTTTATCGACGTTTTATCAAGGATTTCAGCAAAATTGTAAAACCCTTGTATAGTCTACTGGCTAAAGATGCCCCATTCATCTTTGATGAAAAGTGTAAAAATGCCTTTAAAAGTATTAAAGCAGAATTAGTCAAAGCTCCGATAATCCAATCTCCAAATTTGAAGCTCCCATTCGAGATCATGTGTGATGCATCGGATTATGCAATCGGTGCTGTTTTGGGACAACGGGTAGAGAAAGTTCCGCATGTCATCTACTATACAAGTCGTACCCTCAATGATGCGCAACTGAATTATTCTACCACAGAAAAGGAACTCCTAACAATGGTCTTTGACCTGGATAAGTTTCGGTCTTATTTGCTGGGATCAAAAGTTGTAGTGTTTACTGATCATGCGGCTCTTCGCTACCTATTTGCAAAGAAAGATGTAAAGGCCCGTTTAATCCGATAGATTTTATTGTTACAAGAATTCGATCTAGAAATCAAATATAAAAAGGGATCAGAAAATGTGGTCACTAATCATTTGTCTCGAATCATTGTTGAGAAATCTGAGAATCTGATTCCAATATTAGAAAGTTTCCCTGATGAGCAATTGCTCGCTATTGAACATCTACCGTGGTATGCTGATCTAGTTAACTACTTGGTGACAGATCAGATACCTAAACATTGGAATAAAAACGAGAAAGTTGTTTTTCTAGCACGAGTTAAGCACTACTTTTTCGAGGGCCTGTACTTGTTTAAATATTGTGCAGACCAAATCATCAGACGGTGCATTTCAGAACAAGAACAGTCAAGAATCATCTCATTCTGTAATGAGTTGTCCTGTGGAGGACATTTCAGCTCAAGGAAGACTGCGACGAAAATTCTCCAATGTGGATTTTATTGGCCAACAATCTTTAAAGATTGTCACCAGTACTGCATTTCATGCAGTAACTGTCAAATGTTAGGCAGAATTTCGAAAAGGAATATGATGCCCTTGAACCCAATCCTGGAAGTGGAATTGTTTTATGTTTGGGGTATAGACTTCATGGGCCCATTCCCAAATTCTTTTGGGAATTTATACGTCCTAGTCGCAGTGGATTATGTCCCAAAGTGGGTGGAAGCAATGGCCTGTAAAACCAGCGATCACAGGGTGGTTGCTAAGTTTCTTAAAAATGAGATATTTCCAAGATTTGATACCCGC
Organism: Chloranthus sessilifolius; assembly: GCA_021018995.1. Taxonomy (NCBI): domain Eukaryota; kingdom Viridiplantae; phylum Streptophyta; class Magnoliopsida; order Chloranthales; family Chloranthaceae; genus Chloranthus; species Chloranthus sessilifolius. Next base: position 159,916,682 of record CM037584.1, read on the forward strand.
GTGCAATTATTAGTGATGGTGGAAAGCACTTCTGTAACAAAGTTTTTGCATAGTTGATGAAGAGGTATAGGATCACACACAAAGTGGCTACACCATACCATCCTCAAACAAGTGGACAAGTGAAAGTTTCAAACCGGGAAATCAAACGGATTCTAGAGAAAACGATACAGCCCACTCGGAAAGATTGGTCATTAAAATTAAACGACGCACTATGGGCATATTGGACAGCGTTCAAGGCTCCGATAGGAATATCCCCTTATAGAATGGTCTTTGGCAAAGGTTGCCATCTACCTGTTGAATTGGAACATCGGGCCTATTGGGTTGTTAAGTCTTTGAATTTTGACTTACACAAAGCAGGGGAGAAGCGGAAATTGGAAGTTACTGAATTGGAGGAAATAAGAGCTGATGCATATGATTGTGCTCGATCCTACAAGGTTCGCATGAAGTGTGTTCATGATCAGTCTATTTTAAGGAAATCAGTCACTTTAGGACAAAAGGTTCTGTTATATAACTCAAGACTCCACTTGTTCCCCGGAAAACTGAAAACCCGATGGAGCGGTCCTTTCCTGGTTAATCAAATACTTCCAAACGGAGCAGTTGAGCTACGCAATTTGCAAAACGAAAGTAAGTTTCGAGTCAACGGGCAACGGGTAAAACCGTTTTTGGAGAATTTCATTGAAAAAAGTGATGAAATTATGCTGAGAAATCCTGATCAATCGGGATGACATTGAAAATTCTGAAATGTTGGGCTAGCGACGTTAAACTTAGCGCTTCTTGGGAGGCAACCCATGTTGTTCAAATAAAAAAAAAATTTGTCGATCGATCGACCTACACAGTCGATCAATCAAAAATAAAACAAATGGTCGATCGATCGACCATGTTTCGTCAATCGATCGACATTAAATGAGGGAATCATGTCTGGAACGGTTTTCTATTTTTGTCCTTATAGTCGATCAATCGACCATCTTTGGTCGCTCGATCGACTTCAAACGTTGCAATTTTCGAAAAGTGCATGAGTGTCACATCTGTTTATATTCTGCATGCGCCGTTGTCGATCGATCGACCTGAAAGGTCGATCAAGCGACCATCTCCATAATCAATTCACGCGCTATTCCAACGCCTGGGGAAAAGTTGCATGTCAGCGTCGATCGAGCGACCATATTCAATTGATCAATCGACCTTTAATACACTTCGTACGGCGTACAGGGTGCACCTTTTCAATGCATGCGTCGATCGATCAATGTATACACGTCGATCGATCGACCAATAGATTGTGACCGAACAGAGCGGTGCCTCTGTGTTTATTTAAAGAACCCAGCATTCTTGTCTTCCACATTCGTTCGAGCATTCCAAGTTCTTGCCGACCGTTTCTGCTTCTTTTCCGACATTCTCTGCGATGGCGTCCTCATCCTTTGCAAGACTTCCTCAGCGTCCAGAAGGCGTTTTTCAAGAACGCCCAAAAGGTCGCTTCGGCACAAAGGAGATTTCATCTGAATACGTGTACGATCTGCCGGCTTTCCAAGCGATGCCCGAATGCGCAATTTCACCTGCATATATCGCTGCTCTCCATCTTCACTTTCTGATGAATCCCCCGAAAATCAACGTCTCGAAGGGGGTAGTCCGCCTGTTTTACCAAAACATGAAATGGGTGAGTGCTTCGGAGGTAACATATGGCGAAGCCCATTTCACCATCTCCATTTATGGCTGGCAGAGAAGAATTTATCCGGCTACTATCACGAATGTTTTTGGCATTCTTGCTGAGCGTCCTTTGAACCACGAACTTGGCGAAGAGCTTGATGTCGAGCAAGGGCCGATGATAGATGATATGTGCAATGGCGTATATGCATCTAGAGGACTTGCAACTAAACCATCAGCTCTCCTGCGCGAAATCTTATTGTGGGACATTGTCGTCTCTTGTAGTCTTTGCCCACGGGGACATGCCTCTGAGAGAACTGGACCTCGGGTGAAAGCACTGTATGGTGCCTACAAACGATCATGGCTCAATATTCCGTGGTTTTTGCATGATTCGATGTGGTGATGCCATGATGAAATTGTGAATCCTCCCGCTGGCGATGCTGCACTCATTTACTTCCCCCATCTGGTGATGTAACTTCTGCACCACCTTGGTTTCCCTTTTTATCTTGATGATAATATTGGAAACCTTGCATTTTATCGCTATGGGCTGACGCAGTGGAAACGGAGTATGCGTATGTTGGGCAATGTTGATGCACAGCCTGCTCCCCCTGCCTGTCAGCGTCATCGAGTGTGCCAGGAGGAAGCCGCTGAGCCGGCGCCAGAGCAAGAACCAGAACCGGTCTGCAATGAGGGAGTTTCCCTCGAATTAATGCAGGCTCCGATCAACTCCTTGATCGATGAGCAACAACAGTAATATAATCGCAATCTCCGTCGTAGCCAATATGATCGGTTATTTATGCATCAGTTGGGTCAATATCTGTGGCCCGATGGCTATGACGAAATGAGGGCTCGTGCAAGGCAGGTGGAGGAGGATGAAGAAGATGATTAGGATTAGGATTTCTTTTTGCTTTATTTGTGTTTAATTTTTAGCTTTACAACTCTAAGTTTTTGAGTTTTAATAGGATTAGATTTCTCTGTTTTTATGTGATGAATTAAAAAAATAATAATAATAATTTGTAAAAAAAAAAAAAAAAAACGAGGGAACAAATCAATGGAAAATAAAAAGTATTGTTTCTTTTTCTGTCGGATTATTTTATGTTCAAGTGTATAAGTCGATCAATCGACCTTCATAGGTCGATCGATCGACTTTGTGAAAAAAAGTCTATTTGACTGTATGGGTCGATCGATCGACCACATTGGTCGATCAATCGACCAGTACCCTTTTGAAAAAAAAAAAACAAAAAGGAGAACAATACACTCCGTTGTAATTTTCTTTTTACTAGTTTAATTCTTTTAGGATTCTTTGTTTTCCTTCATAGAACTCTTTCAGCCAATCTCAAACACTCATTCTCTATTTATACCCAACACCCTAAAGCCTTGCTTCCTACTTTCATCATCAATCCATCTCCTTAGTCTCATCTCCTCACAATGGCTAGAAGAACCTATTTTACAAGGTCAACTTTAAGGAAGATGAATGAACCAGCAAGAAAAAGGGAGCGGTCTCGTGATTCAAGATCTCCATTGGATCTAACCAACATCAATGTGGTAGATCTGGATCCTATTCCTTTTCCGAATCGGGATGAGCCAGCACGAAAAAGAGCAAATCGTTCAGTCAAGCCCACCCCAACCTTCTCTACCGATATCGAGATGATTGATTTGGATGCGATTCCATCACCGCCCCTTATCCCAAATTCACCATCACCCATTCCTTCCATTTCATCTATACAACCACCAACTCCATTGGCTGCATTAATCCCTAAATCAATCCCCAAGGAGGTTATTGATCTCATACCGACTGTGTAGCGACCCGAGATCTCACAATCTCTTAATTGTAAGATTTTAGACCGTACCTTCGTATCGCGAATCATAGAAACATAATGAGGCGATAAAAGCACCTTAAATAGCGGAAGATAAAATTTCTTTACAACATTAATTAATCAAAATAAAACTCATAATAATGTTCTTATTCTAATAACAAGTCCAACATGATTAAAGCCTAAATTGTTTTGATAAAATACTAACTAATCAATGTCTCATTTATTTAAAACCACTAATAATAACTAGAAAGGAAAATAGCTAATTAGGCCACGAAGCCATCATCGCCATTCTGTCCTGTTTCCTAAGCTCCACGTGTCGTCTCATCGCCATAGACCCATACATTGCCCTTGGTGACACCTGTCTCATCTGGTCACCCACATCAACAAGGGGTGTAAGTTTACACTTGTATGGACCAGACATGCAATCTATTGAAGCATAAAAATATCAATCATAGTCATATAAATATTTTGATATATTTCATGTATGTGTGCATGTGGCATGTATAATCTCACTAAGCTGAAATGAACTGAACATAAACATATATATATCAATATTACATGAATGCATCATATCTTTTAATTTCATTTTTCTTGTCATTTAATGCACGTTAGACTCCGTCCCGCTCAAGATGTTGGGTCTTAATCATGCTTATCACTTGTTTAGTTAGACTCCGTCATACTCAAGACGTTGGGTCTAATGAATCATGTTATTTATTGCATGTCAAACTCCGTCCCACTCAAGACGTTGGGCTGAATCATGCTCATCATACTCTTGTTCAGTTAGACTCCATCTTACACAAGATGTTGGGTCTAATACCTTCTTAGACTTCATCATGTACAAGATGTTGGGTATAATGCTCTTTAATCGTGTTTAGTTAGACTCCATCAAGCACCAAATGTTGGGCCTAATACCTTCTTAGACTCAATCAGGTACAAGATGTTGGGTCTAATGCTCATTGATCATGGCTTGACATTTCATCATGTTTTACGTGTCTTGATTGTCCATTATATAGATCATCATGGAACATGTAAAGTGCATGAGAGTGATATCATACTACATAGGCATTTAAGTACATTTAATTATGGTACATAGATATCAAAGTGTACACAATCATGGTGCATAAATATTACAATGCATATCATATGATCATGGTGCGTAAACATTGACATTTTAATCACACTATTAAGAGAAGAATTGATTATAGAACTTAACTACGCAAACACCATCCATTGATTTCAAGTCAAGCTCAATCGATTGACATACAATCGTCAATCGATTGACATAATTCTGCGCATATCATAATACCTACAGCTCAATCGATTGACTCCTCTGAATCAATCGATTGATTCTAATTTGTGTATTTTCTCGAAATAATATCGTTCATCAGTTTCTTATTCAAGCTCAATCGATTGACATAATTCTGTGCATTTTCTCAAAATAATATCATTTATTAGTTTCTATCAGGCTCAATCGATTAACTTCTCTAAATCAATCGATTGACATAATTCTGTGCATTTTCTTTCAAAGCAATATTATTTAATCCCCAATATATTGACATCCAATCCCCAATCGATTGGCATCCAATCGTCATTCAATTGACATAATGTTGTGCATTTTTCCAAAAATAAAACTCATTTATCAGTACCTACTTTAATATCCATCCTCAATCGATTGACATACAATCCTCAATCGATTGACATAATTCTGTGTATTTTTCCAAAATAATATCATTTAATCCTCAATCGATTGACATCCAATCGTCAATCGATTGACATACAATCCTCAATCGATTGACATAATTCTGTGTATTTTTCTAAAATAATATCATTTAATCCTCAATCGATTGACATCCAATCGTCAATCGATTGACATCCAATCATCAATCGATTGACATACTTCTGTGAGCACACATCAAAATGCATCAAATCACATGGTAGGATTTCAACCGTCTTCTTCTTAATTAAAATTATCAATATTAAGGATCACCAATCATAGCATGCGTTCATTTAATTATGCATTCATTATTCATGAAATAAACTCACTAATTTACATGAAGATCTATTTAAAAATTAATATTTTAAGTTCAATGGAAAGCATGATTTCTCCATACCTAGATCGATCGTACCACCACGATTAGATTCAGATCCCAACAATTATGATGATTTTAGAAGAAGGTGAAGGCCGCTTGAGAATATACGCCAACGTCTCACCGCACTTCCAAAAGAAGGGTTCTAGGAAGATAGATCTAGAATTTCTTCTCTGAGGTCTCTAGGGTCTCTAACGGCTCTATTCTTAAGAAAAACTCTAAATGAGCTTATAATTTAGGGTTCTCCGTAAGACACTTATTTATCACATTTTGGGAGTAATCCGGTGTTAAGCCAACACAACAAGGAAGAGTGTATATGCTTTTATCTCAAAGCCTAAAATAGAGGTTTAGAGCACACATAGCAAGGTTTGATCCCTAGACCTCTTATCTAGAACTTAAAGTCTTTAACTAGTAGGCTATTACACAACCTATGTTCATTAATCACAAAAATAAATATAAGAGCTTGAAAAACTAAAACATGTATTTTTAGATAAAATATTTTGAAAAGTCAAAGCATGCGATGAATACGATATTAAACACATACATATATTTTAGGTGTATCAAAGACGTAAAATTCAGATCATGACAGACTGAGACTTGGGCGAAATTGTATCCGGCTCCAACACTTCGGGATCTGGCCTCGAGTAGTACGCAAAACCCATCATCACCACAGCCCCCGGATGTGATTCCTGATTCTTTAAATCCGGGGAGTATAACTGCAACAATGTGGAATTTCGCTTTTCCCAAGCCGAAGCCACGATCGGGGACCGATGCGGATGTTTGAGTGTAACAATCAAAGAATTTTTACGATGTTCTCCAACATTTAGGATTTTTTAGAAAATTTAGGATTAAATTTTTAGTTGCTTATTTTTTGTTCTTAGGTAGCTTTAGGATTTCCTTTTTGTTTTGGATTAAATAAGTGTAATTTCCAGTATTTTTCTTCAATCAATTTTCTTTCAGTTTCAATTATGCGTCTCACTTCCTTTGCCTGTTTGGTCTTTAAGTATTTTCATTGCAGGTTTGGGGGTGCCCCCATTAATTTTGGTCCAATGAGGACATTGCACAGACTCGGTTTGGGGGTGTAGTCTCTCTTATAATGTTTAGAAAAAAAAAAAAAAAACTTTTTGGATTTGGTCGATCAATCCCTTCTTGGTCGATCGATTGACTTAGCAAAGTGATGTTTTGTATGGAATTTAAAAATTGATAAATTATGCAATCTAAAACGGATATTAAATGCAATTTCGTTTCATTGTTCTTAGGAGAGAAGAGCTAAGGTGAAATTGACAATTTCATTTCATTGTTCTTAGCGCTAATCTCTCATCTTTAATGAGTGCCTACATAAACTCGAAGTTGTCTTTGAATACGAATTATCTCTGCATAATCTCATATATTTTGTTTTGACTTGTAACTTTGCATGACATTAATTTTATATCATTGTCCTAGAATGTATTATGTGTTTGTTCAAGACAAGAAAGGCAGAGTTACTATCTTTTGAGGACATGATTGGAGGCCATCTTTGGCTCGATTGTGCCTAAAATGCCCCACCTCATATAAATTTGTCGTATTAGTACCCCTTTGAGTCCATTTGAAAATTACCTTTAAAATTTCTTTGATAAGCCACATTTACCTCTAATCCTTCACCGACAATAAAAATTCAACTTTCCCATGCATATTTATGAGAAATTAGGGATGAGAACGAACGAAAAGAGAGTAAGTGGAGAGATACCAAGTGGTGGTGTTAACTAAGAAATTATATCGAAGTAAAAAGAAAGGGAGAAAAAGAAAAAGAAATATTTAAAAAAGAATACAAAATATGAGGTGCAAAAAGTCAAAAGAAGTGAATTGAGGGAGAAAAGAAAAGAAAGTTGAGAAAAATAGAGAAATAGTAAAAAACAAAAAAAAAAAAAAAAAGAGAGAAGAGAAATAGAAAAATCAAAAGTTAGTTTTCTTTTCAATTTCTCAGAAATTTTGAATCCGAACTTCCATTTCTTTCTTACCCTTACCTGAGCCACATTACAACCCTATAAAAGACCTCCATGATCCGATCTTGTATTGGTAACTGCCTGGTGGAGAGCAAATATGTGATACCTATGGAACTTGATATGACATGCCTAGAATATACAAGTATCTGTTCTTATGAGATTTAGTTTTATTCATTGATTATGTTGTGCTTTTTTTTTCTATCATGTGAGACCCTTTTTGTTTGCCCTGTATTGATCTCTCACTTGTGAGCGAAAATGAACTCATCATCAGAGTGATTTTATTTTGAGAAGTACACCGATTGTGACGTTTGAATCAAAGCATAAATCTATGCAGTTCACAAATAAGATAAATTCTCAGATAAATATTATCTGATCTGATGGCCACATTGACACATCTAAAAGATGGGCGAAAAATTTATCTGTAAATTGAAGCATTAGTTTAGCTTAACTAAGCATCAATGAAAATGATATGGCATGCGTATTACTTGTGAAAGAAATGCGTAGTAGATCAATTAACAAATTCCACATTAATCAATACCTTGAAGTTTGTGGGTAACTTAACTGAAAACCCTCAGGAGACAAAACTCCTCCACTAGGGATCACCTAGCGGTTTAAAGGCTTGTTGCATATGCTAAATGTAATCGTGCTCTCTACGAAAGTGGCATTCTTCAATTTTCTTAGGATGCTTGTTTACTTTTCAGTTTTGTTCATCCACTTCTTTGCTCGAGGACTAGCAAAGTGTAGGTTTGGGGGTATGATGTACAGTGAAATATAAAGATATTTCACCCCTAAAAATATACATTTAGCCGTTCGATGAAAGCTATCTAACATGATTTGTCAAGTTTTCTAAGTTTCAGGATAAAGTGGTCATTAAACTCATTAGGAAGCACAAAATGGAGAAAAAGCGGAAAGAAAGTGACAAATAAAGAAAAGCAAGACCTTTTGACTAGGTCGATCAATCGACCCTTGTTGGTCGATTGATCGACATAGCCCGGAAGATGTCGAACTTGAATAATACATTTAACTTGGTCGATCAATCGACAGCCTAAGTCGATCAATCGACCAAGTTTGAATTTGAGTTCGAATTTGTGTTTGACCACCAAAATCTCGGTACTCTTTTCAAGGAATATAATCTAGGATTCAAGGAGGATAAGGCGGCTTCCGTTTTTGGCAATTGCTCTCGAATATTTTTCGGCTTTTTAAGTTTGTAAAGGCGCTTGGTCCCAGTTTTTTCGAAAAACGAGTTTTTATTATTCATTTGGAAAAGAGAAGATAAGCTTTAGTTTTCTGATTTTGATCCACTTTCAAGAAGGAGATGTACGTACTTTGGATTAAAGCTTTTCATGGATATTATTAAAGCCCTTTACGGTATTTTAATGTTTATGTTGGTTTAGATTTCAATCATGTCGTTTACTGTTACCATGTGTGGCTAGTTTCATTAAGGATGGGGATCTGATGAACCCCATCCGAGGTATTCATTTATGGTAATATAAATGTGTGGGTGAGATATTAGATTCTTTTAAAGACCCAAAGATTATTGTTGATATGAATGTGATCTGATTGTGATTTGAAATCTAGGAGCTAATCATGCCCTATGATTTCAGATCTGCAATAATAATTTTATTCTAATTTTTACCCATCTCAGGATAAAGTTTTGTTGTCATCTGAGGTGTGAGTGTTAATCATACATCTCCTTGATCTCGGATTGATAGTGTGACTTTATTCCAGTGGTGAGTTTCAATCACTATTTGAGGTGTGGGTGTTAATCATACACTCATGGGGTGTTAATCATACATCTCCCTGATCTTAGATCGTATTTTGAAAATCACCTAGAGATTGGGTTCTGAGTATTGTCCGAGGTGTGAGTGTTAATCATACATCTCCGTGATCTCAGATCTATATTTTAGAACTCACGTGTGTTTGGGGCGGTGCTTCTTTTTAGATAACTGTTACAGATCTCATATCTAAATCCATTAATTTATATTGCACAAATGATAAACCTAAGATGGGAGGATTTAGTATCCCAATCCTTACCTTTCATAATCTGTTTAAATTTCAATTAGTGGTTAGTGTTTATCTCATTTTCCAAGTTCTTAAGTTTTTAATTTAGAAAATACTGTGATAGATCTGTGGAAATTCTTTTGGTTAATTGTTATTTTTTATTTTAAATTTTTTAACCAATCCTCGTGGGAACGATCTCGTACTCTGCACCCACTGACTACATCACAATTCGTGCACTTGCGAGTACAACTTAATTTTCACATCATGCTTCTCTGCGAGACTCTCTGTCAACTCTGGAACGAAACTGAAGCACTAGAGCAGAAGAGACAATTTTATCTCTCTCTCTCTTTAGAGCTCTGACTGAAGCGCTTCATACCAGAGAAAACTTTATCTCTCTCTCTCTCTCTCTAGAGCTCTGATTGAAGCACTTCGTACCAGAGACAAATTTCTCTCTCTCTCTCTCGCGCAGAAGAGACAACTTTCCCTCTCTCTCTGGAGCTGACTGGAGCGCTAGCGATCAAGTGACATCTTTTTCTCTCTCCAACTTTAGAGCTCTGACTAGATAGAAGCGTCGCTTTGTCAACTTCTAGACAAGTGTCATTTGAGGTAACTTTATAAATGAAGTAAGGTTATATAGGTTACGATCGAGGCAGACACATTTTTTGTGGATAGTTAGGGTTGGTCATAGATGCGCGAGCGATGGAGCTTCGTAGGGTCTGCACCATATCTTCGTATATGAAGCGAAACAAAGCGACGACGCGACAAGTTAGAAGCGCCATCGCTTTTAATTTGATGCGCCGTCGCTCTTTGTGGCCATGTCATCGCTTCATTATGAAGCGGTTTCCTTATTAGCCTATTGTTGATTTAAGGTGGAGATCATAAAATTATATGAAGCACCAAAATATATAAATTATAATCAATGTAGAAGCGACATCGCTTCTTATGTGAGGCTCAACAAAGCGATGGCACGACAAGTAAGAAGCGCTATCGCTTTTAACTTGAAGCGTAGTTGATCTTTGTGGCCGCATCAGCGCTTCGTTATAAAGCGATTTCCTTATTAGCCTGTTGTTGATTTAGGGTGGAGATCATAAATTATATGAAGCACGAAAATGTGAGGCGATACAAAGCGACAACACGAGGAGTTAGAAGCGCCATCGCTTCTAACTTAACGCGTTGACGATCCTTAAGGCCGTGACATCACTTCCTTATTAGTCCATTGTTGATTTATTTTTCATCTAATGTAGGGGCTGTAATGGACACCATTGGAGGATTCAATGTAGGTGATGTTGATTTAAATCTCACCCCCAAGACGATTTCTTTAACTTGCTTGTGATAGGGATATGGAAATGCTGGATAGTTGTGCAGGGTCCGAGAATACCAGTGAGAAATGGAAGCCACATATAGGCTTGAAATTCAAATATGAAGATGAGGCATATAACTTCTATAATTTATACTCAAGGAAAGATGGTTTAAGCATTAGAAAAAGTAACACTTATAAATCTGCAAAGGGAGAGATTATAAAGAGAAAATATATATGTTCGTTCAAATGGTTCAAGCAGCCTAACAAGCGTAAAATACACCCCGATATAAAGTATTCAAGAGATAACAGATGCGGATGTGAGGCAAGGTTGAAGATTATGATCGACGACCAAAAGTTGTGGAAGGTAATGAAATTTAGAGAGTCGTATAATCATCAATTGTATACACCTACTAAGGTGAAGAAACAACGATCACATAGTAAGATGACTGGGCCAAGTAAATCATTGATAGGTACATTTGATGGCATATTCCCTCCATCAAAGATTTCTACTATTTTATCGAGTTTGGATGGAGAGGCTGGCATGACGGTAAGCCCTCAACAAACTCAAGATTACCTAAAGAAGATAAGAAAGGAGAGTAACATACATCTGATGTGCATGACCATGATCAAATCCTTCATTGATAGGCAGAATAAAGGAGATAGTTTTTTCTTTGAAGCTGAGCTAGATGAAGAATATCGTATGCGTGATATATTTTGGTCTGATCATAGGTCACGAATGGTATATCAACAATTCGATAATGTGGTGGTATTCGATACCACTTACAAAATAATCAAGTTGTTCCTGACTTTCACCCCATTCACCGGAGTCAACCATCATTGGCAGACGACGCTTTTTAAAAGTGCGTTGCTCGCGAATGAGACGGAGAAGACATTCGTTTGGTTATTTAACACATGGCTAAAAGTGTATGGGTGCTAAGAAACCTAATGCAATCATCACCGATCAATGCATTGAGATGAGTAAGGCCATCTTCGAAGTTCTTTCGGAGACCACGCATCACCTTTGCATATGGCACATAGGGAGGAATGGATTGAACCATCTCTCACAGCTGAAGGAAAAGTTTAAAAATTTTAAGAAAAAGTACAATCAGTACAAGTTCAGTCAAACGGTTGATGATCTTGAAAGGATATGGGCAGAACTTGTGGAGGAGTTTCAGTTGTAAGACAACTTGTGGTTGAAACAAATGTACGCCCTTAGAAGGAAATGGATTCCATGCTACTTGAGTGATACCGATTGGGTCGGCATGACCACTAAGCAACACAATGAAAGTATAAATTCTTTCTTCGATTCCTATGTCAATGCCCAGACAAGTTTGACGTAATTTATCAAGCAATACGATCTTGCTGTTCAATCTCGTTGCGATAAAGAAAATAGGGAGGATCTCGTCTCAATATCTACGACACTAGAGCTCTTGTTTGGAAATTCAATCGAGAGGCATGCCGCTACCGTATATACGAGAACCATGTTCGATAGAAGTCTCAAAAGGTAGTCGGAGAGGAAGTCGGGGCGGTTATTATATAAGATGTTCTTAGAAGTGGTGAGGAAGGCATGGAGGATAGCAGTCGAACATTCAAAGTTCGTTTTGAAAGTCGAGATGGCACGACCACTTGTGAGTGCAAGCACTTCGAGACCGAGGGTTTGCTGTGCTCTCACATATTTCATATTTACTTCAAGGAAGAGGTAGACCGAATTCTATCTAAGTACATTCTACCTTTATGGATGAAAGAAGCTAGATACAGTACTATATGTTTGGTGAGCTATGGTGAGAAAGTGGATTCCAATTATGTCTCTACAATGAAAATATGGAAGCTGAGAGAAGCGAGATTGACGTTAATTCAATTGGGAATGGAATTGAATCGTTTGGTTGATTACACGTTGGAAGGGATGAAGAAACTATTAGAAGGCATAGAGGCCATTAAAACGGAAGAGAATAATGTAAGATGCACTAGCATCGTGTCCTCTCCGGCCAGATTCAACTTGTTTAGCCAAGGAGTTTCATTGCAAGAGCATGCCAACATTATAGTGCGAGATCCAGTACAATGTGCAACCAAAGGTAGGCCAACCAGCAAGGATAGAATGAAGTCTGGAATGGAGGTTAGTTTCGAAGAATTAAAAAAGAAGAGACGCCATTGTAAGTGTTGTAGTAAGTTGAGTCATAAAATTATAACTTACCCGGTAAAGAGGGTCAAGATGATGGCTACTAGCGCTGGACAGAGTCAAACAAAATAGGAGAGCACTGGATAGAGCCAAATAGAATAGGGGACAATGGAAAGTATGGTTTCGCAGAGTCAAGATGATTATATTTTTTGAAAAGTGGAATCGCTTCGCATTTGGTAGCACTGGTGCTTTACTATCAAAGAGATATCACTTCGAATCGAAAGTGTGGGCGTGTCTGATTGTCTTTTATGCATTGGTGGGTTTTTTTTCGATGCGCTGATGCTTCTTTACTTAGCGTCCTCGCCTATCTGAGCAGAGCTGTATTTTGAATCATATGGATAGCCCATGATCATCTTTATATGCGTTGAATTTATTATTTTTTATGCGTTCATTGTCGATTTTAGGATTGAATTCAACGTTTCGTGATCACCATTCCGAAGCGACGACGCCTCATACAAAAGCGATCTAGCTTCGTGAAGGAAGCAGCGATGCTCTTGTTTCGAAGCATGGGCACTTCGTTTATTGAAGCCTGGTCACTTGTTTCCTGAAATGACATTACTTCCAAATGGAAGCGTTAGCGCTTTGGCGCTTGAATTAAGGCCAATGACGCTTTCTTACTATAAGTAGAAGCGTCATCGCTTTTAAGTTGAAGCACCATCACTTATTGCATTAAATAAACAAAGCAACAACATTTCAGGAAGGAATCGTCCACGGTTTGCTTTTTGAATTATGAGCGCTTCGCTTATGACGTGACGTCGCTTCCCTTTCGAGTGACGACGCTTTCTAGCAAAGCGTAGTCGCTACATTTATAAATCAAGTAAAAAGATTTTAATAATCATGCAAAAAGATTTCATTTATAAATAAATTTTTTTTCTTTACATTGAAAATATTTTTATACATCGTCTTTCTTTACAGTCTTCCTTTATCGTAATCCGTAGGAGCAAGGATAACATTGTCGATAAAAAACCATAAAAGATACGCGAACACAGTGGAGATTAGGAGCCTGAGGCCGAGGGGGAAGAAGGAAAGAGAATGAAGGGAGGCTGCGATGATGGCGCACTCGGTGGGTGGGGGAGGCGGCGAAAGTGGAGGAGGTAGCGGTGGAGGTAGATGTGGAAATGGAGGAAGAGGTGTAGGAGGATGTGGGGAATGTGTTATACTGGCGGTGGTGGATAAGAAAGTGGAGTTGGAGATGGTAGCAGTGGTGGTTGTGGCTAGGGTGGAAGAGGAAGAAGTGAAGGCGGAAGAAGAAGAACCGACTGTGGAGCCGGGAAAGCAAGCACCGGCTCCGAGCCGAGAGAAGAAGGTCCTTTGGGTCTCCCACCACCAGCAGCATAACGGGAAGGTCATCATCGTTCGGAATGATGATAACTTCTTCAGGGGGAGGGGGAACAACATGCTCGTTGTCGGGGATGACAACCAGCTCGTTGTCGTCGAGGATGTCGATAACCGAAATATCGTACGAACTGATAAAACGCAGGCACGCTAGCTGGTGGCTCCTTCTCAAATAGTTATGACGCATTTATGTCTAGGCTGAGGAAGACAAAATAGTTAACCGAAGGAGCAACAGAAGTTGAAAAAATGAGATGCTATGATGCCCTTTAAATAGCAATTTGTCATGCAACTTCATTAAATAGATAGGTGTATTTGGGCTTCATATTTATCATGCAATGTCGTCGCAGCAATTTCGTAATTGGGCTTCATATTTATTTATTGCATCGGCCCTTCATATTCCACCAACTTCTCTGAAAGATTCAATGCTTCAATAAGACGTTTCCTGAAGCGTCATCGTCTCTAAATGGTAGCACCCTCGCTTCCAAGAACTTCATTACATAGCGTGCCACTGTTTAATGTTAGCAATGGCCGTTAGAAGTATCATCGCTCTTAAATAGAAGCATGATTGATTCTAAATATAAGTGTTATCTCTTCAATTATTTGGGATGGCACTTCAATTACTTCCGAAAGCGGCGTAATTTCGAGGATTTGAAATTGTGGAGTGTGTTGTCTTTTCGCACAGTCTTTTCCAACACTATTTATTGTTGCGGCTCTTCATTGCATTCCTTTCTTTTGCCTTTCGTCACTCTCAGTTTGAAGCGTCAGTGCCTCAACTAGCCTTAATACTTAGCTCTCTTCAATAAGATGCGTCGGCGCTTCTAAATCGAGGTGTCATCGCTTCAAACACAATTCGTCATCGGGCAAACTTAAAGTGTCATCGCTTTATAATTCAAGCGTCAGTGCTCTTTAATTAGATCGTGCTCGCTTTTAAATTGAAGTGTCATCATCTTTTAACTGTACAATGGATAGTAATTCCAATCTATTAACAATTCGTATTTGTTGCAGCGACAGTTTTAAATCTATAACTTTTGGTATAACTTTGTCTTCAGTGCATATGAAGAGATTGACAAGAATAACAAGCAAATAACATGTCTCTAAATGAACTAACGAAATATATGCATTACATTCAAAATAAATTATGTGAAAAACGAGTTAACAAGCAAGAAGCTAATTGTTAGGAGCGACAACGCCTCGGATAGATATAACAGTTTTGGTAGAAGCATCAGCGCTTCTAAATCAAAGCGTCCCCGCTTCTAAATCGACGCATCTTCGCTTATAACTCGAAGTGTCGACGGTTCTAACTCCAAGCATCATTTGTAGCGACAACACCTCACCTAGCACTAATAATCATGCCGCTTGGTCGAAGCTCTGGCACTAATATTCAGGGTGTTGTCGCTTCATTGACTATGGAGCCATGTTTGTATTACTCAGAATAAAAATAAAACATTCGAGTGCACCGAGCATAAGAAAATAATACATAAAAGAAAATAATATACACAAAAAAAAAATTCTATTAATATTGAAAGAACTATTTATAGAGATTAACCAATAAACTAATTACATTAATGATAAACTTAGGAAAAACATATACACAGATAACGGCAGCGACCATCGAGAAGCTAAAGTTTGCGATAGAGTTTGATCTCGGGGTCTTCAATTTGTTTGCTCTGTCAAGAGAGATGGCTTCCTCTTGCTAGGATCACACCTGTAATAACCCGAAAAATCACACTAAACTATGACCTCGGGATCCGTGCCCGATCGGTCATAGGTTTGACCAAATGGAAGTCCAACAGTTAGTATGTAGTGTGATGAACGGATGTGATGTGATAAATAGAATGCCTATGTGGTGTGTGTTGTGAAGGTATAGTCGCATACACCTACCGCGGTGTATGTGCTCAACACACAAGTGAGGAAGAGGATAAAAAGAGTTAATAACCCTAAAATCAAGAGTTTTGTTGTTGAAGGAGAGTAAAGAAGAGAGAGAGAGTGAAGAGAGTGATTAATGCAAGGAGTGAATGCTAGTTGAGGAAGAGAGATTGGATTCGATAGGGATCCGTTAGAACAAAAGCTGGAAACCCTAGCCTTCCAACCATTGATTGAAATCAACTTGAGATCTATTCAAGGTAAAATTTTTGTAAATAAGATACATAGATTATAGGAGTTAAGTTGTAGTTGAATGTGGGTCAAAATCATAGGATAATGGCTTAGAAAAATAGAGGAAAAAGTATGGAAAAAGATTGGGAAGAATTGATAATTTGAATCGATAATTCGATTAATCGAAATTTCGATTAATCAAAATTGGCGAGAAGTTGAAAGGTCGAGGACCCGATTTGGATTAATCGAATCAGATTTCGATTAATCGACTTTGGATTTCGATTGATCGATTTAGGGATCGATTAATCGACTGAGAACCTCCAGTGGACCCCAGGGGTTGGAGGAAATGACTTGAGGAAAAATCGACTAATCGAAATGGGATTTCGATTAATCGATTTTAGTTTTCGATTAATCGATTTGGGATCGATTAATCAACTTGTGAAATTCGACTGTTCGAACTGGCACTCTAGTTTGCGAAAAGAAGAATTTCGATTAATCGAAATTGGATTCGATTAATCGAATGAAAAAATCGTTATTGAAAGATTGAAATTACTTTGCGAAAAGAAGAATTTCGATTAATCGAAATTGGATTCGATTAATCGAATGAAAACTTGACTGTTCGAACTGAGAATGGACTTTGCGAAAAGGAGAATTTCGATTAATCGAAATTGCTTCGATTAATCGATATTGACCTTCGATTAATCGATTTTGAAAATCGATTAATCGAATCAGATTCGATTAATCGATTTTGGAGTTCGATTAATCGACTGACATAAATTATGTTGACTTTTGGGTTTGACTTTAAGATTCTTGGAGGATCTTATACCTTCTTGATTGCATCCTTTGTGATGTGTTTCACCTGTTATGTGGTACCATAGGTGGTACGTGTGGACTTGTGCACAAGGAGCCACGTGGGACCTTGATGCATTGATCAAATGAAGACTTGAGGTAGGGAACACCTTGAACATGTACTTTATTTTACAAGAGCATGTATGTAGTGATATAGAACTCAATTCAAATGTTTATTTCTTAAGAGTTTGTGAAAAGTGTGTGTGTGTGACACCCATAAGAGTAATCATAATGAGCCATCCCCAGGGGATGAAGAAGTAAAGAGATAAGAGCATCAGGTGTGATGCAAGTAAATGGATACATCCCAGGGATGTATCCAAGGATTGAATCATGTTTGATAGGGCCTAACTGATATAAGATAGCACAATTACACGGTGAATAACTATATGTAAGGCACCGATATTTTTGTTATTTGAGGTTTGATAGGGTACCCCACCGACGTGGCGGGATATCCACGACTGACACGGCAGGATATCCGTGACCGATACGGCGGCGAAACCGTAGGCCAGTGCGGAGGCTTATCCGTACATAGTAAGCACACCCCAGGGGTGTTGATTGAGAAAAGTGAAACCCCGCCACCAATCCCCAGGGGAAAGGGGCTTGGGTACTATTTGTATTCCCAGGGAATACGGTTAAAACTGTCTATATAGATGACGATGATGGGTATCTCGTCGGGGCTCGATGCTATATTGCTCGGGGATTACTTAAGTTGAAAGTTTAAGTTTTGCTTTAGGCCTTCTCAGCATAATTCATGAGTAAATGAAAATATAAGTAATCAACAGTAAAACGAAATGCTTTTAATCTGTTTCACTAACAACTGCATAGATACATCATGCATGGCATATCATGGAATACATGTGAGTTATAATTTATATGTTCAAACTGTGATTGTTCCCTATTGAGCTAGGATGTAGCTCACCCTATAGACTATACGTCGCAGGCCCTCTATTAGCAGCTGCCGAGGCTTCAGGAGACGCTGATCCCGGCGAGTCGGACCTTGCGGCCGGTGACGAGTTGGAGCCACCTCCAGAGGACTTCTTCTAGAGGACTCCGTTGTGCCACTTTGAGGGATTTTGGAGAGGTTTTGTACGGCTTGGTATGTCAAGCCTTGATTGTTGTTTAAAACCATGTACATAAGGAGTTGGGATTATTCTTTTGGGACGAACCATCCGTGATGATTTCTATCATCGATGGTTCGGATCGGTTCTCCATTCATGCACAGGCATGAGGGTAGAACTGTCTTTTGGGAAATTAATTAATATAGATTTAAATTCCGAAATTTCGTTTATTATACTTTTCGATGCTTGATATACCAGTGTTCCGTGCTTAGCTAAAGGGCACGGTCAAGATGATCGTGCTGATGGCACGGGTTTCGGGGTGCCGAAATCCGGGCTGTCACAGCACCCCCTGTGTTCCAAATATCCCTAACTGGTCGGTGAAGAGAATAAAATCCAGTTATGAAGAAATTTACAGCCAAAGGCAAGGGGAGGCATGCAAATTTCAAACCCACCCTCCTTGTAAAGGAACTTGCACTGAGGTGGGAATTTGATGGTGAGATTTTTAAGAAGTGAGGGAAGGTGAGAATTTAGAAAAAAGGGTCGGTTTGAGACGAGGTCTATGGCAACGAGGGGTCTTGGTAGACGATTCAGGGTCTGGAAGGGCTCGCTGTCACTTCAACTTTTCTAATCTTTTCAAGGATTTGATCTAGTCTTCTGCTTAGCTCATCATGGTCCGGTTCTTCCGCCATGGGGTTAGGGTTAGGGTTAGGAGACGGAGAAAGACGATGGATTCAAAATGGGACGAGTTTAGGGTTTAGGATTTAAGTTTTATGAGGGGACGTGACTTTATAGGGAAAAAGGCTAGGCTTTGAAATGTCACCTCCGAAATAAATATTGAGGATCGGTTGCAGGTAGCATAGTAGCATATTCCATGAAGTTCTCTCGAATTACGATAAGAAGTGCCCAGCTGTATGATGTTACCAATGGCGCTTATTTTTTAAGCATCAGCGCTTCAGTGAGGCGATTTTGAAGCGTCATCGCTTCAATTACGGACGAGGATGCTTTATGACGTAAGCCGCATCAACGCTTCTATTTTGAACCGTCAACGCTTCAATTACGGACGAGGATGCTTTATGACATAAGCCACAGTTCATTTATTACAAATTTCGTGGACTTTGATATTGTGAACTCTATTGTCTTTTCGAGCAATCTTTTCCAACATAATTTATTGCAGCGGTTGTTCATATCCCAGTAAAAATGAATTATTTATTATGAATTTCGATGAGCTTGAAATTATGGATGGGTTTAGGGTTTAGGGTTTAGGCTTTATGAGGGGACGTGGCTTTATAGGGAAAAAGGGTAGGCTTTGAAACATCACCTCCAAAAAAAATATCGAGGGTCGATTGCAGGTAGCGTATTCCACGAAGTTCTCTCAAATTACGATATTAAGCACCCAACTGTATGATGTTACCAATGGAGTTTATTTTTTAAGCGTCAGTGCTTCAGTGAGACGATTGTAGAAGCATCTGCGCTTCTATATTGAAGCGTCATCGCATCACTTACGGACGGGGGCACTTCATGGCGTAAGCGGTTGTTCGTTTATTACAAATTTCAAGGACTTTGATATTGTGGACAGTGTTGTCTTTTCGAGCAGTCTTTTCCAACATATTTGTTACAGCGGCTATTCGTATCCCAGTAAAAATGATTCATTTATTATGAATTTCGAGGAGCTTGAAATTATGAATTTTGTTGTATTTTCGCTCAGTCTTACCCAATATTAATTATTCCAATGGTTGTTCGCATCATAGTCGTAAAATCGGGGTTCGATAATAATTCGGCAAAGTTAAAATCCGAAAAAACCCAGCAAAGTTCGAGAAGTTCGAGAATAATTCAAAAAAATAAAATAAAATAAAATTACAAAAATATAATTTATATATATATATATAATATCCTCCGGTGAGGTGGTGACGAGGATCAGAGAGGTTCGAAAGGTTTGAGAATTGAGGGAGAGAGAGAGAGAGGAGGGTTTTTGTTATTTTTAACTTTTTGACTTTACTTATATATATATATAATATTATATATAAAAGTAACTTTTTGACTTTTAAGTTGCAAAGTTACTATTTTACTATTTAAAAAGTGAAAAAGTAAAAAGTAAAAATAAAAGTAAATAGTAAAGATAAAAAGTAAATAGTGAAAAAGCTAAAAGTTAATAAGTACCAATGTGCAACGATAACCGACTTCGGTGACTTTGGCAAATTATTCGCGAAGTTCGCAAACATTGGGGATTTTGATGAATTTTTAAAAAATTCGCGATTAATTCGTGTTTTGTTCATTTCCCACAAAAATCGTAAATTATTCAATACTTCGGAGATTTTTGTTACTATGGTTCGTATCTCAATAAAAATGCCTTATTTCTCAGAAAATATAAAAATGCCTTTTAGCCCTCTGTCGGTTTAATATTTTGATCATATCCTTTTTTTTGTCTTCCGTCCCTCAAAGGGTGAAGAACAAGATTAATACAATCTCTAATTTTTGATGTGCTGGTGGCCCTAATAATCATGCCACTAATAATAATGCGACTAAATCAAATTGCTAGCCCTAATTAGAAGCGTTGTCGCTTCTAAATGGAAGCGCCATTGCTTCGGTTGATGGCAGGTCTCTTCTTACGTAAATGGTTCCAGTATATTTACAAATCTGTAACTTTTGGAATAATATCCACAAAAAGAATTTCTCTATTAATATAAAAATTAATATTTACAAATATTAACAAAGAAGCTAATTACATAAAAGATTAACTTAGGAAAAATCTAGACACGATAATGTTTGCATTGGAGATCCTTGTAGTTTGCTGTAAATTTCCAACCCACCATTCGTCAAGAGAGATGGCTACCTTATTCAGTCATTGATGAGGTGATCGCAAGGATCCGTAGGAGCAAGGATTACACTATTGAAAAAGTACTACAAAAGATATGTTGAGATAGTGGAAACAAGGAAGTTGAGGCCGAGGCGGATGAAGGAAAGAGAATGAAGGGAGGAGCTGGGGAGATTGGTCTCAGGGTCTTCACATTTTCGGCTCCCTCTTGCTGTAAATTTCCAACCCACCATCCTTGTAGAGGAACTCACACTGAGGATGCAAACATTTGATGGTGAGACTAGTCATGGTCCGGTTCTTCCACCATGGAGTTAGGGTTAAGGCTAGGAGACGGAGAAAGGCGATGGGTTTGAAATGAGAAGGGTTTGTGACAAGACGTGGCTTTATAGGGAAAAAGGCTAGGGTTTGAAACGTCATTGTAAAATAAATTTTTAGGGTCGGTGGCAGGTAGCGTATTCCACGAAGTTCAGTGAGACGATTGTCAAAGCGTCATCGCATCTAATTTGAAGCATCATCACTTCCATAACAGGCGGTGATGCTCCCTGACTAAGCGACTTTTCGTTTATTACAAATTTCGAGAACTTTAAAATTGTGGACCGTATTATCTTTTCGCTCATTCTTTTCCAATATTATTTATTGAAGCGGTTGTTCCAATATTATTTATTTCTTTTCGCGCAATCTTTTCAAACATTTCGGAAGTAACGGCTCTTCGTATTCCAACCAAATAAAAAGTGGTTTTGCAGTACAACCATTTATTCATTTTGACCATATCCTTTATTTTGCCCTCCGTCTCTAAAACCCCTTGCTATAAACCCTAAACCATGGCGGGACAACCCAACTGGTCCGAGATAAGAGAAACCCTTGATCGTCTAATCAAAAGGGAAAAGTACGAGATACGTGTGCTTTCGGCCAAGAAGGAGAGGCTGATTCAAAGGCAAAAGGCCACACATGAAGCGATTTTGGCTGAGAAGAAGCAGTTTCGCCAGCAACGACACATTCTCGACGACACTGAGTCGTCTACCACATCCCCCCCCCCCCCCCCCGCCCTACACCCCATCGTAACTCTTCACCCTCTTCCCCCCATCTTCACCTACCCCTACCCTCCCGAAGAAGAGAAGTAGAAGACATCCCAGTATTGGGAATTAGTCACAATTTATATGACTAATTGTATAATTTATTTTTGTTATTAGTCACAGTTTATATGAACGCAAACTCTTTCATTTAATTTTATCAAGAGGATAATATGTCTGTTGAAAAAGAAGTAAAATTTAAATTACAAATGTATTTAGAAAATGGAGGCGTTGATACCCCATTGTCATAGCACCGACGTCTCAATGTCAAGCCGTTGTTTGATGTTACCCATGACGCTTGCTCATAGAAGCGTCAACGCTTCACTCAAACGATGGTCGAAGCTTCTTCAATTCTAAACTGAAGAGTCATCGCTTCTAATTACGGCGTTTCGAGGACTTCAAAATTGTGGGTTGTGTTGTTTTCTCGCCCACTCTTTTTCAACATTATTTATTGAATACAATCTCAATTGTTCTCATCGTGGAGGAGCCGACGCGTCAGATAAAATGCGTGAGTGCTTCGAAATGAGAGATTAATAATATATCCTGTGAATAAATCTCGTGTATTAAAAAATTCTCATGTAAAATGATCAGTATACATTATATATCTATCCTACATAAGTAGCCCTATGTATATATAATATTCGGTATAATGTTATGCATGTCAAAAAATGTGAATGTACATTTATGTATATCAAAAATTTTCTAGAAGCGATTCCACATCGTCACTGGCATCCCAATTCTCTTCCTTGTGCATACCAATGGCATGCCCAATCTCCGCCCTGAAAGTTTCGATGTCTTCCTGTTTGAAATCTGGCTGGAGTTCCCTACTTAAATAATCTACGTATTTCATCACGAAAATCTCACAGTCAATATCATTTCTTTGGGACGGCACATCGTTGACAACCTACATATCCCAAGGTCATTTGGAGAAAACGAAAGTCTGGGCGTCGTGAATATGAAACAGGGATGGGAGGTAATGCATCTGCCAATAAAAAATATATATATATATCAGTTACACATTTGTTGACATACAATGGAGCATTGACGCTCCCTTATATTTTGGAAGTGCTGACGCTCCATTTTAATAGCATCGACACCTCATTATCAAGCGTTGACGCCCCATTGCCAAAACGCTGACAGCAAAATGTCAAAGCACTGACGCCCTATTTTGGAAGCGTTGACACTCCATTTTCAAAGCACTGACGCCCCATTTTAAAAGCGTTGACCCCCATTTTCAAAGCGGTGACGCTCAATTATCAAAGCAATTTCAGCACTACTTTTGAGACTATTCTAGCGTAGCTTACCAGTGTTCTTATCGCCTCGCAAAATTTAGTTTTCGGAGGAAGATATGGGAGGGGATCAAGGACATCGATTTTATGAGCTGAGGGGGTCGCCACAGCAAGCGCCCAGTGTCTTAGCTTCTGGATGTGAATTGGAATAAAAACTTTTTCACACTCAATCGTATTCAAGCGGTGATTTTTATTTGTGACGAAACGCTACAATGACGGCATGCCATTATTCACCAAAAAAGAATCGGCGTAGTATGTGCTCCAACCCGCTATGTCAGGGGGCGCATGTGGACCACTCTCGTTAATGTAATTATCAAAATCTCTAAAATCCTTGCTCATGCATGTAAGTCTAACGACGGCCATGCAAAAACTCTTCCTCTTCTTCTCAATATGAAATTAGGGTAGCAACAGAGTTGAATAGGGACTAATACTAACTGGGTCTTCTATTTTCTGTTTGGATCGAAGGCAGTGCATCAACTCGACAGTAATACGCTGGGACCCAACAGTCGAGATGACAGTCCTACGTTCAAATTAAAATATAAGTGGATCAGTTTCTAGTGCTTCAAAGTAGACGCGATAGCGTTTATTTTATAAAGTGCTAACGCTCTCACCTGTTGGGCATTTTCCAAATTGCATTCATATAAGCCTGAGGTGGTGCATCAGCGGTTGGTAAATACATCTCTTTGGCCTTCTTTTTACGGGTTTGGGAGACCAGCTCTCCTTTTCTTTTAGAGTGAGTTTGCGAGGATAGATTCGAGAGGCCTTTAGCCCAAGTCCTCTCACTTCTCCTAAAAGATAATGGGACTTTATCCTCTACTTCTTCTCCTTCTCGCATCGAAGTAGGTAGTGCTGGTGGTGGTGGAGGAGGAAGAGATTGTTGTTGGGGATGGGCTTTCTCCTTTGTAGGAGGTTGGGTTGTGGACCCTCGTGGTGGTGGTGGTGGTAGAGGTAAGACTTTCAATTGGGCTTGGGCTGTGGGTGGGGTTGGGCCTGGGGCTGTGGTTGTGGTTGTGGTTGGGGTTGGGGCTATGATTTTGGTTGGTATTAAGGTTGTAGTTTTGGATGGGACTGAGGCTAAGGCTTGGGCTGGGGATTGGGTTGTGCGTGGGGTTTGGGTTGGGCCTGAGGTTGTGGTTGGGGTTTGGCCTAGGGCTTGTGTTGGGGATTGGGTTGTGCATGGGATTGGGGTTGGGGATTGGGTTGTGCGTGGGATTGGGATTAGGCCTGGGGCTTGGGATTGGGCTGGGGATTAGGTTGTGCATGGGATTGGGGTTGGGGCTGGAGGTTGGGCTTGGGCTGGGGATTGGTTCGTGCGTGGGGTTTGGGTTGGGCCTGTGGTTGGGGTTGGGCCTGAGGCTTGGGCTGGGGATTGGGTTGTGCGTGGGATTGGGGCTGGGGATTGAGTTGTACGTGGGGTTGGGATTGGGCCTGGGGCTTAGGCTTGGGCTGGGGATTGGGGATTGGGTTGTGCGTGGGGTTGGGCTTGGGTTTGGGACTTGGGCTTGGGTTGTGCATAGGATTGGGGTGGGGTTGTGGTTTTGGTTGGAGCTTGGGCTGGGGATTGGGTTGTGCATGGGGTTAGACCTAGGGCTGTGGTTGGGGTTGCGCCTAGGGCTTGGGCTAGGAATTGGGTTATGCGTTGGGTTGGGGTGTGGGTGGGGTTGGGCTCGAAGCAATACCATTCCTTTGAGCAGGCAATGAAAGTCCCCCTGGGTTCAGGCGGTGACAGACCTTTGGCGTTGGGGGCCATATTTCTAATAACCCCAGCGAGGCCCACCTAACTTCCCTCCACACTGCGAGCTTGTAATATGATAAGAATATCAGTTCATTTTTAAAAAATAGTTAACATGTAGAAGCATTTGCGCTTCATGTCTGAAGCATCAATGCATCATAGAGAAGCGTCGTCGCCTCCTGTAAAAGCGTCAGCGCTTAATATGGAGGCGTCGACGCTTCATAGTCGAAGCGTCAGCGCTTCATAGTTGAAACGTTGACGGATCATAGGGAAGCGTCTACACTTCGTCAAGCTCAGTATTTTTTCAGCATATTTTAGAACCTTTATCTTCAGTTTCTCGTTCTCCTGGTCCAGCTGAAGAACCTTCACTTTCTGTAGAAACCCAAATTTGGCTCAAGACCCGATCAATTTATACTTCAAGAAAGGTGCACCCCCCCCCCCCCTCGACCTTTCGAGAGCACTTTTTGAACCCTTAGAAGTCTATCCCTAACCCTTAGGAATCAATCCTAACCTGTAGACCTCCTCTCAAGTTAGTTTTAAACCCTCCCGGGCAGTGATTGAAAAGAGGAATGCCATAATTTTCATACAAATTTTCTAGAGCAGAAACATATGCCATTGGAAAAACGATGTTCTCCACTTTCCATCGAGTTAAGAATCGCCTCAATCGGAGTTATACATCAAAAGTTATAGCGGTTTGAATATCGGGCAGAAATGCAGGATTTTTTGCCTAGCGTATATAATACATACGTTAGGCCATTTTCTGGTTGTTTTTGGCCTAGCTTATGTATTACATCCGCTAGACCAATTTTTTCAAATTTTTGTCTAGTGTATATATTACATATGTTAGGCAAATATTTGACCTTTCTGTAGACCTTACAGCGGGTACTGAACCTCTAGGTTTCTCAGGAATACTATTCCTATAACTAGCGTATGTAATACATACGCTAGGCTTAGGAACAGTGATTTTTGAGATTTTTGCCAGATTTTGAAATTGGGGTTTGATTTGTTGACCATCCCATCCATTGGGGTTGGTTTTGATAGGACTGTTGCACCCTCATTCATCCTATTTGCAATCCTTTAGCCCTTTAAAGCCCCCCCCCCTCTCTATCTTCTACCATTAAAACCCAATTCCCACCTATCTAAGCTTCTAAAAACCTAGAAAGCCTTAGATTCCTATTACCTAATTACTAACCCAATTAGCCCTTTAACCCATCATTAAACCTCCATTTTTCCTATAGATAGAGAGGCACCCCTCCCTTTACAAGGGCTTGCACGAAATTTCAAAAGAGAGAAAATACTAGAGAGTTCCCTCTTCCCTTGTGAGCACTAAAACCACTAAAATTTTAGAACTTAAGATCATATTCTACCATCCATTTCCCACCATCAATACCTTAGATTAGGCTAGAACTACCCCCTAGCCTTCTTCTACCTCTTAGCTACTAAGCCTTAAAGATTAGATCCCATTTTCAACCAATTTGTCATCGGAAGCTCACTGAAGCACCCTCACGCGAAGGACCACAGTTGTGCTACAAGGGCCTGAGAGCTCCAGCTCTCCCCTCTGTTCCTCTACCTTCTTTGTTTTTTCTCTATCCTT
The DNA here is from genome assembly GCA_021018995.1 of Chloranthus sessilifolius. Classification (NCBI taxonomy): domain Eukaryota; kingdom Viridiplantae; phylum Streptophyta; class Magnoliopsida; order Chloranthales; family Chloranthaceae; genus Chloranthus; species Chloranthus sessilifolius. Next base: position 159,943,513 of record CM037584.1, read on the forward strand.
GAATTTACGTCGTTGCGCTGCTGAAATTTCAGTCATTGTGAGGGGCGTAAATAGGATCAGAGTGCCTTCGGGCAAGAGGAAGTGTTGTTTTATTTTTATTTTTATTTTTTCTTTTGGCCATAAGTAGAGAACGCTTACGAGTGGGTTGATCGGGTGCCTAACACCTTGCCGATCGATAATCGAAGCCCCTACCCAAGAGCCTTTGGGGTAAATCAGAATAGAGTCATATTTTTAGCACTTCGATGCTCATCATATTGATTTGGATATCTCGGGATAACAAGAGCTCCGGGTGGCAACTCTAAATTTGTAGTAAAGAGCACATCATCGCGACGGACTCGCGAGAGCCCACGATTGCACAGACGGCGACCTGCTGGGGATGTAGCTAGTAGAGCTTCCTCTTAAAATTTGACCCCTTTTATTACTTTTTATTTTCATTTTTCACTAACATTTGTTTGTGTTCTTTTCTTTCTTTCACCTTCAGTTGCTGGTTCTCCTGTTCTAGTTAAACAATCTTTACACGAAGATCGTCGATTGACCTCTCACAGTCTGCAATTCTTGAATCGGCAGACTACTTCCATTTTTCATCAATCCGTTGTTTCGTGGACTGACGGGATTTGAGTTTTGCTTCTTCTGTCTCTTCTTCTTCTTCATCTTCTTCTTCTTCTTCCTCCACTGCCTCTTCTTCTTCTTCCTCCTCTGCCTCTTCCTCATCCGAGATGCTAATAACGTTAATGTTCATTTTCTTCCTCTGCACAGTAATGGGAGGGACTGTTTGTCCTTCACCCCAAGTAGGGTGCTTTCATCGGGTGTGGCCTCTAGTTGCAGGACGCGAGCGGCCTACAAGATGACAAATATTCTACATTATTTTTTACTTATTAAGAATTTGGGAATACGCGACCTCTTCTTTAAGAACCGATTGCGCTCGTTATAAAAGCGTCATTACTTCTTTTCGTAGCGATTGCACTCGTGTTATGGGCGCCATCACCTCATTTAGAAGTAAATATTATCTTTTGGAGGCGCCATCTCTTTATTTGAATTTGAAGGAGTTTGCGCTTCTACATTCCAGCGATAGTGTCTATATTTGAATGCGATTACGCTCATATTAAATTAGAGGCGCCATCACTTGTGTTAGAGGCGTCATCGCCTCATTTAGAAGCGAATCTCATCTTTTAGAGGCACCATCGCTTCATTTGGAAGTGTTTGCACTTTTACATTGTATCGCCTCGTTTCGAATTTACCTTGTGCTAGAAGTTCACGATGTATAGTTTCCTAGTTTTATCGTTTGCTTCCCATTTCAGCAACCTTAGGAAGCGGACGGTGCTAACAACCTTGTGTGAGGCGAACCTGTCGTTAATCTCGTATGCCTAGATCTGAGAAAAATAAAATAAATATTTGATGACTTTCATAATTGTCAGCGCTTCGTAGGAAATAAAAAAGGAAATTCTGGGAGATGACTTACCTGTAGGGCAATAGTGCAGTCGTAAATATTGTAAACACGCTCTGCTTTTGCTTTCTCAGCTATACCCCTCATCCTCTTCACTTTGTCCACACACATTAGAAGATGGTTGTATGTGTGACAGCCCCATAGATATACTTTGAAATTGGGAGATCATCAACGAGGTTGGGGTGGGAGTTGTCGAGGGTGTATTTTGTGTTTGGAAATAGGACGGTGGCGAGGACAAACAATAGAGAGAGTTTCAGAAAGTCGTCGTCAGCATTCTACCCGAGACTCTCAATCACATTTTTGATGTGTGCCCGATTGACATCTTTGAGGCCCCTGAAAAACCTATATCTAATGGTTCGTTCTTCTGGATTCTCCACCTTCAAAGCGTAACTGACAGGGTCGATCATTCGAAGACTAGTTATCAAGGTAAAATCAAGGGTCCGAAATCTGATAATGCTAGACTTGCCAGTCCCAAATTTTAAAACGTTATCATGGTCCCATAACTTGATGATTACATTCAAGAGGTTGTTGATGCTTATCACACCCTTTGGAGCCACAAAGAATACAATGAAGACTGAATCATTAAGCAGATTTTTCCTCTCCTCAGATGTCGTGTCATAAATGACCCGACACTTTTCAATGGTGCACTTAGCGCTTGGGGTCTTGAGAACCATCTTCAAAATATGTGACATAGAAAAATGAGAAGTTTAGAGAAGAAAGTAGTAATAATAGGAAAGGCGGTGCTTCAATGTACCGGCGCAAGCGCCTCAAATGTTTGAGCGCCGACGCTCCAAAAGCTAGAGCGGTGAAGCGCCCCCGCCCATATATGAGGCACAAACGCTTAATCTATGGAAGAGATAGCACTTTTATTTGACATTTTAAAAATGAGACGGAAATAAAATGACACTCACCTTATTACTAGATGCAGAAATAGGGTTTCGCCACTTTAATGTTTCTTACCTGTGCTCTGAGAAGATGAAAATTGGGAGGGCGAAGGCAAGAAGTAATTTATGAATTTCTAATTCACAAAATTCCCGCCTTAAATATTTATCTCAAATGGTAATAATGACTATTGGACGACACGATGTCAGGCGCCATAATCCCGCCCACCTCGCCCCGCTCTTCATTTAATGTTCTGACAAAATATGGGACGCTTCGTATCAAAATGGTGCTACATGTCAAAATTTGAGGTGCCTCTTATAATGTATGGAGCACTAACGCTTCCTTCTCATCATGGAAGTGCTAATAGAATATAGCGTCAACGCTTTTTACCTGAGCGCCAACGCTTTTTACTTGAAAACCACGATATCATGCGTCGCTTTTAATTAATAATATTAAATCATATATCGCAATAGCGCATCATATAGGAAGCGCAATTAGGTGGTCTTCTCGTTTGCCTTTTCAAATATAATCATGACAAAATCAAGATGTCAAGCACGGACTCCCAACGCCACGCCACTCTTTACCTTTCTGATTTTGTCAACGTCAGTTTAGTGGTAATCATGGTTAAAGCGCGATGAAATTAGGAAAAGGAGGGACTATCGCATCAACTACAAAGGCGCTACATGTCGAGCTCCTATCAATATGTGCAGAGATATCTCTACGCCCGAGCACATATCCCCAGGCCTCATATATATATATATATATATATATATATATATATATATATATAGCTACTGCAGTTGCGGCTAATGTTGACACACCACAATGCTCAAAAAATGAATAAAAACAACATAATGCAGCCAATGCTCAAAAAGTGAACTTGAACATCTAATCATCTCCAAATCAAGTTCAAAACTTTTTGACACACTTGAAAACGTAATCAAAAGATCCACATCACCCATGCTCAAAAAGTGAGTAATCAAATTAATGGGCCATGGCTTTGAAAGTGAATACTCAATTGAAAAAGAACATCGTCCAACAGTAGCATAAAACATTTTCATTCAACAAAACAAAAGCCAAACCCCAAATATCTTGACAAAAAAAAAAAGAATCAAATCCAATTATAGCCACATTTTATTTTTTTTATCAATAACAAATAATATATTAATAAGGAAAAGAGTTACAAAGCCCAAAAGCCAAGAAAAATATACCAAAGGGTAGAGAGGGACTACCAAAAAAGATCTCACCAAAAAGAAAAAAATCGGGAGCCAAAGCAGCACCAACATCCATAGATCCGGCTTGGAGGCCAGGGTAGTAGGTCATAGGGTAGGTAGGGTAGGAGGGGTTGGATTGAGGGCCTGTGAAGTGCGAGGAGGCGGACTCTCAGAAGTAGCACTTGACCCAAACTTTGAAAGAAACAATCATTTTCTCGATCTGGTTGCATAAGTCCCCAATAAAGAAGTAGGTCGCAAACAGATCTGAGAACCATCTCTCTCGGTTTTCCAATACGTCGGAAGACCCTGTTATGTCTTTCTCTCCAGATGGCCCAAATGACCATGTATGGTATCCACTGGCATAGTGAGGTATCGTTCTCTCTGTTGAAGACAAAATTGGAATGGTGCCATTGCCTGAGAAGGTCCACAATACCTTGCGGGATCACCCAAGCAAAGCCCAAAGACCTGAGCACTGCTCCCCAAATATAGGCCGAGAAACTGCAGTGGATGAGTGTATGGGAAATAGATTCTTTTCCAGACATACAAAGCAGGAACTAATTGCGGATGATAATGCCTCTTCTGCGAAGTTGGTCGCGGGTGAGAATTCTTCCCCAAGCAATAGACCAGGCAAAGAATTTGATCTTGGGAGGGATTTTGAGCTTCCAGAACTTCAGCCATCCCGGTTTGTCACTTCTTTGTTGAGGAGGGGCTTGGTCAATCTAAAGAAAAGCATTAAAGCTCTTAACCGTAAATCTGCCCTTGTCATTGAGTGACCATCTCCTAATGTCCTTGTGCGGTATGTTGGGTATAGCTGCGTGGAGGACATGGAACAGTCTGATGTACTCGTCAATTTCCTCGTCTTTCAAGCTCCTTCTAGTAGTGACATTCCACACAACTGCCCCATCCCGCAAATCAGTGATAGAACTAACACATGCCTCCTTCATAGTGGCTATGTTACAAATGTCCGGAAATTGAAGCTTAAGGTGTCCCCATTCCACTTGTCCTCCCAAAAAGAGATGAGATTTTTTTTTTTTGATCTGTAAAAAGTTCATTCCATTGCTAAGGCCAGCGAGAAGCAGGGAAAAGATACAAGAAAACCAAAAAAACAAAAGACAGCAAAAGAAAAAACAACAAGAGATAGGAAGTAGAAACAGACAGAGCTCCGGAGGTGAAAGAAAATCCTCCCTACGACATCCAGGGACTACGCGAAGCCACCGACTTGGCCCCAAGTCCCACCATCTTCGCTAGAACACCACAAAAACATAAGATCTCTGATGCTTTTCAAAATGAAACCAAAAAGGCAACGCATTCGGCTGAAAATTTGGTTGTTCCTTTCAATCCAAAAGCCCCAAAGAACAGCTACAACAGCCACTCTCCAAAAGGTTGTAAGGGCTCCGACAAATCTGTAGTCGTACTAAGAGACCAACAGCATGGAAACCTATTCTGAGAGAACCCAACTCATATCCAAAGACTTCAAAAGGCAATTCCAGATCGTGGATGCCACCCAACAGTGAATGAAAAGATGGGGGAAGGACTCTTCAAAACATAGGCACATAGGACACCGGTTGTGAAGATCTTTGCCTCTAATCACTAGGTGGTCCATCGTGAGGATTCACCCAAGAACTATTGTCCAACAGAAGAACTTTACCTTTGGCGGGGTCGGGACTTTCCAGATGAAGTTCGAGTTGACCGCAATCATCGGATGCAAAGAAAGAATCTGGTAGAAAGATTTAACTGAGAAGACTCCGTTTTTTGATGCCAAACAAATAGGAGCATCCCTTTGGTACTGGTTCCGCTTAGCGCCCTCAGAGACAGAATGCAGCTCAGCTAATGACACTCCAAGACTAACAACGATGTTGTAGATACTAGGAAATAGAGAGTTCAACAGATAGAGCTCAATCCACGGGTCCTTCCAAAACTAAATCCAAGAGTCGTGCCCCCAACTAAAAGAAGTCCAACGCACGAAGTCCGGCCAAACTCCGTAAATTCCTTTCCACCAGGCAGAAACATTAATGCCCCAAAAAACAAAAGCCCGTCCATATTTCTCGGCCAAAACAAGTAACCAAAGACAGCCCTTTTCAGTGTCGTATCCCACATGCCATATCCACTTCCCAAGGAGTGCCTTATTCATCAATCGTAGGTCCCTAATATCCAGACCACCAAAGCGCTTGGATAGGAGGCAAGTCTCCCACCAAACTTGGTCGTATTTCTTCTCCAACCCTAAACCCTCCCGCAGGAAATTTCTTTCAATTTTTTTCTAACTTTCAGATAACTTCTATGGGACATATGAACAAGGACATAAAGAAAATAGGGAGACTTGAGAGGACAGATTTTACCAAGCATAGGCGGCCTCCGCTACTTAGAAGGAGAGCCTTCCTTCAAATCTTCGGACAACCAGGTCCCAACCCCGAGCGTTAGGCTTGCCTACCCCGAGAGGCATGGCCAAGTAGGAGGTAGGAAGAATGTCAGTCTCACAATGACCTCATGCGCCAAAGTTCCAACCAGCTGACATTCGATGCCTATTCCAATCACCTTGGATTTGGCTAAGTTAACATGTTGCCCCGACACCGCCTCATAAATCATGAGCACATCAGCAAAGGCTCTAATCTTAGCCAGTTGGGCCCTTCAGAGTAGGATCGTGTCGTCGACATATTAGAGGTGAGTAATCACCCTACCACAGCTGCCAACTGGGATACCCAAAATGTAGTCGAAAGATCGAGCACGCTCAAGGAGGCCTCCCAACACTTCTCCGACAATTGAATAGGAAAGGGGACAACGGATCTCTCTATTGGAGGCCCTAAGAGCTTTTGAAGTAACCACAAGGAAATCCATTTACCAAAACCGGGAACCACGCCGTAGAGTATCATGCTTTCGTCCATCTTATCCACCTCTCTCCGAAGCTAAATCTCCTCAGCATATACTCAAGGCAATCCTAGCTAACTCGGTCGTAAGCCTTTTTTATGTCAATCTTCCAAACCGCAGTCGGAACCCAATAATGATGAGCGGAATGGATAACCTCTAGTTCCACCGCCACTATATCAATCAACTGTCTGTTGGGGACGAAAGCCCCTTAGTTGGGGGAAATGATCTTTTCAAGAACAGGTTTCAGTTGGTTCGTGAGCACTTTGGACAAAATCTTAAATAGACAATTGATCAAGCTGATGAGTCTGAAGTCTTGGAGCTCCTCGGCTCCGTCTTTCTTTGGAATAAGGGCAATGAAGGTGGAGTTGAGGCTTTTGCCTATGGAAGTGCCAAAATAAAACTCATGGAAGAAGGACATGATATCCAATTTAAGAAGCTGCCAAAAACTTCTGAAGAATTCCATAGTGAACCCGTCAGGGCTAGGGGATTTATTGCTACCACTGAATTTGATAGCTGCCCTTACCTCCTTTTCGTCAAAAGGAGCCTCCATCGCGTCCCTATCCGCCTCCAAGAGCGAGAGGAAAGAGATACCATCCAGCTTCGGCCTAGAGTCGCACTCTTCTCTGTACAACTGCTCATAAAAGTTGGCAGTTTTATATCTAGTCAAATCTAGTTCAGTGATGACCACCTCGTCCACTTCACTCCTGCACATATGCTTCTTCTTATTCTTAGCATTAGCTACCGAGTGGAAAAATTTTGTGTTGAGGTCCTTCCAACCAATGGACCTTGGATTTTTGTTTCCAACAAATATCTTATTGGATGCACTCGTTGTTGTACTCCACTTTCAAATTAAACCTATCGTTGATCTCACTGTCAGATAGACCCCTTGATTCTTCCAAGAGGTCGAGCTCTGTGAGACGTGCCATGATGTTTCCCTTCCTAACATGCACCAAACCAAACACCTCCCTGTTCCACTTTTGAATGCAACTCTTTAAAAATGACAGCTTGGAAACAAGTCTGAACATTGCCGATCCACTGGGATTCGATTGTCGCCACCAAACAGGGACTTTATCCCTGAAATCGAAGTTGGTAAGCCAAAGGTTTTCAAACCGAAAAGGGGAGGGACTCTGCCCACCGCATTACAATGAAGCAATAGAGGGCGATGGTCCGAAACTGCCCTTGCAAGGCCGTGAAGCATCGCATTTGGGAACAAATCCAGCCAATTGGGCCTAACAAGGACTCAATCCAGCCTACTCAACGAAGTCGAGTCTTGGAGGTTGGACCAGGTGAATCGAGACCCCTTTAAAGGCATATCCAAAAGGGCCCAATCTTGAATGAGTAGTTCAGCACGTCCATACTCGGCCGGTCTAGTGGACCACCAGATTTTTCGTCAGGGCATTGGACCGCGTTGTAATCCCCTCCAACACACTAGGTAAAGTCCCAACGCTCCGCTACCGCAGCCAACTCTTCCCAGAAATCAGCCTTAGAATGAGTGTCAGTTGGGCCATAGACTCCGGTAAAGGCCCAACTCTTGTCGTAGTCCCTGTTCTCCAAGAGAACCGAAGCCGAAAAAAGACCAACTTCCTTGTCCATTTTACGAAAGAGTTGAGAATTCCAAGCCAGCAGAATGCCTCCAGCAACTCCAACAGAATCTAACCCGATCCACTCCCAATGGTTACCCCCGAGAATGGAAGTCACTTTGCCATGGTCGCAAGTCCCCCACGTGGTTTCTTGGAGGGTAACCACAGTCGGGTTATGAGAGGCTATGATCCAAGGATCAAAATATCGGCCAAAATTTTGGCCGAAAACCGATAACTTGGCTGAAATTTCGGCCGATAATTTCAATCCCATACAAAATATGATCAAAATTTTGGTCCAAATTATCATTTCGGGTAGGACCAAAACCGATCATTTGGACCGAAATTTTGGTCATTTCAGCCGAAATTTTGACCCTTGCTATGATCTATTTGATGCCCCCACATTTTTAGGGGTGGCAAGCTCCCCTAATGTTCCACGACATGATCTTCATAATGACACAAAATGGTAGCCCGTCCGATAGACCTGAACCTTACTAGGCTCCAGATCCCCCTCCCGTCGGACATGCCCTCTCCAATTTGGCTAGATCTCTTGGTAATGATTTTTTTTTATTCACCGAGGGCAGAGAATTGCAGAACGCTAAGATCGTCCTGAAGATGTCTCGCAGTTCTTCATCAGTGCCTTTGAAAGTCATCCCGAGGTCGATTCCAAACTGAAATATCTCGTCGAAAATGCCCTTGGATCCATCAGTTTTGGCATCACTATCCGAGGAGGGCTCCCCGCCGAAAGGGGGGGAAACATTGTTCCCAAAGGCTGGCCCCGTTCCGTCTTAGAGTTCTGAGCGGGAGAACATTACTACAAGAGGAGGAAGAAGAAGATTCCTCTGACAGACCCTCGGGGGGCGAAAAATGCTCGGCGGCGTTCGAGGAGTGATCAGGAGATGAGGAATTCTCAAAGTCCATCACGAAAGGCGGAGAAGGGAGCTGAATCGAAGGGGACCAGGCAACAGCATTCTCTCTGGAAGAGAAAAAATAGTCACCGGAACCATAAGCACAGGGATTTGAAATCGGTCCCAAGTCTAGACGTGAATAGCCGGGTCCAGTAAAAAAGCAGATCCAATCGGGTCTTCCAAAGCCCATGCCCCCGAGATCCATCGTCAGTCGCAACTGCCCGTTGTAACAACACCAAAGCCTGCAAGTGGACCCGGACCCTAAACCCAAGCAGTAAGCCACCCGCCCGGAAGACCCATTCTCCCTGCTAGCGCCACGTGTCCCTTTAGGGACCTCCAAATACCACAATGCATCATCCATGCCATTAGAGGGTAACACAACTGGCAAAGGAAAATAAACATCCGCCCTAGTCACATGAGCACGTGTCCCAGTGCCACCAATAGTCTGCTACAGCATACGACAACAAAATGAGCCCATGTCGTCAAAATCCCTGTGCAAAATCATTAGAAGCTTTCCAATTACCTCGTGTCTTCATACATTGGATCTAATCTCCAGCCCACAGCACTGTCAAAAGGGGCCTTATACAAGTTCGATGCAAGAAGGGTTTCAAAATTCGAAAGCCCACACAAACGGGAAGGACAGGTGGCTGGACGGACGGTCGAGATCAACCGAGGGATAGACGATGTAAGATGGCTCAGTGGATCGAAGACCGTAGTCTCCGCTGCCTTGAACTGAATAACACTCCGGTGATCGAAAGACGTTGTGCCCCTTCTTCCATCTCCCAATCTAAAATCTGCCCCTCCTCGTAATCCTCTTCTCCTACTACTATGTGATCATGTCCACTCATGTGGGAGGCACCACTTGGCGGCACGGCCTTCCGCCAATGGAACGTCGGGTCCGCGGAGGAGCTCCCCTTCGAGCCCTCCCTCGTCGTACCAATTACCGGGTTAATCCGGTGTCGGAGTGCGTTGATCTCCGATAAGACTTCTTCAATGGAACTACCAAGCATGTGTTCGTTGGGCCCGGGCAAAGGTTCATTGTTCGGTTGGCAATGGAGGAGTATCCTCTCCACCAACTCTACTTATGCGAAAATCTAAAATTTATGGCCGTTGATGTGGATAACACAACATCTAGGGATCTCCTCTCATCTCCCTACAGCCACCAAGATCTAGGCGAAGCTGGGGTCCCACAAGTCATCGATACTCTGATCAATGGCGAGGAGACCCCCGCATCAGTCCCCAATACCTCTGAAAACTCTGGTGGTCCCAGCGTGTAGCGGTAGTCTGTACAGGCGCAACCACACCCCACTATCCCATTTGTGAACAACTAGCTCCCCTTCCGGGATATGCCATGGCTTACAAAAGACAGGCACTCCATCAATGGAGAACTCTTTGGAACCTCAGATTTCCCTTGCCCCCGCCAAAGAGGAAAATCTGAGAAGGAATTTTCTTTTTGTAAAGGCTGAGAGGGAAGGTTCAAGAGTGGCGAAATGGGCACTTTCAGATTTTTCAGCCCGAACTCTTTCTTTTTCTTAGACACAGTGAGCGAATACCTCATTCATCTTCCATTTCTCTTTCTGCGCGCTGTAATTAATCTTGAACGGCCCAAATTGTGCAAGAAGAAAAGTCATAATGAAGTGAACAAGATAACTCTCAGAAAAACTCATGTCCATTTCTTTCAATTGAGTTGTCATGTCACTCATTCTCATAATGTGCTCCCGTACGCCACTACGACCATCATATTTCATGGTTCCCATTTTAACAATTAGACTACTGGCAAGTGCTTTAGAAGTCCCCTGAAATTGTTCCTGAAAGGCTTGCATGTATTCCTTTGCATTGTGCGAGTAAGAAATTTTTTCATAGTTTGAGTCACTCAAAAGTTCAATTCCACCAATCATATTAATTACAGAAGACGGATTCAATGCTGCACAATAATTAAGGGCTTTATTATGTCCACATAAAATTAAATTAGTTATCAATTCTACAAAGATATAATTATAGTATGTGACGCAAGAGTTAAAATATGTCAAGGAATATAATAGAAATTTAAAACCAATGTGGTTTTATTGAGAAATAATTTGTCATTATAACCCTCCATTGGGTCGAATCATAACACACTAGCCGCTTCCTCAATCTATATTAATGATTGTGGTACTAATGGCGTCGTTATGACCCTCCGTTGGGTCGAGTCACAACACGCTAGCAGTACCCACACACAAAATAATAAATAGTAAAACACAATCATCATACAATATTAAGTGATTCATCACCGTTGGGCAGAAGAATCCCTTATGTTGTGACGCCAACGTTTACTACAGACTTTCACTAAATTTATAACACGGTCTTGGACAAAATTAAACATCACTATGAAAACCACGACACTAGGAAAGATCATTACTGTTGGGCAGAAGAATCTTTCCAAGTCATGCTTTCTATTTATGTTTGATAATATTTTAGATGATCACAAAAGTGATATTAAAAAAATAAGCCAAGTCCAAGTCGTGTTAGGAGTAAGTGTCAAAATTAATAATAATTGAGTGTAATAATGTGTAAGTACTAGTCTTGGTGATGGAGCACAACCTCCAATATCCAACTCTAATTAATGGTACTCAAATAAATAATAATTATCCAATTAAAAATTGTAAAAATAACATCAGGTCATAAATACATCACAACAGAGAGCTTATTGTCAAAAATAGACCTTAAAAACATATCTAAAATGTCCGAGAAAGTCAAAATTCATATATAATGTCTGAAAATCGGACCTATAAATAGCCCGAAAAGAATAAGGAATAATATGGGTCACAATGGACCTTAAGGACAAACGGGCCAAATCGAGTCATGAATTATGGGCCGAAAATGGACTGGATCGAACCATGGGTTGGATCAGGTTATTACCCGAGTTCAATAATCGACCGGGCCAAAAGACAAATCAAGTCAGATATGGACCTTAATATGGGTCTATGGGTCACATCACGCATGCGAACAATATGACGGGTCGAGTCATGTGGCCATGAGACCCGTCAAGCATAGCGAGGCCACTGATTAGTCGTTATCTTGAAACGAATTGAGACCATGAGGTCTCTTTATTATTTAGTCATTATCCTGAAACGAATTGAGACCACAAGGTCTCTTTATTATTTTATTTAATATAATTTAATATTAACCAAAAAAACTTTATGATTCAATTGAGAAGTGTATTATGCTCAAATTCGTTCCATCAAAAGAAAATCCTAATCACAACCAAAATCTCATTTTTTTATTCAGATTGGTATATTTTAACGTGATTGAGACTCAAATTCAAAACTGTTACAAAACCATGCTAGTGTCTTGAATCGGACCTTGGAAGAGTTCCAAAGCAATATAGCGTCCGGGGAATAGAACCCCAAAACATCCATCGCAATCCGAAATCGAAACGCACACATCTCAAAATCAAAGGCAAAAAAAATTGGGTTTGTATGCACGATCAAATATTCCGGCAGCCAAAAATAAGGTATACAAGATAAAACTCATATTTTAATGTTTTGATCGATCAAACACCAATCATAGCTCTGATATCAATTGATGGAATCTATATGGATCTATCGGTCCGACCTTTCAAAATAAGCCCTAAGATCTAGGCGTATGATCAATCAAAAACAATAAACCAATAATCCATAAATTAAATATATGTGCGCACATTGAGTGTGAGCCAGTAATAATTGGTTGCCGATCTTCAATGATCTTCTCGCTTTCAATATCTCCTAGCACAATGGAGATGCTTTTGCTAATAGAAAGGATTGAATTATATCGAGCAATCGTTGGGACCAGACACCCTTATATTTATAGCCAAAGAGTTCTTTCCCATTAAGGATTTAAATTACTAATTATATTGTGATTAGAAATCACAATCATACCATAACTAAAAGACTTACCTATTAGTTGCTTATTCTCTTCAAACTCACCAAATGAGCAACTATATATCACAAGATTGATCTTACACCATTCACCGGTCAATGGATTGACCATAGTGACGACCACCAAAATAAAAACTTCTAACAAGAAGGCCTATCCAACAATCGCCCCTTTGTATTTATCCATTTGTAAATATTAACCAGCTGTATGTTTTCGTTAGGGATTTGTAGAATGATCCAATAATCTAGCAGGTTAGCTAGTAAAGACGAAAACCCAAAGAACACCAAATGGGGTTCCGGGTTAGGAGGAACAACATCTTAAATCTTCCCCGTGGATTTGCTTCCGCTAATGCGAAAAGGCGGCGATGGTCTCGAGGGGCCCTCCTGAATGACATCGGCAAAGGAAACCCCATGGCGAGCGCCTCGAAGGGGAACAAGATTCGGCCCCACATTGGCTGACGTCAACTCTAAAACGTTTCAAATTTTTTTACCCATGATGGACGACCCTCTCCGTAAATCTTTCATTTGTTCGCCATTAATTTAAGACCATTTTTCCCTTGTGAGAGGCGTTCAGAGCCGTTCCCCGACGGCTTCACGACAATACCCGAAGCGCTCATGGAGGTACAACCATATCGGTGACAAATGTTGCACCTTCGGATGTTGATGTTGTGGCAAGCCGAGCACACCCAATCTCCGATCCTGAGAACCAACGCCATCCGGCTCAACTTTCCTAAATATGTTTGTTTTGCCCTAACTCCAAATCTTTCGGTTATTACCAGAACCGATCCGTCTCAGCAAAAAGAGATGAGATTGGCATCTCCCCAACTGTAACAGACACTCATTCAAAGAACCGAGAAGCTTGTGTATCCCCTGCCACCAGCTCGACACCTCCCTAATTTTGATTTTCTCCGGATGCCACCCCCTATGGTCGAAGCCATATTTAGCCTAACAACTTGCCACCAAAGCTTTTCTTTCTCAGTGTGTTCTCCCAGCAATACACTTATAGCCACATTTTCATTAAAGCAATATGCTTACAGTATATCAAAATTGTTGGTACATGTGGCCATGGGCCTCATCAAATGAGATTATAACCTCATCGACTTCTTGTCAGTTACATTTTTTGATTAATTGTGAGTCATCACCGACCATTACATGATTAATGAGGGTCGTTTATCCTTTAGCATTAATCGGTAGCCTTTGCTCAAGGCGATCACTAGCCTCACGACACTTCCCCTGTTAATCATGTGGCGGTAGGCAATGAATCAACGGTCCAGATTTTATGGGACTAATGAAAATAACCCCGCAAGAAGCTGAGCTAGAAATAGAAACAAAAATAAACAAAACATAAAAGAACCAATGTACAAAAACAGCTCGAGCAGGAGCAAATGGCAAAGGGCGAAGGGCGAAGGAATTCAAGGGGAACTAAGGAGGTAGAATCTATTCCCCCTCTAAAAATTCTTAGCTACTAAACCAACCAACCAAGGAGACAAACCCGCAAATAATGGACACCTAGCTAGCCTTGCCATGAGTGTTCACTCCTGATAAAAATAGAAAGCTTGTAAGACTCAGCAAAAAAATGCTTACGATTCTGAAAAAGTTGTTGATAACATTTTCCTCCAAAGCATGAAAATGAAAAATCAACAGCACAACAAAAGCGCAAAGATAACAAGAATAATCCATGTTTTGCTGAAATTTGTAATTTAACGGCATGATGAAATAACTAAAGAGAAGCATACCCTAACTCGCGTTTGTGAGAGATAGAGAACATGGGAGGAAGAGAGCCAGAACCCCAAATTGAATATATTATTAATTACTTGGGTGTTTGAGTTACATGAGATGGTCCATAAATAGAGAGGGCAACATAAATACCGAACTCATTTCTAGTCAATATGAGACTAAGGCCACACCCTCACTTAACTAGACATACACACCTACACCTAACCAAACGCACACAGAGACATAACATATATATATAAAATCTCCAACATTATCCTTCAAGTTGTAGAATCTATGATAATGATGCCCATCTTGCCAACAAATATACAAAAAGTATACATGTTCACACCATAAGCTCCCTTTGACTCCAAAAGGTTACAATAGTTGTGCAAACACTTGCACAACAATAACAATGTGGTGCGAAAGGTCTTGGATCTGTAGAACAACGGAAGGTTGACAATATTGCAATCTCAAGGTCGCAAGTTCAAGGCCAAGCTTACCTATTGAAAAAAACAATGTGGTGTAAACAGTTGTGATGTCGAACAAACGCTAAAACCCTAATTATGCGATTTAGAGTCAATTTTAGATTTTTATTGAGCAACATAGATTCAAGAAAATCCTACCAAAACATAAAATATTCTACAATTCAATTTAGGCAATTTGAATAATCCAATTTAGCATCCGTTAGCATATGAGCTTTCCCGATCTAGAAAATATTTCTAAGGATAAACTCTAGTTTTGATCTAGTTTAGGGCACCAAGCGACAATCTCGATGTCATCTCGACTCCTTCCTAGGGTTTGAATAATTTAAGGCCCAAAGGGTTTAATTCGTTAAAAGGGAATCAACAAATTAAGGGTGGGAATTAGAAATTAAAATCCCAACAATAATATTAGAAGAAAAGATATTTTACTTTTTATGGATTTCGATGAAAGAAACAAACAAAATTAAATTACCTGCCAATAGAAACATTAGATAGAAAAGGTAGAAGATCCGAGGAATCACTCCAAGGAAGATAATTGGCTTCACACCAAACCGCAAGCGGAAGTGCTGCAGGAAAAAAAATACTAACCTGATTATGCAATTTTGAAATCAATTTAAGAATTAATTGAGCAACAGAGATATCGAAATTATTCTCAAAACACATAAAATATTTAATAAATTTATTAGGGCAATTTAATTTATTCGATTTAGTGTCCATTAGCAAATAAATTTCTCGATCTAGAAAATAAATCTAAAGATAGACTCTAGTTTCAATCTAGTTTAGGACACCAAACACCAATCTCAATGCTGTCTCTTCACTACGTGCTATGATTTGAATAATTTAAGGTCCAATGGATTTAAATCGTTCAAAGGGAATCAACAAATAAGGGTTAAAAATTTAAAAACAAAATTCCAGCAACAATATACCAAGGAAAAGATGTTTTGAATTTTTTGGTTTTCAATAGAAAAAATAAACTAGATAAATTATTTGACAATAATCAAAACATAAAATAGAAAAAGGATAGAAGATCTAAGGAATCGCTCAAAGGAATATAATTGGTCTCACACCAAACCGCACGCATAAGAAGAATCACTCTTCTAACGAAAACTCATCTCAAGTTCTCTAGAATTCGCAAAAAGTAAGGCTCATAAATTTTATTAATCACTCATTCAATATTCTCATAAGAGATTACAATGTGTATTTATAAAGAAAAAAAATTCGAAGAATACTACTAAAAATAAAACTCATAATCAACCTTTAAAACTTGCTAATCTAACAGTCATAATTAATTTCACCACTAATCCTATTTTTTTATTATGCGACCACTTTTAAATGGTCAAACAATATTCGAATGACATGAAATTGGTCATATTTGAAAGATTATCGAAGTATCTTTCTAACGAAATAAGAATCACATAATTCTAACATGTAATGATAGACTTATGACCATTTTTTTATGATTACACTGAAAGTGACAAAATTAATAGTCATATATTATATATATATGTCTGATCCCTAAGTAATTCAAATAAGGAAATTAATCCTAAAATAACTCACTTAAAAGAAAACTAAACATAGATAAAAAAGTCTAAAATAATGTACACACAGTCTTTAACGAGCCTTTTAAAAACTCATTCATGGGTCCGCTTTCTCTTTCAATGTCTCATCTTTATCCGGCCACGATCTCAGCATGTAGGCTTCAATTCCGCATCATTCCCCCCTACTTTGAAGAAGTTCGACCTTGAACTTTAGTAGACATAGATTTTCATCGCCGAGGTCAAAGACAATATATAGGTCCGATGAGTTAGGTGGCCTACTCATCGCAATCAATGTACTCTCAACTTTGAGTTTGCCTTTCCACTTGATAAGGTATTGTTGACGCTTTTCGGTATGCATACATCTTATTATCCATGTAGCCTTAATAGTCAGCTTACCCTTCCACTAGATGAGGTATGCTTGATGTTTCTCAGATTACGTTCTCCTTGCAGTCCAAGTGTTATAAATTTTTTGTTTACCATTCCACCTAGGAAGATACTCTCAATATGCATGATGTGTCTTTACCTTGGTAACAAAATATGGATCTCCCAAAACTTTTCCATCTAACCACTTCACATATTGTTCAGGCAGGTATTTAGAAATCAATGTGTAGATAAGATTGGGCCCAGGTGGATGGGCATCAAGGAATGGGTCTGACGGTTTTATTGTTAGACATAAAAAATGTGTAAGACCATCTAACGTAATCATTACATTAGTACCCATGTCTAGAGGAAAATCTAGACTAACATAATTATCCATTTTAAAGATCGGAATATTTCCAATATAGCATCTAAACAAACCCTCTATAATTTCTTGTGGGATTTGTTCGGGTCTAAATTGAACAAAAAAAAAATTACCATCCTTAGATTCATTAAACAAATTTTGTGAGTTAGAAAAGTTTTCAATACTTTCATTGCTCAATACAATCTTATCATTAATTTCATCGAACTCAGAATGAAAATCAGACGGTAACTTACAATGTAATGGAGAATGTCACTCAAGACTTGATTCACAACATGACTTCGAACATGAATCAGTATGCAACTCATGAGATGATTCAAAATGCAACTCGAGAATATGATGTGTACGTGCATCTACGAACTCTATATGCTCATGTATAGGTGGCATTACTGACATTAACAACTCATGTGTAATCGACTCAACTGACACTTCGAACAATCAGGACACGTATCCGTCTTGATTTTCAAACTCCGTAGAAGGTGACGGTATATTAAAGGAACATACTTTTCAATAAGTCTCACCTTCATGTCTTCTCATGTGGAGATGAGTTTACTCCGAAGAAATTCAATACCACGTTACATACGGGACAAAAAGTTTTTGACGTTGCCCTCCAGTTTTATTTTAACTAATCTAAATTTGTACTCATCTGGTACGCCATACTAATAAAAATACTCTTCTACACTAGACAATCACTCAACTAAGGTTTTAGGGTTCATGCATCCCTTAAAATTTGGAACCTCATCCCGAATAGATTTTAAAAATTTCTCGATCGGGTCGTACTCAAGTTCACGATGATGAGGGTATCCCCTGACTCTATATGACATAACATACAAACTAAATAAAATTCCTAAAATAAACACCCTAAACTAAAATTGTTCTCTGATACCAATTTGATGTAGGAAACAAAACGCTAAAACCCTGATTATGCAACTTTGAAATCAATTTGAGATTTAATTGAGCAATGGAGATATCGAAATTATTCCCAAAACACATAAAATATTTAATAAATTTATTAGGGCAATTTAATTTATTCGATTTAGTGTCCGTTAGCATATGAATTTCTCGATCTAAAAAATAGATCTAAAGATAGACTCTAGTTTCGATCTAGTTTAGGACACCAAGCAACAATCTCGATGTTGTCTCTTCACTCCCTGCTAGGATTTGAATAATTAAGGTCTAATGGATTTAAATCGTTCAAAGAGAATCAACAAATAAGGGTTAAGAATTTAAGAACAAAATCCCAGCAACAATATACCAAGGAAAAGATATTTTGAATTTATGGGTTTTCAATAGAAAAAATAAACTAGATAAATTACTTGATAATAATCAAAAGATAAAATAAAAAAATGATAGAAGATCTAAGGAATCGCTCGAAGGAAGATAGTTGGTCTCACACCAAATCGCACGCAGGAGAAGAATCACTTTTCTAACAAAAACTCATAAATTTTATTAATCATCCACTCAATATTCTCATAAGAGATTACAATGTATATTTATAAAGAAAAAAAAAATCCGAAGAATACTACTAAAAATAAAACTCCTAATCAACCTTTAAAACTTTCTAATTTAATGGTTATAATTAATTTCACCACTAATCCCTTTTTTATTATGCAGTCACTTTTAAAGGGTCAAACGATATCTAAATGACTTGAAATTGGTTTTGTTTAAAAGCTTGTCGAAGTATTTTTCCAACGAGACAAGAATCACACAATTCTGATATATATTGATAGACTTATGACTATTTTTTTATGATTATACTAAAAGTGATGAAATTAATAGTCACATATTACATATATGTGCCTAACCCATAAGTAATTCAAATAAGGAAACTAATCCTCAAACAACCCACTTATTAAACGAATTCTAATACTAAAAGGAAATTAAACGTAGATAAAAAAATTTAAAATAACGTGCACACGGGTCTTTAACGAGCCTTTTAAAAACCCATTCACGGGTCCACGTTCTCTTTCAATATCTCCTCTTTATCCGACCACGATCTCGGCGTGTAGGCTTCAACTCTGCATCAGGAAGAATCGCTCTTCGGATGAAAGAATCACTCTTTCAGTTGAAAATTCTTCATAAGTAGTTCTCGAGAAATTGCCCAAAGCAAATTATTCATCAATTCATCATCAAAAACTCATTATCTTTACAATGCCTTTATATAGGCCAAGGAACCCTAACTAAGCATAGAATTCGAAATAGAAACTCCTAAGCCAAGTAAAACTCTAAAGAAAACAACTTTGGCCTCAAAATTCGTGTAGCCGCATAGGTTGACAAGACTTTTCGCAAGAACTCGCTCGAGCGAGATTGACGTCTCGTCCAAGCACAACTTTCTGGTTGAACTTGCTCTAGCGAATTTGCTTCTCGCTCTAGCGAGATTGAACAAAAAACTCTTTTCTTCCCTTTTTCTCACCTCGTTTCTTCTTTCCTTCGCTTCCTTCTTTTCCGACATGCATGCCTTCCCATAATGGGGTCTTCTCACGTGATGCACACACGCATAGCGTATCAGTTGATGTCCCCATCAATTCTCCCCGGGTGTAAGAAACTCATCTCGGATGAGTTCCGAAATCTACTCATCATAAGCACCAGATGTTCTCTCTTTGGTCATCCCTTCCACCTTGTAAGATATTCTTGGTGATCTTGGGCCTGCTTCACGTTGGTAACAAAGCTCGAATCTATCAGAACCTCTCCATCTAACCTTTTCTCATATTGTTTAGGGAGTATTTTTGGAATCAATTGGTAGATGGGATTGGCTCAAGTGAATGGACATCAAGGAATGGGTCTGGGGTTTTTATTGTCAGACCTAGAAAAGGCTTAAGATCTTCCAACTCAGTCACTTTAGTATCCATGTCTAGAGGAAAATCTAGACAATCAAAACAACCTACTTTTTGATTGGAAAAGGACCACTATTACAAATTTGCAAACCTTTCACAATTTCTTGAGGGGCTTGCGCGAGTCTAAATTGGACCGATATAAAGTCACCTGTCGCAAAACCATTAAACAAGTAAAGTGCATTAGAAAATTTCTCAGTTCCGTCATTGCTCAATATAACCTTTTCGTTTAGTTCATGCAACTCATAATGATGATATGTTGCTACTGACTCTAACAACTCACGTGTATTAGACACAATACCATCTTTCTTATCGGGACTAAAAACGTTTCTAACACAACCTAAGGTTCTCACAACCATTTCTTCTTCCTCGTCACTTGGAATCGTATCAGGTTCATAAACTTATTTTTCTTGTTCTCCTTGTTCCTTGTCATGTTCCTCTTTAATGATCAAAGTTTGAGTAGGAACTTTTGTAGGACGTTGAACGGCAAAGTCCCCGAATCCTTTACACTTATGAGCACTCTTAGAACTCTCAATTAATTTTCTCTTTCCTTTATCAACTAGATAAGTCACCGGTTTCAATGGTTGGCCGTTCAAATTAGTCATTACCTCGGTAAAACTATTCTTAAACTCGGGATTGTAGGAATTGGGTCGCTTATTGCTGGCGTATCTATGTATCTCTCCAGCTCTTGCACCATCGAATAGCACTCTTCTAAGGTTTCCATATGATGTAGGATTAACTTATTTTGTAGCTCTGAGCATAGGCCTGTCCTAAAACTAGAAGGTGTGACTTGGTCCGGTTAAGACACATTAGCTCGCATTACAAACTCTTCAAATTTGGCAATATAATCAGTAACAGGCATATTCCCTTAGCGAAGATTTTGCCATTGATCGAGGATTCGTCGTGTGTACGATGCAAGTACATATTTCTCATAGAGTATCTCTTTCATGTCCTCCCATGTGTTAATGGGATCACAGTCAAGCATCTCCTGACGTCACTCTAAATTAGTCCAAAAAGTCAGGCTTAGCCTACAAGTTTCATCTTGACCAATCTCACTTTCCTTTCTTTTGCCATATACCAATCGAAATAATGTTCCATATCTAACAACCAACCTAAGAAGATTTTAGGGCCCATCTTCCCAACATATATAAGTTGGAGCCTCAACCTGGACAGTTTTGAGAAACTTCTCATCCGAGTCGCCCATCGATTAATGTCCTCTCCTAAGAAGTGTTCTACTAACATCTCTTCTACGATCCATGTTAACCCTCCTATCCATAGTTCGCCTAGGTGGTGTTCTGTTGGACACTTCGTTCAAGACATCTTGGAATTATCCCATACGGGCTTCCACACCATTTGCACAAGTCGTTCTATAAAAAGCCGGATAGATGTGGCAAGATCGTCAAAAGACAACGACGACCGACACAAACTAAACACTCTATATAAACCTTAAGGTCAATCTAGAATGAAAAAGAAAATTAAAATAAAATCCTAATGCAACACCCTAAACTAAATTGTGCTCTGATACCAATTTGATGTAGGACAAACGCTAAAACACTAATTATGCAATTTAGAATCAATTTTAGATTTTATTGAGAAGCAAAGATTCAAGAAAATCCTTCCAAAACACAAAATATTCAACAATTCAACTTGGGCAACCTGAATAATCCAGTTTAGCGTTTGTTACCATATGAGTTTTCCATATCTAGAAAATAAGCCTAAGTATAGACTCTAGTTTCAATCTAATTTAGGGCACCAAACGACAATTTCGATATCATCTTTTGACTCCTTGCTAAGGTTTGAATAATTTAAGGCCCAAATGGTTTAAATCGCTCAAAGGGAATCAACGAATTAAGGGCAGGAATTAGAAATCAAAATCCCAAGAACAATACTAGAAGAAAAGATAGTTTAGTTTTTATGGGTTTTCGATGGAAGAAATAAACTAAATTAAATTACCTAACAATAGAAAATTTTGATAGAAAAGATAGAAGATCCAAGGAATCGCTTCAAGGAAGATAATTGGCTTCACACCAAACCGCAGGCGGAAAAAGGATCGTTCTTCAGATGAAAGAATCTCTTTTTCGATTGAAAACTCTTCGTAAGTTCTCAAAAAGTCGCTCAAAGCAAACTATTCATTAATTCATCATCAAAAACTCATTAAATTGTTTTCACAATGCCTTTATATAGGCTAAGAAAACTAAGCATAAAATTCGAAATATAAATTCCTAATCTAAGTAAAAATCTAAAGACGGCAACTTTGGCCTCAAAATTTGTCTAGCCACATAGGTTGGCAAGGCTTTTCGCGTGAACTCGCTCGAGCAAATTTCATTCTCGCTCGAGCGACATTGAACAAAAAACTCTTCTCCCTTTTTTCTTGCCTCATTTCTTCCTTCTTTTCTCACATTCATGCCTTCTCGTAATGGGGTGGTCGTGATGCACAGGCGCGCCTGGGTCTTGAAAATGCTATGAAGCTTTGAATCTCCTTCTTGTGCTTTCTATATATAGCATGTCGGTTGATGTCCCCATCAACTTGCACTCACCTATAACAATGACTTGGTGGTCATAGTTCACATCCTATGGACCAAAACAAGTGGCTAAAACATTTAAGCCAATCAACATGTTCTTGCCAACGACTTGGCCTTAAGGCCTAAACAAGAAACGTCCCCTGTGCCGAAACAATCGACATCAAGGGACAAAAATAGTAGAGCATGTAATAACAGTCGTACGGATTTCAGGGAAGTAGCATTAATATGTATAACAAATCTCTAGACTTCACATATTTCAAGACAACAAATTCACAAATCTCAAGGTAGTAAAGGACAAACTTCCCCAACTTTTTCCTTCATACAATAGCCTTTTGATGTATAGAGATGAAGACAAGCACCAAAAATTGATGTAAACGCAATGTACCCTATCAAGTGTTAGATAAATAGGTTCGGGTTGCAAAAGAAGATAAATATTGGAACGAAAATACGCAGATCTGGTTCGAGGCACGTCATAATTCGTTGTCTTTAAACCGAGATTTGCCCCTGCCACTATAATCAAGTGGCCACAAAAAGGTTACCGGCAAATCGGTTCCAGGATACAACGAACCGGTAGCTGTGATCAGATTTGGTGAATTCGGGAAACAAAAAAGTTGAAAATCCAGTGAATAAAAGAAAGACCTCGAGTCCCTTTTTATAGAAATCAAGAGATGCAACCGTACCGATTGGACAGAACGGTTATAGTAATCGATCAGACACAACGGTTACAAAAGATCCGTTTAGACACAATGGTTACAACAATAGATTTTTAAATTTCAAACGTTTTTTTAAATTAAAATACAAATGATAAAACACGATTAGTTTTTTCTTTTGTCCAAAAAATTATTTTATAAATGCACCGCACCGCATCGCCTCGCCACGACACGTACACGTACACGTGCTCGTGCTTGTGCCCGACCCGTCCCGACCAGACCCGGCCCGGCTCGGCTCGGTGCGGCGCGCGCCCGCGCGCATGTATGTGACTGATGGGTTGCATGACGGTGGAAGCTACAAAATTCGGTGCTCCCTAGGTGAAGGCTACAAGCCTTGAGCCAAGACTACATATTATAACCCAAACCCTCAAAAAAGTTTTACCCTGTATGGGACTATTCACAATAGTCCAAAGAACAAAAACTTAAAATATTAAAATATTCAACAATCCCCCACTATTTTAAAGATTTTAAATAAAAAGTTACGAGACTTTTAAAATATCAAAAAATCCCCCACTATTTTTAAAGATTGAAAAAACAGAGTAAAGCTAGAAATATATGCATAAATGAAAATGTCTTACAAACTTGAATTTTCATTTTAGTAAAAATAATTCAAGATTTGTCAAGGTCATTAGTGAAACTAAGTCTTGAACTAACGATCTTATACGATAAATCGAAATTCTGTCACACACGTATTTCATATATTTAGTGTTCAATAAGGAAGGTTAGCACATTTAGGCTCTATGCTAGTACCCTGATTTTCGTAAGTGTTTATGAGATAAAGTCATATCTCATTGAAAGCGGCTCCACCTTCACACTTATATAGGCAGACCTATAAAAGATATCCCTGTAACTGTAACATCTCAACACATAGTGTTATAGGACTGTTAAGAGCAATGCTCTACCTCCCTTATCCATTATAGGTGAAACACTACCCTTCCTAGGATGTATATGAGATTTTATTTCTCATTAATATAGTATTCTTTAGCTGTCACGAATTTACGACTTATTTTTTTCTTTGAACCTAAACATTAATTAAACAAATATTAGGTAGGGTTCCCATCATAAGTGACTGTTTAGGTTTAATGGCTTTAAACCCATCTCGACTGAAGTTTTATTAATCTCATCTCTGTCAAGGCTTTTAGTAAACGGATCCGCCAAGTTTTTTGCAGACCTGACCCCAATTACTGAGATTACTCCATCTCTAAGTAATTGTTTTACATAGCTATATCTTAGACCAATGTGTATTTTTTTCATTATACGTTTGACTATAAGTCTTTGATAGTGTTGCTTCACTATTACAATGTATAGATATAGGTGGCAATGGTTTAATCATAATTGGAATTTTTATTAGTAAATTTTTTAACCATTCTGCTTCTTTTCTACTTGCCGCTATAGCAATGAATTTCGATTTCATAGTGGAATGTGTGATGCAAGTCTGCTTCTTTGATCCCCATGAGATCGCAGCACCTCCAAAAGTAAATATCCATCTACTTGTAGACTTTGATTCTTCCGAACCAGAAATCCAACTTGCATCGCTATATCCTTCTAAAACTTGAGGATATTCAGAAAACTGTAAACCATAATTAATAGTACCCTTTATATATCTAAAAACATGCGTAATAGCATTCCAATGAACAAAACTAGGGTTACTTGTAAATCTACTTAACTTACTTACTGCAAATGTGATATCAGGCCGTGTACAATGCATTGCATACATAAGGCTACTAATAACCCTTGTATATTCTAACTGTTGCACACATCGTCCATCATTTTTAGTCAATTTAAGATTAATATCTAAAGGTGTATTGGCACATTTCAAATCAAAATAATTAAATATTTTCAAAAAAAATTCAACATAATGAGATTGAGTTAAAGTTAACGTATTTTCATTTCTTATAATTTTGATTCCCAAAATTACATCTGTCTTACTCATGTCTTTCATGTTAAAAGATGAACATAAGAAGTTTTTAGTTTCTAAAATAACTTATAAATTAGTTTTAAAAATAAGTAAATCATCTACATAAAGACATATAATAATACCATTATTATGAGAAAATTTATAATACATACATTTGTCGGGTTCATTAGTTTTGAATCCAAACTTGGTAATGGTATTATCAAACTTTTCATGCCACTATTTTGGTGCTTGTTTTAGCCCATATAGAGATTTAATAAGTTTACATACTTTCTTTTCTTATCCAGATAAAATAAATCCTTCTAGTTGTTCAATATAGACCTCTTCTTTTAAATCACCATTTTAAAAAGCGGTTTTAATATTCATTTGATAGATTTGTAACTTATGTATATAAGCTACGGTAATTAGAAGTCTTATAGTCGAAATTCTAGCAACGGGTGCGTAGGTGTCAAAATAATCAACACCTTCCTTTTGTCTATATGCTTTGGCAACCAATCTTGCCTTAAATTTTTCTATAGTTTCATCTGTTCTAAGTTTTCTTTTAAATATTTATCTACATCTTATGGATTTAGATCCTTCTGATAAGTCTACTAATTTCTATGTTTTGTTTCCCATTATTGAATCCATTTCATCATTGATAGCTTCTTTCCAAAAAGCATTATCTCTAGATTTCATTGCGTCATTAAAAGTGATAGGATCATCGTCTACATTTAGACACAAATGTTTCTTAGTACTTTTGATCTTATTTCCTTCAATCAAATAGATATAATAGTCTTTTGAAAAACTGGTTTCAAACCGTTGACGTTTACTTCGTCGAGATTCAATGATGACCTCTTCATCACTTGAAGATTCAATAACTTCTTTAGATTTAGAAGATTCTCCATCTTCAAAAGTTTTACTTTCAATATTTAATTTATTAGTTAGAGTAGTGAACTTAGATTCATAGAATATAACATCTCTAGATTCTATTATAGTATTTTTATCAATGTTATCATTAGATTCCATAACTAGAAATCTATAAGCTTTACTATTTTGTGCATAGCCAACAAATGCACACTCAATAGATCTAATTCCTATCTTAGGTCTTTTAGGATCTACTAATCTAACAAGTGCCCTACACCCCCACACTTTAAAATAGGTTAGATTAGGTTTTCGATTCTTCCAAAGTTCATATGGTATAGTTAAACTTTTCTTATGTGAAATTCTATCCAAAATATGAATAGCAGTTAACAAAGCTTCACCCCATAAATTTTTATCAGAATTAGCGTTAACTAACATTGCATTAGTCATTTCTACTAATGTTCTATTTTTTCTTTCGGCAACTCCGTTTTGTTGTGGCATATAAGGAGCCGTCACCTCATGACGAATTTCATAAATTTCACAGAAATCAGAGAATTTATTTGACATGTATTCTCCACCCCGATCAGATATAATGACTTTTATTTTTTTATTTAATTGATTTTCTACTAATGCTTTATAAACCTTAAATTTTTTAAAATCCTTATTTTTAGTATTTAATAAATATATAAGCATATTTCAAAAAATCATCTATAAAAGTAATAAAATATCGTTTTCCTCTTCTAGTAAGAACATTGTTTAAATCACAAATATCACTGTGTATTAAATCTAATAAATATGAATTTCTAATATTAGGAAAAGGTTTTCTAGTAATTTTAGTCTTAGCACATATATTACAAGCACTACTATCAAAATATTCATGTTTTGAAATGAACTCTAAGTTAGTCATGCATTTCATAGACCTACAATTAACATGTATTAATATATCATGCCATAAATTAGAAAGAGAGACCGAGTAAGAAGGAAAGATTTTATTGATTGAATCAGTTACATTGAGTTTGAACATGCCTTCCATGGCATATCCTTTTCCAACAAATTTGTCATTCTTGGATAAGATAAACTTATCCGATTCAAATACAAGTTTGAAATCATGTTTGATCAGTAAACCACCCGAAACGAGATTCTTACGGATTTCGGGTACATGAAGCACATCAGTAAGTGTCACGACTTTTTCGGATGTGAAATTTAATTTTACTTTTCTGCGTCTTATGATCTTTGTCGTAGATGAGTTCCCTATGAAGAGATTTTGATCATCATCAGTTTTGTCATACATTCCAAACATGTCACGATTATTACATACATGTTTTGTGGCACCGGTGTCGATCCACCATTCATTGATGTCACCAATCAGATTGACTTCCGAAAGAACGGCTACAAAATTATTTTTCACTTCCACTGCATTCGCTTGATTCTTCAACTTCTTGAAGAAGCGACAATCCCGTTTGAAATGTCCGGATTTCCCATAATGGTAGCAACCACCATTCTTCGGTACCATGGTCTTATTCTCCTTAACGAATTTCTTATTCTCCTTGGAATGAGAATATCCTCTCTTCCTCTTCTTAGACAGTCCACTAACAAACTTAGACTCAACCAAGTGTGCCTTTAATGTCATATCAATGTGATCTTCTGTTTTGTCTCTAACTCGGGATTCTTCCTCAATACGTAAATGAAGAAGATCTTCCATAGAAATCTTCTCATTATTACGCTTAAGAATTTTTCGGTAATCTTTCCATGATGGAGGCAACTTGGCGATTACCGCACCAATCAGAAAATCCTCATCGAAATGAGAACCATTAGCAACCATATAATTTATAATACCTTGAAAATCATGAACTTTGCTAAGAATAGGTTTATCATCAACCATCGTAAAATTGAAAAACTGACTGATAATATAAGAATTATACCCTGCATCTTCAGTTTTATATTTCTTCTCGAGTGCATCCCAGAGTTCCTTCGAAGTGTCGTAGGTGCGGTAGACGTCGAACAAAGAATCCGACAGTGCATTTAAAATGTAGCATTTGCAAGTGTAATCGTCGTCGTCACATTTCTGCTTTTTATGGCCTTCAGCGAGGGTGGATAATTCGATAATAGTCGGACACGGAGTTGTGATAACATATACAACTTTCAGTGTGGTTAACAGAAAATGCAATTTTTGTTGCCACCGTTTGAAATTCGAACCATCAAAATTGTCTAACTTGTAGATGTTGTTAGGCAGCACTGGATGAATCTTATCATTCAGTAGAGCAGAAGTGGAGGACTGAATATGAGCCATAAATCTCGGTTTAAAATTGTTAGATAAATAGGTTCGGGTTGCAAAAGAAGATAAATATTGGAACGAAAATACGCAGATCCGGTTCGAGACACGTCGTAATTCGTTGTCTTTAAACCGAGATTTGCCCCTGCCACTATGATCAAGTGGCCACCAAAAGGTTACCGGCAAATCGGTTCCAGGATACAACGAACCGATAGCGTATTCTTGTGATCAGATTTGGTGAATTCGGGAAACAGAAAAGTTGAAAATCCAGTGAATAAAAGAAACACCTCGGGTCCCTTTTTATAGAAATCAAGAGATGCAACCGTACCGATTGGACAGAACGGTTATAATAATCGATCAGACACAACAGTTACAAAAGATCCGTTTAGACAATGGTTACAACAATAGATTTTTAAATTTCAAATGTTTTTTTAAATTTAAATACAAATGATAAAACACGGTTAGATTTTTCTTTTGTCCAAAAAATTATTTTATAAATGCACCGCACTGCATCGCCTCACCACTTCACGTACACGTGCTCGTGCTCGTATCGGTGCCCGTGCCCGTCCCGACCTAACTCGGCGCGACGCGCGTGTGCATGTGTGTGACTGATTGGTTGTATGGCGATAGAAGCTACAAAATTCGGTGCCCCCTGGGTGAAGGCTACAAGCCTTGAGCCAAGACTACATATTATAACCCAAACCCCCAAAAGAGTTTTACCCGGTATGAGACTATTCACAATAGTCCAAAAAACAAAAACTTAAAATATTAAAATATTCAACATCAAGTTCATAAGAGAAGCACCACTCTAGTCTTACACTAAATTAAACCCAGTTAAGACAAGCACAGGGTAGTAGGTGCAACTAATATATAGCAGATCAACCCCACAAAAGAAAGGGTACCTCTATTCGCGCCAACAGGATTTATTAGTAAGCGCCAACATCCGATACTCCTTGAAACCCTTTGATTGTTTGGATCAGACGATGGAGATCGTTTTTCACCCCGATCATTCACACAATAGATCTTGAGACCATGAAAGTGTCATCAGACGGTCAATTTATGATTCCATGTGGCACGGATACCCAAAAAGTGGCCCTAAAATCATATGGTATACATCAGGCTCAAATGTGACTTCAAGGCCATTTTTAGGGATCAGTGACACATTGAAACAACAACTTCACCATCTGATTGGAATATCAGGGTCTCAAGATCCATTGTATAGACAATTAGGGTGAAAAACGATCTCTATCTTTCGATCCGAAGCAGCCAATGGACTTCAAGACGTTGGCGCTTCCAGTAAACTTGTTGGCGCAAATAAAAGTATCCTAAAGGAAATGGGAATAAATATGCATCGACACACTATGGCTAAACTCTACATGCATAGGTCATAATCTCAACCAATACTGACATATATCATCTGCTATGTATCAATATCATAACCCTCCAGTACGATATATTGAATGTATCGTACCAATTTATATATATATATATATATTTGGTATGCATTGGACGATACATACCATTGTTTCGTTCAGAACCGATACCTATTGGACAATACATATTAGTTTTGGAGTTGGACAATATGTACTGAAAACTCGGGATTTTGAACCATGTCTACATGCAACAAAGCTTACCTCCCAACAACAAAACTGGCATCATCCAAAGGGATTGAATGCTCCTTAGCGCACTACATGAAAAAGCCAAAAAAATGACTACTCTAACTAGTTGTAAAAAAAGCAGTGATTTTTTTTTACTATTATACACAACAATCGTTTATAAACTTCAACAACGGCTGCTCTTAACAGTCATAGAAAAAAAAAATAACTAATTTGAGCAATCATTTTTTTATGTAAATTTTTTTTAAAAAAATAGTATTTCTTTTTTTAAGAAAAATTTACACCGACAATTTTTTATGCAATTTTTTTTAAAATACTATTTTCTTTATGCTTTTTTTAATGCAATTTTTTAAATATTTTTTTAATATTTTTTTTTTAATGCAATTTTTTTAATGCTTTTTTTTTTAATGTGGTGAATTTCCTTATAACATATTCAGCTACTACTTGCCAATATAAGAATGTTACATGCACACCAATATTTTATTGAGGCACACCACTTGATTGATTTCCTTATAACACACCAATTATTACTAACCACACATCAATAAATAAAATTAGTTTTACTCTGTAACAATGTATAAATGGTTGTTTTTTTGTTGGACGATCTTAGAAAGCAGTGAGTCCTTTGTCCTAAGCCTTCTCTGGGGCTGTTTTTCAGTTTTGCAGCCATATGATTTTTTTTTACCTTCCATTGGACATTGCATACAAAGAACTCAAATCAAATCAAATCAAATTTATTCCATAAACCAATCCCTTCTTCTATGGCAGCAAAAGTAGCATTCTTTGCATCCTCAATCCAAAGCTTGCGATCCTCAAGCTCCGTCTCCGTTGCAGCCCCAACCTTTATAACAAGCTGCAACCGTACCTGAAAATGGTCACCTTTCTTGCCACACCAAACTGCAATCGCACCTGAAAAT
Source organism: Chloranthus sessilifolius (assembly GCA_021018995.1). NCBI lineage: Eukaryota > Viridiplantae > Streptophyta > Magnoliopsida > Chloranthales > Chloranthaceae > Chloranthus > Chloranthus sessilifolius. Next base: position 159,974,391 of record CM037584.1, read on the forward strand.
GCAAACAACAATAAGAAATCAGACACACTAAAAGTATAGGACTACACTTGAGAATCGCCACATGATTAAAAACCAAGATGATTTTAAGATGGGTTTCGCCGTTACATACAAGGGGATCTAATTAAGAACTAACCACGTGGCACATTATCAGAAGACTTTGTCTAGATAATTTTGTAAGATGATTTTTCTGCGCCACAAGTATAGTGAACTTCAGACACTACTTCTCATCAAGGAACTTACAGGCCTGTAGACATTAAAAAACTATGGTTGCTGGTTATTTTAAAAAAACCAAAAAAATATTAAAAAAAGAGCTGAGAACCAAAATATGGCTGTTGGTCATTTTAAAAAAAATCATGTTATAAAATAAGCTAAACTACATGAAATACTCACATGTAAAGATATCCAAAGTTATCTACCACAAGAACAAGACCTTTGTCTGAATTGATGTCCATGTCATAAAGCATCCTCCAGCTTGCTGGGCCCTGCCAAAAAACCATAAACAACTCAGACTCCATACCAATTATTGGTGGGCATTTCCATCAGGTTCTGGAGCTCAAACATAACAATATAAGGTTTGTTTTTCCATCGAGTATATTTCAGCAATTCTAAAACCAAAGTACAGAAACTTCAATTTTATGATATATAGAACAAGCCCATATAAATAGATTTTACTACTTATATGGGTTAATACAGAAAATTCAAGTACATCACTATGAAGTATGATCAGAATAATTCCCTACTATGAAAATTATAAACAATCCTACAAATCATTGAACTATTTGTAGATGTTATGTTCAAAAGTAATTGTGGAACAAGAGATAAAGTTGAGTAAGAAAAGCCAAGCAAGAAGCCTCTCAGGAGATCTGAGACAGTACATTAACGAAAGTTTTTCTAGACTAAAATTATATAGCAGTAGTAATTAGCTCAATGGCATAAGAAAATATTAAACTAAAATATATTTCATATTTTGATCTAATGCCAACGAAGAGACATTGCAAATATCTCCATACAGACTTCATAAGAAAGACTATTCCCACCTTCAGATTTGCTACTACAAAGTTGTTCAGTTAATGAGATTGACAAGATGAAGAAACAAGAGAAAATAATGAAATATTATCAATAATCATGGCTTGTATTAAAGCCTTAAAAAAATTAAAAAATTAAAAAAGAGGAGAAGATGAGGAGCTTTGAATGTCCAAGAGTAGAAAGTGCAGATACTGCCCAATCTTGTTTTAGCTCGATCTTATTCCCTCCAAAATCAGTTACATACATCTCAGCTGTTACTTGCTTCTGTATACAATCTCCTCATCCACATCATCTGCTGGATTGCAAATGCATCTGAAGAATCTGCCAACACCCTGCAATAGGATGCACAATCTCAGGCCATTCATCTCTGAAATGATGCAGCATATCTGACAAACACCAGGCATATTACATTTACGTTTTTTTTTCCTTGGATTTTAGGCTAATTGTTATATATATATATATATGGTTGAGACTTTTGATTCCATTTACTACAGAGCACTTTGCTTTCCTCTTTGAGACTTTTGATTCCATTTACTACGGAGCACTTTGCTTTCCCCTTTGAAACTTTTGATTCCCAAGGCTCCAATTGATTTCAGCCAATACACTACACTCCAACTAAATGGTATTTTGTCTGACTTCTCCAACAGGCCACAACCATTTACTAAGGAGCACTTCGCTTTCCTCTTGAGACTTTTGACTCCCAAGCCTCCAATTGATTTCAGCCAATACACATCCCAACTAAATAGTATTTTGTCTGATTCTTCGTTCCTTTCCATGAGAAATCTCTTTGCAGCCTTTCTAGATGATGCCTAACTCATGTGGGCAGTGAAAGAGTAATAAGTACACATAAAGAAATGAGGTCACGAATGGATTAGAATAACACAGCTTGTAAATGAGATCATCACTATCATCACAGACTTATCCCATCTATTTGGGAAGGCTAGTAATAAGATCATAATAATAATTTTCCTTTCCAAGTAATTTTTCTCTCCATTCGTTCTGTGACCAAGGTCAGGTCTATGAGTTTAGGAGGTCAACCAATGAAGACAGAAGTTCGATATAACAGGCCAAGAACGAACCAATATTGCAGCCAAGCAAGTGAAGTATTTCTTGAATTCAATAATCTCCATTCCCCATTCACATTAAGAAGTAAGACCCTCAAATTTGTAAACATTAACTTTTAGGCTTGATGCAACTTCAAATCACCAAAGAACCAGCTTTACATTGATCGCCTCCTCCAAGCTAGAGCTATAGAATATCAAAGTATATTCAAGTTGGAGATGAGTGATTTTTGAACCACTTAAACCTCTAATTAATTCACCTTTATTGAAAGGCAATTAAGTATTGCCTTCACAATTGATGGGGACATTGCATCCACACAATTACACAACTCTCTACATGCGTATATCACTGATCTTAGCCGTTAATGAGTCTATATTATCACACGGGAATCCGTGCTGGATATCCCAAGCATAAGGAAAGAATTTGAAATTTTGAATTACACCATACGGTTGCCATCTCATGATAAACTTGTAAAAATTAAATGTGTTCAGCAAAATTTGCGGCCATTTGGATATGAGAGAATCTCTGACTTTCAAAGTTTTCAATTCTATCCATCAGTAGTAGATCTGGTTGAACACGAAATCACTTTCAACAAGTTGGACCTGACCATTCCTGACGCGGGACAAACGCTAAAATCCTAATATGCGAATTTGGGATTAACTTTAGAATGAATTGAATAGCGGAAATATTCAAAATCAGATAACACATAAAATTAATTCAATGAAATTAATAAAGCAATTAGATTAATCCATTTTAGCATCGCATGCGTAAAAATTTCCCGATCTAGAAAAACGACTCCAATGAAGAAACTCGGAATCCGTTCTAGTTTAGGGCATCAAACGATAATTGCAATATCGTCTCTTGACTCCTCGGGGATTTTGGGATGAATAAACTTTGGATAAATAGTTCAAAAGGGGAAATCAAAGATATCAGAAAATGAAGGATTTGAAATTTGTGTTCTTTTATCAATGAATATAAGGACAATACCTGATAACTAGAGAAAAAATAAACTAAAATGATAGACTCCAGGGCTTCACACCAAGGATTTTCCGAAGCTTCATACCACGGCTGTACGTCGGCTTCGCACCAAGTCGCACGAGAAACGATCGCTCACTACTCAAGGTTTGAAGGATTCACTCCCTCGATTGAAAACTTTTCACAAGCTCTCTAGAGTTTGCACACAAACAACTCTCTTTTCATTAATCAAAAACTAACTATAAAGTCTTTACAAGCCTCTATATATAGGCCACCAATAATTAAAATTCGAAATAAATAGTCCTAATACTAATAAAACACTAAAATAGGCAATTTTCGCAAGATTTAGAAAACTCCGTCACGACGCCCACGAACGTCTGTAGTGCCTCACGGACGTCCGTGACCTACGGACAGTGAGGGGACAAAATCACGGACATCCGTCACTATTCACGGACGTCCGGTACTGTCCATCACGAACGTCCATCACTATATTTCATCACCGATGAAACACACATGTGGTACTGATCAAGTGTATCGGAACTCATACGGTGGAACTCCTTATAAGTCATCCGTTGACGTTTTCTGCCTCTTTTCTCTATATTCTTTCGTCTGCCTTCCTCTATGTGATGTCGCCATCAATACTCCTTGGGTTGGAAAAACTCATCTCCAAGGAGTTAGGGAATCCACGGATGCTATACTTCGGGAGCTCAATTCTTGATTTGCCTTTCCACGCTATGAGATGCTTATGATTCTTACCTTCATTGGCATAGAAGCTTGAAAATTCTATGACCTTCTCATTCGACCCTTTCTCATATTGCACAGTAAGGTACGAAATAGAAATTGGGTAAATGAGTGCGGTTGGATTGGGTGATCAATAAGGAATGGATCAAAGGGCGGCGTAGTGGGATCAAGAATAGGTGTAAGATCCGTTATGGCAACTCCCGGATGATTGCCCTTGCCTAGAAGAAGATCTAGACCTTCACCCTTACCTCTTTCCGAGATTAGGAAAGATTCCACATGCTCAGATTCATCAGGAATTAACACAAAACTGTTAGTACCAAATTCATTAAATATATTCAATGTGTTAGTTCGATCATGTGTATTTCCAGTGCTCAATAAATTCAGATTGTTAATCTCATGGAAATCAGAATGATGGTGTGATCCTACCAACTCTAATGACTCACTTGAGATGGACACATTATCTACACCATCCTTGGCAATGGGAATTGTCCTTAACGCAACCTATGGCTCTGACCGGAACCTCACCTTCCTCATCACTTAGAGTGCTACATGGTTCGTATACTTCTTCGGGTATCTCGTTGTCCTCTTTCTCAGTGTGCTCCTGAATGATCAAAGTCTGACTCTTACTAGGACATTGGGATGCAAAGTGACCAAAACCTTGACACTTATAACATTGTTGCGGGGCACGCTTAGAACTTTCGACCATTGGTCCCTTTCCTTTGTCAATTTGGAGAATTATGGATTTTGAGGATTGACTAGAGGCATTATTTCCCTTTTCGATAGGGTTAGATTGATGCTCAAATTTGGAAAACTTAGATCGACCATGACTGGGGGTGTCGAGATACCGTTCTAATTCTTTGACTTTAGCAAAACATTCCTCGAGATCCGCAACAGGATAAGGAATGAGTTCCCTCTGTAACTCTGGTCGAAGACCCATTCGGAATCGAGAGAGGGTAACTTTCGTTGGTTCATCGACATCGGCTTGGGTCATCAGGTCTTCAAACCGATCGATGTACTGTGACTGGGGAGTCTCCTTAATGCAATGACTGCCACTGATCAAGAATACGTTCGTCATATGATACGAGAACGTATTTTCCGTACAGTTGGACTTTCATTTCAGCCCACATGGAAATAGCACGAAGACCCTGGATTTGCCTACGACGCTCCACTCCCAACAAATAAAGTATGGCTTGACCCATAAGCTTGACTTTAGCAAATCTGGCCTTGCGGTCTTCGGACATGGCATACCATTCAAAGTAGTTTTCCATGCTAGCGACCCATTCGAGAAAGACCTTGGGTTGTCTTTTCCCGTCAAAAGTAGGGGCGTCCATTTTCACAGATTTCATGATCTTATCGTCCAGATTGACTTCGACCTCACGTCGGGGAGGAACATCTCTCCTACGGTCACAGTTGTTGACTCTATTGTGATTCTCAGCGATGAGCTCATTGATCTCTTCAAGACAGGTGCTCATCCATCCAGGTTTGACTAGTGGTCACCTTAGATGCAAAATCTCTAATAAGGGCTTCTAAGCTACTAGTATCCATGATGGAATTATGCAAAATTAGATGGTATAAGATAGATCTGAAATGGAAAGAAATAAACCCTAAAATCTATATGATGCGAAGAACCCTAAACTAAGACTGTGCTTTGATACCAAAACTAAAGCAGGACAAACGCTAAAATCCTTATATGCGAATTTGGGATTAACTTTAGAATGAATTGAATAGCGAAAATATTCAAAATCAAGCAACACATAAAATTAATTCAATGAAATTAATAAAACAACTAGATTAATCCATTTTAGCGTCGCATGCGTAAAAATTTCCCGATCTAGAAAAACGGCTCCGATGAAGAAACTCGAAATTCGTTCTAGTTTAGGGCATCAAGCGATAATTGCAATATCGTCTCTTGACTCCTCGGAGATTTTGGGATGAAATAAACTTTGGATAAATAGTTCAAAAGGGGAAATCAAGGATATCAGAAAATGAAGGATTTGAGATTTTTGTTCTTTTATCAATGAATATAAAGACAATACCTGATAACTAGAGAAAAGACAAACTAAAAGGATAGATTCCAAGGCTTCACACCAAGGATTTTCCGAAGCTTCACACTAATTCGCCGCCAAGTCGCATTTAAACGATCGCTCACTCCTCAAGGTTTGAAAGATTCACTCCCTCGATTTAAACTTTTCACAAGCTTTGTAGGGTTTGCACACAAGCAACTCTCTTTTCATTAATCAAAAACTAACTAAAAAGTCTTTACAAGCCTCTATATATAGGCCACCAATAATTAAAATTCGAAATAAAGAGTCCTAATACTAATAAAACACTAAAATAGGCAATTTTCGCAAGATTTAGAAAACCCCATCACGACGCCCACGGACGTCCGTAGTGCCCCACAGACATCCGTGACCTACGGACAGTGAGGGGGAAAAATCACGGACGTCCGTCACTGTTCACGGACGTCCGTCACTATTCATCGTGAACAGTAATTATTTTTTTTTAGCGTTCCCCGTCAATTCCCCCTTAGGGCCTATTTGGTTACACAACAAATCCGGGATTTAGAGCTTGATTTGTAGAAAAATCATTTGTGCCTTCCTTTGGTTGGGGGCTTCTAGGGTGATGGCAATGCCAAAAGTCTAGTAGTTCTATGAGATGGATTGTTCTTTTTTCTTTACCTCCTTGTATTTTTGGTTATATTTTAATGAAAGCAAATTTCCTGAAAAAAATACATTAAAAACATATATTTTGCCTTAAAACAACATCACTTACAAAATCTGTACTATATTGTCGACACAATGAACTCCAAACCACGTACACGGATCACGGTCTTTAGGATTCCAATTGCCAAAGGCCCCCTAAGGATACTTTGGCCCGAAATTCCAAGAAAGCATGCCCAGCATTTCAAGAAAAAAATATATAAAAAAACAGAAAATTGAGAAAAAACCAAAATATCTACACAAAAATGTCTTTATAAGATGACAAAAAAGCATTGAGCAGTAAACTATTTGGAGGCTACTTCCAGAAACTATTGCAACAAATATCCTACATGACATTCATTTGACAACCATGAAATACATATGTATGAAACATTAACTTTAAGTTTTGCTAGAAAATTATGAAAAAAAGGAACTGAACATCTCCTAGATATACAATGTAAACAACTTTCTTTTATTTTTATTTTTTAAAAATGTAGCTGCTATAAAATATGAAGGAAGACGATGAATGATCTACTCCAATCATGTAGCAGCCTTTTCTATAGGCACTATGCAAAAGGCGGACTGTTATCGAATAACAGGACCCCCGTGTCTGAACTAGAGCCAAGCACTTAGACGGGGATAATATTGCAATAAAGCGCTTATCTTGGACACTAATAGTTGCTACAATTAATCAACATCGCCATCCAATTTGTAGAGCGCTTTTTCAGGGACAAAAGTGAAGAGAAATGACAACATAGCAGCAACCAAACTACAGTAAGTCTCCATCTCCGAACTTAAAGGAGAATGTCATAAGTAATGCTAACAACAATTACAAATAATAAGACAAATCAAATGTAGAGAAACTCCTAGGCATACAACAATGGCTAAACTTACTTTCAAAAAAATCTATGGCCCAATCAGCTAATGCTTCCATCATCAAAGGCTTCACGTCTCCATAGCAATTGTGGGAGAAGAAAATGTCATATATGAAACAATTACCAAAACTTCCTCAAAAACCTCTGCAAAAGGAAAAGAATGTTAATTTCAATCTTTACTTTCAAAAACCTAGAAAAGTAACACGCACAATTTCTGGTCGATCGACACCCTGACTTGAGTACCATATCAAAGAAAAAACAGGTTACGCATTTAACTGAGTTAGTCGAAAGTGAAATGATTTTTCTATTCAACGGTAAACATATTCAAAATATGCTTCGGTACAATCAATTTGCACCCAATATAAATGTATGATGAACAAATATTCCCAAATTTAAAAGCATAAAATAGATTGACAATTTACATCAGTAAAAAAGGCAACTTTTAGGTACCTTGTCCATCCGTTGTCAACGTCTTACGCATAATAGGTAACAGAGTAGGTTCAATTTGGATGAAAAATGGGGAAGCCTGCTGACAGATTCAAGAATTGTACTTATGGCACGCAAACAACCAACAGCAGCAAGAGCGCTTGTATCATCAACTTCATCATCAGCTTCAGAGGACTCCACACACTTCCAGAATGCAACAGCCTAAAATGGAAAAGAATAAGGAAGGCCTTACAGAGAAACAGATAGAAGATATTCAGATAGATATAATATAATGATCTTGTCGCAAGGCACTACCAGATTTTGGCATAATCCAAGAGCATAAGGTGCCATCTCTTCCCCAAACTTGTCCACAATAGTCTCAAGGATGAATGCAAGGTCCTCATTCTCAACCTCATTCATAAGTTTGAAGAACTCTGCAGATAGGCCATTGAAATGCATATGAAACAAATAAGGATCAAATGGCATAATAATACTTAATAAGTCTCATACTACATACCATCAAGTAATTGAGGAAGAATTGGATGAATCTCGTTCAAATCTGCAAGCGTATATGATATAATTCCTTTGTCAAACAAGCCAACATATAGCAAAGAATTGAGAGTATACAGTATACAAGAGACTTAAGCATACCTTTACAAGCTTCAACAAAAGAACGCAATGCAAAGACTGAATCCACACGTACTGGAAGTTCTGGATCTGCAGTTTCTTCTTCCTGCACTATAAAACTCCAATTAACATGCATATCCATGAGGATCCTCATCTCCAGCAAGCTGTGATTTACCTGTATTCAATGTGAAGCTCTAAGAATATGCCTTGAATAAGTCATAACATAATATTCAGACTGAAGCATCAAACTATTTTAAATATGCTTTGAAACCAAATTGCAGAATGTCGAAGTATGCATCAGATAACTCGTAGTATCAACCATGGAATTAATCCAATTATGAACAATTTATAAAGTAAAAAAAGGCATTTCTTCTTTAGCAATCCTAAAAGGCATGATCCAGCCACATCTTTAGCAATCCTAAAAGGCATTTCTTCTCTCCATAAATCAGGAGGTAAGAACGGAAACTTCAGTTGTACACTAGCATCAAACTTCAGATTGACAACTGGATTCACTTCTTCTCTGCACTAATTGCTACAATGTCATCTTGTGGCATCAACTCTCCTTTTTCTCTTTTCCAGAATCGCTTCCTAATAGCCATTAAAGTACTATTACCTCTGCTCTCTCAAGCCCAAAACATTTCATTCCTTCCAATAGAAGACACCCACTACATCTTTCAAAGAGATGAAGAAAATGGAGTGATGCATTATGGTCATTGGGATTTTGAAGGGTAGATACATAATTCAACAAGGCTTCTGCTATTATCTAAGTAGGGATGTCGAGTCAGCTCGAAGGCTCGAGTCGACTCAGTTAGAAAAAATAGAACTCCCCTAGAGAGTCTAGCCAAGCTACGACACCTGAAGCTCGAGTTATATAGAGCTGAGGCACCTGGAACTCGGCTCCGCTTGATTATATATATATATATATATATATATATATATATATATATATATATATATATATATATATATATAGATAGATAGATATTGAAGAAAGAAGGAATAGCTAGTTAGATATATTTAATTTTTAGAAGACTACAAGTGTTAAATTACTTTAACTGTTTAACATAGATATAGGTAGTTTACAAGTAACAAAAATTATAATAAGCTCAAAATAAAATTTATTCCACTCGAGCTCAATTTGAGCTCGGAAGAGCAGAGCTAGAGCCCAGAAGTTTCAAGCTCGAAGAGCTTAGAGCATAGTTAGAGCTCAAGGTATTGTAGAACCGACTTAGAGCTTAGTTTGACTCGAATTCGGCCAGTTTACAGCCCTGCGTCTAGGCCAATCTCGGACATTAGCAATATCTCTAACTTTTCAATGCCTTCCGAAATTTGAGAGCATTAAAACAGATTAATGAGTAGAATGTGAGCAAAGAAAAGGGTATGATACTCTACTTCTTTGGCTATCATAATAATAAAGAATGTTTAAGTACACTTTGAAATATCATACTTACGACCCTGAAAATTTTCAAATAATTATATGTGCCATTAATATAGAAAAGTGTTACTACCACACCCCTTTTTCTTACAGCCACATGGAGATCTCTCCTTCTTTCTTTCAGCAGACCCATTAAATATATCAGACAATAGTGCAACTTTCATGGCTTCACCATGAATCTGTTCCCGCAAATCCAAGTGGAAACGCATAGAAAAGCTTTTAACCTAGTCGCAAAAGCAAACCCGTTTGAGCGGAGTAAAAGGTCACCTTCTTCACCATCTCCTTCCCCAATAAATTCGGCAATCAATGCAGTAAATGGCACAATGTCTCTCTGAGGCATTTCATCGAACGTCTAGCAAGCTCACCAAGTGCTCCCACTCTTGGCATACAGATTAACCAAACAATTCCACAAAGCTTACACAATCCCTCTAACCATGGTTTTTTCCAATGAATTCAAGGTGCCTTCGCGGAGGTGCGAAATAGGGCTATAACATTAACATTGCTCAGCCCTTTTCGTGCCCTGTTTTCTACGAAGACCTCGCTATCAGAGACTCAAGCTTACTCCCATATACATATGGTTTCACCTCTGTCTATGTTGCCACTTTCATATCACTTTTGGTTTTCCTAAAGAACAATCAAAATCTATAGGGCTGGGATTTTAAATGAAAAAGGAAAAATAATAATAATATGTAGTATTTTAATCACAGCTATCTTCTGCTCTAAAATATTCTAGCTTTCAGGTGATTGTCGTATCAAATGGATACCCTACCAATCAGACTCTTGTTTTGAGGTATATATGATCAAGAAAAATAAAGAAACCCTAGCTCAGGAAAAATGAAGAAGAAACAGAAAAACTCACTCGAATATGAGCTTCCGTCCACCACGACTGCGCCTTTGTCCATGTAGAAAACACCAGCCAATCTGATCATCAATTCAAATAATAAGCCAAACCAAAGCAATAATGAATTGGGTTCTTGAGCTAAGAAATTTTTTTTTAAAATGCTAAAATAGGCTCTTGAATTAATTTTTTGTTCTTTTTATCTTAGCTTTAGCAGATTCAATCCTCCAACAATTGAATCATGCACAAAATCTAGAAAAACAAAGAAGAAATATTAATTTGATCTTAAGAAATGATAATGCAGATTGGTCTAAAGCAGAAAATAAGAAAACTACAAACCCTAACTTGCATTAAAAAGTGATTAATCTGAAGTAAACTAAATCGAATCATGCACAATATCTGAAAAAATGAAGAAACTGATAAACTACTAGATTCATAAGCTGATTTCGATCAGAAAATGGATTGATTTGCTGAAGAAGACCATAAACCAGGCCAAAACTTCTGAAATGGTTAAAACGACCATATGTTTCACTAGAAAATGAAATCAATCGGCAAAAACTATCAAAAACCTACTTAAAATTTGCAGATTTCACTCTAATAATCCTTTATTAAACTTATCGGAAACCGAACTGAATGGGCGAAAACTACCAGAATAAGCCCTAGCTTTCGTTGAAGCTCTGGGAGAAGCCCCAACTTTCTTTGGTGCTCTCCGAGAAGAAACCCTAGCTTCATTGGCCCTCTGCGAGAGAGAAAAGTAGTTTCGTTGGTGATCTAGCACTCAAAATCCTCCGGATTTAGCTTGTTTTTGGTTATTAGAACTCAAAATCCTTCGAATCCAGTAATTTTTAAGAGAGCGGGAGATTGGAGAAAGAGAATAGAGAGAAAAATTGGGAGATCAATTAGGGTTCCATGATTTCACAGACCGGAGAGAACGAAGGAAAAAGGGTTTCGCTAGGGTTTTCCCTCTAGGAGATCAGAGAAAACGAGACTCAGTTGTCACCTCGCGACGAGTTGAAGACGTGAAGTAGATTTGTTATCGTTGCCTATATATAAGGTCAGGCTAAAGACCAAACTAGATCTCTTAGAGAAGTGTGACGCGGGCTCGCGGCGTGGCCATCCGGGTCAGTCGTAGGACCACTTGGGCCACTAGTGCGTCAGGCACTGGTAGATTGAAGCTGGGGCATCGTTGGCGCATCACCAAGCCATGAGGGCTTCACCATTGGTACTCCAAGAACTTCGGTTGTGGGCCACGAGGGCACGCGACATGGTGGCAATTGGAGTCGTGACGCAGTGCCAATAGATAGGGCACTTAATGCGATGGCTAAGTCCCAAGGGTTTGAGGTCCTCCCGCCATTTGGCCACTATTGATGTTTAAGCCATATATATGGGGAAGTGATCTAACAGCCACGTGATGTGTCACTGGCCTAAGTGATCCCCTACGGAACGCGTACGATAGCCTTGTGGGCTTGAGTTCCTGCATCCGGGCCTCGCATAGGTGTTGGGTCGCTCCTATCGCGTCGTGCGCTGGAGCCATCGTGTTGGTGGTCCACAACCACCTTCCACGGTGTGGACCCAAACCCAATGTGGGGCTGCCCCTAGGATGATCGCTGCGTATAGCTATAAGAATTGCATTCGAGAATCTGCATGGTTTCTAACCTAATGCGTTACCGTGCAGGTTTGAAACGTGAATAGGCTGATCTAGTTCGAGAAAGCTAGTTGTCGCACGAGAGATTAAATCGCAAGAAGTAACCCCGTGACATTTGGTATCAGAGCCTAAAGATACCCGACACTGGGATGAGCAGTGGTGCTACGCGAAGGCATACAAGGGAATGGTTGGATGATCTGGAAGCTCGAACGGAACAAATAGAGTCTGTGGTTGCACTTGTGAATAAGCAGGAAGTGAACCATGCCACGTTAGCGGAGAACGTGGAGATCCTCACGGAGGACACGAGGGGCACCGTCGAAGCCCTTCGTTTACAAATCGATGACCTGACCACAAAGATGAACGTCCTGATGAGGGCGATTGGTTCTGGGGCTGCTTAGCAGCCAGAAGCTCCCCAAAGGAAGGTTAAAATACCTGAGCCGCGATGCTACGGGGGAGCTCGTGATGTTAAGGAGTTAGAGAATTTCTTATGGGACATTGAGCAATACTTCCGCGTCGTCCCACCTGCTACCGAAGAGATGAAAGTGGTCACAGCGACCATGTATCTTGAGGGAGATGCTAAACTGTGGTGGCGTACACGTTACGCAGAGATTCAGGATGGACGCTGTGTGGTAGATGCGTGGGAGGATTTGAAGAAAGAATTAAAAGCACAGTTCTTACCCGAAAACGCTGACTTTATCGCTCGGCGAAAACTATGAAAGCTGCAACATACAGGCAAAGTGAGAAAATACGTGAGGCAATTCTCCGCTTTGATGTTGGACATCAGGGAAATGTCCGAGAAAGATAAATTATTCTACTTCATTGAAGGCCTCAAGCCCTGGGCGCAAACTGAATTGAACAGAAGAGCACTACCGGATCTAGCAGCCGCACAAGCTACTGCAGAACGATTAACGGACTATGGGCCATCGGATCAAAATAAGAAGAGGCCGCACGAGAACAAAAGTGGTTCGAAGAATCCGACGAAAGCTAATAAGAAAAGCAAGAGCGGCACGCATGAAAAGAAGTCCCACGGGAAAGAGTCTCGTGTCAAGTCTGCCGAATCAGCTAATTTTACGTCTAAGTCGGGTTGCTTTCTATGCGGAGGGCCTTATCGAGTGAAAGATTGCCCGCAGAAACAATCCTTGAATGCCCTACAGGGATCCACCAATGCTCCACCTCCTGTCGTCGATGAACCAAGAATGGGGGCACTCAGGTTGCTGAATGCCATTAAAGGACAAGTAGAGAATGGAAAGGCTGTTGCGCCCAAGGGGTTGATGTACATAGAGGTGTGCATTAACGGGAAAAGTACTCGTGCCATGGTGGACACGGGGGCAACACATAACTTCATCGCCGATAAAGAAGCATGTCGGCTAGGTTTGAAACTGGAGCAAGACTCCAGACATATAAAGGCCGTGAACTCGCTACCCATTGCGGAATAGCAAAGGGCGACTGTGCGTAATAGGATCTGAAAGCAAAGAACTTTATGGCAGTACAAATGGATGATTTCAAGGGTGTCCTTGGGTTAGAATTCCTACACCAGGCTAAAGCAGTGCCCATGCCGTACCTCGGGTCAGTGTGCATGTTCGGAGAAGAGACCCCTTGCATGATCCCAATCATTAAGAAAGACAAAGAAGTGGAGGGTGATGAATTCATTTCAGCACTTCAATTAAAAAATGGACTAAGGAGGGGGGAGCCTACATTTCTTGCTACACTGATAGAAGAGAACGCGACATAACCAACAGAGATTGTGCCAGAGTGCGTGTCAGGAATACTCAGGGAATTCCAGGATATCATGCCGCCAGAATTGCCTAAGGTGTTGCCACCAAAGAGAACAGAGGATCACCGAATAGAACTGGAACCTAGTTCGAAACCTCCGGCCAAACCGCCCTACCGGATGGCCCCTCCTGAGCTCGCTGAGTTACGCCGGCAGTTGGATGAATTGCTTGAGGCCGGGTTTGTTCGATCGTCGAAAGCTCCATTCAGCGCTCCGATCCTATTTTAGAAGAAATGTGACGGTAGCCTTCGGTTATGCATCGATTACAGAGCTTTGAATAAGGTTACTATCAGGAATAAGTATCTAGTGCCATTGATTGCCGATTTATTTGATCAGTTGGGCAGTGCGAGGTACTTTATCAAGACTTGAGATCTGGCTATTATCAAGTGAGAATTGCCGAGGGAGATGAAAGTAAAACTACCTGCGTGACAAGGTACGGAGCTTTTGAGTTTTTGGTGATGCCCTTTGGGCTGACCAACGCTCCAGCGACATTTTGCACTCTGATGAATGAGTTGTTCCATGCCTACCTCGACAAGTTCGTGGTAGTGTATTTAGACGATCAAGTTATATATAGCAACACATTGGAAGAACATCTCAGTCACCTCCAAATCATCTTCAAGATACTGCGAGACAATCAATTCTATGTCAAGAAGGAGAAGTATTCATTTGCACAAGAGCAAATCATGTTTTTAGGGCACTGTATTGGGGGAGGAAACATCAGCATGGACCTTGAGAAAGTTCGTGCAATCCAAAACTGGAGAGTGCCAGAAGGCTAGACCGAGCTGCGGTCATTTTTGGGCCTTGTCAACTATTACAAAAGATTCATCCTCGGTTATTCACACCGTCCGGCACCACTGACTGACCTTTTGAAGAAGGATCGGCCGTGGCAATAGTGGGAAAAGTGCTAGAGGGCATTTGAGGATTTAAAATCGGTGGTCATGAATGACCCCGTGTTGAAGCTACCTGACCACTCCAAGCCATTTAAGGGACACACGGATGCCTCCGACTATGCGATACGAGTACTAATGCAAGAAGAACATCCAGTGGACTTTGAGAGTAGAAAGTTGAACGATACCGAGTGGCGGTACACAGTTCAAGAAAATGAGATGACGGCGGTAGTACATTGTCCGAGGATGTGGAGGTCTACTTGGGTCGAAGTTCCTAGTGATGACCGATAATATGGCGACCAACTACTTTCAGACACAAAAGAAATTATCGCCGAAACAGGCCCGTTGGCAGGATTTCTTAGCTGTGTTTGATATGGACTTGGTGTACAAGCCCAACAGGACCAACCAAGTCGCAGACGCTTTGAGCCGTAAAGCAGAGTTAGCAGCACTAAAAGTTCAGTTGGCAGCATTTAAAATTGAAGAACAAACTGCAACTAGCCGCATTAGTTCGACTATCCCCGATCGATTGCGTGGGTTGAAATTAGATCCACTCGCGAGGACCATACTACAACAGGTACAAGAGGGGAAAACACGACGGTTCTAGACTGAGGAAGGACAGTTAGTGACCAAAGGGAGCCGTTTATATGTACCGAAAGTGGGAGACCTTAGGAAAGAACTTCTGAAAGAATGTCATGACACATTGTGGGTTAGTCATCCGGGAATTCATCGCATCCTCGCCTTGTTGGAAAGGCGTTTCTATTGGCCTAAGATAGAGGATGATGTAGAGGAATATGTTAGGACTTGCCTGATATGCTAGCAGGACAAAGTGAAAGAGCAAAGCCATTTGGACTCATGCAGCCTTTACCGGTGCCGTCCCGACCATGGGAGAGCGTCTCCCTTGATTTCATAGCTGCATTACCAAAGGTAGGGATACTTGAGTCCATCCTAATAGTTGTAGATCGGTTTTCAAAGTATGCTACATTCATTCCGACACTATTAGACTGTAATGCAAAGCAGGCTGCACCACTATTTGTCAGCAATGTTGTGAAATATTTGGGAGTGCCACAAGTGATTGTCAGCGATAGGGATCCATGGTATGCTAGCAAGTTTTGCTCGAAAATATTCCAGCTCCTGGGGACGAAATTGAACTTCTCATCCAGCATGCATCCTCAAACAAACGGACAGACAGAAAGGGTGAATGCTATTTTGGAACAGTATTTGAGACATTTTGTGAGTGCTAACCAAAAGAACTGGGTTCAGTTGTTAGACGTGGCACAATTTTGTTATAATTTGCAGAAGAGTTCAGCCTCAAATAAGAGCCCATTCGAATTAGCCACGAGCCAGCAACCGTTGACGCCGCATACAATTACTATGGGATATACTGGATCAAGTCCGGCAGCCTACCATCTTGCCAAAGAGTGGCAGAGAAATGCAGAGATTGCTAGGGCCTATCTGGAAAAGGCCGCTAAGTGGGCCGATCAGGGTCGACGACCTATCGAGCTGCACGTAGGGGATGAAGTTTTGGTAAAGCTTAATCCGAAGCAGCTCAAATTTTTCAAAAGAAAACACACAGGATTAGTTCGCAAGTACGATGGGTCATTCCCAATCACAAAAAGATCAATGATATCTCATTTCGAATGCAACTTCCTTCCCAACTGAAAATGCATCTGGTATTTCATGTCAGTTGCTTGAAGCCATATAAAAGAGACCCGAATAACCCAAAGAGAAGTTTGTCAACTCGTGTCGCACCAGATGCCGATTTACAGTTGAAGAGACAGGTTGAAGAAATCCTTGCACATAGGTGCAGTAACAGGGAAGATGGCAGTCAGAATGAATTTCCTGTGGAATATCTTTTGAAGTGGAAGGGCCTACTAGAGGTCGAAATTACCTGGAAACTTTAGAGTACCCAACCATCCTTCCAAACCACTCTAAAGAAGTACTTAAAGCGCGTCGACGGGGACGTCAACGCAACTAAGTAGGGGAGGATGTGACGTGCGCTCGCGACATAGCCATCCAGGTCAGCCGTAGGACCACTTGGGCCACTAGTGCGTCAGGCACTAGTGGATTGAAGTTGGGGCATCGTCGGCGCGTCACCAAGCCATGAGGGCTTCGCCATTGGTACTCCGAGAGCTTCGGTCGTGGGCCAAGAGGGCACGCGACATGGTGGCAGTTGGAGTCGTGACGCAGTGCCAACAGGGCACGCGATGCGGTCGCGACATAGCCAAGCTGGTTAGCGGTGCGGGAGGTTGCGGTATGTAAAACCAAGGGGTTTGAGGTCCTCCCGCCATTTGGCCACTATTGATGTTTAAAACATATATATGGGGAAGTGATCTAACAGCCACGTGACGTGTCGCTGGCCTAAGTGATCCCCTACAGAACGCGTACGATAACCTTGTGGGCTTGAGTTCGTGCATCCGGACCTCGCATAGGTGTTGGGTCGCTCCTATCGCATCGTGCGCTAGAGCCATCGTGTTGGTGGTCCACGACCACCTTCCACAGTGCGGACCCAAACCTAGGGGCTGCCCCTAGGATAATCGCTGCGTATAGCTATAAAAATTGCATTCGGAAATCCGCATGGTTTCTAACCTAATGTGTTACCGTGCAGGTTTGAAACGTGAATAGGCTGATCTAGTTCGAGAAAGCTAGTTGTCGCACGAGAGATTACGTCGCAAAAAGTAACTCCGTGACAGACGGCTTCAAGCTGTCTCTATTGGTGTTAATGAGACGTTTAGAGACGGTTTGTCTCTAAAGTTTCCACCTGCCTATATATGAAGTGAACCTTATGGAGACCGTCATGACTGCCTCTATATGTTCTTTTATATAAGGAGACGGCTATAGCCGTCTCTAATAAAAGGATTTGAGACGGCTTTTGAAATAGCCGTCTCTAATAAATAGTTATTGGAGACGGCTTTGAAAAGCCTTCTCCAATAACCATCTCCAAAAGTCCTTTTTTTTGTAGTGAGTGCTGGTGAACATGTCAATACTGGTTGTATCAGTAACCAGGGACGTGTTGATGACCTAGTGATCAAATACATCAGAGTTTAGCGCTACTGATTCAACAAGAGAGAGGTCAAAGCACATTCGAAAGCAGGCTTTGACCATGTAGGCATTTGATCTGAGAGAAATCAACTTATCTCTCTCAGATTTGGCATAAAACTGGGCTGTCATGCTATGCGCGGTCAACAGAGTCGGTCTCTTTCTTAAATGATGTACTATAAAACAAAGTAAATACAGGTACAGATGCAGAAAGAAGAAGGATTTGGCAATGGTTCACAGAAGAGTACAGCCGAGCTGTATTTGTTATGTTGGTATCAGACAATATAGATGCCTTTCTTTTACATCTACATAAAAGAAATTAGGAAACATATCGATGTTATTCTAAAAAATAAAGTGTTAGATTCTCAATACACTCAGCTGTATTCTTGTTCAACACACATCTCATATGGAAAAACATATCTAGTTAATTAAAGTTGAATCAGATTAATAACATGATAGAAACTGATACCAAAAGAAGAATCAAATTTTTTCCAAAAATGCAGTTTTTGAAAGACATTTAAATATTTTTTAATCATGTAGTTAAAAAAAAGTGTTTTGAATCCATCTTTTTCATTTTTAATGCACTTTTTATTACTATTTATTACTATGGTGTTGGTGATCTCAGCCAAGCCCAAACCAACTCATTGGCACCCATTCAAGGTGACCAACCTTGTCATAGCAATCTATATTTGATGCAGTCTTTGGAATTTTCTAGTTGAGCAAACTAATATTAGACTTCCTACAGTTACATGAGCAAACCATTATAAAATTCACACTAGTACAGGCATTGAATATAGGAGATGCCTGTGTAATATTCCCTAGGAGATTGGAAAATCAAAACATGAGCTGAAAGAGGTCAGGAACCATATAACTAATTTGGCTGAACATTTTATCCTTGCTAGATCTACCCCATCCCATTTGAATGAGATTTCAAGCAATTGCGAGTGATTTATGGTTTGGTCTCAGGGTGCACTGTCAGAACATGTAAAACAAAGGACGGGATCTCTAAGAGTGTATCGAGCTCACAGATATTCAAGACCTCAAAAGAGCCTGATGAACATAATGGCTGGGTAACATCTAAATGATCCTTTTTAACGAATGTTTAGGATTGACCTACGAGGCTTGTGAGGCCAAATTGACAGAACTATTGTACTATATGGAAAACGAAAACCAAAATAGCATGAGCAGTAAAGTCCCAAACGAAAAAATGAGGATGGAGCTGTTGAAGTTGAGGTCAATTGTTGAATATGATAAGAACGATGGGACTTCAATCAGAGGTAGGGAGGCTT
Source organism: Chloranthus sessilifolius (assembly GCA_021018995.1). NCBI lineage: Eukaryota > Viridiplantae > Streptophyta > Magnoliopsida > Chloranthales > Chloranthaceae > Chloranthus > Chloranthus sessilifolius. Next base: position 159,993,723 of record CM037584.1, read on the forward strand.
CTCAAAAAATAGTTTCATGAAGATATTATCATGGAAAGTGAGGGGATGAAGAGTGATGAGAAACAACCTGTAATTAAAGAGGTTATATGAAGCAGCATATTATCTATATGGGCTATTCGGGAAACAAAAGGTGAAGAGTATGATAGGAGTTTGTTGAGATCTTTGGGGTTTAACAATGGATTGGAGTAGACAAATCTGAATGCAGTCGGGGCAGCAGGAGGGATTTTGGTAGCTTGTAATTCTGTAAAGAAGGCGCTTAGTATTAGTCAGTTTTCAGTTTCCAGTAAGTTTACTACAAATGCAAATGACTTACAATGGATTGTGTCTTTTTTCAGTAGTTCCAATGAATGTTGTCCATTATGTACTTTAAGCAAAATTGACGTCACATCTCCATAGAGGGAAAAATTCAGCAGAATATGTCCATAATCCATTATTGATGTCATGCAAGAGCCTCTATTTCGAAGATACTTTTTTAAGAATTTACGCACATATTTTATATTAGGTTGTGCAGTTTATTATCCCTGTTTCAATCGAAGGAATTTACTAATTAATGAAACTTGAATTGCTCCAAATCTGCCTCAAAATATCCTCCTCATTAAAGATTACTGCAGTTTCCCCAAATCGCCTTGAATTTCTTTTAACTTTACGAATACAATGTTCGATTTTATCCTCTGTACCATCCAATCTCCCCAAAATCACATCAGAAAAAGAGAGAACAGGGGTGTAAAATGGTGTACTAACCCAATCTTGCATACCTGTTAATGGATTGTCACAGATTCCTTTTCCAATTGAGCATAATTCAGAGGCTACAGCAACACGTATGAGTATGTTAGATGGAAAACTATTTCAGAATTAATTTTATTATTTAAAAGATTAAAAAATAAGAAAAATAAAAAAATGCAGATATCACAGATCTGTACGGATATGTGATTGTGATCAAAGATTTGATCACAGATCTGTACGGATATGTGATTGTGATCAAAGATTTGATCACAGATCTGTGATTCACATACCCACAAATTACAGATATGTGACTAAAACAAAGTTTTAGAAAAAAAACTATTTTTCACCTACAAAGATTTTGATCATAGATCTGTGACCATGTGATCATAGATCTGTGACCATGTGATCATAGATCTGTGGCCGTGGGATCATACCATGTGAGTATGATCCCAGATCTGCACAAGCCCTTAAAAAACGCAAACACCACCAATAATTATGTACAAGCATACATATATATTAATCTTTGATATTTCTCATGTAATAGAACTCTACCTTTGATCAAATGATGAAAACGATGCCGCCTCTGATCGAATGAGAAGATGATGAAGATGAAGATCGCCACCAACAACAACTAAAACTTTATAAATCGTAAACCCTAAAATAATTGAAAACATGTGAATCGTTCACTTATGAAAACAAAAATGTAAATAATCGAAAACCTGTGAATTCGTTCACTTACAAAATCAACCGAACCATATAAGTCTATGATTTGACAAAGAAAGGTAAAATGAAATTAAGGATATGTCATTCACAAACCTAAGAACACACAAATCCACTAACAATTATGAATTTAATTGGAAGGGGAAGAAATTAATTTGAACCAGAAATATGAAGGGTGAATTGTGTAAGATTTTGTAATTTATTATTATTTATGAATATCACATCGTAAATCATAAGATCTTAACAACCATATGGCACGATTGGTTATTTTTGATTTTTTATTTTGAAGCGATAACAAAACTAATATATTAGAAATATGAAGCGAACATACCTTTGCGGGTAGCAAGACACTACCCAAAAAGAAGGCCCCCCAAAAAACTCACCCGGGACCCCGAGCCAAGCCGCAACACGAAACCCCCGCACGGCACCACCAGAAGGATGACCCTGAAAACAACAAACCAGAGGAAGGTCCCCCCAAAAAACTCACTTGGGACCCCAAGCCAGGCCGCAACGCAAAACCCCCGCACGGCATCACCAGAAGGATAACCCCCGAAAACAACAAACCCCCGCACGGCACGATTGGTTATTGAAGAGGAAGAAACCTCAGTTTGAACGAACCACACAGACGACCTAATGGCGGGTCCAAAACTCTGCGTATTGAAGAAGAAGAAACCTCAATTGGAACAAATCAGACGGATGACCCTAACCGAAAGGTCCAAAATTCTGCTTTTTGAAGAAGAAGAAATCTCAATTTGAACGAATCAGATAGACGGCCCTAACCAAAAGGTCGAAAACTCTGCTTATTGAAAAAAGAAGAAACCTCAATTTGAACGAGGAAAATATATATATATATATATATATATATATACAAATGGCAGTTTTATCCATGAAAACGATCTTCGTGAGCTTCAAAATATCGAATTAAGCAATAAAAACATATACATTTCAAGATATACAGCTAAATTTCACAGAATTCAATATGAAACCCAAACAAACGAAAAGAACACCCAACATCGAATATAGATATGAGCTAACAAAAAATTAAACGCAATTTCAAGCAATTCAAGATCTGAGATCGGATCTCCTCTGTTACAATTGCAACCAAAACAAGATCTCTCAAAACAGAGATCTACATGCAAGAAATGGAATTCATAAAGATAAAGAGGAAGAAGAAGAACCTGAGATCCATAAGTGATCTGCAGAAACCCTAATCTCTCTTCTTTCTCTCTCCTTTTTCTCTCTCGTCTCGCTCTCCCCCCTATTGGATGGTATCTTTAGTAACTTGAGTTTCTTCGTTGCTTCAAAGTCCTGCAAAATCACCAAAACTTAAGCCAAAGCAAAAGGGAAATACCTACAAACTAAGATAAATCTCCAATTCCACCTTTCATGCTGTCGAAATTCGGCTCTAAATCTCGATTTCGATCTGCCAACCCGATCCTAACGCTAAATTTCCAGCCAAAACAAGCAGGAAATCGTGCAAAATCTAGGGTTTGTCAAGAGAGAGGAAGACGAGAGAGGCTAGGGTTTCAGAGAGAAAAAGAAGGGTTGAGAGAAAGGTGTTTTGTGTTAGATATAAAAGAGAGACAAGAGAGGCTTCGGGGGTCAGCCCGATGGATTTGCACGTGATGATATACGTGATGAGAGGAAGATTTATTAAATCACTTTTTAACTTAAAAAACCACTGCTTTAACTTAAAAACCTACTACTTTAGGCAGTGGAATAGTACACCACTATTTTAAGCAGTAGTTTATTTTATGTTGCTACAGTCGTTTTTCCCTCATTTTCACGTAGTGTAGGCCATCTATCACAATAGCAAGAAGGTTTTCTTTAAGCAACCCAAACAATAATAAAAAAGGAGCCACAAACCCCGAAATTAGTACATCAATACCTGAATTTTTATTTTTATTTTTTCTTTCCCCTCTTGAATAGTTATCATGTTGGTCAATATCCTCCACTATTTTGGCTGGTGTGGGTGATTGATCAGTTTAACACAATGGCTAAGAAGGGATTTTAATGTCTTTAAGGCTCGTGCACGATGACAGTGACAAAGACAATATGCTGTATTGATGATGAATGTTGTGAAATAAAGTAGATTGTTGTGTTGGTGGAGATGAGATAAATATGAAGCCAAAAATGAGAGCCTTCTAGTAAGCAGAAAATGAAGATGTTGCATTGCAGAAACCCTAGGAGAGAGAAATGAAGAGATATAAATAAAAGAGACATTGATGAAGAGATTTAATGTTGTTGTTGAGCTGATAACAAGAAGAAAACGGTTATCTGTTGTCTAACAGCAAGAGCCAAGAGATCTGATTTTATTTTTACTTTTCGGCAACAAAAAATATATTGACAAGGTAAGGAAAGAGATACAAAACCTGACAGCCAGCGAGGAGCTGAAACTGAAAACACCCGAAAAGGAAACCCCGCCTAAAGAGGAAACCCGAAACACATCCCCGGCGAGAGGAATTACTCCATGTTGTTCGTGAAGAGAACTGAAGTTGTTGGCAAATAAGAAAATTAACGAGATGAAACAAGAAAGAAACTACACTAAACTAGCCATGGCCAACACCTCTTTTCTGAGTTTTTCCTTTTTTTCTCGTCATTTTTTCGAATAGCCAGTCTTCACGCCTCTTTTCTTTTTCATTGGCTGCAACAACAACACAATCGCTTCTATTTCTCTCTTCTTCATGCATCACTTCTTAGCATCTCCTCCTACTCTCCCCCCTTAAAAAAATTCAGATTATGTCATTATATGAATGAACAATAATATGTAGAGGGAAAGGAACATCTATCAAAACAATAAAGGCAGGATGGCTGATGCTCAAGAACAAATATGGGTGCAACAATAATAAATTTGAACCCAAGATGGAGATAAAAGGAAGAACAAAAAATGGTTTTCGATTTCCAATGCACAAAAATCCATCTATTCCGCAATGTATCAAACAAAATCAATTCATAACCACTAAGGACTACAAAATCGACCCGCTCTGATCTGTATTGATCCCCACCGATACAAAGACGATACGTGTCAGGCAGTGCTGATACAATCATTTTATAAGAGATATAATGCAATATATTGGTGTGCATAATTCGATGCATCTGATATATCCCATACTGTGGGACACTGATAGCATAGTCACAAAGTCGGGAGTCGGCAATAAATTGGCAAGGGTCTAAGTCATGAAAAATCGGCAAAAAAATCGATCAAAGCCGACAAAATTGGGGAACATAAAAATAAAAAATGCATTATAATATATTTTAGGGTAATGATACCTCACTCGAGTCATGCATGACTAGAGCGGGTGACCTCGAATCATGTCGTGGTCAACGTTTGACTGTGATCTGACGGTCACCCGCTCGAGTCACGCATGACTCGAGCGTGACACGAGTCAGGTGATCATTACCTTATATTTTAAGTTTAAAATATTAGTTTTAATGAACAAAATAGTACAAAATAGGCAAAAAAGAAGAAGAAAAAAGGTCCCTGTGTTCGGGAGGGTCGCTGGAAGAGGTGGCCGCCGCCGGAGTTGCTGGTTGTCAGAGTCGAGAGAGAGTGCCAAGGAGCAATACAAGAAGGTCAAGAGATGGGCAGACAGCAGATACGGCGATAACCCTAAAAAAATTTCATTTTTACCTATACGTGAAAACAAAAACAGACATTATCACAAACATCGCCGATTAATCGGCCGAGTCCTTGCTAGTCACCAACTTTTTCCGATATTTTGAAAGTCGGAGACTTTTGTGACTATGATTGATAGTGATACATATCGACATCCGATATTTCGAACCATGATGGGAATACACAAAACGTAAATTGTTTTGGGTGTCACGTGGAGCAAGGTAGCATTGTTTAAATCATTAAAAAAAACATCAAAATAACATCTCCATTTTATGTATTTTTTGAGGCTTAAAATCTGGACTGTTGAATCTCAATCAAAATATGACTTTCAATTTTGAATTTTTTTACTTTTGAATCAATCTATGCAACCTACTAGACCTCCATGTGGCACCAAAATAGTGTCATGAGTGCCACATGGAGCTCCATGTAAGATTGGTGTACCTATCTTGCATACTCCGTTGAAGTAGACACCCTTTTCCCATATATATATATATATATATATATATATATATATATATATATATATATATATATATATAGAGAGAGAGAGAGAGAGAGAGAACATAAATAAATAACTAGGTTTTGTATTCACTCTTTTGTTTTTCCCTTTTTGGGTTTTTCTATTTTGTTTGAGCTTGAAAAAGTCAGCTGATATTAGCTGATTTTAATGGAGGGGAAGAAAAGCCGACTAACAATAAAATAGTAGGCATCACTTTCCGGAATATTGTACGGCATATTGATTTTTGCTCCCCAAAACTTGCACAGATCAATTAAATAATTCAATATCTACAGGCTTTTTCAGAAAAAAAAAAAAATTTTGGCTCTTTCTCACTTACACAATCTCTTGTACATTCTTTTCTGCATTCAAAGATGCAGTAATCTAGTATATTAGAAAGAGGATTAATAGCCATAGATCTGTGTATTTGTAAGATCGAGAAAACAATTTATTTCATGATTTATATTACTGCAGTTGTCCTCATTTAATACTCCTTTCTTGAGTTCATCCTCATTGTGACCTAATAAAAAAAGGCAGGATATAAATATCTGAGTTTTATGTAGTTGATGTCGAAAGTCAAAAAATTATACAAATCTTAGAGCATTTCTTATCAACTAATTTGTGGTATATTTATGCCTTTTTAGATTTGTAATGCTAATTTTCTTCAGTTTTTTTCATTCATTCATTTTATTTGGCTCTCTCACTTACACAATCTCTTGTACATTCTTTTCTGCATTCAAAGATGTAGTAATCTAGTATATTTAAGAGGATAATAGCCATAGATCTGTGTATTTGTAAGATCGAGAGAAAATTTTATTTCATGACTTATATTACTGCAGTTGTCCTCATTTAATACTCCTTCCTTGAGTTCATCCTTATTGTGATCTAATACGAAAAGGCAGGATATAAATATCTGAGTTTTATGTAGTTGATGTCGAAAGTCAAAAAATTATACAAATCTTAGAACATTTCTTATCGACTAATTTGTGGTATATTTATGCCTTTTTAGGTTTGTAATGTTAAATTTCTTCAGTTTTTTTCATTCATTCATTTTAACTTGTCTTTGTTATCTCCAAATTGCATTGGATGCCTGTTATATTTTGATTTATTACACAACACATGGCATACATTAAATAAAATAGCTAGACGAAATATTCATTGTTTTGTCTATTGAAAAAAATCTTGTCGTTATGTTGTTTTCAACAAGGTTCTCAAGGAACAATAGCTTTACCTTGGAGTCAACCTTTAGTTCTTTAGAGTTTTAAGTTTTTAGTATTTCCTTTCCGATGGGATGTTGTCTAATGGTTATGTTGTCTACTTCTTTTTCAATTATTCCAATATTTTCATCATCTTCCTTGACTGCATCAAACAATACAAGAAATTCAACTTTTTTACAGGAAAACAGTATCTAAATAGTGATAATAGCCAGAAATTTTGGACAAGAATCACAGTCAGAGATGCCAAGGCTGATCATTTCACGGCAAATCAAAATAGAAATGTCATCTAAAATCAAAATTAAAAAAGGGATTAATCGGGTGTGACCAACATCATAAGATTATCTATCTAATCAAGTGCAATTACCCCATCAATTCTGTCAAAAGCTGAGACCCACAGCTGTCAGGCCCCTGGAAATCTGTGAAAGTCAGCTTTCTAAATTCTCTGGTTAAAGGATCTATCTTACGATAAAAAGCACAAAGGGAAATGAAGCAAATTACATATGTGAGTCACCAATAGAATGAGATGTACCTGAAAGTTGATTAAAAGTATCATCTTATTAGGTTCTCTAGTACTCTGCAATCCTTCATCTTGTTTACAATCTGTTACCGTGCACGTGGTACAAAGAGAAATAATTATAGGATGATTGATATTCTCTAACTCTAAGAACTTCCAGTCTTCCTCTCGATTAACTAATTAATAGTAGGGCTGTCAACAGGTTGGGACAGGCAAAATTTTGTCTGCCCAATAAGAAATTCTGAAATGCCCGACCTGACCCGATTGTGCACCCAAGCTAACCTGACCCGACCCGATGCCTGACCCAAAAACCCAAACCAACCCAGTAAAACAAATCCATCTTTTACACTTTTCTATATAAAATATCGGGTCGGGTCAAATGCCTCATGCCCGACCTGACCCGACGGGACTAAGTGTATGTGCCCTACCTGACCCATTGACAGCCCTACGTAATAGTCATACCCATGCCATACATGGGAAATAGGGTCATCATCGGTGCTCATATAGAACAACTTTCATAGTCTGATCAAGATAATTTTCCAATTCATTTCCTGCGAGACCCATTCTAAGCACAAGTGCATGAGTTTTTCTTTTTTAGAGAACAAAGACTCCTAAGTAGAACTTTGCAAATGGGGGAGATCAATATGCAACCTTTATTTAATGGTATACATTAAACAAAATAGCTAGGAGAAAAATGCATTGTTTAGTTCTATTGTCTTAATCTTGTGTCGCCGTGTTGTTTTCAACAAGGTTCTCAAGGAGCAATGGCTTCACCTTGCAGTCAACCTTTAGCTCTTTATAGCTTTAACTCTTTCCTTCCTGATGGTTATGTTGTCTTCTTTTTTTTAATTATTACAATTACAATATTTTCATCATCTCCCTTGACTGCATCAAATGATGTAAGAATTCAATTCTTTTAGGAAAAACCTTGATTCAGTATATGGATAGTGATAATAGCCAGAAATTTTGGACAATAATCAGTCAGAGAGGCTGACCATTTCTTTTTCTTTTTTTGATTGGTAGAGAGGTTGACCATTTCACAGCACATTAAAATAGAAATGCTATCTAACATAAAAATAAAAAAAGGACTAATGGGGTGTCCCCACAGCACAAGATTATCTAGCCCATTAATTCTGTCAAAAGCTGAGATCCACAGCTGTCAGAGGCCCTGAAAATCTGTGAAAGGCAACTTTTTAGATTCTTTGGCTTAAAGGATATATCTTATAATAAAAAGCACAAAAAGAAGTTGAGGAAATGAAAAAATTGCATATCTAAGCCACCAATAGAATGAGATCTGCCTGATAGTTGATTCAAACCCTTAAATAAACTCAGTGGAAAAAAAAAATAGAAGAATTAAAGCAAACAGGGAAAAAAAGTGTAAGCAAAGGACCATTGCAAGTCATATATTTCTACTCATTTCTATCAAGAATTAGATTCTCTAGCACTCTGCCATCCCTCATCTCGATTACAATCTACTACTGTGCACAAGGTACAAAAAGAAAATAATTAAATCAGTAATGATTGATATTCTCGAACTCCAAGGAACTTTCAGTATTCCACTCGCTTAATTAATTCTAACATATTGTGGATATTTGTATACTCATATATAAGCAGATCTTCGTTTGTTTTATTGATTGTCAATGAGTAAATAATTTTAAATGAAGTTGCTTTAGTTGATTCTTTTTATGAATTTCATACGCAGAAACCGATCAACAATTGGAAATTAAGTTTGGATAAAGAATAATTCACAAATCCTACACAAGTTAATATCATATGCTGCAATAAACTAGCTTTTTCTTATGTGACAGGACACAGGTAGCAACATTTGAGCTATCCTCATATTTACCAAACATATAAGATCAATCAATTTTTTCCCTGGGACAGAGAAGTATTCTTTCAAAAAAAAAATCATACAGAAAACGCAATCCGTACCTTTGAATAAATTTGAATCTGAATTGTGAATAATCTATTATCAACTGATGTTACAAGAAGAGGCAAGTATCAGGAAAAAAATCCATGCTATCACTTCTAAGTGTCATAGCCATACCCATGATATAAATGGGTAATAGGGTCATCATCGGTGCCCATAACCATATAGATCAATTTTCATCGGCTGATCAAGATAGTCTTCCAATTCATATCCTGCCAGACCAATTCTAAGCACAATTTCATGAGCATCTTTTTTCTTATTTAGAGAACAAAGACTCCTAAGTAGCATTTTGCAAACAGGAGGCATCAATATGAAACCTTTATTTAATGCATAAAGCATAATATCTACAGCCACAGCTAGCTTCCCTTCCTGAAAAAGGCCATAGATAAGCTTTACGCAACAAGGTGGAGTTATTTCAATCTTATACTCCGAAAGAAGTGAAAAAATAGCTTCATCTACTCTACCCGCCTGACAAAATCCAATGAGCCAAATCGTATAAGGTGAAGAATCAACAACAATGCTTTTGCAGTCCTCCTTAAGTAAGCCTCTGATCGCCTCTTCCACATTTCCACCCTCAAAATCTTCACGGATAACTTTAATGGCTCTCACTTCCTCATCATTTAGATCGTTCTTTTGCGATATGTAACTCAACCAAAGAGCGAAAGCTCTCGAGACCTTTCCTTTCCAACACAATGAAGTCATAAGCATATTGTAAACTTCTGGACTAGGCTTACACCCATTCTTTATCATATCTTCAAAAACACAAAATGCATCTTCTTCTCTATCAACCTTTTGAAGCCCATTAATAATAGTGCCATAAATTACCAAATCGGGAGAATATCCCTTAAGTTGCAACACCTTTAAGAGTTTAAAGGCTCCACTTATATTCCCGGTCCTACATAAACCATTAATTAGTATGTTATACGTAATAATATTTGGTATAACACCACTCTCGGAGAGCTCTCGAAGAAGCTTATATGCCTTAAGTATAAGACCAGATTGATAATACTGTTCAACCAATAACTGAAGACCCGCACTATTGAGCACCCGATTGGTCCCTTGAGAAAGCCGGAGAAACAAACAAGGGTTATTTCCCATCTCCATCTTGCAAAACAAAATATGAGCCTCATCCATTTTTCCCACCTTACAAACCCGTTGATAAGAGAGTTAAATGTCATCACCGTCGGGAAACATCCCAGCTAAGCCATATCATCAAAGATAAGTTGAGCATCACGAACTAGCCCTTTCTTGCAGAGGCCACATATAAGGATAGTGTACGTAGCAGCATCAGGAAAACAATCATGCTTTGAAATCTCGAGTTTCAACGAATGGGCCCCATCAAGAAGCCCAACATCGCAAAGTCCCTTAATCAAAGTGTTGTAACAAAATGTGTCAGGAACAAAACCCTTATGCGTCATCTCCCTCAACAATGCCAGAGCATCTTCGACCTTACCCGCATTCGAAAACCCTTAATCATTATCGTATACAATATATTGTCGGGAACAATGTTTTTTTACAACATTTTTTTATAAAACTCGCACGCGTCATCAAATCTCCCAATTCTAAAAAACCCATCAATCAAATAACTATAACCCTTCAAGCCGAGCACAAAATTTGTGTTTCTCCTAAGGGAACCGAGGATGCCAAAAGCTTCGTCAATTCTACCCAATTTACAAAACCCACTTAGCAAAGCATTGTAAGTAATCGAACCAGGACTACTAGAGTCACTCATTTCAATTACAGGAAACAACCCATAAGCATCATCAAGCCTCTTAGCTTGACAAAGACCAAACAAAACTATAGTATAAATCATGGTATCAGGAGATATACCTCTCTCCGACATTTCATCGAACAACTGCAACGCATCTTTCGTTCTCTCCGCTTTGCAGAATCCATCAATCAAAATACAAAAAGTCGGCAGCATCGGTCGACAATCGGACTTCAGCATTTTACTGTAAACCGCCATGGCAGCTTCAAAGACCTTTTCTTTAACCAACACATGCAAAATTGTGTTGTAAGTGAAAGTGTTGGACCTGGAACCAAACTCTTCCATGCGATCGAACGATTCGATCGCCATTTCAGTAGATCGTGCGGCATAATAAGCCTGGATCAGAGCGGCGTAAGCATTCGAAGCGATCGGGGCTCCGCAAATTTTAATCTCCGCCATTGATTCCCACGCTAATTCGAAGCAGTGAGGACCGTGGAGCATCGTTGTCACCACTCAGAATCTTTACCCGAATCTCGATGGCCTAGAATTTCGTATTATAACATCGCACGCTTGTTAAGACGATAAGCAGACATATAACATATTTCTTAATTCGATTTAGCATATTGATCAAGACATTTAATAACAACACTTAAAAATGAATAACTCATAAGTTAACAGCGCGAAGACATAGAAGACAATAATAACGTGATAAAATCCTATCTATGCATCTATGATAGGAAATGAATTGAGATTTTACGTAGGGTAAAATGGTCCCAACATAAACCCAAAAAAAATACTGATAAATAAACGTACTGATAACAAGTCTCTCCTGAAAGTGATAAAGTCTATAATTAAAGAATCTCTCAATGCTCAAAGTAATCTGTCGGATCTACTCCCTCGTCCAGATGGTAGCCGACGTCCTCACCCTTATGAGCCGCATCAGGTACACCAGCATCCTCATTCTCAGTGATAGAATAATCAGTGTTCTCACATGCAACTGTTAATTTTGGGGAGGGGGTGAGTTTACTCAGTCACATAAACTCAACAGGTTGCACAATCGATCCACCATAACATACCCAGGTGATCGTGTGTGAAATCGCTTGGATTGCGGTGCATTTTGAAATAAACAAATCAGCTATAAATTATTACAATAGTATTAAGATCTTGTAGCCTATCATATCAACATTGAAACATAGCATAAAATGAAAAGACATAGCATAGAATGAAAGACCTGACATAAAATGAAATGAATGTGATGCATCAAGTTTTGATCTCTTTTGGTGTCTGCTTTGTCGACTTATCCTATGTGGCATATCTTAAAACTTAATATTGCTCCATACGTTTACAAAACGCATTTCGTATCTTATTTAATTTTCGTATACGACCTGTGCCAGAGCCGCTGCTCGAGCCTATCACGCGAGGTCCACGTGTAGATAATCACTTAACATCCATATCATAATGTATACCATCATCCAGCCTAATGAAGTTGCATGCATTTAAATCAGTGTCCCTTTACGTTCGGGACACTATTGTATCATATTGTCCTTAAGACCCGTCTTGGCTGCAGACGTTAGATCTTGCAGTAGCACGCAAGACATGGTACGTATAGAAACTTAATTCATATTTTGTCAGCCTTCACAGCGTAACTTATCTTCATTCGTATCTTACCTACCAATACTTATCATTTACGGATAATTTAATTTATAGTGAGCCACAGTGCGATAAGATTCACAAAATCACGTTTTCCAAGGGACGGATTCCGTAGTAACCTGGATGTACTTCGTATGGCAGACCATACTCCCATAGTAGTGTTGCATCTGTACATGGATGCCTACATTTCAAGTTCCACGTGACCGTGACGGGAATTCCACCATGACGAAGGCTCAAAAGTCGTGTGACATAGCTTATTCCTTTTTAATTATGCGTAGGCCCTATCATGATTTTTCTATGTGTTGCAAGCCATATGATGGAAGGTCTTACCTGACTAAACGAACTAGTGCATACGTCTTACATACTTGTGACCATAACATAATAATTAAAATTTGAAAAGAACAGATGTTTCATACAAAATATTTGAAAAAACTTTCATGGGTCGTTAGATTGCTTAGAGAGCGATCGGGTCTGTTGTTCTTAAAGTTTTCTAAGATCTAAGTGGTCTCTGCATCGAGACCATTTTGCTAGTTTGGCTAAGGAGTGGGACAAGGAGACGAGTCGAATAAGCCTTTACCCCTTGCCCAATTTTTAATAAACTTTCAGGCTTTGAAATCGGTCCGTCAATTTTCGATGACCGTTCTCTGAACCGCTAGATTATATTGTATCATTAGCGTGATCGTTTTTAAAGTTGGTCCTATAGGCCAGTTGGGTCTTGAATTCTCAAAGTTAAGAGTAGAAAGTAACCCATGTGTTATTCCATGTGGCACTTAGGGCTAAAATAAAAAGAACTGAACTTCGAACCATTCATCATCTAATTTGAACCATTAGATGGTTAGACAATAAAATTTTACCTAAGGTTGGTTCTTTTGTCCAAGTTCTGATTCGGTCTCTAGTACATTAGATCCTCCAGTCAACATTTTACAAGATCTAAAAGGCACACGGACACTTAGGGTACCTACTATGTAGTGATCAGATTGAACGGACCTAAACCATCAGAAACTTAAGAAGGACAATTTTGAGGTGTTAAATTCTTAGGCCCAATTTATTTCGACATCTAAGGCCTCAGATCTAACGGTCAATCCTTACATGATCGATAATGTCCAAAAGGAGGTTCAATCTCTTGACTTGTGTTTCGATTTATCAGATTTTGGACCGTTAGATGTCTCGAGAATTTTAATTTGTGGAGACGGTCCATCTCGACTCTATTTTTTGGGTTGGGCCCATAAGGTCCAACTTGAATCTATTTTATTTAAATCTAATAGTACTAAGGATGGTTGCACCAAATTAACCATATCAGGTAAATTCTCCAAAGCACCTAACTACAATGGTTGGCACGGGCAAGCTATCACCGGCATCGCCGGCATTTGGTCGGGCCGGTCCCCAAAATTCATTTTATCTCGGTCCGAATTTTTTTTATAAATATACATATATCAATATATGTATGAAGCTCTACATTTACACACACACACACGCAAACACACACACACACACACACACACACACACACATATATATATATATATATATATATATAATTATCTAGGTGGTGTTTTGCAGATGCACGAATAGAGAGGAAGATGGTAGGGAGGTGGCAGGGAAGAGACGACTAAAAGAGCTTGGGTCGGTCTCCTTTTCTCTCTCTAAAAACTATAGGTATTCACTCTCTCTCATACCTTCTCTATAGATTTCTCTCTCTACAATTACTGATTAGTCTTTCCTCTCTCTCTCTCTAGATACTTTCTCACCCTCTGTCTCCTTGATCACATTCATACGCAACCCATAAACTCTATTCCCTCAACACCCCTTGATCCTCATATCGATGGCCTCTCACCCACCACCATCATGTCACCTTCTCAACATGTTAATACACCCATTTCATCTCCTAGTAGCCCACTGTCTCCCCTATCCATTTCAGTAGTTGAACATAGTTCTGATGGTATCCCTTTACATTTAGGGCATCCCATGATAACTCGCTCTAAAGTGAGTATTGTCAAAGTAAAACCCAAATATTTTATGGCCATTACTGGTATCCCTCTACACCTAAAACCTTCAAATCTGTTCTAAAGGATCAGTGATGGGTATCAGCAATGAAGGAGGAACTAGAAGCGCTTCACAAAAATGACACTTGAGAATTGGTCGGACGAACACCGGAGATGAACATTGTAGGCTGCAAATGGGTCTTTAAGGTCAAGCTATAATCTGATGGGTCTGTTACAGGGACCTGCACACTCTTGGGAAAGGAAGAAGATTGAGGGAAGTTGATTTGGTGTAAACTTATACACTATATATATATATATATATATATATATATATATATATATAAGTATGGAGTACGTATATATTATAAATAGATATTTATTTATTTCTATTTTTCATCTTCTTCATAATTCAACGACCATTAATGGAGCAAGGAATAAAATATATATTTCTTTTATTTTCAAAAAGAGAAACTGAATATTTTAAGATCCATCGAGGGACACCAACCTGTTGGAGCACACACGTGGTTGTCGGGACGATTCCAATCGATTTGGTGGCGTAGCAGCCTACGCGTTGATTTGGTGATGCAGTCGATGTGGCAGTCTACGCGTCAATTCAGCGACGCAGTTTAGATGGTGGGTCGGCGGGTTGCTATGTCGGATGCGAGAATGAGAGGAAGAATGTGGCAATAAAGGTGGTATCGGGCTGCGTTCTTGAGGGCTGTTGTGATGGAGGCAGCAGGGAAGATGAGTTAATGGCTTGTGCGAGGCCTCCTCTGATGATGGGCGATGAGGGAGAGTAAGGTTTTGATTTTCGTAGGATTGAGGAAGGTTAGCGAGACGGCGGGTTGGAGACATTACCCCTTGTGGATATATAGCAGTTGTGAGAAGGTGCGTTGGACAGTCAATTGATAAAGAGGGAAAGAATCCACAAGGGCTCTATCGCTTTCCAAAGGTGTTGTCATCGTTTTGGGAAACTGCAACCCTTGATTGAAGATCACCTACTATTTTAGGGAGAGAAGGTGGGCAAGTTTCCTATGGCTGCTAAATTCATGGGATTCGGGTACCAACTTGGGCACCCCATTCACATTCAAATTATTATTGGTTTATTTAGGGCACGTTTGTTTCATTGTAATATGGACCCCGTAAAATGGAGAATGCATGTAATTTTTTTATGACTAGATTACATGCATTATGCACTTTGCATGTAATATTTGGGTATAAAATGGTTGTTCTTTTGAGTGTAAAATTTTCCTGTAAAATCTACTTTTTGATGTTTTTTTAACATCACACCCAAAAGAACAATTTGTGTAATATATTTAAATTAATGTACAAAATGGGCATTCCCCATTCATCATTGCCAGTATCCAACTTCATCGGACATGATCGGCAGTAACGCAACCATAATTTTTTTGATGGGGTATCTCATGAAGATTGATTGGGCCCAACTGCTCAATCGTAAAAGTACCCCCCCCCTCCCTCAGATAACGTCGCTCTACCACTAAGCGAATGGACCCGATCACAAACCTGATTAGGACTCGACCCAAACCCAACCCGTGTTTTTTTGTTAGGTTGAGTTTAGATATAGCTTGACCTGGACACGTAACCAAAATGGGTCCATAATTTTTCAATGCGATCCCCCCGGACTTGACCCGATTCTACAGAAGTCGGCTCTGGTACACCCCTGAACCGGATCTGACCCGACCCATTTGCATCCCTTCCGGCATCTTCACCGTTCAATCGATCGATCATCCAAAAGTCATACTAATTGGTCATTCACTAACCATTGGATCGAACAAGTTCATCGGTCGAACGACTAGAAATGTCAGAAATACACAATATTTTAGATAAGCTTATCCAAGTAGTGACTGAAAGATTAGACGGTCCAGATTAATGAGAATACTAAAAACTCTAACGGTGTAGTGAGTAGAAAATGAAATTCTACGCGAGCCATATTGCACTTGGAATTGGAGGATGTACCGATTTATAGCCAAGTTGTTACACAATGAATGGCTTGCGCGAGCCATCTCATTTACATCAATGAATGGCTATCGATTAAAATTACCCTGAATTTCAATCCAAACAATGAATGGCTATCGATGGCTATCGATTTGCATGTGGCTATTTGGTTGGACAATAATTGAAACCCAACCAAATAGGGTACCCGAAGCGGCTTAATACTTGGGGTGTAATCGGAAGCCAAAAGGAAATAGAGAAGTAAAAAAATATGCTAATTGGAAACCCATCTTAACTATGATTTTTAATCATCTAAATAGAAGAGTATTTTTACATGAAAGTTGTATTTAAAATAAATGACAGAAAATAAAGTTGGAACCAATATAAGAAGTGAACCATTAGACCAATACCACCATTGTATTCATCATAAAAACAAACTTTGAACGCATATAAGGCCTACAACTGCATCAAATTCTTTCAGAAAAGCTAAATTTAAACCCATATAAGCCTCGTTAAGTACATACAAAAATTGTTGCTTTATAAGGACCACCAAAGCAACTACAATCTAAAGGGTCACTGAACTCGGCGTGGAATCGTCATCGCTCTCGGAATCCATTGAACTTTCGGAATCATCAACATCATCATGAATTTCATTCATTTCTTCTTCGATGTCCTCTTCGTCGTCCTCATCCTCCTCTTCCTCTTCCTCCTCTTTTTCATCTTTTTCTGCGTCACTGCTACTATCATCTTCACCAGAGCTAAGTATATCTATCACCTCCCTCGGATGGTTATTGGCACAACCCTCCGCAGACGTCTCATAAGTTTCGACATCGATAATCTCCGGGGGGTAGACGCGTCTAGGCGGAGTTATTGGGTTCGAAGCGTGCGATTCGGCATCGTCCGTCATTCCTGCATGATTACGAAATGGGTCAAAGACCATCTTTCACGCAAGTTGAGATTTATGATATAGGGTAAACAACACAACATTAGACAATGAAGGGAGATATTTGTCTAATAAAATACCATCGATAGCTTTCATAAGAAGAAAACAATATACATGAAATGATAGACAGTGTATAATTTTCTTACTAAAACCAAATCGCATTGAAAACAACAAAAATCACAAAAACTACGACTACCAACTCAATGGTAGGTGTCCAAAAGCCCTGGCTGTTTGGCCTCCCAACCATTTCCACAACACGTCGGTTGCGTATCCCATGAAATCTATTATATCGTTCAACTGCCTCTTCAAGGGATCGAACTGCGACATGACAAGCGTTCGAATATCTATGTACTTGTTCTCTCGCTTCCTCCCACGTCCGATATATCCCCGACATTCGTCCAACAAAAATAACATAATAGCGACTCATCTGTTGAGGACATATATTTGTAGTATAAGTCAGTCTTTATAATAAAGACGATATCTCTAACATATTCGTAATAACATAAAGATGAAATCTCTAACATATTATATAATAACATCATCTTAAACACACACCCTGAGACTAGGGCTATCACAAACGACACCCTTTCCAAAGCATATTTGCGAGGCTTTCACGAAATGCTCGGGTAGTTTCTCTCTCCACCCTCGTTTGTGATGCGCGAATGTCTGGATCAGTAACTATGTTGTCTTCATCTAGTTCGAATTCTTTCTCACATCTCCATTCTTCGAATACCGGATCCACATCACGGTAGGTATGAATGAAATTGTGTAACACATAACATGAGATGACAATATTCACTTGAGTAAGTATAGGGTAACGAGCCTTGCACGTGAGGATGGGAAAGCGTTGTTTCAGTGCACCAAACGCACATTCTACCACATTTCTTAATTGAGAGTGAGATTAGTTAAACAACTCTTTAGGGTTTTTTGGTGGGTTACTGCTATTGAAATCTCCTAAGTGGTATGAATGAAATTGTGTAACACATAACATGAGATGACAATCTTCACTTGAGTAAGTACAGGGTAACGAGCCTTGCATGTGAGGATGGGAAAGCGTTGTTTCAGTGCACCAAACGCACGTTCTACCACATTTCTCAATTGAGAGTGAGATTGGTTAGACAACTCTTTAAGGTTTTTTGGTGGGTTACTGCTATTGAAATCTCTTAAGTGGTAGCGAGTTCGCCGATAAGGCGCGATGAAGTTTATCATATTCGCATACCCACCATCAACAAGGTAATATTTTCCAATAGGAACGGTCAACCTATTTTGTTGGCGTGAGAGCGCATTCGCCAAAACTCTTGAGTCTGCTGCCGATCCCTCCCAACCCGCTAGCACGTATTGGAACCTCATGTCAAAGAAAATCGGAGCAAGTACATTCTGCGACGTAAATTGCTTGTGATTACGATACCAGGGGTGGTCCTGTTTTCGTACCCATGCAGTAACGTATGTACCGTCGATGGCTCCTACACAATCCTTTGGACATAATACCATTATATTAGTGTAAGGATGGATCCAGTACAATCGAATGTAATTAGAGCATTGTGCTACCAATTAATTACACTTACCTTAAAGTAAGGATAGAATCGTGCATCATGCTCTATCTCTGGTTGGAGAGCAGTAGTTGCAGGGACGATAGTATCGCGATAGAGCCTTAATATCGCCTCCAAGACGGCATTGAAATATTCGCTAATCGTTGATCCCGAGTGCTGGAATCGATTTTGTGCTACTCGATTCTCCGTATTATGAGACAATGTGAGCATAAATATCGCCACCTGCTCTTCCACAAGTAGGTGCCTTGTGTTATGTAGAAAGCCTCTATCCCTTAAGGCCGTGCATAGCTCCAAAAATAGGCACTCGCATTCGAAAAAAATTGAAAGGAGTGCGCCCATGTCCCGTTAAGGCTTCTTGCACAAACATGTGACCAGTAAGTATGGAGGTATGGACGCGTTGTCTACCACAGCGCATATGACTGATATAATAGCAAGCTGCGAGCATGATCATGCCCCCCGCCATCATTATTGCGTTCTTTATTTCAGGGTTAATGTCATCCATTGCGACTTACGTACTATAAAGGAAAAACATAAAGTACGAGTTATATCATGAAAGAAAGCACATTTTTTGTGTCATACATAAAAAAAGTGCAAGCGAAATAAAAAATGTAACATAAAAAAAAAGTAAGTAAAAGCACTCAATAACCCCAACTTAGTGAGGGAAGAGTGGTGACAAGAACTCCATCCGCTTGGTAGGAGGTAAAGCTAGGAACATCTCTGCAAGCGGCTTCTCCGACAGACAATAGCAGCAAGAAAGGTATTGAATTTCAGTCAGTAGACCTTCCTCAGTCAGTTGATCCAGGATAGGAATAAACCGCTCGCTTAGAGTAGGTTTAGTCCTAAGTTACTTGAGTTCTTCGACATATCCCTCAATTGCTTCTACCAGTTCCACCCCCGGGTCAACTCTCTTCCTTCGTGACCCAGAAGGAGAGTCACGCCTATAACATGCACTCGTTTGGTTTCGTGATGAGCTGTCCTGAGTGTTTTGGGACTCAGTTTGATGTGATTCCTCATTCGTGGGAATTGACGGGTCACCCAAACTTTGGGTCCCAAATGACTCTTCTGGAGGGGCATCATTGGGGTGATAAGCATCCCTACCATCTGCAATACTATCGGAGAAAATAATAGAGAGACTCCCAATCCTGTAGAGTTTTGGTCCAATAGGTCTTGGCCCATGGAAAGGCCTGCGAAATTGTAAAGATCCGGTGATTAATATCGAAGATGTGAGCATGTTATTCAATTAATGGATTGCAATATAAGGTAATGGGGAATTTCACCTGCTCGTAATTTAACCATACATCGTTCTCTGCAGTGACCCTTCATAGGTCATAATCCCACCCAAACCCACTTTCCCCAATTAAGGTTTTGGCGTGTGAATAATATTTTTTAATAATCCTAAGCCGATTATATAGATTATTTTTCTTCACTGGTACCTCGTTAGCACTGAACTCGGGTAACAAGTTTAGTTTCAATTCCATTTCCTCCCAGGCTTGGGGATGGAACGTCCAGTCTTTATTTGAAATTCTACGACCTAGCTGATACTGCTCGACCATCTCGTTCACCATCAACTCCTCTAACGCGTACGTCCAAGTATAGTTATTTACTGGTCTCCTTCGTGGGAGCGGAGGGTTACCACTTGGAGCAGATGAAGACATTTCTACTGAATCAATGTAAGGCTATTAGTGTTGTTGAGAAAATTACGTGCCTAAGGATATGACTACTATCAAAATTTTGGTATGCAAAATCATTAGTCCCTTCGAAATAGGTTATGGGCCAAGTATAAAAAAAGGAACGAACGATGTTTTGTCGTTCTTGCCCTCACATATGTGCTATGTGAAACTAAACACACATCTCTGGTTTACCGATGATGTAACTTTCGTAGAGGGTATAAGAACCCAGTGGAGGATAACTTCAACCTGTATTATTACAAACTTGAACCTTAAGGAAAATAGTTAATAAGTAAAAATAATAGTGAACTCCATCGTAATCTTACGTCTACGTTGGCAGGTCACGTAAGGCTTGAAAGCGTTCTTCAATTTCTCTGTCCAAAAAATGTCACACGATAAGTATAAATGTCCAATATAAGAGGGCTTAAAAATAATTAAATTACAAAACTACCTTATCACACAATTGCTTGACCAAAAGTGGCATTGGATCAAGATATTTTGCGTTGGATCTTAATTGTAATAAAAAACATACATTGAATCAAGATATTTTAAAAAAATAATGGGAATACCATTAATGGTGATTAATGAACAATTGCTAACACACATTAAAGAGAGTTATTTCCCTTTGAGCATTGATGAGTATATGTAGTAATTCATACATATGAGCTTAACCATTTTAGATGATATATAAAGTGCGATTAACATAGCTACAAAAGATTCAAGAGTATAAAAGCTAAAAATTGGGTAACTATTACTCGTAGAAAATCTCAATGATTCAAGATGGTGACAAGCATAGAGACACTACCTTTTGTGAGCAAGTGACGGTTGATGTTCGATCAATTGTCTAAATTTTATAAGACCTAATCACAACTTCGAAGGTGTCACTGAAGCCATATCTTGGGAATTTTCATCTGCACCCATATGGGTGAAAGCAAAAAGAAAAAAGAACAAAACTATGGGGAAAGTGATTGTGGAATTCTTCACAAAGTGATACCTATAGGATTATCTAGTGCATCGAAAGTTATCAGAGGGGTTGAACTGTTTCTGTCCCATCATCCATTGCCAACTGGTAACACAACACATGAAATGATGCAGGTGGAATTGAATCACATGATCTAAACTGATGAGATTGACCTGCTCACTGTCCGGGCTGTGCACCTAATACCAACTCTCTAGTTTGCTACTACTACTATTACTAAAATTCTAATTATTAAATAAATTCTTTCATGTACTACTAACAATTGAAGAAGCCACAAATTATTATTTTTCCCACTTACGAGTGGTTCCCCACACACTTCTCTATTCTTGATCCATTCAATTCATCATCTGCACGGGGACTTGGGGTTATAGCTTCCAACAATCTTGATTCTTGTTATATTGTAAAATGGTATGGTTCTGTTCGGTTATTCTATTTGGAGTTGCACACTATTTTGAAAATAGAGTACACGCCTCATAGCTGCAACATCTATTTTTCATGGTGACATTCTGGCTAAGAAAGGGGTACTTCATTTTTGAATTGGAGTGAAACTATAAGGCCCTTTTATCCTTCAGTAATTTATCATAGTTTCTAATTGTAAAATGGTGTAGATCTATTCGGTTATTCTATTGATATTCTCTTCATCTAGCCCACCTGTGATATACTGAAGGTGCTTTGTTTGTAGGAACTAGTTTCTTAGGGAGATAAATCAATATTTTTGTGGAAACTTTAATTTCGTCTGTACTTTTTAAACGTCATTCACAAAATTTCCCATGTAGATGAGTTTATATTAATTGAACCAAACGCCACTACTATTCTCATGATTCCCAACTCTTTTTTATGGTGTAAGATTAACGGGCTTCATGAAAAAAGTGTCTAAACAAGCCAGCTTGTTACATTTCAATAACTGTCACAACATAACTAACATAGTTTCATCTCTTCGTTCCTTGTCTGTTGCTTACTTGAAAATGAAGGCCTGTAAATGCCCACATTTTCTCGATTTTTCTTTCATAGATGAAGCATATGCTTCGCATGAAGTACATTTGTTTTAGTATAGTAGCATGTAACTTCAACATGACCTTCATAAGGCTATATACCTAATTTATCTCTGACTTTCCTACCATTGATAACAATTTACTCAATTTAATATCTATGCTATTTGTCAATAAGCTTTGGGGACGATCAAGTGTCAGCAATGATTTTTGTTGACATCAATTTGCCGGAAAATCACCATCTTACTCACTCCAACAATTCTTCAATTTCATAAAGGGATGTAGTTTTTTATTTTTGTGACTACATTAACCAAGCAGGGCAGCACTACTTGGTTAATCAAAAAACCACCACATACACTTTTAATACTTTGATGAGTTTCCAAAGTTCTAGCAGAGTACAATCCCACCCATGGTGTGCAATACACACTCCCATGTGATTGAAGTCAACCTAGAAGAGAAGATTTGAGAGGAGAATGTCAAGATAACTAGAGGGAGATGCATAGCAATGAGCTGCAGAAGCGTATGTAACTGAACCATGCTAAGATATTTTTACTATGAAGAAAAAATAGAGATGTCGGTGCACTTGCAACCAAACACAGTCCCTTTACGAAAGTGTTGTGCGCCAAAGCAGAGAGCTACTCTTTGCCGCCAAAGAGCAATCTCAAACATAGCATTATCGATTGCCCAAACATATATGAAAATTGATCCAGCGGCCAGTAATTCCCATCAATGAAATTTTTGCCCTCTGACTCATCAGGGGGGTCTTAGCGAATGGACAATCCAAACTACTGTGGTTAATGTTGTACCCATACCAACAAAAATTTGAGAAGAGATTAGGAAATAAAATTTAAATGAGGAAATAACGATTTAGTGTACCCAATTGTAGTTAGGTAAAGACAAATGTATTAGTATACAAGAGGAAGAAGCACTTGAGGTGGACTCCCTGGCTCTCGTACACTGATAGCACAGATTACTTCAACCAACTGTTGCTTTCATGAAAGAAACGAAGTAGCTATGGACTCCCACACCGAAGCAGCTGTTATTTTCATGAAAGAAACGAAATTACGTTCTTCTCATCAGGGGTAGTTCGCAATAGGGATGTTGAGCCTCTATGGGTTGGGTTCATGTGGATACCAACTGCCCATCAGGTGGTCTAGCATTGTTGGCGGGAAAAAACTATTGTTAAAGAATCTCATAAATTAAAGTTAAGCATAGATTACAGCTAGACCAAGAGCATATAAAGGAGATAAGGAATGACTAGTAACTAATGTACAGGGGCCAAATTCTCAAGTTTAGAGGGAAGGAGTCAAAACGTGCGCATAACAAGTAGGGATATGCCTTTTTTGTGATGTTTAAGCGGTAATTTTAATGTCACCAGATTCTCATACAAAAAGGCCAGAGCTCAAATGTTAGCCGAGATGAGGGACTCTTCTGGAGGGCCATCAATGATCATGTTTTGATGGATTTGCCAATGGACGGTGGTGCTTAGGAACCTCCAGGATCATCTTGTCCTTGAAAAATTAGATAAAATATTTAGTTCAAATGAGTTTATGATATTATCACTGGTGCGTAAAATATCTCTGGCCTTTGTTTTCATGAAAGAAATGAAAATAGATTTGTTCTTATTAGGGCTAGTTCGCAATATAGATATCGAAGCCTCTACGGACTGGGTTAATGTGGATGCCAAGTGTCCATCAGGTGGTCCGGCTTTGTTGTAGGATAAAAACTATTGTTAAAGAATCTCATAAATTCAAGGTAGGCATATATTATAGCTAGACCAAGAGCATATAAAGGAGATAAGAAATGGGCAGCAACTAACATATATGACCCAAATAACCATGAACTTAGAGGGAAGTTAGAAGAGGAGTTAAAGAGTGTGCATAACATGCAGGGATATGCCTCTTTTGTGATGTGTAAGCGATGATTTTAATGTGATCAGATATCCATACGAAAAGAAGGGCAGAGCTCGAATTTTAGAAGATGAAGGACTCTTCTCCGGATTTCATCAGTGATCATGACTTGATGGATTTACCAATGGGGGTGGTGCTTACACATGATCGAACCTCTACGATCATCCATCTTCGAAAATTAGATAGAATTTTCAGTTCAAATTTAACCACATTAATAAAAAAAATAAAAATAAAAATACTCAAGAAGCTTTATTAGAAACACTACAAATCATTCAATCAACTTCAATCAACTAGTAAATAGTAGATCATAAAACCCTAGAGCAAATAGATAATATCCATATATTTTGTAAAAAGATCCTTGATTGGCCAGCATTCTTGATTGATCAGAAAATTTCAACATTCTTGATTAATTAAGAACCCTAGAGAAACCAATCATTTGATTGGCTATGAAAAAATTACAGAAATCCCTCCATCAAACACTGTTGTAAAATCTTGAATCAATAAATAAATTAAACAAAGGTGCCTGCGCATATATTGGCTTTTCACATTGAAATCGTTTAAATTAAGACCAAACAGTGAATTAAGCAAAAATTATGACCCATGAACATCGAATTAAGCAAAAATCAAAACCCATAAACAAGTAAATGATAGTGCATCTAAAGATTTTTAGAAAACAATCTCTAATAGGTTGCTTTAAATAAAAGAAAAGTACAGAAGAAGAAGTGAGTAAAGAAGAAAATCTAACAATCTAAAGACATTAAAAAATTCTACAAAAAATAGAAAATATGTATTAGATGGATTTGCAGATCCTTACCTGAAGGAGACGAGGATGGGGGCTTTGAAGATTGTGGTGTTTTGATGCCCATTTATAGCAGAAATGGAAGATTTTGAGCCGGAAAAATCTTCCTTCCATCATTTCTCCCAGATCTGCTAGCCTTCATTTTCCCTCTCCACCGTCACCTCAACCCTGCAAACCCACATGTATTTCCATTGGCTTCTTTCATAACCTGGGCAGGATGGCAGCCAAGTTCATCCTACCTATCTGCAAACCTAGATTTACCATCATCTTTGCCTAAGATCTTCTGCGGAAGGCTCTGATTTGGTGGACTGCTCGAGGGAACCTCATCTCGAAACCCTTCTTCAGCTACCAAGGCACTTACCTCACCTGCAATCATGAATAGCAGGGTTGGTTGCTGTTAAAGGCCCTTCAAAGAGTGAAGAAAATGAAGGAGTATGCAGCCTCTGCTAATGCCTCTGTTACAGCACCCTATAGCCGACGCCTCGTATAAAAGCACTTAAGGAAATGATATTTTATAGTCATTGAGAGTTGCTCCTGCATTATTTTGGACCTTACGAAGATAGGGGTTCGTATGCCTAAGAAATTACCTGCAAAATGAATAGTACAATGCAGCTGGCAATTACAGTGAACCGAACGAACGAGCTGTAAAAATTTCTACCATTCGGCTGTATTATTCCTATTATGCGCGTATTCAAAAGGGAATACTTCGAAACGAACATGCTGTTAGAGATAGTTGGACTCTCTCACATGTTGAGCACATACACCAATCATGGGTACAGGTGCCCCAAGCACACACACCACAATCACTTATGCTAGTGGCACACCACTCATGTGCATACATATAGATACCAATTGTTATTATTATTACTATTATTTATTTATTTTATTTTATTTTACTGAGGGCTCGATTATGAAAATTGGGTCGAGTTAGAGTGTGAAGCCTTCACACAGAGTTTGGTGCTCCACTGCATCTCATACCATCGATTGACCCTCTAGGGATCTGGGTCATAACAATCGTGATCATTGAACCGTGGGAGGCCCAGCTGCGGAGCTGTTTGCGGGTCACTGCCCAGGCGAAGAAGCGGAAGGCGGATCGAACGGTGGAGATTTGACCGAGCACGGAGGATACAATGGTTGGGGTGAGTAGGGGAAGTAGGGTTTCGAGTTGGGGTTCGATGGGGGTGGGGGATTGGAGGATGGTTTTGATTTGGTGTGAGAGGGCATAATCGAATTCGGTGGTGGATTTTGATGGGAGTTTTGAGACGAGGGTTTGATTTTTGTTAACATCAGAGGATGGTAGTGGGGTTTTTTCGGCGGTTGCAGGTTTGGGTATGATGGTGCCCATCTCATGGAATCATCAAGAAATATTGAACAACAATAGAGAAGAGGACGAAGAAGAGGCGAGTTCGGTTGTTCTGACTTTGGTGGCACACGAACTAGCCCTCTGAGTTGACCCGACTTCGCCTAGCCTGAAGGTCGGGTAAGATGCTCCATGCCTGACCTGACTCGACGGGCGAATTTATGTGCTCGACCCGATAAAAACCGAGGTCCTGTATCAGGTCGACCCAACCCATGATAGCGCTAAATGTGATGGATCAAATTAAGAGTGCTCTTGCTCCATCTGTTTTATCTGTTTTGAGATTTGAGAATTACATGGATTGAATTCAACAAAAATTCACTAATTAGTCACCACCCAACCTTCGGGTCGGGTCGGGTCGGTTCAAGCAAAAAATTGGGTTGTGTTGGATCACCCCTGCTTTTATATTTTATATTTTATTATTTATATATAACAAATATGAAAAGGGTGGCATTATTCACACCCGTTTTTCTCGTGAAGGGCACACACTCTTTCATAAGAAAAAAATTGTTGATTGCCTTGAATCAAGTGTTGGAGATCGTTTTTCATCTCAATCTTTTACACAATAGATCTTGATAGTGTCTCACGACGCACCTGTGAGACACTAAGGGCTCATTCGGAAGTGCAGAAAGCTGAGGAATCTGACTTTTGGCCCAGAAAGTATTGAGAGTATTGGTGGGCCCCACAAATTTCGAACCACTTTTTGAGCGAAAGTGACGTATGGACTTCAGAGCAAATCTCTTAGGAAAGGGCCGATACAGATCCTTTAGTGCATACTCCTCTTGAGAAGTACACAGGAACAAAGCCTTGAGGTTATCATCCCAACCGTTATAAAAGGGAATAATTTAAGCCCCTCCAACGCGTACACCGAATCTCTTACCGCATGACTCCCTTTTTTTCTCTCCTTATTAAAAGGTTGGTGTTACTACACTATGGTTGTTATAGCCACCTCACTTAAACAAAGGGAAATCCGTTGACTGCTTCAAATCAAATGTTAGTGATCACTTTTTATCTAAATCTTTCACATAACAGACCTTGAGATTTTGGGCCTACTATCCAACGGTCAGATGATGATTTTCAGTTGGCGCACATCTCAAAATTTGTATGTGACCAATGTTTGATGGTATGGCATCATGTTCATTTTTTGGGTTGTTCGCCACGTGGAATCAACATCTGACTGTTAGATGGTAGGCCAATGATCTTCATATCTATCATGTGGAAGATTGCGACCAAAGCGATCTGTATCGTTTGATTTGAAGCAGTCAACGGACTTTTCCTTTCTTTAAATGAGGTGGGTGAATATAATGCGGTTTGGTATTAACGCTATCCTTATTAAATCCTTACATTGTTATCTTAAGCATTCGATATATGTCTTTTATCCATAGTGACAAATTTCGTTTCGATAAATTTTTGGTGGGGGGTCCTTTCGGTACATTTCGGATTAATTTCGATACCTTTCAAAAAAGTTTCGGGGATTAAAAAAATATTTAATGTTTTTTTAAAAATTACTAAAATATATACTAAATTACTAACATATTTTAAAAAAATTAATATAAAAAAAAAATTACCGAAATTTACCAAAATTTCTGAAATTTCGTCGAAAAATCTCGAAATTTTGCCAAAATTTTCGTTTGACCCCCATTTCAACGAATTAGGTTCATGCGATAGTAGCAAATTGCGATTTTTGAACCCGTATTCAAATTGAGCAAATCAGTGAACTAAGTAACATAGTCGTACACAACAATCTAAACAATATTACCTTAAACACATAATACTATTAGTAACTGTTGTTGTAAACCCAGGCGTACAAACAAGTAGTGTACAAGCTGATAGTGCAGAATGTTGTTATAGGCACTATCATCATACACAGCTATGGGAGTGAACTACTAGGCGAAGGATTGAAGTAATAGACCTAGATCCTCCAGATCAGGGGCCACAATCGCACCGACTCTCCCAACTCCCTCCATTTGCACTTGTGTCTCCTAGGATTCGTCATCGAGTTTAAGCACCATAAATCTGAGGCCCTTTCCAAAACCCACTAGCCCGACCAGCCTATCGTGCAACACCAGTGCGGCAAATGCCGCGAGTAATTCGACCACTGGGGCTCTCAACTAACCCAGTGCTTCTCAGTTCGGACTCAAAGGTCGATACTTTCAATGATACGATGGAGTTCGAAGATGAGCTGGACCCCGATTGGGAGCCTCTTGTACTGCATGTTCGCAATGATAGTTGGGACGATCATACTGGTTCTCCCAGACAGATAATGACTACCTCATACTCTTCTGAGGATGAGGATGGTGACGACGCTACCTCATAGTCATCTTCGATGCTATATGCCACTTTTCCTAGATTCTTTTTTTACTTTCTATTTTTGTATTTTGACTTTTCGATTAAGCTAATTTTGAATGTATTAGGCTAATGAACCTCATCATTTGTCATTAACGATATCGGTCTGGATACTTTCATGAGTTTCTAATTTCTATTTGATATATATATATATATATATATATATATATATATATATATAACGTTTTTAGTGTTATAAGTATGTCTCGAGAAATTATATTCAAAAATAAATCCATCACATAAGTCTAACCTCGCATGGATTGGTTGCTCGAAAATTTTTAGCCAAATTCAAGTACAACAAGTAGTCCGATGATTAACATTCATACGACGGTAGCACAACCACAGATTCATCCGATTCTGAGCTTTTCAGAGAAAAACATAAGAATGATTGAGAATTTAGCTTTTCTGAGAAATATCAGGAATCCGAGTAACTTAAGAACAATTCTGGAAAAAGACAGGAATCAGAGTCTGCTAAGAATCAGTAGGATTTTGAGTTGTCAGGATTCAGAGCTTTTCTAGGAAAAGCCAGGAAACACCTGAACGAGCCCTAAGGCCTTGTTCGTTTGCAAAGAAAGGCTCAAGAAATGCCAGATTATGAGTTATCTTCTTAGAAAGTGTAAGTTTTGAACTCAAAATCCCCCTTTCTGCTGCTCGGGAGTTTCTCTCGATTTCTGAGCTTTCCGGCCATTTCGGCCATGATCGGGTATTTCCTCAGTTATCTCAGAAAAGTTTAGATTCCTAACAACTATGTTTCCTGCAGATTCCTAGCAAACTCAGATTCCTGGCTTTCCTCAAGTGTGTTCTTTTAGGCCTCAGAAAAGCTCTGATTCCTGACATTTCACAGAAACGAAGGATTTCCTGTGTTCTTTTAATTATTCCAAAAAAATACAGAATTGGTCTACTTTAGGGACATCGTATGATCGTAGGAATGACGGTAGAGCATTTGATACCATGCCGTATATATTTGAAGGTAATTTTTGGCCAATACACTATCCATGAGAGATTGAACACTTCTATTGGTGCAATTGTACAACAAAGATTCCTACAGGTTTACTACCCGATCGCCTATCATACTAACACTATAAAGTGACTTTATACGATAGATGACTATGAGGTTGCATCGTTGCCACCCCCTGCTTGGAAGAGTATGAGGTAGTGACTATATATTTTTATTTTTTAAATTTTCTCACCGATTTTTCCTTCAAATATTCGCCCGAACTTCCCGGATTTGTCGAATTTTAACTTTGCCAAACCATTGCCGAACCCCGAATTGGTGACTATGCTCACATGATCAGGCAATGGTTAAGTCCAACCTGGTTGAACCGGATTTTCAGTTCAACCACATCTACAGCCCTTGGAAAATGGAGAAGTTTGACTGCACATCATCCTATAAAAAGTGAAAATCATGAAAGTCAAGATTCCCCTATATCTAAGGGCTGTATATGTGATTGAATTTGAAATCAGGCTCAACTTGATTGGACCAAACCATTGCCCCACATGATCACCCTTAATATTGATCTTGGTGCTCAACATTTGATACTAACTTCTCACTTCTCTAACTTATCTAACTTTCCAATTTTCACGAATCTCGAGGAAATCAACGACTAGCAATCTCCACAACGTATTAAAGGCTCAGACATCTATAAACGGGAAGCATTTTCAGCATTTCAACATTTTTTTTTTGTATAGAAAAAAAGGGAGGACATTTCTATCTATCTGATGAAAAAGTGGGGAAAATTTTCGAATTTGAACAAACATTTGTGAGAAATTGGTGCATCCTGTGGAAACCCTAACAGGCCGAATTTGGAGGTGCTATTTTGCTCGAATACCATTTTTTTTTTTCTGTTTTTGTTGTATGATCGAATATATTTGATTTTAAATCTCTGCAAAAATAGTAAAAGGTTTTTATTTCCTCTTATTTTAGCTTTAATTAGTGTTTTGTGCTTGATTTTTTATGCTTTTTTTAGTTGATATTTGGTTGACTTCATTTTTTTATTTTGAATTTTTCAGAGAAGATGCTTTCAGAATCTATTTTTCAAAACCCTAACATCTCCATTCCATAAAATAAAGAGTTTAAAAGTATTTTATCCTACTTATTTTAACTAAAAATCAGAGAAGATATTAAATAAATAAATAAAACGCTATTTTTTTTGCTTCCATTTCCCATATATATGACTTCAAATCTTTGTAAAAATAGTAAAACTCGTTTGTTTTTAGCTTTCGCTAGTGTTTTCTGTTAGAATTTTTGTTCTGATTTAGTTCATCTTTGCTTGACTTCGCGTTTTTATGTTGCATTTTTCATAGAAGATGCTCTCAAATTCTATTAGCCGTTGGAGCACAAATTCCTACGTTTTATATGGTGTAGCAATTCAGAGAGAGTATAGTCACCTGAGACTTTGAATCTGACCTTTCCTAAGTTTTTTTCTCGGAAATGAGAAGGGGGCTGAAACTTGGAGCCGTTAGTTTTCATGTGGGTCCCAGCTCCATTGCCAAACGGAGGAATTGCTCCGAAAGTGATAGGAAATGCTACTTTACGAGTTGCAACTCGGTTTCCGAGCGAGAAACCTCTATTCGAACAAGGCCTTCTTGTTGAAAGGGACGTTAGCTTTGCTAAGCTTTTTGTTCTGAAAAGCTCAGCAACTGAGCTTAGTTAAGTATGGTTCTCCTTCAGCTATACAGCTGATTACCTCTTTATTCTCAACCGTGATAACGCTATAAAAGCCCATCTAGAGAAAGAAAGAGGTCGCCGGAGACTCTCGTCGGAATTTTAATTTTCTAATCGACATGTTGCTACTCACAGATCTGATCAACTTGGATCTATCAAATTCGATAGACAAGATCATCGTTGAGTATATATGGTGAGTTTTTTTTTTAATGGGTTTTTAGAGCTTTTTTAATGGTGTATTTTTTTTAAATAAATCGATAGTTTCATTTGAGCATTTCAGTGGTTTCTCATATTAATGAGTTTTTGTTGAATTTTTTATGCGTTTTTCTTTGCGATTGTTTCTTTTTTCACTTTGATCTCTAGTTCTATTTGTTTAGGGTTGCTATTCGTTCTTTTTTAAAAAAAAAATCTCTAGTTCTTTTTGTTTGTTTTAATGGGTATCTATACTATTTTTATCTTTTGCTTTTTGAAAATGATTTTTTATTTCAGTTTGGGGGTTTTTCTATGATTTTGTCTTTCCCCCCACTCTGTTTATTTTAATGGATCTTGTGTTTTCTATATATACTCCCAAACTCCATTTGTTTGTTTTAATGGGTTTATCTCTTTATATTTGTTTTTTCTATTAATTTATATGGTTTTTTCTACTTTGTAGCTCTGTTTTCTTGGCAATTTTTATGGATCTAGTTTTTAAGGCTTTTGTGTTCTTTTTTCACTCTGATTATTAGAATCAAATATCATATTTTTGTGATGATCCAGATCGTCTAATTAACTTAACTATATGAGGGGACCATCAGCTTTTGATGGTGATGATGATGATGATGACTATCATCTTTGATACTGCTATGCACTATCATACAAAGGTTCTTTTTATATGGTTTATGTATTGGATTTTTATGCTATTTATAGCATGGAAATTTGTCGTTGTAATAGATAAGATCGTCCAATTAACTTAACTGTTTGACCCATCTATCTATTGTAGCTCTGTTTGTACTAAGCTAAGAGCACTACTGCAGTCCCAAAGAGAGCACAAACAGAGAGTATTGGGCTAATGAACCTCATCATTTAATTCAAGCTTTAGATTTTTCGATGGCTCCGATATCGGGCCAAGCAAATATGATATTTCGACCACGGTCGGATCTCTCAAGGAAACCATAACAGCCTTATGGCCTCAAGGTTTATTAGATATCAACTTTGGACTTTTTCATTCTTGAATTTGAATGGATTTTGATGTTTAGATTCATTTGCTATGATCTCTTTTGTGGTTGTTTTGAAAATTCAGATGATTATTGTTATTTGTGTTTCAATTTTTTGGGGATAATTTAGGATTTAATTTTGAGGTTTGGACTTTTTTTGCAACGGTCTGAAATATTTGATTGTTCTTTTTGCAAGATTTTGCTTATATCTTCATTGTTATTATAATAATTTGCCTTATGATATTAGTTTATATGTATCATTTCACTTGGGTCGCAGAAATCATGTTGATTTTATATATTAGAATTGGCTAAAATGCCTACTAATATATGTTAAAAAGTTAAAGTAATAAGAAAAAGAATAGACCAAAATTGCAATTAAAGAAAAAAATTATATTGAAGAAACAAATCCATGATATGTAAAAAGAAAATAAAATAAATTTGAGAAATGCTCTTCCTTGTCAGTTGCCAACCAATATCCACCATTAATTTTTATTTTTTTCGACTTGTTAATTAGAGAATATTGAGAAAAAGAATAAACCAAAATTACAATTAAAAAAAATTTACTACAAGAAACAAATTCCCAACACATAAACCAGATTGAGAAATTCTCTTCCTTGTCAACTGCCAAAGAATCCACCATTAGATGTTTTATTTTATTTTTGGACTGGTCAATTCATAATCCACGATTCGATCTCACTTAGGCACGTAAGCTTTTGTGTGTAATCTAAGCATAATAGAATTTAGTCACTTTATACTATTGATGATTTCTCCGTAAATTCCATATGATCTATAGGTGTAATAAATTTCATATGATCTATAAGTGTTAAATTCCATATGTTTTTATGCATGACCCTTCAAGATGATGATCTTGAAGGCTTTTGACTGCCAGACTTAGCCACAAGGTTCTTCTCAATGCCTCTTATTTCCTTTTTTAATCTTCAAGCTATGCTATGTTGCTATGTAGTATTGCGAGCTCTGTGGCACACTTGCAGACATTACTCTTTCAAAGAATTTTCGTCTATAGATGATAAATGCCATTTAGAGAACTAAAGTCCAGTCAGTGTATAAGACTGAATTATTTACTGATGGCCTTTTTTTGGGCCATCGTATTCTTTCCTTTTCATGATGTATCTTTCTTAAAACCAGAATTTTCTCCTTTTCTAAAATTTTATAAATCCAAGGATATCAATGAAAAGTGTTGCTTATGAGAATGAGTTATTTGCTGATGGCCTTTTTTGGACTACTGTATTCTTTCCTCTTCATGATTTATCTTTCTTAGAACCAGCATTTGCTCCCTTTCCAATATTTTATAAATCCAAAGATATCAATGAAAAGAGCTCATGATAGCTCCCAAGCCCTGGAGGCTTCTTTCTTAGGAAGCCATCAGCCATCTCGTACTCCCTCCTAATTTGGTGGAAAGAAATCTCCAATTGCATGTCCTCACTTATGCCATCCATAATAGATGCAAGTATCCAAGGCCCATTGATCTTTCAATTTGCCCTCACTATGATATGTTTTGAAGTCTCCATGCACCACAATTGAAGCAAGAAGTTTTTCTTGAGCAAACTCTTAGTCTTATTCTTTCAAAATTAGTTTTGCATCTGCTTCACTTGAATCAAACTTCAATTGGTCAATTAGCCAATGTGATAATCCTGTTGCGAGATCTACTTGGAGGGGGTTTTCCTTAAAATTTTCTATAAGGCAGTAGGAGTCCAGCAACTTTATATGATTAATGGGTATTTTTTTATTTTTTGGTTTATTATGGATTTGTGTATTGAATATTTCTTGGTAGTTTGTTTATTTATTTTTGTTTGTTCTACCAGTAGGTAACTCGGGATCCTGGAGTGTCAAGTAACTCGGCCGAGTTACACGATGACACACTGAGTTTTAGAACTATGGCTTTAAACCATTGCACAGGCAACTGAAGCATCCAGACTAATTAGGATGATGACAATAAATACTATTATGTTCTCATAATTTCTCCAAGATACTTTATGAAATCAACCATACTCTACCAGGGACTTCAAAATGAAGCCCGCTTTACTGTATATTGTTTTTTATCAGTAACTGCTTTACCAAGTTATAACCAGTAGCTTCCAATAAATTATCAAGTAGCTAAATAATATTTCACAATACACATTGAAGAATCTTGCCCAACCAAAATTTGAGGGAGTAACTACACAAAAATAAATAGATAAACAATCCAATAAAAGGATTTTAAGCTCAAAGGCATTGTTTACTGATGAAAGAGCCATAATTCTCACCTCGGTTGACAAGGGAGGGGAGTTAATCACAAATTTTGCCACTCCTTCAGCCCATTAGAAATCAAAACCCATTGAATTAGCTGAGTCATGTAGATGGTGAGACTGAATGCTTACTATTACATAGCATCTTCAGTGGCTTTGACATTTAATTCACAATATTCGGCACACTGATAAACTGCTGATGTGCCACAACCTTTTTCAAGGCTTTTGAGCACAACATATGCTCAGACCCCTGAAGCCCAACCATTCAACTTGAATATGTAACAAAGAGGGATATCCCTTGTCTTGAATTCCAAGCCAATTTAGATCGGATAATTTTCAAACAGAACGCAATTTCCCAGGTATCAAGGTACCAAATGACATGGCTCTTTGAGACCACAATATTATCTTTAGTCTTTACTGCTTTCTGATGACCCATTCCATGCATCAAGGGAACACAAAACAATTGTGTCTCTCACTAGTTTTTGGGACATCTTCACTCAAACTAAGCTTCTGAAATTTCGCAGCGGAATTACAAATGGAGCTTCAATATTTGCCCTAGGCCAATATCAAAATCATATCAGAAAATTGCTTTTGTGATGAAGTCAGAAGCTACTCCCAGTGTAGTCAAATGTGTGCCTAGCAGTAAGGCGCAAAATACAACCACCCTTGCGCCAAGCCTGGCAGAAAAGAAACAAACCATCCCTGGGTGTACCCCTTTCGGCCTTCTTTGGCCAATTTCCTACCCTAAAATCTCCCTAACACTTTTGAACTCTCTAATACCTACTTAATTTCCTTATGTAAGTATGTCTAACCTGAACCCCCAATCCATGCTCTTAAGAAGAGGTGGGAATCCTCCTTTCTCAAACCACTTTCGAGTGAAAAATAGCCATTACCAGTGGGATTTGGGCATCATTGAAGGTGTTTGGGAGATATAATTGAAAAATATTAGATCTTGAAGAACTTTTCTTATGATTTCAAAATTTGGAAGAACATTTTCGGTAAGTGATTTTTTTATATACATATTTATGAATTGATTTATTTGAATGTTTAAAACTTCAAAATGTTAATTATTATTGAACGAAACATAGACAAACACACACGCCCAAGCATTCATGCACACGCATGCAAATACATACCTAGTAAGTTCAGGGGGAAAAAATGTGCCTAGTAAGATAAGGTATGCGCCTAAGTGCACCTTGCACCTTGCACCTTGACCTACAGTATCTTCAATGAGGCAATTTGAAAAAAATTACATTACTGTGACTGACCGTTGTTTTTTTATGCTATGATGGATTCGGCTAATATCTACTTTTATTTTCATTTCGTTCCAGGGGCCCAATATTATAGGGTACGATGATGAGAGAAAAGGACTGCTTTCACGAGTTGTAGATGGATTTTTTTAATGCATCAGATTTGCTGATGAAATGTTCAAGTACACTGTCATGTTGTCAATGGAGAGATATCTTTTTATTTGTCGTGGCATGGCCTGCTTCTGAAACGTGGATACAAAAGGGGGTGAGAGAGAGAGAGAAAACGAAAACTACATCCCTTTCATCTTCATGTACGCTTCCGAGGGCACCACTTCCGAGAGCTCTCTCGTCCGTTTCTCTAGATGAACTCCAGTAATGTCACGATCTTTGTCAATTAAATCTCTGCCTTACATGTGCTAATTCCCACCTCTTCTTCTCATATTTCTTCTTCTCCTCTTCTGTCAATAGATCGATTCACTACGACTGGTTTGCATGAAGAAATCACATAAATCAGGAGAAATTTGAGGTATAAATGACTTCTTTTTTCCCTAGCATTCGACTTTTTAGCTGCATTTTTATGGTAAAGATATTGTATTAATCAAGAGATGTATTGCATTTTCATGGTGACATTTCATGGTGAAGATGGACAGACTTCTTACTATTTTTGGCAGGATGCTCTATAGACCTTTACTGAATAGAACTAGAACTGTGTTGAGTTGTATCAATGAATAAAATTTGATGTAGATTCTTAAAATAGGGTTAATGTGTTGACTTGTATCAATGAATAAAATTTGTCCTCCATATTTCAAATATCTAATCATCTTATATATAATTTTTTTATTAGTTTTTTTTGACAATGTTATTAGGCATAGACAGTCCCGATGTAATACTTGACATAAACTAATTTTGACAGGAGACTAACCCGATCATTATCGCCATACTAGTACCTTGTGTAGGTGTCAGCATCACTATCTATGGCTACTGTGACAAAAGATTGCCCACAACATCAGGATACTAATTCCCATGAGACGCAATTTTTGTTTCATTAATTTTTTTATTTACTTTGAGATTATTTGTATTCTATATGTTATTATTAACTAAGGCATTCCTTTAAGTTAATGATTTGTGCAACGAACAGATGGTGTAATTTGATTATTTTGGTTGTGTTAAATCAGATGATTGAGGTCACATTTTGTACCAAATTTAGGCAAGAAATATCTTTATATTATGGCCTTCAAATTAAACGGCTTAGATGGTGTCTTACATGGCACAAATATCAAAAATGTCAAAAGAAAATATTAAAGATAATTACCGGCAGCCATATCTACCGACAATAATGTTATTCTTAGTGGCCTCATACATTAAAATATAGTCAATGCAGCTGGTCCCAAATAGAATAACCGTCAGCAAAAGACTATTTTCGAAATTTTAAATAGCAGCCACCGCGGCTAGAAGCCGCCAGCAATAAAAATACAGCTGTCGTTAAGAAAACATTGCCGACGGCTCGTACCTGCCTGCAAAAGATTCTTTTCTTAATTTTAACAAATATCTGCGGCGGTCAGAAGTAGCCGGTAAAGAAAATAAGACCACCGGTGATGAGGACGGATAGTGACCATTGCTAAACATTGTCAGCGAAAGAAAACATTATCAGCGGATTGTACCTGTCAGAAAAAGATTCTTTTCATAAATTTAAAAAGTATCCGCGGCGGTTCAAAGCTGCCGGAAAAAAAAAATACGACTGTTGATGATGAGGATGGTTAGTGACCGTTACGAAAATTTGCCGACAAAAAAAAGTTGGTTGCTGACAATAATGTCCTTGACAAAGGAATTAGTAGTGGATGTGTAGCCGCCAGTAATGGTATTACCGGCTTTATGAAGTTTGCCGGCGGCCAGAAGCCGCCGATAAAACTTTGAAATTTTGTAGTGTAAATTATTCATCATAGTGGTGATATGATCTAACATTCATATTGAGAGATATCTAATTTTTATTTGATATATATATATATATATATATATATATATATATATATATATATATATATATATATATATATATATATATATATATATATATATATAACGGTTTTAGTGTTATAAGAATAGTCTCGAAAAATTATATTCAAAAATAGATTCGTCACATAAGTCCAACCTCGCATGGATTGGTCGCCCGAAAATGTTTAGCCATATCCGAGTACCACAAATAGTCCAATGATTAATATTTGTCTGATGGTAGCACAATCACAGATTTATTCGATTATGAGCTTTTCGGAGAAAAACTTAAGAATGATTAGCTTTTCTGAGAAAAGTCAGGAATCAGGGTCTGCTAAGAATCAACAGGATTCTGTATCATTTGGATTCAGATCTTTTATCAGAAAAGCCAAGAAACACCTTAGCGACGCCTAAGGGCTGATTCGAGACCGTAGGAAAGCTCCGATTCCTGCTTCTCCCTCAAAAAGCCAACCAGTTTCGCCCACGAAAACTGAGCACTTTCTGGAAGACAACGACAACTTTGTTTTTGAGTTTTCCTCTCGGAAAAGCTCCAATACTGAGCTCTAAAAAGTGTACTTCTCTGGAGTATGTATACCAGATAAACTCCCCTCATCTGTCGCCGAAACCAACGGCTATATTGGCCATTTTAAAAAGTTTGAGGAGCTCTGTTCTGGAGCTATGTTCTGGAGGCCCGGTGGTCGAATTGACCAATCATACTAAAGTCTACGCCAGCCTGCAACGTCTCCATGAACTCCTTGGTTCCAGACCTCGCAATCGTCCCCAAATTGCTCACCAAATCGGCTTTGGTCATGCCGATTCCGCTGTGGATGATCGATAGGGTTTTGTTAACCTTGTCGAGGACTATTCTTATGAAAAGCCCTGGCTGCGCATCCAGCTTGCTCTTATCCGTCAAATTCTCGAATCAAATTTTATCCAAAGCCTGCGGCAAATCAAAAAACAGATATCAGAACTGGAACGCCAGATCACAGTAATTGAACACGAATTTGATTCGATTTTGAGCGATGATACATCAGAAGAAAGATCTCGTTGTTGTTGTAAAAAGTGTTGATTATGAGGCTGAGAAAGCTGGCTGATCTCCGCCTGGAATCCGAAAGTCTCGGTATCTCCCATCTGAACATCCGCCACTGTAAAATCTTAAAGTGAGAGATCAAACAAAGATGATGAAATCGAATTGAATTGCAGAAAAAAGGATCGAACTCTTGCACTTTTAGGTCTATTTTACTATATGGTTAGAGTTTTGAAGGGGAAGAAGGTATTTATATGCGTTATGTTTCTAGAAGCCTAGGGAGTTCTGGAGTCTTTGCCTAGTTTCTTCTTTGGTTTTTCGTCTTTTTCAGTTTTTTGGTTTTATCTATAGAATAGAGAAGCTTCTTTTTGGCGGGAACCGTCTATATTCGAGAAAGGTCATTGGAATCTAACTTTTTCCCACCTTTGCTTGTGCGACGTGTTTGGCATTGGGTACTTCTCTTGACAACACAGGATTCTTCCTTCTTAATTTGGTATCACGTGCTTAAACGGTTTGAGTAGAGATCATTTTTAGCCCTAATCTTCGAACACTAGATCTTCATATCATGATCCTATCGTCACACGGGCAAATTTTAATTTTATACTACAGGTATTCCGAAAACAGTGATCCGAGAGCTACATTTAATGTACGCTCATGATCATATTCATATTTTGTATGTGTACTACATGGAATGAAAAATATAACCGTATGATAATAACATACTTGTATCAAGATCTATCATGTTCGACATTGGGACGAAAAACATTCTCCATCGTCTGATTCAAAATAGTCAACGTTTTAAGTACGTGAAAGCTAGGGTAAAAAGAAACTATTTTGGATCGTAAATAGCGGTACCCCTTTGGAATATTAAGACTAAGCCATTATACAATGTAACGTAGCAACACGAGAGATTATACCGCCCTCCAAATCAAATCATCAAGATGATAGTTCATATATTAAATTATTACAAGTACTAATTTTTTAATAACATAATAGTAATGTTTTAAATTATTGACAACAATGTCAGGAATTTCGGGTTCAGCGTATTCACGCACAGGGTCATCAGCATTGCGGCCTGTGCCTTCATTATACTTGTGCTTCCTGGGAATCGTCCTCGCGTTTAGGCACAAAAAATTTGAGGCCCTTTCCAAAACCCACTAGCCCGACCACCCTTTCGTGCACCACTCATGCGGCACGTACCGCATGTAATTCGACCAATGGGGCTCGCAATTAACCCAGTAGTTCTTAATTCGGGCTCAGAGGTCGATACTTTCAACCGTACGATGGAGTCCGAGGATAAGCTGGACCCTCATTGGGAGCCTCTTGTACAGCTTGTTCGCGGCAATAGTTGGGACGATCATATTGGTTCTCTCAGACAGATGATGACTGTCTTATACTCTTTCGAGGATGAGGATAGCAACGACTCTACCTCATAGTCATCTTCGATGTTATATATCATTTTTCGTAGGTCCTTTTTAATTTTATATTTCTGGAGTTTTTCGATGAAGCCGACTTTGAATGTATTGGGCTAATGAACCTCATCATCTGCCATTAACGATATCGGTCAGGATACTTTCATGAGTTTCTAATTTGTATTATATATATATATATAACATTTTTGATGTTATGAGAATATTCTCGAGAAATTATATTCAAAAGTAAATCCGTCACATAAGTCCAATCTCGCATAGATTGGTCGTCCGAAATTTTTTAGCCAAATCCGAGTATCACAAGTAGTCCGATGATTAACATTCGTATGACGGTAGCACAACCATAGATCCATCCGATTCTGATCTTTTTAGAGAAAAACTTAAGAACGATTAAAAAATTAGCTATTCTGAGAAAAGTTAGGAATCAAGGCAACTTAAGAACAGTTTTGGAAAAATGCAGGAATCAGAGTCTGTTAGGAATCAGCAGGATTCTGAGTTGTCAGGATTCAGAGTTTTTCTAGAAAAAGCCAAGAAACACCTGAACGAGCCCTAAGTGTCACAACCCAGAATCCTAGCCAATCTCAAGGGCCTAGAATTTCGTGTTATGACACCGCATGCTTGTTAAGGCAATAAACGGACATACATATCTTATTAAATCTCACATAAAGTTGGGCTCTCAAAAATCGTGAACCAAATTTTCTTCTCAAATTAAAAATTCTCTTCATTGAGCTTACATTTAATTTTGAGTCTATTATACAAAACAACCATAAATAAAGGTGCGGTCCACTACTAGAAAGTCTGACCAAACAATTAATAGATACCTGACATCATCTAACTGGTCATCTAGTCACCCTCATGAACCACATAATTTATTAGTGCATCAAGTCTATTGGGACAGTGTAGTCCATATCTTCACCTGCAACTGTTAGTTTTTGGGAGGGGGTGAGTTTACTCAGTCATGTAAACTCAGTGGATTGCACAACTGATCCACCACAATCTACCCAGGTGATCGTGAGTGCAACTTCATGAGTGGAAGTAAATATTTTACAATTTCATATAAGCAACATAATAAAAATTCTTATAAACATTACATAACTATAAAACTGAAAAAACGTAACAAATATCAGTGCATATGATGTTTCTAATACTTATCACTTTTTTTATTTGTATTGTCAACTTAATTTACGTGACATATCGAAAGTCTTATTATAACTCCATACGCCTACACAACGTACTTCGTATCTTACTTATCTTGTTTAAACGATCTGTGTCAGGATCGTTGCTCGAGCCTATTACGTAAAGTTCACGTATAGATAATCACCTAACATCCATATCATACCAGAAACCAACATCTAGCCCGATGAGGTTACGCCCATAAAAATCAGTATCCCCTTACGTCGAGACACTGTCGTATTATATTGTCCTTAAGACCCGTTTCAGTTACAGACGTTAGACCCTTACGGTGGCTCGTAAGGTATGGTAAGTGTAAAAACTTAATTCATGTTTAATTGACCTTCACAACATGTCTTAACATATCATAATATTATTCGGTTCTGGGCCTAGGTCTCTACC
The DNA here is from genome assembly GCA_021018995.1 of Chloranthus sessilifolius. Classification (NCBI taxonomy): domain Eukaryota; kingdom Viridiplantae; phylum Streptophyta; class Magnoliopsida; order Chloranthales; family Chloranthaceae; genus Chloranthus; species Chloranthus sessilifolius. The sequence goes on from CM037584.1 coordinate 160,036,144, forward strand.
CCGATTTCATATTTGTGTGGGCTTAAGTCCCCACTTTCATAACATCTCATAGCTTAATATATTCATATTTCATATTTTCTTAAACTTAATTAGAATGAGTCACGGTGTGATAGGCTTCACAAATCACGCTTTCCAATGGACGGGTTTCGTATTAACTTAGATGTACTTCGTGTGGCATCCTATAATACCATAGAGGGTTGCATCCGTACATAGACGTCAATATTCCAAGTTCTACGTGACCGTGAAAGAAAATCCACTGTGACGAAAGCTTATAAGTCGTGTGTCGTATCTTATTCTTTTTTCTTATATATATGCCCTAACATACTTCTAAGTGATGAATGTCACACAATGCAAATGAAGCCTATAATAAGAAGACAACTAACCGTAAGAGAGCTAATATTACTCATAATATTTTAAACTATGATTCAAATACACAAATCAATCATAGGGAGATGTTAGAAATACTGGTATCAAATCAGTATTTATAAAATTGTGAGTTAAATTTTAACTCTCAGATATTACATTGAACTTCAAGACCTTATAAGGTTAAAGTGTAGTTTAAGAATAACTAAGGGTGTCTTGCTCATCTTTAAGAGAGAGAAGAAGGTGACCTATGATGAATGTACACGAGTTTTAAATTACGTAACTCAAGTGATATTACATTAATCTCAACAGATAGATCTTGTCAATCTGATGAAAGCAGACTGGTTGTTTGTGGAATTTGGCTAAGGATTGATTCGTATGACTCAAACAAGTTTCAGCCGTCGGATCCTTATTACTCGATTTTCGAGATATGTAAACCTTCATAGCGTGGGTAGACGATGCATTTAAACAATTATCCTAGGCTTAGAAGGTGGGTTGGGCCTATTACAAAAGTTTGGTCTTCGACTTCTCAAGGATCTTTGGCTTAAATTGAGTGATTGAGCTTCTTGGGTATTTAGGCCTATCTAGAGTCTAAAGGTCAAATATGTCCATTTGGTGGAATCCATAGATTCAATTAATGATTTGTCGGCCTTGTAGGATCCATATAGTTAAGGATATGGACATATTTTAAGGCTTACGGTCCTTATGTCTTAATTTGAGAATTTAGCTATAAAGTGTATTTTCAAGTAAGCATGTATACTATGTCAAGTGGCACAAAAATTGAGGTTTATTATCTAAGATAAAAATTTGACCATCGATTTGGCAAATGGTTGGATGATCTATAGTTAGGTCTATGGGTTTGGGCCCATGATTTGCTCAAGAAAAAGCATCAAAGTGTACCCTTTGGCCAACGTGCACCTATTTACAAATGCAGTAACGAACAGAATTAATCTAAGTGTTAATGCACAATTTTCATGAATTTTTAAGGTATAGAAAAGAATTAAAATAATAATATCATGAGTAGTATGAGTCGTCTAGATGAATAGACCGTCAAGAAGTATGTGGGGCTTAACCACTGAAACAAATCTCAAAATGGCTGGGATCATCAAGATCTAAGCAGTCAAACAAGGACCATTAGCCCTAGTGTGTACAAAACAAAAACATGACATTAGCCCATACATTGCCTAAGGTTTTCATTGTGCCCGATTTATAGCCCTTAGGGTCTGTTTTGTTGACACACTATTGTGTAATACCCTCTTGTTCTCGGTCGATAGGTTCGACCAAAGGGTCAACCCTTTGACCATAACCGTCTTATAAATCCACACAAAACATAAGGATGGAAAACTGCAGTTTTCATAAAATCATCACTAATTCAAAACATAAAAGGTGTAAAAGTGTAGATTTAGAGAGATAGGAGGACACCCACTTGTTGAAGAGTGATCGCGAAGATTTTGTGAAGATTTGATTTATTCAGATCGACAGGATCACGTTGATGCAAATTGTATCTGACTTATCGCTCTGGCTCGGGATAGGATGGTTTCCATATCAATGTAGTTTGGGTATGAACTGTTGGATCGGCTCATATTCTTTCGACACTAGTTTCCTTGCATTGAATTTGTTCGGCTTATAGGTGTGGTTGCTCGGGGGTGGTGATGCGACAGTGGTGAACCTCTATATTGCAGCGGATGGAATCCTTGGTGACGGAGGTGCTTCCGAGATGGTTTTAATGGATTCTTTCGTGGCTAAATATGAGAGGAAGAGAGGCTGATTTGGCAGCTGTGCCAAGGATACACTGGTAGAAGTAATGCTCTCGGTGGTTACGAGATGATGAAGAAGAAGATAGGTGGCCGAGCTTCAACATATAGTGGGTCAGCGTGAGGGTGAAGAGAGGATGCAAATGAGAGAGAGAGAGACGTTTGAGAGGGCTTGGGCTGCTAGAGAGAGAGTCTCTTCTATTTCTTTTTCTTTTTCGGTTGAAATATATGCTGGGCAAAAGAGAGGGAGAGAGAGTAAGGGAAAGAGACTTATTTGTTTTTCTCTATATAGGGAACAAGGGAGGGGACGACACTGTGGCTAGGCATGTTGGGGGAGATGAGAAAGAGAGAGACAGATGGTTGCTAATTGGGAGGCTTGGGTCTCGGTGTGAATATAGAGAGAGATAAAGAAAGAGTCCAAAACATACTCTAAGACTTGCTAAGAAAGAGGGTAGAGAGAGAAAGAGAGGGGCACGACTCGGCAAGAAATAAAGAAAGTCCTAAAAGGACTTGGAAGGTATTGGGTTGTGATAGGGTGTGGAGCACCCATACAAGGTTTGGTGTTCCCTCCATCTAACACCATACGATTTGGTTTTTAAAAACTCAGGTCGTTACATTAAGATCTTGATTCCACGTGACACATCCCCAAAAGTCACCGTGGTCATGGGAGCACCTATCAAACAGTCACTTTTGGGGATGTGTGCCACATGCAATCAACATATGACCGTCTGATAGGTGCATCATGATCTCAAGATTTATTGTATTGAAGATTGGGATAAAAAACGATCCCGGTCGTCTGATTCAAGGCAGTCAACGATTTTTTTACAATGGGGAAACGTGTGTTATTCAAAAGTATAGCAGGTGCAAATAACAACCCATTATCAAAATGGGAGATGAGCACTATCATGATTGCACTCATTAATATTTAGTATTTTAACCACACATCAAATGAGTTGGTAATATTCATTATATAGAATGCTTGAATATGCTTCCTACATTGATGGTCTAAAATCAATCACAAAATTGATCGCGATTTAATTATGTATGGTGGGGATTTTTCCTCCTTTGATGATGCCTCATAGGCACTTGACAACGATCCCAACACATGATACAATCATGTACACCAACCTAAATATAACTGCTACCAGAAGTAGCCAAACATCAAATCCCATGTCTTCATATCGGTGAATAAAATGAAAGTATATTACGGCTACTCTCACTCTTTTTAGGAGTAAGGGCCACACAGTTTTGACTGATTTGAATCGGATGATGGAGATTGTTTTTTGTTCCAATATCCCTCATGATAGATCTTAAGCTCATGGCGCGCCTTTAAGACCGTCAGATGTTGATTCCACATGACATACAACCCTAAAAGTGAAGGTCAACTCCTTTGTCTGTGATCTAGGTCACTTTTGGGGATGTGTGTCGAGCGGAAACAGCATCTGACCATTTGATCGTGTGCCATGATCTTAAGATCTTTTGTAAGAAAGATTTTAACAAAAAAATCTATGTCGTCTGATTCAAATCAGTCAATGATTTTCATTCGTGAAAAAACTATGTGGTACTTGTTATTAATCGGGTGAGAATAGTCATACCAAACGAAAATAGTTGATATTTAGTAGTAGCCCTACCTAGATTTTTTACTTGGTCAGGTACATAAACTTCACCTGTTGGTTGTAGGGTAGGGTTGAGTTGTGTGACAGCCCGGATTTCGGCACCCCGAAACCCGTGCCATCAGTACGATCCTCCAGACCATGCCCCATGTATATGTACGAAATATTGGTATAACAAGCAATACTAAAAAAAGTAAAGCAAATAACTGTATAAAGCAAAAAAATATCAATATGCCCATCTGGTACAAATAAAAGACAGTTCTACTTTCATGCCACTGTATGAACAGAGAACCGATCCGAACCATCGGTGATAAACAGATCACCCCAGATGGTTCGTCCAAAAGAATTATATCTATCTAATTATATGGTTTATCAAAATAAAGGCTTGACATACTAAGCCGTACAATCTGCTCTCAAAACTGACTCTCTAATAAAGTACACAGCAGAGTCTCCTAGAAAAAGTCCTCAGGAGGGGGCTCCAACTCGTCCCCAGGCACATAATCCGAATCACCCGGATCTACGTCTCCCGAAGCCTCGGCCGCTGCTAATAATGGACCTGCGACGTATAGTTTAAAGGGTGAGCTACATCCTAGCTCAATAGGGAACAACACAATGAACATATAAGTCAAAGCCTCACATATATTCTATGATATTCAAAGCATGATATGTCTATGTATTTGCTAGAAAAACAGTTTAAAAGATGACAATTTGCATTCAAGTTTACTGGTAGTTTGCATGTTCTACTTTACTGTTGATTTATCATGAATGACACTGAACAGGCCTAAAGTAAAACTTAAATCTTCAACTTAAGTAATCCCCGAGCAATATAGCATCGAGCCCCGATGGAATACCCACCATCGTCGCCTAAATAGACAGTTGTTATATGTATTCCCTGGGAATACTACCCAAGCCCCTTTCTCAATAGGCGGCGGGGTTAAATCTCATCTCAACATCCCTGGGATGTGTTTACTGTGTACGGATAGACCTCTGCACTGGTGTACGGATTGGCCGCCGTACCGGTCATGGATATCCCGCCGAGTCAGTCGTGGGTATCCCGCCACGTCGGTGGGGTATTCTAATCAAACTTCAAATAACAAAAATAATATGTGCTTTACATATAGTTCTTTACCGTGTAAAGTGCTATCTTATATCAGTTTTGCCTAAACAGTAGTTATTCAATCATATTTGCATCCCTGGGATATCTAATTTACTCGCATCACACTGATGCCTTTATTACTTTCTCATCCCCTGGGGATGTCTCATTCTCATTTAGTTACTTAGTCTCAGTTACTCGCATCAGACAAATGCCTTTATTACATTCTTGGTGTCACATACGCACCCTTTTCATAAAGATTTACATAGTTAAAACATTTTTAGTTTGAGTTTTATATCACTACATACATGCTCTTGCAATTAAAGTACATGTTCAAGGTGTTCCCTACCTCAGGTCTCCGAAGGATAAGGCCTTAAGGTCCCACGCGGCTCCTTGTGCTCGCTTTCACACGTACCACCTATAATACATCACAACACATGCAATACATCACTAAAGATGTAATAAAGAATGTCCTAGACCCTACATGAATTTCAAGGTCAAACTAGAAAGTCAAGTAAAACTGCCAAAGTCAATTAATCGATTCCCAAAATCGATTTTGAGAATCGATTAATCGAAACCCAAATCGATTAATTGATTCCCAAAATCGATTAATCGAGATCTAAAATCGATTAATTGATCCCAAATCGATTAATCGAAATCCCTAACATAGTAAAGTCGATTCTCAAATCGAGTGGTCGAAAGTTCGAAATCGATTAGTCGATCCCAAATCGATTAATCGAAATCCAAAATCGATTAATCGATTTCTCAACTCGATTAGTCGATTTTCCCAGGTCTTGTTTCTCCAGCCACTGGAGGTACCCAGTCGATTAGTCGATTTCTAACTCGATTAATCGACCTTCAACATTGATTAATCGATTTCCAAATTGATTAATCGAAATTGGGCATCCCTGACTTTTCAACTTCTAGACCAAAATCGATTAATCGAACCTCGATTTTGATTAATCGATTTGGCCCGATTCAGCCCCCTTTTGGGTTGTTCTTCCAAAACCCATTCCTTTTCTTTTTCCTTCCTTTTTCTAAGTCTTTAATCTATCATTTAGTTATATTTGATCGATTTTAATCATCTACAATCTATGCATTAACTTCAATTAGAAACTCACCTTCAATCAATCTCAAATTGATCAATATCTAGGTTGGAATTGCTAAGGTTCCAGCTTTTGCTTCAATGGCTCCCCATGCGTTGAAATCCGACATTAATTGCTCTAATCAACCCTTTGATTTGCATTCACTCCTACCTCAATAACTCTTCTTCTTTTCTTCCTCTCTCTCTCTTCTTAATTCTCTCTTACCAACCAAAATAAAGAAAACTAAGTTTATTAAAACCCTTTTATCCTCTTTCCAGCTTGTGTGTCAAACACATACACCAGAGATAGGTCTACATGACCACTAACTCACACTATACACTACACTTAGGTCAAATTTACATCACATTAGTTTATCCCTTCATGGGTCGACTGTTTGACCATCACTTGGTCAACCCTACGACTAATCGGTCACGAATCTCGAGGTCACTGCTTAATGCTCAAAATTTCGAGATATTACATTCTCCCTACCTTGGAAATTTTCGTCCTCGAAAATCACCCAAAGGTGCGTCGGTGTGGTACCCCACACACTGCGGAGTCACGTATCCACACACGAAAAATGAATTACACATCACACAGTGCAAGAAACAGAACGTAATGCAAGTACATTCCCAAAAAGCTGATTTAGATTTCATTATCAAAATTTTCCCAAAATTTACAAGTTTCCTTTACTTTTCTCGATAATTACAATTGAGAATTTAAATACAACAGTACAAAAATATCCAAAAAGTGATCACAAAATAACACCATCGTCAGGCGCTCACGCCGTTCCCTCTCTCGGCTGATCGATCCGGGTGGGCTGCTCCATTTGGTGGCTACTCTGGTGGTGGGTGGCTTTCGTCTCAAGACGATGGTCGACTCGTCTCAAAGAGCTTTTGGTTAGGCGCGAGCCAGATGCATCGGCAGCAGAGGTACTCGCGTGAAAAGCGGCACCCGTATGAAAAGTTGTCCGGCCCGCAGTCCACGCCTCTTCCTACGCGAGGCGCTGCTGAAAGTTTAACGGATATATGTACCGTAGGGTGTGGTACAGCAAGAAGTCCATCCGCCGATTCATCCTCTCGTTGTTGGCCTCCATCCGGGCTAACACGTCCTCAATGGTAGGCGCCAGGCGAGCCGCTCACCGGCGGTATGAAGAAGTGGGTATGGCAGTCGCTGACTGCGACCGCGAAGTAGGTGATGCAGTGGTATGGGAGGGCGCCCCCTCAGCTGGTGGATCGATGGGGTGTGCTCCCCCCACAGGTGGGTCCTGATGTGGTGGTGGGGGTGGTGGCGGTACTACTGACACTGCTGCTGCTGCTGCTGGGCCCTGAGCTGATAGGGTCCGCTTTAACAACCTATAACTACGACCCCATGAAGCGATCGAGTAATGCTTCAGGTGGTCCGTAGCTCGCTCCTCATGAAGCGAGATGGCGTATCCTGGAGCGTCTGAATAACACTCCAGCATGCTCGAAATGAGTCGAGCATACGACATCTTTTCCTTGGGCCTCAAATTGCCCTTCATCAATTTCCCTTTTATATAGACCATCCCCTCTAGGATGATCTTGGTAGCATCAAACCAACGGCCGCAGAATGCCGCGTACAGGGCCTGTTAGACTAAGTCCACCGGCTCGGTATCGTGACACATTGGGTAGAGATTGCACTTGTTGATAGAATCAAACATCCACATGTAATGGGGGAGATCGACCCTCCTAATAGACAATCCCGACCCTTTCTTCCCATTGGTCATCCAGGTCATAATTTATTCAAATTTCGCCTCTTTCGCAAAGAGTGGGAAGAGGGTGGTCTCGGGTACAAAGTCTAAGTAACATTCTAGGGCCTCATGGACGTGGCGACGGGTGAAGGTATAGTCACGACCATCGATCTTGGTCGTAACAATGTCATCGATGGGACCCTCCGCCAAGCATTGGTAAAATAGGCGGAACAACCTAGGGTAGTAAGACCCGTGGAGTGGCTTTAAGAAATTGCCGAGGCCTGCCTTCACCAAATAATTTTGAGCCCATTAGGTCTCCCCCTCGACATCGGAGTTGGTAAACAATTCTACATCGAAGATATATTCATCTTCGAACTTCTTAGCCGCCCACCATTCATTTGGTTGGGGGACGTTTTCGGGTGGTGGTAGAATTGGTGAAGACTCACGCGAAGACGCGCTCGTCGAACCGGATGTGGTATCCGATGCCAACGGTGATGGGGTTCTTACAGGCGATGGGGTAAGTGGTGGCGGTGCAGCGTTCTTACGCCGGACCGGGAGCTTCGAAGTCGCTTTCTTCGATGTTAAGCGAGTTTGAGGCGACATAGTGGTGAAAAATCAAGAAAACTATGGTTTAATGGTTAAATTTGAAGAAGAAAACTTGGATCTAGGGTTTACCCTAGATATTCGATCCAAATACAAACAATTTCGATCCGAAATCGAACCCAAACTGCAAAAACCCTAAGTGCACAGTCGATCGAAGAGGAAAAGGAAGTGGCGAGCAAGAATGAAAACTCCAAAATTTTCAAATGGGGAGAAATCCCCCTTTGACTGATATATATAGGCCCCAATTCGATTAATCGATTTCTAAAATCGATTAATCGAGTTTCAAAACTAAGTTCAGCAGCGCGAAATCGATTAATCGATTAATCGAAACTCAAAATCGATTCATCGAATCCATTTCGATTAATCGAAATCGTGGTCATTTAAAATTTCAACTTTTTGAGCTCACTGGCGCATGCCAGTCGATTAATCGAATCTCTAAGTCGATTAATCGAAATTCCAAAATCGATTAATTGAATTTCACTTCGATTAATCAAAATCGTGACATCATGCAGATTTTTCTAAAATTCTCAAGTAACTCGATTAATCGAGTTTCCAGTATCGATTAATCGAAATCAAAAATCGATTAATCGAAACCCAAATCGATTGATCGAATTTTCATTTTGTCAATTTCCTCAATCCTCATTCAATCTCCACTCACTGGTGTATGCCAGTCGACTAATCGATCAAAATTGATTAATCAAAATCCAAAATCGATTAATCGATTTTGATCAGATTTTCCAAATTTTATTATTTTTCATGTCTCTTTGGTTCCTTGGTAAAACATGACCAGTTGGTCACTGGTTTTGCGAAACGTGACTTCACGGTAATTTTGTGGAAGTGACGAATTCTAATCACATATTCAACATCGTATTAGGAACACTATGCGGATTGAAACTATTTCTATTGAACAATTTGATCGAAAGGTCGACATTGGATTACAACATATGGTTTAATTTCGCAAACATGCTTGCGGTGATACAATCTTGACTCTCAAGCTGTCGCAAACAATTTCGGATACTGTTCTTTCACGTCGGCCTCTCATTCCCACGTAGCTTCTCAGCCGGATGATTCTTCCATCGAACAAGCACTAACGAAATCACTTTTGTCCGCAACACTTGTTCATTTCGATCTAAAATCTCCACCGACTCTTCAATCATAGTCATATCCTCATGCATCTCAAATGATTGGCCGCTCAACACGTGATCAGGGCCATTAAGATATTTCCTGAGCATCGATACGTGAAACACATTGTGTACCCGATCAAATAATGGAGGCAATCCAATGCGGTAAGCAACTTCCCCTACTCGACCTAGAACCTCAAATGGTCTAAGATAGCGGGGACTTTGCTTCCCTCTCTTTCCAAACCTCATCACGCCCTTCATAGGCAACACTTTTACGAATACATATTCACCCACCTTAAAGTCTACACTCGTCCGCTTGATATCGGCGTAGCTTTTCTGTTTGCTCTAAGCCGCTTTAAATTTTGCCCTTATCATACGAACATAGGTGGCATTATCTTCAAGTATTTCAGGTCCCAAAACAAATTTCTCTCCGATTTCCTCCCAATTGATCGGCGATCTACATCGTCGTCCGTAAAGAGCTTCATATGGTGCCATCCCAATGCTCGTCTGAAAACTGTTGTTGTATGCATACTCAATCAACGGTAGGTGATGATCCCACGATCCTTGTAATTCCAACATACATGCCCTAAGCATGTCCTCAATGATCTGATTGACCCTCTTCGTCTATCTATCGATTTGTGGATGGAATGTCGTACTGAAATCTAGTCGCGTTCTCATTTCTTCTTGAAATTTCTTCTAAAACTTTTATGTATATAATGGGTCACGGTCAGAAACAATGCTACTCGGAACCCCATGCCAACGGACGATCTCCTTCATGTATAGATCTGCAAGTCTTCCCGCCGTGTACATCGTGTTGTATGTCAGGAACTACGCTGACTTGATCAATCGATCGACCACTACCCAAATGGCATTGTACTTCTTTGCAGTACGTGAGAGCCCAAGAATGAAATCCATAGAGATCGATTCCCACTTCCATTCCGGTATAGGTAGAGGCTGCAATAATCTCGCAGGGTGTCTATGATCGATCTTCACCTGTTGGCACGTCAAACACCGTGATACGTACTCTGCCACATCTTACTTCAAACCTCTCCACCAGTAATTCTTTTTCAAGTCCTGGTACATCTTTGTGCTACCCGGATGAATCATATAGTTGGATTTGTGAGATTCATCAAGAATTGTTTGCCGTAAATCGGCATTGTCCGGAATGCAGAGATGACCCGTGAACAATAAGGAACCATCCTCCTTGATCGAGAACTCAGATCCAATGCCTTCAGTTACATCTTGACAAATCTTTATTAGCGCCGGGTCTTTCATCTATAGCTCGTGGATATGCTCAAATATCACCGATCTCACTGATATATTAGCCAAGAAGGCTCATGTAGCTTGCGACTCGATGTTTGCATCATATAGTGCCAGATTTTCAAATAACTTTCATCGGTGCATACCCAAAATCAAACTAGCCAATTCAGCTGACCCCTTTCGACTCAAGGCATCGGCCACTACATTAGCCTTGCCTGGATGGTACTGTATAGAACAGTCATAGTCCTTGAGGAACTCCATCCATCTGCGATGCCTCATATTTAGTTTCTTCTGTGTAAACAAATATCTGAGGCTCTTATGATCGGTGAAGATTTCAAAGGTCTCACCGTACAAGTAATGTTGCCAAATCTTTAGCGCAAATATGACCGCTGCTAATTTTAGGTCATGTGTCGGATAATTCTTCTCATGCTCTTTCAACTGTCTCAATCCATACGCTATCGCCTTTCTGTGTTGATTAAGCACACATCCCAAGTATACGAAGCATCGCTATACATTGCAAACCCTCCACTGCCTGAAGGAATCACTAATACTGGAACTGAAGTGAGCCTCTTCTTGAGTTCTTGAAAACTCTTCTCGCATGCCTCACTCCATTCGAACCTTGCGTCTTTCCGTATGAGTCTCGTGAGTGGTCCTGATATCTTTGAAAAACCCTCAACGAAACGTCGATAGTAACCCGCTAATCAAAGGAAACTACAGATGTCGGTCACGGTCTTTGGTTGCTCCCAATTCACCACTGCTTCGATTTTTACTGGATCTACAGTGACACCATGCTTTAAGGCAACATGTCTCAAAAAACTAACTTCTTCTAACCAAAACTTGCACTTTCTGAGCTTGGCATATAGTTGGTGTTCACGTAAAGTCTGTAGGGCTATTCTCAAGTGCTTCTCATGCTCTTCTTCTAATTTTGAATAGATCAGGATGTTGTCAACAAACACTACGACACAAGAGTCTAGGTGTGGTTTAAACACCCTATTCATCAAATCCATGAATGACGCCGGGGCATTTGTCAACCCAAACGACATCACTAGGAATTCATAGTGTCCGTATCGAGTCCTGAATGCAGTCTTCTGAATATCTCCTGCCTTGACTCTCAACTGATGGTATCCAGATGTCAGATCGATCTTGAAGAAATACCTTGCTCCTTACAGCTGATCAAACAGGACATCTATCCTAGGCAAAGGGTATCGATTCTTAATGATAAGTTTGTTCAATTATCGATAGTCAATGCACAGACGCATTGACCCATCTTTCTTCTTTACAAACAAGACTGGTGCTCCCCATGGAGACACGCTCGGTCTAACAAACCCCTTGTCCATTAGTTCTTGTAACTGCTCCTTCAACTCCTTCAACTCAGCAGGAGCCATTTTGTATGGTGCTTTAGAAACAGGCTCCGTTCCTGGTGCTAAGTCGATGGCGAACTCCATTTCTCTCTCTAGAGGTAATCCGGGTAACTCCTCTAAAAATACATCAGCGAAGTCTCGCACAACTGCTATCTCAGAGATAACATTCTTCTCCTCCTTATATTCCTTCAAGAACGCCAAGTATCCACTGCACCCCTTTCTGATCAAGCGTTCGGCCCTGACTGTCGAGATAAGTGACATATGCGTCGACCTTTCTCCTCGAAATCGGAACGATCTCCTCGTATTGGGTCTGAAGATGACGACCTTATTCTTGCAATCTACCGTCGCACAGTGAGTCGACAGTCAATCCATGCCAAGGATCATGTCGAATCCTTGCATGTCTAATATAATTAGGTTTTCTGACAGTTCAAAGACATCTCCATCCATGACTCTCATGATCACGGAGTTGCAACCCTTTTCGGTATCAACCGATTTCCCAGTAGGAACAGTCACGGTTAAAACGAAGTCTAACTCCTCTGGGTTTACTTTCATCCTCTTTGTGAAGCGAGGGGTAACAAATGAGTGGGTAGACCCCGGGTCTATCAACACTCGAGCCTCGTATGTCACGTCACTTCCCTTCTTATAAATTTGTAATGTACCTAATCATATATACACATTTATATAATGTCTATCATCATACTAGAATTTATTACATGCAAGTTCTCTTATATTTTTTATATGGATGCACCTTCTCTATCTAAAAATTTTAAATAATTGAAATTCTTTATTTAAAAGATGACTCACCTTGGATCACATCATTTATATTCTGAGCCTCTTAAGCTGTGACTGTGGAGGCTCTTCCTTGGACGATCGGCTTCCTTGCTTGTATTGGTCGTGGCATAGGAGCTGAAGCCGTCTTCCCTTTGTTCACCTCGGGGCAATCCTTGATCAAGTGGCCCACCTTACCATATCGAAAGTAACCCCGAGTTTCTTGCCTACAGTCAGCTGTTCTATGAGACTTGCCACACTTGGCACAAGTCTCACGAGGTGTGGAAGAAGCTGCTCGCAAGAACCCCTGAGTAACTGTCGCTCCGATAGTGATAGCAGGGCTCTCATATCTCATCGGCCTCCCCGACGCAAGCAATAGAAATTTCTACTGGTTGGTCTGCTACGCCGATCTCCCATAACCTCCTTGGAATGGTGGTTTCTGATTGTTTGGTATGAATCTCGGCTTTTTGTTCACCGGCTCGTAGTTCCCTGTCCTACTTTGGTCCACATTCCACCTTCCTTGCCGCTCCCTCTGGTGGTACTTGTTATTATTTTCTTCCTCTACCACAAAGGCCTTGCTCATGACCTCTCCATAGGTCCTCAGCTGGAATGGTGCTACTCCTCCCCTCACGTCTGATTTTAATCTTTGCTGAAACCTCTTTGCTTTCATCATCTCTGTGATGACGTAGTCAGGCGCGAAGCGGGCGAGTCGCATGAACTCCACTCCATACTCTCTAACAGTCATCTTCCCTTGAACAAGCTGTAGAAATTAAATCTCCATCTGCTTTCTCACCACTTCCGGGAAATACTGTTTATTAAATTCCTCCACGAACTCATCCCAAATCCATGGAAAATCTGGAGTCTCCTGAGCCCTAGTCCGTGAAACGGACTTCCACCAAGGCCCGGCCTCTCCATCCAACATATAAGCTGCCCAACGGACGCTCTCGTCCTCTGTACAAGTGAGCACACTAAACACCTTCTCCATCTCACTCAGCCAGTTCTCGACTGCCATGGGTTCTGCCTGACCCGAAAAGCTAGGAGGTCTTATCCTCCTAAACTTCGTAAGCGAAGACCTTTGGCGATGTCGAACCCTTTGGAGGTGTCGGTGGGTTGATCTTTGCTCATAAGGCGTGTATGAGCTGCCAAGGATCCTGCCTGTTGAGCCATAGCAGCCGCCATGGTCTCCATGGTGTGCATCATCCTCTGACAATCCTCTCTATCCTCGTTTCATTCTTTAACCCTCTCTTGTTCTCTTTGATCTTGATCGTGACGATCTCGATCTTGGTCCTCTACCTGATCCTGGCTCCCGTGGCCACCACTGCCAGAAGCCCCTCTATCTCTTATAGGCCCTTTATTTGCGTCTGAGATAAAACCATCTCGACTACACAAGCTTCTACTATGGCCGACCCTAGGTCGGCCCCTTCCTCTAGAAGACATAACGGTCTGCACGTGAAACTAAGGTTTCGTTAGCAGGAGTCCCTTTGCTCTAACAAAAGAATGATTGTCAAAATTTCTAAAAGAAAAGGCTCTGATACCAACTGTGACAGCTCGGATTTCGGCACCCCGAAACCCGTGCCATCAGCACGATCCTCCAGACCATGCCCCATAGATATGTACGGAACATTGGTATAACAAGCAATACCAAAAAAGGTAAAGCAAATAACTGCATAAAGCGAAAAAATATCAATATGCCCATTTGGCACAAACAAAAGACAGTTCTACTTTCATGCCACTGCATGAACAGAGAACCGATCCGAACCATCGGTGATAAACAGATCACCCCAGATGGTTTGCCCAAAAGAATTATATCTATCTAATTACATGATTTATCAAAATAAAGGCTTGACATACCAAGCCGTACAAGCTGCTCTCAAAACTGACTCTCTATCAAAGTACATAGCAGAGTCTCCTAGAAGAAGTCTTCAGAAGGGGGCTCCAACTCGTCCCCAGGCACATAATCCGAATCACCTGGATCTACGTCTCCCGAAGCCTCGGCCACTGCTAATAATGGACCTGCGACGTATAGTCTAAAGGGTGAGCTACATCCTAGCTCAATAGGGAACAACCCAATGAACATATAAGTCAAAACCTCACATATATTCCATGATAATCAAAGCATGATATGCCTATGCATTTGCTAGAAAAACAGTTTAAAGATGACAATTTACATTCAAGTTTACTAGTAGTTTGCATGTTCTACTTTACTGTTGATTTATCATGAATGACACTGAACAGGCCTAAAGCAAAACTTAAATCTTCAACTTAAGTAATCTCCGAGCAATATAGCATCGAGCCCCAATGGAATACCCACTATCATCGCCTAAATAGACAGTTGTTATATGTATTATCTGGGAATACTACCCAAGCCATTTTCTCAATAGGCGATGGGGTTAAATCTCATCTCAACATCTCTGGGATGTGGTTACTGTGTATGGATAGACCTCCGCACTGGTGTATAGATTGGCCGCTGTACCGGTCATGGATATCCTCCCGAGTCAGTCGTGGGTATCCCGCCACGTCGGTAGGGTATTCTAATCAAACCTCAAATAACCAAAATAACATGTGCTTTACATATAGTTGTTCACCGTGTAAAGTGCTATCTTATATCAATTAGGCCTCAACAGTAGCTATTCAATCATATTTATATTCCTGGGATGCCTAATTTACTCGCATCACACTGATGCCTTTATTATTTTCTCATCCCCTGGGGATGCCTCATTCTCATTTGGTTACTTAGTCTCAGTTACTCGCATCACACAGATGCCTTTATTACATTCTTGGTGTCACACACACACCCTTTTTACAAAGATTTACATAGTTAAAATATTTTCAGTTTGAGTTCTATATCACTACATACATGCTCTTGCAATTAAAGTACATGCTCAAGGTGTTCCCTACCTCAGGTCTCCGAAGGTCCAAGCCTCAAGGTCCCACGCGACTCCTTGTGCTCGCTTTCACACGTACCACTTATGATACATCACAACACATGCAATATATCATTAAAGATGTAATAAAGAAGGTCCTAGACCCTCAATGAATTTCAAGGTCAAACTAGAAAGTCAAGTAAAACTACCAAAGTCGATTAATCAATTCCCAAAATCGATTAATCGAAACCCAAATCGATTAATCGATTCCCAAAATCGATTAATCGAGATTCAAATCAATTAATCGATCCCAAATCAATTAATCAAAATCCCTAACATAGTAAAGTCGATTCTCAAATCGAGTGGTCGAAAATTCGAAATCGATTAGTCGATCCCAAATCGATTAATCGAAATCTAAAATTGATTAATCAATTTCTCAACTCGATTAGTCGATTTCCCCAGGTCTTGTTTCTCCAGCCACTGGAGGTACCCAGTCAATTAGTTGATTTCTAACGCGATTAATCGACCTTCAACATCGATTAATCGATTTTCAAATCGATTAATCAAAATCAGGCACCCCTGACTTTTCAACTTCTAGACCAAAATCGATTAATCGAACCTCAATTTTGATTAATCGATTTGGCCCGATTCAGCCCCCTTTTGGGCTGTTCTTCCAAAACCCATTCCTTTTCTTTTTTCTTCCTTTTTCTAAGTCCTTAATCTATCATTTAGCTACATTTGACTGATTTTAATCATCTACGATCTATGCATTAACTTCAATTAAAAACTCACCTTCAATCAATCTCAAATTGATCAATATCTAGGTTGGAATGGCTAGGGCTCCAGCTTTTGCTTCAACGGCTCCCCATGCGTTGAAATCCGACATTAATTGCTCTAATCAACCCTTTGATTTGCATTCACCCCTACCTCAATAACTCTTCTTGTTTTCTTCCTCTCTCTCTCTTCTTAATTCTCTCTCACCAACTAAAATAAAGCAAACTAGGTTTATTAAAACCCTTTTATCCTCTTTTCATCTTGTGTGCTAAACACATACACCAGAGATAGGTGTACATGGCCACTAACTCACACTATATACTACACTTAGGTCAAATTTACATCACATCAGTTCATCCCTTCATGGGTCGACTGTTTAACCATCACTTGGTCAACCCTACGACCAATCGGGCACGGATCCTGAGGTCACTGCTTAACGCTCAAAATTTTGAGATATTACAGGTTGGGTCGAGCATGAAGCATCCGACCCAACCTTCGGGATGGGTTGGGTCGATTCCACGATTGGCTTGGCAGTTGTGTTGAGCAAAAAATCAAGTCGCGTCACATCAATCCAACCTAACCCGAACCAATATTTTATATATAAATTCAAGGAAAATAAGGGGTTTTGAACCAAGTCAGATAAAGTTTTAAGGACTGGCTTCGTGTTGGGTGTGGTTGGGCATATACCCTTTACCCATTGGGTCGAATCGGGTCGTAGTGCACCATTGGGTCAGGTGGGGTCAAACATATGCCATAATATTTACCCCTGGGGACCCAAACTCTTTGCTCGACCTGATCTGACCCAACCCAACCTCATTGACAACCCTACCACAAGCTACTGTGATCATTCTCCCCCCGGATAGTGTCATACAGTGGACAATATTTGACAGACAACTTATGTGGCACGATGTGATTGGCTGCACACATAGTGAGGCCCAAGTACTGCAGCCAATCACATCGTGCTACGTAAGCTATCTGCAAAACTGTTTATTAAAAATTGTCCACTATTTATAATTTTCATTCTCCCTCTAAAACTTGACAAAATACGTAATATTTTCAAGTGCTAAATTATTTTTTTTTACAACGTCATGTGCCAAATTATTGAAAGGTCAAAAGCATTCTTTCACAGATTTCAGTACTCATAAATTGTTGTCACCTCCCAAGGCATGATGAATTACGCATAAGGAGATTGACCATCTCCAAAAGAAAACTCATACACAAAATTAGGGCTGTCAACTAGTAGATTCACCCGACTTGGGTTTTTTGTTGGGTCGGGCGCATAAGACATGAGGCATCCAACACGAAGGTCAGGTCAAACTGATATTTTATCTATATAATCAGAGTTTTTAATAAGTTGGGTCGAACATATACCTTTGATCTATCGTGTCGTGACTAGTTGCGTGCACCATCGGGTCGGGTCAGGTTGGACATATACCAATATATTTTTGGGCCCCCAAATTTTGGACACGATCTGATGATCAATTTTAAATTGTACCCTTGCAAGTGCACAAGATCTATTGTAGCATGGTGAAATCAACGGTGTCAAACCCACAAGGAAGCGTAAAATTTAATTAATTTTTAAAGAGAAAAAGACACCCAAGGAAGTACCAAGGGAGAGAAAGACGATTTACCAAGCAATTACCACACAATTCTAGATGCAATAAAAGAAAATTAATCTAAGCAAGAACAAATTCTGACAAATAAAAGGACAACTTAAGGAATGATCAAGGAGTTTGCTACCCTAGATATATAACTTTTCTACCATTAAACTCACAATTTCATAACACATCAATCACACCATCATTTATCTAAAAGAAAAATGAATCATAAGAAAACGTGATTATCGATCCGGCATACCCTATCTAAAAATTATAACTCAGCCTATCATTGTGGTATGAATAATGTAAAAAGTATAGCGTATCTCAAAATTCTAAATCACGATAATGAGCAAATAATCACTCTGCAGCCTAGGTCGGCATGCAGGTACAGATCTAAATTGAATGACCTGTTTATAGTCGTTGATAACCTAGGTCAACGGCCATAATTGAACATTCAAAAGATATTCAATTAAACACACTTTTTGGCAGAATGATTCCGTGATGAAACTAAGAAATTGTGGAGTTAATAATAAAATCATTACTTATCTGGGGATCGCATCCTCCTTGAACAAATGATTTTAGTCGCTCATCCTTGGTGTACGATCTCGTTATAAACTCGAAGCCATTCTCTTAAACATGTACTTTTTATTTATCACAAAAAAAATTTTATAATGCTTTGGTTCCTAGATACAATCTATGCTTTAAAAGTTGTCAAGAAGAAAGAGAAGTATCAAACCCGAAGTACAACCTATTAAGAGAGAAAAGCACCTAAAAACAAAAGAGAGTAAATCTAAAAGCCAAGGCCCCCCAACCCTAAGCCGTAGCTTTGTTTATATAGTGGGCGGGCAAAACATTTTCCTAATAGGCTAAATCGATTGAGATTTAAATCTTAATCGATTGACTTCAAATTTGAAATAAGGAGGGCAAAACTGTCTTTTCTTATCAATCGATTGAGGTGCTCAATCGATTTACACATAAGGGTAAAGTCTTCATTCTCCTGATAGATGTTGAGCTAATTCACGAATTTCGATGCTTCTTTTGACTTCTTGGTCCACAGTTCTTGTGTATCCTTTAATTGTCATCTTTTACGCTCTTTAACGATTTAACGATCAGAAACACCTGTAATCATTAAAACTATATAACAGCCATCAAATATTTTCATCGACTAGCTAAATGTAAAAATTAAAGTATGAAATATAGTCACATTTTGGCACCAATCACACCCCCAAACCTACACTTTGCTAGTCCTCGAGCAAAGAGAATGAAAAATAATTAACAATTTAACAAATAAAATGAATGTCACTTTCGTAGGGAGCACGATTGCATTTAGCCTATGCAATAAGCCTTTAAACCCCTAGGTGATCCCTAGTGGAGGAGTTGTGTCTCCTGAAGGTTTTTAGTGAAGATACCTACAAACTTCATTAAACTAATAAATTTCAGAATTGTAATCATGCCCTTAAATAGTTAAATGCCCGTAAAATTTTTATAAAATGCTTCCTACTATATTAATTTTATCAATACTCATTCAATTCAAGCCATTGTTTTTCCAATAATTCATGATTCATGCCTGAAGTGTAATACACTTACCACTGCTAGAATTCTTGCATCAGAGAATAAATTCAAAGTAGGAGTCCTTAGATCCCATGTCTTGACTCAATCCTCACCGTAGGTATACACTCAAAACAAAATCGCTCCCATGAATGGTTTATATTTCACTCACATGTGAGATGAAGTTACAACACGAATTAGAAATATTTTACACGATATAAGAAAGACTGTGTATTAAGGAATTTCAAAAGTAATCTCATAGGGAATGATATTTGTATCCTAAGCATATTATATCAAGTACCATAGTTATTACATCATCACTCTCCACAAGGCATTTACCAACCGAGATCGGATCACGAAAGTCTTTTCTATGGTTGTAATGGGGCTCGGGTAAAGGTTAAGAAAGAAAGGGAAAATTGGATTCAAATTCTCTGAGAAATCGGAAGAAGAAACATATTTTAATTTTCTAACTTTGCACTCTTTCTTTTCTTGATTTTTCAGAATTTCTCTTTTTCCTTTTATCAACTTTTCTCCTTCTTTTCATCTCTTTCTTTTCTTTTTCAACACCATCTTCTATTTTCACATATTTCTCTCTTGCACATATTTATATATATATATATATATATATATATATATATATATATATATATATATATAATTTTTTTTTTCTCTCCCCTTTTTCATGTATATTTATGTCATTCTTTGCAAGCATTGTCACCATGCCTCTCTTTTTCTTCTCTTACTTTCATCCCTCTTTCCTAATTTCTCAAAGATTGAAGGGTAAGATTTTACAATTCTCAAATTGGTGTGGGGTATGATTAATATAGCTTAACAAGGAATATTTAGGATAAAAAATTTCAATCAAGACTCAAAGGGGTTGCAAAAAAATAAATCAATATAAGGTGGGGCATTTGGGCACAAACGAGCCAAGGATGGCCTTTGATCATTTCCTATCACGATGGTAATGATGCCTGTTTGTCTTGAGTTTAAACACAATGAGTTCTAGTGCAATGATATAAAGCATGCGAAATAAACAAACCGAGATATATGAGATTTCAACAATTAAGCATGAAGTTCAAAGATACTCCGAATTTATTTTAGCACTCTTCAAGAACGAGGAAAAAGTTCTAAAGCTCACGGGTTTAGTCTTTCTTAGGGATCTTAGGATTCCAAATTCTAGACTTAGTTATCAGATTTTGGAATTAAAGTATGGTGATGGTGCAAGATTTTTTGGACAAGGATCATGAAAATCATTATTCAACACAAATTGAAGTTAATGAGCATTTGTAAAATAAACCTAGTACTGAGATAATGAATTTCTAGTCATTAACACTTCAAGATCTTGAGAACAATTCAAAATTTATAAGCTCACAGGAGATCGGTCAATCGATTGACTTACTGGCATCAATCGATTGACTACTGCAGAATTCTAGATGGTTATTAGTCGATCGATTGAGACGATCGTCTCAATCGATTGACTACTACTCTCTTCAATTCCGAAAACAACCTTTGAAAAAAATATATATAAATATATATTTTTCTCAATGATCTTTTTTTTTTTTAAACATGAATCTAATACAAATACAACACTCCCAAACCTGAATCTTTCAACGTCCTTATTGGATTGATTTCTGAAAAGTGTGTGAGACCCCTCCAAACCTGTTAAATGCAATCGAGAACCAAAAGGCAGACCAAGTAAAAGGTATTGTGATTTGAACATTAAAACTAAAAAACAGAGACATTTAACTAAATTAAACTTTTATTAAAATTATAATTTACTACAGTTATTGAAAATATAAAGAACTAATTAAAATAACCTAATCTAAGAACATTAAAAATAAAATGATTTCTAAAAGACTCTCAAAATCTAGATCTTAAACTACTCCTATCACAAAAAATTAAAGCACATTGGGTTGCCTCCCAGGAAGCGCTGAGTTTATGTGTCGACAGCTCGACCGCTCCTTTTTCACATTGTCGGATCAATGAGATCAATTACTTCAACCATCATTTGGGGGCTCGGTTCAAACATCGGTTTAATACATTGACCGTTTACTTTCAGAATTCGATCATCCTTCAAGTCTCTAATCTCCATGGCACCAAATTCGGATGAGGAAATGACCTGAAAAGGTCCTTCCCATCTTGATCGCAACTTTCCCGAATGAAATTTTAGCCTTGAATTGAACAGCCAAACTTTTTGTCCTGGATGAAATTCCTTTCTGGATATTAACTAGACGTGAAGCCTTTTGAATCTTTCCTTATGTAGTCTAGCATTCTCATATGCTTCGTAACATAACTCATCGAGTTAGTTTAGTTGCAAACAACGGTTTGATCCAGCAGATTGCATGTCAAAATTAAACCGTTTAATCGCCCAAAAAGCTTTGTGTTCAATCTCAACTGGAAGGTGGCAAGCCTTTCCAAAAACAAGCCGAAATGGAGACATTCCGAGTGGTGTCTTGAATGTCGTCCTGTATGCCCAAAGAGCATCCGATAGATGAAGAGACCAATCTTTTCTGTCTATTCTAACAGTCTTTTCTAAGATTTGCTTGATTTCACGATTCGACACGTCAACTTGCCCACTGGTTTACGGATGATAAGGAGTTGCCACTTTGTGAGTGACCCCATATTTCTTCATTAGAGTTGCAAACCGGTGATTGCAAAAGTGTGAACCACGATCACTGATGATAGCTCGAGGTATCTCGAATCGGTTGAACACATTCTTCTTAAGGAACTTCACTACCACCTTATGGTCATTTGATCTAGTGGCTATCGCTTCTACCCATTTTGAGACGTAGTCTACAGCCACCAGAATGTAGAGGAACCCAAATGACGGAAGAAATGGTCCCATGAAATCGATTCCCCATACATCAAAAATTTTGACAACCAAAATTGGGTTTAATGGCATCATGTCTCGTCTAGAGATATTCTCCAATTTTTGACAGTTGACACACCTCTTGCAATAATTCATTGCATCACGGAAGATAGTGGGTCAGTAGAATCCACTTTGTAAAATTTTTAATGCGGTCTTTTGTCCCCCAAAGTGACCGCCACAAGATCTATTATGGTAAAAATTTATTATACTTAATTGCTCTTCTTCAGACACACATGATCAGATCACCTGATCAGAGCAAAATTTAAACAAGTCTGGTTCATTCCAGAAGTAGTGCTTCACTTTGGAGAAAAATAAATTTTTATCATTTTTACCCCACTTCAACGGGATTTGGCCCGTAACTAGGTAGTTGACAATGTTAGCGTACCAAGGAATTCCATTTAGAGCCGCATGGATAACCATCAACTGCTCATCGGGAAAGGTTTCCCGAATAGGTTCTGCAGAAGATGTTACTTTGAAAAGTATACGAGATAGGTGGTCTACAACCACATTTTCGACTCCCTTTTTGTCTCGTATCTCAAAATTAAATTCTTGCAGTAGCATAATCCATCGGATCAATCTTGGCTTTGTATCATTCTTTGCCAACAAGTACTTTAGCGCGGAATGATCTGAGAAGACTACAATCTTTGACCTAAGCAAGTACGATCGAAACTTGTCCAATGCATAAACTACGATCAATAATTCTTTCTCTGCAGTGGTGTAGTTTATTTGTGCATCGATCAGAGTTTTACTTGCGTAGTAAATTACACGAGGTAATTTATTCACTCTTTGGCTCAGAACTGCTCCAATGGTGTAATCTAATGCTTCGCACATTAGTTCGAACGACAACGAATAATCCAGCGGTTGGATTATTGGAGCATTGGATAATAGTTCTCTCATTTTCAAAAATGCCTTCATGCAATCATCATCAAAGATAAAAGGGACGTCCTTCCCAAGAAAGGTACACAATGGTTTAGCCACCTTGCTAAAATCGTTGATAAATCTTTTATAAAATCTCGTATACCCTAGAAATGATCGAATTTGTCGAACACTCTTTAGTGGTGGCAAATTAGCAATTAAGTCGACTTTTACCTTGTCAACTTCAATTCCTTTTTTGGAAATAATATGCCTTAACATAATTCCTTGTTGAACCATAAAATGGCTCTTTTCCCAGCTTAAGATAAGATTAGATTCTATACAGCGTTGTAATACCTGTGTCAGGTGATTCAAGCACAATTCAAAGGTCTTCCCAAAAATCGAGAAGTCATCCATGAATATTTCAATGAATTTGTCAACCATATTCGAGAATATCGCTAACATATAATACTGAAAAGTGGCCGGCGCATTGTAAAGTCTGAAAGGCATCCTTCGATATATAAAGGTATCATAAGGGCAAGTAAATATTATCTTTTCTTGGTCTGATGGAAATACAGGCATTTGATTGCTAATTTGGCATGTTCAATTTTCGATAATCGATATATACACGTCATCCAGTGGTAGTGTTCAATAATCGAAATACAGGCACTTGATTAGAAAATGGCAAGAGAAAATGGTTCTTTCTCGTGGCAATGTTCAATTTTCGATAATTGATATATACACATCATCCAGTGGTTTCACATGTAGGCACCAATTCCCCTTCAGTAGTCTTTTTTACCGTAATTCCTGACTTTTTGGGAACAATTTGGACTGAGCTTACTCATTCACTATCAGAGATCGCATAGATGATTCCAGTATCGAGTAACTTGATAATTTCTTTTAAAATGACTTCTTTCATGTTTGAATTAAGTCGTCTTTGTGGTTCCCTCAATGGTGTACTATCATCTTCCAGATATATTTTGTACATACATACTGACAGATCAATCCCTTTAAGATCAGGTAAGGTCCATCTGATAGCTTCCTTGTGGTCTTTAAGCACTTCCAACAAATCATGCTCTTGCTTTTCCAATAATGTTGATGAAATTATTATCGAGAGCATTTCTTGAGGTCCTAGGAAAGCATATTTGAGTGACTCAGGTAGCTACTTTAATTCAACAGTTTGTGACTACCTGATTGATGGAGTCAGTTCGTCCTTTGCTTCAATGGGTAACGGTTCCACCTTAGTCTCAATCTCACATGACTTATCATATTGACTTGATGCATTCGTCATCTTCTCTTTTGATTATTTCTTTTCAATTCTTTTTTCCTCATAGATGGCCAACAAAGCAGTTTCGAATTCTTCTTTGGTAAATATTAAAGGTAAAACTTCATCTACTACTTCGTCCACCTGATCGATGTAGAAACAATCAACTTCATCCTCATTGGGAAAATAGTTCATCGCATGAAATATATTGAGCATGACTTTTATGTTTCCAAAAGAAACATCCATGACTCCCGTTCGACAATTGACACAGGCATTTGCAGTTGCGAGAAACGGACATCCAAGAATGATTGGGACTTGATTTATTGATTTAACAGGTGGTTCCATATCCAAAACAACAAAGCCCACTGGAAAGATAAATTCATCTATTCCAACTAAAACATCTTCAATGATACCCTTAGGTCGCCTTTTTGACCTATCAGCCAGTTAGAGTGTAATTATCGTGGGTTTCAATTCGTCTAGTCCTAATTTCTCATATACTGAATATGAGATCAGGTTGACACTTGCTCCCAAATCTAGTAACGCCTTTCCAATTGGTTGTCCACCTATAACACAGAACAATTGAAACTCCAGGGTCCTTAAGTTTTTGAGGTGCATCTAATTGCAATATCGAGTTGACTTGATTAGTCAGGAACTCCTTCTTTGACACTTGAGTACATGTCTTTCTCTTACGGGTGCACAAATCCTTGAAAATTTTGGCGTACCTAGGAACTTGTTTGATTGTTTTAAGTAATGAAAGATTTATCTTTACTTGCTTGAATGCTTCGAAGATTTCTTCTGTTTTTGACAGTCCCTTCCCCATTTTAGAAGGAGGTGTCTGGCACTCAGGGAATGGTGCCTTTGGGGTATGGGGATTGGATTCAAGTTCCGGTTCTTCTTTAGGTCCTTATTGGATAGTTTTAGCAAACTCTTTATCTTTTCTTTTCTCTGGCTCTTTCTATTTGTCGCTTCTTCTTTTTCTTTTTCTAATTCCTTGGGAATTTTCACTTGATTATCAATCACTCATCCACTTCTCAACACAGTAACAACTTTCAACTGTTGACTATTCGATGGTCTTTCATCAGGTGATGCTTGACCTCGATGATTGTTGATGGGTTGGCTGGGAAGCCTACCTTTCTCTCATTAACTCAATTGATTGGTCAATTGACTTATTTGGTCCATCATCATTTGCTGAAAAGCTTGCATGTTTCGCATAATCTTCTCTTCCAAATCAGAATCTTTCAAAAAGTGGCGGTATGAGATTAATTGAAATTCTGTTTTTTTCGATACTCAAAATTTGGATGATAATGAGAATTTGGTTGAAAATTAGAATTCTGTTGTGGACAAAAATTCTGTTGTCCACTCATTGTGTTAGATCTATACCGCTGGTCCATTTGTCCAGTTTGGTTTGATCCTCTCCATCCTAAGTTGGGGTGATTTCTCCATTCCGGATTGTAGGTGTTTAAATACATGTTTCTACCCTGCCGCTAATAAGATTGAGTCACATTCACCTGCTCTTAAGGAGTAGGTTCCTTAGGAAAGAATGACAGGGTAGTTGGACACTCATTAGCCATGTGACATAAGTGTTCAGAAATTGAACAAATAGTGGGGGTGATGGGAATTTTAGCTTGCTTGGTTGCAGCTAATAACATGTTTATTTGTTTGGACAATATATCGACTTCTGTTGATAGATCTGAAGTATTATTGTTGACATCATATAGTCCACCTCTTGTCAACACATGGGATTTAGTTACCACATCCAAGTTAGTTCGCTCCAATGTCTCATTTTGTATTGAGGTTTGGTATAACTTTTCAAACAATGCCCATATTTCATCAGCCTCTTTTGTGGCACATAATTCTCCACAAGATGCATCAACCATGCGTTTCTCTTCTGGAAATCAGTCCATTGTAAAAACTATAGACCTGTTGCCATCTTGGAATTTGATGATTAGGACAACTTCTGATCAATTCCTTAAAGCGTTTCTAACATTCATGAAATGTTTCTGTAGGTTGTTGGGAGAAGAATTGAATCCTCTGACGCAACTCAATAGTTTTGGTCATGGGAAAATATTTTTTTAGGAATTAACAGTGTAGCTCTGCCCAACTCTAGATAGATTGTAGTTCTAAGAACTAAGTTTTTGCCTTATCCCTTAAAGAAAAGGGAAAAGGTTTTAACTTAGCTATCTCGTCGGTGACATTATGAACTCTGAATATTTTACACACCCTAGTAAACTCATTTAACTGAACATGTGGATTTTCATTGGACAATCTATGAAAAATCCGTAGCATTTGAATCATTGCGGATTTGAATTCATAATGATTTCCTGGCATGCATGATACTATCATGATCTTCGTAAAAACTAGGATCATTGTAATCCTCCAATGTTCTTGGGCCCTCATCATGATTATTATTTCCATTATTTTCATTATTGATAGTTTGATTGTTTCCATTCCTTTCTTGTCTTTGATCTGTCATGGTTTCAGTATGATGATACTGAATCCTTTGGGTTTTACGATTTTCTCTGTAAGACCTTTCAATCTCACGATTCAACGGTTGTAAATATGGGTGATGAGATCAAGTAAATCTCATGCATCAATACCCAAGACAAGGATTATCAAGTCCACACAATGAAACTCTTTAGGTTCAATCGATTGAATTTGTGGATTCAATCGATTGAGAGAAAACGCACAACAGTGTTCCCGGAGAGACTTATCAATCAATCAATTGATGTATTAAAATCAATCGATCAAGGTTCAAAAGTCAAGTTGGATAACACAGAAATTATAATTGAAATGACAAACAATCAGAGGCCTAGTCAATCGATTGACAGAGAAATGTCAATCGATTGATAGAATCCTAAAAAATTTATAGTGAGCACGCTGGCAAATGATATCACAAACTCAATCGATTGACAGGGAATTGTCAATCAATTGACTTCTATAGTGAACAGTAGCCAGTATCAGAAGAAAAGAAAATTAAAATTTTGATTGATTGATTTTTTTTTTAAATTTAAAAAAAAAAAAAAATCAAAAATCAAAATCAAAAATCAAAATTCAAATTTGAGATTCAAAATTTAAAATCAAAAGTTAAAAATCAAAATCAAGATTTGAACTTCAAAATTCAAATTTTAAAATCTAAAAGCAATCCTACAAGATCCTACAAAATCTTAACTAAAAGAAGGAAGGAAAGAAAAGAGAATCTTATAAATCCAAAACAAGAAATCCTAAAAATCTTCTACTTCCTAAAAGAACTCCTCAAAATCCTACCAAAGAAAAAAAAATTTTATAAATCAAAAATTAAAATGCCAATTCCAGATTTCAAAATCACAATTATCAAATTCCAAATGTGAAAATCGAAATTCAATTTAAAAATTAAATTTCAAATTTAAAATTTAAAATTCTAAATTTCAAATTTCAAATTTTAAAAATCAAAAATTCCAAATTCCAACAATTTCAAAAATTTCATCATTCAAATTTTAAAGATCCAAAATTCAAAATTCAGATTTTCGGATATTACTTTGTTGGAATTGTAGAAATTAAAACCCAAAACAATCGATCGATTGATACTTTCGAATCAATCGATTGACAAATCAGCAATCAATAATCACAACACTCAGTCGATCGATTGAAAAAGATATCTCAATCGATTGACTGTGAATCAAGCACACAAATCTCTTTTCGAATTATCAAAATTGTTTCGCTTTCCCAATAGCGACACTAAAAACTTGATCGGTTTTAAATTATACCCTTGGAAGTGCACAAGATCAATTGTAACACGGTAAAATCAAGGGTGTCGAACCCACAGGGAAGCGTGAAATTTAATTAATTTTTAAATAGAAAAAGACACCCAAAGAAGTACCAAGGGAGAGAAAGTCGATTTACCAAATAATTATCACACGATTCTAGATGCAATAAAAGAAAATTAATCTAAACAAGAACAAATTCTGACAAATAAAAGGACAACTTAAGGAATGATTAAGGAGTTTGCTACCCCAGATTTATAACTTCTCTACCATTAAACTCACAATTTCATAACACATCAATCACACCATCATTTATCTAAAAGAAAAATGAATCGTAAGAAAACGCGATTATCGATCCGGCATACCCTATCTAAAAATTATGACTCAGCCTATTATTGCGGTATGAATCATGTAAAAAGCATAGCGTATCTCAAAATTTTAAATTACGAAAATGAGCAAATGATCACTCTGCAGCCTAGATCAGCTTGCAGGTACAGATCTAGATTGAATGACCTATTTATAGTCGTTGATAACCTAGGTCAACGGTTATAATTGAGCATTCAAAAGATATTCAATTAAACACACTTTTTAGCAGAATGATTCCATGATAAAACAAAGAAATTGTGGAGTTAATAATAAAATCGTTACTTATCTGGGGATCGCATCCTCCTTGAACAAATGATTTTAGCCGCTCATCCTTGGTGTGTGATCTCGTTATAAACTCAAAGTCATTCTCTTAAACATGTGCTTTTTATTTATCACAAAAATTTCTTTACAATGCTTTGGTTCCTAGGTACAATCTATGCTTTAAAAGTTGTCAAGAAGAAAGAGAAGTATCAAACCCTAAGTACAACCTACTAAGAGAGAAAAGCACCTAAAAACAAAAAGAGAGTAAATCTAAAAGCTAAGGCCCCCAGCCTTAAGCCGTAGCTTTGTTTATATAGGGGGCGGGCAAAACATTTCCCTAATAGGCTCAATTGATTGAGATTTAAATCTCAATCGATTGACTTCAAATTTGAAATAAGGAGGGCAAAACTGTCTTTTCTTGTCAATCGATTGACATTCGGTGCTCAATCGATTGACACATAAGGGTAAAGTCTTTATTCTTCTGGTGGATCTTGAGCTAATTCATGGATTTCGATGCTTCTTTTGACCTCTTGGTCTACAGTTCTTGTGTATCCTTTAATTGTCCTCTTTTACGCTCTTTAACGATCCAACGATCAGAAACACCTGTAATCATTAAAACTATATAACAGCCATTAGATGCTTTCATCAGCTAGCTAAATGTAGGAATTAAGGTGTAAAATATAGTCACATTTCGATACCGATCACCTGAACATCCCTAATTGCAAGTTGTATGGTCTTTTACGAATTTCAAGGCTTTGTATAACTTATAGAGCTTCGTCCTGATTTGTGAGAATCCCCCATTTCTATAATTAATAAAATGATAGTAATATATAATATAAACACCGGTATGTTTCTTTGGGATGAGATATGTTCCAATGGTGGATTGCCACTTGGACAATATAGATTGGTCAAGATGTGCACCACATGATATAATGATAAATCACAATTCAATGGTGTGAGATAAAATGTACAAATTTTTTGTGTATTTTGGTGTTTAAATGATCTTAAAGTATAAGGCCTCATTCAGGTGTTTCCTGATTTTTCCCATAAAAACTCAGATTCTTGAAAATTCAAATTCCTGAATTTTCTCAGATGTGCTCTTAAGTCACTCTGATTCCTGACTTTTCTCTAATAACTCAGAATCGTATTGTTCTTAAGTTCATTTCAGAAATGCCCAGAATTGGAAGACTTGTTAGTTGAGCTCGAACCGTAGGCACGATTATGAATGATTCGTTATAAGAGGCAAAATACGATTTTGGTAAAACTCTATGGGATGTCGATCCATGCGATGTTAAACATTTTGGATGGTATTATTTTCATAATATGACTCTTACAAGGACCATACCCAAAAACTCATTCATATATATGATACGATTATAAACTCATGAAGATGGATAAAGCGGAGTAGAATAAAAGTCTTTTAAACATTTTTCCATTAATATACAAACAAGAAAATTACATATTCGATTAGGCCATAATCACAATATTGACATAATTTTTATTTTATTTAATAATAATACAAACGATAGACATAAAATCAAGAAACACACTTCTCAACACCCCCCCCCCCCATAACAACCACTAAGTACTAGCATCGGACTGGTTGTCATCCTTGAAAGAGTAGGAAGTCGTTGCAGTGCACCCCGATGAGTCGATGCCTACACGATAGCTGTTGAAGACCTCTTGATGATGGAGGGATAGCTGGTAATCTGAATTTGAGGTGTCGGAGTCGGAGCTTACTATGACTAGCCCACGACAGCGACCCCACGTCGAGCCCTCCCAAATGTAGGTCTGATCGGGTGAGTATGATATCCCGACCGATAGAGGGGAGATGCGGGCGCATCGGAGCCGGAGCTCGTGGGAGGGCGACTACAATGTCGTCGTTAATGGGGGGTGGGTGAACAACATGAATGAGGGGAGCAGGAGCACGAACCGGGGGTGGTGCAAAAGGATGAACTATAAGGGGGCCGAGGGCCCTAAATTCGGGAGGCACAAGGGGTGCCATTGGAGCAGGCTCTGCATCATCAATAATAACTACGTCAATCTGGTGCCTCGCCGACGTCGCCGAGGCAGATGGACCTGCCCGAAAATGAGATGAACCAGGTGCTTGACATTTCTGCACATACCATATACCGAACTAAGAATATTTTTAAATATTTTTAAAATTATATACGATATACAGACGATATGAATTAATTACATGATTTGTTAAAATACATAGTACTCAAAGAAGACATCCACATACAAACAGTCCGCACACATATTGGGAGCTTACACCCGCATGTATTAAGTCTATGTGTCTAAGCATTAGAGACACTTGGGGAACTCGTTGTGGATTATATGTAGGATCGTTTATGTGAGTCCGTAAAACGTTCAATGGTTCTTCATAGGAATGGAAAGAGCGATGACGAGCCTCATAATACCCTGTTATTTCCCTCGAGCAATCCTCCCAGGTTCGATATATACCTGATCTCTTGCTAACGAAGACCACACAATATTTTCTTATAACTATAAAATACGTCAATTTCTTAGTGAGTAAAATAAATAAAGGATAAGTTTAGTCAATATTCAAGATTTTAATTACAATTATTTAACAATGGTTGATAAAGCAAAATAAGGCAGCACAATTGCGCGTCCCACATAGTGTTTGCTATATTATCGCGGAATGCGCTCTTTCATTCTCAATTTACAGTCGTTTGAGTGTCATGAATGTCACTGTCAATATCGTTCACTAAGTCATCAGAGTGCTCTACTCTGCGTTCCTCTGGCCATTCTTGAAAGAATGGATCTTGAGAGTCGTACAACTTAATAAAATTGTGAAGAATATAACATGTTGCAACTATCCTAACTTCTGTTTTAATCGGGAATCTCATTACGATTTTGAGTATGGGAAATCATTATTTGAGAACCCCAAATGTCCGTTCAACAACATTATGTAAAGAGGAATGACACTTATTGACAAGTTCTTGGGGAGTCAATGGCAGATTAGAGTTGTTGAATTCCTTAATATGGTAACGAACTTCGCGGTGAGGAGCTAAAAACCCCTGCATGTTGGAATAACCCTCATCAACAAGGTAATACTTATTTACTGGCACCCGAAGCCGGCTTTATAGCCTAGAGAGTGCACTCCCAAGCACTTTCAAGTCAAGGCTAGACCCTCCCAACCAGGGAGTACATACTGGAACAACATGTCGAAACCCACAACACTGAGAACATTTTGTGATGTGCATTTGTGACGATTACAATATCTCTGCCAGTCCCGATTCAGAACTGTGACGTCCACATGTGTACCATCGAGTGCTCCTACAACCCCTGAGAACCAAGGGTAGAACCACAATTTATTAATACATAGGCTTATGGTAGAGCCTGAGTGTTAGAATCTATCTTGGACGGTCCTATTCTTTTGATTTTGTGCTACCATATACATAAGTATTGTAACTGCCTCCTCTACCCCCATCGTCTGTGAATCTTGTAGGAGACCCTGCGACCTTAGGTTGTCACATAAACTCCTAAATGCAGTTGTACACATGCGAAGGAGTTCAAATGCAATATCTGGATAGCCGTTCAAGGTTTTCTAAACATATAAGGGATCAGTGAAAATCGAATTATGACATCGTCGCCTTTGTGGATGTTGTGTGAAGATGTATGCAATGACGATCACGACGAAGCCCACTATACACATCGCGATCAATTCCTCATCAGACACAAGGGGGTGCCATTATACCTAATTGTCAAAACGAATAATGAAAAAATGAGTAAACGATCATTATATATATATATCATGAAAATATAGAACAATATGAGACATATGTAGCCTACGGAGGCAGCCATGCCCTCCTAGTGATGACAAAGAGGTACAACTGGTGATTGTTTGGGTGTAACGACATCATTATCTCAGCCAATCAGGAACTAGTCTGTTCCACTCTAATGAATAGATCAATAAACATAGAATGGTCTATATAATTATTTCTTCTCATTTCCTGTAACATTTCCAAGAAGTCCTCATGGACGCTATGTGGTGGTTCGGGAACTCTGCCAACCATTGAAGAAGACCATCAGGGAGGTTCATGCTCTTTTGTTTCCTTCCATACCCAGTTATTGTGGAGTCCTGAGTGGGGTGGTTGACAGAAGTCGAGTTCGGACCACTTTCGGCAGTGTAGGGATCCTGTGCATTAGGCAGTCCCTCGAGGTCAGGGAACTCGTCATTTTCAAATCTTGGATGGTACGAGTCTCCACTACCCTCATCCCCTAGAGGAATTACATGCTCTTGGGGACATGATAGAACATCCATTGGGTGGAACTCCTCAGCCCCGGTGTAGATGGTGTTCCCAAAAAGAAGGCAAAGCAGAGTATAGTCTTACACCTTCCTTTTTCGGTAGGTCGAGGCCCATTGGAAACCCTGGTGTCATATATTACCCAATTAGTTAGTTTTCAGTCAATACGCTAATTAAGCTAATCTGAAAATCAAAAAGTTAAAGTCTATAACCGATTGATTGCAGTAATTGTCTCAAATATCTGGCTCTGCAATAACCATTTTATCTCTATTTCCCAACCAAAATCGCTAGTTTCTAGGATTTCCTTCATCCGAGAATAGCTATTTCTTACCATCTTCAAATGGTTATAGTATTTGTCTTGGGTGAGTTCATCGAGTTTGTCATCGAAGCAATTATATGTTTTGAGTTTTTCGATCATCTCTGGCCACACGTTTTTTTTCCCTGATCCATTCGGGAGTTTTCTACGAAGATGGTAGTGGTCTACCAGTTCTTTTATTAAGGTCTCATCCATCTTTTCGGATTACACGTATTTTTTACTCGTGCCATCCTTATCGGTGGCAACACCTTTTCCTTTATGACCTGCCCTCGCTAAATTATGACGTCAATAATCTATAGTTAGTTTTATGACCATTACTACTAAGAACTCCTCAATTTTGGTTACAAAGTATAGTTTTTGTTTTACTATAGTTGATGGTATTACCGGTGTATGAAGAGGTTGATTCTTGTGAATCTGCTCTTTTCAATAAGTACACACACCGTCCAACTTATACTCTCAGTTATGGCCTAGAATGCCTCACCTTCTATTCCCAAAGTCGAACTATAATACACATGATATGGTCTAGTGAGGAACACTACTGTAGGCACTATAGACTACTAACATGAGTATTGTCTTTGGTGAGGTCCTAAACGTTATTAGTTAGTGTTACCCATTAATGATGAAGCCTGTTTACATCGTCACCATTCCCCTAGCCATGATGACCCATAACCCATTGCCAACCACCCATTGTCCAATTACTATCCAACCACCAACACCCAATTCTTTTGATTTTAACACAACATGTAAGTAGTATTGATTCCACTACTTAGACAACATCTGTTAACGTGAGAAGGCCAAGTGCCTACATAGGTTGTTGAGCTGGAGATGGGTACTCGGAATATGAAGCGGTGACTACGTAAAAAAAGATAAAAGAGATTATAAATTTACATAAGATAATATTTGTTGGAACATTGAAACAAAGCAAACAATTATGTGCGGCCTTTATGAGTGTTCCTGTGGTAACCGAAACAATAAAGGGTAAACATATGTGGGCCATGAATCAGTTATACCAAGACCACTGGGTGACTGATTATATACATGTGTTTCCTCCCAACCATTTTCTCTTTATCCTTTTGGGAAATAGCATGAATCCGTCATAGGAAACATGAAAAAAACTAGAACTGATTTCAGTAAAATATGATAGCTTTGAAACTTACATCAAGGACTAAGGAGAGACTTTGAAAATATGCTCAAACAAACAACACAAATCGCGCATTCCGATTTATTCAAGCAAAAGGTAAAAAGAAAAACTCTTGAAATCCATTTTTTCCTTATTTCTAAGAGCTTTAAAATCATACTATACACACCACCCTTAAGTTGTCTTTTTATTTCATTTTTTGCTTTGTTTAATATGTAACAAAAGCCTCCATTAATTACAGAAAATGCAAGCAAAAATAACCAAGTCCCTACCTAATTAGCCAAGTCCTTACCTAATTAAACTTATTGAGAGTCTATTGAATATATGATATTGCATAATATAAACTACACTTAAGACCTCTCTCACCTAGTTTGAACAAAATATATGAATTGATCTATATATGATGGGAACTGAAGGGAACCGAGCAATATACTTGAAAGTCACCTACATTTATATATAGTAAACATGAGTATTTGAAAGAATCGATATCAATACCTCCTAGTTTCAAAACCAAAGGATGTGGAAACATTTGAGAAGATTGTCTATAGCCCTTAAAAATTTATGAAAATCTATTTCATCACCAGTATCTAATGTCTCATACTATCATATTTAGAACATGATAAATATTAGGAAACATATGCTAGCATAACAATATGTTTCATGTCACTCTTCCACATCCATTGGCTTGAAACCAGCAACCAATATGAGGTCTTGTATAAAGCACCTGAGCACAAAGTTACACATGGCAGAGACTCAGGTATTGGAGTCCAAAGCATGTCATCGTTTCTGACTCCACAAGACAAAAGCCGAACTCCATAAGTCATTCTTAAAAATAAATTGTTCTAAAGATAATAAATAAATAATAAGTGAACATAAAGCACAGTGAAATAGAGATATTTAAAGAAAGTTTAAAAGATTTAATGCATAATTTAAGTGTAGGCATTTGAACTCGTCTTTTAAAGCATTTAACATAACACCATAATCATATTTAAAGAAAGTTTAAAATATTTAAAGCACAATGACCCATTTGAACTCATCTTTTGTTACCACAGTTTACTAATTGGTGGATATTTATACTATTCGACTATCATAATAACAAAACACTATAATCATGCTTTTGTTCATCTTTTTAGGTTCTTATCATAGTAAATATGTATTGATTTATTTAAGGATAAGAAAAATCTGATCCACTCGAAAATTTGAACATGAATCAAGTTCAAACTTGGCATCTCGAGTGAATAGTGTTGATACCTTCAATGCCACCCAACATTGTTGTAGTCAGTTTGGTTCAATGGAACTCTCTATTATACCACTCAATAAAGGGTCATGTGGTACTTTCTATTGAGAAAGCAATGCAAGTTTGCACAATGAATGCCAAACTTTATCATAAATATGAAGCAGTGGCCCAGATTCAATGTGAAAAAGGGCGTCATATAAACTATTATAACTTATACTACAGTTCTATTTTAGTGTGACCAATATAAGGAACAACTTCTCAAGTGGATTGTGCAAAGTGACTGCAGTGGCTACACTCATGAGATGGGGATTTGTGTTGGTATGTTCACCATGGTTTACAGATACATGTACAGTATTTGTGAACCTAAAAGCACTCATTTCATGATAAGATGGTGTTAGATGAAAGATAATAAATAAATAATAAGTGAACATAAAGCACAATGAAATAGAGATATTTAAAGAAAGTTGAAAAGATTTAATGCAAAATTTAAGTGTAGGCATTGGAACTCATCTTTTAAAACATTTAATAGAACACTATAATCACATTTAAAGAAAGTTAAAAAGATTTAAAGCACAATGACCCATTTGAATTCATCTTTTGTTACTACAGTTTACTAATTGGTGGATACCTATACTATTAGATTATCATAATAATAGAACACTATAATCATGCTCTTATTCATCTTTTTAGGTTGTTATCATAGAAAATATGCATTGATTTATTTAAGGACAACAAAAATCTGATCCACTTGAAAATTTTAACATGTATCAGGCTCAAACTTGGCATCTCGAGTGAATAGTGCAGATAACCCCACCTTCCATGTCATCCAACATTGTTGTAGTCAGTTTGGTCCAATGGAACTCTCTATTAGACCAGTCAACAAAGGGCCATGTTGTACTTTCTGTTGAGAAAGCAATACAATTTTACACAATGAATGCCATACTTTATCATAAATATGAAGCAGTGACTAGATTCAATGTGAAAAAGTGCATTCTATAAACTATTATATCTTATACAACAATCCTATTTTAGTGTGACCAATATAAGGAACAACTTCTCAGGTGGATTGTGCAAAGTGACTGCAATGGCTACACGCATGACATGGGGATTCGTGGTGGTATGTTCACCATGGTTTATAGATACATGTGAAGTATTTGTGAACCTAAAAGCACTCATTTCATGATAAGATGGTGTTAGATGAAAGTGATTTACGTCACAACTTACAAGGACCGCAACCTAGTAGCATTATTAGAGGCCTAATTTTTATAAAAAAAAATAAAGTAAATTAGAAAATGAAAGAATAACTAAGAAAGGAAACTTCAGACCTAAGAGCTTGAGCACTTGTAATTGGTGAATTGAACTAGTCACAGGGGAACCTTTAAATAGAGAATACCATATGGGAAGATAAGAGAGAATCAATGAAGGTGGGTGTTCTGGTCAATGTAGCTGTAATTGCTATCTCTGACCATACCGAAGCCTACATTTGGCTTCCGAATCTTTATAAAATCAAGCTACCTCCCTAGTGCCCAATGGGTTAAACAGAGCCCCCAGCTCATGGTCGACATGTGACTTCTGGTAGTCGATGTAGGGGTATGTGTTGTCTCATCACTAGCACTATATACAACATATGATCCCATAGACACCATACTAGTGTGCAATCCGAAATCCCATGGACACCATGCATTAACAACTCCCAAAGGTCCACATTTTACCCATAAGTCAACTCCTAAACCATCTCAGTGAACCACAAATGCCCAAAGGTGATAACTGATGGTGATATACCAATGTATGTGTCTGCCATAGGGTCACTTTGTAGGTGGTACTTTCTGTTGAGTTAGCAGCTTGTACGTGGTACTTTGTTGAGCGATAATGCTCAAGCAAATAAAAAAGAGACTTGACTCTCTGTTGAGTATCAACTTGTAGCACTTTGGAGGTGGTACTTTCGGTTGAGCTAGCAACTTGTAGGTGGTACTCTGTTGAGCTATAATAATCAAGCAAATAAAGAAGTGACTTCACTCTCTATTGAGCAGCAACCACTTATAACACTTTGTAGGTGGTACTTTTTATTGAGCTAGCAGCTTGTAGGTGGTACTCTGTTGAGCTACAATGCTAAAGCAAATAAAGAAGAGACTTGTAATGACTCAAATTTTCTTATTTTATTTTAACGATATTAGATGTGTTTTGCATTGTGCACGGTGTTAATGCTCCACACTAAACCCTAACTTATTTGAGAAAACCCTATTTAAGTTTTAAGTTATGTAAACCCCTTTTCACTTTTCTTCTTCTTAAGAAACCCTAACCGTCTCTTTCTTTTTTTCTTCTTAAGAAATCCTAGCCATCACAACTTCTTCTCCACCCATCCTTTCCTAAAACTCCTTAATCTTTTCCCTAAAACCTTTGGTGCGTTCTTCCACAAAGAACTACCATGACCCATTTCCACCATCAAGATCAAGGAGGAAGAAGACAAAGTAATTGTGGACAGGCCATCGCGTGGGACGTCGATCTTGTCATCGTAATCGTCGTAGATCTGCCGATCATTCTCCAAGAGGTGGGTAACCATCAATTCATCTTGTCCTTCTTAGATCCCGTCACGTAGGGTACGTTCGATCGCGTATCGATGGGCTAATAAAACAGACCGTAAATTTATTTTCTATATAATATTATTCTAGAAATGAAAAGATGGCTAACCTTAATTATAGTTTGATTTTATTTATTTTATTTGTTCTTATTTCACGCTGATTATTAGTTTCAGAACTCGGATCTGTTCAGTAATCTTGACAGTCAACCGATCGATTTCCTGTTTCGATCGATCGATTTCTAGTCGAGCAATATTACAATATTTTCTTTGACAGTCAATCGATCAATTCCCACTTTTCGATTGATTGATTCTGTCAGAAATCATTACATCTTTATATTACCTTTTAAAGCCGATCGATCGATGTAATGACTGATCGATCTATTTAGGTAATGTAGTTGAAGGATTGTAATTAAATTATTATTATATTTTAAGCGTGGGTCTTATACTCCAACTGTTATGATGGATTTAATAAACTACATATAGAACTTACATCATAATAATATTATATTCTATATGAGACAAATACACTCAAGTACTATATTATAATATTGATATAACTGCTTTATGAATGACAGTATTATATAATATAACTTGCCTCACTCTGAAAGTTGGCAGGCAAAGCCCTGTTTCGAATTCTATACTTTTTCCAACGATCGATCAACTTTAATACCAATTGATCGATTTTGAACCAAACCAACTGCATACTTTATTAATTTATCAACCGATTAATACCTTCTGACCGATCGATCGATCTGGACCTTGACCCATCTGATGTTGGAGCTTGACCCATTTGATATTGGATCGTGACCCATTTGATGTTGGACACTTGTGAGTATATTATATTATATAAAAGCAACCTTGAATCAATGAACTATTATGTTACTTATATGATTATTATATTCTTATTTAAGTATTATATTACTATAATTATATAACATGCCCTTTAATATACATGGCATTATTCTTGACTCGAAATCGTTTGTTTTCTTTTGACTTTGATCGATCGATTCTGTACATAATTGACCCATTGTGTACTTTAGATTGCTTTAAATTCGACCAATCGATTTTAGAAATCGATCAATCTGTATTCAAATTAAATAATTTATATAATATATTTTCGACTTATCGATTCTAAAACCAATCAATCAATTCTCGTTCGAACAGACGACCTTATTTACATTATAATTCTATTTTAGCACGACCAAAACTTAATGCACGCTAACCACTTGAACGTTTCGATCGATGGTCGTGATTTACCTAATTTAGAATTGCTGCACCTCTCAATTTGAGCATTTAATTATAGTAAACTATATATCATTTTTATCGCTTCAACGCGACCACTTTGATAATACGAAGTGTTAGAAATTTGATGCCTTGAAAAAATCAAACTCTGACCTTTACATTATCGAAATTATACTATTAACCACCATATTTTATATTTATTGAGATGATGTGTAAATAAATATATGTATAAACATAACTAAATTCTAGATGTAAATATTTCTGTAAGTGTGATAGTTTTGTATTTTCATTCTGATCATGTTATACGAGTTATGGACATGTTAGGTCATATATTCGCGAGTGTATGAGATCATACCTACGCTTGAACGTGATGATTCACCGAGATAGAATCAAAGCGAGAAATACATCATATTCACATACCTTACAACTCATGGTGGTATGGGACCTCATGACGAGTAGGGTGAGTGCAAATTCAGTGTAACCTTATATACGGTGACCCTATCACCCCGAGTTTTAATATGAAAGGATAAGATATGAGTTATGATATGAGATTCGGGCTTTGGGCCTTAGTTGTAGTGAGATCTCTTTACGGTCACATAAAATTTGAAATATAGGCGTCCATGTACGGATGCAACCCCTTTATGATAGTTTAGAACCTCTATGGTAGAGAGGTTTCTTTACTGCCACACGAAATACATCCATGTTACTATGAATTAAGTTACTGCCACACGAAATACATCTATGTTCCTTAAAAAGCGTGATTTAGTGAGGTTATCCCATTATAGCTCGTCTTAGAATTAAGTTGTAAGAGTATGTGATCGGACTCAAAAGTTATATAAATTATCCCCAAATCCCAGCCTTGTTAGACCTCACTGAATTACTAATGTGTGTTTTTAGTTTGTGTTGTGTTGCAACAGGCATAAAGGCCGAATAATTGTAAAAAGTGTTAAAAGAGCAAAATTACGAAGAAACCTGAAGCAATGACAAGTATCCAAAGGAAAGAAACTGGAAGGAATGTTTTTAAAGGTCAATTGAACCGATCGAAATTGCAAATTCGACCGGTCAAGTTAGCGCAGCAGAGAGGATTCCATGAAGAAGAGAACAAAGCAAAAATGGACTGATCGGAGCACCATATTAGGCTGGTCACAATGCAGAAGGCTTTAGGAATAGAAGGTGAGACCGGTTAGGACTCAACTGACCGGTCAAAAATAACGCAAGCAGAAAAAAGAAATAAAAAGAGAAATAATTCGACCGGTTAGGACCTAGTCGACTGGTCAAGAAATTAAGGAAAACTGAAGCCTTGCGGAGCGTCTTCAACTTAGAGAAGGGGATTGAAGTCGATCGATCATTACTCCATTTTCGACCGGTCACATTAGAATATTCTGAGTGAAAAATCAGGTTTACACAACTATAGATATGCTTCAACGCTGAGATCTTCTCCGAATTTCTCTTCCAACTGACTGGATAACTCAAAGCAGTGCGAATTCCTTTTCAAATTCGTCTTCCTTGGAGGATTTTTGGGGATCCATTGAGATTACTTGCCGTGTATACTTATTCTAGGGCCTTGTAATCTATAAATAAGGACCCTAGCTTAGGAATAAAGCAACTTTGAGACCTAAGGCTTTTTGTTCGTAGGTTTAGGATAGTAGTGGTTCTGAAATAGGGAGAGATTGATTATTATTATCTAGAGGAGATTGATTCAGCAATGATGAAGGTCTCTCGATCGATGCGTACTTAAAGCTTAAGGCTAGGATCTCTTGTAAATTTTAGATAAGTTTATAATAATGTTTATTTTTTTCTTATTTTGATTCCTGTTTTAATGGTACGATTGCATGTTAGAAGTTTTGACTAGTTCGAGAACGCTATAGTAACATTGCAATCTTATTTAGTTTAATTTCAGTGGTCTTGTAGGGATTGGGGTTAGCCTAAATAGGATATTCACCGACGGACTAGGCCTTGTAGGATAGTCTTTGTTGGTTCGTGCAATGGTTCTTTGACGATTATATTTATCTAACTCGCGATTAGATTTATCTAATTTATATACGAAGCGACTGAGCTTGTAGCTAGGAGTGAGGGTACCAGGGACTCAAACTAGGAAAGAAATAGGAGAATATTAGATATAAGTCTAAGATCCAAGAGAGATCTCAGTCTGCCTTCTCATGTCATTTTCTAGATTTGTTAGGTTTTCTTTTTATTTTTAGGAGTAATTTAGGAAACTTAAAAATATATAATTTAATTATATAAAACAGAGATTAGATT
Organism: Chloranthus sessilifolius; assembly: GCA_021018995.1. NCBI lineage: Eukaryota > Viridiplantae > Streptophyta > Magnoliopsida > Chloranthales > Chloranthaceae > Chloranthus > Chloranthus sessilifolius. Next base: position 160,078,053 of record CM037584.1, read on the forward strand.
AGATAAACAACAAGTTCATGTGGCTTGATACCCTTGTATTTGTCCTAGTACATTCGAATTTGTGCACTTGCAAGGTTTTGAAATAAAATGATCACTATGCTATGATATGAGTATGTTGAGATAAGTTATGAGTACGATAATAAGATACCGCTGTGTAGGATAGTAAAAGATTAAAAACTTAAGTCTCTGTATGTATCGTTCCATGCGTAGCCACCGTAAGAGTAATAATGTCTTACAACCAAGATAGGTCTCTGGGAGACATTATAAGTATATTATGAGTTACGTTTAGTCATTTATGTCTCTCCATTAAGCTGGGTGGGGAGAATGAGTATGATATAGAGGGCATTATGATATAGTAATATGATACTATAGTGACCCTCACATGGTAGCTTAAGCAGTGACTAACACATGTCGTTTGAGATTTATGAGTATGTTAGTTACGCCCATGCGATGTACAGACATATGTGCGAGAATAATAAGATACGGTATATTATGAGATATGGTGAGGTACGTTAGGATATGAGTGTCTAGATTATAGTCTTGCATTTATGTTATGATATAAACTCTGCGATATGTAAGAATTCTTTATTTCCTTCTGTTACTTTGAGATACTATTACTATCACTCACGTGATGCACTCACAATGCACCTGAGTAGAATGGGGTGGATTGGTAGTATATTCACTAAGTTTATGTGACTGAGTAAACTCATCCTACGAAAAACTAACAATTACAGGTGATTATATTGGCGGAGTTGATGCGAGCTATTATGATCCTTTTGGGGTTCATTCCGTTGACTCCGTGGACGTTGAGTACCAGGAGGACTTTGGTGCTAATTTTGATTCAAGCGCCGGTTATTGAGAGTTGTAGACTCGGTATCATGTTTTGTTTGACACTTTTGTGTTGGCTATGATTTCATTTTATCGAATTTTTCTCCGATGCGTATTTCCCTTTTATTGGTGACTTACCTGGATTTTATCATATTTATTTAGTTACTTATGACTGCTTTTCATTCCACCCTTATTTGTTGGCTTTCACGGATTTCATGGAACCTGATTTTCTCGAGAACTTTGATTATGTGTAAGTCCGTTTAACATATCTGGGATGCGTGCGGGTCATAACTCGAAATTCTAGGCTCGGAATAGGGTAAAATTTCTGATCGTGACAAGACTTGAAAGAACCGATATCAAGACCTCCTAGTTTCAAAACCAAAGGATGTGAAAACATTTGAGACGACTGTATTATAGCCCTTAAAAATTCATGAAAATCTATTTCATTATCACTATCTAATGTCTCATACTATCATATTTAGAATATAATAAATGTTAGGAAACATATGTTAGCCTATCAATATGTTTCATGTCACTGTTCCACATCCATGGGCTTGAAACCAAGAGCCAATATGAGGTGCTCTACAAAGCACTTGAGCACAAAGGTACCCATGGGCAAAGACTCAGGTATTGGAGTCCAATGCATGTCATCGTTTTTGACTCCACATGACAAAAGCTGAACTCCATAAGTCGTTCTTAAAAGCAAAGTTTTTAAAGATAGTAAATAAATGATAAGCGAACATAAAGCACAATGAAACATAGATATTTAAAGAAAGTTTAAAAGATTTAATGCATGGTTTAAGTGTTGTCACACATAATATTTTGTTACCACAGTTTACTAATTGGTGGATACTTATACTATTTGATTATCATAATAATATAATACTATAATCATGTTCTTGTTCATCTTTTTAGGTTGTTATTATAACAAAAATGTATTGATTTATTTAGGACAACAAAAATCTAATCCACTTGAAAATTTGAACATGCATTAGGCTCAAACTTGTCATCTTGAGTGAATAGTGCTGATAACCCCACCTTCCATGTGACCCAACATTGTTGTAGTTAGTTTGGTCCAATAGAGCTTTCTATTAGACCAATCAACAAACGGCCATGTGGTACATTCTGTTGAGAAAAAATTAAATATTTACACAATGAATGCCAATTCCTTTATCATAAATATGAAGCAGTGGTACTTTTTGTTGAGAAAGCAAATAAAGAAGAGACTTGACTCTCCCTGGAGCTAGCAGCTTGTAGGAAGTACTCTATGCTAAAGCAAATAAAGAAAACGTAAGTTAACAATATGACCGTTGGAGAAGGCAATAATCCTATGTGTGACTATATTATCATCTCACTCAGATTTTGAGCATTTCCAGTCCATTTGCTTCGATTGCGAGATGTTGTCCCTCATAAAAGCAAAGAAAGTGAGTGGGTCCCACATTAACTCTTGAACAATCGATTGTAGTGAAAAAGTTCAAAATTTCCTCTGATTCTGTGATGTTGCTTACTTAGGCTCTTGAACGCGACCTAAGATGTGAGCAATTCACATCATTGAAAGTGAGCCTAAAATCACACGTTTGATAGATGTTAATCATACGATCCATGCATTCTAATAATTGATATCAAAGTTCACTAGTTAAACGATTCACAATCAGCTATAGACATGATTTTTTTTTTCTTTTTTGGGATAATGGCTCATCACCGACATTTAAAAATTAAAATGGTGTTTTAAATGATTTTATACCATTAAATTTGTACATTTTATCTCACACCATTGAATTGTGATTTATCATTATGCCATGTGATGCACATCTTGATCAATCTAAATTGTCTAAATGGCAATCCACCATTGGAACATATCTCATCCCAAAGAAATGTACTTATAATTGAATGTGAACCATCTGATTGATGAACTTTAATATCAGCCACTAAAACTAAAAGCAACGATTAAGATTATAGTCAATAAATAGGATAGTTCAAATCTCTCAAAAATATTAATTTTTGAGCCTATTGCCTTTTAATGTATGATCTATCACTTTGATGGTATAAATTACTCACTTCTTTACATTTTAATAGGGTAAGATTATTTAAACATTGTTTTGGTGTTTAAAAGATAATTTAGGATGGCCTGAGTCCATTTTCTCATAGGCAAGCTAAACTCAGGAAGAGTCATTATATGAGACATGTTTCATTGACGCGCTGTCACTTGAATCTTTTAGATGGACAGAGATGAGTTATAATTTTTTATCTTTTTAAAAGATGAGGTGTCATTTTTTTTTTCCTTATTATTTTTCTTTTTAGCATCTCAGACAGAGCCTATTAGAAAAAAATTAATATTAGGCAAGCCACATGTCTAACATTTAACATTATTGGTGATCAAAATACCTATGATCCTGCAACAAAATTCTTCATCACGTGATTGAAAATGGTGTACACCTTTTAGAATTAATGATGACATTAATGGCAGCCTTTCAATTTTTGAACTTATCCAATTAGTGAGGGCATATACGCTGTGATCCATTAATGCCTTAAAAATCAGCCGATGGACGTTGTTTTATGCCCAATTTCCGGATAACTGATGTGAACTCCATTGGAGTAGCATCAGAAGCACAGATGATTTAATTTCACATAGCATGCATTACAAAAAGGAAATTAAAATTTTCGTCATGTGTAGGCATCATTACCCATAAACTTCTTTAAGTCATTTGAGATGTGTGTCACATAATTTTATAATTGTGAGGTCACTCTTTTGAAATGCGTGCAACTCATGGAAACAAATGGTGATCATTTGATGCTATCAGACGCCAATGGTTCAAAGATTAATTGTCTAAAAGATTGGGACAAGAAAGATCTCCATTATCTAATTTAAAACGATCAACAATTTTCAATTTTCAATGTAAATGGCCTCAATATTTTAGTAGATGCTAATAGCATGGTATGAAGTATCGGCTAATATTGATACGTACAGGTAATACATAGCGGTTTTTTGGTAAACTGATACGTATCAACGCCAATACATATTATGTATCAATTCGGGTCCTGGTATCAGCCGATACGGTCCTATATCAATCGATACCTTTATTTTCTTATTTTTTTTTTAAATTTTTAAATGACACCGATATAATTTGGTATCAACTGATACGTATCGGTCTTCCATGAACCGATACCGATACTCATAATTTTGGTTAGTGTTATTGCCACCTCAGTTTATATTATAATTACCTCGCTTGAAAAAAGGAAAAAAAATTGTTAACCCTTTCAAATCAGACAATAGAGATCTTTTTTTATTTTCATCTTTCACATAATTGATTTGAGATCCAAGGACTATCATGGACAACCAATATTGATTTCTCGTGACACACATTCTAAAATGTTATTATAATCAAAATGTAGTTCATGTTCACTTTTTGAAATGTTTGACAATATAATAGTTGGCCCAATCTCAGAACCTATTGTGTTTGAGAATGAGACAAAAAATGATCTCCATCATCTAATTTAAAGCAACCAATTGATATTTTCCATTGTTTAAGTGAGGTAGCTATAACATTAGTAGTATTGTAGTAACACTAGCCTTAGTTTTTGCCACGGTTGATCTTTAGATAAGGATCATCAGACCGCACATATGATGCTTCCAAAAAAAGTTATTTCTATGTCCATGAAAAAATATATTAAACAATTAAATTAATAAAACAGGGACAAGCAATCTTGATCGCCATATAAACATCTATTGGTTTATGATTTTGAAAAATTATATCATCAAAGTGATATATCATCAATTGAAAGGTCTGAATCCAAAATTATACTTTTTGGGAGCTTTAAACCATCCTATATACCAAAGATTGTTATTAATTTTGATGATTGCTATTAAAGTTTGCTGATCGGATGATTTACATTCATTTAAAAGCATAATCATCTGGTGAGTATATATATATATATATATATATATATATATATATATATATATATATATATATGTGTGTGTGTGTGTGTGTGCGCCTCGTGGAATAATGATAAATGATACGTGGGGATAAAAAGTAACATTGTAGTGGTGTAAGATCATTTAAACAAAAGAGTTTGAGTTTAGGTGTTTAAATGTCGGTGACGAGCCATTATTACATAAAAAAAAAAAAAAATCACTGCCTTCGGACAGAAGGCTGGCAGAGCGTAGTACGCACCCTGATACACCTTTAATATTTGGAAGAAGCAAAGAACCATTCAATTGATTTATTGAAGCCGGCCGAAACCCCCCGCCCCCCCCCCACCCAAAACAACAGACCACGTTGGAGACCTCGGAAAGAAGTCCACGCAACATGGTGGTGGAGACGAAGAGCCTTTGAACAACTTTCACTACCATCAAAACCCTAGTTGTCTCTCTCTAACTCGATCTCTTTTGATCTTAAAGCTCTAAGTCAAACTGTAATGGCCGCTACGGCGACCACAGCGACGGCGTCGGCGACGATCGAAGGAGACGAGCGTGTGATGGCCACTGCTCAACAGATCGTGAAGAGCCTCGGAACCTCAGAAAACATGACCAAAGACATGATCTTGATCTTATCAAGTTTCGATAATCGCCTTTCAACGATCACCGATCTTCTCTCCGGCGCAACGATCGGATCAACCGCCGGAACTGTAGAAGAACGACTCGAATTGGCTGAGAAGATCGTTTTCCGGTCGGAGTCCGACGGGCGACACTCCGCGCAGTGGGAGGATTCGCCGGAAGATGCTGCGGAGTACTTGTCCGCTATCGATGAGATTCTACGTGTGACAGAGGATCTCTCTCCGTCTGATGACGGCGAATCACTGGATCGTGCTGAGACAGTTTTACAGGCGGCCATGGCGAGATTGGAGGACGAGTTTCGTCTCAAATTGGTAAGGAATACTGTGCCTTTGGATATGGAGAGGATGTACGGTTCGATTCGTAGGTTTTCGATCTCGTTCGCGTCAAATGATGGGGAGATCGAAGATGATTTCGAGAGCTTCGCAGAAGAAGAACAGGTTTCTGAGGAGACTGGGAGTTTTCTGACTGCAGCAGATGATCTTTCTGTAGATTTGGTGCATCCGGATGCGGTTGAGGAGTTGAGGGATATTGCTGATCGGATGGTGAGATCGGGGTATGAGAAAGAGTGTTGTCAGGTTTACAGCAGCGTTAGACGCGATGTTTTGGATGAGTGCTTATTGATTTTGGGCGTCGATAGATTGAGTATCGAGGAAGTGCAGAAGATCGAGTGGCGGTTGTTGGATGATAAGATGAGGAAGTGGGTGCAGGCCGTGAAGGTCGTAATTAGGGTCTTGTTGATTGGTGAGAAGCATCTATGTGACCAGATTTTCGGTGCATCTGATTTGATCAAAGAGGTTTGTTTTGCTGAAACAGCTAAGAATTGTGTAATGCAGCTTTTGAATTTTGGGGAGGCTGTGGCCATCGGTCGGCGTGCTTCGGAGAAGCTGTTTCGGATTCTTGACATGTACGATGCCCTCGCCGGTGTTTTACCGGATTTGCAGTCTTTGTTTTCTGATGAAACAGGTGATTTTGTGTGTGGGGAGGCGCAAGGGATACTGGAAAGTTTGGGAGATGCTGCCAAGGGTACCTTTGCGGAGTTTGAGAATGCAGTACAAAGCGAGGCTTCGAGAAAACCGATACAGGGTGGTGAGATTCATCCGTTGACTCGGTATGTGATGAATTATGTCAAATTGTTGGTCGATTACAGTGATTCACTTAACATACTTCTCAATGAGAGAGAATCAAATGCCGTAGAAGGGAGAAGTGAGAATGATGGCGATGATAGTTACTTGGGAAGCATAGCTCCCATTAGCCGTCGCTTGTTAGCTTTGCTCTCAACCCTCGAATCTAATCTTGAGGATAAATCTAAACTTTATGAGGATGGTGCAATGCAGTACATATTTCTAATGAATAATATACTTTACATTGTTAAAAAAGTCAAAGATTCTGATCTCGGGAAGCTATTGGGAGATCATTGGATCCGCAAACGTCGCGGGCAAGTTCGACAGTATGCGACTGGCTATTTAAGAGCTTCTTGGAGCAAAGCCTTGTCTTTTTTGAAAGACGAGGGGCTAAGCGGTGGGGGGAGTTCGAGTAATGTTTCGAAGGTTGCTCTTAAGGAAAGATTTAAGAATTTCAACCTAGCCTTCGAAGAGATATATAGGAACCAGACGGTTTGGAAGGTTCCAGATGAGCAGCTACGTGAAGAACTCCGGATATCTATATCAGAGAAGGTTATTCCAGCATATCGCTCGTTCACTGGGAGGTTTAGGAGTCATTTGGAGAGCGGAAGGCATGCAGGGAAATATATAAAGTATACACCAGAAGATTTAGAGAACCTTGTATTGGATTTGTTTGAAGGGTCGCCAGGACCTTTGAACAATCCAAGGCGAAAACTAAGTACGTAGAGGATGGAGATATACACTTATAATTGGTAAGCCTCTGTACTTGTTGAAAATTCAGTCCGCTCTCTGAATTTAAGGTTTATAACATTGTCGTAAATTTTGTTGATGTAAAAGTTATAATTACAGGGTCTCTAAATACTTGTCAATGTCTTTTCTCTTTGTAGTATAATAAGAATGTACATGTATTATAGTGTGGATCTTGTCTGAATTTCCTTTTGTGCATTATTTGAATTAGATGTTGGGATTGTTAATTATTTTTGGTTTAACTTGTAACTTGTTAGTACTGTTAGTTTTTGAATCAGAGATCTTGTTTATCTTGTTTCCAGATTCTTCTTTTCTGTTAAAAAATGGGAACTAGGGAAAAAAATTTGTTACCCAAGACAATATTATTGGTATAGACTATAGACTAAAAAATTGTTTCGCATCACAATATTGTTGATGTTGACTCTTCTTAACAGTGTCATAATGAGGTTATGAAGCACCTTGCACCTCATTGAATCCTGTCAAAAGCTGTCAAAAGCTGGCTTTCAGGAATTTCAGGACCTTAAAATTGGTGACACTCAACAAAACCCGAAAAAAAACTCGTCCCTGTATTCTTGGGTAATTTTCTTTAACTCACTCATAATGATTTTAAGATCACTAGAAGTGAGCTAAAGTCCATTTTGCACCCACCTATGCATGATGGTCTACAACTTTGTCACGTTACCTCCATTGATGGCTATTCCTTAATTGATTTTGAGAGACCAGTACCATAACTTTCCAAGGTACTGAAGAATTATTAGCAATATACTCAACAACCACTTTATCAAGTCTAAAGTCAATTTATATCTTAGACATCCCATTCCCAATATTGATAACCACTTTATCAAGTCTAATGTCAATTTATATCATAGAAACCCCGTTCCCAATATCGATTACTATGTCTAATGTTGGTGGCTTGAAGCTCATTTTGAGCAATGTCGTGAACCTAAGGGCCATAGAAGATCCATCAGAATTTCCATCATAATCACATGGAATCACAGTGTCTTTTGTTATCATTACATAGGGAACTGTCACTGTGTAGTTTGCACCAACCATTGGTTGGTTTACTCCAGCTGCACTGTTTATCAATGGTTTTTCCTTGTTTGGGATGCATCCTTTTTCCCAAGGGTCTCAGCATTTTGGGTTGTAAGGTGCCCCTCAGCATTTTTTAGGCTGAGTTTTCGGTGAATTTCTTGAGTAGATAATACAACAATAAGTTGACTTTGTGCTTCCAGGAATACATGAGGAGTCACTTTTTTCCCCTCCTGTACAGAGGAGGCACCTAGTGGGAATCTGGGTTTCTCTTTTGTTTATGAAATTAGTGGTGTAAAGTTGTACTTGTACAGCCTTCTGAAACAAATCACATGCTTATAATTATGGTTGGGATGCCATATGAAGACATCCCAGCCAGATCCTGATTCCTAACTTCATCCCATGTAGATTTCATGGTGAAAATTTCATTGAACTACCACCATCCAGACTGTCCAATCCACCAGACGGCAGGGAATAGGATACTTATCGATTTCAATCCATGCTTCAACTAGGTTAGTGGATGCTGGAGTTAGAAGACTTGTCTTTATTTCTTTACTCATTCCTATTTAGTGCTAAATTCTCATTTACTCCAAATTTTCACTATTGCTCTTCAATTCTTGACCGGACTTCCTCTTTTCCTTCCTTGTGCTTTCACAGTTTCATTGTTTCAGTCCTTTGTATAGAGCCTATATTAGGTCTTCATAGGCCCCCCAAACCATCTCAAGCGTAATTTAATAATTTTCTCTTATACAGGTGGACCCGCCCCTAAGCTTTCCCTTTCCACATGATCTTTATCTTCTTGTCGCTTTTTCGTAGCCCAACACTTTGCACCGTACAACAACTTTGTTCTTACTACCGCTTCATGCAAAGGTCCCCTCAGTTGAAGTGGCACTCGTTGATCACTCAACACACAACACACAACTTGCTTTTATTGATCCTGTTTGAGATGTCTTCCCCAAACCCACCATCAAGTTGTATAGATATCATATGATTCAAATAGCATCGTACATTTCTATCTGTGAATTGTATGGTATATGATTCAACTTATCGACTTGATCGCAAAGCAGTTAAATTGTATGAGTTGATGGGATTCTTGTTACACACGAGAATCCCATCAGCTGTGTGTTGCAAATCTATTTAAATATTTTCTCATATATATATATATATATATATATATATATATATATATATATATATATATATATATATGATAGGTGCCTTGAGGTTTTTTATATTTTATTAGTCAAGTAATGTCATACAACATTACAATAACCTACTTTTTATAAGTTAAAACAAATTAAGGATTTTGAGGGAATTTGAAAGAAAAAACATACTTCTTTTGATATCTATGACTCCACTAAAAGGAATGCAATTCTGTCATTTGCAAACAACTCCTACATGAAAAAGCTACCGTTTACTAGCTTCATTAATGTCAATTGATGGCGATTTTGAGAGTTCAAGAATTGGGTCATTTAGTTTTACGTTTTGAAATAGTTTTTAAGAGCTATATCTTTTCTACTTTTCTCTTTGTTGTTTGTGTTTTGGTGCGGAGATTGAGCATAAACAGTGAGGGAAAAATATCCTACATGAGATCATTGTACCATGGTAGTTTGGTGATCCTAGGACAAATCAAGGCTACATGAGTTCTATCTGTTCTAGATTTCTCCTCTTTGTATTTTGGCTTTTCATTATGCTTTATATATTGGAATTATGGATATGGACCATGGTTTGAAAATACGAAAACTCGACTTTCACTCGGAAGTCAGCCGAGTAGAGTTAACTCAGAAACTCGCTCTAACTCGACTCGCTCCAACTCAGAATATATATATATATATATATATTTGGAAAATGGATCCCTAGGATGTGGTCGTAGGTTTCAACTCTACGATGTGGCTCATTTGCGCTGCCCGTGGCACCCAAATTCCAAAATGACACCAGTTTCCCATAGGGTTCATCCGTCCCTCTAGGGTTTTAGAATTTTTTTTTTTTTTTTTTGAACTTTTTTGCCCTTCAAATATCGTGGTTCGCCCAACAAACATGGTGCACTAAATTTTTTCCAACTTGGACCTATTATTCAACGATGGAAAAACATCTTTTTCTAATTTTTTTTTCTAGATGGTATTAGATCGACCTTGGGCAGCTTGCTGTGGCAACCGATCCTCGGGTTGGGTGCCACATGGCGTCCATCTGGCCGCGTTGTAGGGTTCAACTCTATGACCACGCCCTAGGATACCGGCTCCCTCCTATATATATATATATATATATAAAAGTCACTTTAGACCAAATCAGTAAAATGGTGCTATAATCTCTGCATTGGCCAATGTTTGACCACTTTGGCAGAGAGATTAGCCCATGCAACTCCTTCGTGATTGAACCATCTGATGAACTATATGCTCAATCAGAAAAAAAACAAGTTGATGCCAAAAATAATTTGAATCACTTACATACTGCCAAAAAAAAATCCAAAAACCGTTCTTCAAGATTCACGGTGAATCACAGTGTCGTGACTCAAAAAGAGGGTTTTAGTGATATTTTTAACTTTGTTAGCTCAGAAAATTAAAAATAAAATAAAATAATAACTCACAGTTCCTTCTTCTTCTATCTTCTATTTATGGTTCAATATGTTTTGACACACATCCCTATGATTTTATGTTTTGATTCTATTCTGGCAAGATTGGTAAGGACTAGAGCGATAAATTATATATTTTTTAAAATCCTTTTGGCTAGACTGTGAATGTATTTGCAATTGTAAGGACTTGATAAAAAGTGATGGATCTCCAACTAAAAGGTCAATGCTTCTTCGATCCAGTCAAGAGATGCCAAGGCAAGCACACAAACAATTAACATAGGACACAATAAAGATAATGGGTTATTATTCGTAAAAATGAATTAGGACTTGAAAATCCTTTTGGCTAGACTGTGAATGTATTTGCAGTTGTAAGGACTTGATAAAAAGTGATGGATCTGCAACTAAAAGGTCAATGCTTCTTTGATCCAGTCAGGAAATGCCAAGGCAAGTTTTCCCAAACATTAATTTAGTGATCTTGGACCGATGTTGCAGAGTGCATGTATTTTTGCAAGATTTACACTGTCCTCTGCCTCAGTGGATTCACTCTCCCCAAACATATCGGAGAAAACTAAAAGAGTTGACCGAGAATGATCGTAAATGATCCTGCCCCACCCAGTGGACCCAAATTGCCAATTGGTCATTTATTAACATTTAGATTGAACAAACCCATAGGCGGCGCAGTACCCTTTGCATGGTTTTGTTGATAATATTTTGTGTAGAATTAACAACCTCAGTTGAGTCACTTGAACATCTATGAATGTCAGTCTGCCTGATACCTTGGAAGGCTAGCGCTTATGAGGCGATCCAACTCTTGATCCTTGCAATCAATGTACCAAAGGTTGGGCAGATGCCATAAAAGATCTGATTTTTGCTCTTGGTCAGAAACTTCATAGGATGGGAAGAGGGAGAAGACTCCATATGGTTCAGCCTTTCATGGAAAGTTGTCCACTGTTCAAGCAAAAGCCACTGCCATAGGAGGAGTTGAGATTTCCTAAACTCACACCCAAGGAAATGTAGGTTAGACAGGTCTAATCAAGCAATGACCTAATTACTAATATGCCCAATAAATCGATTTCCCTCAGAGCTCCATATGAAGGATGTTGTAACATCGTTTCGATAGGGAGAGGTAGAAAGATTATCTTCTTGCTTTCAGGCAGATAACATTTTCTCCCTTACAGATTACCGATTTATCAACTAGTTTTGCTCATCTAGAGGTCCATCGCAGCGTGTATTTCTTGAGGTGGCAATGGGCCTGGCCGGGGTTTGCCTAGGCCGCCTGACCCAAGCTCATGACATACCTAAAAGGAGCCAACCCGAGCATGGATTGGGAGGCATATTGCTGAGCTGAGCCTGATCAGTTACCATTTTTTTGAAGAGGAGAAGAAGAGGAGTGGAAAGAGAGAAGAAGAAATAGAGCTTGTTGTGGCTGCCACCATTGCTCTTGTGGTGGGATCTAAGGGGAGGGAGGCCTAGGAACCCATACCTAACCCCACCCTGAAGTGCTGATACGACTGGCTCGAGCCAGCCTGTACCATGGGAGGCACAGCTCATTCCCCCCCTTTTATATGTATAGACTGCAGTATTGAAGTGCCAAGGTTTCCTTTCAAAATGGAATGCTGTATTGTATCCTATGTATCCAATAATATCACCTAGTTTGGAATTTCTCATTGTTTCATGAATTGCCTGCCAATTTGAAGTTGAAAATTCTAATGGCCATGTCTGTACATAGTTCAATTCTGTACGTATTAGGAGGCTTCTTATAAGCAGATGGTATGAGTTGTGTTCATATTTCATCCAAGAGTATCCCTAGGACTATAGTTCCTTGCTCTTTGAATTTATATGATTTTGAACATATTTGGTTGTTAAAAACACTGTTTTCCTCAATCTTTTGAACGTATTGGAAAGAGATTCCTAAAGACTCCATAGGTTAAAATGATTTTAATGCTTCTTGCTAAATCATATCTCACCTCCGCCCTGGAAAACAAATGGAAAAATTTAGAGAGATGAACCAAATCCTTTACGACATGGATGTAAAAATTTCTCATACCCATAGGGAGGGTAATAAGTGGGCAGATGCATTGGTCAATAAATGGAGCTTGTGGAAATAAACTAGAATGGTGGAGCAAACTGTAGTTTTGTCAGTCTCTTACTTATATGTATCCTTCTGGGTGTATATTAGTTTGTTTCTCAGCTCCTCTGAGCGCCTAAAATTTTAGTGTCTTTATTTTGTTCAAATAAAATGCAAGTTAAAAAAAGAGATTAAAAGGTTGTCGACGCTCTTGGGCTGCAAAAATATGTTGTATCTTTCTACAGTCAGGTCCCTGATTAATTTTGAAATCATCTATCGTTGAGTGTTTATTCGGCTTGCCTCTGAGAAGGGTTTTCTAAAATTCCAGCTATGTCAATGTTCAAAATTGGGTGCAAATCCTGTATTCTGTTGTGTTGCTTAGTTGGTCAGGAGCTGAACACCAAGATGAGAGCAGTTTACTGTAACTTATTAGAAATATTGATTATGACAACACCATCAGGGTGGCAAATTTGCTCATCTTTTCACAAAGTACTCATTAGTTGTCGCTTGTATTTTCGGGGTGTATTAGTAATTATAAGATTATCTTTTTCACCCTTTTCTTTCCCATTCTCTTGTCGAAAACTATAGTCCTACACTGCTCCCCTTGTCTCTCATTTGTTCTCTTTCTCCCTTGCAACTGTTTCTTTCCCCGCCTGCTTGTTAATCTCTTATCCTATATTCTAAATCCATGGCCTCAGAATGACCAAAATTGTGATTGATGAAACCTTAACCGCGTCATCTATCCGTCTTGAAACAAAATGAGTGTTAAAAACCATAATCAACTTATTATTAAATCTCTTGTGCAAATTGAAATTAACAGGATTTTGAGGGAATTTCCATTATCACACTCTCAACTATTGTAACTAATTGTGTGCTTGCAAGCCTTTGTTTCCATTTTTAATAATCTTATATGTGCAGTTGTGATTGATGCAATGATCGATGAAAAAATCTGTATCTCACAAAGAGGCTCTACCAATTAGGGCTTGGCTCTGCCAGCTCTTAAAATTTGGAATGCGTAGTGGTCTGTTGTGAAGTTTCACATCTTCTGGTATGTGGTTACTACGAGGTCATGGAATCACTCGGATCATGGACTTGATTGGAAAACTAGGTGTATCTTGAGGGTTCGGCATGTAGGAGATCTGATCACATATCAGCATGATACATGGTACATGCTATGACAGCTGGGTCTGGTACAAATGGAATTTTGACTGATGAATCCCTATTTCCCAAGAGGTTCGTAGCTCTTTGGGTTTGGCTCTGCCAGCTCTCAAAATTTAGAATGTGTGGTGCCTGTTATCCAGTTTCATGTTTTGTAGTATGTGGTTACAGGGCCATGGGATGAATTTGATAGTGGACTTGGGTGAACAAACCACTTTTATCTCGAGAGTTGGACATGTAGTAGGTTTTTTCACATTTCACATGATAAATAAATAAAAATGGCAAAACAAGAGAATGTGAAGTTGGACTGACATTCAACTAGGGAGTGACTTAATGGTAATTAGACTTGGCAGCTGTGATCTGAAACACATGTATCTATGGCACTTCTTAATACAAAAACTTGGGACTTCTACTGGTGCATGGTGTTGGTATTAAGTGGTTACTTGAAATTGTTTTCTATGTAAAATTGCACCTTATGCAGCGTCCTTAATGAGATAGTTTGAACTGTGTATTTCATTTGTTGTAAACTACTTATGTTATAACATATACATTATAGGTTGGTACTTTTGCCCTGCTTTTTTCTTCTTTTTTGTTCTCACTACCGCCGCGATTTGCTTTTTGGGTAGCATGAAAATTCCACCATGCCTTGTTGCTTTTGATTTATTTAAGATGAAAGTACCCGTACTTACAAGAGAAACAAATTTCCAGTCAATTAATACTTGGATGCCTTCATCCTAAAGTTAATTAAAAAACAAAAAGAAAGTGTATGCATTAAAAGAGAGGTGAAAATATCTATCCTGTATTGATTTAAAAACTTGATAACCTAAGATAACCAATTTCCAGTATGCATATTGCCGATAAAAAAAATTCAATAGATAGGGGAATCAAGTACCACTACTAGTCTAGATGCTAGGATCAGTTGACCTCTAGATCATAAGGCTCAATTACACGTCCTAGACACTAAGGTCAGGTGGTCTACGGCCTTAAGCTGCAGAGACTATGGTTCATCACTTGCAGGGCAGTTGACATAAGTTGGGTGAAAGTGAAAATTCTAGGAAGTTTGTCTACGATAATTTGAGGTTCTCTCGCTACTTCGTAAGACTCGATGCTTTTGACGTAAAAGTTTAAAAATCTTTGGAAGCTTGGTGCCAGTAGGTGAATTCCTAGCTCCATTGGGCCATCTTTTCCTAGGTGCCTTGAAGAGGGTGTATACTTGGTGGGCCTTTTTTCTCTATCTGGACATCTAGGTCTCCTTGAGCCATCAAGTGTGGTTAAGGATGATGACAAGCATGTTTAGAATGTCAGTACGACTACATAGAGGAAGGTTACATTGGTGAATAGTGAAGTTAGTACATTGCTACAATGGGTCTCCAGCGACTTCAGAGAGTTGGATGCTTTTAGTCTAGGGTATATTGATGAAGCTTGGTACCAGTGGGTTAGGCTCCCTTGGTTAATTAATTCTACCCTCTCCAACTTCTCAGTCTATCTCATGGCAATGTCCTAAGGTAGCCACTCCTACCCCCATGAGTATCTTTAAGCAATTGGAAGAATTGATAGACGAATATAATGGAATGGGGGAGGGTTGGGCAGCACTCTTGTGAGTTGGGAAGTGGCATGCTTCTGTAAGTCGGAAGGTGGCTTGGGATCTGAAAACTTGGGAAAAGAAAATGAGTCTCTTTGTGATACCTTAACCGGGCTGGTGAAGTACAATATTTTTAAGAAACAGATGAGAGATTTGATTATATATGCATCCGGCTCAAGATTGTGGAAAGGGTATGTCATATCAAAGAATCTTTTAATGGATGTGTTATTTTTTTCAAGTGTGAAGTGGTAATAAGGTGATGCTTTGCAATGATCTTTGGTTTGGTAACACATAGTTGTGTAATACTTTTGGGTCAATATTCAATCTCGTGGTGTCCAAGGAGGCAACTGTTGGGAATGTATGGACCGAGAAAGGGTGCAGAACAGTTAGAATTTCAGACTTCACTGTACAGAAGCCTGTTTGCATCCTTTTTTGGCATCCATGGTGATAAGATGGTTTTGGGAGGGAGTAGTAAGGACTTGTTCTCTGTGGGTTATACAATTTCCTACGTAGAAGACCACTGTTGGAGCAACACTGGATAGGTATGTGGAAAGGCCCTGCCCCTCCAAGAGCCCAGTTTTTCACTTGGTCTGTAGCCTGTGACTGAATCCCAACAGATAATCACCTCCACAGTGGGGGGATGCTTATCTAAGGTAAATTCTGTGTGTAACTGGTGTGAGTAGACTGTGGATTCACTGTCCCCCTTTGCTTAACAAATTTAGGGATTATTTCGGGATATGTTTGGTTTTACGTGGTGTCTTCCTCTTTCGTACCCAGATCTGTTGACCACCTAGGGCTCTTGGCCTCTTAACCGGGAAGGCAGGGTTTATGGAAAATAGTTCTGATTGATGTAAACTTGGAGCCTGAGGGAGCTGATTAGCATGATTATAAATTGTAAAAATTTGCCATTTTAGGAACTTTATCTTTGACAATTTCATCAGCTGGGATCTAACTTCTGAACTTCTGAGCAGTTTGATGGCTAGGATGGTGTCAAGGCCTTTTTTTGGGATTTTTTTTTTGTGTGTGTGAGGGGGGTGTTGGGGGGGGGGGGGGGGTGTGGGTGGGGGTGTTATTGTTAGGGGTACTGGTGCAGGACCAAACACTAATGGCTGAGACTAAAATTTCTATTTGTGTACCATAAATTATACAAATAAAGTGCCAAATTTTATAAAAGAATTACACTCATTGTAAAATTATGCCCAAATTCAATTAGTGTTCCAATCCGTCATTTCCACTAGCCTAGGGTTTCAAACAACATCTCATGAGGGTGTCTTTTGATTCCATTCTAGGATTTGAAAATTTTAGGTGTTATTTAAAAGTTTGCAAATGCGGAATTTCAGGTTTCAGATAATTTGGGGAATTAGATATAAAACAACTTTTCTTAAGGAAAATACCCCATCGAATCAAGCAGGTTTCAAAAGGGGATAAATCCTAAGCCAAAATCAAGGTTTTGATCAAGATCAATGATGCGGACATCAGACTACGCAAAGTGTGAAGCGTAAAAAGAGATTGGGAAGACACAAGCCTCACATGACACTTTTGATGGACCATTGAATGCCTCATGTACACATGTGTGACATCGTAGAAGACCCCCACCGTGGATGCATACATGGGATGCTTGGACATTACTAGTAGTCGCTTGAGGAGATGATCTTGAAGTTATGTTCATGGTCGATGATCACGTTAGCACGGTCGACCGTTCGAGGTGAATTCTCTACCGTATGAGGAAAAATTACACAACCCTGATGACTCCAGAGATTTTTCATTTCACGGACGACCGTGAAGAATTTCTCGTTCGATTGATTTGAAACTGGTCTTATTTGATTGCTTATTGAACGAGCCAAAAAACATGCAATTTTGATGAGTATTGAAGAAGTTATGACCATTTTTTTTGGAGGTGCGTGAAAGTGACGAATTTAAGGGGTCATGTGCCACATTATGTATGCATCCTATGACCTAAAGTAAAATACTAAAAAAAAGTAAAATAAAGGCATGTAAACTAATGAGCTAAAATCAAGATCCATCCGATCAACAATCTACATGCATCTACCAACGGTCCATCGCAAGGTCAACAATCAAACTATGAAAATGTGATAAAACGACCATCCAACGGTTGAAATGAAGAGCGATGAAGATCGAACGGTTGAAATGCAGAATGATGAAAATCCAATGGTGAAAAATAGTAATCCAACGGTCCGAATCATCCCATGTGCACATATTCCCAAAGTGGGGTCTTCTGTGATGTTGCAAATGCACGCATGGGGCGTTCAACTACCCACTCAAAGTGCTACATGAGGCACATATCTTTTCGATCTCTTCTTGTGCCTCCGGTATACTTTGAAGGGTCCGATAAGCAAGGTTGTCAAATCGTGTATCATATCGTGTATCTTAATAAAAAAATTTGGATTGTATCAAGTATCGGAAGATACACTTAGATTTTTATAAATATATATGAAAAATTTATAAATATATATAAAAGAATTTAAAGATAAGAAAATAGTATATATATATTTAAGGGTTAAAGAAACTCATGGCATCATCTGTCACATTAGAAATTAGAATTTAAATAAAATAAATTGAACGAAACATATCATTGGATTGGTTTTTAAAGGGGAGCTAAAAATCCAGTCACAAAAACATAAACTTCTCATTCTCCATTATATAAAAAGTAAGTCTATCAATTCCCAACTTCTACTTAAAATTTTTTTATACTTGTTTCTTGGCATTACAAGTTTGTAATCTCACTTTAGAAAAAAAATAATCTCAAGTCTCCATTCATCTCTATCCCCAATATCAGCAGTCAACACCAACATCATCGTTAGCAATTAAATTATTAGTTTTTCTTATTTCTCTTCCTTCTTGTTGACATCTTCCTCTTCTTTCTTTATTCTTGTTTTTTTTTTTTTTTATAGATTTTTTTTGAGATTGGAGTTGGGATAAATAAGTGATAATTTTTTTAAATAAAAAACTAGTTAATTGTAAGCATATTTATTGTTCATAACGTGTATCGCAACTTATTGTATCGTGTATCGTGTATCGTGTTTCGTAAGACACAGTTAAAAAAAGATACGCCTTATTGATACGTATTGTTTTCTATAATATCGTGTACCGTAAGAGATTGACAACCATAGTCCGATGTTCACATCAGGTACTGTTTGACCTTTTTGAGGCTAATTACAAGGCTTTCCCATTTGTAATGTATTTGATAATTGTGTTAAACTCTCTGTTTTGGCACTTGCCTGACGGGTTTTAGCCCCTTTTTTATTTTTTAAATAAAATCCATATCATTACGATAAAAAAGCTTGGAATCAGTGCGTGTTGTGATGTCAGGCCATTTGCCTAGATGGCTTTTGGAGGGGTGCGTGGATGATAGGCCTTTGTTCTCTATGGGGCATCTAATTCTCCTTGAGCAAGTAGGTTTGTTAAAGGATGAAGATGGGCTCGTTTATCATGGTAGCACTAGCCATGGGCAACATTGAGGAAGCTATATGGGTGTAGGTAACAACGAAAATTTGAATGGAACACTGACGATTCTCTCTTCCATGGAAGAATCAACCCATGATGGCAGGAAGTGATTACTCCAGCCTCTTGGTCAATCTGCTCCTCTCCTTATGATCCAACCTGTTCCCGTGGTTTCCTCTGAGGCGAAGCCTCTTCCATATTTTCTTTTCTTCTCCCTCGAGAGCATTGTTGTCATAAGTGATCGCTTAAGCGATCATAAGCTACAAAATCGTATAGGCCATGATGGCTTATGCGATTTTCACATTATGCGATCGCATAATGCTCCAACGGTCATATTTTGTGACCGTTCGAGCACTTTAATAATTTTTGTTTTATTTTTTGAGGTTCCATTGCCTCTATAAAAGGGTGGGTTGGGTCCTCTACTCCTCACACAATTATTTTGGCTTAAACTTCCTCTCTAATCTCCATTCTTTACTCCCAATCTCCTCTCATCTTTCCTATCTAGTTTTTTTTTTAGTGAATTAAATTGTTGTAAACTTAGTAATATTAGTGTGTTAGTGTGTTACAAAGCCTCAAAGGGAAAGATCAAGGATCAAGATTCAAGAGTGAAGAAAGCTTATAGTTCTAATCTTCTATCAATCAAGTAACCCGGATCAAGCAAGCAAGACTTTTGGGAGGTTCGAGTTTTATTATTTTTGTTTCAAAAATTTTAAATCTTTAATTTTCTTTTCCTAGTTCCTCCTTTATATCATCATTCACCAATTAATTATGTCTACATTTTCAACCCTGGATCCTCTAAGACCTAAATCGAATGATCCGGGTTGGAAATATGGACGATATAAGAGTTCTACCGAGAAAGCAACCATAGTTTGTACCTTGTGTGATTATGAGAGCACGGGTGGCATAAGCCGTCATAAACAACATCTTGCTTATGGAATCGGAGCAAATGCTAGAGCTTGTAGAAAAACTACTCCGGAAATCCGAAAGGAAATAATGGAGTATATGGACAAGCGTTCTAGGAAAAAACATGATCAAGATGTTGCTTTAGAAGGCTATATGGAAGGTGATCATGATGATTATGAAGATGATAGATCTACACTATCAACGGCCCAAAGTAGATGACCTCCACAACCACCATCGAAAAAAGCACGTGGTCGTGGTACACTAGAAGGGTGGTGTCGACCACATCCGGAGGATGTGGTTAATCAAAGGGAGGGCAAAGGACCCACTCAAATAACACTAGAGAATCGATTTAAGGGTAAGGATAGACCCACCACAATCCAATATGTGGCTAAGTGGTTCTATCAAGCCCGCATTGCTTTCAATACCGTTAAGCTAAAGAGCTTCAAAGTGATGATTGAAGCTCTTGGGCAATTTGGGCCAGGACTTGAACTCCCTTCTTACCATGAAATCCGGGAAACATGTCTCAAAGAAGAGGTGAGAGTAACCAACAATATATTAGCCGAATACAAGGATGCATGAAAAATATACGGTTGTACATTAATGGCCGATGGATGGACGGATAGAACCGGTCGGACATTGATCAACTTCTTGGCAAATTGTCCTATCGGAAATATGTTCCTAAAATCAGAAGATGCATCGGTCCATTCTCACACGGCCGAATATTTATTTACACTTTTGGATATCGAGGAAATAGGACCCAAATACGTAGTCCAAGTTGTAAGGGACAATGCGGCATCCTACGTAGCCGCCGGTCACCTCCGTATGGAGAAATGACCGCAACTATATTGGACACCATGTGCGGCCCATTGTTTAGACCTAATCTTAGAGGATATAGACAAACTACATATTAAAATAATTGTTAAAGCTAGGAGGATGGTTATTTTTATGTACAAACATGCGCTTCTACTTCAAAGAATGCGCAAAGCAATAAGAGGTAATTTATTACATCCCGCCGTGACTGGATTTGCAACTGCATTTTAAACTTTACAAAGCTTGTATGCAAAAAAAAGAAGCTTAGAAGTTTTGTAACATTGGCCAATTGGAACAATGGACCTTGGTCAAAGAAGGTCGATGCTAAACAAGTTGCACAAACATTGCTTCAAAACCAATTTTGGACTAGTATTGCACAAACCCTACGTGATTTCCAGCCAATCGTAGAGGTGTTACGATTGGTGGATGGTGATGAGAAACCACCAATGGGATATATATAGTTTTATGGAGGGTGCTTAAGAAAAAATAAAATCTAATAATCAATTCAAGTCAAGATTATATTAACCCGTCCTGGATATAATCAAGAAGAGGTGGGGAAGTCAAATGGCATCCCCACTATATTCGTCTGCCTTCATTCTTAATCCGACGGTATACTTTGCACACTCGGATCGAGATGATGAGGATGTCACTCACATGGTTGGCTTTCTTGACTGTTTAGAAAGGATGGTCCCTGATAGAGGTGACCAAGATAGAATAAGTCATTAGTTGGACTGTTACAAGAAGGCGGAATGATTTTTTGGAAGGGACATAGTTATCCGACATAGAACTACAAAAATTTCAAGTATAAACTTTAAAAGTCTCTAAAGTTCAAACTAATTAATGTATTTTATTTCTACTCTAGTAGTTCTAACTTCTAATAATTCTCTTTAATCTACAGCCGACTAGTGGGCAGCTTATGGGGTAGATCTGATTAAAAAAGATCCCATTTTGAAAAAACTGGCCATTAGGATACTTGGCCTTACTTGTGCTGCTTTCGGATGTGAGCGAAATTGGAGTTCTTTTGAGATGGTAATTGAAGTCTTAAACAATTAAAGTCAATTCATGAATATTTTAATTAAATTGGAAGGTTTTTAATAGTCCTACTCCTCGTGTTTAACAGATCCACACAAAAAAAAGGAACCGACTTGAGCAAAAGAAGCTCAATGACTTGGTGTTCGTGCAGTACAATCAAAAATTGCGTGAACGATTCCTTGCAGGGCGAGAGAAACCGGGGTTCTATGATCCCATCTGTGTGGATGATATGACTGCTGACCATCCATGGATGGTTGATTCTCCAGATGAGCCTGTCTTTTATGGGGAAGATTTGACATGGGCCCAAGTTGAAGCAACAGCTCTTGGTCTGACACCTACTGATAAGAGGAGGCGAATTGTTAGTGGAGGTAGTAGCAGCCAAGGCATGCATATTGATGAAGGAGATGAAATAATAGAAGAAGATGATAGACAACCAGATAATATAGATTCCATACTAGTGAGATCGGACGAAGACGAAACAAAGGAAGAAGAAGAAGAGCATGTAGAAGAAGGAGATGAAGTAATAGAAGAAGATGATAGACAACCAGATAATATAGATTCCATACTAGTGAGATCGGACGAACACGAAACAAAGGAAGAAGAAGAGCATGTAGAAGAAGAAGATTCCGATGACGACGACAATGCTAGTGATAATAATGGAGATGTACCACAATAAGTTGGAAATGAATGTATAGAGTACATTGCTGGTACTCAGTGCAAAATTAAAGTTATAATTTTGAATGCTAGTATGTAAAATTTCTTTTTTAAATGCAAGAGTGTCTATTTTTCCCTTCTAGAGACTTGAATACTTATTGTTAATTTATTTTTATTTTTTTTTAAATTAAATTATTTATTTTTATTTTTTTTGAAAAAAAGAAAAAAAGAAAAGTATGTCATCGCTTAAGCGATTCACGTAAGCGAAATTAAGCCATTTGACAACAATGCTTGAGAGATTCCTCCGCACTTTACTTCCATCCCCATACTACTCCCAAAGTCTACCGCACCAAAATTGAAATTACAGAAGTCAAATATCTGATTCAGTCTTTTGATGGGTATTTAGTTGGTAAACATCTATATTATAATGGCCCTGCTTCGATCGAGAGAATGTGGAAACTGAAAGGCACAATATCTTTCGGATGGTATAATTATGTTCTACTTCAGCATTGAAGAAGACTGGATTAAGGTCCTTGAATATGGCACCTGGTCTATTGGTTGTAGGCTGCTCATCCTTCACAGCAGGCATTATTGTTCTCGATAGTGAATGAAGCTATCTCAATCATTTTGATTTGGATCAGTTATCCCCATAGTGATCAAATTCGCCAAATTTTGGGACTGAAATTAATGCTGAATTATACGCGAATTATTCACGAATAATTCCCGAATTTTGTCAATAAATCATGATTTTTAGTTTTAAAATATTATTTTTTATTTTTCCCTCTCCGAATATTTCCCGAACTGCCAAATTTTACCGGATTTTCCCAATTTTTAACCCTGCTGAATTATTACCGAACCCCGACTTGGTGACTATGGTTTCCCCAACTTCCATTGGTATGCTGGATAAATCATATTATGAGTATGATTGAAAGTTTCTTTGGAAATCTTCTTCATATGGACGATCCTACGACTGCTTGAAGCCTTGAACCATGCTTTCTTACACTAGAATCTGTTTAGATTGAAGGTAGAATTCTGAAAAAAATTTCCAACTGACTTGAACTGTTACTTGTTGATGACTCTTTCCATTTTCAAATGATCAATTATGAGTGAAGTCTAATGGTTCATACACATTGCAAGTCTATTAATCACCCAAATTTCAGTTGTCTGGTAGTAAACCAAAATTGTCTGCTGCTTCTCTACAAATTGAACTTCCCAAGACGTGATAATATGAAAATCCTCAAATTTAAAGCTCTGCTAAGGTCAATGGTCCAACGTGAATTCACCCAACAATACAATGATGAACTCCTCACAGGCCCAACCTGAGAACAACTCTCATTCATCTCAGGCCCTTTCTGAACCCATCTCCCAACCCCCTATGACCAACCGGTCCCAATCCCATCAGGAGCATCCTGTAATCTCAAATGCAACCCTTCCTCTCAAATACTACCACCTCTAATAGTCGTCCCCATTAGCCGAAGAAAGCTGGAATCCATCCTCCTTTGGGCTCTGTTATGTTATTCTGAAGATGACTGAAAATTAACAAGAGAGGATTATTCTTCTAGTTCAGCTGAGCCCCCAATTGATGAAACCCATATGGAGACCTCTAAGCAAATCCCCCTATCACCATATCAAGGTGGCCAAGGGAAGCGTATATTCCATACCAAATGTTTAAACCTCCAAAGGTCCTAATGCCAAGCATCATTGATTGGAATGTCTGTAGGTTTCTTTATGATTCAGAGATGCCCATGTTGAATGAATTTCAATCCTTCTTGAATTTGGCTCCGCTTCTGAATTCAAATCACAATTCTAGAAGATGGGTATTCGAATCATGAATCAACAATCTCATCCGCCGTGGCATTATGATCTTGAACTGATGCGTGATGTGTTATCAATCTCTGGAATCCGTAGAGAACTTCATGATCCAATGCCCAGTTGCTGCTTCACTTCGGACTTTCTACCGCTGTCTATTCCATCTCTTTGGCTGCCTTCCCCTGTATTGTAAGAATTTATTAGCTTCAACTTTCTGCTTCGATGATCCCATTGTCTCTTGTTTGGCGAAATTACTACCTTTCACTATTTTTGGGGTTATTTGAAATGAGCATGATAGGTGAATTTTTGAAGGAATATGCAGCCAGACGCCCGTTCTGATCGAATACTTCTTGCTGCTTTGGGTTTCCCTCTCCAAGGCCTGCAAAAACTGGTCGGAAGCCGATGTGGATACTTCTTGGGTCTCCCCCATTTGGGATGTTTGACCCTGTCCTTTGGTGCCTTCCTTCTCAGGGGTGATGGCGATGCTGAAGCCCCTGGTTTGGCTGGCCTTGCTTCTTTTTTTCTTTTTTTTCTTTTTTTCCTTCTTTGTCCTTGCTCCGTAGCATGATCCGGCTGTATTTTACTATTTTAATGGGATTGCATCTTCGTCGATCAATGAAAAATTGGTTGGGAATGTCGGGATTAAATCACCACAATGGGAATGTCGGGATTAAATCACCCCAATAAGAATGTGGTTTGATAAATTATCACTGCTGATATTATCTTTTAGAGACTAAAATCAATGATAGAAAAGATCCGAAGGTGCCATATTAATCAAAGCTAGGTGTAGTTGACAACTGTGAGAACCAGTCGTTTGGAAGAATCCAAGTACTTCTGAACTCTACTGTATTCTCCCTGAAAAAACTGTCTTCAAAATCAACTTCTTCATTCGGAAGTTATCGCTTAGTAGGAGCCAAATTTATTGTCTCTTCTATTTATGCTTCCATCTGTCTAATGATAAAGACTTATCCTATGGAATGAGATCCTTGTTCGCTTGCTCCTAGCATTGATGTTCCGTGGCTTGTTAGGAGAGTTCAACAGAATCCGCTTTGCTTCGGAGAAGATTGAGGGTAATCACTTCCCACCAAGGATTCTTAATATTTGTAATGCTTGCCCCAATTCATACTTGCTGATTGATTTCGGACTAAACTGTAAAAATTCCTTTTGGTCTAACAAGTCTTTAGGCCTAAGAAGAATACTCTGCTTACTCATCTTCTCGTTTGTTCTAGTTTTCCTTTAATAACAACTCCACCGATGTGGTTATAGAAAGAGGAAATTCGAGAGTGTCACTGTCATCTACAAAGGAGAAAATTACAAAATGTCGGTTGAGACAGTTTGGGCATATCCTTTGGGGGTCAGAGACAGACTCTGTTCGAAGGATTCAAATGTTACAACTTACAAGCACAAATAGGGGAAGAGGAAGAAACGAGTAGCTCGCAAAGCCGACCTCAATTAGATGGGGGACTATGATGATGATGATGATGATGTTTGACTGATCTAATTTTCGATGCAGATTGGGGAGTGGTTCTCAATACATGCAAGGTTAGGTCTTTCCAAGAATATGGAGATGTTCGAACGGTGGGATGGTCTAGCCTTTGATGATATCAAAGGGGATCTTTGAAAATTTTGTGTTTACGCATTTGTGCGGGCTCTCTGGGTTTTCTGCAGATATGGAAGACCCTTCAAATTTGTTGGCACATCGGCCTGATATTTTATGCTCGGTTGAATTAGAATTCGTCATAAAGGGCGGGATTGGGCATCTGTGCTTTTTGGATGAATGGGACAGTCTGCTCCTAAGCCCCTAACCCCTCTTGCTGGTGGGTCGGTGCTCCTGGTCCTTTGGGGCTGCCATTTGCTTGGGTTGTTCGAGCGTGGTGAGTTTCTTTGTTTTTTGTGTTCTTTTGGTCTTGCCTCTTTTTCTTGGGTAGTCCGGTATGTATTGTTTTGCTTTTTCAATGAAATCCTATGTTACCGATTAAAAAAAATGATTATTTTCATGAAATTCCAAATGAGATCCATGGCAAAAGCCCTCTTAATGATTCACAGAAAAGCTCCATTAGCCTGTATATTGGTCTTAGCATCACAATTTCATATGCTTACAAGCTAGAGTCCAATTGCTGCTTTATTCGTCTTCATGGAGAGGAATCTGCATTATTAAATGTTGAATTGCCTTGCTCTATTTTATAATTTTCCCTTAAAAAATGCCTAATTACCTTGCTCTGTTTTTATAATTTTTACTAAACATCGACTCCATTAATTACTCTGCTCTGTAGGCCAGGTCACTTGGAATTGATCTTTTATCTATATATGGAGTCAGCACTCAAGAATCTCAATGGAAGAAGGGATCTCTATTTGAGGTCACCAACTAAAGTATCTGTTAACAATCAAAACCAATTTCTCGAATGGACGGCCAATTTCGGTGACATATACTATAATTTGAATAATGAAACAGAAACTAACACCCTCAATCGTCACTCCCCAAAATCAGCTCTCTCATGTTCAGTTTTGCCAAAATAGATAAATTGCAAACTATTATGCACCTTAAACTTCTGAGTATCTCATCGTATAGGTTGTGCCTCCACATTAAACAGAGACTCTTAGATTCATTGCAAATTGACTTGGATTTCATATTTTCACAGCTGATTTGGAATATATAGCTCGGGTCAGTCTCCATACTCCATCCTTGAGAGATGCACAAATGTGTTTTACCGCAAAATCAGTTACTCAAAATTATACTTTGTAACTGATTTGTGTGCTCATAATAGTCGTGCACTTACTGAGGCCGGAGGAGATCGACTCGAGCATTGCAGGCATCGGGTGCGCAATTAATATCCATTCACAAGGATATATCCGAACTGATGTCAGTCTCGGCTTCTTGCTTTTTGATTTCTCTAATCCGTCGGTACATCTTTCAGTTTTTAGGTTGATTTATCGTAAAGACTCTGGTAGTATCAGTTGTTGTATTGTTGTAGCTTCTTTGAGCTTCACTGATTTCAATTTCTACTGAGGAATGAAATTGTGTACCGAGAGACCTGTAGCCTTATTCCTCCCTGCATTGTCTCCATGTGGAGAATTTTAAAGGAAGATGAAGTGATCCTGTGTGTCTTCTTCAAAGAGAAATATTCTCTTACTTATCCGTGGATCCTCTGATGGTCCAAGTGATCAGACGGTGGGGAAACATGTGACAAGTGCAAGTGTTGGGTGGTGGCTTATCCGAGAGTTGGCGTCTGAGATTGGCATTTTTGAGTCATAGTTGTCCTTTGATCAAACTTTAGTGGCTGTTTTCATGATTGGGTGCGATGGTGGTTGTCTGATCAGCAAGCACCCACACATCCATCATGGCTTATGGTTCTCCATGAGGAAAGATTTGAATCCATGGGTTATAAAAATTCACTTATCATCGATTTTGGGGACCTCTAATATGCAATTTTCACCTTCTGGACTGCATGCATTGCAAATCTACTAGTACCTGGGGCAGGCATCTTCTTTATCGATATGTATGGGATTCAGCCCATATAAATCTATAAAGGGAC
Source organism: Chloranthus sessilifolius (assembly GCA_021018995.1). Lineage (NCBI taxonomy): Eukaryota > Viridiplantae > Streptophyta > Magnoliopsida > Chloranthales > Chloranthaceae > Chloranthus > Chloranthus sessilifolius. The sequence goes on from CM037584.1 coordinate 160,105,916, forward strand.
AATGGGTCAAAAAATCATTCGATACCAATACGTATCGCCCGATATGTATCGGTTTTGGATCTAGGCGGTATGATACATTGCCTATGTATCGTACCCTCTAAAAAATTGGGTAATTATTGTTCGATATGGGCAATGTATCTCTCGTATCGGACGATACAGATGATACATTCAAATTATCAGGCAATAATTTCAAATTATCGTCCGATGATTTGATTTATGAATTTTTTGAAAAAAAAAAGTGTCAAAATGATACATTCAATGTATTCCGATACATTGAATGTATCGGACGATACGCGATATGTATCGAACGATACGGACGATAATTTGATTTTTTAGATTTTTTGAAAATAAAAATAAAAATATTAAAACGATACATTCAATGAATTGGACGATACGCGATACGTATCGTCCTGAACTTTAGGACGATACGTATCGAAAATTCGTTATTTTAACCCTTGAAAGGGACTAACTGTCCTAACCATCCTTCAAACACCAAATCGTGTTTAAACGATCTAACATTATTTATTAGCTTATGGTCTTGAGAATCCATATCGTCAAAGTGATATATCATCAATTTCAGCGCTATAGGTCTAAAAATCACACTCTTTGGGAGATTAAAATCTTCCGATCTTTGTACTTTAATACCAACGGTTCTTAATTTTGATGGATAATATTAAAAGTAACCGATCGGATGGTTGACATCCACTTAGAAGCATGATCCTTTGTTTGGGACATGTTCCAATGATGGGTTGCCACTTGGGTAATTTAGATTGATCATAGATATGTGTCACATGGCACAATGAGGCCACCCTAGAGATTTATATTGCATGCTGATCCGGCATGTGCAAACTTGAAGTCTGCATGTGCCCTTAGGAATAGGTGGGTTGGGTGCTCTAAGAGGCCCAGATGCTCAGATTATAAAAAAAATTAAATCACACTTTAATGGTGTAAGATAAAAAGTGACATTTTAATGGTGTAAGATCATCTACACCATTTAGTTAAATGTTGGTGGGGAGCCATTAAATCGTCACGTTCCTTCAAATGGACGGTTAAAATAATGTATGGACGGACAACGACACTGGTCCACATTAAATGGGCAAAAGTGTACTTACTCGTAAGATTTAAGGTTGCTGCTCTCAAGCCTTATTTAAGGCTCATGGTCGTTGCCTGCTATGTAGCACCCAATGGCATGACTGAGTGCCACGTGGTTGAGTGAGTCGATATATATCAAAATAATTGAGATATATTCGAATGGTTAATGGTGTCAATTGTATGTAAGTTGGAAATGAAAGAATATTTGAGTCACTCGAGTCATGGTGTGACTGTGAGACCATCCATGTTGTGGTCAATGTTGATCGCGCGCGACCTGAAGAATAAGGAGATCATTTACCTTGAGTTTATCCTTATTTTGATCAATTGACTTCATTAATTCACTATTTTTATTTTTTATTTATTTATTTATTTTTTGTTTTTCTGCGCTCTTAATTATCTACCTACTTATTCATGTGGCATTCAATCATATAATACTTACTCATTCACATGACATTTGATCATCTAATTATGTGTCTGCCAACTAGCATGACTTTAGATAAGTAGGTCATTCATTTTTTTGAAATTACATAGGGTGGGGACATATTTATTTTTCTGACTTTTTCATAAGCAATGTAGCCACTCAATTGAAATCTTAAACTAGAAACCCACTTGAATTCCTTTGCCAAGTTACTAGTAACAATGCGACAGCTCCTTCAAATCACTATAATGGTGATGATGATAACCATTTTCAATAGAGTTTTAGAGTTCTGGTTTCAAGAGGATGTTTCGGGTGGGTTTCATGAGCTTTAGGAATTAAAAGGAAGAAGTGGGTGCCTCTTTTTAGGGGCTAAGTAAAATTGAGGAACTTTTCCCTCACACGTGGGAGCTTAGGTGCTTTCAATAATTTTGGAAGGGCAAATGGGGGTATGCACCTCGGCCCACATGATGACCTGTGCGCCCGATCACATTTTTCATGCCATTTGACATGATCAACCCAAAAAAATAGTTATGATGCGACCTACATCACTTAAACCTCTCACGTAATGTGATAATCCAAATCCAAGTAGTCCAAACTGCAAACATCCTTTGAGTATAGGCTACCCGAATAGGGTGCCCATGAGACATTCAGTCCATGCACTTTAATGCTAGAGACTTTCATTCATATTATTGACGAAGGCTAATATTAAAGTGTTCGGATTGATGGGACATGTTTTAAATCTACCTAAGTTAATTTAAAAACCATTTAAAACAAAGATTTTCAATTTTTTGGGATCAATTTCACGTTTCAGCATCATTTAAGTTGTCATTTGACATGAAGATCTATAGTGCAAAAAATTGCACGAAACATAACCTGTAACATATGATTCCATGCAATCAAAGGCATGGATGTTTTATCAGTTGACCGCAAATAAATAAATGGGAGATCCTGTTTCACGCCAATCTTTTGCACTAGTTTGGAATTTAGAATAATTCAGCATGGAGAAAGTCAGAAATATTCGGAAAAATGGTCAAAATTCAGGAAAAAAATATATAAAATATATTAATTATAAATTATAAATTTAACAAAAAATAAAAAATAATATTTTTTTACCAAAATAAAAATATATCCACGAAAAAGTCGGATAATTCACGTATAATTCTCAAAATTCATGATTTATTTGAAAATGATATAATTTTTTCAAAATATCACGAATAATTCACAAATTTTATTCATTTTTTGAAAAATTTATAAATTATTCTAAAAATTCTAAAATTTGTGAATTATTGTAAAAATTCACACACACACACACATATATATATATTATAAAGCCATATGGCCTAGTACAACCTCAAGGCAGAGAACTGCATTTGGAGATATGATAGCAGAGGAATAACACCAACATTTTAGCGGTGAGGAAGCACCAACACTTGTAGTGAGGAAATACCACAAACCAAACCTCACCTTTGTAAAGACAAAGGGAGGGAACTACCGTGAAGAATCGAACCCACGACCACTACCCACATAGAGGGGGGAGCATACCAATTGAGCTACTTGTCACGAACTTAGCGTTGTCCCTCAACTATCCACGCAGCTCTTGCAATATTTCGCTTCCTAGCGATGTAAGATCAACCTTACTCTGAAACTCACAAGAGAGTAGGAGAAGAATGCTCAAGAGAGGGAATTGAAAGAATAACTTTTATTATACTCAATAATGCTTACAAGATTATGAGGTTTCTGAGGTGTCTCACAAATGAGGTTATTTTCCCTATTTATAGGGTCTTTAGTGTATAATGAATGGTAGGAGATTTGGGCATTGTTATTCATCCAATGGTGGTGGAACATTCCAGAGTTTTCTTTAAAAGTTTCCACACTAATTCTTGGTTTCACACACTTCTAAAGTTCTCTCCTTAGCTTTCTAGACTCTTCCATGATTTTAGACTTCTCTTAATCTAGAATCTTCTATAAAGCCTCTCTAGTATCTCTATTTTTCTAGAGTATAACGTATATCTATACTATGTACAAATACACAAAGTATATGTATATGATGCAAATACGGTAGAAAAGATCTGGTGTTGCGTGCGGGCGTGACACTCTCCCCCACCTATGCTGGCCACGTCCTTGTCGCGTTTGCTTCTTCGAAGACCTATATCCGTTCCTCGAATTTCCATAGAGTGTCGGCGTGCTCCCAGCTTGCCTCGCTATCTAGTAATCCTTCCACTTCACGAGTTATTCCTTGTATGGACATAAGTCTCTCTGCTTTATTGTCCACTCAATGAGGATGTGCTCAGCCACTTTGAACAACCTCTTCCTTCTTGGTGTGGTTGACTCACCCTTCTTTACTTCCTTTATGAGTTGTAGGGCAGTTAACCTCCTTGTACCTGCCGTCGTTCCTTTAATCGTAGAAACGGTGTATGGAGTCCCTATCCAAGGTCCCATGGTTAACACTACCCCTCGTATCGCGTCGTGGATGGGTCTTGCCTCCGCATTAACGACTTTGAGCCACTCCTGCTCCTTGGTCATCTTTACACCCAAATGCTTTGCTTTCCCCTCCGAAACGAAGTTATGTGTGGCACCCATGTCCACCATTACACTAGTTGGCTTCCCATTGGTGACCGCAGCCACGTACATGGGCCCTTCATTTGTGCGCTTCGGCGTCTTGGGTTGCTTCGAGGTCTCTGAGCTCTACTCGTTAGTGTTGAGGAGCTGCAACGATCTCATTGTTGCATCCTCAACACTTCTCATCCAATGTTGTGGCAAGGGCCATTAGAGCTTCTCTCTTTGGGCGTTCCCTGGCCTTGTGTGATCCATCACACAAGAAACATTTGAATTCGCGAACCATGACATTTTCGTGCTTTGCCTTGTCGTCTCTCTCGTGTGATGGATTGTCAGCTTCCTCTTTAGGATGTGAGAGATTGTCTCTCCCACCTTTGTCATGATTCTTTCTAGCATTCCTAGACCCATCAATGGTCTTAGGTTCAAGTGCCCTCACCCTAAGAGCCTCCCGGATTGTGATGATTCCATTAGTCACGACCTTTTTACACATCGCTTGTAATTTCCTCTAGTTGTACACGTATAACGTTGAAGACTTCCCATACATCGGGCTTGAAGGACTTCTGTGCTTCCCTCGTCAAATCATCTTCCATGATGTTGAAGTGCCTTTGCATCACCCCATGCGACTTGTCGAGTCCCACCTTGAGAGCCATGATGCTTTGACTCACCTCGTCAAACCGATCCCCTCCATTGGCCACGACTAGCTCCACCTTAGTAAGTCATGCGTCAAAGCTGGCAACCACATCCTTAAAAGCGTTACGAGACTTATCTCTCTTTGACTTGTTGCCCTCATTGCTGCATCGTTTGTGCACAACCTCAAACATGATGATTCTCCTACTTGACTTGGTCTCCTACGAATTGAATCCGACTTCCCCTTCAATCGACTTGGCTCTGATACTAATTGTCACGGACCTAACATCATCCCTTGACTATCCATGCAACTCTTGCAATATTTCTCTCCCTAGCGATGCAAGATCAATCTTACTCTGAAACTCAATAGAGAGTAGGAGAAATATGCTCAAGAGGGAATGGAAAGAATAACTTCTATTACACTTAAGAATGCTTACAAGATTTATGAGGCGTCTGACCAATGAGGCCCTCTTCCCTATTTATAGGGTCTCTAGTGTACAATTAATGGTAGAAGATTTGGACATGTGCATTCAGCTAATGGTGGTGGAACACTCTAGAGTTTTCTCTAGAAGTTTCCACACTAATTCTTAGTTCCACACTCTTCCAAAGTTCTCTCGTTAGCTGTCTACACTCCTCCATGATTCAAGACTTCTCTTAATCTAGAATCTTCTATAGAGCATCTCTATATCTCTATTTTTACCGTATATCTATACTATGTACAAGTATACCAAGTATATGTAAATGATATAAATACAGTGGAAAAGATCCGATGTTGCGTGCAAGTGTGACATATCGTTCAGAGGTGCCCTGAGACAATTTTAAATTGCAATTAGTTGGACCCCTATATTTTCGAGCTATGAGTTTGTAGGAAATCCACAACTTGGATGGAGTGGATTGGTAAGAAAATATATATTGTGGCCTAAAAGTAGGCAAGTGGGGATGTTACAAAAATATTACATGATTCAGTCTCCCACCACCAACCTTAGGATCATTATATATAAGGAAATTTCCAGGATCGACCCTGTCAGATTCATCTTTTCCATTAGAGACCTATAGTTTCACCTTTCACCAAACTGACCAGCTTCAAGTTAGCCAACGTCCGCCTTTATGAATGATCAAAAATGCCCCAAAGGTAATAAATAGCCGTAAAAAGTATCAAATCGATACCTGCTTTTTACTTTTTACTGTTGTTGCTTTCCTTATGAGGGAAAGCGAGGTGATCGTATTGAGGTGGTGGCAATCGAGTTCACAATCTTCACGCTACCAGATCTGTAAGTTTCAAATAAAATTATTTTCTGCTGTTGTAGAATATTTTTTTCCTCTTTCGACGGTCTATATTCTCAATAAATTTTGCTACGGTTTCTATAACGTAGTGATATATCCATGATAGAGGATCGATATCGATCTCTTAGTGTAGCGATAACAACTATATATACGGTTGATATCGATCGCTTAGTGTAGCTATAAAGACTATATAACAGTCGATATCGATCGCTTAGTGAAGTTTGTGACTATATAATACAACCTCCCTCCCTCAGTGTTAGTCTGTGAGTCACCCCTTTCCTTTTTTTTGCCAAAATTAACAGTTTATATAAATTGTTGACCGTCGAAACATGCTATTTCCAAATATTCCCCTATCTACATTTGGAAGCTCTATGATTAGGGTTGCAATCAAGCCGAGCTGAGTCTGAGCTTGGGTCAGCTCTAGCTCGACTCTACCTTATACGAGCCAAGCTGGAACTTGGTTCTAGACCCTTCGAGCTTCAAAAGTCTGAGCTTTAGCTTGGCTCTATTGAGCTCAAGTCCGACCGAGCCGAGCTTCGAGCTAAATAAGTTTTATTATAAGTTTTTTTTTTCTAATGTTGTTTTAAACAATATCTTCTTTTTTTAATAGATGAAAGATTTAATAAAATTTATAAATAAAAGCCCAAATATCTTTTAATCCCTTAGTCCTTTTCGATTTGCCGGATCGATTGGAGAAAAAGGTGCTTAAAATTTGAAAAGTAAAAAGGTATTTAAAGTTAATGTGCTTAAATATTGATTAAGAAGAGCATAAGTGTTGGTCGCAAGTGTTGATTGATTGGAAAATTGCTATGCTAGTGGTTGTTCATTGAGACGAGTGATTAAGACGGTCTATATTCTCAATAAATTTTGCTATGGTTCCTATAATGTAGCGATATATCCACGATAGATGATCGATATCGATCTCTTAGTGTAGCGATAACGACTGTATAACAGTCGATATCGATCGCTTAATGAAGTCTATGACTATATAAGACAACCTCCCTCCCTCAGTGTTAGTCTGTGACTCACCCCTTTCCTTTTTTTTGCCAGAATTAACAGTTTATATAAATTGTTGACCGTCGAAATGGTTGTGCAACATGCTATTTCCAAATATTCCCCTATCTGTATTTGAAAGATCTACGATTAGGGTTGCAATTGAGTCGAACCGAGTCCAAGCTTGGGTCAGCTCTAGCTCGGCTCTACCTTATACGAGCCAAGCTGAAACTTTGTTCTAGGCCCTTCGAGCCTAAAAAGTCTGAGCTTTAGCTTGGTTCTATCGAGCTCGAGTCGGACCAAGCCGAGCTTCGAGCTAAGTAAGTTTTATTATAAATTTTTTTTTTTCTAATGTTGTTTTAAACAATATCTTCTTTTTTTAATAGATGAAAGATTTAATAAAATTTATAAATGAAAGCCCTAATATCTTTTAATCCCTTAGTCCTTTTTTATTTGCCGGATCGATTGGAGAAAAAAGTGCTTAAATTTTAAAAAGTAAAAAGGTATTTAAAATTAATGTGCTTAAATATTGATTAAGAAGAGCATATGTGTTGGTCGCAAGTGTTGATTGATTGGTAGATTGCTATGCTAGTGGTTGTTCATTGAGACGAGTGAGAAAGAACTTTAATGGTTGCACAAAGAGAGATAGAGAGAAGGAGAAAGAAAGCGCAAACTTTAATAGAGGATCATAAGGATTATATGTTAATTACATATCTATCCAATATAAAGTAACCATTAGATGAATCTTATTATAAGGGAAAAAAAAAAATTCAAAATTATATATAATATATTTTATCATATAAAAGTATTATATACTATTAATGAAGCCGAGCAGGGTCGAGCCGAGCTTTACTAGCTCAGCTCTAGCTCGACTCTACTTCAACCGAGCTTTAAATAAAAAGCTCTGCTCTAGCTCTCGAGCTGAGCTTAAGAGAGCAAAAACTCACATTTTCGGGCAAAACTGTCGAGCTAGCTCGGCTTTGTTGCAACCCTACCTATGATGAAGCTAGCTCGACGGAAAAGAAGTTACTGAGCAAACCAGTCTTCGGTGGAATATTCCAAATGACAGAGGGTGTGGGATTTCATAGAGATGTTGTCGATGCGATGTTGAGTTTTTGGGTTGAAAAAAATCACTTCCGAATCGGGAAACATGATGCCTATCTTCAAAAGATGGATATTGCATTAATACTGGGCATTGTCGTGGTTGGGCAAGAATAGTATACCCCCTCGACTAAACCACCGAAAGTAGAAACCACTCACTACAAATATTTTCGGGGAGTGCCTAGCAGAAAATTGTCTGAGCCCATATAGACCTTGAAATAAGGTGAGCGGAAAGTGATGACGACTTCGTAAAGCTGTCTCTTCTATTTACCTTGTGTACCTTTCTTTTTCTCGGGTCCCACCATCAACTAGCGGAAGAGCACGCCAACCTCATCGACGACATAGAGAACTTCAATTGAACTCCGTGGGGTCTCTACGTGTACCATGACTTGCTCGAGTATATAATCAAGGGTGTGGCGAGTAGAAAGGCGGTCAACATGAATAAACTCCCTAAGACGTTCAACGTTTATGGATATATTTGTGTACTTCAATGATGGGCTTATGAGCTAATGCTAGCTATTGCCCCTGAGCGGACGCCCTTTAAGAACCTTTTCCCACGATTATTGAAATGGGTAGAGGAGGTGCAATCGAGGAAGAGGCTACACTGTTGGATAGATGCTGAAAAGCAAGGTATGATGTACATTTCTATATGTTAAAGTTACATAATTGAATGTCTGTTACGATTAGAATACCAATGCCAATTGAATAAGGTGATAACACTCTCTTAAAGATGTGATAACACCCTCTTGAAGAGGCAATAATGCCCTCTTGAAGAGATGATACTGCTCCCCTAAGGATGCGATAACGCCTCTCAATAAGGTCGACATCGATCGTATATGAAGTCGGTGTTGATTTCTTAATGGAGTGATAACACTTATAAAATCATTATCTCCCTTTCTGATATTATAATTTCGATTTGGTTTTATGATATTTGGGTTGTTCATTTTTTGTAACAGGTTTTCGCCCCCCTCGAACAGGTTACTTTTGAGTTAGAGAGTATCTGCGAGCTTTAAAGGGCATTAGGACGAAGAGGAAAGAGGTTAATGAAGGGGTAATTCAAGAAAGCTGTGGAACTGGATGTCCGGCTGAAGAAGAAGAGAAATTACATTCCTGACGACAACATTGAGGAGGAAGAATTTAATGCCACGTTGACGTCGGAAGAAGAATCTTTCTCTTAAGAGAGCCCTGTCGAAAACAAGGGAGGCCATGAAGCAGAGTGGCAGTGCACAGAGCTTCTCTAATGAAAACATTGTTGAGGAGGATCAATGATCTGGTGCTCGACAACTTGAAACTCACCCAACGAGTGACCAATCTGGAGTGAGAGAATGAGCGCCTCGCGACACATTGCGCTACCCTGGATGAGCGGCTCACTTCATGGGATGTGGAGCTGCAGACGATGAATCACGTAAACAAGTTGATAAGAAAGGACTAAGAAAACCTGAAAGAACTTCTTCAAATGATTTTGGAGGTGATACCTAAGGTATGTGTTGGAACATAGTTTGTAAAAGTGAATAACGATCTGTTACTCTATTGTTATTGCTCAATTATTAGAGTGATAATGCTCCTCTAATAAATCGTTATCACTCCTGTAGTCGGTCATAATCGCTTTGTTAGGTGAGCAATACCAATCTGTTAGAGTATCGTTATCACTCCTTAATCTATATCAAAATATGACCATATTTTACACCGTAATACCAACATTTGACTATCCGATGAAGGCTATCTAATGGCTATTGTGCAGTTTTAGTGGTTTCAGGTGTTTTTAACCGTTGGATCTTGAAAGAACATATTTAAGCGTTGCATGAGAACATTGAGCCATGGGGCCAACAAAGCACCGAAATCTGTATAAGAAAATTTATTGGTTCAACCACAACTAAGAGAATGAAGATATTACAGGCCATCATCAAGCGATTGAGATTCAGAATTCAATCGATTGACTTGATGACAACTTTTTCCCTCTTTAATTTGAATTTAAAACTTACCCTATCGATTGAGATTTGTAAATCAATCGATTGACTTCAACTTCAAATTAATTCGCCAAAATTCAAATTTAAAGTCAATCGATTGAGTTTTTTATGAAAGTTTTCTTATCCACACCTTATATAAACAAAGCTATGTTTAGGGTTAGGGGGCTCCCTCTTAGCAGAATTCTTGAAGTTTTTGCAAGCTTTTCTTTGTTAATTGAGCAGTAGTTTGTAGTAGGAAGAGATGTGTGTCTTTTGATACATAAACGAACATATTTTTGTAATGGCTTCAGGTTTGCATTGGGGATGTAGATCGAGGATGAGCGGCTAAAACTTCTCGTTTAAGGAGGAAGCTAACCCTAGATGAGTAACTAATCTACCTTTAATCGTACAATTTCTTGTTAAAATTATTGAATCATACGATTTTAAATTTGAGCATGTTGTAGATCAGCGAATACTTATTTATAGTGGTTGATCCTGGTTATCGGCTATAATAAAAGTGTTATTCCACTCAGATCGATCTTGTAGACCGATTTGAGATGTCGTGCGATTGATTTTTATTATTGTGATTTTGTATTTGTGATACGTTATGCCTTTCACATGATTCATGCCGTGATTGGATGTGTAATAGTGTTAGGATAGGGTATGCCGAATTAATATTTGCATTCTCATTGAATCATTTTTCTTGTAGTTAAACGATGGTATAATGAATTGACTTGAATGTTATATGATTGATTGTAGAAAGTTATAACTCTAGGGTTAGCATTGATCATCTCATCATTGTCACTTTCTTTGTTATTGTTCATCGTTGCATAGCTTGATTTCATTGTTCTTATTTTTGCATCGTGTAGTGGTAGATTTTAGCAATTAAATCCTCGCCCTTGGTACTTCCTTGGGTTATTACCATCTCCTTAAAATTAGTTAGATTACGCACTTCCCTGTGGGTACGATACTTGTATTCTTGCCTCGCTACAATCGATCTTGTGCACTTGCAAGGGTATACTTTAAAAACTGATAACTCCTTTATTAGAGCATTAACACTTGTTTAACATATCGGTATCGCTCTTCTAATATGTCGATAACGCTCTATTGTATCTTTATGCTTTTTAATAATATTTCATTCGATGTTCATGAGTTGTTGTTTCAGAATTGCTATCGAAGGTGCCTAGCACATCCTTTGATTTTCCACCTTCGTTGGGGAATTCTGCCGCCGATAAGGGACCACCTCCTGACATGCATACGAAAAAAGCCGATAAGGGGCCAGCTGGTGACGTGCATGAGCCCAACGTAACTAGAGAGGCACCCTCGACTCAATTCACAAAGGTGGAGGAGAAACCTGTTAACCCTAGCTTAAGTCCTCGACCAGGGAAGCTAACGAAACACACGACCACGAAACCTGGGACTGAGCGAAAGGGAGCTCCAAAGAAAAAGCTTGCAACGAAGAGGGCCACTGAGGAGACATTGGCCCTTTCTACTATTGAGCAAATAAAGGAGGAGAATTATATGATGGCCCTCTGGAACATGCCTATTTCTGAAGAAGAGTAAGTCCATTTTTCCCATGATAGATTTAGTAGTTTATTTAGTTTTAAATTTTAACATATGCCCTTTTTTATGTAGCGCCTACGTAAGCATCGTCAGCGATTATACGCTTGTGCTGCAGTCCTTAAGGTGTTTGGAAGGCACGAAATACTTGAACAATATTGTACATAATCTACTTAATTTATACGATAACGATCGATAACGATAGGCTAAACGAGCGATGGCGATTGTATTACGATCGTCATCGACTCTATAGGAGATCAGTAATGCCTTCCTATGCAAGCATTGACACCCTCTTAGACAGTCGTCAATGACGCCATAGACTATCATCAATAACTTTGTAGACAATCGTGAACGACTTAATGCAAGGTCATCAACGCTCATTTAAACAATTAGTATATTTGTATTAATGATCGTTGTATTTGTAATGCTTCCAGATAATGAGAGCCTACCTAAGATTGCTGGAAGTTATGGATGACACTATTCATCTGACACAAAAGGACAAATGCTTCCTTATGGACCCCACGACTTTGACGCACATAGGCTTTGACGTGAAGGATTTCAAGAAATATATTATTTTTGAAAACTCTATGATCAGGACTTCGAAATACAAATCTAACAGTGGTCATCCTATAAGCTCGAAGCGAACCAAGGCAGAAGGTCGCTGCAAAACTTCAACAAATTGCAGGATCTGTGGGCTCACGAATGTAGAACGGTATGTTACGCATAACGCAAACCAAAAACTTTTATTCTTTTCAAATCGTAGAGCCTAACATTATTTTTTTCTTTTCAGATATTTATCCCAATTCAAAGTATTCAGCCATTACATTGGGTGCTTGCAATCGTGAAGGTTGTCGAGTGGTCGGTAATGGTTGTCGACCCTATTTTTTATAGGGCCTCTACGGACAAGTATCCGAAATAATTGAAAGCACTGGTAAGTAACTATTAAACTTACGAATTCATATTTCTTATGAGAAACATTTTTGATCTTTTAAGTAATCGTTTACGATTATTAAGGCGAGCGCTACCGATCTTGTTGAAAGGGGCAGCGAATGTTTATGTAGTCGTTATCATTTTTATGTGATCGATGGCGATCGTTTAGGCAATGGTTGTCGACCATATAGTTAGTGACTGTTTAAAAGATCATTGTCGACCTTTTATGCTATCGTTCATGAATTTTTATGTAAGTCATTGTTTGCTTAGCTTATCTGACCTTCATGTATTTTGAAACAGACCCACTACCTTTCCCAACTTTTATATTTATATGGTGACTCCACTGCATTGAAGGGTAAGTCCTATCCTTGGTCATATACTGACTGCCGGATCAAATCCTTTCCTTGGCAGACCAATGGGTCGGATTGCGGGGTGTTTATGTTGAAGTACGTAAAGTACTTTATGGCGGAAAAAAAATTCGACTTCATGCAAGATGATATGCATAGGATCATGACAAAAATTAGTCATGCCCTGGCTACATACACCGACGATGGAGGGGTATCAGACGATGAGGACCTTGCTGAATATGTACCTGTGGATTCCGTCCTCGTAGTTTTTACTTTAAATTTCATCTTAATGTAATTTTGAGCATATTTACCTTTGGACATTGTAACATTTGTAGATTTGTAAAATTTATAACTTTCAATTTCTTTTTAATGTAATCTTTACTTATAAATTTGTAATATTAGTAATTGATCGTGATTGTAAATATTGCATTCTAAAAAGTAACCTCTAAGTACGAACCAAATTTCTAACTATTACGAATTAAATTTTCGTCGAAACTTTTTTTCGTACCTTTCCTTGTACAATCTAGCCGGCTTCTTGTATTATTTCTGGATGCGGTCTATCCCCTTCCATTGCGCGTGAATCGCAATCCTACCATCCATCGATAAATGACTTGTGTATCTATACCAAGGTGCCCTAATTTCGGAGGTTGATTCTTTATCGGAGGTTGCTTTTTCACTCATGCAATTTAAAAGAGTTATAAAGGCAATATCATAAAGAGAAAATATTCATAAGCGATATCTAATAGTGGTAGTGGGATGAGGCTGACAATTTTTTTCGTCCACAGCTTTAGAACTTTTAGGGTATAAACAACGTCTTCCCCCCGTTGGAGGTGCAAGCTCACAATTATCATTTGGGCTGTATTTTGGAACGTGACGTACCTTCATAATGAAAAATACAATCCAATCTCTATCAGTATGCAAGTTGCAAAAAAAAGTCTCATCTCTTACTGGATGCTAGTGAACTCTTAGTCGAGTGTTACCACTTTCTTAGAGGATCGTTCCCGATCTGTTCGTGGAGCGATAGCGATCCTTTAATAGATCGTTATCGATCTCTTAATGGAGTGTTATCTCTCTTATAAGCGTACGATAATGTCTGTTAGGAGTGCATTATCGTTCTTATAAGCGTTATCTCTTAGTGGATGCTAGCGCTCTCTTAGTAGAGCGAATAGTCTTCTTACACTCAATCGTATTTTTACTGCTTTTTGAGTTTATTTTGATAAATATTAGTACTTTGACTCTCTTTTATTATTTTTCTTTAATATCTACACATCAGCAACTTATTAATAGCAAACTAAGTCCTAGCATCACTAAATTACGAGTGATAAAATGATATATTTTGTGGCCGATCACACCCCTAAACTTAAGCATTGCTAGTCTCTAGCAAACAAGGAAATATAAACTAAGAATTAAATGCCACTTTCGTAGGGAGCACGATTGTATTTAGTGGATGCAACAAGCTTTTAAATCCCTAGGTGATCCCTAGTAGAAGAGTTGTAGTCTCCTGAAGGTTTTCAGTGAAGTTACCTACAAACTTTAAATATATTTTTTATTTTATTTTTCAAAAGTAAATAAAAAATCTAACTAATCTACTTAATTGGTTAATACATATTCTATTACGATTTTCTAAAATTGCCAACCCTTTATCCTTATTTTCCATTACAACAGTTATCCTTGATTAGAACTCCAACAATTTCAACTCACAACAAGCACAAAGTGTATATGAACTAGTGAACAGTTTATTCTTCACAAAATTTCCAAAACTGCAGATTTAGAAAATATTTTCATTCAAAAAATCACTATTGACATACTCTAAAAAAGAAATTGAAACTTTTGGGTTCTCTCAATATATTTTTTTAAAAGAATTTAGTCAAAGATAACTATAAAATGAATGTCATAGAAAATATAATTCTATCATATTCTTATGATTCCCCGTACAATCCATAATATCTATTATTCTTATCTCTACTAGGCTAATGCTTTTACAAATCATAAATTAGAAAGGTCTTTCCTTCAGCTTGTAATGAGGTTTTGCATTTTTAGAAGGTATGAAGAAAAAGTAGAAAATGATTCAAAGTTTTTCTGAGAATTTAACTCTTCTTTTTCCTATCTTCTTCTACTATTCTACTTCAATAGGTATCTTTGATTGGATAACTTCTTCCCATTTATTTCTTTTTTTTTCCTACATACATCCAAGTTCTTCAATAAATTTATAAAATCGCATTTTCATGATTTTCTTCTTTTGAAAGCTTTTTACTAAATCGTAATTTTTTTCTTCTTCAAAAATCGCCTTTTACGATTTCTCTCTCCTTTTCCCATATTCTCTCTCTTTTTTTTTTCCTTTTTCTTTTTGCTATACCTCTTTTAGCATTCCTTTATCTGTTTTTGTTTTACTCCTTTCACTCTCTCTTCTTCCCTTCTTTCCTTCTAAACTCTCATAAATTGTAAGGGTTAAAGGTATAAAGCTTTGGGTAGTATATATGATTAAAGGTTTATAAAATTTTGGTACAAAAAAATTTAGTTTAGGCTTCTAATATGGGTTCAAAGGGTAAAATATTATGAGATTTTAGATTTTTAGCTTTGGTTTAAACAAAATATGACCTTAAATCATTTTCATGATTTACTAGCATAGATGCCTTGTTACTTTGATATTTCTAATAGATAGTTCTAGACAAAAAATCAGTTCATCATATTTATAGAATAATTCGATTCTAAATTCAGCAATATGAGATTTCATGTTAGTATAGAAAGTTCAAAGAAATTCTGCGATTTGAATAGAAACAGTCTCTCTCAGAATATAAGAGGAAATATGGCTCAAAATCTCACTGATTTATAATTTTTGAAACTATAGTCTAAATTTTTTACAGTTTAGATTAATATATTGTTTCAAACATTCATTCTAATACAATAGTTCAATGAGCTAGGCATGAATTATAATTATTCTAAATTCTAATTATTAAACTTCTATTATAATGAATCGTAAGTTTTTGGGATTTGTAATTTTTTTTCTATCATAATTCCTATGTATTGATCAAATAAAATAAAATTTTCTCAAATTTTTTTACAAAACTAAATTAACTAAAACTATTTACTGGTAGACTACTATTGTACACAGAAATTGTGTATCCTCTCAAACTTAAATCGGACAATGCCCTCATTGACACAAAAAAAAAGGAGACAAAAAAAATATTATTTACCTATAAATTTTTTAGAACTCTGATTATATACTGAAAAGAATCTGTCACCAGATATATACTTTCCCTCAAACTTGAGAGAAAATATTCGCGACTTATTCTCGGAGTATCAATAACAAAAATGTTAGTAATGTTAGTAACCCACATAGTTAGTTAAAAAAATTTGTATATTATATTAATATTTACAATGAACATACAGATAAAAACTAAGAAATGCGAAAAATAAATATCTATGGAGATTATACCTATGAGGTTTGTAATGTTTTATAATGTTTTTACTCACTGGTAGAATATGATACAAGGGTGGAATCAGTGGGTTCATCTTTCCCATCTGACATCTCTGCTGTAGAATACCCAGCTTTATCTGTAGTTGAAACCCCCTGTGCTGCCAATTCAGCCTCTGTTGTATGTCCTTCCACAATCTTTGGACAAGAAGTACCGTTCGGGCACAATTTTTTTTTTATCAGCCTTTTCTTTATCCTTGAGATTCGTAGTTAGGTTCTTAATTACGACAGATTTTAGATGAAT
Organism: Chloranthus sessilifolius; assembly: GCA_021018995.1. Taxonomy (NCBI): domain Eukaryota; kingdom Viridiplantae; phylum Streptophyta; class Magnoliopsida; order Chloranthales; family Chloranthaceae; genus Chloranthus; species Chloranthus sessilifolius. Next base: position 160,122,489 of record CM037584.1, read on the forward strand.
TTCTGTCCTCAGCTTCTCTGTCATGGCTTATTCCTTTGCTAATGCGACGCTTTATTTCTTAGTTTGGGATTTAATCATTTTTACCTTCTTATCATTGACTAAGCATAAGGAATTTCTATCCTCTTGCAGTTGTCAAACTTTTCCTTCTACTACAATCAGTAAGTGATTCTTTTCACTTAGTTGTCGATGGAGCATTTTTTGGTAGTCCTTAAGGGCTTTTTCTCTAAAAGTTTCTACATCATCATGAACTATCATCAAACCTCCAAACTGTTCAAGGATACTGACAATTTTCTCTTCATATACTCTCTTCTCTTCTTCCCAAGCTTGCTGTTTTTCACTCATTTATGTAGACTTCTGAATTAGTTGGGTCTGAAGGGTTGAAGTAGCATCCTGAACTCTCTTTTCAGTCTCTGCTGGCCATCTCGCACCTTACCCTTGTACAACTTTTATTCGCAAGTTTTCCATTATTTCTGCCCGTTCTTGAGCTGTCAAGGTGGTATCATAGACTCTCTATTTCAAAATTTGGAAGTCCCCCATCCACTTTTTTACTATACTTGGCAGTTGCATCACAGGTGGGGCATTTATAGAGATCCATTGTTCTAGTTTCCTCACCCTTCTTTGTACTTCAGGCAGTGACAATAAGGTTGGTTCATGTGTGTGTCGCCATTGCTCTACTACCCTCAATCTCCTTTCTATTTCATGCAATGATGTGGTGCTGACTGGAGGATCCTTAGGAGATGTTTCTTCCCCATGTAATAAAGCTGTAAAGCTCTCTCTTGGTAGCTCTGAGCTTTATTTTGCTTTTACTTCTTGGGCTATGGGAGTTTGCTCTGTATTGGCTGCAACTGTAGGCTGAGCAACAGGTTCTGTTGGTACAGTGGTATGGCTAGAGGTAGTCATTCTCGCAGCCTGTTGATTAATTGCGAAAGGAATTTCTTCTAATATTTTGATAATTTGGCTCAAAGGGTCTGCTCCCGTGATGATTTGCAGTGTGTTTGCCTCTGTTGAAGAGGGTATAACAGGCCCTACTGGTGAGTCCAAAGCAGGGTCGTACAGACTGGCTTGGTCTGCAACTGGGACTCTTAATTCAGTTATTCTTTCTAATATCAGAGAGCTAATCTCTGCTCTCTCCTAAGGTGGAGTAGAAGTACTCACACCTTCTTCTAGAACTGCTTCTTCTAGTACTACGATTTCTGCCGTATGCTTCATGACAGTCTCCTCTCTTTTCTCATGAATTTGGGGGATTTGTGGTACAGAGGGGGTACTTTTGGTGTGAGGACCTAATAAAATTTTCTTCTTATTTTCAGCACCTAAAGTTCTCTTATAGATTAAAATTATTAAGCCTTCCTCTGGTCTTGGTAAAGCTTTTTCTTTGGAGTCTATACTATACTCCACATCCATCAGCAGATTCGTTCTAAGTCCTCCAAATGGCAAGGTCAACTTTTTCATCTGGTATTTTTCTTGACTCAGCTTCTCCCTCACGGTAGTGATTACTTCGAAAAGGCAAGAAGGGACATTGAACCAATAGTGATTTGCCATGAGGTACAATGTCTTGACAAATAATGCTCTTCTCTGTGTTCCATGTCCCGTGGGGTGAATAATCCTATAGATAAACACATCAAAAAAGTGAAGTGATAAACTCTATACTTCTAGATCATTTCTAAGGAAAAAAGACTTGTCCTGTGGAGCTTTTCTTAATAATTATGTTGCCATTTGGATGAAGTTGGGGAGGGTATCTGATGGTATCCTTAAAAGGTTGGCCTCTGGGTTATCTTGGGACAATTGTGGTATATCTAAGGGTGGATTCATAACCTCCTTTAAAATTTTGATCGAAAGCCCATCAATACTGGTGGGAGGGTAGGAGATGATCCCTGGTTGCTTTTGGTCATATTTTTATAAAACAGCCTCACCAATCTAGGATAGATTGGTGTGACTCCTGACTCTAGGAAATAGGTCAGCCCGACATCGTTAAAGTATTTAATAGCTTCTCCACCCATTACTAATTTTTCTAAAGACTCAACGTCTACTACAATTTCAGTTCCTATGATATGATGTTTTATTGAAGTAGGGAGTTTATCTGCTGGCGTGGCAGAGGACGTTGGCCTTTTTCCTTTATCTATATTTAACCCCTTTTTAGGGACATACACAGACTCTGTCTCATTTGTGTCTTTAGGATTTTCTCTGATAACTACTCCTGAAGATTTGATCTTCTTCTTGGGTGGGTCTGCTACTTTTGATTTGGCCTTATGGACAACAGACCATGCGATACGGTGAATGATTGGGATGTTATCAGAACTATTACCTTCATCTTCTTCTTCTTCTTCTTCCTTTCGTCATTTGCCTGTCTCATCCGCCATGCTCCAATTCTCTTTTCTGTAAAAATTAATTATCAACACCATTAATTAAACTTAAATTCCATGTATTGAATAAAATGTCTTGCAGAAACCCTTCCACTTTACAATTAAAATCGTCACCTTACTTCCTTGAAGATTGAAACCCTAATTTGTTGTTGTAGAATAAAATGCATGTAGGGTTCTCAGAATAAATAAAGGAAATAAGAGTTTAAAAAAAAAAAAAAAAAAACGGTTAGATTGGGTGGAAGAATCGGTTAAGATTACGGATGATTTGAAAAAGAGAGCGAAGGTAGGGGAGAAAACTGAAAGGGTGAAAATGGGACCGATATATCCTGTTTACAAATATGTAGGTCCTATTTTCAGTGACGACTTGCTGAGCTGGTCATCACATGAGTTTTAACCTAGAATAGTGAGTAGATTCCGGCCTTTTAAGAATTGCAATCACTACATTTCTGATGAGCGTAACTACGATCAATCGTAAATCCATACGATTGTCCAATATACTATACAATAGATATGAATAACGACCTAATGCTTTTCATTAAAATGGGTCGTATTATAATACCTATACTAACTAAAAAAGAAAAGTAGTTTATATAGTTTACAATTGGTACTACAGATGAGTCGGTAGCTCGACAATCTAAGAGGTTTTTTGTATTTTTAATTTTGGAGAGGCGATGTCTCCCCTAGGAATACTTGTCCATTAGGATTATTTACTGGCTGTGTAAGCAACTGACGACTTTCTCTCATTTCCACTTGAGAAGCTAGCTGGCCTTTCTGGCTTTCCAACTTTGTTATGGACTGCGTCTGTGAATTAAGTACTTGGGTGAACTGAGCAAGCTGGTGTAAGTCCTTTGAATGCTGATGCGATTATTGCTGTAAATCCCGAAGGATATGAATAACTATGGCATCAGGTGCATTGCTCTGTGGTCCATATTGGGGCTGCACGACCGATAATTGAGGTTTTTGTTGAAAAATTTGAGTCTGGGGAAATCTAGGCTGCACAGCTATTGGTGCTAGCTGCGCTCCTCCCGTAGAATCATAATTAAATCTAGGATGATTCTTTCATGACGGGCTATAGGTGTTCCCACAATCTCCCCTCTGTAAAGCCATTACTTGTTCATTTTCCATTGCCTCCTGGCATGGTGGCGTAGCTGGGTTTTCAGTAAAATTATGAATCTGGCTATTAGAGTAGCCTGCTATAGAGCTATCCGGAGTACTAGATTTGGCTGTCATTAATGTCGCAATTTGCTGTTCCAGAGCAAAAAATTTGCACTCATATCCTCCTTCTTTGCTTTATCTTTAGGGATATCGTAAAGTCTATCTCTCGTGAGCGGGGTGTGGCGAGTAACATTATGATCAGATCTAAACAGATCCTATCTCTGTTTTGAATTATTGGCCAATTTTTTGAATAAATTTCAGGACTGCTGGCCGTTCTCAGCCATAAAGGCTCCTCCACTTACATTATCGACTGTAGACGGATTGGTCTCAGTCAATCCTTGATAAAAACTTTACGCTATTGACCAATTTGGGACCTCATGATGAGGACACCTCCGTAACAGATCCTTCATCCGTTCCCAACTCTCATGAAATAATTCTCCTGGATTTTGTCGGAAGTCTTGAATTGCTTGGCAAATTTGGTTAGTTTTACCAATTGGGAAGTACTCGCCCAAGAATTTGGACTGCAATTCCTCCCAGGTGGTAATACTTCTGGCAGGTAACGAAATTAACCATGCCTTTGCCCTGCCCTTGAGAGAGAAAGGAAACAGACTTAGTTTTACGGCCTCTTTATTGGCATTCGATGTTTGTAACACTGTGCAAAGTTCTATGAAGTCCCTTAGATGCTGGTAGGGATCTTCTCGATCAAGCCCATGAAAGGTCGGTACAGATTAAAGTGTATGGAGCTTGATTTCATAATTTTGACCCGCAGGCACCTCTAGTGGAACTATATAAGAGGGCTCGGTCAACGCTATGAGACTGAAATATTTCTGGATGGACAAATCGTCAGCCATTATTAAGGATTCTCTTATAGAAATTTGGCCTGCTGCCAAATTATGTCGGAGAGTCCTTTCAATATCTGAATCACACTCGAAGAAATCTAGACTTCGAGATCGGGTGTTATGAAGAACTTGAAACTCTATTTTTAATATTTTTAATTATATATAATTTTTATTCTAAAAAGTAGGGAGAGAGCAAATCTAAGCCTCGAGCTTCGCTGATCAGGGGAAGTTGAGACTCTGAGTCGTCGCTCTGAATAAACCTGCGAAAGATTAAGAAGTGATCAAATAAAGTTAAAAATATAAAAAATATATAAATATATATAAAAAAGAAAGATAAATATTTATTTTTAAAATGGGAATATAAACAAAAATAAAAGATAAACTGCTTCTCCGACAACGACCCCAAAAACTTGACCGGCTTATAGTATGTATATATTTAAATTAAAATCAAGCTTTAACCTATTGCAAGCGCACAATAGAAATTATGGCACTAGTGATAGGATCGATCCCACGAAAAAGTGATTATCTTCTTATAAATTTTTATATTTCTTTTTAAAAAAATTATCTTTATCTTTTAAGTCCTAAACTATTGGAGAAATATGAATAAAAGAATAATTTTGTTATACTAATTTGTAGAAAAATAAATCCTAATCCTCCTTCTTCAGATTGAGGTCGTCAATCTCAACCTTCAATTATCGGATGTTTACAAATTTAAAATACCGTTACACCGTATTGCAACCTTTTAGGATTTGGTCGTTAATCAAAAACTATAATTTTTTAACACAGATTTAATCAATCAACAATCTCCTAAAATCTGGGCATCAATCAAATGCAAGAAAATTGAAGAAGGGAAAGTAAAACCATTACAATAATCCACAAACTTTAACCTGAGTCATCAATTTAAATCAAAATTCGAAGATGTTTACAAAGCATATAAAATCTAAACTAAAAATAAAATAAAATCTAAACTAGAAAGCAAAAGTAGAACCGTCAAAAGGGTTGATCTTTCAGCTTCCTCAGCCTTGGTTGTCAGGTAAGACCTCAGAGAACTGTGGACAATGTTACTTTGTAAATACTAAACTACTTTGATCTGGAGAAAACACAGATCTCAGTTGTAAATTGATGCTGTGAAATTCTTTGATAATTATTCCTATATCGGGCCCTCTTATTTATAGATCATAAGGAGTCAGTTTACAGAGTTCTAATTCTAATAAAACAAACTACTAAGATAAAAGATTTCTAATATAACTCTAATTCTAATTTTATTCTTCCTTGCTTTCAATGGTTGATGTATTCCAGATTTCTTTCCTTGGTAGCAACAGTAGAGATCTTAGGAGTTTATCTTCATCAATCTTCTCAGATCCGTGATTAGCCAAACTTCTAATTTGGCTAATCACGGATCCCCTAAAAATGACCTTTGAATCATATGGCACACGTCATGCTTAAGCATGATTTTTTGGCCATGTTTTGGGATTTGTAATATGTGAAATCAAGAATCTATCGTCTAATAGGTGTGCCATGATCCCAAGATCTATTATGTGGAAGATCTGGGTAAAACGCGACCTCCATCACCAGATTCTATGCAATCAACAGTTTTAAGGGATCTGGGACGTTGGTGCTTTTAGCAAATAGGTGGATGCGAATATAGTTACCCGGACCCCTACCACCTTAGTCTTTCATAGCTCTCCATGCGTAGAAGCCGTAGAGGGTTGTTTCAGTAAACAGATGCGATTTGTCACGTCAACCCACAACAAGCAGCAATTTGACAACTTCTATCATTTTCCTACGTTTTTACATTAAAAATATTTTGGTAAATATCACCTGCAGACCGTATGCACCGTAGTACTTAGTCTTTTTTTTTCTTTTAATCTAGTGATGTGTATCAGTATCGGCCGATACGTTTCGGTCCTCCATGGATCGATACCCGATACCAAAACCGAGTTTGACACCTTAGATTAAACCTTTCGACCTGTCTGTGATAATAACAAAATCTTCGTTAAACTGATTGATCACGAACGCACCTATTCGTTCTAAAAATTATATCCACGTATCCTCTTTTTTTACTTCGACGACGACGAAAATTAACGGTAATATATGGCTTTTACCGTCTTGCGCTAAGGTGATAAGTAGGATCCCTTTGAAACGTCCCTATAGGTGTGTGCCATTTACGAGCAATATTCGATGAAGTGTGTTACTGTAGTTTCAGATACATGGGCCAAAACTCTAAACAAATCTTTGAAATTTACCGTCAAGCGTTAGTTGAAAGGATGTTCATACATTAAGATCTACCTTCTCCATCTCTTTCAAGTAAGCCGGTAGATCAACAAATTGCCCTTGACAACTACCCCTAATATCGTTAAGGGTGAGCTATTTCCCCTTTCAACCTTAGAATATTTTATTTACACGTTATAAGTTTTTTCAATGTCAAATATTATCGATGCAGGTGTGTAGTTGAGTCCTTGCATAAGTTTCTTCTGCACATAATTGGCCTGATCTTAAGGGCCCCACATGTGTGAGTACTATTGAACGTCTTGATTTTGAAAGTGTTGAGCTCAGTCAATTTAGACACATGTATTTGCCACGAACAACATGGTTCATAGCATCCGACTGTGACTCGATAATTAGCGGTTTTCAAGGGCTTGATTTGAAAGTTTTTCTCTAACACGTGTTCTTTCAACACTCTTTGGAATGTTTGCTTGTCTTTTAAGGCCTCTCCAACTTTAAATATAAAATTCTTGTATTCGATTTCTACATCTTGATTAGAGGAGTCGTTCGATGTCTCTGACCCTTTGTGATCTCCGTATACTGGGGGATTATCAATATCTCTCGCAAAAATTCTTGGATCCTTTTTTATAAACCCATCCAGTTTGCTATTATAGTCTTGGGGGTTCTCTTATAAGTTTTCTTCATTATTTGGTTGTGGATGACTACGCCTTTCACTAGCAGTGTTCTCAAGTGATTGATTAGGTCCTTCATTAGCGGAGTTCTCACATTGTTGAATAGGCCCTTCATTGAAGGGGTGCTCATGTGTATAGACATGTGGTTAAGCTCCTCCGATAATCTCCATCGATGTAATGATAGAACATAATTCGTGAGCCAACCAAGTTATAAATCCACTGGGGAAGAGATGACCGAAATCGTTTTCATCTCCTACCCTTTCTGACGTGTAGTCTAACTCTTGACGATATTGTTGTGACCCATGCATATATTTTAGTGGGTCATTATATGATTCAACTGGAACATCGTTTAAATAAATAGTTACTTTCCTTACCCTCTTCGCCGTAATATCGTCGTCATCGCCTAAACGGATTGTATCATATATAGTTTCATCCTCGTCAAACTTACATGGTTGAAAGAAATGGTTATTTACAGAATCAATTCCGACAAGAGGAACTTATTCAACTTCGATTCGAAAGGATGACGGTTATTTAATAATGAATACCTTTATGACGTTCACCCAAACTTTATAAAACGTAAATAGAGAAGCCAAATCATCCGAGTTCAAAATGTCGGCAAACACATGAGTATTCACTATTTTCATAGAGAACTTTATGGAAAGTGTCTCATCCGCCCTCGTAAAACTGACATCGTATATTTTCCTTATGAATTATTCATAAGAAATACCCGTCGAAATAGAAAGAAGCTTCGGCCGACCACCTTTATATAAGTCATCATCGCTTACAAAAAGACCATCATAGTTATAGAGAAGAGGAATGCCCACCTCCAGTATCGCTTGTTTAAAAATGCGAAGGACGGAGTAATAAGACATATATCACAAAGGGGTGATGACGCCTGCCTTAATAGGTAATAACGCTTTATTAGTAAAATAATTTATATCAGTTGTTTAGGAAGATGTTATCGATTGTTTAGGCAGACGGTAGCGCTAGTTTAGACAAGCGGTATCGCTTGTTTAGAAATGCGATAACGCTTCTTTATGAAATCGCTTATTTACTAATAAGTTTTCTCTTTTTTACAGTGCACCATTAAGAACCCTAAGAAACTGAAATGGGGTTTGGGGTTTACACTGAATTATTCAAAATAAAGTAAGTGAACATACCTCCCGTCATAATGGCAAAATGCAGGGGTCTTCCTCTCCCAAGCCCGTGTTTTCCACTTCCAATGACGCTGATCGGACTGAGGAAGAAGATATCTTCACCTTTTTACCAGACCTGATGAAAATGAGGAAGAAATTGATGCTTTTTTGGGTTAAAGAAAGTCAAAAAAGGGGTATCTGCGACTTTTTACTCTTCTGAGGGTCGTCTCGGCTTGAAGCTGGTCGGTATGGTGAAAGGTGAAACTATAGGGTTTCCGATGGCAAAGATGAATCTTACAGGATTGATTCTCACACAAAGGATCCAATGTGAAGAAGGCTGTCACTCGGGTCAAAATTTTGGTTGCTAAATAGGTACCTGATCTGACGTGACGATGCACCCTACCCGACGGGTCAAGACCATATGCCTAACCTGACTCGAAAATCGATCCCTCTCGAGTCACGCAACTTAACTTAAATGTCGAATGCTGCATGCCCAACCCAATCTAATCGATCAAGTTTATGTGCCAAGCCCAACCAAATGAAAAATCAGGTTAGTTAACAAGACTAGATATGAAGATCTCAAAATAATTTAATGATATGCACTTATGCTCATAGCAGAAAGTTATGTAGAGGGATTTAACAATCGATACCGGGTCCAAGGGTGAAACGTATCAGATATATCCGATATGCATCAGCCAAACCTGATTAAATTTTCTTTCTTATTTTTAAAATATAAAAAAATATAAAAAAAAATACATTTTTTTAGCTCAAAGGCATTTATTGACCGAATTTGGACCCATTTGACCCGATATTTAATATTTATATGGTGTCAGATGGAGCCTAATTAGATACATTTTCGATTGATATGTATTGGAAATGACCGATATTGACTGATATGTATGAGATATGACCGATTTAAAATCATGGTTATGCACACAAATCTCCCAAATATAAGCTGGAAAAGGGGGCTTTCATGACCTTCCTTGATGGCTCAACCAATAGGGAGCGAGTAACCAATGTTAACCTTAAAACCACGCTCATTCAAAATCTCCCTCTCTTTTTTCTCCACTCTTCACCACCCCCATTCTACACCCGCATTTCCACTCCTCTCTCACCTTGCAGACCAATGCACCTCCATGAACCAACTCAAGCAAGTCCACGCTCAAATGATCCTCCGCGACCGCATCCACGACAACTACGCCGCCAGCAGGCTCATCTCCTTTTCCGCCCTCTCCGAATCCTGCGATCTCAATTACGCCGTCAAGCTCTTCGACGAAACCCGACACCCGAATTCCTTCATGTGGAACACACTCATTAGAGCCCATGCCAATAGCCCAACTCCTTCAAATGCCATTTCCCTCTACGTTAAAATGCGAAAACTAGGTGTAGTACCAGGTAAACACACCTTCCCTTTTGTACTCAAAGCATGTACTAACGATCACTCGGTTTCTTCCGGTAGACAGGTGCACGCCCATGTTCTACAACATGGGTTCGACTTCGATTCACATGTGGTCAATGGGTTAATCCGCTGTTATGGGTTTTGTGGGTTTATTATTGACGCACGGAAGGTGTTTGATGAAATGCCTGAAAGAAACTTGGTGATTTGGACCACTATGATTAGTGGGTACGCACAGAATTTCTGTTCGAATGATGCTTTGATGATGTTCGATCGGATGGTCGGTGAGGGGGTTGAACCCAATTGTGCAACTCTAGCATCGGTATTGTCGGCTTGTGGTAGATCAGGGGGTTTAGATTTGGGAGTGCGGATTCATCTCTTCATAAAGGATAAGGGGATTGAAATGGGGGTTATTCTCAGAACGGCGTTAGTAGACATGTATGCAAAGAATGGACGGATTTCAATTGCGCGACACTTGTTCAATGAAATGTCTGAAAGAAACACTGCAACTTGGAATGCCATGATTTGTGGGCTAGCCATCCATGGCCATGCTGAATGCGCACTTGATCTTTTTCGAGAGCTGGAGATAGAGAATGTAATTCCAAATGATATCACTTTCGTAGGGGTCCTGTCTGCTTGTTGCCATGCTGGCTTGCTCGAAGTTGGTCGCACTGTTTTTCACTCGATGATGAAAAAATATGGGGTTGAGCCTAAGATTGAGCACTATGGGTGCATGGTTGATCTTCTCGGGCGAGGAGGGAGATTAGAAGAGGCCGAGAAGTTGATAAAAGGCATGAAATGGAAAGCGGATGTAGTGGTCTTGGGTGCTTTGTTGGGGGCATGCAAGAGTCATGGTAATGTTGAGATTGCCGAGAGAGTAGTAAAGGAGATTCTTAATTTGGAACCTCATAATCATGGTGTTTTTGTTGTTTTGTCTAATATGTATGCCGGGGCCGGGAGGTGGGAGGATGTTGTCAGATTGAGAAAGGTGATGAGAGATGGGCAGTTAAGAAAGATGCCCGGGTGGAGCTGTGTTGATGCTAATAGCTAGTGTGTATAATATGAAGATTTCCCATAAAAGTGGGATGATACAGACAAGAAAAATTCATATTTGGACAGTCGGCAGTTGGTTCTACATTGTTTGCTGTTAGCTGCAGTTCTAGTGAAATTAGGAGAGAAATAGCTTAAACTAGCAGACAAAGTTTAGCCTTCCTTGGTGTGAAGAAGGGGAAATAAATGGTTCGGATTCGGAAATTGAGTAACGGTCATATAATATAGCGCACACTCACCATTCTTTCCCTTATCGATGGATCAACGGGTGCTCATTGTCATTGGTTTGGACTGTTTATTTGGTTGGCCACTGTTGCATTATAGCCTATAAAACCCATTAATAGCGAGCTCTGTTGGATTCCAGGTTCCTTGCTTTCTTTTAAATGATTCATGTGTTATTGCGGTCGACAAAAGGTTCAATGATTGAATGGTTGGGATCGTCTGATCCTTTTCTTTTTCTGGGCCTTCAGGCAGACTGCATGTAGGTTGTCTTTCAATTTCCATGTGATTCAACGGCTGTAAAACTCTTCCAACTAATAGACTGTTCAGGAAGATAAGGTTCGTCCTGGGAATCTGAGTGAGGTGTGGGGAAGAATTCATAGGATTCTGATGGTGTTGACTGCTGAAGTTTTTTCCGAAGCCGAGCTGGATTATGATATTTTGTGCTCATTGACTCAGTCAGATGCCGAGGTGCCAAATGAGAATGAAGAGAGCTGTAAGATTGAACAAAATGGGAAATGGTAAGAAACAACTACCAAATTTGGAGAAGTCTTCAACTTGAAATAGAATTCTTTGCTCTACACTTTCGGACGATTCGACATTCCAAAATCCGTGATGGTGAGCTTCCAGTGTCTACGAGGGCGTTTCTTTCGGGATGGAGCCTCTAACACCTCAATTTGCGAAAGCCTCTTCCTTTAAAATATAACGGTCCAACAGAAAACCTAAAAGCCAATACCAATGTTCATGGCAGCATTGGCTTTCTTTAAATTTTCTTTATTTATTTAGTATTTTAGCTTAAAATATGCTATAATGAAATTAGAAATAGGAGAATGCGTTCCAGCGCAGAGCATGAATCATGCGCTCAGCCCTACATCACATGATAGGTGGCACATGATAGCCATTTTCACCAAACATCTAAGGATTCACCCAGTCTACTAGGTTTATAGAATTTTTTTGAACTGTTTTTCCCTTGAAATAGCAGTGTGGGCTTGCAACGGGAACATGGTGCATTGAAGTTTTACACTTTTGATCAAATCGTCAATGAAGGAAAAATATTTTATTTTTTAATTTTTTATGTTCTTAGGTGCACCGTAACAAACTTGGGCATGTTGCTGCGGCACCCACCTGGTTTGAATACACTGGTCACTCACGTGTTTGAATGTATAAAATATAAAAATAATGATTGGAAAATTATAAATTGATTATATATTATTTTTTAAATAATGAGAAAACATGGCTTTTAAAAAGTTAAGCACCCTATACAATTGCAATTTAATATGTAGAGGTCTGGGACTATGTATCCAAACCATTTAGAGACCATGTGGCACCCATCACGAGGTTCGGGTGTCACATATGCATATCCACTATTGAAAATTTGCTTAAAGGTGCCCAAATTTAATACACCAAATTTATAAGACGTCACTTTATCTTCTTTCCTCAAATTGAAGATAAAAAGAGGTAAAAATTTAATTATTTTTTAAATCACATGTCATTCGTGGCTTGACAATTCAAAACGACTGTTGTTATGGTTTCATATGCCACATTACATGTGTTCTAGCAAATCTGTTAGAAGAAGAAAAGACAGACCAATATAGTGGTGGGAAATCGATTCACACGCATGTTTTGGTGCAAATGTAGATTGGGCTATACAAACTCTATTGAGAGAATAGACACATTTGAGACAGATTTGCACCCTCACAGAAGAGGTAGGGAGGGGGGGAGAACCTGCTTCTACCATCCTTGGGTTGGGTACTCAATACCAACTTAATTTAGATTGAACAAAGGTAAAATGGTCCTATCGACGAGGAAACTTATAAATTCCCATGGCATGGCTGCCATGTGACATTTGAAAACATGACCAGGTGCCACTGTAAGGAGCAGCTCTGTAACACTTATTCTTAGGTCTCTGTATTGGTCAAATTATTGATTATACATTGATATAATCTGACTGCATCAGGTGATTGTCTGAGGTCAGGTCTACCAAAATTCTCAAAACACCCACCTTAAATAAGTAGGAAAATAGCTAATACTAGTGGCACCCATAGAGCTCCCCATTTAAATGAATGGGTGTGTTAGAAAAGTAATTGAGATACCACATCTCATACCTCAACATTAGCCCGGATTATTGCACTGATAAAATGTTGACCTGAAGTTTGATCTGAATTGGGCCTGACCCTTGGGGATGATGAGAGGATCATCGCCAGTGGGTCAAATTTTAGAGATTATCACAAGATTATTAAATACCTCGAGTCAAAGGTTGACCCATATAAATAAAGGTTTAAAGATGTATTAACACATAGGATTGAGTGTTAGTGTTTTTCACCAATGAGTGGCATTCTTTGTAAATTCTATAGAAGCCCAAGGGCAAAGGAAATTAATATTCCTAATTTATGAAATTAGAAATTAAGATATTACAAATCTCTAGCAAATTCTAGCCCTTGGTTCATTTGACCAAGATTTGACCCATCTTACACCATTTATCTTCCTTGGGGAAATCTAGGGTGTTAGATGCACTTATTTGCAACCCACAAGCTTTCTTAGACTTTGAAAAATTATAAAAGTTAAGAGTCTTGAAGACCACTAAAGACAAGAGGTTGACTTAATGTGTGGAGGAGAGAGGAGAGAGGCTTGGGGAAGTAAATTTGTGACACATGACCAAAAATTTTAGCCCTTGTCTCCCACTCCCCTTGCAAATTTCCATTCTTAAGGGGCTCTTCATTTCACCAATCCATCTTCTTCTTCTTCACTTAGAAAACTCCATTAGAGCTCCTTAGAATCCTAGTTTATAGAAAAATCTCCCCTTTCAATCCAACCATTAAAACCAAGATCTAACACCACCACTCCACTCCCCACACCCTCCACTCTCACATATATATTTTTGAGCCCCATTCCAGCCTTTTCAACCACACGATTTGGGGAAAACCAGCAAGGAGGTGGAGCTCAGGCAAGGTAAAGTTTTAGTCTAGCTTTTGTCTAGATTTCTAGACTAGTTGTATTTAGATTTTTCAATAGTTGTATGGTCTTTGCTTGTTTTGGATGGCTAAAATTCTGAAATGATCATGTTCTCACATGAGACTGGTACATAACAGCCTATGACTGTGATCTTTAGGGTCACTTGCAGTCATCCAATGGTCCATGATGGTCCATGATGGCCCTTATAATTTTGAAAAATTTCAATGTTTGACCCTTGACTTTGATCATGAACATTCCAATGGTATTAGATGCATTGATAGGAGTAGATGAATGGATAGGTCAAACTTGTGATAAATAAGAAAGAGGATTTAAAATAGAGTAGAATAAGGATTTTAGAGGGTCTTTTGTATAAAGGACTTTCAAAAAGAAAATGAATTTTGAAAATATAAATCCATCCGATACATTAGACTCAATCGGATGGCTCCTAAAACCCAACCCGATAACTTGAAGAAAATCGACACCAATGACTAAGAAAGTACCAACAACCGATTAGCACCATTTAATAGATACGTTAAGTCTGAAATTTAATCCCGATGGACCTGAGATTAACTTAGAAATGTATCGGACCGAGACCCGATAAGTGTGACATTGGATGGACCACTAGGTGGACCCCATCAGAGGTCCAAAATTGTGGACCTTGCAGCCCACAGAAATCTGTACAGGAACAACGAATAAATTAATTAGAATTAAATTTTAGAAAAATTCCTAAAAATTCTGAAACATGCTTTAATGGGTTGCCGCTACCTGGTAAAAATTTTAGACCCGAAACCTGTACGGTTTGAAAGTTACGGCACCCGGAACACGATGTGTCAAAGCTGCCCTGTTGCACCTGAAAACAGAGCAGAAGTAGGTCACGATAACCGTGCCCGAATACTTACCGAAAAATTTAGGATTAATTGAATATAGACCTTAATATATCCTTAAGGCCTGGTAAAAATTTCACGCCTTGATTCGATTAGAATTGACGGAGAGAAAATCGGAAAAATGGCAACACTGAAAGTTGGCAAATGACACCTAGCCAGAAAACAGTCCCGACCTTCGATCAGATGGACTCGATTACATCATAATCTCTTGACTGTTGACCCATAAAATATAAATAAAAAAGTTGGATAACTCGATGATCGTTCCAAAGAGCTGCTGAGTGCTTGATTCCTATATCAGCACTAAACGTTACGGACCCAACACTGAGGCCTAATAAATATGGCCCAAAACCCTGATAAAACAGAATAGATCTTGGTGATTGTCTACTATGATCAACCCTGATCATACTTTTGGATGCCACCACCTGGGTAAGATGCTATCATCAGTGCGCTTATCCTCAGTTTGGAAGAACTTAAAAATTTGATCAAAATAAAAAATGGAGAACGATTTACTGTAGGTTGTCCGCCATTCTTTTGAGAAATCTGATTTTAAAAGGTCTAGCACTTTGATAGTGTCCCGAGACCCATGGCTATTCGAAATAGGCCCAATCACATGGTCCCATGAGGCTAACGTATGATAAGACCCATGTGATTTTGGACAACCAAGTCAAAGACCCGGTCAAATCTTTGACGACCCAACAAGGCCCAAAATCATAAACCTTAGTAAATAGCATTGCCAAGAGCTTAGTTTAACGGCCTGATCCATGGCTCGACTAATCTAAATTAGTTTTTAAGATACGAACCGGATCCAATACATGTTGATTAAAGCTCATAAAGATTAACATATACATGGCCCAAACCTTGAAAAGGTAGTACCACTAGATTTAGATCTAGCAAAGGCCCAAATCACTTAGGGAATTACCCATTATACCCATATTGTATTGGACCATTTGGACCTAAAATCTATTGGGCCCATATTGTATTAGACCCGCTAGACCTAAAATCCACTGGACGCATATTGTATTAGGCCCGTTGGACCCTTTGGCCCCCATAAACCATTGCAGTCATAACTCATTGAACCCACGGCCCAAACCCAAAATTATAGGATAAGTAAATTGATTAACCCTCGCTGAACAATCAGTTAGTTGACTTAGCTTGAATATATAAGAGTTATAGAAACAGACATCTCGATGCCTTAAAACTGTTAAAGACGACCGAGTTTTTATCGACGATGATAAAGATAAGTCCTCCTCTGGGCTTTAAACTAGGGTAACACTTGATCTAAGTATAAGCAAACGAGATCTTCCCTTAGGATCAAGTCATCTGAAACTCTGACCTGACTTCTGTTTGGACATGATTGGACATGATATAATATAATCGATAGTGACATGATTGGACATGATAAAATGCTGACATATATGATAGAAAGTAACATGATTGAACATGATAGAATACATAAATGTTTGATTTATAGATAGTGACATGCTCGAACATGATAGTATAATATACATGATTGATAGATAGTGACATGATTGAAATGTACATGGCTGATGGATAGGGACTGAAATGTACAGGATTGATAGAATACTAACATGCCTCATAGTAATATGAAATAAAATGACAGTAATATGATATAACATGATTGTAATATGATTGAATACTGATATGCATGATATGATCTGATATGACAGTATATGATATGATATGATCTGATATGATAGTATAAGGTATATTATGATCTAAAATGACAATATATAATATGATATTGTAGTAATATGATAGAAGGTTGAAATGCTTGAAAAGAAATGTATGAAAAGGACATGTTTGAACATATGAAATGGAATATTGAGACTGTTTAGAATATAGTGCAAGACAGATATGATACAAAATCCTGAACAGAGAAAAATAATAGAGAAATTTATATTAATACAAGAAAGGTATATGAAAACAGAAGATATTTGAATATTAAATCTGAACCCGAAATGGGAATTTGAATATTTGAAACTTTGAATTCGAAATGAGAATTTGAATATCTAAACTCTGGACCTGAAATGGGTATTTGAATATTTGAATCTGAACCCGAAATGAGAATTTGAATCTCTGAAACTCTGAATCTGAAATGGGAATTTGAATCTCTAAAACTCTGGACCCAAAATAGGAATTTGAATATCTGAAACTCTGAACCCGAAATAGGAATTTGAATCTCTAAAACTCTGAACCCGAAATGGGAATTGGACTATCTGAAACTCTGGACCCGAAATGGGTATTTGAATATTTGAATTTAAACCTAAAATGGGTATGTTTGAATATTGAAACTTTGAATCTGAAATGAATAGTTGAATGCTTGAATCTGAACCCAAAATGAGGATTTGAAAGTTTACTTGAATACTGAGTTTGAAAATCCTTAATGTATTGAATTTTGAATATTAATTACTTGATAACGAAAGTTAGAAAATTTGAAAGTGGAAAGACAATACTATATTGATATGTTATGGCCTCATATAGCTAGTTGCAGTTCTCATGACCAGGCTCGTATGAGCACCTTGTATATGATAGGCGCCTCATATATGCAGCGTTATTAAAATGTCAATTGATGATTGGGCCTAGTTAGACTAACAAGGTCATTGATCCTTGCCTTGATTGGCTACACGACGGAGAGTGCTAGCCTTTGTCTGCGCAACATTGACATCTGAATTCTGAATCTGAACCATGGTTGTTGTTTGGTATCAACACTGAATTAACTAAAAGATACTAATAATTAATTAACAAATAGTTGTAACTTTGTGATTATTAATGTTATGATTGTAAATCTTTGTGTCTAGCTAATTTTGCTGTTTGTAACATATAGAATGTTATTCTATGCTTAGATTCTGAACCTCTTTATTTCCTGTGATTAGTTGTGAATTGAACACTGTAACTGTTATTCTTCTCGTAGATGTTACCTTCATTATTAAATGGAATCTGATCATATTGTAAATATCTAGAACTTTTGTTTAATACTTAGTCATAATATCACAACTGATGGAAACCCCACTTGCACTTGCGCTTATGGAATATCTGTATACTACTTGTGCTAGAAACCTATATTAATGATAACTAAGACTTTATTGAGCTTTATTGCTTACAGTCGTTTCATGACCCAAAAATTTCAGAGATTAGTTAGCAGCCACCTAGTCAGGAATAGAGGAGCTGGAAAAGGAAGAAATCCGACGCTGTCGACGAGTTAAAGTTAAGCTTATTTTATTCATGGAGCTACCAACACCTGCACTTGTTTTAATAGGATTTTTCCTTTTCCTTGGTTTTGTTTTAAGTTTAGTATTTTCGAAAAATGATAATGTATCTTTGTGTTGGAACTTAAATGAAATAGATCTTTAAATGTTTTATTTAAGAAAAGTCTTTTTCGTTATATGTTCGCTCACGTTTGAAACTGTTACGATCAAGTCGTAAGCCCGAATATCCCTGATCAGGTTAAAAAAATAAAAAAATTAAACCGATAGTGTGTAATTAAAGTTTTCGTGACTACTTTGATAAATGTAATTTAATCATTTTCTCAATTAAAGCAATATTCGCGATGTTTTTATAAAAAAAAGCATATATGGCAAATTACATGAAAAGGGAAATAACTTTAGAATTTGAAATGCCTGGCTCCGCTAACGGACCGGGAGGCGTGGGGCCGTGACATACTCTTGAGTTAGTATCAAAGCTAAAAGTTTATAAAACTAGTATTTCGTGTTTGTTTTCTAAGACGGTTTTATGAAGATTTTAATTTTTGAAATTTCGTTTGTTTCACTTAAATTTGGGAGTGTCCAAAGAATTTTAAAAATTGTACATGACACTTATCACTTAGAGGTGGTTTAGTCTAGTCACCCAGACTTAGATAATATGTCATCCTTACTTGGCAATTTTGCCTGACACCCTGACTGGAACTTGCTAGAACTGGAGGCTTGGTTGATGGATCTCTCTCTGGAAGACTGGAAAACCTGGTGAAACATTACAACTTGAACTAAATCAAAGCCACGTAATAACCTCTTTGACTGATTGATAATTGATATTGAAATCGAATCCTTTTAAAATAAGGCCCCATTTGGCCCGATTTACAAGACTCGAAATTGGATTGGAACCTAAAATGGAACTTGAATTAGAAATTGAATTAGGATCTGGAATGGGATTTGAAATGGAAATAGGATTCAAGGTTTAATTTGAAATACTTGAACTAGAACCCGAATAATTGAGGAGATAAACTCTCCTCTAATGTTATGGAATTATTTCGGAATATAAGTCCCCGATAAACTCTGAATTTACGAAATTATTTCAAAAAATCAGTATGCTTAGTGATCCTATCACATATATGGGTTCAAAACATTAATAATGATTAGTTTGATAAAAGCCAAGTACTGACTCTAGGATTTGAATTGATTGGATTGTTAATCCTTGATTGAACCCAAAACTTGATAGAATTGTTGAATCATAGTATATTAGAATTGAGCCCGAAAATTGATTGAAGTATTGATTTTTGCACATGTCGAGATTGAATCTGAAGACTTATTTAATTGTTAATATTTGATATACCTTGAGATCATAAAGTGATCTAGGGATTAAAATGGCACATGACTGCTCAAAAGAATGAACTAATATTTGAATATGACTTGATGTTTGAGTAAACTGATATTTGGACCCGAATTTGATACCTGATTTAGTTAAGAATCGAACTAGAATTGAATTGCTAGATTAAATAGAATTGATCTAACCCTTGGAATGGGAATTGAACTTTTGTGATTAAAGTGATATCTTGAAAAGTTAATAGATTAAATCGATATCCATGATTTAATGAAACTGAAATCATTGTTATCAAACTAAATCGATAGAAGTAGTCGGATTGGAACTAAAATTTAAACAAATTGACTGAGTAATCATTAAATTGAACCTCTTGAATGATAATAGAAATTGTATGGAACTAATTGACCCGCTAATTGAATTTGAACAGCCTGACTCTCGATATTGAAATTAAACCTTTGACTACTAATAAAAGTCTAAAAAGGAGTATTAAACATATGATAAATTCAATTTGGCGATCATCACTCGGATGATGCTACAGCGATCATCACTCGAATGATGCAGATGTAAATTTTTTGTGATCATCACTCGGATGATGCTACAGCGATCATCACTCGGATGATGCAGATGTAAATTTTTTGTGATCATCACTCGGATGGTGTAGATGTGGATTTTCTATGATCATCACTCGAATGGTGTAGATGTGGATTTTTTGTGATCATCACTCAGATGGTGTAGATGTGAACTTTTTGTGATCATCACTCGTATGGTGCAGATGTGGATTTTCTGGGATCACCACTCGGATGGTACAAATGTGGATTTTCTGGGATCATCACTTAGATAGTGCAGATGTGAACTTCCTGTGATCATCACTCGGATGGTGGAGATGTGAATTTTCGTAAATTTTCTATGATCATCACTCGGATGGTATAGATGTGAATTTTCTGTGATCATCACTAGGATGATGGAGAATTAATTGAATTTGATATGTGAACAAACTCAAATTCGATTATGATCTTGATAATTGATGAATTGATAATTGAAATTTAATAGAGTTTGTATTAGATCTAAAATTTTAATGGAATTCGAATCTAACGTAAATAGAACTTGTGTACGAGATTGAATTGATATAGGTTGGACTTATGCTAGACTCTGAATTAGATATAACTTCAAATGGTCTTAAAGATTTTGAAATAAAATTGACCGATTGACATAAATCAAATTACATGACTCCTTGGAATTTCTTGGCATCATTTGTTTGATTGATATTGATTAGATGGCATGAGATGACTTGTGCTAATTGATCTTGTTTTGATCGATTGATATGATCTTGATTCTTTCTAGTACTAGCTTTTTCAGTTGATTATCTAGATATGACACGATTATGAGATTGATTTTGCTTGTATTAGTATAGTCTATGCTTGATAAGTAAGATTAGGTTGTTTAAAGTCACCAAAGATAGTGTTATAAATTGATCGATTGACATTGATCGCTTTGTGTTGACTTTACCCAATAAATAATAGTCATAGATCGATATCGTACTCAAGAGATTTTCGCAATTGATTGATTGATAGTTTCGATTCCGAGGACAAAATCC
Source organism: Chloranthus sessilifolius (assembly GCA_021018995.1). Classification (NCBI taxonomy): domain Eukaryota; kingdom Viridiplantae; phylum Streptophyta; class Magnoliopsida; order Chloranthales; family Chloranthaceae; genus Chloranthus; species Chloranthus sessilifolius. Next base: position 160,143,525 of record CM037584.1, read on the forward strand.
TCTTTAAGGATAGGAGGAAGTAACACCTGTCCCTAGATCTCTGTGTTGGTCAAATTGTTGATTGGACACTGGTGTGACCTGATTGTGCCAGGTGACTGCGTGAACCCAGGTCTATCAAAATTCTCGAAGCACCCACCTTAAATAAGTAGGAAAATGGCTAATACTAGTGGCACCCATAGAGCTCCCCATTTAAATGAATGTGTGTGTTAGAAAAGTAATTGAGACACCACATCTCATACCTCAACATTAGCCCAAATTATTGCACTGATAAAATGTTGACCCGAGGTTTGATCTGAATTGGGCCTGACCCTTGGGGATGATGAGAGGATCATCGCCAGTGGGTCAAATTTTAGAGATTATCACAAGATTATTAAATACATCGAGTTAAAGGTTGACCCATAAAAATAAAGGTTTAAAGATGTATTAACACATAGGATTGAGTGTTAGTGTTTTTTACCAATGAGTGACATTCTTTGTAAATTTCATAGAAGCCCAAGGGCGAAGGAAATTAATACTTCTAATTGATGAAATTAGAAATTAGGATATTGCAAATTTCTAGCAAATACTAGCCCTTGGTTCACTTGATCAAGATTTGACCCATCTTACACCATTTATTTTCCTTGGGGAAATCTAGATGTATTTGCATGCATTACAAGATTTCTTAAACTTTAGAAAATCACAAAAGTTAAGGGACTTGAAGACCACTAAAGACAAGAGGTTGACGATGTATGGAGGAGGGAGAAAACTTTGAAAAGTGGAGAGAGGCTTGGGGAAGTAAATTTGTGACACATAGCCAAAATTTTCAGCCCTTGTGTAATGACCTCGAAATTTCCAACCTGAAACACATGGAAATTCCGGATCGCTAGATCATAGTTCATAATCTAAATACAGAATTTCTTTAGTATCGAATAGAAAGCAAGCCATTAGACTAAACCATTGCAATATGGTCCATAAAAAGTAAACAAAAGTAAAAACCATCAGTGACGGCCGTTCATCACACAAACAATGGCACTTAATATCCCAAAACAATATTAATAGTCCCAAAAGTCAATTTAAAACTATACCAAGTCTAAGTATCCAAAAGAAATCTACTGGTAAAATTTCCCCGAAGGAAGATTTGCCTCGTCCTCTGGTACGAAGTCTGGATCTTCTTCTAACTCAAGATCCGAAACTACGTCTGTACCTGTGACACATAGCGTTGGGGTGAGCTCAGTAGAGAAAGTTCAAGGCCAAATCATATCTTATCCAATCAATGCATAATTTTAATGACAATTTGAATAACAATTAATGACAAAATAGAGTTATCAAAGATTCTTGAGTACAAATTCAAAGCATCTAAGCTTCAATTTCTCGTAAGGTTCAAAGGTGACTTTTCTTGGTTTTCAGATGAGTGTCAATTTAATCTATTCATTATCATACTTTTATGCAGGTTCTTAGGTTCAATGCACGACTTAAATCAATAACTTAAAATAAATCCTCACGAATATAGCAGTGAGAGCTTTGGTTAATCGATGGGAATCCCTCCTAACCATCATCGTTTAAGAACAATTTTTCTTGGTTGCCCAAGCCCCTGCATTGTGAGGAATACTTGTATAATTCAAAGGGGCCATCGAAATAGTTCAAAGTACAGGATTCATTGTCATCAACCTTAAATCAAATGCAAGGTTCTAATACATAATATGATGTTCATATTTCATACATAGCTTATATTCTATTTCAAAGTTCAAAGATTCAAATAGTTCGATATTCAAAGAGTCCAATAATTCAATGTTCAAAGAGTTCAGATGATTCAATATTCAAAGATTCAATGATTCGATATTCATCAGTTCAATGATTCAATATTCAAAAAAACATATAAGGTTCAATGAGTTTGAGTTCAGTTTTTTGATGATCATGAGTGCATGTTTCAATATATATATATATATATATATATATATATATATATATATATATATATATATATATATATATATATCATTAAAGCCTATGATTCAAATTCAAAAACATAATTGTACATTGAATTTCTCCTACCTCGATTTCAAAGATTGTACGGTTCTCAAGATATTCTCCTTGCAATTAGTCTGATTCTCCCTTCTATGGTCCATGTACAATTTACACATAAGGGAACAAATCACCAAAAGTTCAGAGTTGAATGACTGAATCGTATAGAAGTATTCCTAATTTTTCAGTGCTCACAACGAACTGTGGCTGCAAACTCTAAAAAATATATACTGTTTCGATATCCACAGTGAGTTTTCATCTATACCACAACGTGCTGTGGACACTTTCATGTCCACTAGATGCATCGTCTGGAGCTACCCCAAAACGATATATTATTATGGTCAATCGGAGTTTTCTATCAAAAGTTATGGTCGTCGGAAGAAACTATCTTCACAGCGGCACTGATTTTCATTTCAGTGATAGCAAGCTGCTGTGTTACCAAGGCGAGTTGTCATTCATGACAATGCGCCGTCGTTGGGTTTTTTTCTGTATCTGAGTTTCTTATTCATTTGAGGTTCGAAATTTGTGATCTGTATACTATTCTAATGGTTTGAAAATTTGTAAACTTGATTATCTATCAAGTTTTCAACCCTATAAATCATCATTAATGATTAGAGTTACCTTTCGTAGCGTGACCAATGATCCTACGGTAGTTTGCTAGAATCCCAAAGTCTTACGTTACACGATTCTTCTTTTCCTTCGTATGAATGGCGGTGATCAAGGTGTTCTATGGAGAAATACCTTAATGATTTGAAGAAGGTTGAAGAAGAAGGGTTGAAGAAGAAGACTAGGTTTTCTTACGGAGGAAAATAAGAATAAGGAAGGTTAGAGTTCTTTTTTATGGAGAACTCTCCCATTTCTACTCTTAGAAGAAACCTAAAAGGTTTCTAATTTGGAAGTCATCCCGTATCCAAACTCTTTCTAATTTGTTGGGGATCATCCCATGCGGAGCCAACACACCAAGTGTTGGTGTATAAGCTTTTAGTCTAAAGTTCAAAAATTAGATTTTACTCCAAATAGCAAGGTTTTCAAGCCTCCTACCACTAATGCTCTCACAGAGCTTGTGTATTTATTTATACAATTATATATTTGACTTATTTAAACTAAAGAATTTATTTCCCATAATATTATAAAGAAAATTTCGTGGCAAGAGTTGTATATCTTATTAAGCACATATACTTAACTAGTGTATTAGTGTTTTAAAATTTTTGGGGATGTTACACCTTGTTTCCCACTCCCCTTGAAAATTTCAAAATTCCTAGGGGGCTTCTCACTATGCCACTCCATGTTCTGCTTCTCCACTTGGAAACCTCCATTAGAGCTCCTTAGAACCCTAGTTTATAGAAAAATCCCCCCCTTCAATCCATCCATTAAAACCAAGATCTAACACCACCACTCCACTCCCCACACCCTCCACTCTCACATATATAGTTTTGAGCCACATTAAAGCCTTTTCAACCACACGATTTGGGGCAAACCAACAAGGAGGTGGAGCTTAGCCAAGGTAAAGTTTTAGTCTAGCTTTTGTCTAGATTTCTAAACTAGTTGTATTTAGATTTTTTGATAGTTGTATGGTCTTTGCTTGTTTTGGATGGCTAAAATTCGGGAATGATCATGTTCCCACATGAGACCAACACATAATAGCCATTGGTTGTGATCTTTGGGGTCACTTAGAGCCATCCAACGGTCCATGATGGCCAAATAGGCCTAGATTGGGTGACCATGCATGTGATTTTTACATCCATGCAAGGTCATCCAATGGTCCCAAATGACCTAGAAGGACAAACTATGTCATTTTAATAGCTAGCTTAGAAATTATGTATTTTTGGCAAAATAAAATAAAATTTTGATATAAATTGTAACGTCCCTGAAAATTATGACTTTGAATAGTGTACCTCGAGATGCGTGCCCGACTGGTCACTTGTTTGACTAAGTAAAAGTTGACTTGATGACTTAGGCTAGATAGGTTATGAGAAAACGTATTATGTGTATGGTGTAAGAGTCATTTTGTTGGGTCATATGCACCTATTTAGGTGTGTGTGCTTTACACCCAAAACATGAATTGAGTTATAATGGCTTGTTAGAATTTACTTCTCATTTGTGTTAGTTGTTGAGAATTTATGAATGAGTAAATGAAAGGAGTGAGAGTGTGCGTGTGTATTGAATGTGTATGATTGAGAGTAGATCGAAAAACTTTGCGGATTAAAGATTTCGAATCGACAAGAAATTTGAAATTATGAGATTTGAGCAACTAGAAAGGGAGCTAAGGATCAAGAGATTTGAGCAGCTAGAAAGATAAGATTAATTCTTTGATTGAATTTTTAGCTGCTATACTATGAATCTGGCTTGTCGTGTGTGAAAAATAGGTAAGTAAAGGGTATAGTGGTTTGGGAAATGAGTTCTGGAAGTTAGAACCTGATTGTGTTCTGAAGCTGGCAAAATCGATCGAACGGAATTAGTGAATATTTGATCGATTTTGCCAAGGAAAGAAAAATCATGAAGTGGGTCTCAAAGGAAATCGATCGAACGAAATCAGTTTCATTCGATCGATTTTGGGAAATCGTTCGATCGGTTTAGAACCGTTTGATCGATTTTTGGAAATGGTTTGATCGATTTAGAACCGTTCGATCGGTTTGGGCTGATTCTGGCTTTTGTTGAGTTTTACTTTGTGTGCTATGACTAGGTTTCAGACCTCTTTTTTTTATGTTCTTTTTAACACATTGAATGTGTTTTGACCATGCTTAGGTTTGAGCCGGACCTTGAATGTTTAAGGCTAGCTCGGGTCGAGGAATTTTGGTGTAACTTCGTGTGAGGTAGGGAAAGGTCTAGAATGTACTCTTGATTACAATAGCATGTGCGTAGTGATATGTGTGTGTGTGTGTTACAAACATGTGTATGTGATGTGTAAATTCGATTTGAGATTTAACATGTGAAATCAAACGCGTGTGTATACACTAAGAAAGAAATCAGTAAAATGTGAATGTGGCATCCCAGGGATGTGTATGTAAATGTGGTATTTATGTGAAGCAGATGTGTCTGTGACATCTCAAGGATGTATATGTGATGTGAGACATGATATATTAGAAAACTTTGAGATATTATGTTTAGCACAATTATACGGTGATAAACTATATATACTTTTCACATTCAATTTGAGGTTTTGTGAATACTAGGCCGACACGACGGCATATCCATGACCGGTACAGCGGGATATCTGTATAAGTATGTGAAGTATGTGATGTGATATGTGAGCCAAGTCGCCTCTGTTCAAGGGACTTGAGCATGTATTTACATGAAAAATGGTTCAATTAAACGACGATGGAGGGTATTCCATCGAGGCTCGATGTTGTATTGCTTGGGGATTATTTAAGTGATTGATTTAAGTTTGTGAGACAAGTCTTTGTGTGATATAAGAACAAGATAAGAAAAGATAAGATATGAAATGTGTAATTCAGTTCATGTGTTTGTAATTTAAATGTTTTAAAATTGTTTTCAACTTATGAGATCATGTTTAGCGTATGTCATAAAATATGTGTGAGTACGATAGCTTTATATGTTCAGTTAATTCCTTATTGAGCTATGATGTAGCTCATCCCTTTTGACTATATGTCACAGGTTCAGAGTTAGCGGCTGTTGTGGATCCAGAGGATACAGAGTACGTTCCCGAGGAGGAGTCGGAGCCCCTCCGGAGGAGTTCTTTTAGTCCCCTGCATAACTTTGATTTTTGATAGAGTATTTTGTACAGCTTGGTATGTCTGGCCTTTTTATAGAGATTATGTATATTAAGAGATATTCTTTTGGTGAACCATCTAGGGTGACTTTTGTTTCGTCACTGATAGTTCGGGTCAGTTCTTTTGCTCATGCTACGGCATGGGATTTGAGCTACCCTTTGGTTTATATTTTAAAGTATTGTATTAGAACTAGAGATTTAGTTCAGTCGTTTAGCTTTTCGTGCTTTAGTTATGTGCTTTGCTTCCACTTTATGTGTGGATATACCAAGTGTACCGTGCGTGTGTGGTGCATGGCTTCAAGGGTCGTGTCGACGATGCGGGTTTTGAGGTGATGAAATTCTAGCGGTCATAGTTGGTATCAGAGCTATTTCTTTAGAATTTCTGATAAGTTTTGATTTTATCAGAGTATAGGGACCTTCTGTTAATGAAACTTTAATTTCATATTGCAGAGCGTTATATCTTCTAGAGGGAGGGGCGGCCATGGTAAGAATTTGCGGAGTGGAGACGGTTTCGTCTTGGCTTCAAATAGAGTGCCATTAGGGAATAGAGAAGCCCCAGAAGGTAGTAATCAGGGAAATAAAAATCAGGAGGGGAATCAAGAGAGAGATTAAGAAAAGGTTCGAAAGAGAAATGAAGAAAGAGAAGAGCCATAGAGAATAATACACACTATGAAAACCATGGTGTAGCAGGCGGCGTCTTTGGCAGCTCATAATGCCAATGACCAGCATCAGACACCACCTACGCCCCCAGTGATTACTACGCCACCACCACCATTACCCTCGACGTTTACGGAGTTTCAGAGGATGCGTCCTTCAAATTTTTAAGAGCAAGCGGAGCCAATAGAAGCAGAGAATTGGCTAAGTGAAATGGAAAAGGAATTCAATGTGCTTACATGCACTGAAGATGAGAGTGCTCGATGGGCAGCTTATATGTTAGACGGTGAGGTAGGCCCATGGTGGAAGTCTGTGTCGAGGACTAGAGCGCAAGAAACTCTAGGATTATTATGGACCTGGGATGAATTCATAACAAAGTTCAATAAACAGTATTTCCCTGAGATAGTGAGAAATCAGATGGAAATTAAATTCCTTCAACTAGAGCAGGGAAAGATGTCAGTAAGAGAATATGGAGTGGAGTTCATGAGAGTCGCGCGTTTTGCTCCTAAGTATGTGATTATAGATTTGATGAAGGCCAAGTGACTTCAACGCGGCTTAAGGCCGGATATCAGGGGAAGAGTTGATACCTTTGAATTGAAAACGTATGGAGAGGTTATGAGCAAGGCTCTGGTGATAGAGGAAGATAATGAAGACAGATATCGAAAGAGAGACCAATAGGGAAAGGGGAGGATAGATTAGAGTAAAGTAAGAAACTACGAGTCGGTGAACAAAAAGCCGTGATTCGTAGCACCCATCTAGAAACAGTAGTTTCAGACCAGTTTTATCAGACCATCGCAGACACATTATTCTAGGTTACTTATGCTTGTGTCTGGGAGACTGATCCTATATGAGAACCCTGCTACCACCACCAAAGTTTCTGTTACTCAGGGTTTCTCTAGGGCAGCATCTTCCACCCTGTTGAGACATGTGCCATATGTGGTAAGTCGCATAAGACGTCCGATTGTAGAAGAGGCACGGGCGGGTGCTTCAAATGCAAAAAGATGGGGCACATTATTAAGATTTCTTGGAGTTGAGGAAGGAAAGGATGACTTCTGCTCCTGTGGCTAGGCAAATACAAGCAATGAAGCCGATTGTTCAAGGACGGACATTTGCAGTAACGACTCAGGATGCCCAGAACAGTAATGACATTATACAAGGTGAAATTTTATTTGAAAATAAAATAAAATTGATTCATTGATTTGAATTTTAAATTTTAGATAGAGAATGTGTATCTATATAGGAATTTGTTTAATCTAGTTCTTTATATGTTTTGACTTGATGTACAAGTAGATTGCTAAGAGGTATGTGCTATATAGGTACTTTACAAATATATGGGAAGGAAAGTGACTTGAGTTATGAAGCGAGAGTGTTGATAGACCCAGGGTCTACCCACTCATTTATTACTCCGTTGTTTGCGAAGAGAGTGAAGGTCATTCCCAAGGCCTTGGACTTCATTTTGACAGTGTCAGTTCCGACGAGGAATTCAGTTAGTACTAATATGGTCTGTCAGTCAGTCATTGTAGCAGTGAGGGATTATGGTGTTCATGAGTTAGTGGCGGAGTTAATCCTGTTAGACATGAAAGGATTCGACTTGATCCTTGGCATGGATTGGTTGTCTAAGCATTGTACAAGTATCAATTGCCGAAACAAGGTGGTGATCTTTAGACCCAATTCGAGGAGATCATTTAAATTTCTTGGAATACGATTGACTTTTGTACTGCTAGTTTCCGTAGTCAGAGCTGAACATTTGATTAAGAAAGGTTGTCGTGGATATCTAGCGTTTCTAAAGAAAGATAAGGAAGAGAAGAACATCATAGCAGAGATTCCAGTTGCATGTGAGTTCGAAGACATATTTCCAGATGAATTGCCTGGTTTACCACTGGAACGAGAAGTGGAGTTCGCCATTGACTTAGCACCAGGTACGGAGCCTATGTCTAAAGAACCATATCGAATAGCTCCTACTGAGTTGAAGGAGTTGAAAGACTAGTTACAAGAACTCCTAGATAAGGGATTTATAAGACCTAGTGTGTCTCCATGGGAGGCACCGGTCTTATTTGTGAAGAAGGACGGGTCGATAAGATTGTGTATCGACTACCGTCAACTGAACAAGGTGACTATTAAGAATCGATACCCTTGGCCGAGGATTGATGATTTGTTTGATCAGTTAGAAGGCACAAGATTCTTTTCCAAGATCAATCTGAGATCTGGATACCATCAGTTGAGAGTCAAGGCAGAGGATATATCGAAGATAGCATTCGAAACGAGATATGGACGCTATGAGTTTTTGGTGATGTCGTTCAGAATGATAAATGCACCAACGTCATTTATGGACTTAATAAATCAGATGTTTAAACGATACTTTGATACGTGTGTAGTAGTTTCCGTAGATGACATCCTCATCTACTTTAAGATTAAGATAGCATGAAGAACATTTGAGGATTGCTCTACAAATATTGCGTGAACATCAACTGTATGCAAAGCTTGGTAAGTGCGAGTTTTGGCTAGAGAAGGTCAGTTTCTTAGAACATGTAGTTTTAAAGGATGGAGTTATTATGGATCCAACTAAGATCGAGGCCGTAGTGAAATGGGAACAACCGAAAATCGTGATAGAGTTTCATAGCTTCCTCGGTTTGGCTGGGTATTTTACGTAGTTTGTAGAAGGATTTTCAAAGCTCTCTGGACCACTTACTGGACTTACCAAGAAGGATGTGAAGTTTGAATGGACTGAAGAATGCGAAAAGAGTTTTCAAGAACTCAAAAAGTGACTGACTTCAGCTCTAGTGTTAGCTATTCCTTCAGGCAGTGGAGGATACGCTGTTTATAGTGACGCTTCACACAGTAGGTTAGGATGTGTGCTCAACCAAAATAAGAAGGTGATTGCTTATGGGTCGAGACAGCTGAAAGATTACGAGAAGAATTATCCAACCCATGATTTGGAGCTTATAGTAGTTATATTCGCACTAAAGATATGGAGGCACTACTTGTACGGTAAAACTTTTGAGATATTTATAGATCATAAAAGCCTCAGATATTTATTCACACGAAAAGATCTTAACATGAGGCAGCGTAGATGGATGGAATTTCTCAAGGACTACGATTGCTCCATTCAGTACCACCCGGGCAAGGCTAATGTGGTGGCAGATGCCTTAAGTAGAAAGAAATCAGCTTTATTGTCTAGCCTTGTTACAGGATTTTATAGATGAAATTTGCTAGAGGATCTTTCTTTATATGACACAAAGATCGAGGTATAAGCTTCAGGGGCCTTTTTGGCTAACATTACAGTTAGACTGATGATCTTTGAGCACATTTCGGAGTTGTAGATGAAAGACCCAGAGTTAGTGAAAATCAGACAAGGTGTGATTGACAGCACTAGACCCGATTTCTCGGTGAGGGAAGATGGTTCCTTGTTATTCAGGGGACGTCTATGCATATCAATTGATGTTGAGCTGCGACAAACCATTCTAGACAAAGCTCATAAATTTAAATATGCTATACATCTTGGTAGCATGAAAATGTATCAAGATATGAGGAAGAACTACTGGTGGAGAGGGTTGAAACAGGATGTGGTTGAGTACGTTTCTAAGTGTTTAGTATGTCAGCAGGTGAAAGTAGATCATAGATATCCAGCAGGATTGTTGCAACCTCTACTTATACCAGAGTGGAAGTGGGAGTCCATTTCAATGGATTTCATTATGGGGTTACAGCGAATTGTGAATCGACATAATGCCATTTGGATAGTTGTTGATAGATTAACTAAGTCAGCCCACTTTTTATCATACAATACCATATATACGGCTGGAAGACTTGCAGAACTATACATTAAGGAGATCATTCGACTACACAATATTCCAGTCAATATTGTTTCGAATCGTGACCCTCTATATACTTAAAAATTTAGCAAAAGTTTCAAGAGGGTATAGATACTTGATTGGATTTCATTTCGGCGTTCCATCCGCAGACTGATGGACAAATAGAATGGGTGAATCAGATAATAGAGGATATGCTCAGAGCATGTATGCTTGATTTTTAAGAATCATAGGATCAACATTTACTGTTGATCGAGTTTGCATACAATAATAATTTTCAAACGAGCATTGGAATGACACCTTATGAAGCACTCTATGAAAGGTGGTGTAGATCGCCTATCAATTGGAAAGAGACCGGTGAAAAGTTCATATTGGGTCGAGAGATACTTGAAGACAATGCCACTATCGTTCGTGTGATTCGAGACAAAATTAAGTCGGCTCAGAGCAGGCAGAAGAGTTATGTCGATATCAAAAGGACGAGTGTGGATTTTGAGGTTGGCGATCACGTATTCGTTAAGATATCGCCCATGAAAGGTTTCATGCACTTTGGGAAGAGAGGAAAGATAAGCCTTTGTTACTTTGGGCCCTTTGAAGTTTTGGGTCGAGTCGATGAGGTTGCCTACATAATTGGATTACCTCCTTTATTTGATCGAGTACATAACTTGTTTCATGTATCTATGCTCCGAAAGTATGTTAAAGATCCTACACATATCTTGAACGACCAACCGGATGAGATGCATGAAAACATTACCATGATAGAAGAACCAGTCCAAATCTTGGATAGAAAAGAGAAAATTTTGCGTACTAAGATTATTCCTTTAGTACTTGTCAAATAGAGGAATCATCCTGCCGAAGAAGTGACTTGGGAGCGCGAGGCGAAAATTAAGGAGCTATACCCTCATTTTTTTGAGGAAAATTGAGCAGCAAATAATAATTGTAGTACAAATTTCAACTTGTATATGTAGAAAAAAAAAATGAAAAAAATGATATGAATTAAAATTGTGATGCAATTTGATGTATAACTTATAGTTGAACTACTGTCTAAATGATGGAGTGTGAGGTAATTGTCTTTATAGTTCAGTTGTTTAGTATGGATTTGAAGGAAAAAAATGCCACTTTTACTCTGTTTCTGGTAAAATCGTTCGATCGAAATTTAAACCGTTCGATCGAACTGCAGATAGCTAAGGCCTGACTGTTTGTGGTAAACCGTTCGATTAAAAGTGGAAATCGTTCGATCGAAACCACTAGGCCAGTGGGATAGAAATGGACTGGTAGGGTAGTTTAGGTAACCGTTCGATTAAAAGTGGAAACCGTTCGATCGAAACCACTAGGCCAGTGGGATAGAAATGGACTGGCAGGGTAGTTTAGGTAACCGTTCGATCAGAATTAGTAACCGATCGAACGAAATTTTGAGGGGTTGCATTAAATATTGGAAACCGATCGAACGATTTCAAACCGTTCAATCGATTTCAATGCCTATATATATGGCATGCGGGTTTTAGTTTTTCACAACAAATTTTCAAATCTGTTTGTTTCTTTGGGAGACTTTCTAGCGCTTGGCATTGGCATTTCACACTAATGATTTCCGGCTTTTTCGAGCTCAGATTTTTGCAAGATCAACTCCTAATAGCACCAAGAGGTAAGCACTAACCTCTTTAAGGTTTTTGATTTGAGTTTGGTATACCATAACCTAGGTTCTAGTAATTTTGGGGGAAAACCCTAGCCCCATTTCTTTTGTGATTGTGATGGCGCCCAAGACTCATCAATCTACGGCGAACACCACTTCAAAGAAAACCACGACACAGTCGGGTTCTTCTTCACAACCACCGTCAAAGAAACCCATAGCGCCGGCGGGTTCTTCGTCACAACCACCTTCGCAAACCCAACCACCACCTCAACTAATACCTCAGCCAACACCACAAAGACGTGAACAGCCCGATGAATGGTGGGCTGATAAAGATTTTGAGCCGGAATGGATAATTGACCCGAAATGATTTGCGAAGCGTGAGGAGACGCTTTGGGTATTTAAGTATATCTCTACAGCGGGATTAGAGGGTATACTAAGACCTTGCAAAGAGAACTTTTACCCTCGTCTTGTGAGGTTGTTTTACCAAAACGTGGAGGATAATCTTAACTTGACATTCCTTAGAACCAAAATAGATAATAGGGTGTACGAGTTCACCTACGAGTTGTTTCCGATGCCTTGGAGTGTTATCACACATTTAGCATTGAAATTGCGTTGGCAAATCCTTTTCCTACGCCAGTGGACTACAAAGTTGTGGCAGCTGAGATGACCCAGGGTAGGTTAGGATCTGGGACATCAATCAAACGAGTCGATTTATTCTGCGAGTTGTGGATGCTCGATTCCATCATCAAGTGTAATTTATATCCTTTGAGGCATAAGATAGAAAGAGTGGGAGAAATCCAAATGGCTTTGTTTTTGGCTTTCAATGGCCGATGGTTTAATGCACCACGCGTCGTTCTTGAGGGTATGAAGTATGCTCAGAGGAAAATGTTAGAAGGGGCAAAGAAACCTATCGACGACATGCCCTATGTCCATCTCATTACCCTCATGATTGAGGATTATGCCGATGATGAAACATATACCCTTTCGAAAAGTGAATCGAAGTTGACTGGCAATGTACAACCCTACACTATGGTTGACTGGCACAGAACTTATGTAAAATTGATCAAGAAACCGAGAGTTGAGGTACAACCACAACCTGATCAGCAAGACCATGATCAACCACCTCACGTTGCTCCAATTCAGGATGAGCCAGCTGCTACCATTCCACCGCAACAGCGTACTCAGGCCCATGTACCACCACCACAGCAGGGTGCTCCTACACTGACTATTACTGATATCTACGCACTATTAGAAGCAAACACCCGTCAGATGGCTGAGAACAACTGCCTACTCAACCGCCGATTAGACTACCATGATGCCTTGCACGCCGAGGCCATGCGCTTTATGTATCCCACCGACTACCTTCAACACATGGCGGCAGATCAAGCGTGGGTGCTGGAGGCGTCGAGCTCTGGTGCGGGAGACCATGGTGAAGACGGGGATTAGCCCGGTGATGCAGCAGTTTGACTGATATATTATGGGGTATAAATTTTTATAAATGGTCATATATTTTGGGTGTTTGTAAACTTTTAGAACAGGTAATTTGGACGTGGGTCCTTTAAAACAATCGTGGCATGGTTGCCACTTCTAATAATCTTTTGAACTATTGGGGCATGATTGCCACCAAGAGATATAATTAACTTTTTGGGTGTGATTTAATGCTTAACCTTAATTTTCTACACATTATTATGTCTTAAATTTTATACACTATGTTTGTTGTAAATGCCTTGTTGTGCAGGTGTTTAGCTGGGTTAAATCACCCGTGTGGATAACAGGTGATGGTGAATACCATCATTTGCTTCAAATATTGTTTTTGTGGTTCAACAACTAATTGATTGCTGTTATGCATCAGCTTTTCAGAGTTTTGGGTGTGCTTTTGTTTTAAAATAATTATCCGGTGTATTTTATGATGTGGATTGATTTATTAGGTATCTTATGTGTTGATGCTGGACACATACAACCTTTGAAACCAGGGGAAGCCTTGGCAAATTTTCGCAGACGAATATTTTCAAGGTGGGGAGAATATAACGTCTCTGAAAATTCTGACTTTGAATAGTATACCTCGAGATGCGTGCCCGACTGGTCACTTGTTTGACCAAGTAAAAGTTGACTTGATGACTTAGGCTAGATAGGTCATATGAGAAAACGTATTATGTGTGTGTAAGAGTTATTTTATTGGGTCATATGCACCTATTTAGGTGTGTGCGCTTTACACTCAAAACATGAATTGGGTTATAATGGCTTGTGAAAATTTACTTCTCATTTATGTTGGTTGTTGAGAATTTATGAAGGTGTAAATGAGAGCAGTGAGAGTGTGCGTGTGTATTGAATGTGTATGATAGAGGGTAGATCGGAAAACTTTGCAAATTAAAGATTTTGAATCGACAAGAAATATGAAATTATAAGATTTGAGCAGCTAGAAAGGGAGCTAAGGATCAAGAGATTTGAGCAGCTAGAAAGGTAACATTAATTCTTTGATTGAATCTTTAGCTGCTATACTATGAATCTGGCTTGTTTTGTGTGAAAAATAGGTATGTAAAGGGTATAGTGGTTTGGAAAATGAGTTCTGGACGTTTGAACTCGATGGTGTTCTGAAGCTGGCAAAACCGATCAAACGGAATTAGTGAACGTTCGATCGATTTTGCTAAGGAAAGAAAAATCATGAAGTGGGTCTCAGAGGAAACCGATCGAATAAAATCAGTTTCGTTCGATCGATTTTGGAAAATCGTTCGATCGGTTTAGAACAGTTTGATCAATTTTGGGAAACGGTTTGATCGATTTAGAACCGTTCAATCGGTTTGGGCTGATTCTGGCTTTTGTTGAGTTTTACTTTGTGTGCTATGACTAGGCTTCAGACCTCTTTGTTTTACATTCTTTTTAACACATTGAATGTGTTTTGACCATGCTTAGGTTTGAGCCGGACCTTGAATGTTTAAGGCTAGCTCGGGTCGAGAAATTTTGGTGTAACTTCGTGTAAGGTAGGGAAAGGTCTAGAATGTACTCTTGATTACAATAGCATGTGCGTAGTGATATGTGTGTGTGTGTGTTACAAACATGTGTATGTGATGTGTAAATTCGATTTGAGATTTAACATGTGAAATCAAACGCGTGTGTATACACTAAGAAAGAAATCAGTAAAATGTGAATGTGGCATCCCAGGGATGTGTATGTAAATGTAGCATTTATGTGAAGCAGATGTGTATGTGACATCCCAGGGATGTATATATGATGTGAGACATGATGTGTTAGAAAACTTTGAGATATTATGCTTAGCGCAATTACACGGTGATAAACTATATGTACTTTGCACATTCGATTTGAGGTTTTGTGAATACCCGACCGACACGACGGCATATCCGTTACCGACGTGGTGGGATATCCGTGACTGGTACGACGGGATATCCGTACAAGTATATGAAGTAGGTGATGTGATATGTGAGTCAAGTCGCCTCTGTTCAAGGGACTTGAGCATGTGTTTACGTGCAAAAGGGTTCAATTGAACAACGATGGAGGGTATTTCATCGGGGCTCGATGCTATATTGTTCGGAGATTATTTAAATGATTTGATTTAAGTTTGTGAGACGAGTCTTTGTGTGATATGAGAACAAGATAAGAAAAGATAAGATGTGAAATGTGTAATTCAGTTCATGTGTTGGTAATTTAAATATTTTAAATTTATTTTCAGCTTATGAGATCATGCTTAGCGTATGTCATAAAATATGTGTGAGTAAGATAGCTTTATATGTTCAGTTAATTCCTTATTGAGCTATGATGTAGCTCACCCCTTTTGACTCTATGTCACATGTTCAGAGTTAGCGGCTGCTGCATCTGGTGACGTGGATCCAGAGGATACAGAGTACGTTCCCTAGGAAGAGTCGGAGGCCCCTCCGGAGGAGTTCTTTTAGTAGACTCCTGCGTTACTTCAATTTTTGATAGAGTATTTTGTACGATTTGGTATGTCCTGCTTTTTTGTAGAGATTATATATATTGAGAGATATTCTTTTGGTGAAGCATCTCGGGTGACTTTTGTTTCGTCACCGATAGTTCTGGTTGATTCTTTTGCTCATTCTATGGTATGGGATTTAAACAGGAGATTTAGTTTAGTTGTTTAGCTTTTCATGCTTTAGTTATGTGCTTTGCTTCCGCTTTATGTGTGGATATACCAAGTGTACCGTGTGTGTGTAGTGCACGACCTCAAGGGTCGTGCCGACGGTGCGGGTTTCAAGGTGAGGAAATTCGGGCTGTGACATGAATCTTTTGAAAATTCTGTAATAAGATATGGATCTGAGAAAAATATGTCATGCAAGTGATCTTGATATACATGCAAGGTCATCTAGTTGCTTAGATTGACCAAGATGGTCAAATCTTGGGAAATTTGGGTTTTCTTTCGATTTCTTAGTATTTTTTAAAACAATAAATGATTTTAAAATTTTAGAACTCCAAAGGTTCTGCTCACATAATGAATCAGTGACCTGGGATGTTGATCTTGTGATCTGGGTGATCATACAAGTCCATCCTGTGGCATTGATGTGGTCAACTTTGATCCTTATGCCCATAGTGTAGAAAAGACTTGTATTTTTGGATTTTCTTAATCATGCTATGCTTTTTGAGAGAGATAATTCTTATAGATGGATAATATTGGTACAATAAGTTAGGTTTATGAGTTTTTCATCTCCGTGATTCACTGTTATGTTCACGTATTTCTAGGTCAAATAGTAGTCAAAGATGCATTTATACACTACCTTGTATAATATTGATATATGTTGCTTTTCTTGCCTGGATTAGTCATAAGAGTTATGATTTGATATATGATTTATTTTGATAGCATATCTATGTGAGATGTCATATATTTTTTCATCATAAATTGTTGTGATAATGCTTAAAATATGTGGCTCTAGATCACTTAAATTTTAGAATAAGCTATATGTGATCTAGTATAGAATATTGTCCTATTTCTATTGATTAAAAATAGGTTTTTAATATGATTTAGTGGTTGGAAAGTAGTGATGGTCATATAATCATATCTCAGAAAAATGTGGTTCATTTGTTGATCATGATGAACATCCAATTGGATGGTCTCGATTGCTCGTTTTGAAAACTTGCTTGATTTGCTAAGGTTCTTAAAATAGATGCCTAGAACTTGCTTATTTTGCACGTAGGATCATGAGCTCTTAGTGAGTTTATACAAGATTATAATTTTGGAAAAATTCAATGTTTGACCTTTGACTTTGATCATGGGCATTTCAATGGTATTAGATGCATGGATAGGTCAAACTTGTGATAAACAAGAAAGAAGATTTATAATAGATTAGAATAAGGATTTTAGAAGAGCTTTTGTATAAAGGACTTTCAAAAAGAAAATGAATTTTGATAATATAAATCCGTCCGATACGTTAGACTCAATCGAATGGCTCCTAAAGCCCAACCCGATAAGTTGAAGAAAATCGACACCGGTGATTAGGAAAGTACCGGCAACTGATTAGTGCCATTTAATAGATGTGTTAAGTCCAAAATTTAATCTCGATGGACCTGAGATTAACTTAGAAATGTCTCGGGCCGAGACCCGATAAGTGTGGCATTGGATGGACCACCAAGTGGACCTCATCGGAGGCCCAAAACTGTGGACCTTGCATCCCACAAAAATCTATACCGGAACAACGAATATATTAATTAGAATTAAATTCCGGAAAAATTCTGGAAGATGCTTTAATGGATTCCAGATACCTGGTAAAAATTTCAGACCCAAAACCCTTACCGTTTGAAAGTTACGACACCCGGAACATGATGTGTCAAAGCTGCCCTGTTGCACCTAAAAACTGAGTGGCAGTAGGCCATGTTACAATGCTCGAATACTTACCAGAAAAATCTAGGACTAATTTAACATACACCTTAATATATCCTGAAGGCATAGTAACAATTTCACGCCTCAATTCAATTAGAATTGACGGTGAGAAAATCGGCAAAATGGCAGCCCAGAAGGTTGGCAAATGGCACCCAGCTAGAATACAATCCCGACCTTACATCCTGATACCTTGACTGTTGACCCATAAAATATAAATAAAAAAGTTGGGCAACTCGCGGATCTTTCCAAAGAGCTGCTAAGTGCTTAATTCATATACCGACACTAAAAGTTACGGGTCCGAAACCGAGGCTTAATAAATTTGGCCCAAAACCCTGATAAAACTAAATAGATCTCGATGATCTGTCAACCATGATCAGCCCTGATCATATTTTTGGATGCCACCACCTGAGAAAGATGCTCTTATCAGTGATCTTACTCTAAATTTTGGAATCACTCAAATTCGATTAGAATCGAAAATGGCGAATGATTTACCGTAGGCTGTCCGTTATTCTTTTGAGAAATCTGATTTTAAACGGCCTAGCACAGGGATAGTGTCCCAAGACCTGTGGCTATTCGTAATAGGCCAAATCACATGATCCCATGAGGCTAACATATGATAAGACCCATGTGAATTTAGACAACCAAGTCAAAGATTCAGACAAATCTTTGATGACCCAACGAGGCCCAAAATCCTAAACCTTAGTAAATAGGATTGAAAAGAGCTTAGTTTAACGACCTGGCCCATGACTCGACTAATCTAAATAAGTTCCTAAGATACGAATCCGACCCAATACACACTGATTAAGGCCCATAAAGATTAACATATACATGGTCTGGACCTTGGAAAGGCCCGTACCACTATATTTAAATCTAGTAAAGGCCCGAATCACTTAAGGAATGACCCATTGGACCTAAAATCCATTGGACCCAAATTGTATTAGACCATTTGGACCTAAAATCTATTGAACCATATTGTATTGGACCCGTTGGACCATTTGGACCTAAAATCCATCGGGCCCATAATATATTGGACCCGTTGAACCCTTTGGACTTATAAACCATTGGACTCATAACTCGTTGGACCCATGGCCCAAACTCGAAATTATAGGATAAGTAAATTGATTAACCCTTGTTGACCAATCAATTAGTTGACTTAACTTGAATATATGAGTTATAGAAACAGACATTTCGATGCCTTAAAAATCGTTAAAGATGGCAGAGTTTTTATCAACGATAAACATTAGTCCCCCTCTGGGCTTTAAACTAGGGCAACATTTGTTTTAAGTGTAAGCCGTCGTGATCCTCCCTTAGGATCAAGTCATCTGAAACTCGGACTTGACTTTTATTTGGACATGATTGGACATGATAGATAGTGACATGATTGGACATGATAGAATACTGAAATGTATGATAGAAAGTGACATGATTGAACATGATAGAATACATAAATGTTTCATAGTGACATGATAGTGACATGATAGAATACAGAAATGTTTCATTTATAGATAGTGACATGCTCGAATATGATAGTGAAATATACATGATTAATAGATAGTGACATAATTGAAATGTACATAACTAATGGACAGGAAGTGAAATGTACAAGATTGATAGAATACTGACATGCCTGATAGTAATATGAAATGAAATGACAGTAATATAGTATGACATGACGGTAATATGATAGGATACTGACATGTTTGATATGATCCGATATGACAGTATATGATTTGATATGACAATATAAGATATGATATGAACTGATATGACAGTATATGATTTGATATGACAGTATAAGATATGATATGAACTGATAAGACAGTATATGATATGATATGATCTTATATACTAGTATATGATTTGATATGATCTGATATGACAGTATATGATATGATATAGTAGTAATATGATAGAAGGTTGAAACACTTGAAAAGAAATGTATAACAGAGACATGTTTGAACATATGAAATGGAATCTTGAGATTGTTTAAAACACAGTGCAAGACAGATAGGATACGAAATCCTGAACACGGAAAAAGAATACAGAAATGGATACGAATACAAAAAATATATATGAATACATATAGGTATTTGAATATTGAATCTGAACACGTAAAGAGAATTTGAATATCTGAAACTCTGAACCCAAAATGAGAATTTGAATATATGAAACTTTGGACCCGAAATGGGTATTTGAATATTTGAATCTAAACCCGAAATGGGAATTTGAATCTCTTAAACTCTGAACCCGAAATGTGAATTTGAATATCTGAAACTCTGGACCCGAAATGGGTATTTGAATAATTGAATTTGAACCTGAAAGGGAATTTGAATCTCTAAAACTCTGAACTCGAAATGAGAATTTGAATATTTGAAACTCTGGATCCGAAATGGGTATTTGAATATCTGAAACTTTGAACCCGAGATGGAAATTTGAATCTCTAAAACTCTGAACCCGAAATGAGAATTTGACTATCTAAAACTCTGGACCTGAAATGGGTATTTGAATATTTGAATATGAACCTGCAATGGGTATGCTTGAATATTAAAACTCTGAATTCGAAATGAATATTTGAATGCTTGAATCTGAGCTTAAAATGGGGATCTGAAAATATACTTGAATGTTGAGTTTGAAAATTCTAAATGTATTGAATTTTAAATATTAATTACCATTTTGATATGTTTGAATACTTGACAACGAAAACTAAAAATTTTGAAAGTGGAAAGACGATACCGTTTTGATATGTTTTGGCCTCATATAGTTGATCGTTGTTCTCATGAAAAGGCTCATATGAGCACCTCGTATATGATGGGTGCCTCGTATATGCAGGGTTATTGAAATGTCAACTGATGATTGAGTCTAGTTAGACCAATAAGGTCATTGATCCTTGCTTTGATTGGTTAAATGACGGAGAGTGCCGGCGTTTGGCTGCACAACTTTGGCATCTGAATTTTGAATCAGGACCATGATTCGTGTTTGGTATCAACACTAAATTAATTGATCAACAAATACTTGTAACTTTGTGATTGTTAATGCTATGACTGTAAATCTTTGAATTCTGAATCTGGACCATGATTGTTGTTTGATATCAACATCGACTTAATTAAAAGATACTAATAAGTAATCAACAAATACTTGTAACTTTGTGATTGTTAATGCCATGATTGTAAATCTTTGTGTTTAGCTAAGTTTTTCGTTTATAACTCATAGAATGTTATTCTATGCTTAGATTCTGAACCTCTTTATTTCTTGTGATTAGTTGTGAATTGCACACTATAACTGTCATTCTTCTCATAGATGTTACATTCATTATTAAATGGAATCTGATCATGTTATAAGTATCTATAACTTTTGTCTAATGCTTAGTCATAATATCACAACTGATGGAAACCCCACTGGCAATTGCACTTATGGAATATCTGTATACTATTTGTACTAGAAACTTATGAAAATGCTAACTAAGACTTTATTGAGCTTCATTGCTTATGATCGTTTCATGACCCAAAAAATTCAAAAATCAGGATCCGCATACACCTAGTCAGGAATAGTGGAGCTGGAAAAGAAAGGAATCCGACGCTGTCGATAAGTTAAACTTAAGCTTATTTTGTTCATGGAGCTACCAACACCTGTTTTAATAGGATTTTTCCTTTACCTTGGTTTTGTTTTAAGTTTAGTATTTTCAAAAAACGATAATATATCTTTGTATTGGGATTTAAATGAAATGGACCCTTACTGTTTCATTTTAAAAAAATCATTTTCATTATATGTCCGTTCACGTTTGAAACTGTTACGATCAAGTTATAGGCTCGAATATGCCCGATCAAGTTAACGAAGATGGGAAATTAAATCGATAGTGTTTAATTAAAGTTTCTATGACTACTTTGATATATGTAATTTAATCGTTTCCCCAATTAAAGCAATTTTTGCAATGTTTTTATAAAACAAGATATATATGACAAATTACATGAATAAGGAAATGATTCTAGAATTTTAAATGCCCGGCTCTGCTAACAGAGCGAGAGGCGTGGGGGCGTGACAAGCTCAATGATCAAAATTAATGGAAATATATATATATATATATATATATATATATATATATATATATATATATATATATATGAGCAAAGGAAAAATGTGCCCAAACGTAGAGATATCTCTACGCTAATTGATATGGGCACAACACGTAGCGCCTCTTTTGTGAAGTAATGAGTGACATGGGGCTTACTTTACTAACTAGGGTTAAACTTTTAAAGTATTTTAAAAGTCATATTCCTTTTCAGTTGTCATTCTTGACTTTTTTAGAAACTTTTTTAAAGTCTTTCTTTTATCTCTTTTTCTAAGAAAGTGTCAAACTTATATATATATATATATTACTCAAAAAATATGCGCGTCCGTTAGCGAAGCGCTATGTGATGGCCTTATTAATCTGTGCGCCAGCATGAAGGCATGACAACCTTGGAGCTGGACACTTAGTTAGCAAGAAGGCAAGTAGACCTTGTAGCTAGCCGTTTAGCGCGTGGGCGCAGAGGCAAGCGGCTCTGCAACACGAGCATGTGTCTCTTATACACGATTCGATGACGACTAGACGCACGTGGGGGCACGTAGTGCGGTACTCCGCATAGGAGCACGCAACGTGGTGCCAAGAGGGCACATGACGTCCTGGTGCCATAAGGCACGTAATGCGGTGCTTCACGTAGGGGCACGCGACGTGGTGTCAAGAGGGCACGTGACGTCCGAGTGCTACAAGGCACATGAGGCGGTGCTAGGAGGGCACGCGATATCTAGCTTGTATGACAAGCGATGCGGTGCCAAGAGGGCATGTGGCATTCGGGTGCAATGATAGACCCGATATGGTGTCGAGTGGACATGAGACACAGTCACGACTTAGACGTGATGCGGTGCCATGAGGGTACGCCATGTGGTGCCATGAGGGCACGCGACATGAGCCTATGAGGGCCTTGTGATATAGTCGCGACGCGGACGTGACACAAACGTGACATAGTCGCGGCACGGTGCTTGGGGCACGACATGTGGTGCCTGGAGAGCACGCGACATGGGGCCAAGAGGGCCTGGCGATGTGGTCGTGCTGCGAGGATGTGACACAGGCGCATGTGGGTAAGACGCGGTCACGACACGGACGCAACTGAGCCAAGTTGGGTTAGCGATGCGGGAAGCATTGCGGTATGTCAAACCAATAGGTTTGAGGTTCTCCTGCCATTTTGGCTGAATGACTCTTTTACCCTTATATAGGGAGAAGGGAGCTGTGGAGCTGTTCTTCCACACATGGGGCCCTGCGTTGCTGGCCGAGCGCATGGGCTTTCTAGGTTAGGGGTGGGCCTAGAACATCCCTGCAGCGATGTGGCACTGCGGCGATGCCATGTGTCACTTGGGGTGAGGTTACCATGTGGCCCCGTGCCGGCGTAGCGGTGCATATGGGTCGGTGACCTCACGAGGGAACTCAAGGGCTACGTGGGACGCAGTGGTACACACTAGCTGAGGGCCTGATGCGGAAGTGTGCTGGTCGCGTGGGCCATGCACAAAGCTTAGTTTGGATAACATGAAGAGTTGCATGCTACTCTAAGTGTGTTGGTCGCGTGAGCCACACACAATGGTTGGCTTGTATGGCATGAAGAGATGCATGCTACTGTCTGAAGCGAGGGACTAGTGCACTGCGCAGGGTGAAGCTAGACAGGCCACGTGGAACTGAGGTGCTGGCATACATGTCGCGAGTAGACATGATGCATTAAGAGGGTTTGCCTTGAGTAAAGGCAACCACGATGTGAGAGTTCTCATCCTCTAAGCGGGTGGTATCAGAGTGATGGTTGGATAAGTTGGTCTCGCTATGCCCTGTAGCGAGATGTTGCACGAGCGTGATAACCAGTGTTAGGTTATGCTTCAAGATAAACTAGTATCTGAGTTAGGCTGGCCTCGCTGTAGCGACAGCGAGGCGCCGCACGGGCGTAAAAAAAAGTTATCCCATGACATTTGGTATCAGAGTCAGATCGTTTCGATTGAGACTACTTTGGCAAGCTAGAGCAATGAGGTGCGCTCTGATTTTGTGACAACCAGAGTTACTTGGGTGCAGTTGAGTTGCATGTCTGTGATGGAGTCGCACGCAGAGGGACGGTACTGCTGGGTTATTTGTCGTGAAAAAGGAACTCGACGCTAGTTGGCCATGTGAGCCACTCATTGAGTTAGCGGGCCGGTCCGAGGTGGATGGATGCTGGTGAATTTCAACATGAGACGTTGAGTCACACAGGTGATGAGAACACCGTTGCCATGGAGCACGGGGGATGCTTCGTTCTCACTTCGTGATGGTTGTTGCCCATGAGGGCTATACGTTGCGATAGCGGGTCGGTCCAGGATGGATGAATGCTAGTGACTCCAATCAGAGACGTTGGATCACGTTGGTGCTAAGAGCACCATTGCCATGGATGGCAAGGAGCAAGTAAGATGCTCCATTCACATTTATCAACTTGTTGGCCGTGAGTGCCACACGTTGAAGTAGCGGGTCGGTCCGAGGCGGATGAACGCTAGTGATCTCCAACATGAGATGCTGGATCACATTGGTGCTGAGAGCACCGTTACCATAGGAGCAGGTAGGATGCTCCATTCTCACTTGAGGGAGTTGAGATTTTTGTATCAATCGCTGGTATATGACATGAGGGTCTGGACCGCCGGTATGCGGCAATGTAAGGATCAATATGTTGCGATGGGCCAGGATCGATGTGACAGTTAAGCGAGATATCGCGAGAACAAATTTGAGCTAGGTTGAACCAGTGTAGGGGTCAGAAGCTTGTTGCTTTATTGTGTGACGATAAGGCACAACGTCCGCGAGAGACGGATGGCTAGACGAAGATCTAGCGTGGCTTCAAAGGAAGTCAACGAATGAACCAGATGGGTATCTTTAGAGGCAGCGAGTTCCAGGCGATCGTTGAAATCTTTGGTCTACAGGATAGACCGTAAGTCGAGTTGCAAGAGGTGACTCAAGTCACGCTATTGGGTGAAGACAAAGGTCGAGGTACTATAGTGTGAGAAGCAGAGAGCTTCATTGTTGAGCAAGGTGCTCATGGCAGGCTCTTGGGTGAAAACACTGAGGTGTTGAGGTACTAGAGCGCTGTAGGATCGTTGAGGGCTTGTGTGGTGATCAAGTCTAAAGGTCCTACAAAGCTGGGTTTCGTCGATTGCTATGATCGAAAGATATAAGCAATATTGTAGATTTCAATATTGTGAAGCCTAGTGCTTCGTTGGGTTGGGCGTGGTCGCTCATCGGTAGGCTCTTGGGTGAAGACACGTGGTGCCGAGGTACTAGAGCTGCAAGATTTACTACAAGTTGAGGCAACTTGGGTGGCAGTCTCGTGGTTGGAAACATACGTCGAGGTACCGGAGTTCTACAAATCACACGTAGGTCAAACTCTTGGACGAAGACACAGAGGTGTTGAGGTGCTAGACAACAGTGCGGATGAAAAGTAGACTCCTGGGTGAAGATGAACTGTTGAGAACCTAGAGAGCTGTGAGGTGCAATGAGTTGCACAAACTTGGAGGCTAACGATCAAGTTGCTTCTGGTTGTATGAGGAATTGGTATATAAAGATACCTGGGTGAAATACTGACCGGACCAAATTATTCAAAACACTACGTGGGGTGACGACACTGAAAATGATTGAAGTACTAGCATAGAAATGTGAATGAAAGCAGCGAAGTGCACTAACTGCGATTCAGATTCGAGTTGTGCTTCGGTGAAGACCAGAATGTGTGTTAAGAAACTGACGTAGGAGTTCGGATGTTGGCGAGGGCGTCAACGCATCGAGTGGGGGAGAAAAATGTGACCAAATCACACCCCTATTGCATAGACCGAAGTACTAAAATGCTTCAAATTCAAAATTTTTTATTAGGCGAACTCTTGGGTGAAGACACATAGTATCGAGGTACTAGAGTGAGCTGTAATCACTAATGCTCAATGCATGGTATAGTGACAGATAACGTGGTGCGGAACTGCATGTATTTGATCAAATTGATCTAGAGGGGAGGTGATAAACCTCGAGGCTAGACATTGGTGGAGACCTTGCATGGAGTGAAGATTGAGGTCGAGGAACTGATGCAGGTCTTGGTGTCAGCGTGGACATTGACACAGCTAGATTGGTGGATGTGGCATGATTCATTCCCTTGAGATTTTGTGTCAACGAGGACGTTGACCTTATTGAATCGGGGAGGATGTGGTGGCCTCATTAATCTGTGCGCCAGCATAAAGGCATGACAACCTTGGAGTTGGGCACTTAGTTAGCAAGAAGGCAAGCAGACCTTGTAGCTAGCCATTTAGCGCGTGGGCGCAGAGACAAGCGGCCCTGCAACGCGAGCATGTGTCCCTTATATATGATGCGACGGAGACTAGACGCACGTGGGGGCATATAGTGCGGTGCTCCGCATAGGAGCACGCAACGTGGTGCCAAGAGGGCATGCGACGTCCTGGTGCCATAAGGCACCTAATGCGGTGCTTCGCGTAGGGAGCGACGTGGTGTCAAGAGGGCACGTGACGTCCGAGTGCTACAAGGCACGTGAGGCGGTGCTAGGACGGCACGCGATATGATGTCAAGAGGGCATGCAACATCTAGCTTATATGGCAAGCGATGCGGTGCCAAGAGGGCACGTGATGCAGTGCCAAGGGCACGCGGCATTCGGGTGCAATGACAGACCAGATATGGTGTCGAGTGGACACGAGACACAGTCACGACCTAGATGTGATGCGGTGCCATGAGGGTAAGCCATGTGGTGCCATGAGGGCACGCGGCATGAGGCCATGAGGGCCTCATGACGTAATCGCGATGCAGACGCGACACGGATGCGACATAGTCGCTACACGGTGCTTGGGGGACGACATGTGGTGCCCGGATAGCACGCGACATGGGCCCAAGAGGGCCTGACGACGTGGTCGCGCTGTGAGGACGTGACACGGTCGCATGTGGGTAAGACGCAGTCGCGACACGAACGTGACTGAGCCAAGTTGGGCTAGCGATGCGGGAGGCATTGCGGTATGTCAAACTAATAGGTTTGAGGTTCTTCTGTCATTTTAGCTGAATGACTGTTTTACCCTTATATAGGGGGAAGGGAGCTATGGAGCTATTCTCCCACACATGGGGCCTTGCATTTCGGGACGAGCGCATGGGCTTTCTAGGTTAGGGGTAGGCCTAGAACATCGCTGCAGCGATGCGGCGCTGCGGCGATGTTATGTGTCACCTGGGGTGAGGTTACCATGTGGCCCCATGCCGGCATCGCGGTGCACATGGGTCAGTGACCTCATGAGGGCACTCAAGTGCTACGTGGGACGCAGTGGTGCGCACTAGCTAAGGGCCTGATGCGAAAGTGTGCTAGTCACGTGGGCCACACACGAAGCTTAGTTTGGATAGCATGAAGATCTGCATGCTACTCCAAGTGTGCTGGTCGCGTGAGCCACACACAATGGTTGGCTTGTATGGCATGAAGAGATACATGCCACTGTCTGAAGCGAGGGACTAGTGCATTGCGTAGGGTGAATCTAGGTAGGCCACGTAGCATTGAGGTGCTGGCATACGTGTCACGAGTAGACATGATGCATTAAGAGGGTTTGCCTTGAGTAAAGGCAACCACGATGCGGGAGTTTTCGTCCTCTAGGCGGGTGGTATCAGAGTGATGGTTGGATAAGTTGGTCTCGCTGTGCGCGACAGTGAGATGTTACACGAGCGTGATAACAGTGTTAAGTTATGCTTCGTGATAAACTAGTATCTGAGTTAGGCTGACCTTGCTGTAGTTGCAGCAAGGCGCTGCACGGGCGTCGAAAAAGTTATTCCGTGACAGCTAGCACCTCGGCAGCGAAGCGCTGACACACCGATAGCGAGACGCTAGCACCCCGACATTGGGTGCCAATGCTTCGCTAAAAAAGAAATGGAATGTCATGTGATGGAGTCATGCGGTGTGGCACGGCTAGCCGTAAAAACACACGACATCCTTGTGTCGGGGGCACGTGATGTGGTGTCAAGAGGGCACGCGACATCTTTGTGTCGAGGACACACGATGTGGTATCAAGAGGACATGCAACATCTTTGTGTCAGAGGGCACGTGACCTTGTAGCGTGATGCGGTCGCAAAAGGTCATGCCACGATTGCGACATGGTCGTGACATGGTTGCATGGGGGAAGATGTGCAGGACGTTAGGACATATTGGGATAAAGATGACACTATGTGCCATGGGTGGAAGGCGTGTGCCATAGTGCTATGTCAAACCAATACCTTTAAGGTCCTCTCATTCCTTCCCCTATGTTGGTGTTTAACCCTTACATAGGGGGACTTGGTCTTAGCAAGTGGTGCTAGCCTAAAGGGTCCCCCACCCAACACGTGCGATAGCCTTGTGGGCTTGAGCTCGTGCATTCGAGCCAAGTTTGGTGCTTGGTCACTCTAGTCGCGTCGTGTATGCTAGGGTCATTGTGTTTGGGGTGGTTTCCAATTATCCCGGCAGTGTGGCCTCTCGCCCAAAGGGGACTCTGCTATTACGTGCCATGCCCCTCGCGTTCTCTATCATCCCTAACCTTCTGCGTTGCATAGCAGTTGAAGTGCTAATGCAGGAGGTGAGGTGAAGCTTGAACTATCCAAGCATCATACTCTTTGTAGCATCCGAGAATCTGCACAACGTTGCTTAATTGAGAGATTAGTAAGCTGACTTAGCTTGGGAAACTAGGTGCCACACGCGAGTCCACTATGAAAAAGGTGACCTTGTGACAGTCGGTGCCTCGTTTTAGGGCGCCGGCACTTCAATAAAAATAATTAAAATTTTTTTATCGGCCAAAGACACCCTAAAACGTGGTAATCGACGCTGATTAAGAAAAAAAAATCAATCTTGGGGCCCTAAAATAAGGCGCCACCGCCCCTAAAACGAGGCGCCACCTCGATATAGAGGAGTCAACGCCCCTAAAACGTGGCGCCGGAGCTAGCACCCTGGCGCTGGAGTGTTGGCGCAGGGGTGCTAGTGCCTCGCTATCAAAGTGTCTGCGCTTAATTTTCGCTTCCGAGGTGCTAGCACTTTACTATTGGGCGCCACATTTTTTGAGTAAAATATGTCTGAAAATATAAGTCTTATACTTTCTTAAAAAGATAGAGAGAAGAAAGAGAAAATAAAGAGACTTTAAAAAAGTCAAGAATGACGGTTGAAAGGGCATTTACCTTTTAAAATATTTTTAAAGTGTAACCTTAGTTAGTAAAGTGGGTCCCATGCCACCTATCACTTCACAAAAAGGGCATTATGTATCGCGCTCATATCAATTGACATACAAATATTTCTACGCCCGGGCGCATATCCCCTACTATATATATAAAGAGAGAGAGAGAGAGAGAGAGAGAGAGAGAGAGAACACTATGTGGTTGATGGTGTCAACCACATGGAAAATAGTAGGAGTTGAATATTGTTTCACCACTAATGTTTCGCCCCAATGAGACCATTGATCGTATGGATAAATATTACAGCTCTAATATATTTAAACGCCCTTTTGAAATGTCCAGTCATGTGATAACTTGCCATGTGACTTGAAAAACAATGAGTTTTTTGCAAATACCCCCTTATGTTATGCTGAAATTGCATAAAACCTCCTGAGTTATGTCTATTTACACTACACCCCCTACTTTTATGTTTCCTTTACAAATACCCCCTGCCATTAAGTGGCAGTTAACTAGGCGTCATTTCTTCAATTAAATGACGCATTTTCCCTTACTTAATATTATATATAAAATACCTATTATATTTTTCTCAACTTTGACCGCATTTTAAATGGTGGATAAGCATTGGATTCTGCCCAAATTTTTTGGGGGGAACATGATTGATCTTCTCTAAGTTGCCTTGTTACCTGATTTTCAATTTGGATGTCCATGATACTCAATTGGTTCGTAACGATGGTAGGGTCGGGATGGTACGAACCCACGAGTAGCATTTTAGCGCTACCCACGAGTCAAGCGTGCGCCATAGACATCCAAATCGAAAATCAGGTAACACGACAACTTATAGGAGATCAATCATATTCCACCCAAAAAATTTGGGCAAGATTTGATACTTTTCCACCATTTAAAATACGGTCAAAGTTGGGAAAAATACAATGGTCATTTTGTATATAATATTAAGTAAAAGCAAACAAGTCATTTAATTGAAAAAATGACACCTGGTTAACTATTATTTAACGGCAGGGGGCTATTTATAAAGGAAACATAAAAATAGGGTGGCAAGTATAAATAGGTATAACTCAGGAGGTTTTATACAATTTAAGCATAACATAGGGGGATATTTACAAAAAACCCAAAAATAATTGACTTCATATGTTTTTGGTCCTTAAAATGGTAGGTCAAACATAGGATGACACCCACCACATCGATGCATTGATTTTTTTTTAACTTTGACCTTATTTTTAACGGTGGATAAACACTCTTTTTAAATTTTATTTATTTTGCATAATACCTGATTGAGTTTGTTCTTCGTCCTCAACTCCGGCATGTCCCACAACCAAATCGAGACTAACTTCACCCTATTTTCTCAGCCACCGTAGCTGTTGACCCATTCGACCACAACCACCACCCTCTCACTTCCCTTGCACTCGTTTTTCATATGCGATCAATCCCCGCCTCCGAAAATCGGCTGACACTATGTTTGTTCATAGCCAATCACTGCAAACCCTCACCACATCGCACCCCATTATATGGATATTTGATTATTTTAGAAAATAAATATTTTGTAAATGCATGGTCCAATCTAAAAAAAGAGATAAAAAGAATATGGCAAAATAGAAAAAAAAATATTTTTTATTTTATTTTCCTTGATTGATACAAAAGAACTAGAGTTCGCTTTTTATAATACATTTAGGCTGCATTTGGGTTAACTCTTTTAGGGCAAAGAACAGCTCTTTCACTTTTTGGCTCCGACAGAGAATTACTTTTATATTTGGTAACACAGCTCCTTGCCTCATTTGCTCTGGCAGGGGGTTGTTTTAAGTGATAAAATTATTCTATCTCAGAGCATATTTTATCTACTCTGATAAAGATAGGCAAAGAACTGCTTCTGCTCTTATAAGAGCTAATCCAAACACAGCCTTAGTAGTGGGAACGTGGGTTAAGTGCATATGTGGGTAAGCGGATAGTTATCTAGAAGTGGGAATGAACATGAGTACAAGAATAATTATCTAGAAGTGGGAATGATACGGTGTTGAACGCTATTACAATCATCACTAACTTATCTATATGACACCTAATCATATAATCAAGAGCAATGAGCATGGGGTATAGGTGACTTACCTAGCCCATGGGAGCAGGCATTGTGACCAAATTTCTAGACTTAAAAAAAAACAGTTGCGACTTAAGTGATACTTTTTCATCGAATTTCACAAATATAACACAAATTTAAAATTTTTCCACCTGAAAAAAGAAGAACTTTTCCCTGAACTTTCAACTTTTCCCAAATTTTAAATTTTTTTCCTTAATACCTTCTTTAATTTGTTCTAATTTTCTCAAAATTTTCTTCCTTTTAGGCAAATTTGCAAACATATTTTGTATTTTTTACAAGCCGATCACAACGAAGACTTGGTTCGCTATGTGACAGAAATTTTTTTCCTTTTTTATATCTACAAAAGTATGGTTTTTCTATCCAAATATTAGAAAAAGGAAGTTTAAACTTAAAAAATGTTTTCATGCAAGTTTGCAACAAGTCTAAAGTCGCACATCCATGATTCATATATTTTTAAGGGTAGATCTATTTGCACCCATTAAAACTTTATTTTGTACATGCAACCCCTTATATTACATCGTACGTTATACTCTTTTTTTCATACAATTTGCACCCACTCTATTTAGTGTTATAGGAAGCACAATCAATGAGCCCTATATTATTTCTCTCTCTCCCTCTCTCTCAAATCACTCAACCACTGTCACCATCACCAATCACCATCACAACCACCACCCCTCGATTTTCCATTGTGGCAGTCGGAGATGACGTCCTCACCATCCAAGAAGGAGTAACATCATCGGAGATGATCTTAATGCCATCATTGCAGAGTTGAGATGATCTTAATACTGTCGTTGTAACTTGTCAGAGTTGAGGAAGAAGAGTAAGAGGGTGCTCATTTGATAGGTACACGACTTAAATTAGCGGGGTGTGAATATTTTTTCATGCTAGAACCAATAAATCAGGTTTTTGTTTTTTCACACATGAGCACCTATGAGCTTTAAAATTTTAATGGTTGCAAATGGAGCTGCATATTTTTTAATTTCGTATTTGTCAAAGTTGTTTGAATAAATTGTTTATAAATTTTTATATAGGTTTATATTTTATTTAATCATATTTTAGTCTTTAAATATTTTTTCATGCTGGCTCATTCAAATTGGTTAGGTAGCACTAAAATAAAATTGAAATGGGTCAAATCTCATAGTTTTTTTTTTTAATTATTATTTTTTATTTTTACACTGTCATTCAGTCAAGACAGCCTCAAAAATCGAGGAACAGACACATATATACATGTGACAATTGCGGAGCAACATGAGGGAACATCAACTATAGTTGTAAGGATTAACTAAAATAGAACTCAACTAACATAATAGTTTATTTGTCTTTATATACTTTTAAGTGATATACCTCAAATATCTTTGTTTTAAAAATTAGTTAATATGCGTAATTGCTAACCCAACGCTTCATATGCGCATCTCACGTGCCACCCCGACTGTAGGTGTATATATTATTTGTATAAGACTTGACTCTCCTTTTTTTTCTGATAAGATAAGACTTGACTCTCGTAATCGGCATTTAAACACAAAAATAGTGTATAAATAATTTTACACTACTAATGATTTAAGATGTGGATAATCCACACCATAAAAGTTAAAGATTGATTGGAAGGGTAATTAATGGGCCCAAAAGTCACATCTTTTGGAAGATTGGAATCATCCAATCTCTGCAGTCTTCATAGTTTTAATGGCTGATACTAATGTTCACTAATCCGATAGTTCACTTATAGGCATGATTCTATGACTAAAATATGTTTCAATACTAGATCGTCATTTGAACAATTTAGATTAATGACAAATATCCACTAAATACTATAATAAATCACAATTCAATGGTGTAAGATAATTTAAACACCAGTTTGGTGTTTAAATGCCGGACAAAACCATTATCTCATAAATATAAGAATTAGTCTACAATGGGTGTCCACCCATTATGGGCGTAAAGCAGCCCACATATCTATGTGAATGTGTGATGTACACGGAATTCCATGAATCTAAATATAATACCAAATCCTTTTGTTTGTATATGTGCACTCATTAGACATGTTAAAAGAGTTTTGGTGTGAGTCCATAACCTAAGGCCATAATTGTCATTTTATCATTAGGTAGGGCAATGCTCACCCATTTTTCATGGATGAAAATCATTGACTAATTTGAGTCAAACAATAGAGATTGTTTTTTGTTCCAATCTTTTGATAGATCTTAAGATCATAACACACCTATCAGACGATCAGATATTGATTCCATACGACACACGTCCCTGAAAGTTAAGGCCCACTCTTTTGCTCATAATCTAGATCACTTTGGGAATGTGTGTTATGTGAAATCAATATATGACTATCTCTTAAGTGCGACATGATCTTAATATCTATTTTTTGAAAGATTGAGAAAAAATTTTCCATCGCCTTATTCAATCCAATCAATGGCTTTAATCTACGGAAGACTCTTTGGTACTCAATCCGAAAATGGGTAAGAATAGCCTTGCGCGTTGATATTTGACTTAGAGATTATATATATTGCACCTGGTTGAAGGGTCCTCCCTGCCCATAAGGGTATGTTTGACTGTCGTGAGTCTCGTGACTCGTGACCGAATTAAATGGTTAGATATTTGGTGTTTTTTCGGTCTCCACATTGAAAAATTATAAGGGTAAGATAGATTTGTTGAGGACAAAGTGCAGGCAGCTTGTAAAGTGTGATGCGATCGATTGTACCGACCTGTATTAATTGAGCTCACCGCACTTGCAGTCAATTGCATCGTGCCACATCAGATGCTTGCACTTTGTCTACATAAAATCTGCCCTTTATATAATACCATCCTTTCCACACCTTTTTAGTTCCAATAGAGCAAAACAACTCCTCTAATGTTTTGACATGTGGCATTTTAAAAATTGGACCCAACTCTCCAAACTGTCATTTAAACACAAAAATTGTGTTTAAATGATCTTACACTATCAATGGTTTAAAATGCAGTCCCGTAAATTACATAGATCGAAGTGCCAAAAAATGATATTTTATGAATATTTAAATCATCCAATTTGTATTCTAAAAAAAAATAAAAAATCATCCAATATGTTTATAATATCAACCCTTGTCTTTAGTTTAATGGCTGATATTAAAGTTCATCACTTGGATGGTTCACTTTAACTTTTATACTGGCTTTTGTGGGCTAAGATACGTTCCAATGACAGGTTATCACTTGGACAATTTAGATTGGTCACATATGTATATGTCATATGGAAAAATGATAAACTACACTCCCATGGTATGAGATAAAAATTATAGTTTTAATGGTATAAGATCATTTAAACACTGCTTTGATCGGTTAGAGTGAGTCATAATGTTCAAATTCATTACTTTAAAATAAAAAAATAAAAAAAATTCTCATGAATGATATCTGTCAATATGAGGTGAATGGTTGTTGTTGGGCTCTGATCTCAAGAACCCCGAGGTTTCACTACAAAAAATAAGACTATTAGTGGCAGTTTTTTTTAATAAAAACTTGCCGCTATTAGTCTTGTCGCTACAAAAAACTGCCGTTACAAAAATAATAGCGGCAGTTTTTTTGTAGCAACAGGACTAATAGCGGCAATTTTTTATTAAAAAAAACTGCTACTAATAGTCTTATTTTTTGTAGTGTCTGGACATTCATTTAGCCCCACATTATCGGGATACACATTAGGATAGCTAATCGGGTGCCTGTTACCCCGAAGGAAGTGGGTCCTTGTGGTCTATGCTAGTCAGGCATGACCCCTAAATGGTTTGAGGTTCACACCTTCATTTTATGATAATAATAATAATAATAATAATAATAATAATAATAATAATAATAATAATAAAATATCTCAATTTGAATTTGAATAGAAATACATAGGGCAAATGCGACCACGCGTTTTCTAAAAGGGCTTACTCCGGAACCCCTTTAAACCATTGATTGTGTTGTATCATATGATGGAGACCGTGTTTCACCCAATCTTCCACGCAAAAGATCATGAGATCATTTTACAACTATCAGACGGTCAATTTTTTATTCCTCAAGTCACAGATCGTCAAAATATGGCCCTAAGATCACATTTTAGAGTGATGTGTGTCATTGCACACAAAGAACTTTTTTGGGGATGTATGACATGTTTAATAAAAAATTGACAATTTGATAGGTGTGACATGATCTCAAGATCCATTGTGTGAAAGATCCGGATGAAATACAATCTCAATCATCAAATACAAATCAATCAACGATTTTTAAGGGGTTACACATGTGGACGCTTTCAGAAAACGCGTGAGCAAGAATAGAAGTACCCAAAACTATATTTCAATATATCTATAGTACCTCTATTTACACTCACCAAACCTCTAAGCTCATCAACGTTGAAATTGATGACTGCTTTGAATCAAATAATGGTGATTGTTTTTTGTCCCAATCTTCAGATCATAGGTGTACATTGAACAATCAAATTCTTATTTCACATGGCCCACCTTTGATATATGCCCATGATCACTTTCACTTTTGGGATGTGTGTCACATAGAATAAAAATTTGACCGTATGATAGTAGATGTATGATCTCAAGCTCCATTGTGTGGAAGATTAGAGCAGAATCGATCTCCTTCATCTGATTCTAAGCGGTAAGTGGTTTGGCGTCCTTGACACTTTGGCAGGTGCAAATACTTAGGCTATGTTTGGGTGAGCTCTTATAAGAACAAAAACAACTCTATGCCTACTTTTTGTCAAAGCAGATAAAATTTGCTTTGGCAAAAAGTAGACAAAGAGCAGTTTTATCAATTAAAATAGCTCTTTGTCAAAGCAAATGGGGCTAGGGATTGTATTAACAAACATGAAAACAATTCTTTATCGGAGCCAAAGAGCAAAAGAGTTGCTCCCTTCCAGAGCAGATAAAATCTGCTCAGGCATAGAACATTTTTATCACATTTTTATCACTTAAAACAGTTCTATGCAAGAGTAAATGGGGCGAGAAATTGTGTTACAAATATGAAAGCAGTTCTCAGCCAAAGTGAAAGAGCAAAAGAGCTGCTCGTTGCCCTGCAAGAGCTAACCCAAAGGCAGCGTTAAGGTTTAGATGGATTTGGTCAACAGTGTTTCAAGTCGGTCCTAGGGCTTTTGGAGGTACAATACGAGTTGAAAGGCTAACTGAAACCCTATCCTTGGTTCAACTTCCGTCCACCCAATTCCCTACCAATTAGAGAGCAGCAGCGAGCCGACTAAGGGTCAAACCTTCCCTTTGACCGGGTCTGACGTAAACTGGCTGCGAAAGCAGAGGCATCCAAGTTATAATTCGTAAGTGGAAAATTATACAGAGAGGACAGATTTGTTGATGACAACGTGCAGGTGACTGGATGCGTGACTGGCTGCACGCATCCACCACACTTTCAACGCTTTCAACACTTTCAACATTATAAACGGAGGACGCATTTGTCAAGTGGCTAATGTGACTGGCTGCACGCATCCCCTACACTTTCAACTACTTGCATGTCGCCTACGCTTTGACTGCATCAAATCTGTCCTCAAAATATAACACTGTCCTTCCTAAGCTTCCAAGTAAGAGAAAAAGAAAAGAAGCTACCTAGAAAAATCCACAAACCTCCAAAACGTAGTCCCATTCCTCAACGCACACGGCGCACTCAATCGCCAACCCTTGCTATAAAAGAGAAGTGGCTAAGAGAAGAAAGAAGAAGAAGAAGAAGAAGAAATAAAATGGGTTCAATCGTGGTTTCTCAATTGGCGACGGGGCTCAGCGTACTAGCGTGTGCCGTCGTTGCAAAGTCTATTTTGGAGGAGAAGCCTCCCATGCCTACTTGTCCAAGCTGTCAAGGCACCGGCAAAGTCCACTGCACGTGCTCTCGTTGGTCCGATGGAGATGTCGGATGCCGTACGTGTGCCGGTTCGGGACGGATGGCGTGTCCAAGCTGCCGCGGGACCGGTACGGGCCGGCCGATTCATGTCTCCGTACGAGCCAATCGACTCAACTGAGTTACTTATGACATAACAGAACCTGATGCTTCTCTTCTAGTCTTTTCCATTAATTTGGTGGCCTTTCTCTTCTTCCTTTCAATCTACACCCTCAAAATGACTCTCCCAAAATGAGTCCCTTATATGAGGCGTGGTCATATTTCCTTACTTTTGCATAGTCGACAATACCATTGCGAAACGGATGGTTAAGATCGTACTATATGTGCGATTCCTTTTGTATGGGTCATCGGAGATGTGAACGTTGATTGGACGGTCCAGATCATTTATACACAACAAATTCATTGGTGGATGATTATATTTCATAAATTGTATTCTTTTATATATATATATAGGAATTTGTTCTTATTATTTCTTTGTGAATTGTGGTTTTAATGGCTATGGTGACGATGAAGAGTTATCAGTTTGGCAATCAATGTGTGAGATTATGACCAATTGACCATGTAGGGCTCTCAATGGCCATAGGGCCCAAGGCCAACTTGAGTAACAGGTCAAATTTTGTTAGTAATTTGTAGATTATTTTTAATTATGATATTAGGTGTGTTTGGCATTGCTCTTTGCGAGAGTAGAAAAGAGCAGCAACTCTTTATTTCTCTTTGTTTGAAAAGAGAGAGAATGATTGAAAGAAGATAAAGGGAGGCTGCTTTTTGAAATAAGAAGATAACCCTTTTTTCTCTTCCTCCAATCCTTCTGTTATGACCCAGGTTTTCAAAATCCAAATCTTGTGGCCTTAGATGGGGGGGCCGCCAAAAACAGTGTGCAAGCTCCACACCCTATTACTAACTCAAGCCCTTCCTTTTATATATATATAAATATAGAAATACATAAGCATCTATGTTGGAATATAATAAAATGCTTTTAATAAATGTGAGGTATTTGTGGTGTGTGGTACTAGATGTATACACTCAGTGGAGGTGTTAGATGGAGGGAGCATGGGGATTGGTGTTGACAACTCAACACCTAACTATTCCACTTACAAAAATTATATATATATCTAGCAATAAAATTTGAATTGGGTGCAAACTGGCACCCGAATTCCACTAATTTATTCTTAGTAGAATATTAGAGTCCAATAGGACTTTCTTTTTTCAATCCTTACTCCTTGTAAAATAGTAGAGTCCAAGAGGACTTTCTTTTTTTAATCCTTACTCCTTGTAAAATAGTAGAGTCCAAGAGGATTTTTTTTTTCTGTTTTTTTTTTTATTGTTTAACTTACCCAATTGGGCTCCCCACTTGTTTCCCTTATCTCTATATAAAACAAGAGACCTAGGTCTCTCTATCTCTTTTCTCTCTGCAACTTGAGCAGCTAGCAGCCGACCCTTCTTCTCTCCCTCTTCATTAACTCATTAACCCAACAGCCAAAGACCTCTCAAACGTCTCTCTCTCTCTCTCTCTCTGTATCGTCTCCCTCTCCCTCTCTCCCGTTAACTCAAGCAAACTAGCCACCCAAGCCTAAATTAATGTTCTCTCTCTACCTCTCGCTCTCTCATCTTCGCCTACCCTAGAAGACCCTCACGCAGACCCACACTATTGAAGCTCGACCACCTATCATCTTCTTCATCTCGCAACCACCAAGGAAGCCATTAAAAATCTAATTTTTTTTTATTAGTATGTATACCATTATGCTTACCTATCCAACACTTTATTTTGATAATCACAAACACTTTACACACTTCAAATGCAGATCGTTGAGATTATTGAAGTTAACCGATTATGGCATCAACCTCCCTGGTTCTATGGACTTGCCTTTGCTTAAAACCTTATCGTTACGTGGTATCAGTATGAGCGCCGACCAAAGCAGCCACACTGATCCCTTTTTTCAGCCACCATACACTATCATCATCGCCGCCTACATCGAGGCTTTACCTACGACAACACTAGGTGCACCACCGCGGACCATCATCGAATGACGGTTGATGCTAAAGCTGGATTTTGTGTGCCCATCCAACCGTTCAAAAGCTCGTATAATGTGGGTGCCTTTCTATCCATCCAAGTCTATACATTTACACTTTTTTTTAATGTGATGATTATATGATGATTTAGGAAAACTAAAATTTCTTAAGTTTTGTGTGGATTCACAAAACGATTATGGTCAAAGGGTTGACCCTATGGTTGAACCCATCGGCCGAAAACTATAGTGCACTATTCCCTTCCACATGGCACCCAAGTGTGCCGGCAAAATAGATCCTATGTCAAGAATGGGCTGCTGCCCTGTTTTGATTTGTTGTGCACTCAATGTGGAGGTCCTCGTTTGACCGTTTCAATCTTGAGGATCCGATCAATTTCTGACCTTGGTCAAACCATAGACTCCCTATATAATTATATGCTTTATATATTTAATGGCTCACATTGATATGCTTGTCCTTATTTTTATAAATTTTAGTACTCCAAAAAAAAATTTGTGAATATATTGATTTTACACTTAGAATATTTTCTGCACTTGTTTTGAAAATTTACACATACTTTGGTCAAAGGGTCAAGTTTGACCTATTAAATTAAACGAACCACATACCCATGAGTTGAAGCCATAAAATTAAATAAAGATCATTTGGCCATCTGTTAAATCGATGGTTAAATTATGATTAAAACGAACACACCTCGATAATCGTGTTTAACATGATCTTGACCCGAATCGATGACTTTCTAAATAAGGGTCTAAAGGACCAAATCAAAGGTCGAAACTTTGAGAGACCCAAATAGCATATACCCTGTTTATATCTATAAGTTTAGATCGATCTAAATTGGATTATATATACCATGAAAACCGTGTAATAAGGATCCAACGGTCAAAACTTGTGTGAATCACACGAGAGTCAATCCTTAGCCAAATTTCACAAATGACCAGTTGGTTTTCATCAGATCGACAAGATCTATCTAATGAGACTAGTCTAACATCACTTTGTGATACGTATTATAATACGCACGTATCATCATTGTAGGTCGCCTTCTTCTCTCTCTTAATGATGAGCGAGGCGTCCGATTTACGCATAATATTAGCTTCCCTTATGGTTAGATGTTTTCTTATTATATATTTTATTTACTTTATGTGACATTCATCAGTTAGAAGTACGATAGGGCATATGTATGTTAAGAAAAAGGAATAAGATATGACACTTGACTTATAAGCCTTCGTCATGGTGGGGTTTCTTCACAGTCACGTGAAACTTAGAATGTAGGCATCCATGTACGAATGCAACTCCTCTATGGTAGTATGGGATTTGTGAAGCCTATCGCAAATCCCATACTACGGAACCCGTCCCTTGAAAACGGTGATTTGTGAAGCCTATCGCACAGTGGCACATCTAATTAAGTCAAGGAAAGATGAAATATGAATATGTTAAGATACAAGATGTTAAGAAAGTGGGGACTTAAGCCCACGCAAATATGAAATCGGGGCGGGGACCTAAGCCTATAGCTGAATAATGTTATGATATGTTAAGATACGCTGTGAACGCCAGCTGAATATGAAATTAAGTTTCTACACGTGCAATGTCTTGCGTGCCACCACAAGATCCAACGTCTGCAGCCAAGACGGGTCTTAAGGACAATATAATACGACAGTGTCTCGACTTAAGGGGACACTGATTTTTATGCGCGCAATCTCATCGGGCTGGATAGTGGTTTATGTTATGATATGGAGGTTAAGTGGTTATCTACACGTGGACCTTGCGTGATAGGCTCGAGCAGCGATTCTGGCATAGATCGTTTAAATAAGATAAGTAAGATACGAAGTACGTTGTGTAGGCGTATGGAGAAACAATAAGACTTTCGATATGCCACGTAAGTTAAGTTGACAAGACAAGCAAGAAAAGTATAAGCATTAGAAGCATCATCTGCACTGAAATCTGTTATGTTACTTCAGTTTCTTAGTTTTATAGTTATACAATGATTATGAGAACTTTTATTATACTGTTTATATGAATTTTTAAAGGTTTCACCTTCACTCACAAGGTTGCACCCACGATCACCTGGGTAGATTGTTGTGGATCGGTTGTGCAACCCACTGAGTTTACACGATTGAGTAAACTCACCCCACCAAAAACTAACAGCTGCAGGTGAAGATATGGACTATATTGCCCAATAAACTTGATACATTGGAAGATGATACAGATTATAAGGGTGACGACTTGGATGATTAGCTAGACGACGTCAGGTATATATTATTTATTTAGAAGGATCTTTAAGTAGTTGACCGAACCTCTATTTTTGGTCAGTTTGTTTATTGGACTCAAAATTCATTGTAAGCTTATTGAAAAGAATTTATAATGTAGAAGAATTTTTTGTTCACGATTTTTGGAAGCTCAATTTTATGTAAGATCTTAGAAGATATGTATGTCCGCTTATCGCCTTAACAAGCATGCGGGGTCATGACATGGGATTCTAGGCCCTTGAGGTCGGGTAGGATTTTGGGTCGTGACAGAGATGGTATCAGAGATCAGGCTTTACTTCTTCGAGTACTGTGTGGTTC
Source organism: Chloranthus sessilifolius (assembly GCA_021018995.1). Lineage (NCBI taxonomy): Eukaryota > Viridiplantae > Streptophyta > Magnoliopsida > Chloranthales > Chloranthaceae > Chloranthus > Chloranthus sessilifolius. Next base: position 160,184,913 of record CM037584.1, read on the forward strand.
ATGAAAGTACACTGTGGTAATTGAGGTGACAATGATTATAATAGAACCCAAACTCTAGATCTTTTGAGGATTAAAGGATTTTAAGAAAGTGTGATTATCAATGACATAAGATTTGAAGGTTCAATTGAGGATTTCAAGATCTGTTTATTGAAAACTTATCTGAGTTAGAAGCATGTGAGAGAAATTCAAAATGATCTTTGAAGATTGAGGAGCAATTAGAAGAGATATTTTAAAATGTTGGGGAATAGTTAGAAAGATAAATCTTAAATGATTTGATGATTTAGAACTCATTATAGTTTAAGATGTCGACTATAAGAATAACTTATTAGAAGTGAGTTCAGATTGAGAAATAAATTATTATCAGTAATCTTAGATTATATTGAATTTGTCTATGATCAGCGAGATATAATGACTAGGATGCTATCTTGCAATAAAGTTTTTGGAGTTATCAATTCTGAGAAATAAAGGTAAATTTTGAATAAATTACTCAAAGGACTACGAGAAGAATGATGGTTGGAAACTTAAAGATGGCAATAGAGGAGAAACAGCCTACAAACAAGAGATTTAAGAATTTCTTGGAGAAAAACTTTTGAAGTTTGATCCAATTATAAGAAGAAACAATCATTGAGGACTGGATATTAGGACTTTAACTAAGCGAGTGATTTAAGGATCAAAAAATTTAAATGTATCAGCCAAAAATTTATGACTAAGGATTTGGACGAAGTGTGACACTTGAAATATCGAGTGCTTAAGGTTATTTAAGAATGATAATTAATTTGAGACTTAAAAGACTAACTCTTAATATTAATCATGAAGGATTGATGAATCATGAGTAATAAAGTGATGAAACCCGTGAAAAATAAGAAATTGGTCTTCATTCCTACATACCCACTTTATTGAATATTTGAGTAACATTTGAGGGTAGTTAGGATCATACTAATTAAGTTTTGACTTGATAATCATTCATTAGGTGTTACTTTAGTTTAATTCGAGAGATTGGGGAAAGATTCGAGAAAATTTTGAAGAATCGAAAAATCGAGCAAATATTTGATGAAAGTTTGGCAGATCATGTGTTTAGAGAAATTTGCGACTGAAGTAGAGACTATTTTAAAGATTAAAAAAAAAAAAAAAATTTAAGTCGACTTCTCTTATAAGGAGGGGAGAATAATATTGTGGCACAATAAATGAAAAATTCTTTCAATTATTTATGTATTGGTAATGATTGAGATTTACAACGCCAATCAAAAAGGAAAAAGGGATGGAGTACTAGTTTAATTTAATTCATCAAATTTGATAAATTCATGATGAATTTGAAAATTTTTGAAGAAACTGAAAAATAAAGCTAATATTCAATGAAAGTTTGGTAGACCAAGTATTAGAAGGAATTCGTAATAAAGAATGTGATTATTTTATACATTGATGAAGTTAAGTCGACTTTTATTGTTATTCGGGGAGAATAAGTTAAAGCACAAAAATGGTTAAAAACAATTTTTAATATATTGGGCGAAAGATATTGAAGCTTTGCAGCTAATGAGTCAGAGTCAATGACTTTATAAGGAGGAGAGAATCATGCCTTGGTGTGAAAAACGATATTATACTTCCAATTTTTAAAATATGGGATGATGATTGAATTTCACATGCTCAAAAAAAAAAAAAAGATTTAACTCGACAGGGTTCTCAAGTATCTAAATTTCGAGGACGAAAATTTTATACGGAGGGGAGACCCAAATTTTTCCTTGACGTTGAATCGTTGACATTTGTAAATATTTGTAACTTTTGGTTAACTAATTTGACCTTAGTCAAACCATTGACCCATTTAATATGACCTTTGGACCCAACTTTATTTCTTTTGGGAGTGCGCTCATGTATGAAATCGAAACCTATCTTTGAATTATTAAGTACCTAATTTTCGGGGACGAAAATTTCTTTTAGGGGTAGATAATGTTATGACCCAGGTTTTTAAAACCCAAATCTTGTGGCCTTAAATGGGGGGCCACCAAAAACAGTGTGCAAGCTCCACACCCTATTACTAACTCAAGCCCTTCCTTTTATATATAAATATAGAAATACATAAGCATCTATGTTGGAATATAATAAAATGCTTTTAATAAATGTGAGGTATTTGTGGTGTGTGGTACTAGATGTATACACTCAGTGGAGGTGTTAGATGGAGGGAGCATGGGGATTGGTGTCATGATATGAATTTTATACCTTTGATACACCTAAAATATGTGTATGTATTTAATACCGTATTCCCCGCATACCTTGAGTTTTCAAAACGATTTATCTAAAAATACATGTTTTGGTTTTTGAAGCTTTTATATTTATTTTCATCATTAATGAACATAAGTTGTGTAATAGCCTAATGGTTAAAGACTTTAAGTTCTATATAAGAGGTCTAGGGATCAAACCTTGTTATGTGTGCTTTAAACTTTTTAACACCGAATAATCTCCAAAGTGTGGTAAATAAGTATCTTATGGAGAACCCTAAATTATAAACTCATTTAGAGTTCTTCTTAAGAATAGAGCCATCAGAGACGACCTTAGAGAAGAAATTCTATATCTATCTTCCTAGAACCCTTCTTTTGGAAGTGCGGTGCGGTAAGACGTTGGCATATATTCTCAAGCGGCCTTCACCTTCTTCTAAAATCATCATCATTATTGGAATCTGAATCTAATTGTGGTGGTACGATCGATCTAGGTATGGAGAAATCATGCTGTCCATTGATCTTAAAAAATTATTTTTTTATTAATAGATTTTTATATAAATTAGTGATTTTATTTCATAGATAATGATGGAATGATTAAATGAATGCATGCTATGATTAATAGATTTTTAATGTTAATGATGTTGGGTTAAAAAGAAGTCCGATTAAATTCCACCATGTGATTTGATGTATTTTGAGGCATGCTCACGGATTGAAATCAATCGATTGACACCTAAAAGCAATTTCCGTGAATTTCCGCCAAACTTTGTATCAAATACTACTTCGGTATTGTGGCCATAAAGTTCTGTCTCGAACTCGGATTGAGGAGATTCTTATGGCGTTGGAAAGATGACGACGAGCTCTACAACTTTTGTGTTTTAGCCAATTTCTGAATCTGACGTCTTGAAGGTCCAAAGTGAGCTGCAAGTAGCACTAAGTTCCCGATGACCCAAAGTTACAGTATTTTGATATTATTTTCGGAATTCTTGAGCTGTTTTATGCACCATAATCGTATGATATGCACTGTAATATTTATGCACCATGATTGTGTATACTTTGATATTTACGTACCATGATTAAATACACTTAAATACATATGTAGTATGATATCACTCTCATGCACTTTATATGTCCCATGATGATCTATATAATTCACAATCAATATACGTAAAATACGATGAAATGTCAAGCCATGATTAATGAGTATTAGACCCAACATCTTGTACCCGATGGAGTCTAAGAAGGTATTGGACCCAACATCTTGTGTAAGATGGAGTCTAACTGAACAAGAGTATGATGAGCATGATGATTGATTCAAATTATTAGCGCCTTGAGCGGGACGGAGTTTGACATGCAATAAATAACATGATTCATTAGACCCAACGTCTTGAGCATGACGGAGTCTAACTAACAAGTGATAAGCATGATTAAGACCCAACGTCTTGAGCGGGACGGAGTCTAACGTGCATTAAATGACAAGAAAGATGAAATTAAAAGATATGATGCATTCATGTAATATTAATATATACATTTTCATTTTAGTGAGATTATACATGCCACATGCACACATACATGAGATATATCAAAATGTTATATGACTAGGATTGATATTTTATGCTTCAATGGATTGCATGTCTGGTCCATACAAGTGTAAACTTACACCCCTTGTTTATGTGGGTGATCAGATGAGACAGGTGTTGCCAATGACAATGTATGGGTCTATGGTGATGAGACGGCATGCGGTGCTCAAGAAACTGGACTGAATGGCGATGATGGCTTTGTGGCCTAATTAGCTATTTTCCTTTCTAGTTAGTAGTAATTTTAAATAAATGAGACATTGATCACTTAGTATTTTATCTAAACTGTTTAAGCTTTAATTATGTTGGACTTGTTATTAGAATAAGAACATTATCATGGGTTTTATTTAGATTAATTAACGTTTTAAAGAAATTTTATCTTCCTTTATTTAAAGTGCTTTTATCGCCTTATTATATTTCTATGGTTCTCGATACGAAGGTACGGTCTAAGATCTTACAATTAAAAGGTTGTGAGATCTCGGGTCGCTACAATTGGTGTTGACAACTCAACACCCAACTATTCCACTTACAAAAAATATATATATATCTAGCAATAAAATTTGAATTGGGTGCAAACTGGCACCCGAATTCCACTAATTTATTCTTAGTAGAATATTAGAGTCCAATAGGACTTTCTTTTTTTAATCCTTACTCCTTGTAAAATAGTAGAGTCCAAGAGGACTTTCTTTTTTTAATCCTTACTCCTTGTAAAATAGTAGAGTCCAAGAGGATTTTTTTTTCTGTTTTTTTTTTAATTGTTTAACTTACCCAATTGGGCTCCCCACTTGCTTCCCTTATCTCTATATAAAACAAGAGACCTAGGTCTCTCTATCTCTTTTCTCTCTGCAATTGAGCAGCTAGCAGCCGACCCTTCTTCTCTCCCTCTTCATTAACTCATTAACCCAACGGCCAAAGACCTCTCAAATGTCTCTCTCTCTCTCTCTCTCTCTCTCTCTCTCTCTCTCTCTCTCTCTCTCTTTCTGTATCGTCTCCCTCTCCCTCTCTCCCGTTAACTCAAGCAACCCAACCGCCCATGCCTAAATTAATGTTCTCTCTCTACCTCTCGCTCTCTCATCTTCGCCTACCCTAGGAGACCCTCACGCAAACCCACACTATTGAAGCTCGGCCACCTATCTTCTTCTTCATCTCGCAACCACCAAGGAAGCCATTAAAAATCTAATTTTTTTTTATTAGTATGTTTACCATTGTTCTTACCTATCCAACACTTTATTTTTATTTTTTTATTTTGATAATCACAAACGCTTTACACACTTCAAATGCGGATCGTTGAGATTATTGAAGTTAACCGATTACGGCATCAACCTCCCTGGTTCTATGGACTTGCCTTTGCTTAAAACCTTATTGTTACGTGGTATCAGTATGAGCGCCGACCAAAGCAGCCACACGGATCCCTTTTTTCAGCCACCATACACTATCATCATCGCCACCTACATCGAGGCTTTACCTGCGACAACACTAGGTGCACCACCGCGGACGATCATCGAATGGCGGTTGATGCTAAAGCTGGATTTTGTGTGCCCATCCAACCGTTCAAAAGCTCGTATAATGTGGGTTCCTTTCTATCCATCCAAGTCTACACATTTACACTTTTTTTTAATGTGATGATTATATGATGATTTAGGAAAACTAAAATTTCTTAGGTTTTGTGTGGATTCACAAAACGATTATGGTCAAAGAGTTGACCCTATGGTTGAACCCATCGGCCGAGAACTATAGTGCACTATTCCCTTCCACATGGCACCCAAGTGTGCCGACAAAATAGATCCCATGTCAAGAATGGGCTGCTGCCCTATTTTGATTTGTTGTGCACTCAATGTGGAGGTCCTCGTTTGACCGTTTCAATCTTGAGGATCCGATCAGTTTCTGACCTTGGTCAAACCATAGACTCCCTATATAATTATATGCTTTATATATTTAATGGCTCACATTGATATGCTTGTCCTTATTTTTATAAATTTTAGTACTCCAAAAAAAAACTTATGAATATATTGATTTTACACTTAGAATATTTCCTGCACTTGTTTTGAAAATTTGCACATACTTTGGTCAAAGGGTCCAATTTTACCTATTAAATTAAACGAACCGAATACCCATGAGTTGAAGCCATAAAATTAAATAAAGATCATTTGGCCATCTGTTAAATCGATGATTAAGTTATGATTAAAACGAACACACCTCGATAATTGTGTTTAACATGATCTTGATCCGAATCGATGACTTTCTAAATAAGGGTCCAAAGGACCAAATCAAAGGTCAAAACTTTGAGAGACCCAAATAGCCTATACCCTATTTATATCTATAGGTTTAGATCGATCTAAATTGGATTATATATACCATGAAAACCGTGTAATAAGGATCCAACGGTCAAAACTTGTGTGAATCACACGAGAGTCAATCCTTAGCCAAATTTCACAAATGACCAGTTGGTTTTCATCAGATCGACAAGATCTATCTAATGAGACTAGTCTAACATCACTTTGTGATACGTATTATAATACGCACGTATCATCATTGTAGGTCGCCTTCTTCTCTCTCTTAATGGTGAGCGAGGCGTCCGATTTACGCATAATATTAGCTTCCCTTATGGTTAGATGCTTTCTTATTATATATTTTATTTGCTTTATGTGACATTCATCAGTTAGAAGTACGATAGGGCATATGTATGTTAAGAAAAAGGAATAAGATATGACACATGACTTATAAGCCTTCGTCACGATGGGGTTTCTTTCACAGTCACGTGGAACTTGGAATGTAGGCATCCATGTACGGATGTAACTCCTCTATGGTAGTATGAGATGCCACACAAAGTACATCCAGGTTACTACGGAACCCGTCCCTTGGAAAACATGATTTGTGAAGCCTATCGCACTGTGGCATATCTAATTAAGTTAAAGAAAGATGAAATATGAATATGTTAAGATACAAGATGTTAAGAAAGTGGGGACTTAAGCCCACGTAAATATGAAATCGGGGCGAGGACCTAAGCCTATAACCGAATAATGTTATGATATGTTAAGATACGTTGTGAAGGCCAGCTGAATATGAAATTAAGTTTCTACACGTACCATGTCTTGCGTGCCACCGCAAGATCCAACGTCTGCAGCCATGACGGGTCTTAAGGACAATATAATACGACAGTGTCTCGACTTAAGGGGACACTAATTTTTATGCGCGCAATCTCATCTGACTGGATGGTGATTTATGTTATGATATGGAGGTTAGGTGGTTATCTACACGTGGACCTCGTGTGATAGGCTTGAGCAGCGATTCTTGTACAGATCGTTTAGCGTATGGAGAAACAATAAGACTTTCGATATGCCACGTAAGTTAAGTTGACAAGACAAGCAAGAAAAGTATAAGCATTAGAAGCATCATCTGCACTGAAATATGTTATGTTACTTCAGTTTATTAGTTTTATAGTTATACAATGATTATGAGAACTTTTATTATGCTGTTTATATGAATTTTTAAAGGTTTCACCTTCACTCCTATCACCTGGGTAGATTGCGGTGGATCGGTTGTGCAACCCACTGAGTTTACATAATTGAGTAAACTCACCCCACCAAAAACTAACAGCTGCAGGTGAAGATATGGACTATATTGCCCAATGGACTTGATGCATTGGAAGATGATATGGATTATAAGGGTGACGACTTGGATGATCAGCTAGACGACGTCAGGTATATATTAATTATTTAGAAGGATCTTCCAGTAGTTGACCGAACCTCTATTTTTGGTCAGTTTGTTTATTGGACTCAAAATTCATTGTAAGCTTATTGAAAAGAATTTATAATGTAGAAGAATTTTTTGTTCACAATTTTTGGAAGCCCAATTTTATGTAAGATCTTAAAAGATATGTATGTCCGCTTATCGCCTTAACAAGCGTGCGGGGTCATGACACGGGATTCTAGGCCCTCGAAGTTGGGTAGGATTTTGGGTCGTGACACCTTCTCTCTCTCTCCTCAAATTCATTTGCAACAACAAAAACAAAAGCTACTCTTTTCTACTCTTCCAAAGAAAAATGCCAAACACAGGCTACTCGAGAATAACAAAATTTTGCGTTTCCACATTATTAAGGTTACTATAAGAAGTGGAAACTTAAATAGTAAATGAAATAAAAGACAATGCTGTGGTCTACTCTCCTGTAGCGAATCTAGCTCTCTTCATGATCTCCGGCAGAGTATGTTTTTTCTGCTCTCGCGGTAGAGGTCTTAATGGACTAGGATGAGTTTGGGCCAAGCCTTAAACAAGCCGATTTAATCGGGCATCTTGAAGCCAGATTACTAATTGGGCCGGCCCAGCCCATTTATGAATCAGGCTTACCAACGCTTAGCCGACACCTTGCATGCCAATGTCGGTCTGGGCCGAGCAACGGGCCGCCCATAAAATTCTATCTAAATTAACTCAGTTGATGGGGTCGGGTTGAGTTCGAGCCAGACTTAAACTGGCTAATTTTTAATCGGGCTTTTGGAGCTAGCCTTTTCCCACCCCGACTTACTGATCTGGCCTATCTTAGTCATACCTAGCATGTTGAAACCCCTATCTAGTGAATTGAAGAGCAGACAAAGAGTTGTTTTATCATTAAAAATACTTCCTTATAAGAGTAAACGGGGAAAAGAGTTGTGATACGAACTGCCCTTATAACTCCCGCTAGAGTCAAAGAGCCGCTCTTTAGGCCAGAATATCTAACCCAAGCTAAAGCTACTATTACCCTACAAAACTAGTCATTGGAGTACTGGTTGACCTTGTAAGACTTTTTGTCACCATCATGACCCAAAAAACAGTATTGCTCCTTTAGGAAATAGTTTTGCCAAGTAATTAAGTTTGACAAATTGGTTTGTCATTATTGGACCCACGGTCGTCCGTAGTACACTCACAGACGTCTGTGGTCACGGACGACCGTGAGTGATTCATGGACGTCCGTGACCCTAAAACATATAAATTTTAGGTAGTTCGGGCAGTTTGGTAACTGATCCGAAAATCTTCATTCTAAAATTTTTTTTTAGTCCAAAATTTTGTCATTGAGATTACTTACCATCTTTTGATTTCATTCTTTAATCTCTTTGATGTTTATGGGTCTTTACGATTTCATGTTTGAGAGTGTAAGACTTGTGTGAGACAAGTGAACCTTCGCAAGAAACGTAGGTTGATGGAAATGTTCACTATGGATAGTATGATGGAGAAAGGCTGTCATGTTTGGTGATTGGAGTGCTAGGGCATATCATTCCAAAGAAGCACTGTAAAGTTTTTTTGTTCATAGTGAATTTCTTTTTGGATCTGAGATAGATCCCGTGGTTTTTGCCTGTGATGGGTTTTCCACGTTAAAAATGTCTTTATGATTTATTTTGATTGTGTGATGATTGTGAGTAGATTTTAATTGATAAATTTAATAGATTATATTAAAAATCCTAAATATCCCAAATTTTCAATTGGTATCAGAGCCTGGTCACTTGGTAAATTTTAACAAATTAAGTGTTATGTCTAATTTGGGATATCACGATCTTCCTAGAAAAGGTGCGTCTACTGCTAGACCCCCTTTGTTTGATGGCTCTAATTTTCCTTACTGGAAGGCAAGGATGAGAGCATTTTTAAGTTCACTTGATCCTCACATTTGGTATTCTATTGAGGACGGATGGTCGCCACCAACTACGACCTCTGTTGTCAATAATATACCACATACCACTATCAAACCTAGGTCTTTATGGACGGATCAGGAATATGATAATCTTGGTTATAATTCCAAGGCCCTTAACGCTTTATTTGGAGCAGTTACTGCTTCTGAGTTTCGTCGAATAAGTACTTGCACCATAGCCAAAGATGCATGGAAAATTCTTGAAACCACTTATGAAGGGACTCCTCAAGTAAAGATTTTCAAACTTCAAATGCTCACTTCTCAATTTGAAAATCTTCGCATGGATGACGATGAAAAGTTTTCTGATTTCTATATTCGCTTAAATGATATTATAAATGGCTCATTTAATTTAGGAGAACCTGTTTCTAATACTAAAATTGTGCGAAAAATTCTAAGGTCTCTACCTAAAAGGTTCAGATCAAAAGTCAATGCTATTGTTGAATCTAAAGATGTTGACAATCTAAACTTAGATGAACTCGTTGGGTCATTACAAACTTATGAATATGAAATTCAAGATAATCATGTCACTAAAAGTGTTGCATTTAAATCATCAAAGGTTGAGTCTGATTCTAGCAGTGATTCTGATAAATCATATGAACTTGCTTTATTTGTTAAAAAATTCTATAAAAATAAGAAACAGCCTTTTAAAAATTTGAAAATTCTGAAAAATTTAAATCATTTGAGAAGAAACCTAAAAAGGATTTTCCTGACACTACTCAATGTTTTAAGTGTCATGGTTATGGACATTACGCTAATAAATGTCCTAGTAAGAAAAATGATAAAGGAAATCCAAAGCCTTGACTGCTTCACATGAGATTGAAATATCAACTGAGTCATCTTCTGATGAATCTGAATCTAGTTCTTATGGGTTTAGAGCGTTTGTTGCTTCTATTGTGGAAACTAATAATTCTCAAACTCCTTCTCATACTGAAACTGACTCTATTGATTCAATCTCATCTGCTAATGAAATTGATGGTGATGTATTGGATATGACAAATGCCTACAGTGAACTTTATCAAGAATCAATACATCTAACTAAAGAAAAAATTAAATTAATCAAAGAAGTGACTGAATTAAAAAACATTATAAGAAATCTCCAAGAGAATATAAATTGTTTCACTCCAAAATTTATAGAACAAGAAAATAAAGTAAATTCCCTTATTGAAATAAATGAAAATTTAAAAAGGGAACTTGGTTTTATTTCTGAAAAATATTCAAACACTTACAAGACTAATGAGAAAATGGAAAAATTACTCAGTTCTGGTCAAAGAACAACAGACAAATCAGGTATTGGATATCATCATGTAGAAAATAAAAATCTAAAACCTGATGTAACTCATGCTCCAAAATTTGTTAAAGAAATCAAATCACTCTCTACGAATTCTAGACAAAAGGGCAATAAATTCAGATCTTCCAATACTAGATTTTTTAATAGGAGAGTGCCAATCTGCTATACTTGTAGATGGGAAGGGCATACTTATGTGTATTGTCCATTTGACTTTAAATATTCTCAATACTATGTTCCTAACTCCCAAACTTTTAAGAAAAATAAAGTCATTTCATTGAGTAGTTCACATAAATATAACAACAAGCATGTGATTCATAACAAATCAGATCTTAAATACAAATGTGTTTGGATTCAGAAATCTGATTTGTTGCTTTCAGTTGCTCATATTTCACTAAAAGCAAGTGAATCATCTAAGTGGTTCCTTGATAGTGGTCATTCTAGGCATATGGTGGTGAGAAATCATTCTTCTCTCATCTTAGTCCATGCTCAAGGAAATGTGACTTTCGGTAATGGAAGTTCTTGTAAAATTTTGGAAGAGGAACAATTAATGCACTGGATGTCCTAAACTAAAAGAAGTCCTTTATGTTGAAGGACTTAAGGCTAATCTCATTAGTATTAGCCATTTATGTGATGATGGGATGAATATTAATTTTCAAAAATCATGCATTGTTGTTGATTCTAATGGCAAAATTGTTCTTGAAGGGATTAGATCTCGATAATTACACTTTTAGCGATCCTCTCCAAAATAATTGTCTTATCACTAAAACAAATGAGATCAATATCTGGCATCAGAGGCTTGGCCACATGAATAAAAATGATCTTTACAAATTAGCCTCTGATCAACTTGTTAAAGGTTTACCTAAATTAAGTAAACCAGATGGATCTATTTGTAGTGCTTGTCAAATGGGTAAACAGACCCGTGTTCCGCACAAGAAAGTAAATGTTCCTACTTCTTTAGGATTCTTGAATTAATACATTTTGATCTTGTAGGTCCCATGAGAACAAGTAGTTTAGGAGGTAAGAAATATGTACTTGTTGTGGTTGATGATTTTTCTAGATATACTTGGGTTGCTTTTCTTAGAAAAAAATCTCAAGCTTTTGATGAATTTATTATCATTTCTAAGAGAACTCAAATTGAAAAAAATCTTTCTATAATTCGAATTCGAAGTGATCATGATAAAGAAGTTAAAAATTCATCTTTTGCGAAATATTGTGCATCAAATGAAATAAAGCATGAATTTTCTGCTCCTCACACACCTCAACAAAATGGTGTGGTTGAGAGGAAAAATAGGGTTCTTCAAGAGATGGCTAGGGTTATGTTAAATGCTAATAATGTGGCTAAAAATCTGTGAGGTCATAGATCGCATGTTATATTTCAAATCGAGTATTCCTTAGACCAAACACTACTAAGACTCCATATGAAATATGGAATGCTAAAAAACCTCAAGTTAGTTATTTTCGAGTTTTTGGTAGTACATGTCACATTTTAAGAGATCGTGAATATCTTAGTAAATTTGATGCTAAAACTGACAATGGTATTTTTCTTGGTTACTCATTGAACAACAGAGCTTATAGGGTTTTTAATTTAAGAACTCTTACTGTCATTGAATCAGTTAATGTGGTTGTAGAAGATCAAAAGTCATATTCTTCTTCTGTTTTAAATAGAGATATTGTCGATGAAGTTCTTATTGTTCCTATTAATCATGAAAAATTAGACTTGATAATACTAATTTATCTTGACAATGAAAATTCTACACACGTGCATCTAATATCACTGAAGATATGAGTAGATATTTCACACAACAATATCTCTGAAAATGAGTCTCGACATAGGCCTTCCTATGCTCGTGATATGAGAAGTCACCCACCTTCTGCTATCATTGGTGACTTGTCCACTCAACTACTTACTAGGCGAAAATTTAAAAATCTGTCAAACCTTCTTTGTCATGTATGTTACACATCAAATCTTGAACCAAAAAATATTAAAGAAGCTCTTCTTGATGAGCATTGGGTTACTGCGATGCAAGAAGAGCTCACTCAATTCAAAAGGAATGATGTGTGGGAACTTGTTTCTAGACCTTCAAACATTAGAATCATTGGTACAAAATGGATTTTTAAAAATAAAACTAATGAAGAAGGTAAAATCATTAGAAACAAAGCAAGATTGGTGGCTCAAGGGTACACTCAGGTTGAAGGTATTGATTTTCATGAAACATTTGCTCCTGTAGCTAGGCTTGAGTCCATTCGCATAATCTTAGCAATGGCATGTTATTTAAAATTTAAATTATATCAAATGGATGTAAAGAGTGCATTTTTAAATGGTTTTTTGACTGAGGAAGTGTATGTGGAACAACCCAAAGGATTTGAAGATCCACATCATTCTCATGATGCATTTAAACTTAAAAAGGCATTATATGGCTTGAAACAAGCACCTCGTGCTTGGTATGATAGACTCACAAAATACCTAATCACTAATGGTTTTAAACGTGGTAGTGTGGATAAAACATTATTTTTGAAAGAAGAATCATCTAATTTAACTGTTGCTCAAATTTATGTTGATGACATTATCTTTGGATCCACATTAGACTTAAATGCTCATAAATTTCAAACTCTTATGAGCAATGAATTTGAAATGAGTTTATTCTGTGAGTTAAATTGCTTCTTAGGTCTCCAAATAAAACAATGTTCCACTGGCATTTTCATTTCCCAATCTAAATATGCAAAAGAACTTGTTAAGAAATTTGGCTTGGAATCAAGTAAACCTGCCCGCACCCCTATGAGCACGTCAGTGAAATTGACAAAAGATGTAAATGGTAAAACTGTAGGGGATACACTTTATAGAAGCATGATAGGTAGTCTTCTCTATCTTACTGCTAGTAGACCGGATATTGCTTACAGTGTGGGTATGTGCGCTAGATTTCAGGCAGCCCCTAAAGAGTCTCACCTAACTATTCTTAAACGTATCATTCGTTATGTTAACGGTACATTAGAGTTAGGTCTCTGGTATCCTTTCGATACCACATCTCATATCATTGGTTTTTCCGATTTTGATTGGGCCGGTAACTCTGATGATCGTAAAAGCACTAGTGGTGGTTGTTTTTATATCGGAAATTGTCTTATTTCTTGGCTCAGCAAAAAACAAGCTTCGATTTCTTTATCCACTGCTGAAGCGGAATATATTTCTACTGGTAATGGGTGCACTTAACTCTTATGGATGAAGCAAATGTTGTCTGACTATGGGATTTCTCAAGGTGTAATGACCTTGTTTTGTGATAACACCAGTGCTATTTGTATTTCTGAAAATCCTGTACAACATTCTAGGACTAAACACATTGATATTCAACACCACTTCATACGTGATTTGGTGGAAGAAAAAATTATTCTCCTGGAGCACATACACACACAATTACAATTAGCAGATATTTTTACAAAACCGTTGGATTTTGATCGATTTGAATTTCTTCGAAAATCCATTGGTTTATGCTTCATCGATTAACCATTATTTCATCACTTGTATATATATATATATTTTTTTCGCACATATTTTTATATAATTCTGTATGATACGTTCTAAAGTTTGATACGTGAACATGTGATAAAATTTTCTAAGAATGCATTTGTATTATTTTGAGTTACACTTAATTGGCTTTTATTCTGTATCATCAAGGTATTTTTTTATTATCGTTAGTATATAAAGGAATTTTTTTTACCAATAGTCATTGCAACAAGCTTATGTTCTGGGTAAATGTTGAATCTTGGCTTATTTGTTCAAATAGTGTTCTGTATTCTTCTGATTTCTCTTACAGTTTGCCTTTTCAACTCGAGTTAATAAGCCCGTGGAGTATTCTATACTTAATGCCCTAAGTCAACTGAATTAGGAGTCATTGGCCTAACCCTCGCTAAATGAGTTGAATAGAAAGCAAGTAAATTTCATATTGAATATTCAAATTTTCTTTCACTCTACCTTGTAGCCTAATTGACTTGAGCAAGTAAAATCGTTGGGATTTCTTAAAATCTATTGCCCTAAACTAACTAGTTGGGAGTCAATGTTCTAAAGCTCATTAAAAAGGTCTTTTAAAAAGCTTAAAAAGGTGTGAGTATCATTTCTTTTATGGAGAACATTTAAAAAAAAAAAAAAAAAAGGAGTCTCAATATTATTTGGACTATATGTTGTTGTTGCAATTAACTTTGATTCTTAAAATCTTCCTTTGTTAACTATTTTTTTTCGTAAAGTAATACCTATGATGTGTATTGAAAATAGTTAATTTTAAGCTACTCTAATTACTTCATATGCATTTTAGGATGTTTTAATTCTTTCACATGAAAATTTATTAGGTATTATAAAATTTTCTTTAAAAAAAAAAATAAATAAATAAAAATAAAATAAAATAAATTTCGTAAGTGTCACGGACGTCCATGATTTCTACACGGACGTCCGTATTTACAACCCCTAACTAACAATTTTCTTCCGGCCGTGAATCTAGCAGACGTCCAGGATTTCTATAGTTCTCGACACGGACGTCCGTGAATCACTCCGGACGTTCGGAATATAAACAGTATCCAATGTTCGAACAGTCTTTTTGCAGTTATTGCACCTGACAACTGTCATTCATTCACGGACGTCCGTGCATGTCTCTACGGACATCCGTCGGTTCAATTTCCAAAGTCTTCCTAAAGCGGTTAAATCTTGTTTCCACGGATCTCAAGGTATTACGGACGTCCGTGATCTTCTTACGGACGTCCGTTCAAATTTTTTTATAAATCGGCTTTTTGAACCGTCTTCTTCATTTTTCACTCAAACTTTTTTCCACTCTGTGCTTCCCATTTCAACGAAAGATAAAGAATGTCTCTAAATAGAAAAAACTCTAAGAAATCTAAAGGTTCTTCCTCTTCTTCATCGCATGAACTTCAACGTTTTCCTTCTAAAAGCCATGAAGAACACTTTCAACGTCTATTTCTTACTCGAAATCTCATAGTCGAACGGGTTGTTCTTGACAAATTTCTCAGAGATCATGATATGTATGAGATGTTTGCTTCTCGGGGTTGGCTTTCACTTCTTTCTCTTACGGGCTCCGCTTACACCGATGTGGTTCGGTGTTTTTATGCTAATCTCCTCAACGCCAAGATAGTAGAGAGTAGGATGGAGTGTTATGCAGTGACTTACGTTTTTGGTAAGCAAATCACTTTTTCTCCTTTATTTATCTCAGAAATCTTGGGCATTCCTTTAAATGAAAATGGGTATAGTTATCCTGTAGATGAAAGTCAAATTCAATCACTGTTTAGTCCTTCCACCATCTATGACTATGTGTGCAATGTACCGTCTCAACTCACTAGAATTGCATTGCACTATTCTTCCTTGAAAATGAAATTTCAATGGCTTCGCCATGTTCTTTTTGCCACTCTTACACCAAGAGCGGGAAATAAAGATCAAGTGCGTTGGGACATTATTTATCTAATGTTCCTGTTAGACAAAAATCGTCCTTTATGTGTATCTTCAATTATTTTTGAATTAATCGTTCGACGCATGAGGGATGATACCTCTAAAATGTCTCTTCCTTTTCCTATAATCATTAGTAAAATTGTTGAGTCTCAAATGACTCTTCCTCCTTTTCTGGCTACTTCTAGAGCCATGGCACCATTAGATAAGTTAAAAAAAATTGAGAAAAGGGTTAGACTAGATTTGGACGATGTTGAATTATTAGATGAAACGTCTGATGAGGATGAGACAGAAGATTTTCCTGCTCAAGAAGATCTTCGTCAAGCTGCTGCTGCTCCTCCACCAGTTCCTCCGTATCAGGGTCAAGAGGATCATTATTATGACCAACATTTTGATAGGATGCATACTGAGATGCAACATATGCATTCTGAAATTCAAAACTTATCTAATCGGATTGAAACTGGTTTCAATATCTATGGGGAGCAAATTTCTTCGCTACAAATGACAATGATTGACTGTTTTGAAGCGATGATGAATCGTTTTAACAATGTCTTCCCGCCTCCAGGAGCACACTTTCCGCCTCCTGAATGATGTTTATTTTGTTATAATGCTGTAATTCTGACAATATTATTTTGGTTTGAGGATACATTATGTTTTAGTAATTCTGAAGAACTTTGGTAAATTTTTTCCTTTTCATATCTTAATCTTTTCAATTTTAATATCATGTGAAAAGCTTTTTTCATTTGTGCTTAACTTCAGAATTTATATTTGAATGTAGTTTCATTGGTTAAATGTACCCTTTGTCACATTATGACAAAAAGGGGGAGATACTCTTTATATTTCACTTGTGCTATTAATGTGTTCTATGGTTATTTTAACAGGTGAAGAGCTACAACTCAAAGATCAATTTCTAATATAGTGTTAAGGTTACACTTTTACTTGGCAAATGGTTAGGGGGAGCAAATAGAGTTATAATTTCAGCATTTGCATTCTAGATTGATGTATAGGACTTACAAGAGAAATGAATGTATTGTATTTTTTATTTTTTCAATCTTTATAAACTATTTTTTTATCATGACTGTGACAAAGGAGGAGATTGTAAGACTTTTTGTCACCATCATGACCCAAAAAACAGTATTGCTCCTTTAGGAAATAGTTTTGCGAAGTAATTAAGTTTAACAAATTGGTTTGTCATTATTAGACCCACGGTCGTCCGTAGTACACTCACGGACGTCCGTGGTCACGGACGACCGTGAGTGATTCACGGATGTCCGTGACCCTAAAACATATAAATTTTAGGTAGTTCGAGCAGTTTGGTAATTGATCTGAAATCTTCATTCTAAAATTTTTTTTTAGTCCAAAATTTTGTCATT
This sequence comes from Chloranthus sessilifolius, assembly GCA_021018995.1. Lineage (NCBI taxonomy): Eukaryota > Viridiplantae > Streptophyta > Magnoliopsida > Chloranthales > Chloranthaceae > Chloranthus > Chloranthus sessilifolius. Next base: position 160,202,448 of record CM037584.1, read on the forward strand.
GAGATTACTTACCATCTTTTGATTTCATTCTTTAATCTCTTTGATGTTTATGGGTCTTTACGATTTCATGTTTGAGAGTGTAAGACTTGTGTGAGACAAGTGAACCTTCGCAAGAAACGTAGGTTGATGGAAATGTTCACTATGGATAGTATGATGGAGAAAGGCTGTCATGTTTGGTGATTGGAGTGCTAGGGCATATCATTCCAAAGAAGTACTGTAAAGTTTTTTGTTTATAGTGAATTTCTTTTTGGATCTGAGATAGATCCCGTGGTTTTTGCCTGTGATGGGTTTTTCACGTTAAAAATGTCTTGCGTACTTATTTTGATTGTGTGATGATTGTAAATAGATTTTAATTGATAAATTTAATAGATTATATTTAAAATCCTAAATATCCCAAATTTTCAGACCTGATTATTGATAATAAGTCATTCCTTAATAAGACATCGATTGTGTGCTAATATATATATATATATATATATATATATATATATATATATACTTTGGTCTCTCCGTCCACAGTGTATCCTCAGGAAACATTGGTAGACAATTAGGAGGCTTACGAGGTCTCTCCAATCGAGAAATTTAAATCTTATTCCTCTGTTACACCTGACCTCGAATGTCATAGCTAAGTGCATTAGGGATCTTACTCAATGTTGAAAATATTTAAGGAAGTCAATTGGAATCCATCTGATGTACAGTGATCAAATTAACTATCAATGTCTAGGTCCAGTCATATATTACATGTTTTTTTTGGACCAGTGAAATTTTGATAGGATGGCGTAAGATTGATAGTTCCATGCACTATAGTAAATAGTGAGCATAGTCTACAATTCTTGGTAGATAATGGATGATGACGGAGGGACTTAATTAAAGGCTTGAAAATAAGTGTTTTAATTAAGTCAATTTTTATAATTCATGAATGATGAAAGATGAAGTGGACATCCTTGAATTCTAGCTAAGATGAGTTTTGCTTATTTATACTCCCTTATGGTCTCATTCCTAATATTTAATTGGACTCTCTCTCTCTCTCTCTCTCTCTCTCTCTCTCTCTCTCTCTCTCTCTCTCTTTGCATGAATTTCGAAGTTGATGGATGAAAGATTAGAAAATTATAAATGAAGGACAGATTTGATCCGGACAAAACAAGCGGCTGATGGTTACCGACCTGTATTAATTGAGTCTTACCGCTCATACAGCCAATTGTGTTGTGCCACATTAATTACATACACTTTTTCTGCATAAAATATGTTCTCGGATTTGCTTATTGGCAAAACCGTAACAGTGGTATCTAAACCTCGCACGCATCTTTTTTGGATTCAATTAATCGATATTTCTCATCATTCAATGGTGGGGATGATTGTTCACATTTGTTATTTTTATTTTTGGTTGTATTTTATTATTTAGTTAAAAAGAGGGAAAAAGATATTTGAAAGCATGAATTGATTGCCCAATTCTTTCTCTTTGTTGATGTTGAGATTACTGGTATCAGATGTAATCAATGGTTTTTCTCTCTATCTTTTTTTGAATATTTTACTTTTTAATAAAAATAAGTGAAAAATCCTTTTTTTTTTGTACATCCAGCGGCACCATCGGTACTCGCCGGTGGGTCTTAGACCACTAGTATCAAAAAAGGGAGGGATAATTAGAGAAACATGCCTCATTTTCATGGATTTTGGAACTTCAGAAAATCGTGAAAGCACTGTTTTTTTTTCAAAAGCACTGTTTTTTAGGGGAAAAAATAGTGTTTTCATAGTTTTCTGAAAGTTCCAAAATTCGTGAAAGCACCGTTTATCTAAAACGTTTGAAGTCGAATCTTTTTTGTTAAAACGTTTGTTTTTGAGGCATTGTTTTCTAAAGTGCCCTTTGAAAGAAATCACCAGCTGATCAAATTTATAAAGTATTTCTGCGGCTAGCCACCCGACAATCTTGAATCTCATCAGTTGCATCCCAATACCAGGGTTATTAGGCACCCTAAACTTTATTCGTAATTGGGTTGTTTTAAATACATGTAGTTGGAAAGCCACGGACAATAACTAACAACTCTTGGTTGCTTGACACCGACAGTTATAATATGTGGTTGGTAGCACTCTACTGACACGTGTGAACTAGGAGCATGCTTACATTTTGTGGGACGTGCACCGCATCATAAAACTAATAAACTTTGTTTAAGACGCGCGAACTGTGGTGTGCCCACCACCTTTTCAACTGGTGCAAATAGTGGCACCCTTTTAACAATTTTTTATTTTTCGATAACAAAATGAAAAAAATAAAAAATAAAAATAAATAAAATTCATCATCGACCACCTGGGTCAAACCGAACAAAACCAGCCGGAGGCAAGGGGGAAGTGAAACATCTACCCCAAACTCAATAACCCGGCAGGAGGAGCAAACCCATCACGAGAAAAAAGTTCAGGGGACACCAAGAAAAGAGACAGGACTCAAAATTGTTTAACAAACTGTTGTTCAATCTAATATTTGAATTAAAAAAATTATCTGTGTGCAGCAGAGCATATTTGGATCAAGGTGTAAATGTAGTGTGTTTTGCACCTGGGATTTCTTGCAGAATACTTCATCTTTTTTGGTAGTAATTTTTTTTTTTTTTTTTCCATCTTTCTGACCACATAGTATATGTTTTAACTATTTCTAACTTGGACTAAAATAATGAAAAATAGATGAATCTGGCTATCATAACAGTTAGGTTAAATATCTAAGACTATTTGTCACCTCTTCAGACTCACTAATCACATATGTATCCCATAATCCACTTGTCACTATATCAGACTATCAGATTCTTAGTTTCAAATCTTTTGTACCAACTTTGTGCCTCCATGATATAATACAAGTATCAGCTGTTCTTCCATAATCTGGCAGTCTAAACTTCAATCAATTTCTTCTCTGTCTAAGACTACAGCCGATTACATCAGTAATGTAGCTAACTACACAAACCAAGCAGATCAAATTATCGTCAATTCTGGGATATATGGTCGAAAATATTGTGCATGATGATCAGGTTAGCTCCATCCTTAAGAACCCATTTCCTGCTTTTGATACTCTTCCTCAGTTAATAGAATGCTACGAGAAATAGCTGAAGTGAGTTTATCCTGTAATGCAAAACAAGTCATGCCCTTGTACTTAACCCAAAAAGATCATTCAAACCAAAATCACATCCAAATGATCTATAGGGGACTAATTTCAGTGCCTGTTCTTAAGGAATCCGCAGAATCACTAGAAGATAACTCGTAATGCTCTCTCGGAGCATAACTAGTGCTCCCTTCTTCCCTGGGTGCTACCCCCAAAAAACTCGCTTTCGCCAACTCTCTCAACCTCTTCAACCCATTATCCAAGTCGGGGTTAAGTCCTCTGGGTCTCTTCCCTTCTACTATACTCGTTAAGCCACATGATTCAGGACTGAATACTGGAACCACTGTGGCTGTAATTGCATTTAACGGGTCAGTCCGTGATACTTCTTCGCTCTCTCTGGTTTCAAATTCGGTGTTGCGTCTCAGTGAAACATCCGGAACTCGGCCTGTATTGGGTTGGATTGATTCCTGTACAAGTTTACTCCAATAGTTTCTTGGAAGAAAAGGCAAGATTAGCCCTTTTACTACCCATTTTAATCCCATCTTCAACGAAGGTTTACCGGGCTGTTGAAGTTTTAGAATCGATTTGATTAGAGCATACCACTCGTTAACAAGCTGGCAAACAAAGCTAATAAACAGAAGAGCAAGCATTGTGATGCCTATATGCCTTTGGTCCTTGATTGTTTTCAAATAATCTATATAGAAAGCAAACCCGAAGATGGTTGCTTCACATAGGATCGATACGCTCTCAGCCACTTGTACTCCCCTACTGATATAAGGTTTGAGTGTAAAAAGATAAAGAAACTGGACTGATGTGATTCCGAAAGCTAATATGCATTGGATTTGGCTATGAGACGAGTTTGCCGGCGAGAAAGCTCCAGAAATGATACCCAAACCTATTCTTCGAAAGATATCAAAGAGTAAATATGCTGATCTAGAGTACCCAAGGAGCATCTTAGAAGTGGGAACTGGTGTGGAGTCTCTGCTGTTGCCACTGTCCGAGTTTACGGCTCGCATTCGTCCAATACCGCCGCTTTGGCCGCTGTCACGCCATTTAAGTATGTTACCAGGGTCGCTCCTTTCAACTAACACGTACATCGGAGGGCCTTTACAATTCTCAAACAGAATTCCAAACCTTGCGAGGAAAGATGATGGTTTTCGACCTTCGAAATGAAACCATTTGCCTATAGTACGCCTCCCTATAAGGAAACTTAATAGCTTTGAACACCATGGATCATTTGTTTCTTCTGTATTCTTTACTTCTCTGTATTGAACAACACTGCCCATGCAGATTGCAACTACCAAGAACAGGGAAACAGATAAGATAATTGCAGCGGGAACAGCTAACAGCAAAGCACCGACAACAACTCCTCCGGTTGTACCACCTGGGAAAGATATTTTCCGGATATCGGAAATCAAGAAGTTGTTCTTATTGAAAGACATTTTTTTACCGAAAAATCAGAAGTGGAAATTTTTAGTAAACATATCTTACCTCTAATGACAAATGTCGATGATTGGGATATACAAGGGAGCATGAGAAAAAGAAGAAAAAGCTCAAATCTTGGAATGGAGAATGAACCGAGAACACGTGATCGGGTCCTCCATTTTAGAAAGAACAGTATTAGCAAGTGTATTGCAAGTAGACCGCCACCCACGACTCCAAGCCAGAACATGTTCATCTCAAAGTCCTGCCATCTGCACAACTACAAACTATATGATCCTTACTATACGATGGTATCAAAACTTGGCTGATACCGTACATATCAGTTTTGTTGAGAACCAACACTGATACCACCTTGATACAGGTATCGGGGTGGTATTGGTATCAGGATCAGTATCGGACCGGCACAGGTCAGTATCGGCCAATACTGACTGATACATATCTTTTTTCTATTTTTCGTTTTACTTTTTTCATTAAAAAGAAAATGACAGATACATTATTGGTAGTACCGTATCCATATAGGCTGACGTGTATGGGTCCAAGATGGACCGATACTGATACCTTGCTTCTAGTTGAGCTACATGCCCAACCCCTAAATGGGATTTCTCCACTAAATTCCTCCCATACATTTGGCAGCCACTTAATGGCCCCATTAGTAATAGTTTTTCACCCCTTTTCTGCCTCAGCCATAGTTTTAATTCATCACTTTTGATTCTAAAAAAAAAAAAAAGAAAAAAAAGAAAGAAGAGAATTCCACTTTTACTACTCATACCCAGTATAATTCTCCATGCTTTTGATGACATCAGATGCAGAGAATGGCTCTCCTCTCTGCAATATAAGATAACAATTTCTCTCCTAAGTTTCGTTAGTCAACAATGAGCAGTTGTAGGAAACATTAACAAATTTGTATACTAGGATGCCAACTGTCTCGGTTGGTACTCACCAAGAAATAAATGAAATATTCATCAGGACTAAGAGTAGGTCCATAAGGACTACCTCTCATGCTTATGTTCCATTCAATTGACCTGGATTTAGAGGGAAGTGTTGTTTGAAGTTGCAATGATGAAGAATTAGATATGTTTGAATGCTGTGCTTTTTCTCCATCAGTGAAAAATTGACCCGAAAAGCCTATATACTTCATCGCCAGGTTATCATGACCTTCAAGTGGAGAAAATTCGTGGGGCCAGACGGAAGTTCTTTCCTTCTTCCAGGGAAGTTTTCCGTGAGGAATAAGCCACCTTAGGCCTTTTGTGGTCTCGGAATATTCTGTCGGTAGGCTAACGGAAAACCAGTCCGAGAAGACAAATACTTGTAGATGTCCCACCATTCCCTGATATCGAAAACCAACATGAAAAAATAATTCACACAAGTCCTGCCACTAATTAAGGCACCTTCTTTCAAATTTAACTCAAAATTATTTGTTTGAATCTTTAGTTCATTAAAATAAGTATATTTCAAAAATCCTCAAAGTAGTGTTTTTTATAAGAAAAAAAGTAAGGAAGAAAATTATTTGATACTACCCAAAAAACTGGGGAATTAACATTTTTATATGTTACTTCTTGACTCTTGAGATACTAAACCAAGAGAGCCAAGCTTCTTTTAGACAGGAGACTCGATATCATCCAATAAAGTTTTGATATGGACTAAACATAATAATCTGCCCTTCGTATAGCTATTGAACTTCATCAAAATCCAACTTTCAAAGTTTCAAGACACCCCAAAATCCATGATAGGAAATGTTTTACTTTGTTCAATGACTTAAAAGGTGCTTCATAAATGGTGTTGCCTTCATTGATAACCGTTAGGAGTAGGTAACCCAATCCCTGTCTTTGTTTCTATTGCATTCTATCTCATCGTATCACATTTGTACTGTGATAACTGAGAATCGCCGTCAATACCTCGGTATAGATCCAGGATAATCCTTTGTTCCATATCCCCAGGGCTATCTAGAAGTAGCCAATTCAATTCATTTTCAATTCTACTCACGAAAATCCTGAGGAAAAGAGTTTTGTTTCTACCGAGCTGAAATAATATGTTGATGGCTCTATAGTAAACCAAACCCATCTATTATTTGGCTTCAATCTCCCCTTTACAAAAAATTAAAATGTGGAGATTGTATTCTAAATAGTTAAACATACATCTGATGTTGTCGAGTGTTTGTGTTTTGTGGGCTTAGTCCAATATCAAAGGTTTGTAGAATGCTTCTAAGTTTCTTATCTCTTGGTTTAGTATCTCAAGTTAGTTGAGACATAGTTAGCATCTTGGGAACTTGAGAATCCTAATCTCAGAGTGCCCCTTCTTTTTGTATAGTTTAGAGCACTACGAAAGAAGTCACCCTTTACAAGTTTACAATAATTACCAGAAGATTCCTTGATGGGTCTGAGATGGCAATATTAGAAGCCCCACTACTTAAAGCACCTATTGCTACTAGATTTGCTGACGAAAGTGAAAGAAGAGCAGCTGCAACAGATGTTGCTAATAATCCGGCAGTCACGAATGAGTGGAGTGCAGCGGATATCGCAGGTGCAGAATCTACATGCAACCACAAAAGAAAAACACCAATATACATATATACATTAGATTAATGATTCTATATTACCAAGGCCCCATTGCTGGTAAAATAAAAACCCCATAAGAACTCATATTTCACTAACCCACTTTATGTAAAGTGAATTTCCATTTTTCAGATTTTCCAATGGTAGATGTACTAACAACCATGATTCTGATACTAAAACAAGCTAGACATGGATAATATATAATAATTAAAGAAGACGAATGAGAGATACCTACAATGCCTCACTTCCAATTGGTTAGAAGCCAAGTTTAGATTTCCGGCGACATCATTTGCTTTTCCTTCAGGGACAATTACTGAGACTACATTCTCAGATACCACCAAGATGGTCAAAGAGTAGAGAACTCTTGAATGCTCTTTAAAACTGCAGAAAGTATGAAAAAAAAAAAATCATACCAAATTATCCTAGGTTAATGAAAAGGTTTGATTTGTATGTATAGAAAATGTCTTGCTTCTTAAGTTCTTGAAAGGGGTGAGGTCCCCCAACCGACTTCACTGATAAAAAAACCGAAAAAACTATTCCCCGAAAATATTTTTTACATTGGGCATATACCCCTTTGCTTTTCTCAGAATCTCATGATACTACTATGCATAAAAATATAATTCACTTATAAAGGAATCAGTTTCTTAAACACCACCCATATGCACCTGCCTTTCAAGGCTCCCCCCTCCAACCTCTATCCCAGATGAATCAAACCCGAAAACCGGCTTCGTAAATTCAATAATCACGTTGATGTTGGATTCCTTTGTAAGTCCTCTCGATCTGGTATGTAGCCTCACCGCAGGCTTTGTCGAATCTATCATTTATATCCACCCATCAATCAGTTCATTCAAGCATCATGGTGATGAATCTAATCTCCGAAGATGACCTCGATAACAAACGATTTAGAAGAATGTACCGTAGAGAAATGTAGTAGGCGTAACTTGAGAAACAGCAGTCCCCGACCGTCCAATTAGAGAAGCAGATTCAAGTTTAACAGTGATGATCTCAGTCCTCGATAAATTTCGTAGCTGCAAAAAACATAAAAAGTAAGGTACCCGTCATTTTTAAGTTTGGTATCAAAGAAGATTATATGAAGCAACGGCTACTCTCTTACTTGAAAGCTAAATCGGCGGCTTCCATGACTCCTACTAGGGAATGGTACCAGCTTCCCTGCACTCACATTTATCACACTTAGGATTTCTTCTGTTGAATTTAATACCAGATCATTGAACTCCAAGAAAATTTTCAAGTCTTCAATTTTGTTAGTTGCAATAACAGTTCGCAGCTCCCCATTGATCTGCAGTTCATAAGATGGAACCGATGTCCATAAATCTGCATGTACTGGTCTTCTATCTGCACCATAGTCAAGTAGTATGAACCACATCTGTCGTAATTTGTATAATAATAAAATTTTCCAAATTTGATTAGTCTCATTGCTTCTAATTGTACTCACTAATAATCTTATATACCTGAGATCAGAAGGTAATAGTGCATTACTATAAGAAGGTAAACAGGAGTATCTTACCAAAATGAACAACAGCAATCGACCCATTTGTCAGTGTAAATAGATTTCCTGCCTGATCTGTACAAAATTTATCAGCCATTGTAATTACTACACGCCCGTACATAGTGCTCATGGAGAGATCAATAGCCAATCTAAATTTGATATCAGGTTCAACCATGTGTAGTGTAGATGCATCTATACTCGCAGGCCCATGAACGATGATCTGCAAAAAAAGAACGAGTAGTGAAGGATACATAATAATCATAATATTGGTTGGAGTTGAAACTAGAAAAGAACTTTGCTACAGCATAGAATCAGAATATGGCTTGAAGACAAATAATACTGAAGAATTAACTTTGCTGTGTTTTATGATAAGGGGCTTATAATTCTTACTTTAACCACTGTGCTATTATGTGATAAGCAAAGTACAGTGTCCAATTCTAGTAATCACGTCTGCCGTGCGTCAACTAGGCACATAAATCTGACTATCACTTCATCCAGGACCAGATTTTCAATCAGGAAGTTGTAATTAGACATATCTCCTCTGATGAAAAGATTGCAGATCTCTCCACAAAACCTTTGTCACAACATTGCTATTTAAAGGGAAAGCTTTTGATGTCCCAAGGATCACCTAAACTTATGATGATGAGTATAAATACTATAGTATATTCTACCATAAGATATTTCCATAATTGTTTTTATATGTTGGTAGTTTATTCATCGTATACAATTTTATTTTATTTTTAAAAAAGCATTCATTTACTAGAGGCTTTTTTTTTCTTTTTGCTGCTTTTATTTTTTCTTCTATTCCTTACACTTTATACTAGTGTAATATTCTAACCTGATCTAGTGAGCCACTGGCTCCGACAGACTCAACAAAGAGCGGGATGCGACAGTGATAGATCTCACAGACAGGGTGTGACCACAAACAAGCAAGCACGATCGGACGTTACGGGCTATTCGTCAAAAATTCACGTTATAAGATCGCAGGCTAAGATTCTATGTAACCAATCGCACATTTCCTTCTTCAAAGGAACATGTGATTGCGGGAGAGTGATAGAGACTATTTAGGAGTGAGAGACAGATATACACTTGTGGTGTGTATCTTATGTTTTAGGCAAAATTATATTAATTGGAATTTTTAAATATTAGATAAATATTTTAAGAAGTATTTTAAATTTTAAAGATCTAGTAAGATCTTAATTGATTGTATTCACCTCTATTTAGAGAGGTTTCTCTCTATAATGAAAATACAGAAAAATCATTGCCAATGTAGCCTTTTAAGTTTCTTCATGGTATCAGAGCAAGCTTTTTCTCCACTCCACATCACCAAGTTCAATTGTCCACAGGATTTGGCTCAATCCACCCAACACGTGTGGGGCGTGTTGAAGTTTAGTTCCACATTGGGTATTTATAGCTTTGTCTCTCTTCTTATAAGATCCTGGGCCCCTCCACTCACAGCCAATTGGTTTTGAGTTGGATGCACAGATTTATCATTCATATCATAACTGACAACAATTGTTTTCAAAATTTAGTTACAATCTGCAGTCACCATTATAACATATTACAAGTCTAAATTTTTTATCTTCCCTTTTCCAAAATCTTCTAGTTCAGGAATCCAACTAAACCACCACTAAATATTAAGAGGCACATTTTTTCCCAAAACCCCTTAAAATGATCAAATTTTTTTATTTTTTTTTTCTGACTTGGCACAAAGAAATAAAACTTGGATCTGTACATGACTAGATTGGAAGATGAACTTCTAAAAGCCTAGTATTTTATGAGAAGAGCTAATCATGGATATGTAAAATCTAGTATGAGAAACATAGTTCATGTGGTACACTGAGGTTCAGTATGGACTCTCAAGCATTTTTTCATCTTTTCACTATATATTTACCATCTTTTTATAATGTTTCTAGTGTAACTTATGCACACTCACTTGACCCTCAGACCTGTAATTGACATCAGATTTAACTTGATCTTCAGATCTAAAAATTAGGCATTGCTGTGCGCACACCAATTTTTTTCTTCGTGCACACCACAAATAGAGAGACTTTCCATTTTGGGGACTGGTGCCATGTGAAAACATCATCTAAGCCATCTGATTTGAAGGTCATGTGTTAAAGATCTTTAACACAAAAAATTGGCACGAAGTATAAACACTACCATTTGATTTAAGGCAGTCAAATGCCATCATCCGAATCAACAATTGATTGCATGGAATCAGATGATAAAGATCGTGTTTCATGCCAATATTTTTCATGAAAAATCACTAGATCATGAACTTTAAA